>JANXHW010000005.1:145169500-146560000 GCA_026170595.1 Plestiodon gilberti rubricaudatus
CCAGCTTCATCTCAATTAACAGCAACACCTGTGGGCCACACCCAATTACTTGCAGGTGTGCTTCCACCCACGCAGTCCTGGGTGGTAACCCTTTGTGTCCCAGTCCTGTCAAACAGGCAATCCTTTAACCCCTTCCTTCCCGGACCTGTCAAAACAGGGGACCACTGCTAACACCACTAACTCCTCGCCAATCTTCCGCAATTTCCATTACAGGCTCCTATGCCTAAGAGACCATAGAGGCAGAAATTCAAGAGGTGTGGTTTTTTTCCTTGAACAGGGAAATAAAGCGATGGAAAACACTTCATTTCTATTGAATTTCTGACCATCCTGTAGCTGTCAAACCTTCCTTACTTATTCTGCAGGAACCTAACTGTGGGTAATATACATGGATTTTTGCTTGCAGCAGGGAGCCCTTGCTGCAGCTTTAACAAGAGGGGGATCTGCTGCTTCATCATCTGCCACCAACCTCCAAAACAGCCTGAATGTAGGATTTTAATGCCTGGGAAGAGAAAATGGGCCACCCTCTGTGACTGCCCTCAGCAGAGTCGTTAAAGCCCATTCTCAGTTTGCATTAGTCATATAGAGCCATCCAAAGTTAAAGGAGACTTTTTTTAAGAAACAGAAACACCACACATCCAAAGTAGTTACTTCCTTGTGTGTGTGTGTGTGGGGGGGGGGATTGGCACGTTTCCACACATGCGCTCTCTCTCTCTCTCTCTCTCTCTCTCTCTCTCTCTCTCTCTCTCTCTCTCTCTCTCTCTCGTCTCGCTCTCTTTCATGGGGGACCAATTGCAGATTTCAGAATAAGGCTGCCATGACTGCTGTTAAATCAGAGCTGAGGTCTGGCAGTCATGCCACTTGGATTTAGACACGAATCCTTAGATAGCGAGATTGATTCAGACTGAGCTTGCAGTATCTACCTTACTAAATGCCTGCTGGGTGGGCTGGAAACAGAGGGTAAATGAAGAAGAAGGATAAAGCAGAAAATAGCAGTTATGTAGACATGAGTCTATTGACTCGGACTCGAGTCGGACTCAAATTGTGTCAATGACTTGACTCGGATTTGACTCGGCAATTGTAAAAGACTCGAAAGACTCGACTTGAGACTTGGAGCCTTTTACAACAAGTCGAATTTTATTCAGGTTTAAACCCATTTCCCCCATTAAATAGATAGGGACTCGCAACCAAAGACTTGGGAGTTGGGGGCAAAGACTTGGGACTTGACTTGAGACTTGGAGTCTGAGACTTGATCCACATCCCTGGAAAATAGTAACCAGAGCACCCATTCTCCAGTTCCTTGTTTGTCCTAGATGTAGCACATCAAAGCCAGAAAACAAGCAGCTTCCTCAGAGAAGAAGAATGTCAGAGGCCGTCAAAATGAACACCAGCCTTGGAGCAGCAACACAGGGGCTTGTAGTTGTCACCTGCTTCACTCATAACCATTATTCTTGTATTTTCTGCATCTGCCTCTGCAAATGGAAACTTAGCATCTTCTCTAGTTTAGCACTGATGCCCACTGCTACGGGAAGGCAAAAGCTCCAGTCCACATCAGACAATATGTGGAAGACACATAAACAGCTTTCCACTTTTTTGTTGTTGTGTAAACTAAAAGCAACTGCAGGAGGCTGCCAGTTTCAGCAGAGGAACAGCAGGGACGCTGCTAAACCCTTTGGCCTTACCATTTATCCACTCCTAATTGCCTTCCCCGAGTTATTTTCCCTCCCTTCGGTTAAAAATATACAAGACATCCATATCTTTTCCTTTACAAGTGTGAAAGCAATGGGGATGAGTGGGAATTGTGAGCAGAAAAATGGCAGGAGGAAAAAGGTTAAGACTAAGTAGCTCTTCCTCCTGCCCCCTTCCCCTCACAGACACACGCCTCTGTTCCACTCCTGGTTTCAGCTTCCATGGCAAAATGGAGTGATATGTTGTATGTTAACGTCAATTTATTTTTAAAGCTGTTTAATATGCTCACAGTAAAAATGTTTATGATAATGTAGAAAGAAACACAGTAATGAGAGTGGGAACTCGGGGCTGAAGAGAGGATAGAAAAACACACCATTTTTATTGGCTGGTGGGAAATAGAACTCTGCCTGCCAGGATTAGTGGCATCAGGTGAGAGATGTGATTGGTTCTTAAAAGAGGGGAGTGGTCAATTAGAAGTGACAGTTAATGACAGTTAGGAAGGGAGAGTTGGAGAGTGCGCAATGAGGAAAGGCCTGGGAGGAACGGAAGGGCAAATGCCACCGAAAGAAGAACAGGGAGAAAAGACATGCATTTGTGTAAATTGGCATTTGGATAGATACTTCTGTGTTCAAAGAGCCTACTTGATTTTTGTCAGCAGTTTGGGGGTTAAGAGTCCCCACAAAGCAATGAAGAAGTAGCCCTGTGTAACGGGGTCCAAGGAAAAGAAAAGCACCCTCGCTGGTAACGCTGGGTGGCAGCAGCAGCAGGTCCCTGGCTGGAGTCAGGCCACCACAATCTCGCAGAGTGCTTCTTGACCGTCTTTTGAAGAGGCTCCTTCCAATTATTGTCAGCGGTTTCCTTTCCCCCAAGTTGTTTTAAGGTCTGTTTTGATTTCTGGGAGTCACCTTGACTGCTTTATAGAAAAGCAGGGCCTAGTGATAAAAGAAAGAAATCGAACCCTTTCCTGCCCCATGTTTTCCCCAGCATCACATCCCCAGACCACTTCTGTTCTCTCTCCCCACCACACACACATGCAGCATGCTGGAGGAGTGGCAGTCTGCAGGCTCATCTTGACCCGCCTTGTGGGACTCTGCTGCATGAAAAGGGATGGGAAGAAGACAACATTGTCCAGCAGCCGGTAGAGAGAAGGTGAAGCAACACTCCTTCCTTCCTCCCTTGCCACTTCTCTGCTCTCTATCGTCACCCTTCCTGAAGCTGCTTCTCTAGAAGATGCAGCCATGCCAGTATTTGCATGTAACCTAGTTTGACCCTAAAAGATAGCTTCTGGTGGGGGGAAAAAAGACTTGTTCTAGAAGCAAAAAAGAAAGAGAGAAAAAGAAAAAATCCTCCTGGGTTTGGCATCAATATATAATGATTTTTTTGTAAGCTGACTATTTTTTAAAAAATATGGAAGCTTGACAATTTTCAGAGTACTACACTTAACAGGGATAATAATATATCAGTCAAAAAGTGCAGCCAAAAAGGCATTCAGATAGTTATTTTAACTGTAACTTGAGAACAAAAATCTGCCTAGCTAAAAAAATAAAGACCGGGAGCAGTTTATTAATAACTTAGAGTGAGAAACATGTACAAGTGGAACAGCCTAGAAGAAAATCTGTATTGCGGGGGCTACATATCTTAATGGATGTATAAGTGGTAGGTTAATCTGATAACTGCTTGTCGCTTCCCATTAATTGCCAAGGGTAAGAACAGGCAAATGGGCTCTTGATGGGCACCCATCTGTATAGATCACAGCAATGTGACAGTTCCTTCCTCCTATACTCTCTGCATCTGCAACATCTGTGCTGGTAAGAATCATAAAGATGGTGTTTTTTCCTGTTTGCATTCAGAGCTAGTCAAAGGCATCTGAAGCCAGGTGTACTCAGATGAACAGCGCAATTCTATTCAGCACTGGGGCAGTGTGGGCGCCAGGCCCACGCTGTATCCAATGCTGGAGAGGAGTGGGCTGGGGATCGCCTCGGAGTAAGGGGATGTTCATCCCCTTAGCCCAATTAACACCCCAGCCTCTGCTATGGGGCTACTTGGGTCAGCGCCACGTAATTCAGCAACGCTGACCTGAGAAGCCCCATGTCGGGGCTGGAGGCATGAGAGGGAGGATAGGACATGGCGTCCGACAAAGATGCCGATCCCCTCCCCTCCCAGAGCCAATCTGAGGCATAGATGGGTCAACAGTCTAGAGTGTAGAGAACAAGTGCTTCTAAAAGGTTTCATCTTAGAATAAAGAATAAGGGGAATTCAAGACAGTTTCTGACATTATAGAGAAGCAGAGAAGAGTGGAGAGGAAGGGAAAATAACTCATCCTTTTTCAATGTTTCTCCTAGAATGGAGATCATACACCTCTCCTGTGTGAGGACATCCTCTGGGAGCTGCTCCTGTACAAGAAGCTTCCTTGAAATGCCTGTGAGCTATGCAAGTGCACAATAGTGGATTGTTCCCGGTGGACTGGACCACTGAGAATTACATAAGGCTCCAAAAACAGTGGGTGAAGGGGTTATGCTTGTTGCAATTAGCATGCAATTCTACAAGATGCTGCTAAGATGAATAACTGGAAAACACATTTCTCAGAGATTACATGTCACTTCTTCTAAATGCTGCTATGATTAAACATTCAAGGGCAATCTCTGCAGGTATTCAAAATACCCTGAAAAACATGAGTTCATTGTCCCCACTGCATAGTGCTGAACATCAGGCAGAGGTATCTCTACCACAAAGCCAGTGAGGAAGTTGATTTGGGGTATCTTTAAGGGTGGCAGAGTAGGAGGGAAAAGAGATTAATCTGACCCATTTGCACAATCTGGTGGGAAGTTCTTCTGTGTAAGCCTCATTGAAAGGAGCTTGTATTCATGTCAATTCGACTTGCATAAGAGAACTATCCATGGAACTGTCTCACATATTAAGAATATGTATGTATTCCTATTTACATTTTCTGTCTCAAGCACCAGCATGTTTTAGGCCAGCCCTGGCACTAGACCTGTGAAACTGCCAGAGTTTAATTTTACTCCAGCACCCAGCCCTGTTTCTAACATCAGGGCTAAGAGCCATTTTAGGGATCAAATGCAATGACACAGATGCAATGACTGCTTGCAGGATTTTTGTCTTTCTTAAAATAGTAGCCACAAAAGGCCTGATCAGGGTTGGGACCACAGCATTTGAGGAAAGGGCACCGAACCCTACCCCTCCTGCTGTGACCAACAAAAATGCCCTCTCCCTAATGCTGCTCTAAAGCCCATTCATGCCAATGACAGCTTCATTCCAGAGCTTATAACAGCTTTAGGGGGTTACTTTGGCCAGTGTGAGAGGGAAATGTTCCTTGCCCCTGCCTACATGCCCTGGTCCTCCTCTTGAATGGACCCTCCTGCAGCTGCTAATTTAAGAAACTTTAAAAACTGCAAACAAGGTTCGCATGACATCTAGTTTAACCCTAGATATGACAGCAACAGTTCCATAAGTTTAAACCAGAAATTGCCCCAATCCTGTAGGAGGAGAGGTTGAAAATTAAAAGAGGGGCTTGTGGATAAAGGTAGCCAGCCGCTCCCTATACCCTGACCTACCTCCCTGAAGTCCCTCTCCCCCCTCCCTTGAATGTAGTCAAGTCAATTTGATATTGATATAGGAGCCTTAGCTGAGAAAAAAACAACAACCACACACTTTAAGACAGGAGCTGCAGAAATAGAACCCACTGCCGGGTTTTGTACTCATCAACCATGTGTCCATTTTGCTCATCAACCATGTGTCCAATAAGACCCTAATTCTTGTCAGAGATGGAGGCAGTTCTGCAGTTAAACTGTCATGATACCTAGTTTAGCCCGGAGCCCTAGGAGATGTGAAGCAATAAGAGGATACTTTGGGCATGGACAGAGAGCTTGTTTCTCACCACTGAACAATCACCACAACCTCTCTCTACACACTTGGAATTAAGGAGAAAGGCTTCCAGAAATGATGGCAGGGTTTCCTAGGAGTCTGGGCCCTGAATATCTCTCTTTCTAGAAACTGGCAGCCATAAAAAGAAAGATATTGCACAAAGATTGATTTTTTTTCTCTTGTTCTTTTAAGGCCTGATCGTTGGCTGCCACATAGACTCCTCTGGTGGGAAAGACCTGCCCACTGGAGGGTCCAACGGGCAGCACCGAAGCAAATGTGGCTTAAACATGTTGGGGAATCCCCAAGGAACCCAAGAATGATCATCATTGAGGCTAGACATATCTCCACCAATCACCAAGAGTGGAAGCGTATTGTGAATGACATACAGACTCCTGTGACACCTACAGTGGTGTATTGGTTGAGAAGACGCCCTCCTCCCCAAGTGCCAGCTGAGAAGAAGAAGGCCTGATCACACCGTACAAGAGCAAAATGGTTGTAACTTCCCCATGGCTGGAGGAGAATCTTTATGAAGAAACTGTATGGACTAGTGATGTGGGTTCTTCCTATGGCAGGGTTGCCTCCTTTCTTGTGGAACAACATTGCTGATGAGGGAAGGAATTTACCTAACTCACATTATTTACCTAACTCACATTATTGCTCTTTTTTAAACTTTTTGTTTTCAAGTGTTTTCATTTATTTTTAGGGACCACAGACATAATATTAATAAATTAGAACAACAGTCTGTCACGAGAATGACAGATAAACTATTAATCAGCATACACCACAGGTAATGTCACAAACAAGATATAGTAGATGACTAGGGTAGGCAGACACCTTGCAGTAGGCAGATATTACTATAATATTAATTAATATAATATAATAATGAAATGGACCTGTCTAGAAATTCACAAATGACTTTTGCCCTATCTAAATATGTAAAGAAGAGAAACCATTGCTCAAAAAAGGCATCTTGCCTTGATATGAGGTGAAATTCTATCTATTATTAACATTTCCCTTATCTTGTAGTAGTCCTTTGACTATTGGAGGCTTTCTTCATTTCCATCTGACAGCTGCTTAGAATCTAGCAGCTGTGAAGAGCAAAGCTATCAGCTCCTTTCTAAGAGGTGACATTTCCTCTTGCTCCATGTAGCCTTGTAGAATCAATGCAGGGTCAGATGAAATAGCATTCCCTACTACCACTTTAACATGTCTTATGATCATTGCTCAAAGTTGTTGCATCCTGAGACAAACCCACCAACAATACTATTCCTCTTTAAAGACGTTTCTGGGGTGATGTGGGATCGTTTCCTCTTCAGTTGTACTTTGACATTTGTACTTTTTCCTTACCATTCCATCACATCATTTTCCTCTTTCTTTTATTGAAGTTCTTGATATAGTTTTATCACTAAACAAAATTCAAGACAAATAGTCAGGTCATCTGTGGTTCTCTCCAAAGGCTCGTGCCTTCAGCATGCATGCTGATTTCGGTATATATTTAGCCTGCTATGATTTATCCAATGCAGGGAGAGACTGAGAAAAAACAGAGCTTCTCTTAACTTGTCAGTCTCTCTCAAGATAACTCAAGAACTCACAAAGAGCTGGAAAGACGGGACTGCTCTCACGTAGACAACGGACAGGAGGTGAGGCAGTCATGGATTCTGGCCCAGTAATTTTCCAGTTCTATGAGAATGTAACTGACCAAATTTGAAATCAGCTTGGGTACTCCTATTCAGTTTCATTCAAATTCACTAGTAGGTAGACAATTAAGAGTGGACACTATGTGATTTTCTAAAATTATGAACATTGTGAGATACTGTATCTTTATTAGAAGTGAGAGTGATCCAGTGAAACTGATCAGCAGAGAAGATACATGAAGTGACCTTATATTGGATCAGATCACTGGTCCATCTGCCTCAGTCAGTATTGTCAACACTGCTGACTGGTAACAGCCCTCCAGGGTTTGAGGCAAGGGTCTTTCTTTCTTAGCCCTCCCTGGAGATATCAGGGATCTCACCTGGGACTTTCTGTATGCAAAGCACTGTGCTACAGTTGTCTTCTCCAGTGCGCTTGGGACAGGCAAAAGGAAGTACTTCTTCACACAGTTCAATAGTAAGTGAGGAAATTCACTCCCACAAAATGTGGTTTGTTTTGTTTGCTTCAACTGGCTAGTTAATTGATCTGCTGCTTCTTTGGCAAGTTCTCTTCAGCTTCTGCAACACAGAGTAATGCGAGAACTGGCCTTTAAGCCTTGCTTCAGCAGCATGAAGGTGGTTTCTATTTCCACTTGACATTTCAAGTGTTGGGACTCGCACACAACTTTCAAGTCTACAGTCCGTGAGTGGGAGGACAATTTCTTTCTCCCTTTTCAAGGGTGCAAAAGGCTGCTCAACTGAGCCAGTGGCATCTTGTACCCCACATTTCCTGACTCCTTAGTTGTGCAGAGTAACCCAAAAGCTAATTGAGATGGAGAAGAGAATCTTATTTTCGATGCTATCTTTATGACCTTGAGAAAATCTCATATCTGGCTTTTTGCCCATCCATGACTCAGTATTAGAATTATTGCAGTGTGTTAAACTAATATCCAAATGGGCTGGAGCCATACTTTGGGGTCATTTATGTACACATTTATGGGGTGGCTCTTGAAGACAAGCCCCACACATTAATTTTATTGTTAGAGTAACTTGCAGTGGGGTCAGGCCAGATCGGTCAGTGCCATATGATCACTGTGGCAGTACTAGTGGTATTGGTACTACCGGTTGAAAAGCACTGACTTAGACTCATGGTTAATCCAGCCCTGTTCTTGTTTGTGTAGGAGGGGACCTAGAATTGCATGGTCAACAACTGATCTCCATATCATATGCAACAAGGACTGCTGGAAGCAACCTTTCCCCTCCATAATATACCAGATCCTATCCATACATGGCTGCTCTCCCACTCAGACTGACAAGAGCAACTGTTGTAGATGCAGAATTTAGCACTCTTTTGCGCTCTCTCTCTCTCTCTCTCTCTCTCTCACACACACACACACACACACACACACACACACCCTTAGCCTCAGCCTCAGCCTCGTATCCAGAAGCAGAACTGTATTAAGTCCACAGTTGTAAGCCTTTATTTAAAGCACTGTTTCTCTGGCAACTGGAAGGGGCTCAGGAAACACATATAATAATGTGACAAAACCTGCCATCATGACTAGAAGGTTGGAATATACAAAATAGGCGAGTATATGCCTTTATTCAGTCAACTTAAGTCAATGTAAGTATGCAAGCTTACACAGAACTGTTCATCAGACAGAATGAAAGTGCTCTGGAGATCTGGTTTTCTTTCTTTTTGGATCTAGCTCTCGTGGGTGTGGAGACACAGCTGAAAAGACTTTGGTTATGTTAGTTGAAAGTTTCTAAACCAAACTGAGTTTTGGACCAAACTTCCCATGTTGAGGGCTTCTGTGCCCTGAATTGTGCTCTGCTCAATTCCTTGTTGCAGAAAGAATGCTGTTGATGTAATGGAGTGATTAGCAGCCAAATCCTATGATCAGGCTGCGCTGCCAGAACTAGTGTTCCAGCAGCGCAGCCCAACCTACAGCATTGCAAAACGCAATGCCATGTAGTGTGCGACCAGGCCGCTGCCGGAAACAGCAAGCAGCGCTGGCCACATGGCAGCAGCCTGCCTGGACCCTCCAGTGTCAGTAAGTCAGCAGTGGGGGTGGGCTGTGGGCAGGGAGGGAGTGGGAGGACTGGAGGCATAACTGGGCAGAGAGGGGAAAGGAACCGGGGTTGGGGAGGAGGGGGTGGATCCAGCAGTAATAGAGCACACTGGATCTTATCCCCTCTGTTTTAATCCTCCCTGTCTTTTTCTCCCCCTTCTTTTCCCCTTCGTGCTTGCACCATTATTATGTTTTCCTTTCTGGATTTCCTCTTCCCTGTCCTCTTCTCTCTATATAGCAACTTCTTACATTTAGAACCTAGCTATGTGAATGGCTAAGATACATTGAATTCTTTTTTGATTCTCCTTCCCTATTATTGTTAAATTATCCCCACAATAAAAGCTTGTTGCGCTTTTCACCCTTGCCTCCCTCTTCATTCCCCCCCCCCATTGTTGACCTCCACATGGGGTCCCAGCACATGAGATAAATTTCCCTTGTGTGCATGTTAACATGTGTTTAAAGGGCGCATCCAGTAACAATGGGCAGCAGATTTCAGGGGAGACGCCATTTTCCTGCTTCCAATCTCTGGCATTTTTTAAAGTGTACCTTTGTCAACAGTAGGAGGATGACTTTGTTTATTTTTTTTACTTCAGATACAAAAGTGTCTAGGGTGGACTTAACCCCAAGTCACTGCTTAGAATTTTTGTAAGACTGGGCTGGTCCTGAAGGCCAGCCTGGGACCTTTTGCTTTATTTCCCCTGCATCTCACTCAGGCTTGTCTCCAAATAAGAATCAAACACAGACAGTGAGGAAATAGTGTTTATTTAACTCAAACACACACTCCTTGCCACCACCTAATGTGATAGACATTCAAGTACGCAGCAGTTGCTAGGGATTAGGAAAAAAGAGAGACTGTCCACTCTATATTACAACACACTTTAACAGGCAAGTTCATTGGCAGGGTCAGCACGGAAGCCCTTCAAGCTGAAGGGTCTCTATCTCCCTGTCTCCAGAATCGATGTCATCATTGAAAAGATGTACCACCCATGAGGCTGCAACATTTACCTGATTAATGAATTAGATGAACAGTTCAAACTCTTTTGGCCATTGAAAAGGTGCCTGCAAGTAATTGGCAAGATTTTTGAAATGTTAAATTACTTTGTAGTGCAAGGAACTTCAAAACAGGAAAAATACGGTATTACCTCTTGTCTTATGCACAGGAAAGGAATACCTTTTCTAAGGAATGCATACACCATCAAAATGTCTTTAATCAGGTGACAGAGTCCTGATTAAAAAGAAAAACTAATGATGCTTAATCTCTGGGTAGCTTCTAGTCTTGGCGGGATATGGTTAACGACTTAACGACTTAACGACTGAACAACAACAACAACCTTCTAGTCTCCCTAAGGCAAAGATGAGCACTTTCACCTAGTCCTGAGCCACATTGTTGTTGTTGTTGTTATCATTAGTATTTACTAAGAATGTTTATATATAGCTTTTCAACAAAAGGTAGTTCACCAATCGGTTCACATAGCAAAATCAATCCATAAATGGTTGGCCATCATCCTGGAGCTCAGTAGGATAGACCTGTCATAGAATTAGTGCTCTAACAGCCTTAATTTGGCAATCCTTACTAAGCACTATGACATCATGACATGATGACATCAAGTCACAAGCAAATGTTAAGGATGGCAAGGATGTAGGCAGCACCTGCAGGATCAGGACTTTCTGAGTAAGTCTTATGGGGAACATCACACAGCAGAAATGGACAGATGTGGTTATGAATATCTTGATGTGTCCAAGATTTTCTGTATTGAATCATGCATAATCATTGCTTCTGCTGCATCTGGATGGAAAGGGAGTGATATCTCTGTTACCAATTTGTAACTCGGTCACCATTTGTCACTGGTAATTCTAGCAATAACTGAAGTTATTCCATTCCAGCCAGGAATTTCCCTCCACTGGGGTTGCCATTTTATGGCTCAATGATGTCAGCTGTTGCTTGAGCATATCCCCTCCCACCTGCTGCTAGACTAGGAGAAACTAGACGCATGCTTTTCACAGTAGGCAGAGAAGGTGAATGAAAGAGTAGACCATTGTATAGAAGATGGAGATGATCATCATACCACTGTGTCAGAGTTGTGAAAGCATCACATACCCAGATCAGGAGCCGGCAGCCCTACTTCCCACCCGCTTTCTGAATGAACTCTTTCCAATGTTTTTTCCCAGAGATCACTAACAACCATGAGATCTTTCTCTATGTTATGATAACAGCGTGTTGGCAGTGGTACTGAGGATGAGATCTCAGGTAATTTTCCATGAATGAATAATGCTCTATAACTATATTATGTATAATGTTTGCTATATTAAGTCAAGAATTACAGTGTATGATGAAGATCCAAGCCTGCAGTCTCAAATTATAGCCTAAATTACACATGATAGGTGACAGACAGCAGCAGACTGTGCCCCGTTCATGTATAAAGTATGTGGGGGGAGGTGATTTAAAGAGCCAAAGGTATGCATTGCGGGGGGGGGGGATGTTAAATCCCACCCTTGCCTAGAACTCCCTCTGCCTCCCCAGCACTTTTAGTTGTGCTGTATCACTTCTTGTATCAGAGCCTAGCTGGAGATGATTGGGTTGCAGCTCAGTGGTAGAAGAACAGCTGCTTTACTTGCAGAAGGTTCCAGGTTCAGTCCCTGATATCTCCAGGTAGGGCTGGAGAAAGCCCTTCTCTGTCTGAAGTGCAGGAGGGCTGCTGCCAGTCAAAGCAAACAATATTGGTCTAGATGGACCAATGGTCTGATTTGGTATTAGGTAGCTTCATATGGGGGGAAGAAGGACCTTGGGAGGCTGACTGTGGTGGCAAAAGAGACAGGCAGAGGAGGATTCAGCACTCTTATATCTACACACCTCCTTGGCCCTTTAAATCATAGCCTCATTTCCAGCTTTACGCATGAATGGGAAGAAGTTGCTCTTCAAGGCATGGGCCACCATCATGTGTACTCTGGACCTCATGTACACTAAGTCCCCAAGTTCTGTTCTGGTTCCGTTCTGGAAGAGTTGAAACATATCGAAGTTGAAACAGCCAGCTGTTGCTGACCCAGCACTACAGCATCTACGCAAAAGCACCACAATGGATGGACTGTGCCTGCATGAAAGCACTGACACAGCCATCCATAACTTGGACGTCCATAATTTGGATGTCCACTAACTTGGGGAACCAATGTACTGTAGTGTGAATATTTCAAGCTGGTGCCAAACTATTTTTCTATGATGAAATGTGACTATTCTCCTACAATGACAACACACCACACACTGTTACACATCACTAAGAAGACATTGCCTTGAGTCCTCGCTAGCCCTGGAACCCAAACTCTTTGTACTTGGTGGCCATGTCATTCCGGAACAGCTCCAAGGCCTTCCTCATTGCCGCTTGGGAATCAGCCCCGAAGTCCCCAGAATGTTTATCAGCAATGACACCAACAATTATTTCAGAAATGAACTGTACAAAGAGAAGAAAGAAAGAGAACTGCAAAGTTAGACCCTTACAAGTAAAGAAAATTCAAATCAGAAAAACAAGAAGGGTCATATTCTATATTAGCCTGAAGTCAGACTCCTAAGAGGCAGGGCCAGCTATAAAGCATAAAATATTTACCAAATATTTATTTATTTTATTTATTTAAAGAATTTATACCCCGCCTTTCTCCTGGTAAGGGCAATCAAGACGGCTTACAGTTAAAACATGGTAAATACATAATAAAATACAATAAAAATAATTAAAACAGGTAATTAAAAACAATTAAAACAAACCCCAGTGGGTCACCTTATGATTAACATTTATTAAAAAGCCAGCTCACCATGTCACCAAATATCCCAAACTTAAATGCATCAACTTGGAACTAGGGGCTGATTCTGTACACTGCCTGTACTGTACATTGATTTATCTGACTTGATAGCTAGCAGCAGCTGAAATGCGTGGATCGACTCATTGAAATAATTGCAGCTGAGATGACACAAATATTCTATCCAGGCCTAGAGAGAGGCATTGTGGTAAGGGGCCAAAGGACATACTAGGCAGCAGTCAATTGGCCCATTTAGCGCAGTATTGTCTTGTCTACACTGACTGGTAACAACCCACCAAGGTTTCAGACAGCAGTCTTTCTTTCCCAACCTTACTACTGGGCTACCAAATCCTACTTAACTCCCCACGCGGTGATGCAGCAGCGCCAACGTGGCGCTCACTGAATCCCATAGGGGAGTTTCAGCCTCTGGAGGCCTCCTCAGGTAAGAGAACATTTGTTCCCTTGCCCTGGGGTAAGTCCAAACCAGTCCACTGGGTCTATTTGGACCTGCACCAGCTCTATAGCTGGCGCAAGTCCGTGTGGATCTGGGTTGGAGGATAGAGGCTGGGAAAGCAGTTAGGATATCACCGATACTGCTCCCTTCTCAGCCCTGACCCACCCTCCTCCCTGCCTCATCTCCTCCTCATTCCTCCCCCTCCCCGCCTCCCTCCAACCCCCTGACCTAATTTCCCAGCGCCAGTAGTTGCCCCTGGACCGCTGGTGCATGGACCCGGCCACTTGTTGCTTGCAGCGGCCAGGCCCCACTTGTCATCTTTTGCTACAGTCGTAAAGGCAGCACTGTTTCCAGCAGTGGCGCAATCTCGGGAGCACCGCCATCACCGTCAGCTTGCCCCCACAATGACTTACAGCTTCCCTACTTGTGGGGAGAACTTTCAGAACTGCTGCCCTAGTATATAGGGCAATTTAACTACAATAATAGCAGTGATGTAGACTTGAGTCTATTGACTTGAACTCAAGTCGGACTCAAGTTGCGTCAATGACTCGGCTTGGACTTGACTCGGCAATTGTAAAAGACTCAAAAGACTCGACTCGAGACTTGGAGTCTTTTTTAACAAGTCCAATTTTATTCAGGTTTAAACTCATTTCCCCCCATTAAATAGATAGGGACTTGTGACACACAACCAAAGACTCGGGACTTGGGGGCAAAGACTTGGGACTTGACTTGAGACTTGGACCCAGAGACTTGGGACTTGACTCGAGATTTGGAATCACAGACTTGATCCACATCCCTGAATAATAGTCACTTTGGGTAGAACTAGCGAGTTGGCCAGAAATATAGAATAATCACATGAGATCAGATACATAGGAGGGGGTGATCGTCCCCTCCCTTAAATGCCTCTGGATCCACATCAGGAAGTCTGTTGTTCTACTTTGCAATCTTGCAGTGCAATTCTATGCATGTTGACTCAGAAGTAAGCATGTATGTATAGGATTCTGCTTCAGTCTCCTATGTCAGTTTTAGAGATTTAGCGATCAGCCACACAGACAGGGCCAGCCCAAGACCTCTCAGCGCCTGAGATACCATGCTCCCTGCACTGCTTCAATCCCCCCATGCCACCTTTGCATGTGTGCATGTGGGCACACCCCTGTGTATGTGGGAAGAGTGCATGCATGTGTGTGTATGCCCCCATCCCTTTACTTACCAGGAGCATGATCCTGGTCCATACTGCTTCTGTTTAAAATGGAAGCAATGCAGGCTTAGATTCCAGCATGCACCACTTCTCATATCAATCATAAGCAGCTTGGACCAGGCAGGCTGCAAATAGCGCTCCTGGTAAGTAAACTAAAGGAGGTGGGCTCCAAATCACCAGTCCCTGCCTACTTGGTGCTTCATAAGCACCAAGTAGGTGGAGAGAGGTGATCAGGAGAATGGCAGTCTACTCCCCCCCTCCCCTTCTTCCAGCAATGCTGGAAGGAGAATGGGGAAAAAACCTCCTTATCTCGTCACGGACTGCACTCTGTCCTCATGTGGACATGTACCCATAAATGCCATACAGGTATGGAGCAAGGGGGGGGTAGCAAAGCGCTCCTTCCTCGCACAGCATTTAAAGTTTAAACTTTAAACCCCACATGAGGATACAGTGCGAGGAGAGAAGGGGTTGAGCTGATTCCCACTTGCATTTAGCAAGCAGGGAGTGGATCCACTTCCACATGGTGAGCTGGAGGAAGGGAGGTGGTGGCAATGTGAGGAGCCCCCTGAATCTAATGCAAGCTGCATCACATGGCTTCATGGTTGGGCTGCCCATACAAACTGCAGAAGGACAGGGCCATCCTATCCATGAAGCTGGGTGATGTGGTTGCCTCAAGTGGTGGGTTGAAGAGGATTGCCCACCTCCACCGGTCCTCCTTCCTTCGATTTGAAAAGAGGGGAATTGAGCAGAAGAGAGTGGTGGGCTAGTGTGTCTCCGACACTCTAGCTCGCCAGTCTCCTCTCCTTCACACTACCACCTTGTGCTCTGTGTCCCTCTTCCTTTTCAAATCCAGGAAGCAGGAGAAGTGGCTGCCAGGTGAGGAGAGTGGCATTTGGCATGCTGCCTCCGTGCCAAGAAGGTCTTGGACCAGCTCTACAGAAAGCAATGCCACCCTCCCATCTCGTCTGTGTCCTGGTTAATCAGGTTCACCACCCACTTCCCACACATGCTTACCTCAAGGAACTTGACTGAAACTTTGTGTTTAGTGGCATGGCTCTCTGCCAGTGGTTTGAGTTCAGCCTCATGATTCCCTTTCTGTTTAAGGATATTGCCGAGGGCACTGAGGACGGTAGTTCCATGCTTTTTCAATTCTTCTGAGCTTTTCATCTCATCCAGGGTCTTCAGGTGTTTGAACTTGTCAAAGTGCTGTAGGGTCTCAGGGTGCTTCTGAAACATCCTGCCAAATGAATTGAAAAGCTCAGTAGGGAGTGAATGAGTGATGGTGGGTAAAGTGGATACCCTCCAAAGATGGCACACTATTCCCAGTTATCTTTCTTTGCCATTTTCTAGCCTCCTAATATATCATGATAATGAGGGGGAATGTTTGGCAGCTTGACAGTCATTCTTCCATAGGAACAGTGGAGAATGGGGCTCCCCATCTCTGAAGTTAAACCACGCTATGTGACTCTCCTGCAAAAACATTCAGAAGAGGAATTTCTAAGTTGATCTCAGTCCTCTTTGTACAGAAAATACCCAATTTCTGTTTCAAAACCCATTCCCAGTGTTTGAAAACCCTGGTATGAGAGCAGTAGCATCATATATATGACAGGGAATTTCTCTAGAATTATGAACAGGGACAAATAAAAAAATTATTTTAATGTTGACTAACAATTTAGGCCAAAATCCAACAAAGAATTGAACATGTTTAAACTCAGTGAAAATCAATGGGAATTGAGCATGCTTGATGCCACACTGGATTGTGACTGTACATTTTACCAGTTTTGTTGTGTTAGCAACAATGATGTAGACTTGAGTCTATTGACTCTGACATGAGTCAGACTCAAGTCGCGTCAATGACTTGACTCGGACTTGACTCAGCGATTGTAAAAGACTCGAAAGACTCGACTCGAGACTTGGAGCCTTTTACGACAAGTCTAATTTTATTCAGGTTTAAACCCGTTTTCCCCATTCAATAGATAGGGACTCGCAACTCACAACCAAAGACTTGGGACTTGGGGGCAAAGACTTTGGACTTGACTCGAGACTTGGAGTCAGAGACTTGATCCACATCCCTGGATACGGTTGTTTCCTACCCATTTGCAAAAAGTTCTTGTTTCTTTAACCTTCCCTGTACCCAGGAAGATCCAGTAACATTCTACAGGGGAATTTATTATCTGAACTGGCTAGAATATAAAACATCTTCATACCTGACTTATCTAAATACACATCTGACAGTTAGATATTATGGATCACTTATGGCTCAATAACTAACTAGTTGTTTAAAACAGGAAGCCAAGGTTAGGATACTGTAAAGGTTAGGATACTAAATGGTCAATTCTCACAATGGAAAAAGTAAGCAGTGATTTCCCTGAGGATCCATATGCTATTTCACATGTTTATAAATTGCAGGTACAAAATAAAATATCAAATTAAGCAACAACAAAATATCAAATTAAGCTCAGTGTAAGCAAGTGTAAAGTGATGGAAATCGGCCAAAAACAAATTTCCCAACTTCACATATACACTGATGGCATCTGGACAGAGGGGCACAGGCAAAAGATTTTGTGATGGATTTTTCAACAAAAGCACCAACCCCATGTGCAGAGGGAGTGAAAAAGGCAAATTCTCTGCTAAAGATTCATGGAACCTCTGAGTTCAGAGCATTCCTGGGAAACAACAGTAGGGCATTACTGCAATATTGCCTTCATGCCCTGCCTGTGGGCCTCCTGGAAACTGGGCTACTGTGTGGGAAGTGGGAAGCTGGGTTAGATGGACCTTTGGTTTGATTCGGCAAGACTCCTCTTATGGTCTTATGTCAACAGAAATGTTGCCACCAATGTCAGTGGGACCAAGATGTCTCCTTTATACCCAAATCTGGTTATTTGCTCTGTGTAACTCCATAACATTACAGGTATTATGAAACTCAGCCAAAGCATCCTTACTAAGAATAGGAAAACCACAACTTCAGGAAATTGCCTGTATTCATATATTTGAGACATTTTATGTGCTCGAGTCCATTAGAACTTTGGTTTGTAGAACTTCAGGAAATAATGTCAACCATATCACTTTGCACTGGCTTATAACAAGATGTAGGGACTGGACAACTGTGGTTCTAATCCGCTTTTTCTCTTTTTTTATTTCTGTTAATGATTCATTCAGTAATGCCAATTACAACAACAATAGATCACAATGCCCTGTATAGAGGATTTGAAATACAAATCAGTAAGTGCGCTTTTAGCCTGATAACTATCTGATAAAGGCACCACTAGAAATGGAGGCCAATAACAGTCCCCATTTTGCCTGCAGAGTTTTCTTCCTCTCTATTCTGCCTATACAACTTTTAACTCTCAGCAATGTGCCAAGTAGATTCTTAAACAGTAAACACCCTAAGCCAAGATCCCAGGAATGCTGCTTCTCAGATTTCCATCACCGACTTCTCCTTACCTGATGATAACTTCCTGCCCGTGAGCAGGGAGGTCTGGTTCCACTTTTCCCCAGATCTCTACAACCTTCTGCCATTCCTGGTCACTGAGCCCCATAATGTCAGTGCTCAAGAAACAATGGAAAGTGAGCTTTTAAGCTGAATAGATACAAGCAGCGTGTGTGGTCTTGCTTGAGTGAAGCATGAACAGAGAGACCTGTGGGTTTAATACGCTGGCTTACAAACTGGCACCTGTCACTTGACAGCTCAAGTCTAGGTCACGCTGGTCAAACCTCTCTCTCTCTCTCTCTCTCTCTCTCTCTCTCTCTCTCTCTCTCTCTCTCTCCTCTCTCTCTGTGGAAAGCTATTTTGAGTCAGGTGCTATTGTGGCAGGCTCCGATGAAATAATTGCTGTGTCTGGTATTGAACTGGCATAGGTCCCATCCCCTGGTGAACAGAAAGGGCACTGCCCAGGTTCAGTGCCAGGAACTTGTTACTCAGTTTCCATCCTGAGAACACAGAGTCTTGTATTTGAGAAGCAATGTGGAGGGGCCCAACTACACTCCACAATCGGGCCAGCGGCACTGGGGGGAGCGGATTTTTTTAACTCCTCCCCCTCACGCTTCTCATTTTCTCAGTCTAAATTGTGCCCCCAAACTGCCTTTAGGTCCACTGGGGGGGGGGGATATCAGCATCTTTATTTTTTTCACAGCACAGTTAAGTGCAACTTTGGAGGGGGCACAATTTCCGTCAGGAAAATGTCACAGGGAAAAGGTTTAAAAACCTTCTCCCCACAGTGCTGCCCTGATCCAAATCACAGCCCTCACAGCTCGAAGTAAAACTAAAAATGTCAGGTGATCCACTGCTGAATCTCCCACATTGCGTGTAGTTCTGGCCCTCAGAGCTACAGTCTTGAGAGGGCCAAGATAGACCATGTTCACCAGTCGCCTGTTTGACCTTGGGCACACTCTCAACAAGAACGTTCCCCGTTCCTTTCCTCTCTCTTTAACGTTTCCGTCAATTTCGATGGTGCTAAGAAAAAATAGCGACAGCGCTGGGAGTTTCAAATCTCAGAAGGCTGACCCTGTGAACTTGGGAAGTCTCTTTCCTGAGGCCTGTGTCTGCTTTCCCCCTCCTCTGTGACATGACACATCTCCTCTCACCTTTTTCACAGGACAGTGGCCTCTGTGCTTCAGGCTTCACGAGAAGGATTCAGAAGTGGTTGGGAGGTGCATTCTGGGATTGCGGACAGGGCTGGCTCCGGGTTTCAGGGCCCCCCTGGGAGGCTGCCATCCGTGGGCCCCTCCTGCCTGGGCGGGTTCTGAGGAAGTTGCTTCACCACCACCACACAAAAGCTGTGGGCACAGAGACAGTCTCAGGAATCAGCAGCAGGCTCTCACGAGGGCCATGGTGGGTCCTCAGCAGCCACCCATGTAGCTGACCCCAGGACCAGCCCTGGTTGCAGAGCAACGGCACAGTGTCTCCTCTTCCCTCAAAACAAAACATGTTTTAAAAATGGTGACCTTGATGCAGAGTCTGCCCTACGTCTTTGGGAATCCTGAAGGAGGCTGAGTCTACTCTCTCTTCTCTCATCCTTTTGACCTGATTGCTACAGCAGGCCATCGGGAATGTGGAATTGTTGGAAATACAGGGAGATTCACAGTAGCTGGCGGTTTGTACAGCATCCTGTGAAAGCCTGGTGTTCCTGATACACTCTACCCAGTCAGTAGGCTGGCCTTGTACATATTTGCGGAAGTCCTAATAATATATAAACGGTGGTTCAATACAGAGTCTTTGGCAGAATGTTGTGACTTAGGAGTACACACTAGTTCGGAAACTGCAATTAGTGCAGAATGCGGCGGTCACTGGAGGTAGGCGGTTCGACTTTGTCGGGCCGCTCCTCCGACGGCTGCACTGGCTGCCGATTGGTTTCCGGGCCCAATTCAAAGTGCTGGTTTTGATCTTTAAAGCCCTATACGGCTTGGGGCCAGGATATTTGAGAGACCGCCTACTTCTATATAGTCCGGCCCGTCTCCTTAGGTCATCAGAGAAGGCCCTCTTGCGGGTACCGTCGCGCCCAGGGAGGTGCGAAGCGCGGCGGACAGAAATAGGGCCTTCTCAGTAGTGGCACCAACCTTATGGAATTCCCTCCCTCCTTCGACACTTTCCGGTGAGGCCTAAAAACCTTCTTGTTCAAAGAAGCCTTCTGAGCCCTTGCCTTTTTAACATCCTGCTGGTACAGGTGGGGTGCTGCTGTTTTTATATTCTTGTTTTAATGGTAATCTCTTTTTTAACTGATTTTTAGATACTGTTTTTATTAATTTTTGTTTAATTGTTTTTCACTGTTTTAAAATGTGACTAATTTTTGTATTATACTTTTTGCACTGTATTTTCTTTTTGTTGTAAGCTGCCTTGGGTCCCTTTGGGGAGAAAGGCGGGGTAAAAATATTGTAAATTTAAAAAAAAAAGTGAAGATGGTGAGTAAATAGTGGTGATAACACTGCTATCCAAAGTTTGCTTTGGCATTTTGTTTCATGTTTGGCATGATCCACATCAGCTTTCATGACATGTGAAATTACAGGAAGCACACCCTAGCAAAGTGGCCCTTCCCACTCACCATCGGAACCAGTCCGGCAGCAAATACCACACCGCCCCTCCCCCCCCCCCCCCGGCTACACTACTGGACCCTAGAATCTGGGACCTAGATATACCCTAAAAGCATCATCTTGAAGCTGAATATTTACAACAAATGCAACATTACCCTAATGCTGCTATGCCTTGAATCTGTTAGACATGATCTACTGTCATCTGGTGGCTCTGGGGGAGAAGTGCAATAAGCAAAGATGATTCATGTGTGTCACAAAATTACTTTAGGAACATTTATGACACTGCCAAATTATGTGCAATGAATTTCCAGGGCTGCATGACAAGCACAGCTAGCATAAGGCAGATAGATAGCAGAGGGGACACTCATTCTGCATCCAACTCTATCAGCTTGCATAACTAGAAGTGTAGGACAAATACATAGATTTACAGATTTATAGAAAATTAGCCACGGAAGGTAGCAGGTGAGCTAATTAATGTCTGATTAACATGATGTGAATTGCTATTAGATTTACCATTAGTTACTCCTTGAGCAATTGCGTACACATGTCAGATGAGAGAGGTTGGCCACAGACCTTCTGCTCAAATTAAGCTACTGCTTCTGCTTACATTAAGCAGCTACTACTGTTAACTGTCTCTGCTATTATTTCTGGTTTTATTTTATTGCATTTCATTGTGTTTTTAATGTTGTTGTAAGTCACCTTGGGCAATTTTTGTTTAAAAAGGAGGAAGCTGAGTATAAATGTTTTCAAATAAATAAGTAAAATTGAACAGGGTGAGGGGTGGGGTGGCGGCATGGTGGGCAGATCGGGCCCAGGAGGGGGGAGGGATTGGTGACGCTGTGATGTTCTGTATCCTATCTCCAGGCCTTTTCTGCTGACATGGGGCTGCTCGGTTCTACGCCAGTTAAAGTGTTGGCAGAGAACCGAGTAGCCCCATTGTGGCAGTTGAGGATTTACCTGGGGTAAGTGGAGAAATGTCCGGTTACCCTGAAGAGACCTCCAGCTGGGCCCTTCCCTGGATAGGATGCAGCATGGGCCACGTGGGCCACGCTGTATGGCCCAAGCCGGGAAGGGGAGTAGGATTGGACTGATAGGCATGTTGCTTTTAAAATTGCCCGTTTGTACAGTACTTCTACAAAGAGCTGCACATGCGTTCTGCCATTGCCCAAGCCATTCTTATAAGCTTGCTTGCTTTTTTACTTCCTCCTCATATTATTAAGCTACCCACTCTTGAATTTTTTTTAAAAAAACTGTTTTAACACTTTACCTGCCTGTTGTTGTCAGTTGTCAGTTGAACTCAGAGTTTTACTCTAAGTCCTCCTGGACCACTGACTACGTGCTACAGACTAATTTTCTGGGGATATGCCCCATTACTGGGAAGAAGGTTTTTCAGAATGGTCTTTCTCTTGCCTAGCTTTTTCTTTGTGGTATCAATGGAGTCTACCATTTTGACCTTAGGCTAGGGGACAGATCTGAGGAGAGGAAGAAGGCATCACACCACAATCCCCCCACCACCACAGGAGGTAAGAAGACTAAGAAGGGCCTTGCCTAAGGTCACCTATCTATCTTGTTGCTGACAGAGGTGAGTTTATTTGAACCAAGGCCAAGGGACGCCTGAGCCACTCTATGCTACACCAGCTCTCTCATCCTGTATGGTATATTTTTCTTTTGTCAATGAGGATCTCCCCTCCCCCTACGCAATCCCAGCCCCTACTACACAAATCATTTTGGAATTATCTTTTTGACTCATGGTCCTGTGGTGAATATCATGTCCTGTGTTTAAACACAAGAACTATTTAGGGAATTTTTAATTTGATGATGACTGCTTTGTGAAAACAACCTCTCATTTTTATGTTATTGTTTTGTGCTTAGTGCACTAGTTTTAAAAATGAAATGAATAAAAATGAATATCTGTGTAAAGACTGGAGCTCAGCAAGTAGGGCCAAGAACCATGATGACCAAGAATGAAGAGAGCTGCTGCTTTATTACAAACACAAAAATATGCATGGGTGATGATACATCTATTTCAATAAGAACATATAAATTGTACACCATATAATATTTTTGATCAATGGCTGAATCAGATAAGATTTTGAATCATTATTATTTCTTATATCCGCCAAGCGCTCATCCCTATATGAACTAGCCTTGGACAGGTAGTGAACAGGCAATTTTCTCCAATTGAGAGCCTACTCTCGATTGCCAACAGCCTGAAATAGCCAGCAAGGAGCACATCTTAACATCATACTCACTGGAAACAAGGAAGCATGTGGAAGCACTTGACCACGTGGCTAAAGAGCTGCTAAAGTAGGCTCATGGAGCAATTTGGCCTGAGAGAGCTGGTTGGATGCTTACCGGCGCTTCTCTCATAGGCATAGGAACCACTGAGAAATGTTATTGGATCAATGTATATGTATTTTAAAGGGTTGTTATTGGCAGAAAGCCTGGACCATATGGACAGTCGCCTTAAATGATCTTTAAATAGCATGGTATAGCGCAGCCATTGGCCATTCTCCCCTTCTTCTTGTAGAGTCCAGCTGTAGTTTACTAGGATTAAACTAAGTATACAATGGTTGTTGTTGTTGTTGTTCAGTCGTTAAGTCGTGTCCGACCCTCCGTGATCCCATGAACCATATCCCGCCAGGCCTTCCTATCCTCCACTATCTTCCTGAGAAGTGTACAATTATGTTGTTTAAATAGCCACCAGATAAGCCTTTCTGTAAATTGGGACCATGGGGAGGGATTTTTAACCCTCTTCCTGTTGGGGTCTCAGTCCAGATTCCCCCTCCCTGTTATTTGCCAAAGGAAAAAAAAAGCTCTCATTGATGCCCATGTTTCAGGAAGATAGGCAAGTTGAATCCTTCCATTTTTCCATGCGCCCCACCCTTCCCTCTTCCCGAATCAGGCAAAGTTGTGATAGCATTGTGTTATCCATTGTGTGGGTAAGCAACCCCAAATCCAGTTTCAACTTTCTTGTTTACTTATTAACCTACTCATCATTGTCCACAAAACCTCCACCAGTTCCCAGTCAGCTTTGCACTTCAGTTTCGTGGAAGACCTCCAAGCAAGACTGCAAAAAGGTAAATCTAAGAGGATTATTAGTTGGGCCTTTTGATCATAGCACCATTATTATATCCAGAAAACAGATGCCAGTTTTGCCTGGATATTGTAAGATGGGAAACGGCACAGAAAAGAGCAACAAGAACGTTCAGGGAATTGGAGGTTCTTCCCTCCAAGGAGAGACTACAACGGCTTGGGCGTTTTCTGTTTACAAAATAATAGACAATGAAGGCAGCAAGGGGGGGAGGTGGAAGGACATGGTTCACAAGACTTGGAATGGTGTGGGAAGAGAAAGGAGAGAACAGTATTCACTCTCTCACCCAACATTAACATTTGTGATCGCCAAAAAAGTTGGATGAATTCATGATGAGGTTGGATGAGGTTCAAGGATAGGAACTACTTCTTCATCATACCTCAATTACGGTAGCTCATTAATCCAGGCATGCGTTATTTATTATTACTGCCATATTGCACTGGAAGCGGGGGGGGGGGTGTAGCCCAGCTTTGCTGAGTCCTGCTTGCTTAGAGCAACAGACCCAGCCACTGCCCCATCCTCTTCTCATGCATTTTCCTTGGAGAGTGAGCAAGAACAAAAGGGAGTGCTTACGGCTTACCTCCTCCTCCAGTGCCACTGTCAAGGATCACCTTAGAAGGCAGCCACTGCTGCAGTTCTTTTCCTGAACACTCTCCTTCCTCACCACTCTTCCTAAAGTGGCCAGGATGCTGGGGTTCCACTCCCTCGCAGGCTTGTTTTGGCCCAGCCATTTTACAGGAAGTGTTACGAGTAAAGCTCAACCCCCCTTTTCCTTATTTTTCTTTCTTTGTTATACTATATTATGGACTCTGCTACCAAGCAACATTATTTCATATGCCAACATCAAGGAATGTTACAGCCCAGTCCAGCCCAAGGCCTCAGCGGCACAATTCAGGCACAATTGCAGCCTAAGCGCTTTAGGAATATAGATTTTTTTTTTTTAGGAATATAGATTTTTTTATTTTAAAATTACTCACTACCAATTACTGTACACACCCATGTGCAAAACAAAGAAACCATACGTAACATCTCATTTCACAACTTGTAACACTGTTCAAAACAATATGGATATTTCCAACTACAATATAATATAATATAATATAATATAATATAATATAATATAATATAATATATGACTTTACGTGATTGCTGGCGTGGTTTCTTGGCTCCACGGCCAAAATTTGGTCCATTTAACCCTTGACATTTTGTCTTTTTCATAATTGCTTATTGTTCTTATTTTAAATAAAATCATTTGAACTGAATTGTTGATATTTATTTCCTTGCCCGTTTTTATTTCTCTATTTCTTTGAAAAGTTAAAACCGATAAAAATAATAAATTGATTAAACGTAGAGTGGACCATGGAACTATCCAACAATTACTTATTTTTGTTCCAGTATGCCTTCTTTAAGCGCTTTAGGCTCGAGTTGTGCCTGAATTGTGCTGGAGAGGCCGAATTTGTGCTGCAATTGTGACTGACATAGGACGGGTTAAGGAAAGTTGACCAATTCAGTCCTAAGTTCGGCATAAGAGCTATTCTGGCACAATTGGGGCCTAAAAGTGGGCGTGTTGGGGGCGTGTCGGGGGCGGTAACGAAATTTGTTCCAGTTCCAGACACTGGAGAGCCCCTGACACGCCCCCTCGAGCACAACTCAGGCACAAAATTTGGGTCAACAAAAAGGGTGGACTCAAATGCGAGGAGACCCATAGGAGCCATTTTACCTTACCCACACCAGCCCTCTCCTGAAAAGTTCTAACACCCTGGTCCCGAGTTGTGCCTGAATTAGGACGGAACAGTTGTGGCCTAACTCTGGACACAGACCCAAATAGTTACCCTATCAACACCCAGCCCCACCCAGCCTGTTTCCCACAAAAGCCCAGCCTCAGGCTTCCATTCTCTCTCTCTCTGAGCACGTGGCATGGGGTCCTGTCCCCCAGCAGCCACGAAGTGGGACTTTGAAAACTTTTCAAACACCCCACTTCTCTTCTCCTCTCTCTCCCCTCTAGGGCAGAGAGGGCTGTTCTGCCTGTGGCCAAACTGTTTACTCCTGTGCCTGGGCAGCTGTCTCCATGCTACCATTTGCTAACCCATGTCTTTCTCCCAGCCCCTCTCTCCCCCCCCCACAGGCAACAACACCAGCAGGTAAGTGCAGGTAAGAGCAGGGTACGTGCTGACATGAGTTCTGACTTCTGCCGCTGTGCATATAGAAATATAGGTAGGATACATGATGCTTTACCAATGTCTTGTCTCATAGCTGCCTGCCTAGCCTGCAATGATATGCCTCTTTTCCAATGTGTTGTCTCATAGCTGCCTGCAATGCCTTCTCTGAAATGCCTCTTTACCAATGTGTTGTCTCATAGCTGCCTGCATAGCCTGCCATGATATATTGGATACATGCCTCTTTACCACTGTTGTGTCGGATTGCTGCCTGTAGTCATGTGAGCACACAATGCCACAAGTGTGGAACCGTTAGCCTTATGTAGACACCAGCTGTTCCCCCCCCCCTTTTCTCCACAGGGTCTACTGACAGGTCAGTATTGCTAGGTTTGCCATGGTTGTGACCCCCGAGTTGTGTTGTCTTCTCTCTCTTTGACCCTTTCCCTTTACAGGATCATGCTCACCTTACACCCAGGGAAGGACCGCAGACCAGGCTATGTGTGTCACACCTCTCAGCTGTGTTTAATTTCTCTCCCTGCAGGCCTTTGCAACCGGCACACTGGCATGTCTTCAATGGCGATTGCTATCACACACCAGCTGCCATGGAACACCCCCGTGTTTCCATCTCCCCAGGAAAGTCCACTATCACCTACCTTCCTGGGAGGACCCCTGGGCCTGCAGTCTGGTTGCCCCACAGTCATCTGCCTCGCTGCTGCCAGAGGTCCTGGAGCCTGCCCTGCAACCCTCCTCAGCTGCTGGTGCTGCTGCTGCCCCCGCTCCACCTCCCTGGCTGCCTACGTGCTGTCCCTCCCCTTTCCATGGTGCAGGCTGTGGTTCCACAGGGGAAGAGCCTGCATCTCCAGGCCCATGGGGCATGCCTGCTGCTGCTGCTGCTATGTTCTGAGTGGCTGCTGTGCCTACCCCTGGCAGCCTCGCCTGGCCATCTCTGCCAATGTTCCAGAACAATAAAGCTGCCTCTTGGGCAAAGGCCCCTTGAACAACATGTCCCCAGTGTTTCACAAGCATTGCCCCCCACACCCAGAGACAGCGCCCAGCACACAAGCCCCTGCATGACTCCCATCCAGGGACTGCCACTGCCTTCCCAGGGAGACCACAGCAGGGTGGCTGCCAGTCCCTCAGGGCTCAGAGGGGAGTGGGGAGTTGGGGGGCCTCTCAGGCAGGCGAACACTGACAGGCGACACGGCACCCATCCTGGATCTGCTCGCGTCCACCACGTCCGTGAAGAGCCCTTTCGGCAACCGGGGCTCTCACCCGCCCTCGGTCCGCCCGTCAATGGCGTCCGTTTCCGCCCTCAGTCCGCCTGTCAACGGCGTCCGTTTCCGCCCTCGGTCTGCCTGTCAATGGCGTCCGTTCTGCCCAAGGTCTGCCCGTCAATGGCGTCTGTTCTGCTCAAGGTCTGCCCGTCAATGGCGTCCGTTCTGCACTCGGTCAGTCTGCATAAGAGGCGCCCGTTCCTGCATTGCCTCCATCTGCGAAGTGACCCCTGTGTCCCTATTGGTCTCTGCAGACCCTTCTCCCTGTATCCCTCTCCCACCAGCCTTGTTGTCTGTCTGTCTCTGACCCACCCGTGCCCCTCCCCAGCACCCACTGTCTGCCTGTCTGTGTGTCTGCCTCCCCTCCCACTCCCTGATGATGGAAGCTGGCCATCCCCCACCCCGCCAGAGCGCCTGCCGCGACGTGCTGACGTTGCCCCATCTGGGGGCGTGATAAGCTGTGTGAGCCCTTCCCGCTCGCAGCAGACAAGACCAAGGCATCTCTCGGTCTTGGTCAGGACACGGAGCAGAAGGCATGCCGGGATACCTTCTTTGTGGGCATTGCCACGGCCCTGGAGGCCCAGGGCTTCAGGCAGCGCACGGGCATGTCATGGCAGAGGCGGTTGCAGACCTCATGAGACCCCCCTTGTGTGTGCCGGTCCCACCCCCTCCTTCCCTTCTCTCCCCCGCTCACCCCCTCATGACTCCCACGTGCAGCCTCATCGTGGCTTGGGGGTGGCATCGCCTTCTGCAGGAGGGAGGGCAGTGGCACTCCCCCCTGCAGCAGGTGGCTAATGCACAGGGTGCCCTGGGGCAGCTGGCACTGGCACAACCTCTGCCCTTCAGCTGACTGTCAAACGCACAGTGCCTGCAGGCCCACCTGTGGCTGCCCCTCTGCTGTGAATGCTGCAGCAGCTGTGGTAGGTGCACACAGACGAGCTCAGGAGGGGGCTCTTCGCTTCCACAAGACTGACACCTCCCCACAGGAGCCTGCCTGCCTCTGTGGTAAGTTTTGCCTCGATCCTGGCCCACTGCTCTTGCCTCCTGCCTAACTCAGGCACATTTGCAGCCTAACTCGGTCCTATTTTAGGCACCAATTGTGCTACAATTGGGCCTCAACTGTGCCTGAGTTGGGCTGAGTTGGGCTGGACTGAGCCCTTAGTGTGCAAAATGGAGTTTTCCCAGAACCTCTGTGCACAAAATGGACAGAACTCTGGCATTACAGGTCATGTTTCTCCAAGAACCCGGGTTCAAGCCTCAAACTCCTGCCTGTTTACGTGATCTCGGCACAACCCAGCACTGATATCCCTGCCCCCTCCAAGGCCGGGCCAGCCAATGGCCCCCTAGCACACCTTCCCCCCGCCCCTGCACCGACCAACACGGACCTTACCTCCATCAGCTGGCACAGGTCCAGGTCCACCACGGAGTGAGTGGCACTGGCCTCTGCTGCTTACTTCTAAGGAGCCGCAAAAGTGCATTACGGCACTTTTGCAACTCCTTAGCCTGGCGGAACAAGAGCTCTGCCGGCCTAATTCCATGCTGGATTGGACCATAAATTGCCTTTTTGAGGGCATCAGTGCCCTGACCGTTCTTCTTGGTGGTGTGGGGTTCAGTGGAGGGAAGCAGTCAAACAATTTCGCAGCATGTTTTCATAGATGAGCTGTGAGTTGAGTAAGGGCACCAGCTGGGAACCTGTCACTGTGCAAAAGCACTTGGGGTTTAGTTCTCCCTACCCCAGTGCCTACATCTTTGAAGTCTCACTATCAAGTCAGGTTGGACTGGTCCTGAAGCCTTTTTCTGCACACCATGGCTGCAGGGTGCCACAGGACTGAACGGGACCACGAGAGACACGGTCCTGAAGGAAGGCATGCATCATCCATGCAGAGGGCCCACAAGATATCCATAAGATGTTCACTGTGCATCACGGTTGAAGTCAAAAGCATTTTTCAGTTTATCTCACAGATATCGCTCAAGTATGAGGATGGGATTCAGAAGTAAGCAAAGAATGCAGAGGCAATGATAAGATTGCATAAAAGGCTTTCATTATTAAGTACCTTCACAGACAAAATAGTAGCACATTACTGGTCATAATTCCAATAAATTTGACATTTGTGATCTTGATTCACCTACATCCTTTTCCTCTCTCTTTTTCCTTTTCAGCCTTGAGGTACACACAGGCTGAGAAGGGAGCTGTTAGCATTTGTGTCCACAAGGCACCAACGAGAATGGCCTCCAGAGAAGATGACGTTGATGAAGGTCGGTCTCGTTCTGCTGGTGCTCGGATTGCGATCTTTGCCTTTTGTTTGTAACAGGAAGCACAGATATCTCTTTTTAAAGGCAACTTCCTTGACTTGGGTGGTTTCACACTTCCCACCAAAGCGGGGAGGTTGACAGTGTCCCTGTGATCCTCCTCCCAAAGCAAGCAGGGTCATACATCCCTTTCTCAAGGCAGATGAACACAACCTAAGCTGTCATCGTTATATGATTATTGCAACATTTTTATCCCATCCTTCAGCGATCTCAGGGAGGCAGATGTGATCTTCCCCATTTTGTCCTTGAAACAATCTTGTAAGGCAGGTTAGATTCAAAAGTGACTGGCACAAGATGACCCAGTAGGTGTCATGACTGAGTGGGGACCAGACCTCCCCAGTCTTAAGACCAGCACTCTGGTGCTTAGTGTGCTCAGCTAAGGAGTGAGAGAAGAGAGAGAGGGGGGAAGAAGTTGGGTGTTGTTCAGAGCTGCCTCAGCAGGTGACAGGAAACAGTCCACAGATGACAGGGCACCTATGAGCATTGTGTTGGGAACAACTTCTTGAACTTCTACACTACGATGACCCTTCATACAATAGTTTTTGTTCTTTTTCATTCGAAAGCTTTCATGGCCAGCAGATATAGTTAGAGAAACAGGTAGTACGGGTAACACAGCCATATCTATGTAAAAAACAGCAATCCGACTGAGGTTTAAAAACAATGACTATTTTATCTGGGTTTAACGATGTATTCCCGGACAAACAGAAATTATTAAGAAACCACGGCTGGACGAGTGAGCCCAACGTTTTTGTTCTGTTCTGAAAAAGATTACCTGGGACCTGTTGTTGCCCTTGCAAGCCGAGGTTACTCAGTGATGATGGATGCCCAGAGTAACTGACTGTATTACTACTGCATGTCTCAGCACTGAGCTGGGATGCTGAAAATGAATGCTGGTTCTTCTGTGATTGAGCCCAGTCACAAACCATGTGAGCAATCGGTCTTCGCATGTACAGGTCGAGATGTGGTTTTGACGACCCCCCCCCATCGTAACTGTGGGTTTTTCTGGTCTGATTTAGAGTCTGTTGACAACTTGGGAGCCGCGGAGCCTCTGCCAGAGAAACCAGATCACGAGCAGCTGCAACGTCTGGTTGATGAAGACGGAGGTTATGTGGAAATGACTGGATTTGAGAGGTGTGTGTGTGTGTGTGTGTGTGTGTGTGTGTGTGTGTGTGTGTGTGTGTGTGTGTGTGTGTGTGTGTGTGTGTGTGTGTGTGTGAGAGAGAGAGAGGAGAATTCTCCCTCTTGCCATTAGCATTGTCCATTTCGTTGACCCTTTCAATTTTACCCTGAGCTTCATTCCCTGCAGCAACAGTTGCTTTGCTAAACACCTTCAACAGCCCAACCCTAACCAACTTTCCAGTAGCAATGCAGCCGCAATGCAGCCCCGAGGTAAGATAAGAAATGTCCTCTTACCTTGAAGAGGCCTCCTTGACTGCCCCCACCACCACAGAATGCAGTGCGTGCCTCGTTTGCACAGCTGCATCGGTGCTGGAAAGGATTGGTTAGGATTGGGCTGCAAGTCCAGATCAACTTGAACACAGTGCAAGACTTACATTGGCCGTAAACATCTTATTTACATATGGCTTTTAATCCTGCTGTTATTTGTTCATGCTACACAGCTGTTCATTTGTGCTAGAAATCAAAGACAGAAGCACTAAGCAGACCCTTCCTGTAACTTGTAGTTTGGTCTTGATGTCTTCATATCTCAGCTCTCAGCAAGCTCCAATACTTAAGCTGTACTATCTTCACAGGGAGCCGGAACATGCCATAGAGGATGTAGCCCTCTTTCTGGAAGAATTTCCTGCCCAGAGGGAAGAGATTGAAAGGTGCATCAGATGCCTTTGGGAAATGGCAGACGCCATCGACAAGACCCACAAGACGTGCACCGTAGCCACCATCTCTGCCAGCTCCACAAGTGCCTCCTCTGGCATTTTGACGGCCTTGGGAATGACTCTGGCCCCATTCACAGCAGGTGGGGGGTTGATCCTGACAGCCACGGGACTGGGCTTAGGCATAGTGGCCCTAGCTACTGACCTTTCTGCTAGTATATATGAAAGTGTGAGTACTTCAAATGAAATGAGAAAAGCACAAGAGCTGATAAATGAATGCAGGAAAAGCTACCGAATGGTCATGTGCCCTGATGAAACAAAGTTCAGCTCTAAATTGCTCCCAAATAACGAAGCTGTGGGAGAAAACATCAAAAACCTTGTTTCTACGGTTGCTGGTAAAGTTCCAGAGGCATACAAATCTGTGAAAGGAATCAAAACCAATGTCAAAGCACTGAAGTGTGTTCGAACAAATCCTGGCTTGAAGGCTTTAGCAAAACGAGTTACAGCTGCAGGAAGTGCAACTCGGAGTAAAATCAGGGGGGCCAAACAAGTGGAAAAGGCCTTTGCAGGCACCACCCTTGCGATGACCAAAGGAGCCCGGCTGCTGAGTGCTGCCACGGCTGGGGCGTTTGTCCTGCTTGATGCCTATAACATTGTTCAAGACGCCAAGCATTTGTCAGAGGGAGCCAAGGCAGAAACGGCTGCTGAGATCCGGGACAAAGCCAGGAAACTGGAAGCAGAATTGCGGGACCTCAACAAGCTTTACGAGGAACTGAAACACAAACTGTGAATAAAGGAAGCCAAACACGCAATGTGAGTATCTGTTGTGCAATTCTCTGTCATTTATGTTTGCTGATGGTGCAAATGAAGAATGTTTGATTTGCAATAACTTAAATGCTATTTCACACTTTTCTATATAGCCTATATAGAAAACTATACAGACTATAGGAAATTGTGTAAAACTCTCTGGTAGATTGGATCATCATGCACGTTTACTTTAAAAAAAATGTATGCCCTGCCCTCTTCGTCAGAATTGGAGCCGCTTACAATATACAGTACAAGGTTTAAAAACACCAAAATCATAGAAACAGCAGAATCAGTAGCAAAGAAACCAAATGAATAAAGGTCTGTTTAGAGAAGCGAGGCTTCAGCCACCACAGGAAGATCGGGGGAGCCTGCTGCACCTCACAGGGCAGGGAATTCTGTAGGACAGGAGCCTGATGGGAAAAGAGGGTCCAGGGGACGGGGTCTATATTAAGCAGAGTTATAAAGCGAAACCCACTAACCTCTTTTTCCAGAACCCACCAAACCCTGCTAGATTGCTGCTGAGAATATGGGTGTGTGAGACCTAATGGCATGATGGACTCCATGTCTCCAGGTCAGAGGTCATGGAGAGAGAAGTCTGCATGGTTAGGAGATCAGAGGGGGGGGGGAGGAAGGAAGCCAGGTAGAGACACCCCCTTTGTCAAAAAGGACAAGGTACAGGTCTGAGACAACCTCTGATTTATCTGCTTCCTGGACAATACACTGCCCCCTAGTGTCCTGCAGGAGGCATTGTACCTATTTTCATGCTTCCCCAGAGGCTCAAGCCTGGTTCACACTAGCCTTTTCCCGGCTCGTTGTGGATCTGCGTTGGGTCTTTCCGAGCGTTTTTCATGCTTGCGTCGCAGCTTGCGTCGCAGCCAGGAGAGATGGTTTCCCCTCATCTTTTTGATGCGCTTGCGTTTGGGCTTGCGGGAATGCTAGCAGTGCTACGGCAGCCCACCAATCGGATGGGAGGGGAGGAGAGTGGCGGCATGCCAATCATAGCCACCTCCAATCGGCGTGGGGGTTTCTTGCAAGGTCTACTTCAAGGTTTCCGAGCGGAAGTCTGGGAAAACAGAGAACGAGTACGAGGAGCTTGAAAACAGGAATGGCGGGAGGCAAAGAAAAAAGTTCAAACTCCAGCTGGGACAGCGATTTACAGTTTGTTCTCGCGGGTTAGGGATCTTCCGAGAGAGGAGAAGGTGAAGGGTCAAAGAAGGGTTGCTTTTTGGCCAATCGGAGCGCACTTCTGTTCACCAAATCACAGCTGCGCTTTCTTCAAGAAGGCGGGACAGAAGGAGGGACAACAGGCGGCAAGCAGCCCCAGTTCCAAACGTTCAGACGCACGGACAGACGCAAGGGCAGGGCATGCGTGCCGGGAATAGGCTAGTGTGAACCAGGCTTCAGTCCTCACTATTGTTTCCCAGATTTGCAGAAACACTTTATAGATCAATAAAGGCTTTTCTCCACTTTGGTGGTGACAGCTGAGCAGAGACCTACTAAACTCCACTCCCCCCATCACCCAGTTCAGAGATAGAAGGGGTGGGAAGGCTGTTGCTAACCACAAGGTGTTGTGCCTGTCTTGCCCTCTACTCACACTGCCTGCACAAGCCCTCTTCCACCACAAACTCTACGAAGTACAGACTAACCATGGCTGTACCCAGGTTTACAGATGTACAGCAATACCTTGCACTTTCGTCTGGTTAGGGACCAGAGAATGGATGAAAGTTCAAAATGGATGAATGTCAAAGAATAGCCTTATTTTAGCTTGCAAATTTATTTTGGCCGGCGAAAAACATAACTAACTATATAACACATGCAAATGTGTGCAAGAAATAAAAGAAAAATAAACATAAGAACATCGATGAACTTTGTGGAAGGTTGGATGAAAACGGCTGAAAGAGGAAAGCGATGGAAGTCAAGTGGATGACAGTCAAGGTGTTGCTTGTACCCAGTAAAACCTGACACTGAAAGATAAGTAGGGTGGTTCCCATAATATGCTGTCTCCAGGTACAGAAAGATATACATTTCTGTGCAAATGACTCTTGATCCATAAAAATAAACACAAGTACATTCAATAAGTTTGCAAGTTGACATGACGTGACCAAATCTCTGAGTTGAAAATCAACATATTGCCGGGCAACTCCATCATTTTAAAAACTTTTATTCAAAGTTAACAAGATGTTATTAGCAATTTTATGTTTCGCCCCCAAAACACATGGGGCATCCTCAGACGTAAGACAGCATAACGAGGAGACAACCCAAATATACAGTATCCTCAGTTTGCTGTAGGTCTTTTGCAGCCATAGGGTTTCCTCCCCGTAGAGGTCCAATAAATAACAAGTACATTCATTCATACGGAAATGCATACCCAGGTACAGATCTTTTGTACCTGGGGACACCATACTATGTGAACAACCCTACTTATCTACCAGTGTCAGAGGCTTAACTGGCTACATCTGTACATGCAGGTACAGTTATTGTTAGTCTGTACCTGAGTCCGTACCTGAGTAACATTATTCACATATACCAGGCAATGCAGGTACAGTCTGTGTACAGTATACCCAGATGATTGATCTGTAAAAATAAACCTAGGTACAGTCTGTGTACACTGTATACAGATTATACCTGCATTTAATGGAATCTGTGTATACCCAGGTACAGACTAACAATAACTATACCAGTGTTCGTAGATGTATCCAGGAACAGTTTTAATGTCTGAACAACTCATGTGAGATAAACAGTGTGATCGTGAACCACTTGGCGCCACCAACATTGTTTCTGACACGATGCCAAAGCTGGAACAGCGTTTGCGTGCCTACAACCAGTGTTACGTTGGGCCTTTTCAAACACATCTCAGATTTTCTGAAACATTCCCACGTCGTGCAATTTTGCTTCACTGACAAAGCAGTTCATTTGATTGATGGGCTTTGTTTCTCAGGTTGCCATCAGCTGACTCGGGTGGAAGTCCCATTTCTGGAAGAGAGAAGGGCGCTGAGGAAGATCTCAATACAGCTGGCTCTTCTTCCCTTTTGTTACGGGTACATCTCCTCCCCCCCCTTTATTCTTTGATTTTCTTTCCATTCATGGTTATGTTATGACCCCACCCTATAATAAAGGACAATATGGACTCTAATGGCCAGGATGGTGTAGTGGTTTGGGAGTCGGACTTAGACCTGGAAGATCCAAGTTCAAATCCCCGCTCAGCCACGAAGCTTCCTCGGTGACCTTGGGCCAGTCACTATCTCTCAGCCCCACCTACCTCACAGGGTTATTGTGAGTACAAAAAGGAGGGGAGGAAATATGTACACCTCTCTGAGCTCCTTGGAGGAAGGGCGGAAAAAAAATGTGAAAAATAAATAAATAAATAAATAATACAAGACATCAATGAATGCCACACACTGGACATGATGAACTATTTTCCCAGAACCTCTATGCACAAAATGGACAGAACTCTGATTCGAACCTCAAAATCCTGCCTGTGTATGTGATCTCTCCCCCACCTCACAGCCACACATCCTAGAAAGGAAGAGATAACCCCATTATGTGTCTCTAGTTGAATGCAACTTTGTAATCCTTTTTACTCATCTGTCTGTATTTGCATCTCCCCCCCCCCATTGAATGCCATCTCTGTATTCTGCCTGTCATACTGTAAAACATCTGCATTTTATCTGTTTAAATGTCACAATGGAATCTCCTGCTTGTACCTGCTTTGCTATGATGCAACCCTAGTCCCATACATCCCCTCCAGTATGCGAGCATTTGCATTTTAGCTGTCCCCAGTATCTAGCCTTGGGCAACATCCATCCCCTGTCCTTCCACATTCCCATTTCCCTGAATTGTGGGCCAGGAACAGACACATCAGTCCTTATCCCAAAGCCATTCATTCAAACATCTGCACACTAAAACAGGGTACTCCAGACTCCATTCTTTCCTCCTGATAGCATAGTTGATGAGTTCATCCCCAGAGCTGCAAGTTGCAGCAACTCAGACACTCCTTAAATCAGGGGTGGGGAACCTATCTGCGGTGGGGGGCCATTTTCCCATAGGGAAAATTTGCTGCGGGCCGGCCGTTAGGCCGGTCGACCCCCCCCTCGCAAATTTGACCCCCCCCGCACGAATTTACCTCCCACCCACCGCTCGCTCACCCACCCACCCACCCACCCACCCACCCACCGCTCGCTCACTCTGCACCACACGCAACCACCATAAGAGCCAGGAACATAGTACACTATTTTTAGGGCAAAGAAATGTTTTTTTCTATTGTTTCTCTGTATGCAATACTTCTCTACCTTCATCCTTTCTGAATAAAGCTATACTCTTTTATTGGAAGTTATTTCTCTCACAGCACAATCCTGTGTAAGGATCAGGCAGGCCGCCCAGGTGCAGGCGGATCCTGAGCCCAAGGCTGCCCGTCAGATGGCGGGCCGGAGGTCTAGTCAGGGTAGGGTACGCTTGTCCCCTTCCCCGGATGTAAACCGGGGCCGGCCCGATAGGCCTCCTCAGATCAGCTATTTAGCTGGCGGAAGTCGGAGGCGGCCGTGTAACGGCATAGCTGGCCCAACAGGGACGGGGATATGGGGGGAACCATCCCCCGTCCCCTCCCAGGCCAGCTAGTTCAATTGCCCCCCTCCCTTGCCCGCCGGATTGCCCATGCGGCCGCCAGCGGGAAAGCTTACCTTGCCTCAAATGGTGGGTGTCAGGAGTTGGCACCCTGGGCCCCTCAGCCACCTCCACTTCACCTAGTCTCCATTTGCCCCCTTACCTGTTTCTCCTGGATCCGCAGCTCTATTATCTGAAATACAGCAGTAGAGCAGGGCACAAGGAAGCTGAGAGAAGCATGATCCCACTTTCATTGGTCTTGGCTTCCTTGTTCCACCACACTCAGCCGTGCTATTTCAGAACACCATGGCAGAGCCAGGAGGAGGAAGGAGGGAAGGAGGCAGTAGCGGCGGCGGCGGCTCGGTAGGAGTGCTGCCAACATTTCCTTCTTCTCCTTCATGAGTGAGGAGGTGGCAGGGGGGAGAGGCAGCAGCAGCAGCAGCAGCCATCACCGCCCTCTTAGCCAGTGCACCGCCTCCTCCACAATTAATGAGGAGGTGGGGGAGGAAGTAGGCGGGCTATCTTCCTTCTCAGTCCCAGAAGAGGCAGTGGTGGGTGTTCTGAGGATGCCACCACCACCACCACCACCATCACCTCTCCTCTGCTTCTAAACCGAAACAAAGGAGGCAGTAGGGGCACACCTTCAACTGCTCCCCCTTGTGGAGATGTCGTGAGCACCTACCCTGCCGGCAAGGCCATTAGCAGCAGAGAGGCCGTTTCAGGCACCATTCCCTTTGGCCTGACCCAGCCAACAGCTGGAGAACAGGTGTGTGAAAAGAAAGGGGCCCCCAAAGTGCCCCTCTAAAATAAAAGATGTTATTTATGAAAACATTGTCACCTGGTGTGTTCCAAGCGAGTTCTTCTTCAGAGATGAGCTAGATGAAAATAAAGAGTTTCCAATCAATTTATAAACGTTCTAGCAAAAATATAACTAAAACACATCATGTCATCTCTGAAAATCAATTTCATATTGTCTTAAATAATTGTGGGACTGTTTGTGGAGTTTCAGAACAAATAGATGTCTCTGGACCATAAATCAGGATTTTTAGCTCTCAAGTCTCCTACTCCCATATTTCTCATTACTTATAAGATTAGCAAGCCTGAAAAGGTTCATTTCAAATATTACTAGATATATCATTGCACGTCTGAGTTTGGCTGAAGAAAGAGCACTCATAATTTATGGCGTTCTGAGGAAATTTTGCTTTGTTTCCAAATACAATATGCAAGTAGAGGATATATATAAGCAAAGGCAAAGTAATCCTCCTACATCATCAGATCTACCCCTAGTCGGATCCCTCAAAAGAGAACCCCTGCCTCCAAAGAACTTCAACTTCAGCCCACACACAACTCTCTCTTTGTCTCTTCGCATCTTCCAAAACTGCCAACTCCTGCCTCTCTCACATGCCATTTGCCAAGCAGACCTGTTAGACGCCAGCCCTGCAAATGAAACATCTGGGCAATATCTGCAGTGTAGAGGTTTCCTGACCATAATCAGAATGCTTTCTTTGTAGTAAACATCAAAATGTATTTTCTAAATACAAAACAACACAATCCCATACCAAGTCTCTGGAAAGAGAGAAATATACACCTGTTTATGTTATAAGCGAATGCTCACATATCGTCAAAAAGCAAGAGCACAATATTAAGGTGCATTTCTGTTCTGCAGTAGAATTATGACGTACACAAGTTGGCCTTCTTCTAAAAGATAGCATGCTGGCAGGGTGGAGCTGGAGGCCAAAGGGAGAAGCAAGCATGTGTAGGGTGAAGCTTTGGGTCAGCCCTACTCCTGTTGCTGATAAGGTTAACTGAACAGAAGAACTCAAGCGTCAAATATCTTCTATAATATCAATTTCAGAAAAAAAAACCCATAGCAACAGGCCCATAACCAAACTCATAGCAGCATGTATGTCCTACACATGCAGGCCAGCGGCCACCCTCCCCATTTATTGTGGTGGTGCCAGACAAATGCCATGATTTGTTGGAGGCGTCTCAGGAGGAAGCCGGTACGGGCAGACAAACTGCCTCTACCACTTCCCAGCATTCCGTGCTCCACCCTCCTCTTGTCCTACAGCTTGTTCTTTCAGGGACTTTGCTCTCCTAATCTCAAACCACAGGTCCTTGCTTAATCAGTTAATCATTATGAGGCAGCTTTCAGTTTCTGTTTCTCAAAAAGTACTTGTTAACTAGGAAATCGCCTTCCCCACATGCCAAACAGATGTACTGTATGTGTGTGTCACAAGTCAAGACGCTGGCCTTAAAGTTATCTGAAAAGGGAGGGGGAGGGCAGCACAGTGCTGGAAACAAAAACTTTTTTGTTGCAATTCCACATGAAACATGGATAGCCTTACCATGATAGTCCCGGTTCTGGCCGGGACAATCACGGTTCGGGAACCCAATCCCGGTCTCCCGGCCGGTCTCCGTCATTGTCCCGGCCAGCTGGGACAATGTCCCGGCCCCGTCATTGTCCCGGCCCCGTCTTTTTCCAACATCGTGCAGCTGCGTGAGGCTGCAAGCACTTTGAAAATGTCTGAGTTCACTCGGACATTTACAAAGTGCTTCCAGGCTCGTCGCGTACTTGCGCTAGGCTAGAAGTTCTCTCTCAAATGGCCCGAGTGAACTCGGGTCGTTTTGGAGAGCATCCAGCTTCACGCGACTACGCGATGAGGCTGGAAGCTCTCCGTAACGGCCCGAGTTAACTCAGGCTGTTTCAGAGAGCTTCCAATCCAGCCTCATCGCGTAGTTTCGTCCCAGCCCCTGGCCACGCCCCCGGCCATGCCCCCAATCCCAGCCATGTCCCGGCCATGATCGCTTCCGCCCCCCCTATGTCGGGGGGGGGATTTGGTAAGGCTAAACATGGAGGATTTTGTTCTTTGCCTTACAGCAGGGGTTCTCAACCCCTTTTCGGCTGAATACCACCTCTGGCGCCACTCTCCTGCTATGTACCACCGGAAGGCAATGGCAATGACATCATCACCAGTTACTCCTGGGTAGGCTTACCATCGTCCCGTAATTTCCGGGACCGTCCCGGAGTCCAGGCTCGAGTCCCGGAACGATTGACAAGCCGCCACTGCTGCCGCCATTTTTAAAAAAGAAACTTACCCAGGCGTCAGCATTTTGGATTGCGAAATCTCACAAGATCCCATGCCCTCACGAGATTTGGGCGCCGACATCTTGGATCTCGCGAGATTTTGCAATCCAAGATGCCGACGCCCGGGTAAGTTTCTATTTTAAAAATGGCGGCGGCGAGTGGGCAGGCGGGCTGAGCTGGCGAGCAGCTGGGCCGGCAAGTGGCTGAGCCGGCAAGTAGCTGAGCCTGCTGGCCAAGCTGGTGGGCTGGCCGAGCCAGCGGGCAGACCGAGCTGGCTAAGCTGGCGAGCGAGGGAGCTGGCGAGCGAGCAAATCGGCCGACCGGTGGGCCAGCGAGCTGGCTCAGCCCACCGACCGGCTTGGCCCGCCTGCCGGCTAACTTGCTTGCCACTTGCCTGCTCAGCCGCTCGCCGGCTCGCCTGCTTAGCCCGCCCGCCGGCTTGGCCAACTCACTCACTTGTTGGCTTGCCGGCTCGCCCACTTGCCGGCTTGCTCAGCAACGAGGAGGAGGAGCAGAAACAGCAGCACGGTGGCAATGGGCAATGCTGGGGGCACGGTAAGTAAAATTATTTAATTTTATAAGTATAAATAAATAAATAGATAAGAGTCAGGCACGCTTCGCACGGCAAAAGGGCACTTCGCGCCCTTAAAAAAACCTAAATCACATTTTTATTTATTTAATCAATTAATTATTTAATTGTTGGGGGGGGGTGCCCCGGTTTATAACCGTGGAAATCTGGTAAGCCTACTCCTGAGGTTTAGGGTTTTCAGAGGCCAGAAAATGCAGGTAGAAGGCTCTGGGCCAGTGGGAGGGCCCTTCTCAGCGTTCCCGAGAGGCTCAGCCAAAGGCAGGAGACTATTGGGAGGAAAAACACGCGCCAGAAAGCACTGCATCGGAGCCGGTTTTGGTGGGCCAGCAGTCCAAGTACCACCAACAGTCAGCTGAAGTACCACTGGCGGTACAAGTACCATTGGTTGAGAACTTTTTTTTAAGACGCACTGTTTCCTCCCCCAAAAGGAGGGGGAAATGTCTGTGCGTCTAATGGAACGAATACTGTAAAAAAAAACTTTTGCATACCTGTATTTATCAGCATATAACATGCCGAGACTGCCCCTGCTCAGCAGCGCTTAAGTTCTAGCTCACAGATCCCAGTTATATAGCTCACAGATCACAGCTGATGGGCGGGAGTTAATTTATTCAGGCAACAATATGTTAATGTATTCCAAAGCTCCGCCCCCCCCAGACCGGCCTTACAGCAGCCAGACCCGGTCAGCAGTGCATAAGAATTCAACAGCCTCGGAACAAGCCTCAGCAGCCATTCAAGCGCCTCGCAGAGGCAGCCTCTCTCCCTTGGAGCAGCCAGGGTCAGGGCAGGGCGAGCGGGGGTACTCCTCTCCAGCCTCTGCTGCTGCTGGAGTGCGTGGCAAGAAGAGATGTGCCTACAGCCCTGCCGAATTGGCAGCGCTGTAGCCTTTCCTCCTGGGTTGCAGCACTCGCATTACAGGGCAGGCTGAAAAAGGCTATTTTTTTCCTAAGAAGGAAAGATCGCTTTCTCACACGCTTGCAGAAGCAGATCACTGGCTGCTCTCTCCCATACAGTCTCTCTCTTTTCCGGGCCAGCTCCCCTCCAGCCTGCCTGCGCTCCGAGCGGCTGCCTCGCCTCCTGTAGGCTGCACGGTCTCCTCCTCCCCCCTCCCTTTCTATGCCCAGCAAACGCGACCGGCAACGAACTGGATGTAAGCTGAACTGGAAAAGCAGCCAGCCTTTTCCAGGAGCCAGCCAGCGATCTTTCCTTCGGAGAGGAAAGCTAAAGTTTAGCTTTCCTCTCCGAAGGAAAGATCGCTGGCTCCTGGAAAAGGTTGGTTGCTGCTTTTCAAGTTCAGCTTACATCCAGTTCGGATTAACATTTACATTCGGCTTGCATTGTTCAGGCTTCTGATCGAGGCAAGCTGCGTGATTTCTCCCCTCCCCCACCCCCTGCTCTGGGCTTCCTTTCCAGTACAGAAGAAGCAGCCGCAACACGGACAGGCTGTAAGTCTCCCTCCAGGCAGTTTCTCTCTCTCTCTCTCTCTCTCTCTCTCTCTCTCTCTGGCACTCATTCGGGTGCCTGCAAGTCTGAAGAGGGGGCTAGTGCAAGGCCAAGAACTTCCCCAAAATGTTTTTCTTGTAACTTCCCACCGACTACCCCAACTACAGGCCCCTGTTAGGTTTCGTTTCTCGCACATCCCTGCCCTGCTTAGGCAACCGAAACCTTGAGCCTCTGCTATCATGCTACATTCCTTTCGCAGTGTCAGCTGTTTTACAGAAGCCAGAAATGCCAGTTAATATTCCAACTTAAAACCAGATTAAAAAATCAAATATGTTATGCAGCAATCTTATAATAAAAAACACTCTTAACATGCTCAGGAGTAACTCCTCTGCAGGCCACATTAGGAGGGGGCATCCTTGGGTTGAGAATGTCAGGGTCGAGCACGCTGCCTTGCAAGTGCTTCTCTGTTAAGGGAGGGGAGAAACTTCCAAACTGCCCCAGCTTTGTCTCCTCCTGGCTCCTGTTGTTGGTGATTGATATGCTGATTTCAAGTGATATGCACCATTTGAAGCTCCCAGCCCCAGCTCCTGAACTCTCCAAGCCCGTTCCTGGATCATCTTAAAAGCACAAAACTTTGACTTTGCATGGAGGAGGGGAATGCGTTGGAGGGGCATGATGGAGGAAAAAAGTTCCTTTGCAATTACGCTACCTGGAGGAGGGGGGGGGGATCTGGAAGGATCTGATCTGTGCTTTGTGTGTTGTAGTTGAGAAGGCATAGATAATTTGGAGGGGCTGATCTTGGGAAGTAAGAGAGAGAAAAGAGGTTGGAGAAAAGAGAAAAAGAGAGATGCTGGCATGTCTTTTTGCACAGCAGCTTAACATGATATCAAGCTCTCTCTTTCTCTGTGTGTGTGTGTTTTTCTCCTCTTTTCTTTGCACTTTTCAAAAATAATTTCAACAGTCACCAATTCACTATCAGCATGGACTATCAAGAATCAGCATGGAGATCATCCCTGTCTTTTGTAGATTGTCAGGTGTACCACTAACACTCCTCATTCTAAGGCTGTCAACTTTTCTTCTGGCAGTAAATTAAGCTTTTTTCCCATTTGCAAATTGGGTCAAATTAAGCCTTGCATGTTCAACACTGTAAAATGGCCCATGCAGGTTCCTCAAGGGTGGTGTCTAAATTTCACTTACATTTAGTCACTTAAAAATGATACAGACAGGTAAACTACTGCCCTCCACCATGCAGGATTGGGCACAACTGAAGTGGTTTATTTCAGAACATAGCAGCATAGCAACAGATGAGTGTTCTAAAATTCAGACATCGCTTCTTTTCCATTGATATGATTATAAATCTGTCTACCATGGATTAAGGACGCATGCATCTTGCTCCCAGTTCCATCCTGAATATCTATTTCCTTTCTGTCTGCAGCATAGTTTTATATTTGTATGCGTAATGCAAACTTGGGGGGGGGGGGGAGAAAGGCGGTGGCCTAATGCAAAGGGGCTAAAATTGCTTATTTTAAGTGTCATAATTAGGAGGGCTGGCTGCATTTAGCTCTTCCCCCTTTTAAAACATTCTTCTGAAAGGGGTCACTTTAGTTCACCATTTGGTTCAGAATATTTTTTTTTCTTGTTTTCTTCCACTAAAACCTAAGTGCGTTTTATGGTCCGGTGCGTCTTATCGAGCGAAAAATACGGTATTTATCTCCAAGAAACAGTGTAAATCCCCATGTAGCCTTGAGAATTGCCTGTATGTATCTGACTGTGCATTCATGCTCTTGGAAGATAGTATTGGCTGTGGCATCTCATATACATGCAAAACACAGGTGTGTGGCTGGACCAAGATGATCCACATGCAGCTTTCAGTGTACAGTATTGTGGAAGTCCTTTGTGAGTGAGTAGCTTTTGTCCTCATATTTATTTTTATCTTGAGTTATATGCTGCTTTGGAGGCTTTTCAGTGGAATAACAGTTTAGAAATTATACACATATGGCTTGGGAAATGTAGGGTGGTTTGATGCTTTCAAAATATGTTTAAAGCCTTCATCTCTCTCAAGATATTGTTTCCATGTTTTATTTAACAAGAACAAATGGATTTGAAAACACTCAAAGAAAGAAAGGTTTGTGTTTGCTTCTGTTAGCATTCCATCTACGGTTGTATTATACCACCTACTTGCTAATTTGTAGGCTGTCTAATCTAATGCATATTGTTGGCAAAGCCTTGAAATGACCTCTTGGACCATCTAGGTTCAAGGATTCAGACTGGTAACAAATGCAGTGAGAGAGATCTTTGGAGATCCTTTTGATCTTGTATTTCTGTATAAAGCTACCGTATTTTTGCTAGAAACGTCCGAACTAAACATTCATGTGTGTTATCATGCAAAGTGATGGAACTGCAACTAAAATATTCTGTTTATTTTAGTGTTGTCCAACTTTGTTACAGATTTCTATGTTTGTAGTAGGATTGAAACTTCTATGTTTGTTGACAAAGCTGCATGGGTACGTTAAAATAAGTTGCCAAAACATAGGATACTATTCGTACAGTGTATGTTTGATAGTATTATGCTGGATATTTTCTCTGCATATCTGATGTATCGGATGAAGTCGGCCGTAGGCCACAAAAGCTTATGCTGAAATAAATGGGTTAGCGTCATACAGTACTCACTGGAAACAAGGAAGCATGTGGAAACACTTGACCACGTGGCTAAAGAGCTGCTAAAGGACGCTCACGGAACAATTTGGCCTGAGAGAGCTGGTTGGATGCTTACCGGCGCTTCTCTCATAGGCATAGGAACCACTGAGAAATGTTATTGGATCAACGTATATGTATTTTAAAGGGTTGTTATTGGCAGAAAGCCTGGACCATGTAGACAGTCGCCTTAAATGATCTTTAAATAGCATGGTACAGCACAGCCATTGACCACTCTCCCCTTCTTCTTGTAGAGTCCAGCTGTAGATTACTAGGATTAAACAAAGTACACAATTGTGTTGTTCACTTTAAATAACCACTGGATCAGCCCCTCCCCCATAAATTGGGATGATGGGCAGGAGGCTGGGGTCCCTATCACGATCTCCATTTGCCATGGGGGAAAAAGCTTTCATTGATGCCAATTAATAGGAGATTTCAGGAAACTGGAGGTGAGAGGCAAAGTAAGAGCCTCTCTCAAATGTTCTGTGCATCCCATCCTTCGCTCTTTTCAAACAGGACACGTTTTTGATATAGCACTGGGTTGTCCATTGTATGTTTACCCATCCTATTTCAGTTCCAATTTTCTTGTCTACTTATTAACCTACTTATTGTTTACTGAGCCTCTACATATTCCCCAGACAGCTTTGCATTTTCAGTTTAGTGGAAAACATCCAGGCAAGTCTGCAAAAAGGTAAGCCGAAAAGGATTTTTGGTTGGGCCTTTTGATGTTACCAACCTAATCCCCAGCAAACACAGGGCTGGCCCAGTCAACTACTAAGTTGTCTTTTTGAGGACATGGATGCCCTGACAGTTCTTCTTGGTGGTGTGGGAAGGAAGATTATGTTCGGTGGAGGGAAGGAGTCGTCATCTCAGCAGAATTTCATAGATGTGATGTGACCACTCGAGTATGGGCACCAACTGGGAACCTGTCACTGTGCAAAAACACTTGGGGTTTAGTTCTCTCTACCCCAGTGCCTACATCTTTGAAGTCTCACTATCAAGTCAGGTTGGACTGGTCCTGAAGCCTTTTTCTGCACACCATGGCTGCAGGGTGCCACAGGACTGAACGGGACCACGAGAGACACGGTCCTGAAGGAAGGCATGCATCATCCGTGCAGAGGGCCCACAAGATATCCATAAGATGTTCACTGTGCATCACGGTTGAAGTCAAAAGCATTTTTCAGTTTATCTCACAGATATCGCTCAAGTATGAGGATGGGATTCAGAAGTAAGCAAAGAATGCAGAGGCAATGATAGGATTGCATAAAAAGGCTTTCATTATTAAGTACCTTCACAGACAAAATGGTAGCACATTACTGATCATAATTCCAATAAATTTGACATTTGTGATCTTGATTCACCTTCATCCCTTTCTTCTCTCTTTTTCCTTTTCAGCCTTGAGGTACACACAGGCTGAGAAGGGAGCAGTTAGCATTTGTGTCCACAAGGCACCAACGAGAATGGCCTCCAGAGAAGATGACGTTGATGAAGGTCGGTCTCGTTCTGCTGGTGCTCGGATTGCGATCTTTGCCTTTTGTTTGTAACAGGAAGCACAGATATCTCTTTTTAAAGGCAACTTCCTTGACTTGGGTGGTTTCACACTTCCCACCAGCAGGGTCTCTGAGAGGAATTTTAGCAGGGGGTACAAAGTTTCTTTTGGGCCCTTTTCCAAAGGGGGAGGGGTGAAACGGGGTGGGGGGAGCGTGGCAACAGGGGTGGGCAGAACGGGCGCAGGGAGGGAGTGACGAGGGGGTGAGGTGGCAGATCGAGCCTGGAAGGGAGCGGGGTTGGTAGCCTTTAAATAAATAAATAAAATAAAAGAGGATAAGAAAGCGCAACTGATTTGAACATCTTTGTTTATGCTAAGAATTCACAATACAGATAAACTTACTGTTTAAGATAAACGTACTACCGAGGCCAGCCTAGCCTTTGTTATCCCAGCCTTGCATTGCAACTTGCCACACAAATTGTTTTTTCAAACGTTTAGGGCCTTTCTTTCCACCAAACTGCCAGAAACCCCAGCAGGCCAATGGACAGAGTTCATGCCCCCCCCCTCGCAGCACATTGGCCAGGGCCAGGTTGTCGTTGATGTCGTTCCCAGCGAGGGCTGCCTGCAGCAGAGATCCATTTTTTCGCTAGAAGTGAGCACCTTCTGCAGATAGGAAAATTTCTGGGGCCCCTCCTTTGCCTCCCGGGTACAAATTGCCCCCTCACATGGGCCCTGCCCACCAGTGCAGAGAGTTTGAGTGTGCCTCTGTGGTCCTGTTCGACTCCTCTCAAAGCTAGTAGGGTCTTGTATGTATCCCTTCCTCTGCTCCAGATAGCAGAGAACTCTTTAGTAACACAAGGCAGGCAAACACAACAAAGGTTGTCATCATCATTATCATCATAGTATTGCAACATTTTTATCTCATGCTTTCCCCATCAAGCTCAGAGGGGCAGATGTGATCTCCCTTATGTTGTCCTCAAAACAACCTTGTTAGGCTGAAAAGTGAGTTGCACAAGATGACCCAGTCAGTGGGCTTCAGGACTGTGTGTGGGGACCGGACTCAACTAGTATGCTGAGCTTAGGAGAGAAAGGAAGGGAACGAGGGGGGGGGAGGAGCCACTGCTGTCTCCACAGGCGACAAGAAAGGGGTCCCGGGAGCACTGCACGAGGGTCGACAGTTGTCCCTATTGTGTAGTTGTTGTCCCTATAGTACAGTTGACTCTTGTACTATCGTTATTTTTCTGTTCTTCTTAAAAGAGGTGCTGCAACCCCAGCCCTGGTCAAGAGGTGGCTTGAAGAGGCTTGCAAGTTCTGCACCCGCTCCCAATTGCCACGGCCACCAGTCTCCATCTGCTTAGGAAAGCAGCTGGGTGTGGGCAAGGAGAGGGAGGAGCCATGCTCCCAACATGCTCCGCTCCTCCTGCTTATTTTAAAGAGGGTGGGTGTGGAGGGAGGAGGTGGTGATGGTCCTGGGCAGCAGGGAAGGGAGCAGGCTCCAGGTCACCTCCCTCTGCCTTTCCTTGCCCCTTTGGCTGCTTTTCTAAGCAGGCAGGTGGGCCGGGTGGCAGCGGCTGTCTTTTGTCTTTTCTTCCTCCTGAGGCCCTCGTGAAATAGCTGGCGGCGGCTGCTGCTGCTGGCCAGATCCTCTTCCTGCTCACATTCAGCAAGGGGAGAGGATCAGAGAGCTGACTGAAGTGGCTCTGTGAACAGTGGGTCAGAGGGGCACCCCTCATCGGTCTACTGCTCCCCCCAACTCATTGCTCAATGTGAGCCTTTCACTCAGCGCAATGGGAGGGCCAGGCCTAGGGGGCACAGCATGACTGGAAGCCTCACCCTCGGATCTGGAGCCCCTGCAAGCTGAGGTGACTCAGCAATGATGGGTGCTTCTGCACTTGCTCAGAGGCACTCATGATGAGTGCTGTGACTATTACTCCCAGCAATGAGTCTGGGCACTGAAAATGGAAACTGGTTCTGTGGCTTAGCCCAGCAACAAACAACGTGAATAACTGGTCTTCTTAGCATTTACAGGTTGAGATGTGGGTTTGAGGATCCCCTCACCCCAGCATAACTGTGGGATTTTCTGGTCTGATTTAGACATCTGGGGAATCTCAGAGCCTCTGCGGAGTGAACTACGGTTGCAGAGTTTCATTGATAAAGTTGGAGAATACACGGACAACTGGTATAACATGGAGAACTGGCAGAACACGGCCGACTTTGAGAGGTAACCCAGGGAGGGGGGGGAGGGGTTAAAAGTGAATTCTCTCTGTTGCCATCAGGATTATTCACTGGGTTCAGCACTGGCCATCACCAATGTGTAGAGGTACAAGTATTCAGAATGGGGATGCTGCTGGTCAGTGGGCACTCTGTGTGAATCTGCTTCTCTGTCCATCCTGACCCCACATTCCAGCCACTGCATGAGACTGCGGGGATATTTTGACCTTGGTTTGCACTCACGTGCACCTATTTGAAAACCTGCTATCAAGTGGTCATGTGCAATTGTAAAGAATCAGGCAGATGTCTCTTTACATAAAATCGTTATATATATACCATTAGCCAAGTTGCTGCCAAGATGGGCTCCCTGGTCACATTACAGCTTCTTTTTTCTTCCTTTCTCTTACTTCTTCCTCCTCCATCCCACCTCCTGAAACAGGGCCTTTAGCTCCCTGCTTCCATCACGATCCCAATCAAGACCCCCCCTACACACACACACACACGCACGCACGCACGCACGCACGCACGCACGCACGCACGCACGCACGCACGCACGCACGCACGCACGCACGCACGCACGCACGCACACACACACACACACACACACACACACACACACACACACACCTCTGCTCATTTGTGTTAATGAGAGAACAGGTCCCTTACAAATAGCAGGGTCCCATCTGGACTGAGAATGCAGGGGCAGAATAGAGTTAAAGCCCCCTCCACCCAGCTCGGTCCTGACCCACTTGGGGCAGAGCTTGATGCAGCTTCTATTTACTATTTTAAAAATGTCAATCAAAAGGCAGAAGCACTAAGCAGGCCCTTCCTGTAACTTGCAGGAAGTAACTTGCTTGTAATCTTGATATTTTCACAACCTCAACTCTAGGCAAGCTCCAATACTTAAAAGTTGTACTGTCTTCACAGGGAGCCAGAACATGCCATAGAGGATGTAGCCCTCTTTCTGGAAGAATTTCCTGCCCAGAGGGAAGAGATTGAAAGGTGCATCAGATGTCTTTGGGAAATGGCAGACGCCATCGACAAGACCCACAAGACGTGCACTGTAGTCAGCATCGCTGCCAGCTCCACAAGTGCCTCCTCTGGCATTTTGACCGTTTTGGGAATGACTCTGGCCCCATTCACAGGAGGCGGAAGTTTAATCCTGACAGCCACAGGACTGGGCTTAGGCGCAGTGGCCGCAGCGACTGGCATTTCTGCTAGTATATATGAAAGTGTGACTACTTCAAAAGAAACGAAAAAAGCACAAGAGCTGATGGAAGAATGCGGGGAAAGCCTCCGAATGGCCATGTGCCCTGATGAAACAGATTTTAGCTCTAAATTGCATCCAAATAATGAAGCTGTGGGGGAAAACGTCAAAAACCTTGTTCCCACAGCTGCTGGTATTTTCAGGATGTACAAGTCTGCGAAAGGAATCCAAACCAATGTCAAAGCACTAAAGTGTGTTCAAGCTAATACTGGCTTGAGGTCTTTAGCAACACTAGCCACAGAGGCAGCAAGTGCATTCTGGGGCAAAATCAGGGGGGCCAAACAAGTGGAAAAGGCCTTTGCAGGCACCACCCTTGCGATGACCAAAGGAGCCCGGCTGCTGAGTGGTGCCACGGCTGGGGCGTTTGTCCTGCTTGATGCCTATAACTTTGTTCAAGACGCCAAACATTTGTCAGAGGGAGCCAAGGCAGAAACGGCTGCTGAGATCCGGGACAAAGCCAGGAAACTGGAAGCAGAATTGCGGGATCTCAACAAGCTTTATGAGGAATTGAAATGCAGAGGGTGGGGGGTCCAAGAGCAGCAGGGCGTCACGCGGCAGAGGGGTGTACTTGCCTCCGGCCTCGCCGCCGGGTCTCCTCCGCCTCCGCCGCTCTTTTCGATCAACGCTGCTTGCTCTTCGCCGCGAGGTCGGCCCACCCGGCCACCCAGGAGCCGTTTGGCTCCAAAATGGCCCGAAAAGCAACGGGGGTGTAAAAAATAGCTAAAGAACTTAGCAAGATTCTCTAACTTCAGCTTAACAATAATAAAAATTTCTATTTTAGAACTGCAAAAGTAACATCCTTATAGCTATCACAGGCAAGCATAATAAAAGCCGAATAGAATAGAGAGGCAGCTTGCAGTTTGCAACAGGCTGGGGTAAGAGGCATCTAGGCCAACAGGAAAACTGAAGCTGAAGCTAGCTAACTGCTAAAATCAAGAAAGCTGCACCTTATAAGGGAAACGCTTGTGGGTAGACTTATGCTTCAACATTGCTATGCTAAACGTTAAAGGCTTACTATTGTAAAAAGAGTGAACATAAGAGCTTAAAAACTAAAGGGATGCTTGAATGCCATTGATTTTTAAATACTGTATAATAGCTAGTATATACAATGCTGTAAGGAAGGTGAGAGCTTTGACAAGTAAAAGAGAACTGGAATGCAGAGTTACTTGGCAAGAGGGTGCAGTCATCATGGCCCAGTTGAAAACAGGATGCTAAGGCAGGTGCTTTTGGTGTAATTTTAAGCAGAACCAGTCCTGTGGTTCAGGTAAAGGAAATATAAGGGCTTTTGGGGGGAGGGCTACACCATATTTTCCTTTAGGCCAGCGGGTGGCGCAGTAGGTTAAACCGCTGAACCATGAGCTGTTGATCAAAAGGTCGGCAGTTTGAATCCGCGACAGGGTGAGCTCTTGTTGCTTGGCCAGCTCCTGCCAACCTAGCAGTTCCAAAGCATGTTAATGTGAGTAGATAAATAGGTACCGCTTGCGGGAAGGTAAACAGCGTTCCGTGTTCCAGCCGCATGCTACGCGCTGCGGCAAGGAGAGTCATGCCAGCCACATGACCACGGAGGCATCTTCGGACAACGCTGGCTCTTCGGCTTTGAAATGGGGATGAGCACCACACCCTAGAGTAGGACACGACTGAACTTAATTGTCAGGGGTCACCTTTACCTTTTTTACACCATATTTTAAAAAATATGAGTAAGGGGGTGTTTAAAGTAGGGTAGTGGGAGATGTAAACAGGGGCGGACATTCACATGATATGGTATTGCACTTCTGATTGGTGGCAAATCCTGTATTATCCAGCCAATGGGAGCCAAGGGAGGGACCTTTTCAGACAGGGGATAAAAGATTGTGCGTTTTGATATGAGGGTGTGTCTACTTGGGTAGTCACCCATTCTTATAAGAATGCTTAATAAAATCATGCCGCATCACTGTTGAGTCTGACCTGAATCTTTTGGTAAGCAAAGTGTGTTTTTAACAGGTGTGTGTTATGCTCTGCGCCGCCACCAAAAAGCAGCGGTGCGTGAAAATGTCACACCCCCTCCAGGGGGCAGGGCGTTTGGCGTCACATGGGGGGTGTCAGCACCCCCCCGTGGGGGTGTAGAAACGCCTCTGACAGACTGTGAATAAAGGAAACCAAAGAAGCATATAATGTGAGTATCTGTGGTGCAATTCTCTGTCATTTATGTTTGCTGATGGCGCAAATGAAGAATGTTTGGTTGCGATTTGCCGTAGCTTAAAAGTCACTTCATACTTTTCTATAGGAAATGGTGTAAAACTCTGTGGTAGATTGGATCATCATGCATGCCTATTTCAAAAATGAGTGCCCTGCCCTTTTCATGAGACTTGGAGTGGCTTATAATATACAGGGTTTAAACACACCAAGATCACAAAAACAGCAATCAGTAGCAGAGAAACCTAACAGAATGGCTAGAGACAGCTGAAATCAGGCAACATTATAGCATCCTAATAAAGACCTGCCAAAAGAAGCGAGTCTTCAAAACCTGTCGGAAGATTCACAGCCAGGCATCCTGAGCTACCTCACAAAGCAGGGAATACCAGGTGGTGGGAGCCACGCAGAGAATGCCTCTTCTAAGTCGCTGACACCCAGGGCAGCCCATAGTGAACCACTGCCTGAACCCACTCCCCCATTTTGCTTCCCACTGCCAAATTCCACTGCCCGTCTTGGAGATGCAGTTCCCAAGTGCATGTACACACACAGTACATCCTCCCACCACTTGCATGCACCCACCTGCTGGCTGGCTGGGTCCGAAAGCACACGTGGAGAAGCACTTACCTCTTTCTCCTATGTCTAGTGAACAGTGGCAGTCCCAGTATTCCCTTAGGTCAGTGACCACTAGAAGCAGCAGCCATGGCAGTGCTGGATTTCGGAAGAGGAGGTGTTGGTAAGCCTAAACCACCGCTGCCCAGTGGCATACTTAGCGCCACTGGTACCTGGGGTGGACTGCTCCCACCATCCCACCCTTGACTGCTTGAAGCCAATGGATAGTAGACCTGACTCTTGCCTTGAGATACTTCAGGGGAGCCCAGGTCTGCCCAGCATTCAAAGGGACAGGCACACTGGCATCCCCCCCCCTTACGACGTGTACCCAGGGCGGGCCACCGGTCCTGGTCTTGGCACACTGCTGCTCCTGCCCCCTTCAGCTCCACTTAACTCTTCCTCCTCTGATGTCTAGTTCCACCACCACCACCACCACCACCACCACCACCACGTTTGCCATTCCCAGGATTCCCTCTGTCACCACTAGAAGAAGCAGTGGCATAGCTAGACATCATTGGAGAAGGAGGAGGCAGAAGCTCCTCATCTTCTACACAAGAAGAGGATGGGGTCAGCTGCCAAATAAGCAGCAGGCTGGAAGAGGAAGCAGTTGGGCAGGCGCAAGGTATAGATTTCAGATTTTCTGAAACATTCCCACGTCATGCGATTTTGATTCATTGACATAGCAGGTTACCGCCAAGCAGTTGGGCGGCGCGGAATAGGGCCTTCTCGGCAGTGGCGCCCCAATTGTGGAATTCCCTCCCCCTGGAATTGAGAACGGCTCCCTCCTTAGAGACCTTTCGGCAGGGTCTTAAGACATTTTTATTTAGATCAGCATTTGATGTCTGACATGGCGGGCTGGCTTTTTAACAAATCGCTTTTAACAAATGTAAATGTGGATGACCCACTGGGGCTGTTTGTTTTAATTGTTTTAATTGTTTTAATCCTTGATTTTAAATGTAAACATGTATTTTAATGTTTTTATTGTAAGCCGCCTTGGTTGCCCTTGTGGGAGAAAGGCGGGGTATAAATTCTATAAATAAATAAATAAATTTAGGCTTACCAGCTCTCCAACCGGGACAGAGTGCTAGACCTTTAGGAGAAGGAATGTGGGCAGGTGTAGCTTGTTAAACCTTAGAGCACAATCCTAGACATGTCTACTGAACACAATGGGGCTTGCTTCTGAGTAGACATGCCTAGGATTGTGCTCTAAGGTTTAACAAGCTACACCTGCCCACATTCCTTCTCCTAAAGGTCTAGCACTCTGTCCCAGTTGGAGATCTGGTAAGCCTAATCTGATTGATGGTCTTTGTTTCTCAGGTTGTCACCAGCTGAATCAGATGACGCTCTCATTTCTTGAAAAGAGAAGCCCTGAAAAGAATCCCAATACATCTGGCTCTTCTGGCCTTGGGCTGCAGCAGTCCAAGGGGGACCGTTCACACATTACGTTGGACACTTGGGGGAAGGAGAAGAGTGTCATGCTCGCTTGTACGCACTGGTGGCATAACCTGTGAGGGAAGTTATGTTGTAACTACAAAATGTAAGCAGTTTTAATCTATTAGATTTTCCCCCACCCTCCCTTCCAGTACCTGGTTCTTCCACTATCTATTTAATCCTCATAAAAGTAGAAGTGAAGTAGGCTAAGCTGAGAGACAGTGACAAGGTCACCCAATACGCTTTGTGGCTGAGCAGGAACTTGAACCCAGGTCTTCCCTGCCCTAGTCCACTATGCTTCACATGTAGGCTGAGGGTTCTGTACACACAACCAGGAGCCCTTGAATGGGTAGGTTCATCCCAGTGGTGTCACTAGGGGCGGAAGGGGGCAGACGTAACACCACTAGTGGCCAAAATTGTGAAAACTTTGTATTTATGAATAATACCATCATGTTATATATCATTTGATGTGTAATTTCGTGCCAAATGCAATTGAATAAACCATTTTGAATTATCTGTATTCTATCAAAAGGCATGGAAAATTCCCGGAAAAATAAAACTGCCTTATGTAATAAAAAGGGACAGAGTTCATGCCCCTCCTTCACTGCTGGGCCCGCCTTGTGTACCAGGCCACTAATGCTGCCAGAAATGCCAGCAGGCCAGGGACAGAGTTCATGCCCCTCTCGCAGCACACTAGTCCCTAGTAGCGCTGCGCTGCTTTGCCTTGTGGGACTTGGAGGCCAGGGCCAGGTTGTCATTGCTGTCGTTGCCAGCGAGGGCTGCCTGCAGCAGGGATCATTTTTTCGCTACAGAGTGTGTGCCTTCCGCAGATAGGAAAATTTCAGTGGGGCCCCTTCTTTGCCTCCTGGGCCCCCTTTTGGACCCTAGGCCCAGGTACAAATTACCCCCTTTAGGCTTTAGCCCCCTCTCATGGGTCCTGCTCTAGGTCAGCACCCCTCCTCCCCTTGCCAGCCCAGTCCCTGGGTTTTTCAGTTGAGGGGGGGACGGAGGAAGATGAAGAATGAGCTGCTGTGTGATGTCCACAGGGAGGAAAGAATGAATGAATGTCTGATGGAAGGAGGGGACGATGTCGGCTGCTTCAGCAACTGCCCGCCTTGGCCTGGGTGGGTCTAGGCGGCGGCGGCAGCAGTTCCCATGACTTTATGCTATGAAGGAAAAACCCACAGCCCCAGGGAGGGTCAAAAGGGCCGTGCGCCTTGTCCAGGGCATGCGGAACTCGGCGCCACTCTAGTCGGACTGGAGAACTCTCCGCAGCAGGCAGCCGCCAATCGCCTTGCCCAACTTCTTCCCAGTTTGGGCCGCCATGTGGCTTCCTGTCCCGGGGCTCCCTAACCACCTCGCCCCCACCCCCGGCAGACTCTATCCAAGCAACCGAGCAGGAAAACCGCTGCAAACCCCGCCGCTGCATCTATGGCTGAGCTGCCGTCTCTTCGCCGCAGACGGCTGGCCTCGGCTCCACGTCTCCTTGGTTCCGATGATGTGAGCGAAGCCGCCTCGCCGCCGCACCCGAGCCCACAAACAGTAGAGGCAGAGCAGACTGACGCCCAGCCGAAGACAAGCAGAGGATGAGCTCCACCAGCGACCAGGGCTCCATGGCCGCCGCCGCCAACTTTCCCTTCCGGGCACTTTCCATTTGCAAAAGCGAAAGTCGTTCAGTGGGGCACGTCCCACGAAGGTAGCCCTGGTCGCTGGCGGAGCTCATCCTCTGCTTGTCTTCGGCTGGGCGTCAGTCTGCTCTGCCTCTACTGTTTGTGGGCTCGGGTGCGGCGGCGAGGCGGCTTCGCTCACATCGGAACCAAGGAGACGTGGAGCCGAGGCCAGCCGTCTGCGGCGAAGAGACGGCAGCCCAGCCAGGGAGGCAGCGGCGAGGTTTGCAGCGATTTTCCTGCTCGGTTGCGCCGCGCGGATAGATTCTGCTGGGGGTGGGGGGTGCTGCGGATGCCCCGGGCCAGGAGGCAACGGGGCGGTCCAAACTGGGAAGAAGTTGGGCAAAGCAAAGCGCCTGGCAGTTGCCTGCTGGCTGCGGAGTTGTCCGACGACATGGCGGTGGTGCCAAGTTCTGCGTGCCTCTGCCGGACCCCTGAACGAGGCGCGCATGCGTCCCTTCGTGGCGTAGCTAGCCCCAGAACAGGTTGGGGCCCACCCCTCGAGGCCCCCCAAAGTAATTAGCATAATTACAATTAGCATAATTACTTTCGTTTTCTTTTTTTGCTTTTTTCCGTTTTTTCTGGGTTTTTAAAAGGTTTTTTAGGAGTAACGGGGCTTCTAAGTGTATGTGTACGCTTTGCTGCACTTATCTTGAGTATTGGAGCCTCCAGCGACGATCTGGAGCAAAAAAAAACCCCGAAACCTAGGATGTCTCCCGCCCCTCCAGAGCCCCTCTCCCGCCCCTCCAGAGGCACTCCGCCCCTGCGCCCTGGGGCCTGCCGCCCCAGGGCCCCATATCAGAAGACGCCCTGCTCGGGGCTGTTCGCCCAGCAGCCGCAAGGTGAGAATCGGCCCGGGCTTTCCCTGCAAAGTTCGGTCTCGCCTTTCAGGCAGCGGGGGGGGGGGGGGGAGAGGGCGCTTGCTTGGGAAGTGCTGCTGCCCTCTGGCCTCACCAAGCAGGAACAGCCTTTCCTTTCATTATTGGCAGATACTAACAGAAGACGCGTGGCTTTTTCGGCGGACAGATTTCGAAGGCTCCAGGCTCAGACTCAAAAGGAAAAGGAAAGAGGAACAGCAAGTTGGAAACGTAACGTCCAGCAGGACCGAAACATAAGGCAGGCCAAGTGGCTTTGTCAGACAAATATGGAGAAAGATTATCTCTCCTTTTTGAAAGAATTTCCTGCCCAGAAAGCAGAGATTGAGAAATGCATCGCTTGCCTTCGGGAAACAGCAGACGCCATTTCCAAGACCCACAAGGACTGCACCATCGCCAACATTGTTGCCAGCGGTGCAGGGGTCACCTCCGGCATCTTGACCATGCTGGGACTAACCTTGACCCCCGTCACAGCAGGAGGCAGTTTAATCCTAACAGCCACAGGCCTTGGTCTTGGGGCGGCAGCAGCCACCACGGGAGTCTCTGCCCGTATATCCGAACAGATTATTAGTTCAAAGCACAGTAATCAATCACAGGAGCTGATAGACGGGTGTGTAAAAAGCTTAAACAAATGCATGGAAAGCTTACTAGCTACATTGCTTTGCCTAGATTTAGACTCCAGGTTGAGCCCAGATGGCAAAGAGCCTACTATGGAGGAAAAATTGAAACCCGTGCTGAAACCTGTTGCTGAACAACTCCCAAAGGCGGTCAGTACTGTGATGGGTGCTGTGATGGGCATCAAGGCAAACGTGCAGGCCCTGAAGGTGGCGCAAGCAAATCCTGCCTGGAAGGTTCTGGCCAAGCAAGCTACAGCTGCAGGACAGGCATCCCGGGCTTCATTCAAGGGGATCGAGCAAGTAGAAAAGGCCTTTTCAGGAACTGCCCTTGCCATGTCTAAAGGAACCAGGGTTCTGGGTGCTGTGGCAGCTGGGGTGTGTATCCTGATTGATACCATTAGCATTGTGCAGAGTGCCATACATCTGGCCAAAGGAGCCGAGGCAGAAAAGGCAACCAAGATCAGAGAGGCGGCCAATAAATTGGAAGAGGTGCTGCAGAATCTCAGTAAGCAATATGAGCAACTGAAAAGAGACAGAGGCTGCACACTTTCCCGGCCATAAGCCCTCTGGAACACAGTGAGACTTCTGAGTAAACATGCATAGGATGGTGCTGACAGAAACCCACACGATCAGTGTATCAATTTTGAGTCTACAATATCTTATTTGTGCTAATGATGAACATGGAGGATCTTGGTTTTTGACGTACTGTTATCCAAAGGCCAATTCATATCCAGGGACCATCTATGTTTTTTATATACAAGAGATATGATAATTGTCCATGTGTCACTGAAACCATATCTGAAACCTGTTTGGTTTGTCTGCTACATGCTTCATTGTAATCCCTTTGCAAAACCCCTCCTTTTATTGTTCGGCTCCTTCGGCCATTAATACTGATCTACCTGCCTGGTCCAAGCTCATATGGAAGAGAGCAAGTTTGCCATGTCTACCCAGATTACTCAAGAGTTCTGCTACTGTTTGTCTTCAAGGGGGATCCCTTAGATTTTAGGGGCCCTTGGCTAGGCTGGGAGAGAGTTTTTCCCAAGGTAAGCTCTTTCGATCTGGGCTTGCCAGTCTTGGGTGCTTTCAGCAAGAGCTACGTTTTCCCTAGTACCGTAAATCTCAGTCACTGTCTCTGACCAGTAGGAAGAGTGGGGAGCACACAGAGGAAGGGGTGTTGCTAACCACTAGGTGCTGTGCCACTTTAGCTCTCCACCTGTTCTCTCCTTTTGTTTCACCAGAGGCTAGTACAGGGGTGCACAACATACGGCCCGCAGGCCACATGCGACCCCTGACGATTTCCCGTGGCCCGCGAAGAAATCAGGGATCCCAGACAGCGGGCACGCTCTGGGATCTCCAAGTTCTTCGCGGGCCATGGGAAATCCCCCATACCCGCTCTTTCATGTTTCTCCGTGTTTCTCTTTCTCATTCTGCTCGTGCGCACGGCTCACTAGACTCCTGGCCGAACGCCAGGAGACTCCAGGCGGCACTTTGATCGCCGCCAATCAGCTGTGTCTCCTGGCGTTCAGCCAAGAGCCGAATGAGCTGCGCACGCACGTTGGCCAGGCTGAGGATAAAGAGGCGCAAAGGAAGGGAGTGAGGAAGCTGGCTCGTCGGCTTGCTCTTCGCTCGATTGGAAACCCTCTTGTCCTCGCTGGGAAGATCCACGGAGCCTCACTGCGCGCTTGGGAGATCGCACAAACTTGTCCGCGCTGGGTAGAAGGACAGCCGAAGAAGAGTCCGCGCTGGGACTCGTTCACCCAGCGTGCGCGTTGGCCTGGAATGGGCGCAGAGGAAGCCCATGCTCCGAAGATCCACGGAGCCTCACTGCGCTGGGGCAGTCTTCATCTTCGCTGCTACTGCAGTCCCCAGGGAGCCCATTGATTCAAGAACAGGCTTGCAGGCACAGTCCCCAAGTCAAAGATATTCTTCTTTGAAAGGGGGGGGAAGGGGGGTCTGAGCTCTGTAGTGTGGCATGACTGTTTTAAAATATTAAGTGGGGGCATATTAAGTCAAATGTATTCTTCTTTGAAAGAGGGGGGGAAGGGGAGGCGTGCAAAGTGTGCTGTGCATTGTTTTTTGCAGATGTAATTTACTTTGAGTTTGACCCAGGAATCAGGCTTACAAAGTGTGCTGTGCATTGTTATTTGCAAATGTAATTTACTTTGAGTTTGACCCAGGAATCAGGCTTGCAAAGTGTGCTATGCATTGTTTTTTGCAAATGTAATTTACTTTGAGTTTGACCCAGGAATCAGGCTTGCAAAGTGTTGTGCATTGCAATTTACTGCAAATGATAGGAATCCATCCAGACCTGTTGTTTATTAATAGACATCAATATCTTTATTTATTAATGTTGCTTTTTAGGATATTTTCTGGCCCATGGACACGCCCCCTGTGATGTCACTTCCTGAGGAAGTGACATCACGGTTCCTGGACACGCCCCCTGTGATGTCACTTCCTAGACACACACCCTGTGCGGCCCCGGAGAAGTTTGGCCTGTTCATTTTGGCCCCCACCTACTTCCAGGTTGTGCACCCCTGGGCTAGTAGAACCTTGTACTCGCCTGCTGCTTTGACAATGCTGAGAAAGCCAAGAATAACCACCAGCAGGGCGTTCAACCACCTTCAGTGGGGTTATCTTTGTCTAGTATCTCAACTCAGCATAATTATTTGACAATGCAGACTGTGTCTGTGATTGATGATGACTGTTTTCCATCACTGGTAGCTTGGGGCAGATTACAGCCCAAACACAGTTTTCTGTGCTGCACCAAGTGGAAGAATTTGGGTTGGGAAAAACCTGCTGTTCAAATCAAGACCAGTGACGGAGTTTCACAGTGTAGGGAGGCCCAGCTTGTATTTCTGCAAACCCTGGGACTAGAAAAAACGGCTTCCTTTTTTGGTTTCACAAGGTTCACTCCAGGGCCACGTCAATAGGCAAAAGCAACATCAACATACGTATATTTACTTATCTATAAGGAATATCAAAGTCTAGCTGTATTTATGCTTCAGACTCAGCATATAACATAACATCCTGTACTTCAGGTTGGTATGATTTACCGTATTGTCCCGAGTATAAGACGCACCTGATTATAAGACGCACCCTTAAAGTTTGGTGATATTAAAAATTTTTAATTAAATCACTGGCATTATTGCAACAGCCTGATAAGATGCACTCCTAGTTTAAAAACTTAAATTAGGAGAAAAAAGTGAGTCTTATACTCAGACCAATACGGTAAATACACGATATATTACAGTGTTATTACTCAAAGGAAAAGGCTTATACTTAAAATCCATTTGGTATTTTGTATTCATGAATTGCATACCGTATATGGAGTCCAAACCTGATAGGTTTGCATGTAAACAGTAAATGTAGCCATTATTGCAACATGACAGGTTTTAGCCAATCAGTGGTTAACTGCAGGTGAATTTAAATGTCACAATTTGGTAGCAGTAATAATTTTGACTGCACTGCTTACAAGAACCCTACATCCAGTGGGAACACAACCCTTTAAATAATTCAATAAGACAGTTAAAGGTGTAGCTGGAAGAAATTGACCAATTATGTCATTAATCCCATTTAAGAATTTGACTAAGAGTTTCATGGTTCATCTCCATTTAAACAGATTCATCTTTTGGGCTTAACAACCATGTCAATTAAAAACAAACAAAAGTAAAATCCTTAACATTTCGCCCTGAAGCTGCACCAGTGGCATACCTAGGGACCAGTACACCCCGGGCCCTAGTGATGCCACTCCAGGGTGTGTATTTAAAATAATAATAATTAAGTGCTGGAGGGGCAGAGACAAAGATGAGCAGCTTCTTGAGAGCGTTCAGCTGCTCCTTTTAATGCTGGTATATATACTGCTTTTCATCTAGTATATCTTTGATATTTGGATTTTTATTTCATTTATTGTTTTTTAATTTTTAGCTACCATGTGCTGGTTTGATATTTTGGAAAGACAAGCTAGAAGCCGCTTAAATAAAGGAAATAAATGTGTGTGGGGGGCTGGGCATCTCACCATTGAAGGGGGCTCCTGAGCATGTTAAGAGTGCTTTCCTTATTGTAATGTGCTGCATAACATATCTATTCAGAACCTGCTTGTAAGCTGAGACATAGAGTGACATACACTTTAGCTTCTGCCAGCTCCTGCAAGAGGAAATGTAGCTAACTACAAAGCCTACACTGTACTTGTCAGCTAGCTCAGGAAACATGCAACAGAGGCAGAAATGAAAGTTTGAATGCTTCTAGGCTTGTAGCTTAAGTGGAAAAATGCAGAAACTTCTTAACTTCTCTCTACCTTGCGTTAACTCTTTTGCCTAGTGATACATAACATGATACCTGTAGATGGAGATGTGGCCAATGAAAGAGTGAAATGCTTTTTGGTAGTAGTGACACGCTTCCTTGCTTTTTGTAACTGCTTTGCAGAGTATAAAACAGTATCAGAACAATAGCCAGGGTGCTTCTGCTTTGTGACATCAGTCCCAGTAAGCACCAGCATAAATGCTTCAATAAAAAAGTCTGATCTTCTGGCATATCGGTTGCATGCGTGGTTGTTTGCTACACCGTCCTGTGAAGAAGGCAGGAGCTAGGAAGGGAGGCGCAGGAGGGCTGCTGCACTGCACGGTCGCTGGAACGGGGAAGAAGTGGCCACTGCCTGTTCCTTCACTATGAGGAGGGCTCGCTCCTCCGTGCCTTTTTCTGCAGAGCCTTCCATGCCGGCCTGGTGGTGGTGGAGCTTTACCGTTCCACCCTGCAGCCACCTCCTATCTTTGCATCCAATCGTTGCAGAAACTCATGCCGGGCAGCCGCTTCCGCTGTATGTTGCCCAAGACGGCTCTGTGCCCCGATTTCCCAGGGGAAGCAGCTGCCCAGTGCGAGCTTCTGCAAAGATAGGAGGTGGCTGCAGGGTGGACCCGTAAGGCTCCGCCACCGCTGCGGAGCTTAAAATTTAAAATGTAGCTAAAATTTTGCTGACAGTGCTACCGCTGCCGAAATGGGCCTGTTGTCACCCTCCCTTTGCCTGGGTCTCCCTTCACCTGGGGGCGGCCCACACCACCACCACCACCACCACCGCGCGCGCACGCACGCACGCACCTTGGTATGCCACTGAGCTGCACAGGACTTCCTCAGAAGTGGTAACAATAATGGTCTCACCTCTTCCGGTGATCAGGTAAACAGAAGAGGTGAGAGCATTATTGGAACTTCTGAGGAATCCCTGTGCAGCTTCAGCACAAAATGTTAAAAAATTTACTTTAACAGTGCAACCTCAGTTCTGAGGCAACCTCAGTTCTGACCTCAGCGCAAAGTGCTATTTTGCAGAAAGGGGGCAACTTTGCAGTTACCCCAAGGACTATCTCCAATGAGCTGATCATTGCCAATGTAGAAACAGCACTTTCTGCCTTTGATAAAGATTCTGCAGAAATACTAAGGATTCAGATCGCTAATGTGCTGCTAAAAGCTCGACCTCCTAGCTGTAACATCAGCAGTGCAGAAAGGATTGCCTTGCAACAATTGAAAAGTAACCCTGATATTATTATTTTGCCAGCAGATAAAGGGAACGCAACGGTAGTACTAGACTCTGAAGTTTATCGTAGTAAGATTAGGGAGCTATTAGATCCCGGGACTTATAAAATTCTTAATAAAGATCCTACAAATTTTTTTTTAAAAGAAACAAATAAATTAATAAAGGATTCAAATTTTAATATGGGGTTAAAAAATAGATTAACAAAATCTGAAGCCCAGCCACCTAGGCTATATGGACTGCCTAAAATCCATAAAAATAACATTCAGACCCATAGTTAGCAACATTGGTTCGCCTACTCATGGGCTTTCTCAGTATCTTGCTAAAGTCTTATATCCTTACATTGGCAAAACACCCAGCTACATAAAAAATTCTTACCATTTTACTGAAATGCTGAAACTAGTTAAATTATCCCCCAATTCCATTTTAGTTAGTTTTGATGTTGTTTCATTATTTACGAAGGTGCCACTTAAAGAAGTCATTAGGTTAATTGAGGACCTGACGGTACCCAAGGAAATGATTCCTATGTTTAAACACTGCTTGACATCCACGTATTTTTTATGGGAGGGGGTGTATAGAGAGTAGTGCGACGGGGTAGCCATGGGGAACCCCTTAAGCCCCGTGGTTGCAAATTTATATATGGAGTTTCTTGAGCAGCAAGTGCTCCATACCGCCCAATTTAAACCAGAAATATGGTGGAGATACGTAGATGATGTTTTTTTTATCTGGCCCCATGGGGAAGTAGAGTTACACAAATTTCTTACGCATATGAACAGCTTTAATGAAGAAATCCAGTTTACCTTGGAACAGGAGGTAGATGGTTCCTTGGCCTTTCTAGATGTGCTGGTTTCGAGGAAAGATGATTTATCTTGTGGACATGCGGTATATAGGAAACCCACCAACACGGGGAGGTACCTGAGGCATGATTCCAACCATCATCCAGCTCAAAAAAAACCTCACTCATTAATTCCTTGGCATATCGAGCTTTAAAAATATGTGATGATGAATCATTGGAAAAAGAGAAACAGGTTGTTTTCAGCACTTTAAGGGCCAATGGTTATTCTACCTCACAGATAAGTAGATGTTGGGTGCAACAATATAACAAGGTTACAGCTACTAGGTTTGGCACCAAGTGCAACATTGATTCTAAAAATATGACCACAAACAAAGAAATAGGAGACAAAGACGAGAAAGTTTGGGCTTGTCTGCCTTTTATTAAGGGGGTCACGGACAAAATTTCACGGATCCTGTTACAGGGTAAGGTTAAAACAATTTTTAAGCCTACCACTAAGATAGAACAGATGTTAAATAACCCAAAGGATAGGCGTCCTCCATTGTCCAATCCGGGAGTGTACAGGGTCCCTTGCTCGTGTGGGAAGGAGTACATTGGATTAACTAAAAGATCAATTGGAACCAGGATCAAGGAGCATGAGAGGTCGGTGAGATTGAATCATCCAGAACTGTCCTCCATAGCTGAGCACGCAATAAACACAGGTCATACAATATGTTTTGAAGATACCAGCTGCCTACAAATAGAAAATAGAGTTGGCACCTTACAATTCTTGGAGGCGATTGAAATTAGTAAAAGACCCGCCTCCAGTCTGATTAATAGACAACAGGACCTGAGCTTTGTAAATAAGTCCTGGTTCCCTATATTACGGAATTCCAAGGTTGAGCAGAAACATCAGCAACTTGATAGCAAGAAAGAACAGGCTGCAGTAATGAAAAAGGGAGTATTGGAACACTAAGTTTTGATGGACTCTGCATTGGAACACTAAGTTTTGATGGACTCCTACTCCTGGGCAACCCCGCACTGATCTCCTGTGTTGCTAATTAATCATTTGTGTCTGCTTTGTTCCTGCACTTTCTAGGATAAAGGAAGCTTAGTGCCTCTTCACAATGTAACATCTTCCAATCTTTCAGATTGGTTCCTTGAGAAGGTTTCCGGAAAGAAGGAAACGAAACGTTGGAGTGAGACTACTGGGCTGTGAATTTTAAATAAATTTTCTGTCTGTCTTGTGAGCCCCAGCAACGGAAGACACAAGCAGAATTGATTTTTGTTTTTATTCTGGCTGTCCTGTTAGCTACTACATGGCTATTTTACCCGTAATTCTGAAATCACTACAAGTAATCGCTGGCCATGAAAGTTTTCGATCGAAGATTACTTTTGTTTGGTTTTAATTGACATGGTTACGGATCTGTTTGAATTAATCCCATTAATAACTTCATTTCAAAACTTTTCACTTTCTTTACATTTCCACCAGCAGTATTGAATCAGGCCACTGACACATTCAACAACTGTTATTGAGATTGTAAATCTTCGCTAGATGGCTTCCCGTGCTCCTTGAGGGATGTGAGGCTTTTGCATATCCAAACTCCCAAAGGACCATTGAGGAAAGATTTTATAATAATTTTCCTTTAATACCTTTATTTAAAATATCCCTCATAGCTTCCACTATATCGCATAATCACACTGTCTGCCATTTATTCTTAATACACTCAACTGCATTTTTTCTACCATAGAAATCAAATAATTGTAGGTCTTAGCTAGCATACCTTTTAATTTACTTGACATCTAACAACTCAGGATCCGATAATGGCAATTGTATCCATCTCTGACTTTAGTTGAAATAAAAATAGCTAATTGGTGGTATTGAAATGAAATTCCAAGGCTATGTCCAATATAAATAACTTTACATAACTTTAAAGACTATGAAAGGAGAGATCAAAAACATTTAAATCTTGAACAGTTAAGTATTGAGTACTTCTTAAGTCTTAATCTTCATGTTATAAAATCTCCAATCATCAATCAGTTTTAATTGATCCATACCTTTACAAAAGGGAAGCAGGTTACAAGTTTTGACTGAATCTCTGGTTAGGTTTCCAGTCAATGTTAGAACAAACAAACTATTAAAATCTCCTCTCTCCCCCCCCCCTTTCATTATCTACAAGCCTACAAACTTCTGGATTTTCTCAAATAAAGATGAGTAGAAGACCATCTGATCCTGATTACGAGCATAGATGTTAATAAAAACCACTTCAGTTATTCCTATCTTCTCATGCACAATTATCTATCTTCCATCTCCATCCTTTATTTCCTCCATGAACTCAAACTGAACTTCAGGCTGAATAAAAATTACAATGGTTAAGTTGTAGTTTGGTGGATTCCCTAAATTCTGTGCTTTTAAATATTTCTGCCTAGCATTTTAAATATGAGCCTCTTGCAGAAACATTATCTCTAGAATGATCTTTAAAATATTTTAATAAGAACAAAACATCCTTATATAATTCAGTAATTAGAGTTATTAGCAACACACAGTTTCTTTTTTCTACCAGTGAAGCAAAGTTTAAATTTCTTACTCAAATGTTGGAAATCAACTAGAGCAGCGGTTCCCAACCTTTGGAGGCCTGTGTATCACGTACCCAGGCCTCCGTCTGGCTGCATACCACCGGAAGAAAGTGCCAATGACGTCATCAGCATGACGTCTACCATGTTGACCTTTAAAGGGATGTTGCTGCATGAGACGAATACCATGTACTCTCAACTGAAAGCCTGCTTTGGACTCTGTATCCTGGTATTCGTCTCATGCAGCAACATCCCTTTAAAGGTCAACATGGTAGATGCACAATCTAGGCTAACAAACCGTTTCCGCCTTTAATTATTCAATCACCGCTTCCCACGCTTTCATGTACTGCAGCTACAGAAATAGAAACGATGTTCTTCGAAAGTATTAACAGCTACCGGCTTGTCGCCCCGTTTGTTCATTGTTTTGATAAGGTTCCGAGTGAGGAACGAAACATCAACAAGCTTTGAAATATCTGTATTTCTTTGATTTTAAATACATGGCTGGAAAACCCATAAATTGTACTTCTCTAGTGAAATTATTAATTAATTAATAATAATGACCGATGCATGCCCCACCCACACTCATAAGAACATAAGAACATAAGAAGAGCCCTGCTGGATCAGGCCAAAAGCCCATCTAGTCCAGCTTCCTGTGTCACACAGTGGCCCCACCAGATGCCTCAGGGAGCACACGAGACAACAAGATACCTGTGTCCAGTCGCCACTCCCTTGCACCTGGCACAGAGAAAACCCACTTCTAAAAACCAGGAGGTTGCTTATGGCTTGTAACCTGTGATGGTCTTTTCCTCCATGAATTTGTCCAAACCCCTTTTAAAGGCATCTAGGCCAGGTGCCATCACCACATCCTGTGGCAAGGAGTTCCACAGATGAATCACACGCTGGGTAAAGAAATATTTTCTTTTGTCTGTTCTAACTCTCCCTCCACTCAATTTTAGTGTGTGTCCCCTGGTTCTGGTGTTGTGCGAGAGGGAAAAGAATTTCCCTCTATCCACTCTCTCCATCCCATGCATAATTTTATAAGTCTCAATCATGTCCCCCCTCAGGCGCCTTTTTTCTAGGCTGAAAAGCCCCAGACGCTGTAGCCTTTCCTCGTAAGGGAGGTGCTCCAGCCCACGAATCATTCTGGTCGCTCTTTTCTGCACCTTTTCCAATTCAATTATATCCTTTTTGAGGTATGGTGACCAGAACTGGACACAATACTCCAGATGTGGCCTTACCATCGATTTGTACAAAGGCATAATGATATTGGCCGTTTTATTCTCAATCCCCTTTTTAATGATCCCGAGCATGGAATTGGCCTTCTTCACAGCCGCCGCACACTGGGTCGACACTTTCATCGACCTGTCCACCAGGACCCCAAGATCTCTCTCTTGATCCGTCACAGACAACTCAGAACCCATCAGCGTATATGTGAAATTTTGGTTTCTTGCCCCAATGTGCATCACTTTGCACTTACTTACATTGAAGCGCATCTGCCATTTTGCTGCCCATTCTCCCAGTTTGGAGAGATCCTTCTGGAGCTCTTCACAATCCCTGCTGGTCTTCACCACCCGGAAAAGTTTAGTGTCATCCGCAAACTTGGCCACCTCACTGCCTATCCCCAACTCCAGGTCATTTATGAATAAGTTGAAAAGCACCGGTCCCAAGACCGATCCTTGGGGCACACCGCTTTTCACCTCTCGCCATTGTGAAAATTGCCCATTGACTCCCACTCGCTGTTTCCTGGTCTTCAACCAGTTCCTAATCCACAAGAGGACCTGCCCTCTTATTCCCTGACTGTGGAGTTTTCGCAGGAGCCTTTCATGAGGGACCGTGTCAAACGCCTTCTGAAAATCCAGATATATAATATCCACGGGTTCGCTCGCATCCACATGCCTGTTGACCTTTTCAAAAAATTCTAACAGGTTTGTGAGGCAAGACTTCCCCTTGCAGAAGCCATGCTGACTCTCCCTCAGCAGAGCTTGTTCTTCTATGTATTTTAAGATTTTATCCTTAATGAGACTTTCCACCATCTTCCCTGGAACAGATGTTAGGCTGACCGGCCTGTAGTTTCCCGGGTCCCCCCTCCTTCCTTTTTTAAAGATTGGTGTGACATTAGCTATCCTCCAATCCTCTGGCACATTGGCCGTTTTAAGGGACAAGTTGCATATTTGGGTCAAGAGGTCAGCAACTTCATTCTTGAGTTCCTTCAGAACTCTTGGGTGGATGCCATCCGGGCCTGGTGATTTATTGATCTTTATTTTGTCAATTAAGTCTGAGACATCTTCTCTTTTAACCTCTATTTGACTTAATTCTTTAGTCAGGGGAGACCGTTCCGGCAGTGGTATTTGCCCGAGGTCTTCTGCCGTGAAGACAGATGCAAAGAACTCATTTAATTTCTCTGCAGTCTCCAAGTCCCCTTTTATCACCCCTTTCTCTCCCTCACCATCCAGCGGACCCACCGTTTCCCTGGCAGGTTTCCTGCTTCTAACATATTTGAAGAAGCTTTTATTATTCCCTTTTATGTTGCCTGCCATACGTTCCTCAAAGTCTTGCTTGGCCTCCCGTATCATCTTTTTACATTTCTTTTGCCACAGTTTGTGCTCCTGTTTATTTTCCTCATTAGGGCAAGACTTCCATTTACGGAAGGAAGCTTCCTTGCCTTTTATAGCCTCCTTAACTGTGCTTGTTAGCCATGCGGGCATCCTCCTGGACTTGGTCGAGCCCTTCCTCCTTTGTGGGATACACTCCCGCTGGGCCTCTATGACTGTTGTTTTAAACAGCCTCCATGCACTCTGGAGCGATTGGACTCTTTTTACCTTCCCTTTCAGCTTTTTCTTAACTAGTCTTCTCATTTTGGGGAAGTCTGCCCTTCGGAAGTCAAGGGTTTTCGTGTCAGATTTGCTCGGCACTCTCCCTCCGACATGCATGGCGAAACGGATCGCAGCATGGTCACTGTTCCCCAACGGTTCGGTAACATTTACCTCCCTGACCAGATCTTGAGTGCCACACAATATCAAGTCCAGAGTCACCTGTCCTCTGGTCGGTTCCGTGACAAGCTGCTCTAAGGCAAGCTGCTCTGAAGATCGAAAAGGCGGTCGGCTCCCGACTGCCTTTCCAATAATCAGGGGAGCGTGGGTGACTGCGGGGGAGGGGAGCTCCAAGAGCAGCCGGGGGCCGCAGCAGAGGCCTTTGGGGTCCGTATGCGGCCCGCGGGCCACGCGTTGGACCACCATGCTCTAAGGTTTCAGACAGAGATCAGTTCCAGCTCTACCTGGAGATGCCAGGGACTGAACCCAGGACACTCTACATGCAAGACACATGCTGTAGTATCAATGAACTACAATATATAGCCAGTCCCCGACTTATAGCTTATGTACACATTTAGATCAGAAACTGAGTTGTAATGGCGGTGCTGCAGAAGAAGAAGCCGTTGGTCCTGTTCTGATCACTTGCTTCCATGGGCAATCGGAATCAGTGACGTAGTTAAGGGGGTGCGGGGTGTGTGCTTTGCCCCAGGTACCACACCTCAGGGAGTGCCAGAAGCCTCTTCTAGTATCTGGCACTCCCTGCTTATCTAGCGCCGAACAGCTGATCAGCACTATGCAATTGCATAGCAATCAGCTGTTTCAGTCAATCCTAAATGAAATCAACCCTGACTGTTCCCTGGAAGAACAGGTACTGAGGCTGAAGCTCAAATATTTTGGCCACCTAATGTGAAGAGAGGACTCTCTGGAGAAGACTCTGATGCTGGGAAAGATTGAAGGCAAAAGGAGAAGGGGAAGGCAAAGGATGAGATGGTTAGACAGCATCACCGATGCAACGAACATGAAAATGAGCGAACTCAGGAAGATAGTGGAGGACAGGAAGGCCTGGTGGGATATGGTTCATGGGATCATGAAGGGTCGGACACGACTTAACGACTGAACAACAACAAAGCACCTGGGGGGACTCCTGAAGCCTCTTCTAGAACCCCCTGGAATTTCCACTGCACCTCCCGATCTCACTCACCGGAGGGGCCTCTGGAGCCCCCCCCAGTGAGTAATTGGTGAATGTTCCTGGACCCCAGTATCCGCGGGGCACGGATACTAGGGTCCAGTTACTGCGTGCACTTTTTTTACGTGTTTAAAACAAATCCGTGTGTGTGTGTGTGTGTGTGTGTGTGTGTGTGTGTGTGTGTGTGTGTGTGTGTGTGTGTGTGAGTGTGTGTGTGAGAGAGAGAGAGAGAGAGAGAGAGAGAGAGAGAGACATCACACCTGGAAGTGACATCATGCCCACATTACTTCTGGGGGTGATATTTTGAGTTACGCCCCGGGTGCCACAATGGCTAGATATGCCACTGAGGGACACATGCCAAAGAATTTCCCTTCTTTGAGAAGACATGATTTGCAGAGCTTTGAGCTTTTTGATGCAAGTCGGTATATAAATCCATACAATAACAAAACTAGTTCCGTCGCCATTACAGATGGACTCAGTTCCTTTTAAGTTCCCAAGAGACATTCAGGGCTCAGTTCCTCTGTGTCACCTCTCACATTGTTTTCTCAACACTCATTGCTGAAGCTTTTGGCCGGCTAGGCAAGGAAGGCTGGATGTAGCAATTTCTGAAGTCAGTCAAATATTCACAGGTCACTGGAAAATGTAAGTGCTGCTTTCCCCACATTTTTCTATCTGGGGAATATAAGACCAGGAGGCTTGCTGTGACTTTTGGCTCAAAAGATGCAGTGCCCCTGGGACAGCTGTCAGCTACTTAATGCACATGGCATGCACTTGATCCATTCTAGGAGATATTTATGGAGACCCAATTTGTTCCACGTGAGTGCAGAAGAACCAGGAGATGAGGGAAGAGAAGTGCACAAATGCTATTAGCACTATACCAACATGTCCTTAGGAGTGTGGGCAATTTCTTGTGTCATGTCCCTGGGTCCAATGCATTGATTGCCCCGGAAGAAAAGTTTGCTTGTGGAAGAAACAACAGATGTTGACGTGGAGAATGAAAATTAATCGAAGTTTATAAACTGTCGTTTCTGAAAAAAACTTTCTTTTTAGAGAAATGCAGCCAAATGGAACAGCTCTTTTTTAGTGGGATGGTGCACAAGTGAGCAGCTGTAGACTTTAAATGACAAAGAGTTGGCACAGGGTAACACTATGAGCTGGGAATCTGGTTCAAATCCCATACTGACTTTTGGTGAGCTGCTCACTCTCCAACCTTCTCAAAGAATACCGTTTCCCTACGAACCTGCCCATTTGTGATTACTGGTATCTTCATCAAGACTTTGCTCTGGGTGGCTCCACCGGCAGAAATGATGTGGGTGGAAATTGGAGATGGAGCACCACCACTGAGAAGGCCCTGACTATTAAATGCTCTGCCCAGGGGCATTTGCCAGCAGTCTGGTGTCTACTTGCCAAGCTTTCAGGCACTAAAATGAAGGCTATTTTTAATTCTCCTTGCAGTTTCAATTGGTAAGGCTTTAATGCTGTGCTTGCTGTTCTATTGCTTTTGATGGTTTTACTCTTGTTCTCCTTTTACTATTGTTTTACTTGGGGTCTTTTCTATTGTTGTATGTGCTCTAAAATTTATTGCTTTGAACTCCTGTTGTGAGCCACCATGGAAGTTACTTTTGCTGAAAGGCAGGATAGGGGTGTTCAAAACAAACTTCAGTCCACCACCTGGATGTAATACAAGGATCCTACTGATGCTATTACTACTCTATAGTTGCTCTAAGGTTATAAAGCTCTCATAATGGAAAAGACATTGAGCATTCGCAGGAGTAACATATAAGTACTCTATTAAAAAGGAGTCCATTTTAGGGTGGCTGTTTCTGCACATGAGAACAAAATGAATCTGAAGACTGTGTAGCCCTTCATGAATAAAACAAGACTCAATCAATACCTGCATGTCAAAGTTTGGGAATGGCATTTAGCATGCTCTTAAGAAAGCTAAAGGAAGGGGGTGGAGAAGCAGGGAGAAAGGCCACTAAGTGAGACAGCTGGCCTCTACTGACACAGGAGCAGAGTGCAGAGTCCCTAGATAATTCCAAACATGATTTGCTCAAAGCAACGAGGGAGCCAACTGTCTTTTGGTCTCTCAGAGGGAAAGGTGGCGTTCTGCCTTCTGGTACAACACATAATGTGAAATTGGCAGCGGTAGCTGGGTGGAAAGAAGCTGGTTTCTCCAATGGTGGCAGAGCTCTCCTGCCAAGTTTAGGAATGGAGTAGCTTCTCTGGTTTTTGCATTTCAGGGTGTCTGCACATCGTACAGTAAAGTCTGTATCTAGATTGAGCGCCCCACCCAAGAATAATTATAATGGAAGCTACAACAGCAGAACTGGTAACAAATGTTGGATCCAGGACACAACAGTGTAGGAATCACCTAACTTCGAAAAATCCAAGAGAAAAGCTAGAGCAGAGGTTCTCAATCTGTGGTACCCGCAAACGTGTTGAGGTTTGAAAATGAACCTGATGAATTTACAAGCCAGAACAGAGAAGCAATGCAGTTAGAATAGAAAGTGAAACTGCTGTGTCATGCTGACTCTGCTCAGAAGCTGATGCAATGTGGATGACGTGATCCACAGGTGGGAGATGAGGTAATGCACAAGATGATTGGTGGACAGAAGTATAAAAGTCCTACCTTGCCTTACCATAATTTGCATCCAATGCCTACCTGATTGCTATGCCGTTACTCTGCTTCTCAATTCTATGATGTGGACCTGGAAAGACTGACTATTCTGTATTTGTATATTAACTTCAGCAAGGACTGCTGTAAGTAACTTGTACATATCTGTAAACAGACTCTTATCACCTGATTTACGTGTCTGAGTCGTTTTCCTTCTGCCGGGACTGGGGACTGGATGGACTGAATAACTCTGCTGACAACTGATGAAAGGCAGCTGTGCAGAAACCCCCCTAACAAGTGGTTATGGGCCCAGGCAGCTGTTCCACCGCGCTGAATTGAAGCTGTGAAAAGTCGTTGCCTGTGAGACTGGTGAGTCCGAGGCGTCTGACGAGTTCAAAGTCCTGCTAAACAGTCCGGTAAGAAGATTTACATTCCTGTCTTGCCCAGGAGGGGCTGAGGACAGTGAAAACAGCAGTATGCGGTCTGTAATTGGGGGAGGATTTCCTCTCACCAGATTAAATGAGACTAATTATCTCTCATGGTCCTTGAAAATGGAAATGTATTTGCGCAGAGAAGGACTCTGGCAAATTGTCAGTAATCCTCCAGCACAAGCAGCTGATGAAGATGAGGACGCTGGAGAAAATCAGAGGCAGAATGAAAAAGCACTGGCCAGCATAATTTTATGTCTGGAAGATAACCAGCTGATGTATGTGCGTGGGCTAACTTCAGCTAAGGAGTGCTGGGATGCATTGAGAGCAATCTACGTAAGAACCACCGCAAGCAGCAAGGTAATTTTAACACGTAAACTATATCGTGCACGGCTGCGTGATGGAGATAAGCTGTCTCAACACCTGCAATTTATGAGACAGACCTTCCTCGAACTAGAAGAGCGAGGTATGGACTTTTCAGAAGCGCATAAAGTGTATGTGCTACTGAGTTCATTAGATGAATCATGGGACACTTTAGCCACGAGCCTTGGGTCCATGCCAGAGGGGGACCTGACGCTTAGTTATTTGTCTGGAAGGCTGCTGGAAGAAGAACAGCGGCGGCAAGAGCGTGCCCATGCCAAGGGCAGGAACGGCGATGATCCTGTGCCCAGGCAGAGAGGGACTCTGTCACAAGCAACCTGCCCAGCAGATGAGGAGAAAGTGTATGCAGTAAGGCGCTGCTACAAGTGCGGTTCCATTTCGCATTTGCAACGTGACTGCGCTGTCCGGAAAAGGGCAAAAGGCAAAGAGAGACCAGCCCAGAGGAAAAGCGCTGCCCAGATCTCTGTGGTCAAAGCATCTGAGAAGAGCTCCAGAGACATGTGGCTGCTGGACAGTGGGGCAAGTGAACACATAGCAAATGACCTAGAACTGTTTTCTTCTCTGGGACCTGCCGGCCGTGAACACGTAAGCTTGGCAAATGGAAATTGTGCTAAAATTGCAGGAAAAGGATCTGTGTTTGTGCCATGCCTTAATGACAATGTAACTATGCTATGTGTCCCAGACTTAGATTATAACTTGCTTAGTGTGTCTAGTCTAGACCACAATGGGTATGAGATTATGTTTGCAAAAGGAAAATGCCAAATAAGAACAAATGGTAATATATGTGCTGAGGGCAAGCTGCAAAATAATCTGTATGTGATGCAGCCCAAGTTAGGGGGCATTGCAGCACAGGCTGCAACAAGTAACAAGCCTTACCATGACCAGTGTGTACATTTGTGGCACAGAAGACTGGGTCATGTAAACTTCAAAGTAGTGGAGAAATTGCCCAAGGTAGCAACAGGTGTTAATGTAAAAACGTGCCAGAATTTTCTGGACTGCACTACCTGCAAAGCATCAAAGTCAAAGGCATATCCTGTGAGCAAGAAGAGTAACAGGGTGTCTGAGAGATGCTTTCAGCTAGTTCATGCAGACATTATTGGCCCTCTGAACGCCACCCTAGGGGGCGCCAAATTTCTTTTGGTTCTCGATGATTATTCAAGATTCTGTTTTTGTTACCTGTTAAAACATAAGAGTGATGTATGTGAACAATTTAAAAACTTTGTAAGTTTCATAGAAAGATGTTACGATACAAAAGTTTCTGCCTTGCAGACAGACAGAGGTGGAGAATTCATGGCTGGAAGTCTACAGCAGTGGCTAAATAGGAGGGGCATTACTCATAGACTGACAAATCCTTATTCCCCTGCGGAGAATGGTGTTGCTGAGCGCCGGAATGGCGTGTTGCAAACTATGAAGGATTCCCTGTTAATTGACTCAGGGCTAACAAAAGGATACTGGGGAGAAGCGATATTGACCGCAAATTATTTAGTTAATAGGCTGTGGAGTTCAGCTATTAATGAAACCCCCTATTTCCTGCTGTATGGAAAACGCCCATCCCTATCCCATTTAAAGGTTTTTGGATGTTCAGCATGGATTCATGTTCCCAAGAGCATTAGAAGAAAGGGACAGGCAAAAGCACGAAAATTAACATTTGTGGGGTATCAGCCAAATACTGAAGGGTACAGATTTGTTCATCAGAACAATAAGATAATTATCTCTCGATCTGCCAACTTCTGTGAACATGAGAACTGGGCAAGGCTACATGGCACTTCTGAGGTTGTTCTGCCTAGTCTAAGGCAGACTGAGCCAAGGCCACAAAAGGCCCAGGATGCAGAGAGCGATGAAACAGAATCAACCCCAGAAGGTCCAGTGAAAGATGAGCCAGTCACGCCACGTAGGTCAGAGAGAGCCAATAAGGGAGTGCCACCACAGAGATACACACCCAGTGAAGTGAAGGTGTGCTATGTACACCACGAACCCCAAAATTACCAGAAAGTGTTGCAGCTCCCAAAACCTGAGCAAGAAAAGTGGAGAGAGGCCATGCATGAAGAAATGCAAGCCATGCATGCCCATGATGTGTTTACTCCAGTTAAGTTGCCAGAAGGACAGAGAGCTGTGGGGTGCAAGTGGGTATTTAAGAAAAAAACCTTAGCTAATGGAGACACCAGGTATAAGGCAAGATTAGTGGCACAGGGTTTTACACAAATAAAACATCTCAGTTATGATGAAGTGTTTGCACCCACCCTTAGGGGTGAGACTTTGAGATTGGCATTAACATTGGCTGCTGCAGGAGAATGTAATGTGCACCATTTTGATATTTCAACTGCATTTCTGAACGCTAATCTAAGTGAAGAAGTTTATATGCTGGAAGCCCTAGGGTATCAATCAAATGAAGCAGGCAGAGTGTATAAGTTGAACAAGGCAATTTATGGGTTAAAGCAGTCTGCCAGAAACTGGAATATGTGTCTGGACTCTGCATTAAAGAAACTAGGATTCAAGAGTAGCCTAGCTGACCCATGCCTGTACATAAAGAAATGTGGAAATGAGCAGGTGTTACTCTTGGCTTTCGTTGATGACCTGTGTCTTATAGCAAAGGATAACACCAAAATAAAAGCATTTGCAAAGCAGCTCAACCAAGAGTTTAAACTAAAGGATCTAGGTGAAATAAAAAGCTACTTAGGAGTAGAGATTAGCAAAATAGAGGGAAAAGGGTATGCTCTAAGTCAAAGGAAGAAAATTGAACAGCTGCTCAGAAAGTATGACATGGAAAATTGTAAAGGTGTACTGACTCCTATGACCATTGATTATCAGAAGGTAGATGCTGATGATGAAGTCATGACTCTGTGTGATCAGGAAATGTACCAATCTGCCATAGGGAGTCTACTATATCTAGCCCAGTGGTCAAGGCCAGATATAGGGAATGCTGTAAATATTTTGAGCAGGTATACTGTCCAGCCTACACAAAGACACTGGCTTGGCATAAAACGTGTACTAAGATACTTGAAAGGAACAATGGATCAATGTCTTGTATTAAGTCCCTCTGAGCCTATGATATTAAAATGTTATGTAGACAGTGATTGGGGAAACAGTGTCCAAGATAGGAAATCTATTTCAGGGCTAATAATTAAGTTTGGAGATGCCCTGGTGGGATGGAAATCCAGAAAACAAACTTCAGTTGCTGTGTCAACTGCTGAAGCAGAATTTGCGGCTCTATCAGAAATGTGTTCCGAGGTTGAATGGTTTGCACAATTGTTAAGAGATATGTGTATTTTTGTAAAACAGCCAATTCTTGTATTGGAGGATAGCCAATCATGTATTGAAATGGCACGTAATGAAAGAGTTAAAACCAGAAGCAAGCATGTTGACATAAAATACTGCCGTGTAAGGGAGGCAGTGAGAGATAAGCTCATTGAGCTGATTTATTGCCCATCCGAGGAGAATGTAGCCGATATCATGACCAAACCCTTGTGCGCAGAAAGGCACAAGAAACATGTAGAGAAACTTGGTCTAGTGGCTATGTGATCTGTCTAGTTCTGTTGTAAATTGGAGGGGTGTTGAGGTTTGAAAATGAACCTGATGAATTTACAAGCCAGAACAGAGAAGCAATGCAGTTAGAATAGAAAGTGAAACTGCTGTGTCATGCTGACTCTGCTCAGAAGCTGATGCAATGTGGATGACGTGATCCACAGGTGGGAGATGAGGTAATGCACAAGATGATTGGTGGACAGAAGTATAAAAGTCCTACCTTGCCTTACCATAATTTGCATCCAATGCCTACCTGATTGCTATGCCGTTACTCTGCTTCTCAATTCTATGATGTGGACCTGGAAAGACTGACTATTCTGTATTTGTATATTAACTTCAGCAAGGACTGCTGTAAGTAACTTGTACATATCTGTAAACAGACTCTTATCACCTGATTTACGTGTCTGAGTCGTTTTCCTTCTGCCGGGACTGGGGACTGGATGGACTGAATAACTCTGCTGACAACTGATGAAAGGCAGCTGTGCAGAAACCCCCCTAACAAAATGGACAAGGAGCTGCTTGCTGTGTTTTATCAGCTGTGAGTCAGCATTGGCTTTTAGTTTTTTAAATTCCCGACTCACAGCTGACTTACAGCTGATAAGGCACAGACTTGCAACTCCCATATTAAAAAAAAAACTCTGCCAAATCTCTATATAAACCCCTTTCTAGCATTTACATCCAAGTTAAGGTGAGTAAGTTCTCTGACTAAATAGTCCCTAATTTATTACTAAAAAGAGAAACTTCATTGACAGTGAACATAAGAGATTCTTGTGCAACAAAACCACCCCTTCTCTCCCCCCAGACTGTGTTCCCAAGTGGAATGCAAATTAAGTGCTTTCCTACTGGCTGGTTCAATTTATATGCTGGGTTTTAGAATACATTGTTTCTTCTGTTTAAAGAAGGCAGCTCTTATGGCAGATTGAGGTGGTTCTCTGCCTTCTTAAGGAAGCTAAAAAGGAATTGCTTTAGTTTATTTTTAGATGGGAGACCTGTGGTGATATTCTCTTTAAAAATAAAAAAGGGGTGGCAAAAACTGAAAAAAGGGTGGCTAACAGAGTAATTTTAATGATTAAATTTTACATTAATTAATTAATTACTGCTAATTAATTGGCACAGGGGGTACTTCAAAAAATTTGACCTTGCTGGGGGGTACACTTGGTGAAAAAGGTTGAGAACCCCTGAGCTATAGGATATGTTCACCAAAAAACAAACCTACAAAAAGCAAATGGTTTGAATCACCAATCATGCTCAAATGTTGATATCTGTGCTCTTAGAAATATCACACCTATGCAGGGTTGGCCTAGTGATGGGGCTAGCTGAAGTGTTCAGTTTGAGTGATGGAGGAAGCCTCGGAGCTGGAAGTAAGATGGTGAGAGCAGGCTCTCAATTGCCACGCTCCAGCTCACCTGGCTACTTTCATAAGCAACAGTGGTGGTGGGGTGAGGTTTATTTCTTTGTTTATTAGGGGGTTCAGGGGCTACCAATTTGGGTAGCAATTCCACTCAAGTCACTCCTGCACTGATGGTCTTCAAGTGAAAGTAAATAGATGCTATGATTTTCCATGAGGGGAAAAAAAAAAGACGTCTCTACAACTAATCGTGCACCTCTCTAAGGCAGTGTTTGTTCGCTGGAAGGGGAAAATGCAAATCTGAACAGATCATTTTTATTCAATCACACTTCTAAAGTATCGGTATTAGTTGAATTGAAAATGCCCATTCGCTACAACACGAGCCACATCAGCCACGTTCACAAGTTGGATAAGAGGGACAAAAAAGGTCAATAGCATAAAAGCAGCCTGACACTCAGATGACCTCAGCCTCAATTCAGTTCTTGTTGCATAGAAATCTGCAGCTCCAGAAGGAAAAATACATTCACGTTTCAGCCAAAAGATACATCAATTCCAAGCAGTTCAAAATGTCATCGCAACACAGGTACTGTATACATCTGTATATCAGTCAGACATGCAGAAGCAGATTTCCCTTGCTGGAATGAGGTCCGACTGTGCTATACAATGCATAAGCTTGTGTTCCAAACTGTAGTGCTTAGTTTCCAGAAAACACACACACACACACACACACACACACACACACACACACACACACACACACACACACACACACACACACTTACTTACTTACTTTTTGGGTTGCATTTCACACTCCACCCTTCTTCAAAGTGTCATTTTATGCTTCACATCTAGCCTTTGAAGCAGGTTTGATCCAGTAATGGTGAGTTGTCCAGAGTTGTATATAGTATGTGGTGTTTGATTTGGACCTGGCTCAAATCCTTGCTCAGTCATGAATTAAAGACACTCTAGCCAACCCCTTCCTCGGTTTCACTGTTCCTTTCTTCCTTTTTGAAGTTGGGGAGCAGGAAAGGAAGAGGCAGGCACACACCCCCTCCATTTTCTCAGTATGCTTCATGGATGAGTGGGCCCTGAACTTCACACGGTGGTTGTGAAGACAAAGTTGGGACAATACATTATGCATAACTGCTGTGAACTCCTTGCTGGAAGGGCAGAAAAACCATATAACTAACTACCCAGTGACATCACACAGCTAAGTTGGAAAGAAGTCAATGTGGCATAGAGGAGTGTTGGATTTAGGCCGGGGAGACCTGGGTTCCAATCCTTGCTTAGCCATGATGTTCATCTATCATCTCAATCACCATCTCTTAAATCTAACCTACCTCACAGGGTTGTTGAAAGGATGAAATGGGGAAAGAAATCTCCTTGAGCTATTGGAGGAAGACCAGGCTAATACTAATGCATATAACATATTTGTTATAACAAATAACATATTTGAACCTGGCTTTCCCCTCTCTATAACCATTCCACAGCACTGGATCAATTTCTACATAAGAGAAAGTGTTGACTTCACATGTACAGTACACTCCTTTGCCACTTGCAGGCAGCTGCAAGAAGCTTAAACACACATTCAGCTCAGCAGCAGAGACTGTTCTAAAGAGCCAAGTGTCCTCCTACTCTAGGTTTATCCCCCCTCCAACCCTCCCTCCCCCAACTATTACTGCAGAGGCAAAATCTAATCAGCCACCAGATGGCACTGCTAACAAAGCTCAGTACACATTTTATACTGAGAGTCTCTGGGAGAGTGAACTACCTCTTTTGTTGTTGTTCAGTCGTTAAGTCGTGTCCGACCCTTCGTGATCCCATGAACCATATCCCGCCAGGCCTTCCTGTCCTCCACTATCTTCCTGAGTTCGCTCATTTTCATGTTTGTTGCTGTCTGTTTGTTTGTTGCTGTCTTGAGTTCGCTCATTTTCATGTTTGTTTCATGTTTGTTGCTGATGGTGATGCTGTCTAACCATCTCATCCTTTGCCTTCCCCTTCTCCTTTTGCCTTCAATCTTTCCCAGCATCAGAGTCTTCTCCAGAGAGTCCTCTATTCGCATTAGGTGGCCAAAATATTTGAATTTCAGCCTTAGTACCTGTCCTTCCAGGGAACAGTCAGGGTTGATTTCATTTAGGATTGACTGATTTGATCTCCTAGCAGTCCAAGGGACTCTCAGGAGTCTTCTCCAGCACCACAGTTCAAAAGCATCTATTCTTCGGTGCTCAGCCTTCCTTATGGTCCAACTCTCGCAACCATACATTGCTACTGGGAACACCATCGCCCTGACTATACGAACTTTTGTTGGCATGGTGATATCTCTGCTTTTTATTATGCTATCTAAATTTGCCATAGCTTTCCTTCCAAGGAGTAAGCGTCTTTTAATTTCATGGCTGCTGTCTCCGTCTGCATGAACTACCTCTGGGAATTGCCAAAACCAATCCCTTTTTTGAAAGCAGTTTCCAGGAGTGTAATTTGCCATTCCTCACTATTTATTAGGCTTCCGTGCCAGAAAAATGCTCATGTTTCAGTAATACTTTATAACTGAAAGCATCTTCTACCTGCTCATCTTAAAAGCACTTTGCAAATATAAATGCATGAAGCTTCTTCACCTGTTTGCATGAGATTCACTTCCTTTACCTCCAAGGTAAAACATATGGAATGGACTACCCAAGCTTTTCCAAGACTATTAGTTGTACTATTTAAATAAATAAATAGTTACAATGTACTGGGCTACTCAAGAAAATCTCTTGAGTACTGCTGACCCTGCCCCCCCCTGCGCTTTGTTCAGCCACCTCTAAGACCCAAGATGAGTTCAGATTGTGACACTGTGACTGCTTAACTCGCCAAAGGGCAACTGCAAGTGTGGAAAGTTGGCTGTCTCCAGCATCCTGTAATCACCTGTTCACAGGATTGCCATTATTGAAAGATGGGGAGGTAGGACCAGTGTAATAATTTATTACACTGGTCCTACCTCCCCATCTTTCAATTCAGTTGTGGGGGCATGATCAGATGTAAACATGCAACTAGCCCAGTAATGTCTCCTCTGGAAACAGCTCTTCAAGTTCTCCAGTGAAGGGATTTCCCAAATCCTAATACCCAGCACCATTTAACAGGAGATGCTGGGAACTGAAGCAAATATCTTCTGCCACCAAAACACATTTTTATCAGCATGAAATACTGTATGGGCCTTCCCCAACTTGTTCTCCATATAGATGGGAGCCACCATGCCATATGCAGTCATTTTAATCCACAGTTAAGAGTTTCCTGAAACAGATCTATTCTCTCTGATCCAATGGTGCATAGTATAAAAAATAAAAAGCCTCCCCCAGCAAATGGTATCCAGTGGCATACTCTTGAATGATGAGCTGATGCAGCGCAACAGCTAAGAGATTGAGCTGTGAATCAGGGCTGCCCCAGTTCAAATCTTGCCTCTGGCATGTACTCCCGAGTGACTGTAGGCAAGTCTGTCCCTCTCAGCTTCAGGTGTAATATGGGACTAATACTCACATTACAGGGTTGGTGTAATGCCACTGTTGAGATAATACATGTAAAGAAATTTGAACACTTGGGAAAGCATTATATAAAATGTTTATATTATGAGCATAGAGGTTCCATTTAGCCATCATGGCTAACCACCATTGACACACACCTCTCTTCTCCCACGAATATGTCCCACTTCACAAACAGTGTAAGCTAATGGCCATTACTGTATCCTGGGACAGCGAATTTCATAAATGGGCAGTCCAATCCTGCCTAAGATGTGGTCGTCAGCCTAAAGGGCTGGCTGCTGCATCCTAGACCCATTACGGGCCACAGAAGCGCGGCCCGGGCTCACCTTGGGGGAAGGGGACAATCGTCCCTTTTCCCCCAGTGTAAGCGGCCCAATGGGCCTCTTTGGATATGCACCAGCTCTTTAGCTACCGCATGTCCAGAGAGGCCATGTAAAGCCAGCATGGGTTGGGAAGGGGCTCAGGATATCAGCACAACTCAGCGCTGATATCCCTGCCCCCTCCCAGCCAATGGCTCCCCCTCACCACCCCTGCCCGCTCTTCCACGCCGGTCAGCACAGAGGCGTGGGGAACCTACCTGTGGCAGAGGCGTGGGGAACCTACCTGTGGCACGGCATCTGCTGTGCGGAGGAGTGTGCAGTGTCAGCCTCTGCATCACTTACTCACAAGGAGCCACAAATGTACTTTACAGCACATTTGCAACTCCTTAGGCTGTTGGAGCACTTGCTCCTCGGGCCTATTTTTGCACAGGATTGCGCCGAAATTCTTTGTTGTATGAAAAAACATGCTTCCTTTGGTCTGTCCTCCTGACGCTGTCAATCAATTTCATTGGATACTCTCTAATTCTATTCTTTCTTCACTACAAGCACAATTTTATTAAAAACTGCTGCCAAACCCACCCCTCCCTTATCTATTTCTCCTACACAATAGAAAAGCCCTACTGCAGAAATAACATCAGTTTGTTCTAATTGTAAAATTTGGTGTTTGTCTAGACTTGCTGTGCCAGGTAAACATACCTATTTTTTCAAGTCTGGTCTTTCGGAGCTTCACACAGTTGTTTCTTAAATGGGTCAGATGTGTTTGCCACACTATTTGCAAAGGGAAGTGGGTTGTGGGGGGCTCAAATATGAAATTTCTTTAAAGGCATGGATTACAAACACTCAGGAGTCTAGCAGTGGTGTTTCTTTCTTTTATTTAAAAACAGTGCTTCATTACCATTTGCAAAGGGTGAGGAAGGGCTCCTCCCTTGCTTAGAGTTTATAAAAGCCAGCAACATGATCAATAATTTATACACATGGATAGTAATACAAAAAAAGGAATAAAAGCTAAAGAACTAACTACTCCGACCTTCACAATTCCAGCTACTTGATAATAATGAGTAACCCAATGAATACTGTATGGTTTGAAAGCTACTGTACAATATGATACTTAACCAGGGGAGGGAGGAGGGAGAGGGACGTTAGAGACTGCCACAAAGTCCTGGGATGCAGATACTGCTTCTCCCAAGTCAACGGAGAAATAGGACCCTGGGCAAGCAGCTTGGGCATCCTGGGAAATGATCCAGAGGAGGGAAGAGAATCTAACTACAAAATGTATCTTATATCCCAAGGTACCTGACAAGGGAAAGGTGCTGGAGACACTGCAGGAAGAGGCAAGTCAATCTGAGGCATTTTAGGCCTTGCACTGTCCATGTTACCTAAGTCACCCTGGGCAGTCAGTAAACTCTCAACCGTATTGGTACAGCCCAACAGTCCTGCCTGATATTTGCCATTGGGCCAAGGTTTTGCCTGCTATTTACAAAAAGGATGCTAAAAAACCAAATTAATCCTCCAGGATGATTGCTTGATCACTTATTAGACTGCAGTCAAAGTGAGCTGTCACAGAACAGCAATGCAATACTTAATACTGGGAACAGAAATTCTAAATGACTCACGTCATTGGGGACTACACTGAATATATAGGCGAGATTCCTTGACATTTGCTTGTGAAACCAGCAACACTTTGATGCATTTCTATCCTTAATAAGAGAGAAAATTGAACAAGCTTTCAACTTTCCTTTTAAAAAAAATCAACGGCTAACTAAGTGGCATGATGCAGACTACTAGCCAAATGGATACTCCAGTGGACGGCTTCAGGGAAAAAAATGGCAGGAAGGATTGTTGCTGCTAATGAAGAGGTTCTTACTCCATGGCTAGTCCTTGTTAACAGGCAGTGCTTAGGCTGAACCTATCTAGAAGTACTATTGAGTAATCCCTTAGCTGGCCAGGATCTGGAAATGTCAACTAGACAAAGTTACAGCAAAAAATTACTATATTTCTGCCATGACCTTTCCTCACCAGTAGCTATGGAAGCCAGCTTTGAAAATGGACACCTCACTGTGCGGTTTGCTTCACAGGAGAGGACCAGGGGTCTGGTACTTAACGCCTTACGGTTGACCAGACTAGGAGAAAGAACACGTGGAAAATGCTTAGAAATTACCAGTTTCACTCAGACTCACAGAAGTCAGCTTGCCTCATTGACTAGAGGTTTTGTCTCAATCCAGAATAAAAGCAACTTCAAAACAGGAAAGGGAGGGTAGGGAGTGGGCAGAGAGGGATGGGCCATTCAGACAGTAACATCACCAAAATAGTGTTTTATGCAACAAAGAATCAAGTCACACTGGTGTATACTACAACATGTTTGACATTTCCAAGAACATGACAAAAAAAAAAACAGAACTCTACACTGGCTCTTCACCTTGTTCACTAGGATTCTCATTTTCCTATTTTAAAACCAGTGCAAACAGGCAACACACACTTTAAATCTCCCCGCCCCCAGTACCAAAGATCCCCTGAACACTGCCACGCTGGAGGCAGGACCAACAGTGTTGCATTTCCCAGGCTGCCTGCACACTTTCCCTTTAGCAGTGGGACACAGCCAAAGACATGTTCCCCAATTTTGGTTTCCATTCCTGAAATCCAAAGTGTCCCTCTAACACCTACTAGGCATCTACAAATAAGAGGGAGCACAGGAGGATTTGGGCAGCCCTAACTGTGTATCTGCATCTATTAAGATGTTCTGGCTGTTCTAGAAATCAAAGGGTAACAGTAGAACATCTTACTGAAAAGCTGCTATTGCAACACAATGGGTTCATTGGATATTTTTAGGCTCTGGAGATAGAGAGATAAGGATTTATCCTTAATCATAGTGTTCTTCAACAGCAGATCTCACTGTGTTTCACAAAAGAGGTGGTGCCTCACTCTTCTACTTTACAGACAGGTAAACAAACAGGCAAGGGCAGTGTCTTCCTAAGGTCACCCTGCAGGGCTGGCAACACAGCTTAGATGAAGAAAAGTCCTCCAGGCAGGGTTCCTGTCCCACCCATGTCTGCCTTGTGATAGAAACAGGTTTCTGGTGAACATGACACTAGAAAATTTATATAAGCCAGAAAATCCCACCTTCCTCCTCGTTTTCTTGATTTTGTGAAAGCCCCGAGACCCCACTCCCCGCTCCCCATTTTCAACCTAACTAAAATATTTATATACAAAAAACAACATAAATTGTCATAACAGCAACAAACCAAACTTTGGCTTGAAAAAACAAGACAATAAAAACAAAAACAAAAAGTGGCCAAAAGGCTGGCAGTTTGGTGTCACCTTGTTCCAGAGAATCAATATCGTCAGAGTCTCTAGCTTAGTGAAGATCTTCTCCCCTGCTGCCCTTCTTGCTTCAGGATCCTCTTGGGCAGCTTTAGTGCTCTCTGGCGTGTACGAAGAGAGCACACACGGGAGTGGGAGCAAAGATGCGAGTTGTGTGCGGCTGTGTCAGTGCACCTCCTCAATAGCCCTATTCGCTGAAGGACTTCAGGATGTCTCCATTCCTATGTTGACATTGCTGGTAGGTGGACGACGACAGGAGTCGAAAAGACTTCAGCTACAAAGTCCACGCCCTAGCTGCCCTTTCAGGGGTGAAAGGTCACCCAGTACCAATTTAGGCAGGCCAAGGAGCCAAAGGAAATTGTGCTTCTCTAATATTTAGGGTTTTTAAGATAAAAAGCTACAGAGAATCTGTAAGAGGTGCCGAGAGAATTATGATAACCGAGAGGACAAAACGGGATCTTTCTTCCCCTGTGATTTCCAAAATTAGCGTCAGATATTTGAGAGTAGTGGCTTGCTTGTCATCACACTCATGCTTCTATAACTGACATGACATCTGCTACGTAACATAAAAGGAAGGACATTCTATGTATGATGAAAATGTAAGGGGGCAATCTCTGGGCTCGGCGTCTTCCTGAGGCACCCCTCAGCTCACAACTTGCAGTATGCTCCCGAGCTGAGCAATCTGGATACAAATCTCTCTCCGGACAGGCACAATGGCCCACTGGAGCCTGAAGAATGGCTAAGAACTATCAAGCAAGGCAGGAGTTTCTTGTTTTCCAATTTGTTTCAAATATGGTTCTGCCTGCCCCAAAATGTTGAAACTGTACACAAATGACTTCCAGAATAGTGTTATGACACAACATATTCTCTCCCCCCACCCCACCCCCTTTGGGATCATGATCCAGGACACACGATTTCTCATTTCATGCAATTTTTCGGTGGCATACTTGCAGCAAAACTAAGTGTCACAAGGTGAAAAGAAGAGGGATGTTCGATATTTGAGAAGCTCAGTGGGGCTGGTTCAAGCTTTTCCAGTCACCATTCTTCTCCAACTTTAGGCTGTGTGCACGTTGCCGTCACACTCCTCGTTATCGAAGATGGAACTCTCTCCGCCATGGCTTCACGTTCGGCAGTCTTGTCCCACATCTGCTGCTCCTCCACAAAATAAAAGGAGAGGGTGGAAAGAGAGGAAGACCATAGCAAGTGAAAGAAACTAAGAAGTAGAGCCTTGGTAGCGGACAACAATCACTAAAGTTAGATGTATATATAGAAGCAATTGGATCACAAATTTATTTCAAGTCTTGTCCCCTAAAACCATTAACAGACAAAGTCTTTGGGTAGCTTTGGGGAATCTTGAAAACTATAAAATCTTGATGCTTCTGGAACTGTCCTGAGCCCATGTGTGCCAGATGGCGATAAAATCAGGGACGTTTGTGTTTCCAACCAGCATGCAGGTTCCAGCTGCAGCCAATCAGCACTGCCCTCTGCAGGGAGAGGGGCTCTTCCTCATGTATCTCAGGCTTCAGGCACCAGACCCACGTAAAAGAAATGTCTGCATGTTCCTGACTTAGTTCCATGATATTGGTTCCTAATGGCGCTCCTTAGCACAATTCATCTCTTTTGTGATTGGTAGGATAAGCTACGCATATACAGACATGGAAATGCATTATGTTTACCACAGTTAAAAAAAACAACAAAAAACCCAAAAATGCACAATCTTTGGAACAAAAGAATTAAAGGCAGAAATTTAAAGGAAAAATACATATTCAAAGAACATAGTGAGGTATAAAAAAGTATTTCTCTTTTTTCTCTCTTTTGTTTTCCTCCACTTCTTGCTATAGAGTTCCTCTACTAGTAAATATTGCAATAGCCAGGCCTCATGAACTGGGGGGGCTGTCCCACTTGCAGGGGGGCTCATGTCACTTCAGTAGGGGGCGAATCGGCTGTAACCGCCTCGGTATAAACTTGCCTGCCGAAATTAAGAAAAGACAAAGGTGATTAGAAGCTCTGGAAAAGATGCATCAAATGCAACTTCTGAAAGGGCCCAGGTCTATCAAAGGAGAAAGTCATAGAAGCTTCCCTCTCCCCACCCAGCGTTTCCTCAGGCTCCAACTGATCTCCGGCCATGAAATAGCCACACTTGCTAGATCAAGGACACCCCAGTCTTAGACCATCTGTGACACAGTTTAACCCTGATTTGGATATTTCACTTGCTATTCCTGCCTGCGGTTACAGTTTACCTCTGGCCTGTGCACTATGCTCAGTTTCCTAGCTAGTGACTTCAAACCGGCCTTCATTAGTTGAAGCCAACCCAGCAGTTGCTCTCAAGCTATGTTAAAACATCTGCAGACAGACCCGTTCCCTGTACAAAACCCAGGAGTACTTGAAAGCAGAAAGAAACGTCGTTGGATGCTACGGCTCACCTTCCAAACAAACCCACTGGGTGTAAAGGTCTGCAGTCCCCAGCTCAAGGGGACTCTAAACCATTTTAAATCAAGACTTGGCTTCATTTCTTAACATGCAATTGCTCATAAAACGAAGCTATTCATACAACTAGATAAGACAGGCATTAGATCGGCTTCCTTGATTCAGGAATGCAAATAGACATTTCATTTGCGCACACATATTGACATTGCCTGCTGCTTGGAGACCCTGTCACTACATTCTAAGCTGGCAAGCAATTGCTTCTTGGCTGAAACTGACCCCTCAAGTGTGGAAATTGCTCCCTCCAGGTCATTATGTTCCTTTGCCCTCATATGCATGTAGCATATGCTTCATCTGCTTCTGCTTATTGTCATCTTTTCACTACTCTCCCTTTAAAAAATAGTGTTTTCACAGTTTGTTCTTTTATTTTATTACACTTAATGTAAAAACAGTCCTCCCATGCTCCGGTGGAGAAGGACGGAGTAATTAGTAATGCTCTCATATACTTTTCTTACCATTCAATTTTAACCATTCCTCATCTGGAGCATGTGCAAGATGGAACATGACCCTTCCTCTCCTGTGACATCAGTAACAGGTATGGTATTATGCTTCACTTAGCATACAACACAGGGGGGGGGGGAGGAGGTAACAACAGACTTTTGGTAAAAACTCAATGCTGTGGAGGAGAGACATACTCACCACAGCGCCAACTCCATAGCTAGCGGCAGGGGCAAGGGCATGGTAAGGGTCTGCTGTGTACACCCTGCCGTAACTGAGAAAAGAGGGGAGGGGAGAAAAACAGTCACTTCACAGAAAGGCTTGTCAAGACATCTGTGTCACCAGAGGAAAGGGAAGAGGTGTTGACCCCCCTCCCATAGAGACAGCTGGTTTTAAGAGGGACTTCTGGGGTTTATACGCAGGAGTGCCAATCCCAGATACTGAGAAATCACAAGCCCCAAACAATACATTTAAATAAGCGTTTGGTTTTAAATGCAGCTCACTTTGGATAGTTCTGCCCACTGAAAACACACTGAACTTTGCTATGAGATGTTACTTTTTGTTTTAAAAGAGATTCATCCTGAGAGACTTGAGATTTTAGACTTCAAGAAAACCCCAAAACTGCAAGGCTTCTATCAAGTCATGACAGCAGTCACAGATCTTTCTGTGTAAGCAAATCGCACAAGGAGTGAGGCAGAGACCAAGCTCTCCACCTGGAGGAGCGGACTGGCAGTATCCAGAGTTCTTCACTCCAGAGTGCAGGAGAGGAAGAGGGATCTGTGGGTGTTCAGGCAAGTGCCACAGTACTGCCAAACAGGACAGCGAGAGAGGTGCTTGGAGCAGAAGGTGCAGAACAAGAGTGAAAGTTACACACATTGACTTCCTTCCATGCACTTTTTTTTGTCTCCACACAAGTCTCAATTAGGGCAATTACTTTACTCTGGCACTTACAGCTTATCAGAGGATCTTTAACTTCTTGGCAACTGCAGCCACTTCACATGTAGAGAAATGGGGGCACAACAAAAATACTGTCCGTAAGATTTTAAACCAACCCTACTGTGTTGTTCATGGACTTGCGAACAGCGAATGAACCCCCAGAAACGAATGTAGTCCCCCCCCCCCATGCTCTCTGAAGAGCTCTGATCCAGGAAGGTCTTACTGACAGGTTTGGGGTAAAATTGAAAGAGTGGTAACTTTGGTTCCTGAGGAAATGAGGATGGGGATCTTTCTCCTTAGCAATGACCAAACAGGAAGGACTGGGCCACACCAGTGCCTGCACAGTGACCTCTAGCAATTAGTACAGAACAATAACACCATCTGTGTAGATTTCTTGGGAGGAGATACCAAGCATGGTATTGCAGCCTGACCCTCCTAATTTGTCATGTGACTATGCTGGGGGGGGGGGGAAGAGGAGACAGCACATTTCCTTTTGTCAAAGGAAAGTCACTTGGACTGACTAAAGGACCCCGTTGCTAGATGGAGGCAAGGTGGGGACCCTGGGGAGCCCAGGGTCAGATCATCTAACCCTGCCTGCTGGAAGGGAGCAGCTTCCCAGATGCAAAGACTGAGCCACCCTGGAACCACTGGAGAATATGCAAGCAATGCAGCACAGCACCAATGTCCCTCTCAGTCTTTGGCCACCAGCACGGCAAGTCCAGGGCAGGGAGTGGCAATGGTCAGGCCAGTCACTGATACGGCTGAGCCTGGACATGTTTAGTGCTCTTTTCATTGCACAAATTCCATCATTCCTTGAATGGTGACCACAGAGGAAGTAATTCTAATGCAAACACACACACACACACACACACACACACACACACACACACACACACACACCTGTGCACATCAGCACTGCCTCCAAGAGGTGGCAACCATAAAGGGTGAATACCTTGGCTATGGGAAAAGGGCAGAATTGGCTTCTTTGCTCCTGACACATGACCACAAAAAGCTGGCTGCCTCTTTTGGAAGAGAAACGACACAAAAACACAAACTTATGATTATCATCTGCTAGCTACAAAAGCTCAGTTGGACGTGACGCTCCAAAAGTTTGTTTCTGGGGTGTTGGGGGGGATGGGGCAATGGACTATTTAAAACACAATTGCATTCCTTTGCTCCCCAGAGACACCAGCGCTAACCCCACCTTACATACCCATCGCTGTAAGCCGCTGCAGCGGCTGCAGCAGCAGTGGCTGCTGTTGCGGTAGCAGGCTGTGCATATCTGTAGGCTGCATATCCACCCTGCAGGAAAGAAGAGAACTGACTTTATAGATACCTGTCCCCTCACACATAGCAAAGTCACACACACAACACACAGAAAAAATGTTTCAAACTGCATCAACTCCCATGTCACAATGATCATGAAAGCCTTCCCCAACTGACTGATATTTTGACACTCCCATGCCCAAGCGGCCGAGGAAAAAAATCCTGTATCACACAAGAAGTCTTCTGTCAGACAATTCAGATGGAAGAGACTCTGCTATGATTGTCATGGGCAAAGACTGAATCCACGAGAAAAATAAAAATAAAGATGCTGCTCCAACATGTGCCCCACCCCCCTTGGGTAATCATAGGCATGTAAGAAGGGGGTTTGAGAGCAAGCGTCATACAACGTAATATATTCCAGAGATTCTCATATTTTTTTTGCTGTTACTTAAGGAAAAGAAAGGTTTAAGTCCAGATCCTCAAGAGAGAGGCTTACGCTGAAATGCAAGGCAAGCTTGGGCTTGACTTTGTGGCCACTGCCTTGTGAGTCACACACTTTAGTGCTAGCAAGGATCAACAGGGGAGAAGCCCCAAGGGAAAAGCACCCAATGCCACTGTGTCTAAGGAAAGTTAATGTACCATGTGCAATGGTCACACACAGTGAGGAGAATAGCTGTCTCTAACAGGTTTTCCAAACTAGGAGGGAGGGGCGAATACTGAATCCTGGCATTTACAGTTAGTCACACTGATGCAAACTGAAGACAATCTTTGACAGGAGAATTCCATACATGGAAAGCATGTTCATATGCACATCTCAAGGACAGTCAGCCAAGACCCAGCCTTGTACGTCTCCATATAAACAGACTGCCATCTTTTGTTCCTCCATCTCTGCAGTCAACTCAAAACGCTTTTAGAAAATGTTTTTGCTTCTCATTGTTATGCTATGTCCTTAAATCTTCACACGGACTCCTTTTCACTTTTGGCAACATCAGGTCCTGAATGCCTTTGACTCTCCACTTGGTTGCTCCCCTTAGTTTCCTTCCTTTCATTCACCTGATGCCTCAAACATCCTTCTCCCCATCTGTGAAAGCTAGTCCTCCTCTCATCTAAATCCTTCCCATAACCCCCCCACGTCTTCCAAAAAACCCTTACTGGACCATCACCACTTAATCTCTGCTTATATTTGCTACATGCTAAGCTCATTTAAACTGCTACTTCAGTATTTCTTTGTCAGACAACATCCCCTCTACTTTCCCTTGTGACTAACTACTACCTTGGGCCTATTCATGTTTCTTAGACTGACGCCCTCTGAAGAAGGACCACGTCACTTCTTCAGGCAGTACAGCAGCCAGCAAGCTGTTGGAACTTAATAATAATAATAATAATAATAATAATAATAATAATAGCAGCAGCAAGCATAGCTAAAGATTAAACAGTTAAAGACACAATCCTGTTCCCTTTTCTTCCCTTCTTACTGAACCCTGTGACATTCTTGCGTTGGCAACAAAATTACTCAATTTAAAAGCACTGAGATGCTATAGGCTGCCAGTGTAATAATCATAAAAAGGGTACAGCTTGGCATTACCTTCCTACTATAACTTCAGTGGACCAATGGCATATTTAAGACAAGTGATCTTAAAAACAATACAGCTTTAAAATGATGCATTAAGGTATCACATGGTATGCTTCTTTTCAGAAAGAAGTCCAATCTCAAAACTCACTCAAATGGCTTATTCCAATTAGAATCCATGACAGCAAATCCTGAGAATTTTGAAGTATGTTCAATACCATCAAGTAAAACTAACCCTTCTTGTTTAAAAAATTATACAGGTATATTTTCCCATTTCAGAAACTGGAAGATAACATGGGCAGGTTACTTAGTTTGTGCTATGCTAAGACATTAGAAGATACAAAACAGGTAAAATTATATCTGGGTAATGTCCAATAAAGATTTGTGTGAAACTCCAAACAAACACATTCAGTTGGCCAATAAAAGATATTTGGGTCATTCCGTGTCAAATCAACCAATAAAAAATACATTTTGGAACTTGATGTCACGGATTTTGCTCATTTACGGTGCATTTGTAGCTTACCATGAGATGTTTAAAAATTATTTTTTCCAGATTTTTTTGTCCATCTATTTTTGAGATATTGAATGTTCAAAATTGCCAAAAAAGGCCAAAATCCACTTGTCACCATACATTCAAATGCCAGTTACAGGATAACGATGAACGCTACAGACATAGGACAGGTGTCGTTTTAAAGCTTATGAATAGGGCTTTCATTTGATATACAACATGACAAAATTGTAAATTTTCAAGAAATTCAAAAATATTCAAATAATATTAATTTTGAAATTTTGAAAAATTGAACTTTTTTAAAATTTTCAAAAAAATCACACTTAAAGGTATATGTCTTGTAGTCAGTCACCATCTTGAAATTTTGACTGATTGACTACAAGACATATACCTTTAAGTGTGATTTTTTTGAAAATTTTAAAAAAGTTCAATTTTTCAAAATTTCAAAATTAATATTTGAATATTTTTGAATTTCTTGAAAATTTACAATTTTGTCATGTTGTATATCAAATGAAAGCCCTATTCATAAGCTTTAAAACGACACCTGTCCTATGTCTGTAGCGTTCATCGTTATCCTGTAACTGGCGTTTGAATGTATGGTGACAAGTGGATTTTGGCCTTTTTTGGCAATTTTGAACATTCAATATCTCAAAAACAGATGGACAAAAAAATCTGAAAAAAATAATTTTTAAACATCTCATGGTAAGCTACAAATGTACCGAAAATGAACAAAATCCATGACGTCAAGGATTTTTCATTGGTTGATTTGACACGGAATGACCCATTTTACTTTATTTGTACTTTCTGTTCTTTGGGGAAACTTGGCAACTACTCCCCTACTAAACTGAGCCACAAGGCAGCAAAAACCCAAAGAAATGTTTTGTCGCCTCCATTGCTTGGTATCTATATAGCAATGTTGGACAATCAATGATCGTCAATCATAACATTTTTTTAAAAAACTTTATTGAAGCTACCATATTTTGAAGTATAAGGAGGGGAACAGTCTGCAAACCAAGAATACAAATGTGTTCTACATCTAGAACAGATTTATCATAGAAAAGTGTGGCATTTTGATTACTAGGTGTAAAAATGGCAATTCCTTTAGTAGCTTTTAAGGGAAAGCATTTAATGAGCTGGAATGATCCAGGAGACCCAATGACATTTTAGAGAACCATAAAAAGAGTTAACGCAAACTCAGTATGGAAATGATGGTCCATAGAGATCTTTTCTCTATCCAACTATTACAAGTTGGAGAAACCTGCAGAATTTTAAGTTATTTGTTTCAAAAGCAAAACAAATCTTTCGGAAAGTGGTCTCCAAATGACAGTGTTGGCATAAGTACCTTCCCCCTGGTTTACATTCAAGATGAACATGGCCTGTCAATGGTGACCATGACTAGAAATAGGCAACATTTCAAGCTTCTTGCTACAGAGGAATGGAGAATTGCTCCATTGCTGCTTCTCCAAACAATGAGTGTCACTACTCTGCCACTTCTGCCTAGCTTTGTTTTACTTCTTTGTTAATCCTATGGTGCTGCTTGCCAGTAGATGAAAGAGAATTTTACAGTGAAAACACAAAATCATAGCAAAGCTTCAGAAAAATTTTTGCTGTAGTCGTCTTTTTTCTTTAAAAAAAATCAGGCTGCAGAACTACTGAGACGTCTGAAATTCAGGCATGCTCAGATGTAACCATACTCTCTTGTCCTTAGCAACGCTGAGTGCTGAGCAGCTTGCCTCAAAATGTGCCCAGGGTGCTTCTTTCCCAAGATATTCCCTACTGGCATTTGAGATCATCAGTTGTGTTCGGTATGAAAGCAAACATGAGGACAAGATGCAGTTTGAAACTAAGGAAAGTTTCTTTAAAAGATTTAAATCTCTTTAACTTGCATATCTTATAAAAGAAGAAAGGAGCTGGAATCAGGATGGGGGATGGTGTAACATTTATTAATCAAATTAAAAAAAAAACTAAGCATGCTGACATTTGAAACTAAAAAACAACCAGCAAAATCACCACGTTCAGACTCATATTGGCTAGTTCTATCTATCCCAGCATTCTCTTGGGACAGCAGTTTGCCCTAGGCTCTACCACAAGCTCGGTGAAGTACACAGCCTCAATTACTAGAGCGTGCAGCCACAATGACCTGCTATTACGGAAACAGTCAGTCACCACTGGAGTTAACATTCCAAACCTTAAAACAATTCCCATATACCCCCCAAATTAAAATAAACTCCCACCCTAACCCTGTCCCACACCACAAATGTTAATAATTATAACAAGCAATAACCCATCTGTTATATCAGAGAAGGGAACAGAGACTCCACTGACAGATTTAGAGCGAGATGTTAACATTTCTTCAGCTGACTGCACAACAAACAAACAAAAAAAGGAAAAAAATAATTCATTGGAAAAACGAAGTTAAAAATAGCTGATGTGTATTTCTGATAAACATGCGCTAATGCAGATGTGAAACTGTTAATATAAAATAAAGGTGGCGTATGTATGTACAATTACATCTGTGCAATAAGTATCCAAATTCATATTATGTATGCATTAAGTAAAACCAAAAGCTGCTATTAAATACATTTCTCTGACATGTTCCTTACTGAAGAGCATAGATATCTATTTGGGTGAATGATGCCTGTTTGAAATTTAACAGGTCATAGTAACAAGAAACACGTTACATTTCTTATTTCTTCCTCCTACTAGATGAGTTTTAAACGTGCATAAAACAGACACGTAAACCCTGGTGCACGATTCCTCATTCAGCAGGAACGTTTGGTATTTGAAGTCTTGATACTTGCACAGTTCTGTCAAGTAATCCAAAATTCAACGGAGTATGTTCAGGGTACTTGTAATCCCTCACAAAGATTGCCAACTTTGTCAGAAGAGGGCTACTTGCAGTGGGCTTACAAGGTCCAACCTATCTTCTTTTTCCCCAATTCAAAAGTATGTTCTATACTCCTCTGCAGCCACCACATCAGGTCATATAGAATATTTAATTTTAATTGCTACAGAACATTTTAAAAAAGATTTTAGAGTGTTCCTGTCAACCAGTGAAGGGGACAGATCATGACCAGCTGTTCTGGAGATCTCTGCAGCCAGACAGCAACACACATATATGTACAGTACTGTATAATGGTATAATCTCAATTCCTAGGAGATTGCTCCATTTTGTTTTCACCTCCTCTGCCAATTGGGCAGCTGTGAGCATGTGATGCCAGGCACCTTCCTCCTACATGCAAATAAGTCACAAGGTTCCACCACCAGAAGGAAGTGGAGTGGTGTGAATGGGTGGAGGTGCACTACAAACATTTAGTGGGCAATATGTAGCAAAAAGAAAAACAAAACAAAAAAGACAGGCTCTTCACAGAATGGCTGTCTACTTGGCTGAAGGGGCATATATAAGAATCACAAGGACAGCTCAAGTGCAGAAAGGTGGAGATTAGTCTCATTTAGTCTGGAGTTCATTTAGACTTGATGTGTCAAGTGCTGCTAGGAGCGGTCTTTAACGGTCCTCTCCCTTCCTATGAATATACAGAGAGCCAGACAAACTCCCTGCAGGATTCTCATTTGTCAGCCACACTGGATACAATGTGGCAAAAATGCACTGAACTCAACCCTATTGCTTTCTGTGGGGATGCAGGAAAGATGAGAGTCCAGATATGTTACAGCTCAGCAACGGACAGATGTCACTGCAAAATAACCCTAAATATTCTGGATATTGAGGTGTCCCCAATAAATGTATTGGAGCAGCAATATTTCTCTCAGGAACACAAAAGCTGAACAAAATTATGAAAACCACCGATTGAAGCAATGCAGACACTCGGTGATCGTCAGGGGAGGCTTTTGAGAAAGGCTGGAATTTTGTCATGCCAGCTTTTCACACTTCCTAACTAGAGAAGCGCAAGGGACAACCCTTAAAGACACAAAAACATCAGCAAATGATGCTGTTTGTACTGTTATATATGCTGATTTTTTAAAAAAAAGTTCTGGAACCATCTGCAACTGATGTGAGAATCAAAGCTAAAATAGGATATACAGTCGTAGTTATGTTTTTGAATAAAACATTTCTTTCAGGTTTATTAAGCCAAAGGTAAAAAACGTTTTCCAAATTCCCCTATCACAATGGGGGAAAGTTAAAAAAAAAAAAAACAGGATGCTACAAAAACCCCCACGTTTCGTTAGCCCTTGATGGGTAACATCCTCAGGGATTCAAGGCCAGAAATCCTTGAAAGGACCGAGATGTCATAACTGAAGAAGCACTGGTTTAAACAGTCAGTGAAAGCTTTGTTTTTGCTTTTAATGTAATGAATTTTAATGCTATTCTTGCAGTCCACCCCAGGCCTGATATAGTTGCATGGCTTCCACTTACCCCCTTAACCCCCCTCTCAGAGGCTCACAGTATCCACAGCATTCCTTTCACTCAACCTACTCAGAGAACAGTAGGATCTCAACTCCTGTCCTAGTTTCTTACCTTACTGTTTTTCTTAAGACATTGATGCTCTGAGAATTTGGCATGTCTGAGCACGATCTGCTGGGAGGTTCCTTTTTGCTACCCAACAATGGCCATATAGGTTCATTTGCAATGTTGAAGGCCAAGGTCACATTTTTTTTTCTACATTTGGGCAATCAGGACCTCCCTGAGTATGTGCTCATATACAGAAATGTATGTATGAACTGGAGGTCAACTTCTGTATTCATGGTCTGTATTCATGACAGCATTCTTTCATGATTGAAACAGTGAAAATAAATGAGGCTTCAGTCACAACAACTGTTGCTGAGTATAGCTGTGATCCACAAATACATAACCAGGAAAGTCTGGTACTGCCCACACGGGGGAAAAATGTAAATTGGCTTCAGAACCACTTAGATGCAGCATTTTAATGCCCCTGGGAATCCTAATTCCATTTGCAAGAGTACATGGAGTTTGGGAAATGTCTTTAAATGCATGGGCTGGGGGGGGGGGTGTTCCATGCCCCTTTCGTTTTCCTGACCGAAGTTCAGAACCCTTGCATTGAGGCTCGTTGACAATGCTCTCTAACACAAAAGTGAAATGGAAGCAACCAGAAAGGAGAAATAGCCAAGGATGATGCTGGAATTCTGTGTTATGAATCTGCCTCTTGGGCATAATCAAGATTAGACTGCTGACCATCACCACATGGCAATAGGTCTCCACAGCCAAACTTACACACAACAGATGATAAAATAAATGCTGACTTTGGCTGCGAATTATTCCTTAAATGTCCATGAAAAGTGATCATATGAAACTACCTTATATGGATTCAGACACTACTGGCCCATCCAGTTCAGTATCGTCTACTCCAACTGCTGGTAGTGGTTTTTCCAGGGTTTTAAGACAGGGTCCTTCCCAGCCCGCCTACCTGGAGATGCCAGGGACTGACTGCATGCAAAGCATGTGCTTTACCACACAGCCCCATCCCACAGATAGCCAGCAGCCATGCCTTGTAGGAAGCAAGGATAAGGAACGGAAAAACAGAAGAGGACAAGTGCTTCTGCTGTACTAGTCGCATTTATGCGATAAGGCAAGAAGTTTGCTTGGTTGTTGGCCCTTCCATTTAGTTTTAGGAAAGCCATCCTATTTGTTACAAAACTGGGATTTGTGCAGCACCAAGATACATAGGGGTTTTGATCACATGCTCACAAATATATGCTGGCTCTAGAGGAAAAAAAAGACTCTGTTCCCATCTCTAATTTGGCGCTGGAATGGTTAGTATTAATTCAAGGTTTTGTTTTGTTTTTCCACTGCAATCCACAATCTGATTGGTTGGCAGGTCACACTGGCACTCCTACCTGAGGTATTTTAGCGCTAATGATTGGTTCCTGTAAGACTATTCTATAACAGAACACAGGAAGAGCAGTTCAAAAAACACAGCTGTGGAAGGAAACAATCACACAAAAAGCCCACCAAAGGGCTTACCAGCCTTTTCTTTCTAGAGGATGCAAGCACGCTTTTCATAGATAGGTTTTATCTTAAGATGGCCACTCTCGCAAAGCGAACCCTTACAAATGGAAGCTGTGCCAGAAGCTGTGGCTTCCCATAACCCTCTGCACCCTCAGGCAGGTTACCTGAATTTCAAATACCAGAGAGTAACAGTTCCGTGGGATAACCTTTATCTTGAAAATAAAGCAGTAAGCAGGGATGATTGCCCCAGGGAAGAAAAGGGAGATGAGAACAGGAAAAAGCAAAACCTATGTGGTGAACAGAGCTCGAGAGCACAGTTTTCTTTTGAGGTTCTATTTCTCCTCACTACTGTTTGTTCCTGCCAACTGAGCTCCCTGGGGGTGAATCTGCACCTAGCACCCTCCAGTCCAGCTTCTAAGGAAGCTTCCTCTACTCCTTTTTTGGGCACAGCTACATAAGTCTGACACTCCCCATTCATACTACAACAGCTATTTCGCCGACAGAGGCAGGACAATAAATATGTAGCATACTGTTTCAAGGGAAGAGCAGCCTTTTGATTCATGCCAGTTAAAACAGCAGAGAGCAGGGTTGCTCCAAAGTTAAGGCTGACATCTATTCAGCATATTTCAGCTCAGCTATGAGAACTCCAGCAATGAGAAAAGCTTGGCTAATCTTCCTTGAGATACCTGCTTTATTGCGGGGTTCTGCTCCCCACACCACAAGTCCCTAAAACATGGGATCTAAATTGTTTATAGTAAAGTGACCAACTGATGCCTGCCTGCCTTCCAGCAGCCAGCCATTTAGGCCTTCAACACATTTCAATGTCGGGGGGGGGGGGGGAGCTGTGCAAATGTGAAGTGGTGTGAAGATCCTATATGCTATGAAGCTGTTGGTCTGTCACAAATAACTCATTTCATCTCAAGCAGGGAAAAAAAAAGATATGAAGGTATTTCAACAAGAGCAAAGAAATTACTTCACTTGACAACAGCTGTTATCTGCATCCCTGCAAAGGATGATGCTAAGCCAACGATACTTATTCATTTGCTTGTCTCCTCACTGCATGACGAGTATCTAGCTGCCTCCCCTGTATGTGACGGCAATTTAGGAGTTGGGGGAAACCCAGCATCAATTTTTCTATATTCTTAAACAAAATTGTGTAACAGAATTCAATCGAGGGATGGAACGTGCGTGCACGAGCCACAAATATAGGGACACTGCCAATGTACAGAAATATAGAGCATTGTAATGATAGTTATGTTTAGCCAGAATGCCTCCTGTTTGCTTTGGGAGAGCTGTGCTGGTAATGTGTCCCTTTTAGAAGCACTAAGATGCAGGCAGTCCAGAGGCAAGAAGCATGCTGCCCCATCCATTAGCAACAAATTAATTCCGAAGATTATATGCCTTTTAACATTTGGAGATTTTCTGGAATACTGAGAACACTAAATTTACCTATCCTAAATATAATACTATGACAAGGTCTCTGTAACATCGAAGTTGCAACTCTGCTGCCACTATATGTATTATTGCTCACTTTGTATATACAGTAGGGCCCCCGTATCCGTGGGGGATAGGTTCCCCGCCTCCCCTTACCTTTCTCTGTGTTCTAGCAGTGGCCCCAAGCAATCGTGTGTCTTGCTTTCACAAAATGCTCCAAGCAGCAAATTGCTTAAAGCAGACAACCAGCCTGCATGCTAGAAAGGCTCAGCTTGAACGTTAACAGGAAGTTAGCGTTCAGGGCGAGTCTTTCTAGCATGCAGGCTGCTTGTCTGCTTCTCTGCTATAAGCAGTATGCTGCTTATAGTGTTTTGTGAAAGCAAGACACACGATTGTTTGGGGTCACAGCTCAACACAGAGAAAGGTAAGGGGCAGGGGGGCCGCGGGGAACTGCAGAAAACTGAAACCGCGGTTACGGGAACAGTGGATACAGGGGTTCTATTGTACATCTGCTGAAATTACTAGCTAGTTCATATAGGGAATTATAAAATCTCTTTAAAATAAAAAGACAGAAAACAGTGTCATTTCTTCTCATGAGCTAATTATAGTCTCTCAGATGCACATGTGAACCAGACTCTAGAGTCCATGGAATTCTCAGTACAAGACTGGCTCCTAAGGTCACATGGCAATGCAAGACTTTATACAATTAATGAGACATTAAAAAAAAGCTTTAAAGAGAAGGATGACTTTTTACCTAATGTTTTCACTTAGGGAAAATACGGAGAACAAACTGAGGGACAGAAAAGCACATTGTTGTATTTTGGGAACCAAGTAGCAAGATATTACATGTTACCCTGGTACCATTTGACATAAAATGCCTCCTATTTTACCAGGGTCCATTTTACCTATTTTACCAAGAGAGCTAGCATTATAGAAAATATATGAAAGTAACCTTCAAGGTCATCTAGCCCAGAGCCCTGTGCAGTGCAGGCAATTGCTACAGCATCCCCGACAGGTGGCCATCCAGCCTCTGCTTGAAAATCTCCAACAGGGGAGAGGCTACTACTGCATGAAGCAGACCACATATCTACGCTACATGAGTTTTTGTGAACCCTGAGTTTCCTTACAGAGGCGTCATTAGAGGGGCCGGGGGAGGCCCAGGCGCAGTGTGGTTTGGGGTGCAGCGGCAATTCGCTGGCTTTGCCACCAAATTGCCGTGGAAGCGGCGACTCGTGCATCCCCAGGCATGTGTGGCCATGCGTTCCGGGGCGTCCACGAACCGTGTTTTTTTTTTTTGCACAAATCATACACACACCCCGGCTCGTGGATGGCCTGGAACACATGGCTGCACGAGCCCCCAGCAAGCTCGTATGGTCATGGGGCTGTCCACGAGCCAGGAGGTGCATGATTCGTGCACCTCCCCTGCTCGTGGACGCTCTGGAATGCATGGTCACACGCGCCGGGGGAGGGGGGAAGGTGCACGAGCCAGCAGCACTTACCCAGCCTCAGCCTCTGGCCGGCCTCAGCCTACTCGTGGAGGACCTCCAGTCCTCCAGCCAGTGAGACTAGGGGCTAGAGAGGCTCTGCTCCAATTGCGCAGGTGCAGCCTCTCTAGAGACATCTCTGGACAGCGAGTAAACAAGGCCAGAGATGCCGCCGGACCGGCGAAGGCAGAGGCACGACGAACGAAGGCTGGGTAAGTGGTGCCGGCTCCTGCACCCCACCCCCACCCCGGCCTTCATGCACCCCCCTTCGTGCACTTTCGTGCCACCGTTTTGCCGTGGTGGCGACGCGAAAGCGACACCCCGCCCCAAAGGGGCAGGGCTTGTGACGTCACAGGGCGTGCACAGTGAGCCACCCCCCCTTGCTGGGGGTGTAAGAACGCCACTGTTTCCTTAGCCTACAGCTCACTACATAAAATAAGCCTTCGGGCCGCGCAATCCTGTGCCCAGGCTGCCCGTTGACCGGCAGGCCGGAGGTCTACTTGGAGAAGGGGACGCTCGTCCCCTTCCCCAGGTGTAAACCGGGGCCGGCCCTATCAGCCTCCTTGGATTTCCGACAGCTAAATAGCTGGCGGAAGTAGAGGAGGCCGTGTAACGGTGTAGCTGGCCCTTGCCCCCTCCCGGGCCGGTTAGGCCAATGGCCCCCCCTTCCTCACCCGCCGAACCGCCCCCACTGGATCCTGATCTACCTCCTGCGGCGGCTGCCCGGGCATTCCGGCGACAAAGCGAGGGAGGCTGGCCTCTGCGCCTGCCTCCCTTGCTTCCAAGTAGTCGCAAACGTGCTTTCTGGCACGTTTGCGACTGCTTCCGGCGCCGGAGCACTCGCTCGTCAGGATTGCGCCCAAAGTGTCTTAAGAGAGGAATGGGAAAGGGTGAGAGAAAGGAAGAGCTGAGGCAAAACCAATCCTGTTATTTTTGGATCCAAATTACGGGAACGAGAGAATCATTGGCTGAACATTTAAACCTGTTAAGTATCTCTCGGGTTGATCAGAATTATACGCTATATGTGAGAAAAGGACACCCAGTAACTAACCCTGGCAATGGTCAAGAATCCCAGAGGCTCAGGCCTTGCACCCAGGGGCAAGTGCAGTGACAGAGAAACATGCTTGCATTCTTAAATATATAAATGTATATATCCACACAGAAAAAAAAATCAAGTAAATTATATTTAAAAAAACAAAAGCAAACCAAAACATCAACAACAACCAAAAAAAAAAGGCTGGCTTGTCAGGGGTTGGGGATGAGAAGGCTCTGGTGTGTGTACTTACATAGAGGTCAGCACCGTAAAATCCGTCCTGGTAAACCACACTGCAGAAAATCCACACAAAAACAAAAAACAAAAACAAAACAAAAAAAAGAACAGAAAACACATTCCGGTTATTGAGGACGGCAGCATGCACATGCAATTTTACACAGGCAGGTGATGTATGAATCCATAACCTGGACTTTCGGGCAGGAGCAAATCAGCGAGAGATTGTGTGTGCGCGCGCACGCACGCTAAACAGCTCCATGTCATCTCCCATGGCATGCAGGCGGGCAGGGCAGAAGGGGAGACAGTATGCAAGAGGAGGAGCGGAAAAGGATAACCCTTATCATACAACAGAGTTTAGAAAGAAAAACAGGGGGGGAGAGAGAGAGAGGGGGGGGAAAAGGACCAGTGCCCTGAAGAAGAGAAACATGATTTGAGAAACCTGGACTCTAGTTGTCAACCCCCTAAACACATGGACAAACTGGCTTCAAGCAGTACAAACAAGTTCTTTAGGAGGAGTTCATCAAGGGCTTGAGTCCACCTAGGTCAAAACACACCAAGAGTTGTGTACAATTATGTATCTTGCAGCCTTGTGCGATCATTTCTGATATCCATACATCACCTGCTTTTTACCCTGTACATTAGACATGCGATAAGATTTGGCTGATCACACAAGCATGCAAAATATTATTCAGCATCTCAAAAGTACTGATGCAACACCTGGGGGGGGGGGGAAGACTGTCAATCAATTCTGATCAAAGTGAACACAGAGGAATGTAACCAAAAAAGGAATACCCACAATGTATTGCTTTCACAAGCAGAGATAATGTGCTAAAGGGTTAGGCGACCAACCCAAAGTCGAAGAACTGAAAAGGGGGGGGGGGGAGAATCCCTGATAGTAACAACACATTCCAAGGCAGAGAGCAGAAACTGCAATGTTTACGTAGTCTGGGGTTGTCTTTTGAGTTCAACAGCCAGCAATTAGTTTGAAGCAAAACATGGGAACTTGGAAGCCCCAATATTTATCGGAATACCTCATAGTGTAAAGAAGTCTGTTTTGGCAAGGCAAAACCTCAGGAAGGTCAAGGAAGGAAGAGGGGGTGTGCCATAGCCCTGGTTGTAAAAATGCACGCTTGAGCAATGCGAAGCTTTTTTTTCCTGCTTTATCCCCCTGGATAGCTGTTATTGCTCCAATTAAGAATTAATTCCTCTTATTTGAGATCCTCAAGTGCATGCATATATCTGACTTGCCAGTTTGCATCGTCACAGGCTAGGTGGAAAGAGGCAATATTACTTATGCCGACTGCAGTGTAAGATGATGCCACGATTCTCCCACTCTGATCAGAACACTCCCATCTATACGAAGTAATAAACAACAAGGCCAGACCAGCTTGGCAATATGTCTGCCTTAATCACTGGGGATCTAAGTGATGTAAACTAGTGCTATGTTTAAGTGATCAGGTGGTAATACAGGCACATAATGGTTGCAATAATCCATTCCCTTTGGACAGATTGATCTACAAAAATACAGTTTGCATGGACTACTCTTACAGAGAGACAGGAGCATCAATTCTGCTGGTAGAGGCAGGTCACATGGCCAACTATATAAGGGTGCAATTATAGAGCTGGGGGGTTAGGAGTTTATTTACTAGTTTGATTTTTATCAGCTCCACTCTATTAATACAATATATGCTTGAACGTGTCACTGGCCTTTTTATGAAAGCACTGAAAATGACACTGCTGGAAACTCATTTTGTGCTGAATAAAATACCTGCTGAAGGTTCTTTATTTCAATAACCTCTTGTAGAAGTAAGTTCCCAACTATCACATTCTAATAAAGTGTCTTCTGTACCATTCCAGGTTATATGAATGTCTCCTTTTCAGCAACGTACCCATTGATAAGAGATCACAATACCTGGATGATCATATTTTAAAAGGCTAAAGGGAAGTAAAGTGGTACATTAATTACCCCCCAGGAAATGTGAGACTTATTTGCTTCACTTGGAAAGCTGCCTTCCCCCCCTCCCTACTGTATATTGAGATGAACTGTATGCCAAAAGCAATCTGAATTCTACCAAAGGAACCAAAACTCTTGTTTCATCGAGAAGTACTCTGGACTCCAGCTACAACTGAATGCAAATTAGTGGTCAAATTAACTTGTACAGTTCTGGACAATCTGTGTTTTATGTGTTTTATGAACTATTTTTAAGTGGGAAGTATCTCTTTACATAGCTGGGCTGGATTTAAATATTAATATCATTGTGGTCCCAGACAATATTCTCCAAGTACATTACTAGGGGCAGCCTCTTTTCTAGCCGTTACTATCAGGGATAACAATAACATACAAGCCTAAAATGTGTTCGTATATTTCTAAGTATCAGCACTTTTGACATGAATCAGTGCTACAGGGATGCCGCGTGATTAACCCAAGGCAACAAATTCAGTGGAACCGTCTAGCAATTCTCTCTGTATGGCCCAAGGAAGATGTTCCAAGTAGGTCGATCTTTGCTATTATATAAAAGGCAGAACAGTAAAACATATTTATACACATTTGTGTTGTAAGGGGGAATGGGTACTTGGGACCTGCACATTGTTTCCCTGAGGAAATGCTTTAAATTCTGGGTGCACCAATCCCATCGTAGGGTTGGACCCTAAGTTTAGTCAGTCATGATTTAGTTCTTTAGTCATCATAACTAAACTTAGGATCAATCCCTAGTGAATTAAGGTGCTCCAAACTGAACTATCATGTCCCTGAGCATTTCTGTAAGTCACTGTGGCATTAGATGATTTGGCACATGTATGGCTGCTTCTAGTCAGAAGAAAAGAGAATCGAGATCCAACTCGCCCTCTCTAAGAGGTTTCTCCCCTGCTAAGGTTTCCTCTGAGAAGGATTTTAATCTGGGGAAGATGTCTGGAACATAACACTACAAAATAAACAGCATCGTCAGATGCAAAGTGAAACCTTAGAACAAAAACGTCTAGGTTATTGGCACCCTGTCAAGGTTTGAAAAACTTGTGTTTTTTTTTTTAAGCAACTCATGCCTTTGAGGAAAAAGAGCAGTTTGTTGCTACAGACACATTTCCATGCTAGGAAATAAAAATCTAAGGAAGCAAAGCCACACATTAATAAATATTCATAGGTATCAGTGGTGTTCACTTGTTTGTTTAGCAGCTTCCACTTTCCTGCTCTTCGTGCATCTTACTTTAAAAATAGATTTGGTTGCTCTTTTGTTTTAACCCTTTTCAAAATGTCTCCAACTGAGAAAGCAAATCCATTGTGGGTAACTGGCTCTCCTGTATCCTATTCTCTGGCAGTGTGCCATGAAGTCAACAAGCAATGCTTGCCGCTCCTGGGGAACACAATGAAATCAGACTTCAGAGAGCAGAAGCTGCCTCACTCCACAGACTCTACACCCTTTCTGTAGGCTCTCAGGAGTATTACTCACTACTTTACCAATGTGAGATGATTTCCATGCAGCCAAATTGCTACCATATGCTAAAAGGAATTGGCAGCTTAATTTAAAGAGCTGCCTTTCACTCATGTGCTCCCAAGACAGAAACAACCCCCCACCCCCGGTAACAAGTACTGTATAACATTTTGGACTGCCTTTTCCTGGTGCGATTGGGTGCAGAGCATCCTGGTGCTGGCATATCCTGACTCTCACCATCCATCACATCTCTGCTTTTATCTCTAGCAAATCAGCTACCTATCAGGTAGTGCAGAACACTACATTTTGGTTTCAACTCTTACCCTGGGTAAGCTGGGATGGCGGTTGGAGGTACTGCCCGCACTGCGCCATACACTGTCCGTCCACGGCCCCTCAGATGGGCTCCCCTGAATGCGGCTGCTGTGGTGGCTGCAGTTGGGTAAGGGAAGCCAGGAACTGTGAAGACAGACAGACAAGGAAAAACATGAGAAGGATCACTACATCTGCTCAATTAACAACAGTCACCTTTGAACAGAATGATACGCAACTCCAGGGCTGTGGAATGTTCCGCACCTGTCCTGCAAAGGAGCATGCTTAGAGCCTTGATGACATTGCATATCTCTTGCCACACCGTGGCCCCAAAGGGGAGGTAAGGTTGCAGAGAGGCCTGGCATGCAAGGGGTTAATGCTGCATCATGCCTCATTCATCACAAACTGCAATCAGTTTCCCCCTTCCTCCACCCCATTCTGATAATGCCATGCAGTCTTGTTAGAAAGAGTCCGAGAAGCACGGAGAGTGGCTGCTAATGAAAGCAGGTGACTCTTCCATATTTTACGGGAGGGGCACTTTAAATACTTCATCAAGAGTCCCTTAAATTGGTAAGTTGAAAATATATACATTTGTCTCCCCTTTTGCCACCCATTCTTTTCTCACCCACATTAATTTAAGCTCAGAAAAGTCATTAAAAAAAAACTCCATGTAGGCAGCCAAAATCAATCATAAGGTGCCAGTTTACCAAGAGCCCATCTTCTGGCAAAGGTGACCATTAAGTGGTTCCATGTATATTGGGCCCTGTTTTATTACACTTCATGCTGGAGTAAACTGGCTCAGGGCAAAATAATGTCAAAACGATGTCAGAAGTTAGCTGGGAACACAATGCAACAACAGATATCCAGAAGGTGCCAGTCACAAGGCAAAAATCCAACCCAAGGTGCTTCCAGGAGCATGCCACAAGGGGGCCTGCAGTGGACTCACAGTTTATAGCTTGAATAATATGTACTTCACAATGTGGCCTGTTCCATGTCTTCAGTTCTAAAGTCAAGGCAATTGGGCATCCACCCTTATGGATTATAGTGCCCTTATGAATTGGGAAAGCTCCAGCCACAAGCAGGCATGCAGCAAATGCACTGCAAGCAGAAAGGGTCATGGCCACTACCCAGAGAAGGAGCACCTCTTTCTAAGAAGGCCCATCCTTTCAAGTACATATTATACAGACTGAAAAGAAGAGGGCTAACAGATCACTGTTTACTCAAGCACAGTAACAATACAGGGGCCAATAGGGGCTACTTACTGATTAAAGGAATGTAAGTGTTAATACCCCCCCTTCCTGACAGGGGCACTGCAGCGTCATTGCCCAGCGAGACATCTGCTTGAAAACTGGATGCTAATTTAGTTTTAAAAAGAATAAAAAATGTAAAAAGGTTATAAAGAAACAGCAGATTGAGAACACAAACAAACACCACTGCAGTTCAATGGCAGAAATAGAAGCATCCATGTCAAGTTCTACCTGCATATAATTCGGGGCCATACACTGCTCCAACCACAGGGCTCAGCTTCCAACCTGAAACAACAAAGAGAAGACTGAGTGCTAAGTTCTACCCTGGGGAAGGGCAAGTCAGTCAGTATGTGCTGCATGGCTCCTGGTGTTTAGCTTCCTTTCTTATGCCATTGGGTCACATAACTAAGCCCCTCAAGCCTTGAGACTACTCATTAGGGCTGCCTCATTACGAGAAATTGATTGAGTTTTTGGTAAATAAAGAAATAAAAATATTATTTGTAAATAAATACAATATTATTGTATTATATTATTGTATAAAATATTTATTTTTAAATCTCCTTTTTTAAGTCTTGTAAAGCTAGGTGGGTCCTGATAATTGTTTTACAAAGTGGGTCCCGGCGCTAAAAGGTTTGAGTCTGAACCACTGATCTAAGTGCAAAGCAAATCCTTGTACAAACGTGTGGGGAGGAGCCAAAGCTAAATGGTAGAGAACACAACCCACATGCCTTTGATCTTGAATCAAAGACTTCTGGGAACAGAGTGGAGGAAAACCTCTGCCTGAGACCCAAGAGAGTCACTGTCAATCAGAGCAGACTGCTGCACTAGGCTAGATGGACAAAGGATCCAATTCAACAGAAGGGAGCTCTTTTTAAAGCAATACTGTTAGAAGCAGAATTATTTTAAAAAAAACATTTTGATGGGGGGTTCTCTAAGCAAAGAAGACACTGTGGTTCCAAAAGTGTAAAGTGAAGACATGTGAGCTCCTTCTCCAATTCTTTCTATCAGGGGTGGCATCAGAGGTTGGCCAGGTAGGAAACGGGCAGGAGACCCACACTCATGAGAGTTCACCTGGATAGACGGACTTTAGTGCCAGTGGCACTGGTAAAGTCCAGTGAGCCATCAAGAGGCAGGTGGAGGCCACATGCAGGGGTCCAGTTCAGGACTTTGCCCCAGTGCTACCACAGTAACCTGGCACCAGCACCGCTTTCTAACTCAATTTATATGTGTAAAGAACTGAAATGCTGGTGCCGTCTGCCTCCTTAACCGCTTGCGACGGAGGGAAATGAAAACATGGTAACTGCTGTGTACAGGTTGTCGCTGCTTCTTTGTAAAGACACTATATATACACAACTCTGCAGCCTTGGACTCCCCTGGGTTCTGGATGCGAATGCACCAGCTGATACAATCTTCTTTGCTATAGTCATCCTCACAGCCCAGAGATTCTGTGATTTTCCCAAGACTTTTGAGAAAATAGTGAGGAGAAAAAAACATGGTTTAGAACTGCAGATGTACAGGCCTATGTGTATATCAGGGTTCATTAAGCCCATTTTCTCTACTGACGGCACAATCCTATTCCCGGCTCGTGCACAGGATTTAGGGCATCCAGTGCAGACTCTGCTATATCCCATGCACCAGCAGGCGTCTAGGCTGGCTGTGAGAGTTAATACAGGTGTCCCCCCGCTTAACAACATTCCGCCTAGTGACACCCCCCCCCCCCGAATATACAACGGAGGTTGCTAGGCAGAATGTCGTTGGTCGCTTTCCCTACCTTTTGCAGTTTTAGGCCTCTCTGGAGGCCTGCTCCTAGTCGTGGGCCTCTCCAGAGGCCTTTCCTGATCTCTGCAGGCCTCTGAGGGCCTCAGAATGGCCTACAGAGGCCTCCGTAATGCACTTCCATTTTTTGGAGAAAACTGGAAGTGAGTTACAGAGGCCTCTGTGGGTCATTCTGAGACCTGCAGCGATCAAGAAAGGCCTCCAGAGAGGCCTACGACCAGGAACAGGCCTCTAGAGAGGTCTAAAACTTCAAAAGGTAGGGAAAGCGACCAACGACATTCTGCCTAGCAACCTCCGTTGTATATTCGGGGGGGGGGTGTCACTAGGCCCACTTAACAGGCCCACTTAACAGGCCTGCTTAACAACAGGGTTTCGGGAACGTATCCCCATCGTTAAGTGGGGGACACCTGTAAAAGTTTTACTTACCTCCTCTGCTGCTGCCTGGACCCCAATAGGCCTATGCAGATCTACACCAGCTCTTTTGCTGGCGTACATCTGTTCTGCTGCAAGGGTTGTGTCAGACCTGGGACAGGGGTTCCGGATCTGGTGGATGTCGCTGCCGTTTAGACTGCCCTGGCCTGGTCCCCGCCACCAACATACCACTGCTGATAGGTGTCTGTGCGGCCCAGCTACCAGTGCACGACCTCTCGGTCTTTGCACCAGCTCTCTGCAGAACAGTGGAGCAGCCAGTGGCCCACACAGTATTCTGCATGGCCTCATGATCTACCAGTGTACTGCATGGATAGGATTGGGGCATGAATTTCTGAGACACTTCTGGAATACCTCTAGATTTTGAGATTTGGCAAGAGAAATTGTTGGACAGAAAACTGGTTAATAAACCAGAAACAAACACATCACTGCTTGTGCATGGCTGCAGTCACTGTCCATCCATAATGGAGACCTCTGTGGGTCACTTCTCATGAATTTAGCAGCAAACAACAAGACCACATTTTAACCAAGTGGTTTCCAAAACTACAGTTTGTTAGTCTATACTGAACATCTGAAATAAATTTCCTTTCCTCCCCTCTCAAACAACTTCCAATACAGTTAAACAGGAGCTACTGGTTCTCTCTTACCCTTTGAAAACCAATCAGGCACATTACTTACAACACACAAAAGATTAACAGCACAACCCCATACATGTTTATCCAGAAGTAAGTTCCATTTTATTCAATGGGGCTTACTCCCTAGTAAGTGTGTTTAGGAATGCAGCCTTAAAAATTTTTGCTACAAAGCTTTTCATTATACTGGAATGCCAGGAAAGAGAATTTAGTCCCAGCACTTATGTCGTCGCCCAAATCTACTGTTCATTATTAGCACCAGCTTTCCATCTTACCGTTTGCATACGGTGTGACCATCTTCTTATTAGTCATCACTCGTGCTGTGGCATTATTAACCTAAATGTAAAAATGGGAAAGGGAGGAGAGGGAAGGAAGCAAGAGGACTTTAGAGAAAATGGTGGATTATTTTTTTAAAAAAAGTTTAAAAATGCTACACATTTAAATTTACTTTTACAAATTGCCATTAAATTAAGTATTAACATTGTAAACAGCTCTAATTATGGCATTTAAATTATGCATTAAAGAAAAGGCCAAAAAGAGTAGATTTCTCAGGCATCCCGGCCACCTTTGATTGAACTAGTTATTTGCTGCTCACTGATCCAGAGGGCAAAACCTCCCCTATTGCTACTTTCTCCATGCCCAGATTGACTGGTATGAAGCAGGGAACAAAAACTATCTTGTATCATCTTTTAGTAGCCTCTCATTGAACTGCACTGGCCTACTAATATTACTGAGATGGCAGCTATTTGGGCAGAAGGAGGAGAGCTTAGACCCCAGGTGCCTTGGATTAATTCCCTCCACTCCTGAAGAGATTTGGCTTCTTAAGCAAGGTTGGCTTACATCCCAGTATCAGGATATCTTGAGTTACTGATGAATCCATCCCCAATTGCTGACTTCTCAGTGGGGTGGCAGAAAGAAAGCCTAACCATTTAGAAATGTACAAGTTGTCTCCTGATTTCCTAGTGCCCTCCACCATCATTACTGAGCTCTTCCTAGCTCCAAGCATTCTAAGCACTACAGCGAGTGAGTGTTACAGCAGAGATGGTGCTGGTAAAATATGAGAGGGGTGGGCAAAGCTCAAGTACTGCAGCCCTGTGTCAAGACACAGCCCCAGAGCTCTTGCAAGGAGGGTGAAGGCCAACCTAGAATGAATCAGTGACTTCTCAAAATCGTAAATAATAATAGAAGATAATGCCAATTTCAAGACCAGATCAAGAGCTATATTTTAGATGCCCTCTGATGATTAATAGAAAAGTGAGCTTGGGCAGAGGAGAAGGGAGCCTGGAATCTCGTTACTCTAGTTTAAGCCCCCAAACAATATAAACATTACACTTTTAAAAAGAATGGGAAACAACAATGATGAGACTGAGAGCATGCTGTTAAAACACACATAAAAAAGAAAAACAACAACAACGACAATCAATTAATAGGGCTAGGGAGGGGAAGAGGGAGGAGAGAAGGTCTCACAGACAATCATTAAGATGGAGCAAATCAGCTGCTTCAGCAGAGTGCAACACAAGCACTTAAAGGAAAAATGGCCAAAACCAATCAGAAACCACCAGTCAGCAAAGAGAGACCAACAGCTGCATTTAACTGAGTGAAAAAAAAAATGGGAAGGGGAGAAAGGAGAAAGAGAGAACAATCACAGGTCTGGAGAGAGGCAGAGCAAGAAAGAAAGGGGAGAGCAGAAGAAAGAGAGGGATAGGGTATGGGTGCATTAATAAAACCAGCCAAACTGGAGTTCAGTAACTCTGAGTAAGATGTGCAAGGGAGATCACCAGGAAGTCAGTAATCAAACAGCTCAGACTTATACAAAACGGTATGTACATCCAAAGTCCAGGCGGCATTACTCAACAGCATTGAAAATAAAAAAGGGGGGAGGAGGGAAAAGGAAAGGGTGGGACAACAAGTCAAATCACATTTTGTAGTGTTAATGTGAAATGGCAGATGGATTTTTTTTCTTTCTTAATTTTGTTTTGCATTTAAAAAAGTAATAAGCTTCTCCTCTAGCACTTTGGTTTCACTTACCGCCAACTCGTACCATCGCCAGCATTGTGTATAGTTACCATGGAAAGAGTGAGTCAAGTGAAGGGCCCTAAACACTAAACCATTGAAAAGGGAAATAAAACAACAAAAAACAAAACAAAAAACAAAACAAAAAAGCAAAATATGCAGACATCTTACTCAAAACGGCGGCTTTAACGTTTTCCCCCTATATTCAGTACTTTCTTTTGTTCTTAACAAGAGTGGGAGAAGGAAAAGGGGCCAGTTAGCCTTCAATATGAGTGAACAGAAAGTAGATTATTAATCAGTTGTTTCCCATGTTGGTAACACCAACCTAGTCACAGTTATCAAATTCTGTGCTTGTTGAGCTAACTTTGAGTGAACATTTCTTTAATGAAATCATATCAAGAAAACTCTTTTAATGGCCCAAATAAGTCTCATCCAGCTCTCTCTACCCCTCCTAGCAATCATATCACACTCATATGGAGGAGAACTGGCCTCTGAGGAAAGGGCAGATACTGGCTGGCCCCCTTCTTTTTTGTTAGACACCAACTTAGAAACTAGACAGTGCTCTTTTCGTTAGTTTCGATCAGGCTTGGCAACAGGAAGTCGGAGCTTCATAAACTGAAGCAAAGGAAAATCAAGATAGCAGAAGGGCAAAAATTTGGAGTGGGTTGGAAACAAACTCAAGAGAAAGGAAAAAAGAAAAAGAAAAATACCTGAAGTAACAAAACATATATAGATATATATATTTGAGTGGGGGTGTTATTTTTATACACCTCAGTGCAGGGGTGGGGAGTGAAAAACACAGAGACACAAACAGACATACACGCACACACGCACACACAAGACAGGAATCCAAATGTGAAATAAGTGAGGCAAGACACAAAAAAGAAACAAAAAGAAATATAAAGAAGAAATTTAATTACTGAAGACATGCACCTCGATTTTACGGCCCTCTACCACGGTGCCGTGTAATTTCTCCCTGGCCCTGTCTGCATCAGCACTATTCTCGAAAGTTACGAACCCGAATCCCTGCATGCAGCGGGAGAAGGGGGGAAAACATGCACATCGTTATATATTGACATACTGATATCTAGATAAATAGAGAAAAAAAATATCACAGTATGAAATTGACATCAGCACAACTTAGCAATACTCTCCTAGAGTCACATTTTTGGTTCATGCATGTTTCATGAAAGAAAATTCAATTAAAAAAAGAAGTTGTAATCAGATTTAAAATAAGAAAACATAAAGCAATTGAGGCCAGACCAAAAAAGTACAGTTACTCGAGGCAAATTTTGAAAAGTAATCTAGCTCCTAGTCTGATTTGAATGAAACTTGTTAAATCCTAGACAGAAACTCTCATGCCACACAAGGCATATTCAACGCGTATTATTAAAGCACTGTCAAGAGTTGCCTTTATATGGCAAGGATACATATAGGCAGGTGCTTTGAACAAGCTGCTACAAGAAAGGGGGTGTAAAACCAGAATTGTCTGTATTCTAATCCTGGGTCAGAAAACCAGAGCTACGGGGAAACCACCATTTTAGCTCATCTTTCACCACTTCTCATGTAGCTTGGCAATATAATGTCATTTAGATTTTATCCCATTCATTTTCTGCAGATTCAGGACAGCTTACATACAAACCATAAAAACAATGCAATCAATAAAATCAATTAAAAAAATTAACAGCATCCCAAAACTGATGATCAGAGATAAAGCAGAAGTCAGAAAAATTGGGAGGGCCAGAGCCAACCAATATTCATAATGATGCAAAGTCCTGCTGAAAAATGCAGATTTTCAGCTGGTATCAGAAGAGTGGTAGTGAAGGAGCCTGCTGGACCCTACTGGGTAGGGAGTTCCACACGATAGGAACTCCTGGGTAGGGAGGGGCCAACCACTGAGAAGGCTCTCTCTCTCATGGTTAGTCACCATACTTCAGAATGCTCTGGTACTCATAAGAGGCCCACCTGGAAAGCTCTAGCAAGACAAGGAGATTTGCGTGGGGGAAGGTGGTCTTTGAGATATTTTGGTCTTATGCCATGTTAAAGTAGGGCTTTAACAATGTATTCAGCACTTTGAATCATGCCCAGAAATAAAACTGATAGCTAGAGGTGTTTGAAAATGGTGGGGTTTTTATTTTGAAAATGTGTTGAATTAAAACACAAAATGTGGTGTTTTGTGTATTCATTCACAGGTGCGAATTCTTAAGCATCAATTTCAGGTTTAATATCCTTATGTTGCAATCTTCAATGCTTTAAAAATACTGTATTGTGGTGTTTTGTGTTTTTATTCGGTTATCAACAAAAACAAAGACCTCTACTGACAGCCAATGCAGCTGTACCACTAGGGTTGTTACAGGATCATACAACTGGGGACCTCTCAGTCTCCAGGCAGTCACATTCTGTGCCAGTAGAAATTTCCAGTTGGTCGTCATAGGCTGCCTCCCATAAAAAAACATTACAGTACAGTAAAACTTTGGATTGAGAGTAACTTGGTTTGAGAGTGTTTTGCATATAACAAGCAAATTTTTAAATAAATTTTAACTTGATTAACAAGCGATGTCTTGCATTACAAGTAGGTTTTGGAGCCCGAGGAGCAGCTGCTCCAGGCGTGGGGCGCTACACTCAGGCTCCACCACTGAATGGCTGCCTTCTCATGCCACCCTCACGATTGTGCATAGAAGGAAAGGCGTGTGGAGGCAGCCCTGTGAGGAAAGGCACTGGTGAGGCCCGTTACGCCTCTGCGAGTAGTCTCTCTCGCTGCGGGATTGTGGGTAATCGTCTCCCAGTCTTAGTCCAGTGAGCCAACAGATAGCAGTGATCCTGTTAGTGATAGACTTCCTACACAATAACGTCCTACAACTACACAATAACGTTCGTGATAGACGTCCTACACTCCTCCTTCTCTCCTCTCTCTCGTCTCCCTCACACCAGCCACGATTCTTTTCAAAGGTAAAGTGCAGGTTAATTTGTTTTATTTTGACTTTATACTGTATTTTGTATTACTGTAATCATTTTATATGATTAAATGGTTGTGGAACAAATCATCTGAGTTTCCATTATTTCTTATGGGGAAATTCGCTTTGATATATGAGTGCTTTGGATTACAAGCATGTTTCTGGAACGAATTATGCTCGCAATCCAAGGTTTTACTGTAGTTTATATGCAAGGTAACTAAGGTTTGGTCATCGTGATTATATGTGACAGACAGGAATGCGAGCAGCTGACATCCCCCCCCCCAAAAAAAAGCTGGGCAAAAGTACCCTGGGCCACAGCTGACACATGCACATGGCTGCATCCAGGAGTATTCCTAAGCTGTGCAGCACCTGATCCTTCAGGGGGAGTGCAACTCCATCTAGACTAGGCTGAAACACCAATGCTGTCATAGCAGGTCTCCTAACCAGGAGAAGCCCCGTCTTGTCTGGATTTGATTTCAGCATGTTTGCCCTGAACCATCCCTTCACTGACTCGACACTGTCCAGTCTCCCCAGCTGTGAATGGAAAAGAGATGTAAATAACTGCTGGAGAGGTGGCAACATGTGAGCTAGTTATACAACAGTAGGTGTTGGCTCCACCCCTAAATCACACTTTCTCAAAGTGTGCTCCTAGGAGCCCTGGGGCTCCTTGAGACCTCTTCAGGGGCTCCATGAGCACAAGTTGCCGGCACCTACTCAGCGCTGCATCACTCTGCACATGTGTTGGGGCTCCCTGAGACTCTGCACATGTGCTGGTGGGGCTCCCCGAGTCTCTGTTTAGAAGTGTACAAGGCTCTGGAGACCAAAATGTTTGAGAACCGCGGCACTAGATAATCTCACCCAGTGGTTTCATGTAGATGTTAAATAGCATGTGGGATAATATGAAGCCCTGCAGGATATCGTAAGACAAAGGCCACAGTGTCAAGCAGGAATCTCTGAGCACTGCCTTCTGTTACTGAAAGCTGCTGAGAGATCCAGCAGAACCAGCAGGGATGTACTCTCCCTGTATAGTTCCTGACGTTATCCACTAGAGCGACCAAGGTGTTAGTCCCAAAACAGAGTCCAGAGACAGACTTGAAAAAGATTCAGATGTTACCCATCTTTAAGAAACATTGCAAGTGTGGTGTAGTGGTCAGAATGTTGGACTAGGCCCTGGGTTCATCCCCATTCAACTGGAAACTCAATGGGTGATCTTGGGCCAGTCACATTCTCTCAAACCAATCCATCTCACAAGGTTGTTGTGAGGATAAAATGAGGAGCAAGGAAGAAATGTACATTGCCCTGAGCTTCTTGGAGGAACAGCAGGATATGTATGTAATAAATACAGCAGGTTCTAGTGGAAACCTAGGTACACAACTGATACGTTTAAAACTCAGTTGTTTTCTCAGTCCAAGCTTAACTTTTTTTTATTCTTTTGTATCTGCCTTACAGCGCAATCCTATCCTGCTCCTCCACCGGTGCAGCCAGCTGTGCAGCCAGAACTAGAGGCCCTGGAAGGGAAGGGGATCCAAATCCCCTCTCTAAAGGGGGATACAAAAGGGGATTTAAATCCCCTTTCCCCTCCAAAGCCTCCCATTCTGCACTCCTCTGCTGGCTGCACCACTAGAGGAGCAGGATAGGATTGCGCTGTTAGATATATTATTTCATTTATAAAACAAACTGAAGTGATGCAAAATATGTATCTCATCATCATGACACAAGCAACTGCTCAGTTTTGAATGTAAAAAACACATACTGTATTGTAGCCTTACAGAAAACATTAGCTGGGCATTAGCTTAGAACGAGCCTAAAAACCTGAGTAGCCAACTATTTAAGCACAGGACAGCCTAACTTTTTCATAATCAATCTCTTTCCAGGTGTGATTCCCCCCCCCCCCCGGTGACATTAGGCCATTTTCTAAAACTAAATGTTGCTTGATGCTGCATTTTCATAGGGATCAAGCTGAGAGAGCAAAATAAGTTAAACATGGAACTATTAGAAAATAGTGGAATCTGAGAAGCAGGACTTATTTTACCTATAGCTTGTTCTTCATTTGGAAAGCTTAAAACATCGTATGAGGCTCCCTGTTCTCTCCAGTCAAGGCACTGATCAGGTTTACTGCCATTTAGCTTCACCAATATTTCAGCATCATTACAGACATCCACCTCAATACCGTTAGACAAAGATCACCACGACCATTTTACAGTAAGGTTCTAAATGCAACAGTAGCTGCTCCTTATTCCTTGCTGGTACTATTGCCCCAGAAGCAGAAATAGTAAGTGAGAGTTAGGCATTATGAACCGATATTAAACAGAAATCTGGGTAATTAAGAAACATTGTGATTGTGGGTAATTAAAAAACAAACACTGTGGCAATTTTAAGAGAAAATGTATTTTGCTTCTGCAGACATTTTCATGATACAGGGGAGACAGTGGCTGAAGAAGCATCTTCACTTTTCACAAAGGAAAAGTAATAAATGGGTCATCATTTTCAAGTGTTCTTACAGACATTACTGGGTTTCCTATCATAAGCTGCCCTGTATTTACAGAGTTCACTGTAGAGGGCATTCAAGAGAAAGGCTAAATAATTTTTTTAACATTTAGTTGATAATTAAACTGGGTCACTATATTCTGTAGCATAAAATTTCTGTCCTAAGAATTTAAGCACGTTCTTTTCAAAGAATTTATCCGACATATAAGCCTCAGAGCTTTCAAAGCACTTTTTCTCTAAAGTAATATAGCACCACTGCACAAGTGCTTTGGGATCAAGTACATTGAGAGATATTTCCCCCATTCCTCCAGGAATGTTCAGCCCCTGAAGCTACTTTCAAAATTGTGTTGCTCCTAGAAACTGCAGGTCTCCCTCCATCCTAGTCCTTTCAATTTTTTTTAGCTGCAGCCTTTTCTGATGCTTCCCCAAACAATTCTGCACAGATTATTGTACACTGTTGCAAAGCCAGAGATACTGGGAAGTTCTTGTTATGATAAAAGCTAAACGATGTCATTCTGCATCGTTAAAGTGCATTGCATTTGCGGAGGGCATGAAGGTACATCTGCACAGATCATCATACTATAATTTCACTAATATAATCAAATGTGAAAAACACGGGCGGGGGAAGCAGTGCAGCACAACTTCTCCATATAGGTAAAGCAAAGGGCTGTTTGGTTCGCAACACAGCCTGGTGTGCTGCAAACGTCCTAATTAGGTAAAACAGCAGCAGCATCTCCACATGCAATTCAAACCTAGTGCAGTTGTTTTACTATCATTATAAACTTAAGCCTGTGGCTATGAACCACAGTTACAACAGCAGTTCCAGGTTCAGATGGAGCACAGAGCTGTTTTACCTTACCAAAACATCGATGTTGGAGATGGGGAAAAGGGGGGGGGGGAAGGAAGCGAGAAAGAAGGAGCAGGCAAGCTTGGGAGGGTTAGAAGCTGCATTCCTGACCTAACAAACTATCGTTTGCTGGTCATCTGAACCAGCCCACTCTCTCCTTCCAGCCTCACAAAGTTGTTGTGAGGATGGACTAACAGCATAATCCTACCCAGCTCCTCCACTGATGCAGCCAGTGCGGGAGGGCAGAATGGGAGGCTTTGGAAGGGAAAAGGGATTAAAAGCCCCTTTACACCCCCCTTTAAACGGGGATTTAAATACCCTTTCCCTTCCAAAGCCTCCCGTTCTGCCCTCCCCCACGGATTGCGCTGTAAATCCCTACGGTATAGCTTCCTGAGCTCCTCCTTGAAAAGGCAGGATACAAATATTATAAAGATACACATACTCATCTGTCACATTTACAAAGCTCTTTTGCTGCAATTGTTTTAAGATTTTGTTCATTGGCCCTTATTTAGAAAAAAGAAATACTACAGAATCGATAAATCCCTAGAAACATGCAAGCTTCTTTTGAATTGATTTTGTTAAAAAAAAATATGTTTGAAGACCAGGTAGTAGAAGTGAATGTGTGTTGTACACAGTACAGTTGAACCTTATTTTATCCTGCTAAATATGTCCTCATTATATTGAAGAAGCATTAGCTAAATAAACCATTTATTTATTTTGATTTGTAAACCGTTTTGTGAACTACGTTTTGTTGAAAAGCGGTATATAAATATTCTTAATAAAAGTTGAATCTACATTGAGGGAAAACTGTTCGTTGCCACCTTTTGGTGATATATGAAGGCAGCAGCTCTGGATCCAGAAAGCTATACAATACTATAAATATCCCTGCAAACCTATTTTTAATTGGACACAACTGATTTTGAGGCTAAATTGCCTATTCCTACCACACCAGACTTAATTAACTGGACTTCAAGTTAGTGACTAGTATCCAGGCCTACATAATTGCTGATTACCAAGTACTCTAACCACCACCTGAAATTATCTGCACCCTGAGTCACCCCGTTTTCTTTAAGGAGCTGTTCAAGAGCCCTGAAGAGAGACCGAGTAACCATCACCCTTTTAGTCTAGCCTCAGGTTCTGCAATAAATAACAAGCAACAGGATGAGCAGTGTAAAAAATAATTATACAGAGTTTTTTTTTAATGTTTCCATCTTTGAAGAATGAGAAAGAAAATTTACCATGTAACCGTAAAGGGAGAAATCAAAAGTAGACGATTCTCCTGGGTGTGGCCAGAACACAGAAATTAAAAAAAATAAAATAAAAAAAATAAAACAAAACCAAAAGAAACTAAACAGAGCCCCTTGAAATCCATGCATTGTTAACCCATGGCTTTTGTTTTCATTGTGTTTAGAACATTCACCTCAAAAGCAGCATCTTTATTTTATGGTGTTGGGATGGACTTTCCATAATTTCGATTTTTTAATATATCTATATATACACACACTTTAAAGACTCAGTCAACATCAAGAATCCTGGAGGAATGGTCAAAAAAATTCCAGGCATCAGGGTTACTTGCTTCCAAAGCTTACATGCATCATCTATCACCCTTATAATCCATCTGAGATGAGTGATTGGAATTAAGCTTCAGGAAAACAAACCACACTGCTGTTTGAATGAGGGTCCTATTCTCCCAGATCCTCTGAAAAAAGGCTGCGGAATTTCCATATAAGACTATATTCTACTAATTGAAACTGAGTAGAAATGAATATGAGCACATAGTGGAGTTTAACACAGGGTTGTTGCCGTTCAGAGTAAGATGACAAGTGGTTAGCTACAAATTTTAGCACGAAAGCTTTCATGGCCAGCAATCAGTTTCAAAGATTTAATTGTTACGGGCATCATAGCCATGTAAAACTTAGAACTTAGAACTTTGGATTTTAATGGAATTTTATCTGTCTTGTTGAAACTGAAAGAAACAGGAGACGCAAGTGGATTTTATTTGTTTTTATTCAAGTCTGTTTTTACATGGCTATGATGCCCGTAACAATTAAATCTTTGAAACTGGTTAGCTACAAAAGTTAAACAAAGTTGCTTTTGAGGTCTGAACTGAATTCAGAGTCATTTAGACTCAACACAGTAGCTGTTCACCCAGGATAAAATTTGCAAGTGAGGAAGTAGGAGTTGATCACATCTGTTTGAGGGGTTGTATTGACCACGTTAAAATGCAACTTAAGAGATATGAACAAAGATGGTCTTGGCTTTGCACTGACCCCATCAAAATCCTATCAGTTGCACAGCACGTCGCTAGTTTAGTTATGCCAACAATGGGGTACTAGGAGAGAGAATACAGTACACATTTGCTCTATTTAAGATCTCCTATCAGTGGAACAGAAATTTTTGACTAGATCTTTGTAATTTTATCTGTAATTTGTCTACTTGTTTGTATGTTTAATGTTCTTGGGGAGTAGTTTCTTTTATGCCAATAAAGGTCTATCTATGAATTGTACTCTTGAGTGTAAGCTTAATCTGTTCCCAGAATGCTACATTTTCTGGCTACACCGAAAAATTACAAATAATTTGAGGCATGCAACAAGATGCAGGAAGGCAAGGCAATCATGTAATTTGCCCAATCTGGGTGGTTCCTGGTGACAGTTAGGGGAACCCAGATCACAAACCGTGCTACAGCAGATTGTATAAAGGAGCCCTAAATCGATTAAGCAAGGATAAGCCACATCCACATTATCTCTACCAGTCATCCTTCTTTGGGCATAACATGCATGCTGAACCACCTGTGAATATTCAGAGCAGTTATCCAAATCAGATTATAATTAGGTTTGCCATATACTTCGTACATTCACAGCTTTTGTTCCAGTGTACACACAAAAGAGCTCTGACATGTGTACAGATCCTCACACAGATCACACGAAAGGTAAAGCATATGCTTCTCGGGCTGCTAGCACAAGTGATGCTAAGCATGCCCTTTCTCTCTCATGCACTTTTTATGCAGTATGTAACAGAAGACAGGCTATTTTATGCACAGTTGCCTGGGGAAGTGCAGACCTTAACCTGACTCCTCCCAACCTGCAGCTTGATTGGGGCAAGAAACAGAATCAGTGCACTTGTTCCCTTCCAATTAAATACAGGTGGCTTATATGGTAAGCGGTTGGCTCAAATAATTGCTTTATTGACTCAGGTAGGCTCACTGTGACAAAGTTCAAGTGCCTCTGATCTAAAGGAATTTGGATTAATCAAACCCTAGAGTAAACTGAGGAGAACCAAAGTAGTTTCCATGGAAACCAAAATATTCAACCTCAGGGAGAAATTAGCCAATTCCACAGGCAAACTTGAAGAAATCAGCATTAAAAGCCCCTTTGGTTTTCACTAAGCTCTCTAGCAGGCACATCACTGGAAAAAAAAAAGACTAACAGGACCAATAAAAGTAACTTAAAAACAAAGAGGCATATTTGACTGAACAGAAATGAGGCAGTAAAATGGGTCATATAACTAGTTTGTTTTGTTAGCTCTCTCCCAGTATCCTACAGATCCTCCTTGTCAGTTTCTAACCAGATGGTAAAATCCAAATGTGCAGCTCTTACAAAGCATTAATACAGTATTTAAATCATAGAGTTGTTCTATAATATAACCATATATTTTCACCTAACTAAATCCTGGTGATAACAGATTTTCATAGGATCACTCGATCACTCTCACACACACACGCATGTGCATGTGCGCACAAACACCAAGCAGAAGCATTTTCTTTTACCAAAGTTCACTTAACTACAAGTAGTGAAAGAAAAGCTAGTGTTTCATCTCAGATGGACCAAAAGGTAAGATGCAGATTTTTTTTTAAATAACCCCAAATTTCCCAACACTGGAACAATTCTGGCAGAGGACCTTTGCCACAGTTATGAAGGGATAAAGATCTGCTTTGGTCATAAAGCAGCTTCCCAAATACTGGGTGGGGGCACACCCAAGGCAATTTGGATTTTACAAGTTTATCTTTTCAAACATTCATTGATCAAATACATATTCAAGAATATACCCTTTAGAAACCCAGGAAGGGGAGGGGTAATATTGAGAACACAGCACAAGGCAGGCAGCAGGAGCATCTGCTTTCCGATTCCCAAGAGAGAGGAGAAGGAGAGAGGTTCCATATCGTTAGGTTAGAATAGAAACCAAAGGGTAGGAGAAAGGCATTCAAGTTTTGGCATACTTTTTTGTGGAAGAATGGGGAGTGACAAGTATGGGGTCCCTAGAAAGATTTTTGTTTTACCATTGGGGTGCTAAGCTAAAGTTTTTAGAACAAAGGGCAAATCCCAAATGCCCCACACAGTCTTCAGTAATACAACCAACCAACATTTCATGGGAGTGTCTTCAGTCCCATTTATGCTGTTCACCATCTTTGAAACAGCAAGTGTCGGTTTTGAATCCATTGAGAGATTGCTTGTGAATCTGACAGGCCGGTGTTAGAAAACTCTACCACTAAATATTAGAGATTTGGATCAACATCTCTCTAGGTCAAATATTTACTGAGTGAAAGAAGTATGGCAAACATATGTAATACTAATACTTCTTGTTTTAACTGAAAACCAGAAATCTTAGCTGCACACATACATTCACTAGTTCACTTAGCTGCACAGTTATACATTCATAGTTAGAATCTTGCGATTTGTGGAAGATTCTGAATACAAAAAGCAGGCATTCACAAATCCATTTGCCAGCTCACCAGGCGTGAGCTTCCCCCAGCACTCTGATGAGCAGGACATCACACAGATCCCCTTCCCAGACATCTCAGTTCTACCACCCTTTTTGAAAAAGGTAAGAAACAGCACGAGTCCCTTTTGAGCAGCTGGAGAGGCTCCTGCTGTTTCTTAACTGTCACCCTATCCCAGTGAAAATAAGATACGACCCTACCTGTCTCCCAACCCCTCTGCACGTATCAGAAGTCTTAGGGGAAGAGGTGCAGTTGGTGGCAATCACTAACATCGAATGGCTAGTAAGCCGAGAAAGATAGGGCACATAACGTGAAGTCACAAACGAAGATCAAATTAGGAACAGATTTACATGAAGGAATGCATAAATAAGTGCATTACTGTTTCCGACAGGTCTTGTAGCTTTTTTTTTACACATTTAAAGGAAAGGGATTGTGCATGCTTCCCCAAGTCTGACAGCAATCTAATTCACAAACAGTTTTGGTCTATGAATATCAAAACTGTGCAGAAGTGAGAAAAGTATTTACAGTCATAGCGGTTCTGATAAGGATTGCGAGATGTGCTCAATTGTACAGGGCTACATAACTCAACTAGCCTGTCTATGATACTCTATCAGTCTGTTGCTCCTCCAAATAGTATTTCATATGAGTTGCTGGCTTCCTTCCACAGGACCATTGTCAGTGGTCTATGGTCCATGAAGGGTCCTATCCAGTCTACTCTTGAGATCATCAGTCAAAAGTGCAAGGGATACAGGGATAGAAGGCTTTTTTAATAACTACCATCCCTTTTCTGGTTTTCAGATAATACATAAAGAATTTTAGCATGCTACCTAACAAATATGGGAAGGATCTCAGACCTAATATAAAAATCCAAATGGAGCTACTATATGCCTTGGCCACAAACCTCAAGATCACAAAGATGGGATTTAAAAATAAACTAGCAAAGTTGCACTTCTAAACTGTTGTGTGATGGGGTAGGAGTGGGGATCAGATGTTCGTTTTTAATTAAAAGTGGAAAACTTAGCATTGATTAAGTCAAGCATAGTATAGACATGCACTGTGCAAGCTTCCCCCACAGAGCTCTGCCAATGCACCTTGCTCCTGACCTGCAACACTCCCTGCTATTCCAGTGCTGGACCTACTGGGCAGAGAGAGAATGACATCAATTCTTCAGTGAAGGGACATTGGTTTTATGATGAGAACCAGTTAGGAAAAGGATCACGCAAAATCACTGCATTTGTGACTATTAAGTTTGCAATCTCTTCTCCAGGGAGTTCACTTAGCATTAACCCTCAACAAAGCTATCTTTTCTCATGCATCTTGAAGTAGTCACTCCAGAAAATTGGAAGTTTATATAGATTATCTTATGGAAGGCCAACATTTTTGCAACATTGAAGGGTCCATTATGCTATCAGAACGGTGAAAAATTCTCTTTTATACAAGATAACCTACGAAAGTTCTTAAATATTTATTTGTAGATCTTTAAATAGATGAAAAACATGCTAATGCATCACCTTTTCCAAACACCACTAATTTCAGAGAAAGAGGAAAATTTGCCCGATAGCTATAGTCTCTCTCTTCATTCTCAAAAGTTTTGAAATCCTGATCTTTCAAAAAGGGAAAATTATGAGAAGATATGGACAGCTGTATTGGCCACTTTCAAAACCTGCAATTATAGGGAATGGCAATTTTAGATAACTTTGCCCTTCCACACATGATGCCCAGATCTTGTTTTTTTTTCTGCAAAGTATGTTCTCTAGGCAGTAAGCTGCCTTAACATCAGTTGCAGTGGGGAGATGGTGGGGCAGGGGGAGAAGAGGGAGAAACTGGGTACAGAAACCAAACTTACCTTGGAGCCACGTTCATTAAAGATTATCTCTACGTCAAGGATTTTGCCAAATTGCTGCAAAGACACAAAAGGAGAAAGAAGATTTAGCAGTGCTCAGCAACTTGTTATCTTTTGATGTCTTCTCACAGGCTAAGTGCACAAGAAGAATTCTCTTCTCTCTAACTCGCACTTGAGAATGTTTCACAGTAAACTCAAGTGGTCTCAGTTCCTTTCAGTTATCCAGTTTTTCAGTTGCTGGTTTTGCTCAGTTGAGGCTTTATATGATGAGGGTTAATTGAAATAGTATAAAACTATTTTATCCACAGTGGAAAAAGTTACCCTATACTGTATTAAAATCAGGGATAAGATAAGCTCTTCTGAATGAACAGGGCTTGTGTGCATACACCATGGTGGTCCAACACGCGGACCGCATGCGGCCCCCAGGGGCTTCTCGTGCGGCCCCCAGAGGCTTCTTCCTCCCCCCTCCCTCCCCCCAGCAAAGGTACTCAGCGCCGACCTCTGCCAGCCCAATCCGCTCTCTTCCTTCCCCTGTGTGTGTGTGTGTGTGTGTGTGTGTGTGTGTGTGTGTGTGTGTGTGTGTGTGTGTGTGTGTGTGTGTGTGTGTGTGTGTGTGTGTGTGTGTGTGTGTGTGTGTGTGTGTGTGTGTGTGTGTGTCCTTTTTAGTGCATTGTAGTGGTGGTTGCTGCTGCTGAGGATCTGCTCCTGCAGGTCCAGGTTGGTGCCAGGTTTAAAAATGTTTTCTCCTGAACAAATGTTTGCAAGAAAGGGGGGGGGGGGAAGAGAAAAGAACAGGGGATTTTGCTTTTCTGTGACCAAAGGGGCTTTGTTTGCTGCAGGAAGGGGAGTGGAGGATCAAAGCGTGCAGGGCGGCTCTTCAAAAAGCCCGCGAAGCTAAGCAGAGGCTGACAGCTAGCACCCCTCACAGAGCTCACCTTGCAAAGTGATCTCCCTCCTTTCAAGCCTTGTGTGTGTGTGTATATATATACACACGCACGTGCGTGCGTGCCCTTTCTAAGCATTCATAAGCACTGGTCTCTGGGAGGGTTTCTGGGCGGGAGAAATGGGGGAAAGAGATGGGCCACCCCAAAGGATCGGCATTTCTGCTTGGGCTGTGGTAGGAGCAGGAGCTGCCTGTGATCTCTGCAGAGATCACAGGCCCACAATGCTTTCCCCCCCTTCAATTAGTACTCTAATCTTTTAAAAAAAAAATCCAGTGTGGGTCTTACAGTTCTGCATATGCAGTGGTAATTATTAATTAATTATTAATTATTCATTGTGCGGCCCCCAGGTTCCATGTCAAAGTCCACATGCGGCCCTTGAGGTATGAAAGGTTGGACCACCCATTCTCTTATCACTAGAGAAAAACAGCAGTCTAAGGTTGTACTTATGGCCAGCGGGTGGCGCAGTGGGTTAAACCGCTGAACCATGAGCTGTTGAGCGAAAGGTCGGCAGTTCGAATCCGCGACGGGGTGAGATCTCGTTGCTTGGCCAGCTCCTGCCAACCTAGCAGTTCCAAAGCATGTTAATGCGAGTAGGTAAATAGGTACCGCTTGCGGGAAGGAAGGTAAAACAGCGCTCCATGTTCCAGCCGCATGCTATGCGCTGCGGCAAGGAGAGTCATGCCGGTCACATGACCACGGAGGCGTCTTCGGACAACGCTGGCTCTTCAGCTTTGAAATGGGGATGAGCACCACACCCTAGAGTCGGACACGACTGAACTTAATTGTCAGGGGTCACCTTTACCACCTTAAGGTTGTAGTTGCAGCCAATGCATGGGTTATTGGCTCTGAAGGAATGATGTGAGGCTTGGGTTGCTCTTCACTTCACTCACCAGCTGTGCTTCTGAAAAGCAAGCAGTTCTACAGAAGGGAGGATTTCACCAGGCGCTAATTCTTCCATCATCAAAGTCCATACTGGGTGGTTTTCCCCTTCTATATAAGAGGTACAGAAGATTTGTAGACTCGGCAAAGCACACGCATAATCTCTTTCATGCTGCAGCTGCTAAACCATAAAGTTGCATAGCAATCAGGTGGAAAGGTTACTGGTGAAGATAGTTCTGGATGGGAGGAGAAGAGCCAGAAACTTCTTTCCTGGGATCAGCTAACTGTCCCTCTTGTACTTGAACTCTATCTGGGGCTTTTTACCCCATCCGCAGTTACTCCCTGCCTCTCCTTTCTTCAGCTGTACTCACAATTTCATTGCGCCTCTTTTATGTGTGTTGCTGCTATCTACTGTGCTTCACAATCTTTAGTACCGACTCTCTTGCCGGCACTCCCATCCTTCCATCCCCCTTTCTGCCAAACTAGTAGGATCCTGCTCTTATAGTTTGTGTGGGTTTTTCACACAATGATCCTCCTTTCATTAGCCCCTGCTTTTCTCAACTCCTTGACTCATCTTTCTTTTTCTTTCCCTCAGTTTCTCATTTGTTGATCCATCACCTGCTCCCTCCTTCATACACCCTACAGCTTAACTCCATTCCTCTTGACATCCCCACCTCCTGGACACCTCTTCTCACTGGGTTTTATAGTTCTTACAGCGCAATCCTGTGTAAGGATACACGGCCGGCCTGAAGGGCCAGCAGCTGTATCCAATGCCATTCGTCCCCTTCCCTGGGTGCAAGCCTGCCAGGGCCCTATGGGCCTCCTCGGATGTACGCCAGCTTTGAAGCCGACATACATATGGGGTGGGGGAGCAAGGCCAGCCAGGCCTGGGAACTGGCCAAGGATATTGGCGGAGCATGCACCGCCGATATCACTGCCCCCTCCCAGTCCGGTTTGGCCAAAGCCCCTCTCCCTCCACACCCCTGCCCACCCTCCCCCCGCCCCTGCACCGACTGGCGCAGGACTTACCTCCACTGGTGGGTGCCAGCTCCAGAGGGCGGTGGAGTGAGGGTTGCCGGTCTCCTCGCCGGCGGCCCTTACTCTAGTCGTTGCAAACGTGCTTTCCAGCACATCTGCAACATTTTAGACCAGCGGAGGAAGAGCTCCACCGGTCTAAAGTTAGTATGGATTGAGCTGTTAGTCTTCCTATTTGGTCTACAAATTTCCCGGTGATCAGGCTTCCACACCACTCATCACTCTCCATGACGATATGGGTTGGCAAACCTCTGGCAAGGGTGGTAAGCAAGAATTGCTCAGTAGAGGCAACTGGATGCCTCTGCCAGCAAAGCCCTACACCTTCCTCTCCTACTCCAGAGCAAGAAAGCGAAGTGGGGGGTGGGGGGGGGCAGCACTTGGTGGAAGCAACCACTATTGTGGCTGTTGTGACCAAAGTCAGCCAACAATTATGGGATGCTGCTAGTGTTTCTAAACTTGTGCAAACTATCTTTTACTTCAACTACAAAAGTTAAAATTGCTGCAGATTCCATGGTTAACAACCTCCCTCAGTAGATGGAATGTATGTGAACATTCCAAGACATCACATAGCTCAGCTAACACATTTCATTACTGCAGTGACCATCACAAAATTCTGTAACATATCACATTACAGTTTCTTTCTACAGAGCAAACACATGCTGTGGGAGCCTCCTCAGCAATCAAAAAATGTGACAATACTTCCAAGTCCTTTTTATACCGCTTCCCCATTAAACCTGGTTCCACACACAGTTTCCTCTCAGCAGATCAGCCACATCTCCTGAATCCAGGCTTAAACCACCAACTTGCATTAAAAAGGGTTGCCACCTTAAAGAAAACACATTTTCAAAAGTTATTTTTCCTCCGAGGATATTACATCAGACCTGGACCCATTCTAAATCTCATATCCTTTCAGAAGTGGATATGAGCATATGATACTTCACATTAAACATACAGATTTCAGAACTGACTGCTCCTAAATTATGAGTCACATCCACAAAATATTATTAAATAAAAATCAATCACAGTTGCCTGCCTTGCAAGCTTTAAATATTCCCCCTGTTCACCTCAATGTAACTATTATAGGCTTGTTGTCAACTCTTCTCAATTTTACTGTAAACAACATGACTTTCCCTAGGGGCACTGAACTATCTAGGCCAGCAGTATTCGCTGTGCAGACAGCATGAACAAGGGAGCACAAGTACAATAAAAAGATGTAGGGGAAGATTTAACTTTCTGGCGCAAAGGAGATTCTTATGCCTAAAAGCTGCAAAGCAAGCAAATATCTAGCAGGTACAGATTCCTCTGCTTTACCGCTTAAAGGATGAACAATAGTATCCTCTCCTAACACCTCTCTCTCAGCCAACTATTAAGATACATGGAGTGAAACACAATGGTGCATTTCATGTGTCGCAGTTGGAGAGGGCCCAAAATTGAGAAATGGACCATTTAGTCACAACAAAAGTTAACATAGCCATTTCTCGCTACAATAAGTCCACAGTACTCACACTGATCCAAGTTATAACAATCTTCAGATTTATAAGTACAGTCAATCTCGCCATCCGCGCATTCCGTTCCCGCGGATTCGCTTATCCACAGGAACAAGAGTGTTACTCATTTTGCGCCATCTGCTGCCTGTTCTCTGCTATCCACAGCCATCCTGACATTATTCACTGCATCTGCAGCCATTTGGGAGCTATTTGCTGCATCTATGGTGGCCATTTTGAAGCTACCTGCGGCCACTTTTAAATATCCACAGTCATCCTGAAGCTATCCATGGCCATTCTGAATCGATCTGCTGCTGGCATTCCTGACCAGGTTTGCTACACCTCCCCCTAACACCAGTGATCCTATAGGATCAATGATTCGCTATCCAGGAACCTATCCACAGCGGATAATGAGAACTGACTAACTGGGGTTCCGTTCCTGGAAAACCCAGCTGATACAGAATCACTGACCCAATGGGAAAAATGGGGTTAGGTTCCTGCAGACCCTCTTCGCTATACACTATATGAACTTTATGAACCTGAATTTTACCTTGAACTCTATGAGGTGGGTGAGGGCAGCTCAACATCTAACATATCTTTGTTTCTGTTGTGTATCAAGTCTAGAGTTATTTAAAGCAGATGGCAATGGAAACAACTGAGGATTTAGTCTATCCCAGGATTTATCTGAAACACTCAGTGAGCAGACTACTTCTGCAAGGTTTTTTAAAAGACATATCCACCATAGGTAGGCTTACCAGATATGCCCGGCACTTGGCCGGGACTGGGGGCGTGGCCGGGGGCATGGCCGGGGGCGGGGACTTCCTCCCTCGAGGCCGGGAGCTCTACGGAACAGCCCGAATGAACTCGGGCCGTTCCGGAGAGCTCCCAGGCTCGTCGCGTATTTGCGTGACGCTGGGAGCTCTCCGGAACAGGCCGAATGAACTCGGGCCGTTCCGGAGAGCTCCCAGCGTCGCGCAAATACGCGACGAGACTGAGAGCTCTCCGGAATGGCCCGAGTTCATTCGGCCTGTTCCGGAGAGCTCCCAGCGTCGCGCAAATACGCGACGAGCCTGGGAGCTCTCCGGAACGGCCCGAGTGAACTCGGGCTGTTCCGGAGAGTCTCAGAAGAGCTCCGGCCTGCCACGATGCAGCTGGCGGGCCGGGGCCGGGATTACAACATAGTTCGGGGGGGACAGGGGGACAAAGGGTCGTTGCCGGGACTTTCCCGGCCATTTCCGGGAAGATGGTAAACCTAACCATAGGCATACTGCTTAACCCAACTCGGCTGCTTGCCGATTCCTTCCTTCTTCCTCAGGAACTGGAACTCTCAAAATGGCCACCACAGATACAGCAAATAGCTCTCAAATGGCAAGGACTGGTAGTCACTGGGCAGTGCTTCTGTCTGAAATGGAAAAGTAAATCTCATACCCTTTGACAGACACTCTAAATATTCATAGTTTGTGCAATAATACAAGTTACATGACCTATTGTGCCATTTATAGTACTGGATCTCAAATGTTAGCTATTTCTCCCTATTCTTTTACATAAAAAATAGGCTCTTACATTAATGTGTTTAAAACAATTCATCAATTAAGTTTAAAAAACCTGAGTGTTTTGACTAACATTTGTTAAAATTTATTTTTATCCACCGTAGTTAATCTTTTTTTATTTTCCTTCCATCTTTGTCATATTTTTTAAAGAGGTCCTCAGGAAGTGGTAAAAATCTTGCAATTAATTTAATTATATTGTGATCTGTGCCAATGTTTGTTCTTATAGCTCCTCATCCTCAAGTTTCATTCTTTTCTTCTTCATTTGTCCCAGCAGAAGAACGTTGCATTTTTGGTCATCTACATACAACACGAATTGCCACCATCTCAACTTGTTCAAGAGTTGCAATTCCCAACCACAGGTCCCAAGATCAGCACCAGCCTGTGATAAATTATTTGCAGATCTACATCTAGGGTACAGACTACGTAATGCCCCCCTCATAACACAGGGTCCCTCCCCCCCAAAACATATACAAGGACTTCAAGCTGTCCCTTCTTGTTTTGGAGAGACAGGAAGTGTGAAAGAGAGACTTTCCACTTGACACTGTTGGTAACCTGGGCACTGCATGTACCTGTAGTGTGTGGAGAACACACGTTCCCTGTCTATCCATCCTTAAACAATCAGAACTATTCAGAACATGGCTTGCCTTCATAGTATCACTACCACCACAAATAAAAGAATGCTTTCCCCGCCTCTCCAATAATTAACTTCAAAAATTAGAACAGTGCCCTAGTCCTCTTTGAAGTTGAAGAGCTGCTTGTGACTGACAGGAGCACTCCAAGGCAGTTGGAACTTGTTCCTCAGAACTGTGAGAGGAAAGGGTCACAGTTAGACAGAAGCAAAAGCGGTTAGGGGAGTGAGGCCCTGTGCTCAAGAAACACTCAACTTTGCTTGTCACAGTTAAAGCTTGACATGCAAATGAAAAAGCAAGAAATGTTCAACCCTTTTGACTGGGTGGCAACACTCTAAACTGCAGCATGGTAAAGTGTGCAGATGCCCAAGAATACTACGCGAGTATTCACCTCAAGACCTTAAAAGTGTTTTATGAGGCGAGGGACCTCAGTGAGAGTCTGTGCAAAAAGTGAAGTTCAGAGGAGGAGGCAGAGAGGCTTTTCAGCTGTTTATAGTCACAGGATTCATTGTCAGCTATTAGTAACAAATTATAGAGATTATTGTTGGTTGAAGATAATGTCTACTCATTCTTCATTTCTTCAATCATTATTGACAAGTTCTTCTATAACATCTGACTCTGTCTCTTAAGAACATAAGAACGTAAGAAGAGCCCTGCTGGATCAGGCCAAAGGTCCATCTAGTCCAGTTTCCTGTGTCACACAGTGGCCCCACCAGATGCCTCAGGGAGCACAAGACAACAAGATAACCTGTTTCCTGTTGTCACTCCCTTGCACCTGGCACAGAGAAACCCCACTTCTAAAACCAGGAGGTTGCTTATGGCTTGTAACCTGTGATGGTCTTTTCCTCCATGAATCTGTCCAAACCCCTTTTAAAGGCATCTAGGCCAGGTGCCATCACCACATCCTGTGGCTCTTCCATGTATCTGAAGTAAAATTTCTACCGGAACCTCTTTTGCAAGGGTTCGACAAGCCCCCCAAATAATACAATAAATGATTTAGATCTGCTCCAGTCTAGATGTCCACGCTGAAATTTTAAAAATCCACAATGTTCACTAGCAAAAATTCTATGCTATGCAACAACGAGAGTTCTTTGTGCTAAATGTTTGATTTAGGATTGTCAATTCAGAATACCAGAAAAACCAACTTGCTGTAGGAATTCACTTCAAATTAGAATCTGCAACCAACTACAAGAGAGGATTCAGTGCAGGGGGGCCACTGTATCCACAGGGGATACCTGAAACCGCGGAAATGGGCAAACGCCCCCCGCGGTTTTCAGAGGGGCCCCCACCCCCCCGCGGGCCGGTGCGGCCCCCGCGGGCTGGCACCCCCTCTCTGCACCTTCCACAGCCCCCCCCCCGGCACTTACTTTTAGCAGAAACCTCGTAAAAAAAACCTCTGTTTTTTTCTTCAAAGTTCCGAGTCTGCAGCTTTCAGTTTTAGGCCTGACGAACAAGACTTAGGTAATAGCTAGAGTCTCAGCAAGGTTGAGACTCTAAGTCTTGTTCGTCAGGCCTAAAACTGGAAGCTGGAGGCTCGGAACTTTGAAGAAAAAAAAAACAGAGGTTTCTGCTAAAAGTAAGTGCCAGGGGGGGGGGGGGCTGTGGAGGGTGTGGGGGGGATTCCTCAACCGTGGATAACTGAAACCACAGTTGAGGGATCAGTGGATACGCCCCCCCCCCCTGTATATGCCACTGGGGTAAAAATGTAACAGATTTTAGGAACCTGGGCAGAAATCTACCTCAGGTATGGAGGCAAGATATTGAGGCATCAAGACCTGATGATCTGGGTAGGCAGCAGAGATGAGATAACATCTCAACCTGGTACAGACCAGCCCCTTTCACTCAAGCTTGCAATTCTCCCATATTTAACAACAATAGGGGCAGTTAATGATTGGTCACACTGCTAAACCATAGCGTCTCTTCTGACTTTTTTTCTAGACTGTACAATAACATCAGTGAATGTTTTATGCTCCAGGACAAAGCTGACCTCCAGGTTGCTGTTCTATCCTTCAGGGGCTTCTTCACTCCTCCCACATTATAACTTTCTCTCCTGGCCCATTTTCCTGCAGTCTACACAATTTCTCTGCGTTCATGGTATTTTTGGAAATCCACTCCAGGCAAAGGCCTTAAGTCTTTCACAGATGACATTGAAACAATCAAACCTGACATTGCAAAGGGGGAGAAAGGGTACTCAGCCACGCACAGCAGAAGCGGAAAACAACCACAAGTTCCCTACAGGAGAAAGGGTTTTCAGTATAATTCACCCAAGGGAAAGCTTTCCACTGCAAAAAAAATATTAGGGGAAAAGGTAAATATTTCAGGGTCTCATTTATTGTTCCAGGCTGTGTGTATGCTGTTCAGAAACTCCATACTGGCAGGAAATAAGGACTGAGTTATTGATTGCTTCTCTGCTCCAACAGCAGAGCTACCCCCAAGCTTTGAAATAGCACATGCTTTTGCATGTGTGCCCAAAAAGGAAAAGCAGTTCTGGCAGACTCACGTGACCAACATCAGAGCCAGGAAACCCAAAGCTTCTCATTAAGTCAAAGGAAAGACTCAATCCACAGGCATCACAGCTCATCTGTGCTTTCCCTTTTCCATCTAAGCCACTGGAAGAACCTTCCAGACATAACATTTACGCTAAGTAGAAGAACTGTAAAGTAACCAGTAATTTGGTGGAGACTCTGGAAACAGCAAAACATTTTTCTACTCTTACGTAACCTTGCGTGGCTTGGATGCTGGCCTAAGTGGGACTTTTTTCTTACAACTGTTAACATGCACCACCTCTAGGACAAGCTCCATAAAATGTATATGTTTTTATCAGAAGGATTTCAAGATATGACATTGATATGCAGAGAACACTATATCAATGATGCTCAAACCATGTGCCAGTGCAGTACTGTGCTGTGACAGGTGCCCAAGTCTGCCTTGAAAAATAAAGTCACCCATGTCAGATGCATTCAACACATTACGTCAATGATGCCCCACGCAACACTTAAACTCAGTGCTTCCCAAACGTTTTTGACCCGTGCCTCCGTGGGCTGTGGCACCCCATTACATCACCAAATTGGGGGGGATACGCTTTAAATATTAACCCCTCAAAAAAAAGCAGGGGTGAGAGCAGCAGCAAGGAAGGCAGGTTGAGGCTGCCTGCCTCCCACGGTGGAGTTGGGTGCTAGTTTAGAGATACAATACTTTTGTCTCAGTTGGTATCTGTGGTGGCCTCGCTCTTCCCTTATTTTTTTCCTCCCCCTGGGGCATTCTGTGCATGTGCGCGCTTGCACGTGCATGCGGCTCCACAGCGCTCCTCTCCCTAAATGCCCATGTGGTGCCTCTGCTGCCCTCCTCCTTTGTTGCTGGCAGCGGCAGCACACTTGTGTACAGAGCAGGGGAGCAGCAACAGGACTCACATTCACACACTTTGCTTGCGAGGCACGGGAAGGAGGGGGCTGGGGTGGCAGCGATGACTCCCCACATCCACCCTCGGAGTCCCTCGCTCTGGCGGCTCATTCGTCTCATAAGTTGGCACTCTCTTCTCTCTTTTGGATCACTAATCAAGCGGCGCAGAGAGAGAGAGAGAGAGAGAGAGAGAGAGAGAGCGCACCACACACTGTGCAGCGCAGCTGGGCTGACAGCCCAATCCGATGCATGCTTACCAGGAAGTAAGTCTCTATTGTGTCCAATGGGACTTATAGGTGCGCATAACCTTGCAGCCTAAACTTCCGTCATGCAGCAAGCTTGGAGGGGGGAAAGAAGAAGAGGGAGGCCAGCAAGCGAGAAGTTCTCCGCCTGGCACGACCCCTTCTCAACCAAGGAAGAAAAGCAAGAGGCTGCCCGTTTCTCTGTTACGGTTGCTGTGCAGCTTCACTCGCCTCAGCCTGAGCTCAGCAACGCTGGCTTCCCTCACAGCTCACCTCTCGCTACGTCTCCTCGCCTTCACCCCTGCCAGCCCACATTGGCCCCTCTAGCTTTGCGGTTCCTGTCTGTCTTCTCTTGGCTGAGTGGAGGGACTAGAACAGAACACACCAGATGAAGCAGCTACACCAAGCAGAGAAGACAGGCAGGAACCGCAGAGCCAGAAGGGATACCAATGGCCGCAGCAATGCCAGCCAGCCATCGTGACAGCCCAGCCGGGCGTGAAAGCGGCACATAGGTCCCAGAGGGCTGGCCAAGTTGGCAGCGCCCTAACATCCTGCACCGTCCCTGTGAGAACTCCGTGGCTCCCTTTGGAGCTGTACCTCACAGTTTGGGAACTGCCGACTTAAACTGTCAATATATGGGCAGTGTCATCAGTCCAAGAGGGAGCAAGGACACTGCAGGTTCGCTCGGTACAGCCCAGCAAAGAAGAATTCTCAGAAGCATCATCAGTACCAAAAACACAGTCTTATCCTTGACTGATGAGTGAACGGGCAGACAAAGATGTTGAGAGATGTTGTGATTCCACATTTAATGCATAGCTTCTATCCATGCCAGTGACCCTGGTACCAAAAATTGGGAAAACACTGTGCTTGAAGTAGGGTTCGGAATCTAAACTTTGTGCCATACCAGACACAAATATTTCTCTCAGAATTTTGTTTGTACTGCCTCACAGAAGGTTACAACCGTGGGCCTAAGAACCTGGAAACTCAGAGGGCATACGTTCCTGTGTGTACTAACATCCTGGAGATGCATCTACCCTCCTTGGGGGAATCTCCTTGTTTACTCATCTGAGTTCATATCCCTGGCTCCAGATTTTAGAAAAACATGTTCTCAAACCTCTTCATACCATAAAAGGCTATAAAGGCCAATATACACTTAGCAGCATGATCCTGCGTTAGCTCAACTAAGCAGAAAGAGGAAGCCCAATGTTCAAACCTAAGGAGTGAAGGCTCACATGAAGGAAGCTGAAATCAGTTCCAAAACCAATCTCACACATAGGAGTGCACTAACCATCTGACTCCTGGGATGGTATAAATAGCAGGTACTGCAAAATGTTAGAAGTATCAGAGCTAAGACTTCAGGTGACCCCAGGTTAATGATTCGTTTAACAATGATCCACATATACGACGACGGTCTCCCAGTACATAAGAACATAAGAAGATCCCTGCTGGATCAGGCCAAGGGCCAATCTAGTCCAGGTTCCTGTATCACACAGTGGCCCCACCAGATGCCTCAGTACAGTTCCTTACACAAAGTTGCTGCTGCTTGAGCCTGCTGCTGATTACACAATGGAGGCTGGAAGCACTCACAGCCCTCTGCCTTGCATCTTGTGAGTGCTTCTGCAGCAGCCAAACAGTTGACTGGGCAAAGCGCTAAATATCAAAGCGCTAATCTAGCACCGAACAGATGATGTGCTGGGGATTTAAAAAGATGCGTCTGGAGTACATCAAGCCCTCACTTAAAGTCAATAGGATCTTCTTGGAAACTGCAACTTTAAGCAAAAGACTTTAATGAAACCAATTTTACCATAGGCTAATTGATAAATGTAAATGTTCCTATGGCATTTTCCCATCAACTTTAAAACTAAACGACTTTACCCATTTCCTCCCAGTCCACATGTGTACACATTTAACTCCTGTTGTATGTATACACCCTTGGGTAAAAATGCTTTAAACAAAAAAAACTTAACTTTAACTGAGGACTTGCTGTACATGCCATTCATTCCCTATTACAACTGTAATGTGTTGCATTATATTATGTAGGCTATATGCGCTATACCAAAACTGACCACTAGATGGAGCTGAAAACTCACTTAACGACAGATTCACTTGTTTCAAGAACCAACAACAGTTGTTAACTGGGGGGTGCCTGTAAATTCTGCTCTCAATTTATAAATTTATGAATTTACAGTTCTCACTAATGCAGCTCGATTAAGGCATATTAACATGCTATTTCTTTATGGCAATAAGTCAATCACAGCCATAAGACGTAATTAGCCTATGAAAGTCTTTGCCATAAAATGTTTTCTTTAATTAGATAAAGTCTGGGGTGTAGGTTTGCCCATGGCTATTAGCCACAGTAGCCAAAAGCACTACCTTCAAATTCTGTGCAGGTAGACTGTTAATCATCAGATGGTGACTAGGAAGAGAAGATGGATACAGCCATCATACCTTGCCTATTAATTTTGCTGTGGCTTCTGGGCAGTTACTGTTGGTAGAGAGAAGATTAATTCAGACCACTGCTCTGACCCATCTGAGATGATCCTCATCGTATCTGTGCCATTCAGTCTATTATAGGGATCTTTTTGTTAGTTGCAATTTTTGGCAATTGTGTTTCAACTAAAAGTGTGTGTGTTTTTTTCCTGGAATAGTTACAGTCAAATTTGGAATCATTAGGTAATAAATGCAGTTAGGAGTGTTTTTCACCTAACATAATACAGTCCAACCAAAAATATTTTTTTCCTGATGCTTCAGACGTTAGACCTATTCTTGGGTGTATTTGGGGCACTGATTCCAAAAATGGCATCAGTTTTGCCCTATCAGCTCTAGTTTTGGACATATGGCATAGTCACCTTATACGCGGCTTCAAGCAGCTTCCTTGTCATGGTGTCGGCTTCCTCATGAGGGGGCTGCTTGAATCTGCGTATAAGGTGGCTATGCCATATCTCCAAAACTAGAGCTGATAGGGCAAAACTGATGCAGTTTTTGGAATCAGCGCCCCAAATATACCCAAGAATAGGTCTAACTTTTAAGGCACCCACATGTGTGTTGGGTTGTTCAGGTATTCTCTTGTCCAGTTGCCCATTCTGGAGACGACAAACACACCCGTCTCAATGCCAGTCCTCCTGGGGACCTTACTGTTTACTTCTCTCTATTGCAGTGGTTCTCAAACATTTTAGCACCGGGATCCACTTTTTAAAATGACACTCTATCAGGACCCACCTAGCTTTTTAAGACTTAAAAAAAAAGTTATCTAGAAATAAATATATTTATTTACAAGTAAAAAACTTGGCTGCTTGCAGGGCAATTTGCAGCTATCTCGCAAACTGCAGGAGCTCAGCTCTTTGAAGGGCAAATAGCAGCTATCTGAGTTTTGAATAGCTTCAGGGCTTGTGGCAATTATCTGATCTTTCCATCACCTGGGACCCACCCAAAATCAGGTCGCAACCCACCAAGTGGGTCCCGACGCACAGTTTGAGAAACACTGCTCTATTGCAAAAGTCAACTGGTTATTATTGCCCTTGGCTGCATGCTCTTGGTCCATAAGACGATTTGTTCTTGGTCCATAAGAGGATTTGCTCTATTATCCCATGGCTGCTAATTCTTCTCGGGAACCTTTGGTGAGGAACTTTAATAAAGGGGTGTCCATCTCTCTTTCTTGCCCACCCACCTGACAACACCCTCAAAAATTCTTTCTCATGGCTTGCTTGTCCATATACTTAGCAATTCTATTCTACACGATGGTTTCTACTATTTCTTAGAACAATGACCAGGTGCAGACAAGAGTTTAAAATATAGACATGGTTTGGAGCCTAGCCTTACCCAAGCCTGATGATGGAAAATGAGAGAGAGAGAATGAGAGAAATGTAGCACTGAAGAAACAGATCTTAAGGATGAACTTGGGTCTGATCTACACATCCAGCAAAATGAGGTCAGAACAAGATGAGAGTTCTGAGGTGCTGGAATGGACCATATGACTTCAGACTGCAGGTCGCGGAATCATATTTTGGAATGCTTCCTTGCATTAAAAAAAATCCCCACAAGTAGAAAAAAAGCACAGCAGGGAGTGGGCTGGACTAGAACCTCTCTCCCTGATGTGCCATGATGATGTTTTTTAAATGCTGGGCGTTTTGTTTTATAGCATAGAAAACAATTCAAAATGGTATCACCCACCTGCAGTCTGGAGTGGTACAATCCACGGTACCACCCTAGGATTCTACCTTCTCAGTCTGCAGCATGGGTAGACTGGGCCTTAGTTTTAAAAAGTGAATATTAAGGTTGCATTAACTCCTAGTTATGAATTTGCAGCACCTGCATCCTCCCCGTTTAGCCTGAGGGAAAACTATGCACAGTCCTGGGGGGGGTGGGGTGGAGAATGAGTAATACGTGCACCCAGGCAACTGCCACTTACCAACTAAAGACACCTGAGGCACAGATGCACTTGGCTGTTGACTGTCTGACAGCACTGACTTCGAAAGAGAGCTTGGCCCAGGGGAGAAGATCCATCAGGCAACTGCCACAGGGCAATGCCCAAGGTTGGCGTATGAGGCCTTAAACAGTGTTTTGTCCTTTAAATGTTATTCATCCCAAGCTACCAAGGTGGGGTGGGCCATGACAAAATAACTTTGTATCACATAAACAATATGCACTCCTCAATGGCCGCTGTTAACATACCCCAAACATCTGCCGGAGGTCAGGATCTCGGAAGCGGAAGGGAATGTTGGAGACATGCAGCCGCTTTGGAGTAGACTTGTTCTCGGTATTCTCGCTGCTTTGTGTCTGTGACTGCTGGCCGTCTGTCTGTGCCCCTCCTTCTGTCTGCTGAAATTAAAAAAAAGAGTGGAAAGGAAATCACAAAAAATCCAGCCAACATTTATCTGTTTATCAGCTCATGTCTTAGGTATTTACACCATCTTTATTGACCTGGTACCCGAACACCTAAGAGTAAGTTTGATGAAAACAGCAAAGTCTAACAACAAGTAATCCTTTGTTCCTCCCCATCCTTTCAATGAACAAACAGTAAGAGGATCTCCACAGAGCTGGTTATTGGGAGATCAATTGCACCAGTGTAATTTAAGGTGTGGATTCAAAATAATACAGATAAAATGGTGCAAAGGGCTGTGCCAGTATATTCACTGCAGAACAAGTACTGTAGCTACATTTTACTTTTAAACTAATCCTTTCCTTGAGGCACCATTTCAACTTGTGTACAAGTTTAGATATACAAGTCTAAATTCACACTGAGTTCAGCATTTCCCGATTTCTCATATTTATAAGCCTTCTGGCATGTTTCCATTGCCTTTTAGCTGATAACCTGAATATAAAACATTTAATGCCGATATAAAACAAGACATAGGATTCACATAGCACTTTAAGGTATTCAAAGTACTTCACATACATTATCTTGTCATGATCATAACAACCCTGTACCGTAAGGTCAGTATTTGAGCCCCCATCTGCAATCTGTTGGGGGGGGGGGAATGAATGCTTGTCTAGTGCCACTAAGTGAGCTCATGGCATAGGTGCAATTCAAACTGGAATATCCCAATTCGTAGCTCAGTCTCTAAGTCATCATCAATAATTCACGCCGATTTAACCATTTAACTGGCCTCCAGGGGCCAGACCTGGAATGTCTTCAGTGACAATATATACACATTACTATAAAACACACATTTCTGTCCCATGATCTTTTTCATTCCAAACAGCAGCTGGTACTGCTGCATCACTTTGCTGCCACCTGCTGCATTGGTGGCATATAGCTCTTGCGAGCAGTATGGAATTGTGACAGCTAGAGGTATTTGAAAATAGTGGGTTTTTTTGGAAAATTTGTTGAATTAAAATGCAAAAAGTGGCGTTTTGTGTTTTCATTCACTAGTACGAATTCTTAAGCATCAATATCAGGTTTGATATTATTACATTGCAGTCTTCAATGCAAAAACAACAATTTATTCAATTATTTCTAACTGGAAAAGTAATCTGTTTCAACAAGATGCATTCTACAACCAGTAGAGACTTGGTAATTTGGTTCCAATTCTGGTTGAAAATGTGGTGTTTTGTGTTTTTATTCAGTTTGAAAAGGTGGTGCTTTGTGTTTTTATGCGGTTATCAACAAAAACAAACACCCCTAGTGATGGCCTTTAGGAGCACTCTGACACATTTTTCTGGGTCACTAGCAAGACCTCTTTACTGCCAGAAGGTCAGCTGTGAACCACAGTCCAGGGAAGGGAAAGCAGAACAGTTTGTGAAACTGAATAATTAACCTGTGTACACTGTTGAAAGCTACAGCTTGATACATAAGCTTTTGTGGACTACTGTGCACTACAGAGGCATGGAGTGAAATCCTCAGTAGACAGGCACATTTTTACACACACACACACACACACACACACACACACACACACACACACACACACAATTGTTGGATGGAACAAAACTGTGTCAACAATACTGAACTAGATGGACCAGTGATCTGAATCAGTAGAAGACAGCTTCTTAATCTCCCTCTGAAGTTTTTCTGTTGGAACTATGGGAAGTATGTCATTAAGATTTTCAGATTATCCAGGTTTGTTCTCCCACTGGTTTATGAATATTCCCCCATTTGTGATGTCTCATTTGAGACCATTCATTCTTTTGTGACAAAATATGCCATATGTAGACAGCAGAAGGACACTGTCAGCAAAAAAGAGAGCATCTCTCATATTGGAGGAGAAGCATGTGAATAATTCCTGATAGAGTAGAATCTAACCAACATTATGGGTCTTGTGTTGCCTCTGATGCTCATGTAGTTTGTTGCTGCTGGTGAGCAGCTTTTTAAAAATCAGAGGCCGTATGTAAACAAGGACAGGCCTACCCACCACCCAAGGCACGAGAAAGAGAAAAGCGTCACTGTCCAGGATGGGCTTGAAGTAACTGATGACACATCAGAGTAGTTTTAGCTGGGAAAGCTGTGTAGGTGACAACCAGTGGTGTTCGAACATTTTCCTTTCTGGGTCTGTCCTCTAATAGGTTGTCCCTGGGTACCAGCCTTGCCTTGTCAATCTGTTTCTTCACTTTGTTGGGTAAGTACAGTATTTTAGTTTTAGGCATGACTGTTGTAAATCTTTTAGGTGCAAGTCCCTGCCTGATGAACTGGAACATGTGAGGTTGTATCTTAGGACCTGGCTACAGACAATGGGTCTCATGTGATGTGTGCTGGGTGAAAGTAGGTTGTCTGGCTACACAGACTCCATTATCAGGACTTATGCCAACAATGCTTCCAGCTATTTCTAGAACACCACCCTGACTTCCTGAGGAAACCATAATCCTTTGACAATCTTCCAGAGATTACCATTGTGGCAGCCATGGATATTATAGAGGCTCTGTACACCAGTATCGCCCACAAAGATGAACTACAAGCCATCAGGAATACTATTCTAGATGATATTAGAACTGATCTGCCTATCTAGCTTTGCCATCTTTGTCCTCACCCACAACCACTTCAAATTTGCCCCCAATTTATACTTTTAGGTCAATGTCATTATCCCCTTCCACTAAGAAGTTATGACCATCTGCATTCTTGGTTAGCAGCAGCCTTTTCAGTTTTTGATTTCTGAACTTCAAAATACAGCTTGGTAAATAACAGATTCAGTTTCAGCATACCTTGGAAAAAGTGATTTGCCTAGTTTCTCAAAAATGCCTTAGATTTTCATTTTTTTTTTTAAACAGCCCTGGTCTACTTGACGGCCATATTCTCTCTTCCAGATATGACCTTGGAATTATATATGAGCTTCACAAGAGAAACAAAAGCATATTAGGAACATACACTCACAAAACGACATGCTGAGTGAAGCAAAAGTAGCTTTCAGCTTCGCTTCAATCAGGCCATGAATGCAATATAAACTCCACTGTGCATCTTCGGCCACACAATGCAAAAACAAGACACCAAACAGCTGGGATAAACTAGTTCCATTCAATCAAGAATCAATTTCAGCCAGTCCCAAATATCAGACACACACTAGTTTCCTAACAAAGGTACACCTGATCACATCACAAAGATACTGTTTACAGCTGCTTCCATTTCCCTCCTCACTACACTGACAAAATTATCTCCAAACAAATGCATGGTGCACCCTGAGGAGAGAATCAATGTGGCTGGCTTGTGATTAAATCACACCACAGTGTTTGGCAGTTTTATTTTTATGACTTCGTCAGAGCCCTCTGTTCCCCAGGGCAAAACTGTCCAAGGAGAAGGACAGACTCCATGACGTCTCATCAATCATCCATGCACACAATGACTACGAAATAGTCTCCCAAACAACCCTCCCATGGTCCAAAGGATCTCTCTTCAAATTGTTTTTATTCGCACTTTGGAGCACTTCTAATGCAAATTTCCAAATTCTAAGCTTCTTATAACAGATGGTGAAATTGGCAAGTTGACATAGTTTCCCAGATGGCCACAGACATACTGCCCATCATCCTCACTCTTGGTCACAAACAGTGCTGACAGAGCAGGGAAACTGGGAACATGTCTAAACTGGTGGTTCTCAGTGTAACAGACCTCCCTAGAGGGCTGTGAATGGTTGCCAGGGGTGTGCCAGCTCCTCCCCAACCTCTTCCACTAGACATCTTTATCAGGTCAGACAGGAGAACACCAGCAGAGTGCCACCTCTTCAAAACCAGCGCCTCAGGTGGGCTTGTATGCACCACCCCTTGTCTCGACAACGCAGAATGAACAAGAAGGAAAAATACCATATTGTTTTGAGAAGCGATGCTTCTCTGGGTCTTTCCTCCAAGAACCTTAAGAACCTTGTGGACTCACAGTGCAATGCTCCTTCCTTTCCAATAAGCTTATTCCCAGGCCGAGGATGCAAATTTCCAGGTCGAGCCTTTTTTGTCCTAACCAATGAGCTGTCTTCATTAATTCATTTATCTTACTAAAAAAATACAGTGCTTTTTTGGTAATATGCAACACAAAGCAGTTCACAACAAATCACAAAAACTATGTTCCTTCTAGACTTAGGAAGGCTCATTATGAAAAAGTTTGAGGACCCCTGCTTTTAACCATCAGACCTTGACTTGACATTAAAAAAAGGTTTATCAATATTTGTCAACCATGCCTCCAAGAACAGGCTTCTAGAGGCTGCAAAACTAACAGGAACACAAGAATATGAACAAAATTTTAAGAGCTGAAATTTATGTCTTAACTAAGGTTGCATTATATCTTACAGTGTCTTGTACACAGCTGCACCTACATATGGCAGGGACTGCTGACTTACAAAAATGAAGCCTGGAAGAAAAGAGGAGGAGAACAGGAGTCTCATTGAAATGTCACTGATTGAAGGAACTTTAGCTTTGAAATATGGGAAATGTAATATGGGAAACATTTCTTTTCCAGAATTTTGATATGTACTGTACATTTTACTTCTCAGAGACTGACATAAATACTACAGAAGCAGTTCAGTTTGCAAGTACAACACGTGGAATCAGAATTCTAACAATGTATTTTTCATTTCAGACAAAGAGGTTAAAATGTTGAATATTATAGCCACAAGACTTTACTCTTAGTAGTCATTAAACTATTAGAAGACATTGATCACCACAAAGTGATGTTTTTATAAAAACTGACTACTGCCTCTAACTGTTAATTTCACTTTAGTAATCTCTCTAGTTAGCAGGTGAATATAGTAGGCCTAACCTTTCAATCTATTTTGAACACAGCTTACACAGAGCCCTGAAAGCAACAAACCACCTCAAGTGTGACTGATAAATTTATATACGTCACAAATCAACTCATCTGCCCCTACTAAATTTCAGTTTCTTTGGGTAAATTTTATGTTAGCACCTCATTATGCAATGCTGCTCTTCTTTCTCTCAAGGTTTCATATGGCTACTGAAACTTTTCAATTTGAGAATTTATTCTCTTGCTCACTGAGAATATTTTACTTGGCTTGCAATATTTTGATTTTCCCACCAGGATTCCAAATATTTTGAGAAAATATTGAGTGGACGATGGCAAAGGAGGAAGGAAAATCTGATAAAAAGATTTTCTGTTAAAAAAAAAAAACATTTGATAAAAGACCAGGTGGGAGAACACAAACTAGGACCCTTTGGGGTGGGAGAGGAGAAGAAGAATGCAAGTAGAAAGTTAGCACCTATTGCCAATCAAAGGTATTGTATTGCTGGATCAGACGTTCATCCATTCTGGCACTGTGTTTTCAACAGCTGTCAACCTGATGCCTCTGGGACACTCACAACCTGCACATGCCACCAGATGCTGGTGGTTTGCTCCAGCAATTAGTAATGCAGGTTCTGCTTTTTGACTACCATGGCTGTTGGGCGACAAGCCTACTCTGCACAGATCTAATTCTTAGCTGAGGAAATGGGGGAGAGAGCGAGCGAGCAACTAACTGCTGGTTCTACTCTTGGGGAGGGGTTGTAGCTGAGTAGTAGAGCACCTGCTTAGCATACAGAAGGTCCGTGGTTAAATCTTCAGCATTTCAAGGTAGGGCAGAGAAAGATTCTGTCTGAAATCTTGGAGAGCACACCCAGTCAGTGTTGACAATACGAAGCTAGATGGACCAATGGTCTGACTCTGCACTTTCCTATGTTAGCTCCTTGGACAGTTCAAGTTCACTGTGCACGTGAAGAAACTGTCCACACATTAAACAAAAGCCAAAGAGTGCAAGTTGAAGCCACGGGAGAGAGTCATCACAAAGATGAAAGGTTAGGGCGAGATTTTCCAAGCTATGTCATCCCCTCTTTGGAACTGCAATTAGCTTTTTGTTTTCTTTTCAATTCCTCTCCTTGAGTCTAGCAAAATAATCTGCAATGCACTTATGACAGAAATCTTCCACTGCAATATTTGGTTCTGTTTTTCTTTTGCACTATACCAAAAACTCAGGTTAGGAGATCATCCATAAAGACTTATGAATGGCAGTGATGTAGACTTGAGTCTATTGACTCGGACTCAAGTCACATCAATGACTCGACTCGGACTTGACTCCGCGATTGTAAAAGACTCAAGACTTGCGAGCCTTTTATGACAAGTTGAATTTTATTCAGGTTTAAACCCGTTTTCCCCATTAATTAGATAGGGACTCACAACATGCAACCAAAGACTCAAGACTTGGGACTTGGAGTCAGAGACTTGATCCACATCCCCGATGAATGTTTAACGTTTTAAAAAATTAAATTAATGTACCCAAAATTCTGCCACAATTTGCTCCTCAAGTACAGAGCTTTTCTCTCCACCCGCAGCAAAGAAAAAGCATGGCAAATATCATGACCACTACTACCCTCAATTATATTAAATAATTTATTTTTGTAAAATGAATGCCCACTGAGTACACAGAGCATCAAGTTGTCTTTATTTAAAAGCATTATCCTCTTCCAATTGATATATCAGATGGTCAAATGTACTTGGGTAACACAGGCTAGCAGGCAAAGTGAGAAAGTCTACAGTTCTACTATTAGTTAAAGTGGAAATATTCTAATAAGAGAATGTATCTTATGTGTAAAGAAATCTAGAGCTTTTATATCAGCTAACATTAGGTGTTTGTGTACCTAGACAACAACAAACAAACAAACTATAGTAACATATAGTAACAGAATTTCAGAACGTAGAATTTAGAGGACAATTACAAGGAGAAAGCAGCAGTAGCGTTGAATACCGAAGGAAAGAGGTAATCCTGCCACTACTGCCTCCTCCTCTTCTAACAGCAGGATGTTGGCAGCCCAGCAATCCCTATGCGGCCATTAGAGGAAGTGGCAGCGGCAGCAGCGGCAGCAGCACTGAATATCAAGAAAGCGGTACCCCCCCCAACCCCACTCTGATTCACTGACCTCTCTCCCTTGACCACTGCTTCGTCTAATGGCCACAGAGATAATGCTGGGCTGCCAGTATTCCCTCCACCATCCATTAGAGGAGGCAGCAATGGCATTGGACACCAAGGAAGAGAGGTGAGCTCTCCTTATCCTCCTCTCATGTACTATTGTACAAGAAGAGCACAGAGCCAGTCCAAACTCCATGGAGGCAGCAGGCTGGAGGCGGTGGTGGATGGGTACAGAGTAATTTGCTGTATCCCCCAACTTGCCACTGGACATGACGTTTTCAACTTATATCTGAGCTGCCCTTGCGGGAGGCGCACTAATTTATGTGTTCAGAACTGCATGCCACTGTCTACAGTCCTTATCCCTACCTTATTCCGTTGTTTCTTAAGGAAGAACTTTCCCCTCCTTAAGTCCAATGTAGGGCATGGATGTATGTATGGTCCCCATTAATCCCTATTTATGTTATTTCTTATGGGAGAAAATTGCCCTTATAAGTCATTTTGCTATAAGTCTAAGCTTTCCAGTACCTAGCCCCAACTTAAGGAGGAACCCGATTGGGAACCTTAGGTACAGATGGGATCTAAAATCAATAGGGCAGTTGTTGGGATGACAACATTAGCTGGGACAGCGATAGCACACCATGAGACTTGTCTTTATGAAAGGAGATTGTCCTTTGCAAGTAGAAAGTTAGCACCTATTGTAAATCAAATGTGTGACTCTGCACACTATTCTCTCTCATGGCAATTCTGGAGTTTAAGGAAAAACATTTGTAGGACCATCCTGAGAAAGATGGAAGCAAGCAATAGAAAGAAGAGCCAGCTAGGCAAAGCACCACCTTCTTCTTATGCATTTGACCAAAGAGGGGGTCATGGCGCAAAGCACACAGTCATTGGGAAAGTTGTCTTGAAGGTGCAAAGTGTTGACTCAAATGGCTTGCACATGAATTAAGATAATATTAGGGAGCGACTCCAAGCTGAAGCAGGTTGTTTGACAGATATGTACATTCAGAAGACCTCTGATGAACCATCTAAGATGGTGTTGCATGAAAAAAAAAAAAAAACATGCCACAACCCTCACCAGAACAGTGAAAGACCGAAATTATCATTATGTGAACTTGTAGAAATGAAGTAGCCAGACAGGAGTTTTTAAAGTACAGGAGGGTCTCCAAAATGGGTAGGATGGAGAGAGGGCTGCACCTAAAGTGAATAAAATGAGTCCATTTGCACTCACAGGATCTCCAGGTGGTAAGCTATCTAGTACTCAGGAAGATCTCCCCAACCTCATCAGAAGCAACTATGGTAGGACAGCACGATTTTTCAAGCTTTGGGATTCAGGGTGCAGAGGAGTACATTAATCATTTGATTTGTTTGTAAACCGCTTTGTGAACGTTTTGTTGAAAAGCGGTATATAAATACTGTTACTAATGATACAGTAGTTATTGCTATCTGACCTAAGCCCAGGAGGTTCCTTCAGTCCTTTGTTAGTGATAAGTATGTTTTTGGTATCAGATCCTCCCCTTTTGCCTTTCATGAAATGTATGGTGGTGGTGGCTGCCTATCATAATTGCCATAGTATCGCTATATTCCCAAAAGTAGATTGACTTCTTGGCATAGAGTTTGTAGCAGTCTGCCTCCTTGAACTCAGCACTGATCTAGAGAAGCTCCATCTTGTCATCTTCATTGCATTGTCTGGGATCTAGGTTCTGCTCATGGTTGTGTATATTTCTTGGAAGAATGTGCAGATGCTGAACGCACTAAGTGTCTTTTGTCAGTCTGCTTTATTTGACTTCACACTGTATTTAGCATCTCAGGACTATACTGTGCAAAGAGGAGGTCAGCGGTTTCCTACCTATCTTAGAATTTCAAGGCAAGAATTCATTGAACCCAAAAAGTACAGGATGCCTTCATCACTGGATCTCTCCCCCTTTTAAGAACTGGGGTTTGGTTTAAATTTATAGATCTTAAAAGACACATACCACTGTACTAAATGATTGGGCAGGAAATGTCAATGAATTTCTAAAGAATCAACACTTCCTGTATCACTGCCACAAACTGTCCTACCTTCACTACCCTGTCCATCCCTGCCTTGATGCCTATGAATGACCCCACAGAAAACTGGGTGCAGGAGTCTGGAAGTTTGGGGGTTGCTCACATCTAAGCATGAGTAGCTGGGGTTTGTCACTACGAGTGTATCAGTACAATTAAATTCCAGTTTGTAATGTGAGTATGAGGACTGCTTCACACACACTACAGTATTCCTACACTGAAATTATCTCATTGCTTTCACATCAAGCACAGACACAACCGACAAACCAGAAAGGATGGAAGGAGAAGGTGACAAGAGGCAAAGCAAGTTAAGTTCACTGTAGCCTAGAGGCCAAGTTTAAAATGTCATTGCAGATCACCAATTAAATCTGGCACATCAAGTCTATTCCCTGTTGGACAATACTTCTGTAATACATCAACATTCCCTCACACAATTTGACATATTTTCTCTCTCTGAACATAGAGGACTAAAGCATCGTGCCGCCTACAAGTCAGGACTGAGAAGAGTATTATGAAGATCGTATATAGAGTATATTTTTCCCCTCCACTCCGTTTTGTTGTCTTGCTATCCTTTGCTTTCAGAAGACAAAGCATCATGGTAGAGCAACTGATGTATTATGAACACTGCTGATTAACACACATGATGGAGTTGGATCAGGTGTTTTCAGGACATCAGTACAATCCATAATCCTAAGAAACCTGCAGGAGTCTATTTCAAACACTGCTGTCTTCCATCTCAGTCCTTGCCAGTTCCTGTTCTCCTGAGATAATATCTGTCAAATTACACAGACACCCATAAATCAGCCTAATTGAGGAGTTTCAGTCAGACAGTAAATTGTCCATATAATAGATTGAAACAGTTCCGAATAGAAAGGAGCATATTTCCATTGCAGGGAATTTCAACTATCAACTATCAAGTCAATAGTTCAATTCAGATGAAATCCAACAATCAAATCACAGTTTAGATATCAGGAATGTTGCCTAGTAATCGCTCTCCTTTTGTGGTTTTCTAAAACAAAGAGTATACGGTGACATCCAAATCGGCGCAAACTACAGTTAGTGCAGAATTAGGATAGCCTCCAAACTTAAAACTATGAGATAATTTTGCAAACCACAACTCACAGCAATCCTCATTTGCACTAACCATGGAGAGATCTAATTCAGTGTGTCCTAAAACCAGAAAAATCCTCAGATTGTCTACAATGGGATTCATGGGAATTGTAGGTCTCTATGCAGCGGGATGAAAAGTCCCCTGTTTATACTTTGCTAATACTTTTACTTAATGTTTATATCGAGCTAACTGGCAACTCTTTCCAGACCTCTTTCGAGCCTAGAGGTTTCTGGAAACAGTGCCACCACCTTTCCAAGCTTACTTCTGCAACCATGAAGGCCAAGTACCTTCTCTTTCCTTACTAGAATTCAGAATTTGGGAGTAAGGTTTGCAATTTGTAGTACAATGATAGCTATGCAGTGAATGAACCTCCTTGTTAACGATATTGTGTTCTATAGAAGAGCATCATTTACAGATGCACACCATATATAGTTTCAGCAGCCTGTTGACAAGCCATGCCATACAATTCAAGATTTTGAAGTTGGGGGTGAAGAATTCTACAACTGTCTTCCTTAACTTTTCCGATGTTGAGATATAAAAAGTAAGTTCTTTTGAAAACAGGCATGGGAGCTTCCTGAGCCATGGTGGCCTACATCAGACATTGTTGTGGAAGAAGGCAAGATATAATGGAGGGATTCTCCCTGTCTTATTCTGCACCAAGAACAGAGCCTTATGTATCCCCCCTTTTTTGTTATCACAAACAGTTCTATGATAGATGTTTCCATACCTAGAACAGATGGTGCAGAAAAACATCCTGGCAAGGCAGTTTGGTGTATACTGCCAGATGTTCAGGTTTCCAAGTATATGATCATAAAAAATGATTCATAAAAATTGTATACTTATTGTATGCAAAACACTTCTGAATTATAAGAAACCTAAGACAGGCCGGGGGGGGGGGGGAAATCAGAGACTATTTGTTTAACTGGAACACAGAAGCAACATCAGTTCTGCGCATATGTTTGTGTCCCCAGATGCTTGTCAAAGGAGGAGGATGAATGTCTCTGTTTTGGTTGCATCCAACTACGGTAGTAGGTTGGTGAAGCAGAGTTGTGGAGAATGTGAACAATGTTTTGAGGTTCTTTTTGGATGGGAAGCTAAAGCTTTCTCCAGTAACTGCATGCTAAAGGCAATAGGCACATCTACTCTAGGGAAGATGCACAACATAACTATGCCACCTTGTGATGAAGGAAACAAAGGTTATTAAATGTTAGAATTAAATTCCAGAGAAGGTGGCACAGCTGAAGCTTTGCGAACAGTGACCCTGAGGACAAAATGACATTTTGGCAGAGACCAGGGCTTTCAGGTCAAGATGATGAACATGTAATTTCTGTGCTGTAAACAACTGCCAGCACACATAAAGAAGCCAAAGTTGGGCAGTAAGACTACAACTAAAGGACAGTCAAACGTCAGAAACTGTTCCTATTTAGCATCCTTTAGCTGTTCTGGGCTAAAAGGCTTGATGGCTTAGGCTTTTTTGGTAGGCAATCCAAGGAACAGCTAGATCATGCCCCAGTCTTTTTGGATTTACGGTATGTGAAGGTAACAGAATTACAGGGTTGATTCCAGCCCCCTGCCAATGCAGGCTGACCACAGCTACAACAACCATAAGAACATAAGAAGAGCCCTGCTGGATCAGGCCAAAGGCCCATCTAGTCCAGCTTCCTGTATCACACAGTGGCCCCACCAGATGCCTCAGGGAGCACACAGCCAACAAGATAACCTGTTTCCTGCTGCCACACCCCTGCACCTGGCACAGAGAAAACCTACTACTAAAAACCAGGAGGTTGCTTATGGCTTGTAACCTGTAATAGTCTTTTCCTCCATGAATCTGTCCAAACCCCTTTTAAAGGCATCTAGGCCAATTGCCATCACCACATCCTGTGGCAAGGAGTTCCACAGATGAATTGCACGCTGGGTAAAGAAATGTTTTCTTTTGTCTGTTCTAACTCTCCCTCCACTCAATTTTAGTGCATGAACCCTGGTTCTGGTGTTGTGCGAGAGGGAGAAGAATTTCCCTCTGTCCACTCTCTCCACCCCATGCATACTTTTATACGTCTCAATCATGTCCCCCCTCAGGCGCCTCTTTTCTAGACTGAAAAGCCCCAAACACTGTAGCCTTTCCTCATAAGGGAGGTGCTCCAGCCCACGAATCATTCTGGTCGCTCTTTTTTGCACCTTTTTCCAATTTAACTCTATCCTTTTTGAGGTGTGGTGACCAGAACTGGACACAATACTCCAGATGTGGCCTTACCATCGATTTGTACAAAAGCATAATGATATTGGCCGTTTTATTCTCAATCCCTTTTTTAATGATCCCGAGCATGGAATTGGCCTTCTTCACAGCCGCCGCACACTGGGTCGACACTTTCATCGACCTGTCCACCAGCACCCCAAGATCTCTCTCTTCATCCGTCACAGACAACTCAGAACCCATTAGCGTATATGTGAAATTTTGGTTTCTTGCCCCAATGTGCATCACAGGAAATATGTACACCACTCTGAGCTCCTTGGAGGAAGAGCGGTATAAAAATGTGAAAATAAGATAAATATTTTGTCAATTAAGTCTGAGATGTCTTCTCTTTTAACCTCTATTTGACTTAATTCTTTAGTCAGGGGAGGCCGTTCAGGCAGCGGTATTTGCCAGAGGTAGATGGCTATCCAGCCTCTACTTAAAGACTTCCAGCAATGGAGAGTCTACCACCTTGCAAGACAGACTGTTCTTCGCATCCAAATACTTCGCATCCTCAGGAAGTTTCTCCCAACGTTTAATCAAGATCTCCCCTGTTGTAATTTAAACCCATTTGTGTCCTGGTCCTATCCTTCAGAGCAACCGAAAACCAACCTGCTCCACCTTCCACATGACAGCCCCTCAGATATTTATAGTTATGTCCCCTTTTACCCATCCCTTCTCCAAACTGAACATGCCCAACGCCTCCAAACTATTCTCATAGGACATGGTCTCCAGCCCCCTCACCAACCAACCTAGTTGCCCTCCTCTGGACCCACTCCAGTTTGTCGATATCCCTCTTAAACTGTGGCACACAGAACTGGACAAAGTATTCCAGATAGGGTCAGACTAGAACAGAATGGTACAGCAGTACCATTACTTCTCACAATCTTAAAACTACATTTATGTTGATGCAGACTAGAATCGCATTTCCCTCCTTTGCCTCCATGTCATGCTGCTGGCTCATCGTCCACTAAAACGACTAGATCTTGTTCACACATACTAATACTCATGCAAATATTCCCAATCTTATTGATTTTTCCTAACTAAATGCAAAACTTTACATTTATCCCTGTTGATGTGCATTTTGTTTGCATTTTCCCAATTTTTTCATCCTGTAAAGATCATGCTGAGTCCTGTTCCTGTTCTCTAGACGTACCCCTCCCAGTTTGGTGTCATCTGTCAATTTTATTAGCAACCCCTCTACTCCCTCATCCAAGTAATTTATAAAGGTATGAAGGCAAAAGGAGAAGGGGAAGGCAAAGGATGAGATGGTTAGACAACATCACCAATGCAACAAACATGAAAATGAGCTCAGGAAGATAGTGGAGGACAGGAAGGCCTGGCGAGATATGGTTCATGGGATCACGAAGGGTCGGACACGACTTAACAACAACAACAAATGGAGCAATAGTGGGCCCAAGACAGAGACCTGAGGCACCCCGTTTGTCACTTCCCTCCAGGTCAACAAGGAGGCATTGACAAGCACTAAGAGTTCGGATTGTCAGCCAGCCATGGAGCCACCCAACAGTACCATCACGTGTCCAAGTCTTTTAAAGAGCTACTTACATGGTACGGAATTCTGAATCAAACACTTTGAGCCAAAAGTAGACTGTACTGAATAGGTCTTTGGGACAGGGGTGTCCACAATGCACTCAACACAGCTAGTGTCCTACTACCCCCCTCTAGTGAGCATGATGATCAGAACGCTCTGATCAGTAGCACTCAAAGTGCCTCAGTTGCAGTGGAGACAATCTGTCAATCACCTTCACTGTTCCAAGCATGTGACTCATCTGAGTCATATTGCACTTATGAGGCACTCTGAGTTTCCCAGAAGCACAGGGCAATCGTGGGACTGATCCGTCACTGCTTGCCTCAGGTTATTGCTCCAGAGATGGACCGAGGATAGTGATGGCTTCCAATGCACTTGAAGTACAGAACAATTGCAAGGATTTGTCCTGCCCAGCTCAAAGATTGGGAGAGATATCATTTGTCAAGTGTTGTACGTTTCTTGGGAGGCACTTGTAACACCTCAGAAGCGTAACAGGGGTCAGGCTGCAGTTCAATGGAGAGCACACACTTTGCAGGCAGAAAGATCCTAGCCTCTCCATATAGGAGAGGTTAAAGAAAAACACCACTTGAAGTCCAGGAGAGTTGCTGCCAGTCAGCACAGACAATACCTAGGAGGACTAATGATCTCTGTCAGCACAACAGCTTCATAGGTTCCAACAGAACCCAAACCAGCTCTAGTCCTCTTTTGGAACTTGGAATCAGAGATGGTCCTGGCAGCCAGAAATGTTGGTTGGTCACCAGGGCCAGTCAAATGTCTGAATATCTGGCTCTGGAAGTTTAAAACTCACTCCTAGGAACTTGTGGCTCAGTATGTACTCAGCTGTTGGAAAATGTTTTCATGGAGAGCTGTAGGCTAATGCTTGTGACAGATCAGATACGGGACAAAAAAATCGTCAATACCACAAAGGAATTCAGGATGTGGTTATCCAAGACTTTTTCTGTCAACAGGGATAACGTTGCCTCATACTCTTAACATAATTTAAGGTAGCGCATAACATGGCACGGTCAATGCAATTCTGAAGCAAGAAATTGCTGAGGAGACATTCTAGGCAGGTCTACTCAGAACTAAGTCCTATTACGTTCAATGGGGCTTACTCCCAGGAAAGTGCATAGGATTGCAGCCTCAGTTACTGAAGCCTAGGTGTGCCATAATGATCCTCCTAGAGAGGGGCTTCAAACACAAGAAGCAAGCAGTAGTTCAAGGAGTAATGATGAGACTCCAGACTTGGAGAACTATCTGACAGCTTACCATTTCCTTTTGTTTTCAAAGGAACATGGCTTGGAGGAGTTCCCCATGTCAGGGAAGCCAGTCACAAGAAATATGGGGGTTGTGCTAGTCTCCATATTGATGATTGGTAGCACAAAAGGCATTAGCAGGACCAACATGAGTGACACAATTGAGCAAACTAGCTCTTAGTAGTTAGCTATTTCTTGCAATTTCTCTCTCCAAAGGAAACAAGTGCTCTCTCTGGTCTTTACCCTAGATTATGCAAAGCAGTCTGGATTCGACTGGACCGGACCTGTGAACGGCAATGATATCAGTGTGGTGGAATGCTCATCTCACTGTGGGGAAACACAGGGTTCACTCTTGGTGATATTTCCTCACACAGTTCCAACAAGCATTTTGTTGTTGTTGTTATTGTTATTTTTCCCAAGAGTTCCACTCCAGTACCCCACCAAATACACCTGGGACCGGAATACTGCCTTTACAGTAGGCAACCGTTCGGATCACTTCAGCACACCAGCTGACATGTGTGCGCTTCTATTTTCCCTCTCATCAGTTCCCTTTACAGTTGCATTAGCTGATGAAACGTTGTGCTCTCTCCTGCGGTACAGCGGAGATGGCTCCTAATATGGAAGAGGAATGGGATGCTTGGCAGCAACTGGTGGCTAGGGTCAGGCTCACATTATTCATTCCCTCCTCCCTTTTATTAAATAAAACATGTCTGGACAAAGATGAAACCAGCATAAATACACATCAGGACACCTCAGCACTGCCATTCAAGAGATCCCAATTTCATTTCCAGGATTCATCTTTTTCATTGCCCCACTGCAGACCTCGTATGGTTCCATACAAACGATTTAAGCCCATGTTGCAGTAGCAAGATTGAGACAGAACTGCTCTCTAACCTATTATGATGACTACCAATGCGTGTGAAAATCCAAATGGATAGTGAAGAACTCTAAAAAGGATCTCCATAGCGGGTGAATGGGCAACAAAATGGCAAATGTGGTTCAGTGTCAGTAAGTGTAAAGTGATGCACCTTGGGGCAAAAAAATCCTAACTTTGCATATACAGCTGGCCCTCCTTATCCCCGGATTAGCCATCCATGGATTTGAATATCCACGGATGGCACCATGGAAGAGGGAGTCCCACCGGAGGGGGGCAGCACCACAATACCTTATTTTTAAGTTTTGCCGGGCCTGATCAGCTGCTTCCCGCCTCCTGCACACCGTCCAAAGTCTCCAAAATGCTGTAACGAGGGAAAAAAATGACCGGAAGCAACTTCCGGTCATGACGCAAACCAGAAGCAGCTTCTGGTCGTGTTTTTTTCCTTCTTTGCAGTAGTTTGGAGGCTTTGGAAGGCGTGCAGGAGGCAGGAAGCAGGCAGTCGGCAGCGGTGAAGCTTAAAAATAAGGTATTGTGCGGCCGCCCCCAACCCCACAGCCCCGGCCACCACAAATTTGATTTGTGGATTTTGGCATCCACAGGGGTTCTGGGAATGGAACTCCCACAGATACCAAGGACCTACTGTATACTGATTGAGTCTGAGCTGTTGGTGATGAGCCAGAAAATAAATTTCTGTGTTTGTGGTGGATAGCTCAATGAAAATGTTGACCCAGCGTGCAGCAGCTGTGAAGGCAGCAAATTACAGGCTGGGGTCATTCAAAAAGGGATTTAAATAAAACGGCTAATATTAATATGCCTTTATTATATGTCTGTGGCATGGTCACATCTGGAATACTATGTACAGTACTGGTTTCTACATCTCGGAGAATATTGTAGAGCTGGAAAAAGTGCAAAAAAGGGCAAAAGCATTTCCTTATGAGGAAAGGCTACAACATTCAGAGATTTTTAGTTTAGGAAGAGGACAGTCGGGGGAGGGGGGATGATCCAAGTTCTTCAAAATTAAGCATGGTGTGGAAAGGTTTTTTCTCCCTCCCTCTCACAATATTAGAATCAGGGGGTCATCCAATGATGGAGAGATTGAAGTGGGAGGTTGAGAACGGACAAAAGAAAGTACTTCTTCATGCCATGAAAAATCAATCTATGGAATTCGCTACCACCAAAAGTGGTGTTAGCTGTCTTTAAAGGGAGATTAGAGAATTTCACAGAGGACAAGTCCATCACTGACTACTAGTCACAATTCCTATATACTACACCTCCAGGGTCAGAGGCAGTGTATATCTAAACAGTTACGTTTTTCAGTATGCAATGCTGGGAAAGGTGCTTATGGGCTTCCCAAAAGGCAACTAGTGGGTCATTTTGGGAAAGGGGATGCTGGACTAGATGGGCCTTTGGCCTGATCCAGCTGAGCTCTTCTTATCTTATTAAGTTTTGCCCCGTTTTTGGTGTGTCTGAATTTGGCTTCCAACCTTGCACTTATATATGTTTATATGTTCATATAAGTTTATATGAAATTGGCCCTAAGCTTAATTAAACCTTTGTAATCAAGATGTTTTCTTTTTCCTTTCACTCCAAAGATCAGTTTATTTAGTGGCTAAAGCAATATCAACTGTATTTCAAAGACATGATCTATGATGTCAACTGCTCACCACAGACACAACATTATTCCATGCTACACATTCCTATACACCAGAACTGACACTCCAGTCAAGTTTTTCCAATCAAGGCTGCTGTACAAGTTTTTCCAATCAAGGCTGCAGAGTTATCGGGAGAAAAAACACCGGTATGAGAGCCAGCCACATTACAAGAAATCCGAAAGAATTAAAAGATTAAATCCACCACTGGGCACCAAAGGATCTCACAATAATGCTCTTTAATAGGAAGTTAAGACTTAGCAAATGGCTTAACAGGTGGATAAAGCTTATATTTAGATAATCTGTAGATATGCTGCCAAATTGAAGAGTACTTAATGATGTCAATAACAAAAATAAAAGTTAAAAATATTCAAATGATAAATGGCTGAATGGCAGCCAGAGAGCCTCCATGCCCACCACAATGGACATGGCCTTAATTCAGATTATCACTACAATATGTACTAACAGGAACTCCACCAAATGAAATCAACCTTTTTCAGAATCTAGAAGTTCCCAAAGAATTGTCCTTTTGAGAGTAGGTATGGAATTTCACAACTGGTGAATCTAGTTGTTAAATTTAAGGGCCAATTTTTTTCAGATCCATTTTGGAGTCTGAGTGAAATGCCAAAACAGACTGTTTGGCCCTTTTGATTGTTGAATAGCTTAACCTGGTGCCCAAATACACCTAGAAGTCTCTCCGTTTCCTTTCCAGTGTGTACTGGATCCTCCTCACCATCCCTCACTTTGTGCTATCTATGCAAGAAAGTGGGGATGACAGAGAGGGACTGATCTGCATGGTGGGGCAAGCCATGCTGAAGGTCTGGGCAGTGCATCCTAGATGGCTGGGCATCATGCTCCCATAACGTCAAGCCACCTTGGACGAGCTATATATAAGTCTCCTATGCCTGAAAACTGGATCCTGTCCCATTCACCCTTCTTTAGCAAATTGCACAAGCAGAGAGATGGCGGCAGGAGGGCTTGATCCACAGTGGGAAGTACACCAGGTGCAAGAAAGCTTCTAGGGTCCACTGGGCACACAAAAGGATGTGCCCTTTGTGTGCCCAATGGAGCCTAGAAGATGGTTATTTTTCAGACAATTAGGAGATGTTCTCTTAATTAATCCAGTCTTTCATATACAAGCCTGATTCATGCAACTTTGCCCATCAACAGGTCTCTTTCCAGTGACTGGGAAGAATTCTCTCCATCATTGACCAAGAAAATAGAAACAGCATGAAATGCAAGAGGTGCTCCACCCAGACTGCACATCCAATTCCTGCCACAAGAGGCTCTATCTAATCCACTTAAGAAAATGCAAATACAAGAAATTAGGTAATCAAATCTGAAATAAGTCCTTACTATGCATACCGTAAGAGATCCATTCTGTGTGGTGGCTGTATTCGTGTTCTGCTCTCCATGAGCCTGTGTACTTCCGTAGATTGTCAGATTGTGCTCGCTGGTCTGGCCTGCATAATCCTGAGTGTGGGGTACCCCATACTCTGTGGGGATCCCATTCTGTGGGGGAGGTGGGAACGGGATGGTGGTGAATGGCTGGACCATTGTGTCAGGAGTGGCTGTCGGCTCCTGGTTACCCTGGAGAGTGAAAAAGCGAGACAGCATTTAATATATCACCAAGAAAGAAACTGAAACATTATTTCAAGGGGAATTTAAAAAAAAAAATCTACACCAGTACAGATAAGTTACCTCAACCATTGTTCAACAACCCCTAGAAGCAGGATCGCACACATTTCATTAGCATGTTTAATGTATAGAATAAGTGATCGGACCTAGGTTTCATGATCAAAGGCACCTAACTGCAGACACAATCTATTAAGTAGAGGTACTAGGTTCTTTCACATGGCATCACTTTTTTCTTTTTTTTAAAGTGGAAAGCATTTATTTAACCCCCAGTAGCTTATATGCTACACTACAAGTGTAGTTTAAAATTCACAGGATGGTTAACAGCATAAAACTACACTATATTATAGTGGGCGATATTAAAAAACGCAGAAGTAAAGAAAGCCAATAAAACCACCCGTTAAAACCAAATTCATCACTGATGTGTTGCCTTCACCTTCCAGTCTTCACCTCGTGCTGGAAGGACTTCAGATTTGACACCAGGCTAACCTTCTTGTGAAGAGTGGAGCACCTCTGAAGAGGACTGTAAGGTTCAAGGAGACTTGTGTGGGAAAGGGGGGTCCTTGAGGTAGCCCCAGGTCATTACCAGGACTGAACTTTGCCTGGAAATGGACTGGCAGCTGGTGGACTTAAGAACTGATGAAATATGTTCCTAGTTGGGCCCAAACAGTAACCTAGCTGCTGTATGTTGTCCTTACTGACATGTAAAACATACAGTAAAGCTGTAGAATAGCAGAGCCAATCTGCAAACATACTTCTCCTTAACTTTGGTCCACATCTAGTTGCTTTGTTCTCTATCTACTAGTGTAGACCAGGTGTGGGCAGAAGGCAGATCAAGATTTACTGGAATATGCCGGGGTGATTTGCAGTTCATTGGGCAAGGGTTTCTTTCTCTCTCCTCCAATCATGAGCATCACTACTTTCAAACAAGGCATTAATTATACTCATCCCCCAATTTGTGGCATCCCACAGAGATAGCTGTGACAGTACAATGGGCTTTAGCAACACATTCTCACAAACGTTGCTTCAGAAGTATTGGAAGTTTGATGGCTATTAAACATATATGTCAAAAGACACTTTTGAACAGTTCTAGCACTTTAAGAGTCATTAGGTCATTCCAAACACCCAGTTGTGCATTACCCAGCACCCAAAACACGTGAAGACAGGCATTTTCCTATGAAAAAAGACAGACAGGAGATGTTCTTACAAACTCATGGTTAAACTTCTCAAGCAGTGAGTTCTTCAAAGGGCCCTGGGCCCTCAGAAGCTGCACAATGATGCTGAACTCTGAAGTCAGACTGGCATGCAACACTGGATAGGAGGAGAGTTCAAGTCTGAATGGTTCTTCATGATCCTTCTTAGCTTTCCAAGAGCAAGAAGTACTGGAGGGATAATTCAAACATATGATCTGCAATCTGCAGCAGGGCAATTCCAGAAGGGATAAACCATGTAATTTTTTCTGAACATATACATTAGCCCTTAAGCATATAGCAGATCAGTTACTCCAATTTTTAGCTCCCATCTGGAAAACCTAAAAGGTTTAGGCTGCACTGTACTCATAGTACTGTTTTATATATTACTTTTTCCAACAAAGAAATCAATCTCAATATTTGGGGGGGGGGGGAATAAAATCTGTAACATATCAAAGGCAACGAAAGTGTTTTCTATACTGCAGCTACAAGAACTGGAAAACCAACGTACCAGCTCCCAGATCTGACTATCTGCAGTGTAATTGCCCTTGCTTTACCAGTTCACAGAATACAAATATTCATCCCCATCCACACAAAGAAACATTGGTACCCAATGTCAGAAGTACAGGGTATAAAAAGCATTCCCATCTGGAGGCAAAGCTTCATCACATAGTTATGCCTGCTCACAGATCTCAAATAGCACACCACATTGCAATACTGAAAACGTAACAGAGAGAAAAGGAAACAGCACTTTAGCATAAAGAGGAGGATCACTGTTTGGTTTCTCCAAAGGGAATAACTACAGTATATAGCAGGGGTGGCCAAACTGTGGCTCCTGAGCCACATGAGGCTCTTTGATGTATAATATGCGGCTCTTGGAAATGTGTTGATTGAGCTCCGTTTTGCATCACAATTAATATATAAAAAGGTAAATACGTTTTCAAGCTTTATAATTATTGACCAGGTATAGAGTCCACTGGATTAAAACGTAAGTTTAATGTTCATGGTGAGTAAATATATTTAAGAATTTAAGTGCTTCTTAAATATTGCGGCTCTCAAACACCTGAAGTTTATCATATCTTACGTTAAGCAAGTTTGGCCACCCCTGCTATATAGAGCAATGTTGGAGCAGGAAAAGCAGAAAAAACAAAGCAGGCTTGAACTCAAGAAAGCTTTTCTATCCTTTTAACAAATGGCTTTGCAACTCTCATTCTGAGCAAAGGGAAATGTTAAATTCAGAACACTTCTAGTTAATGCCAGGTCATTCAAATCTGGCTGGATCCCAAATTTGTTCTGACACTAGTATATCAGGCCAGTGTCCGCTGGGAGTCATGTGATCGTGCATGCCTGTAGCAGAGAGAAAGAAGGAAGGGCATTCAATGATAGTGGTGCACAAGACGCGTAGAGAGACTGGTTTCATTTACTGAATCCCAGCCTCTACAGGGCGGTGCAGTTTTTGTCTTCATAGAATATGCTGTTTCTGCATCTGTAAGTCACAAAATTTAGCAACTATTTTTCAATTGCCAGTCCCAGGGGTACAAAGCTTCTAGCACCATAGAGAACAGGCTTTCCTCCTTATTCCTTTAATTGCTTTGCTTAATCAAGTTTTTTTTAAAAATGGTTGCACTATAGCTGATGGATGCATGGATTTATAAATTTTTTTCTCACAGATACTGAGTGTGTGCATACAGTATACAACTTCCCTCCATGCCTACTGCCCCCCCCCAAAAAAAAACTTCAATGTGATTAATGCTCTTGCTTTCCATTCTAGGTAAGAAAGATATTCAACTCAAACATATATTCAAAGGGTTCTTTTCCTAGTCTAGAACTATGACAAAATACCCATCTTACTGCAACTAAAACTCAATTCTATGGATTGTGTTAGCTGCTACAGCTCAACACGACACAAAATTTAAAATTATGTTACATAAAGATGGAGCAACACTGTGTTCTGCACAGAGGGGAATGTGGCTAGAGGTTCACGAAATGCAGGGAACAGAAGGGATATCAAAACACTGGAATACTGTATTTTATCGATCAATATTTTATTGATATGTGATCCTGTCTAGTGACTTCTCATGACAATAAAGGCATTTATCAGAGGGGGATGAGGGCATGGGCTTGTACAATAAGCAGAAGATCTGGTTAAGCATCTAATATTTAAGGCTGCACAGGCAACGCTGTTGTCTGACTCCGTCAAATCAAATTGCTTTTCTGCAATCTAAACAATGTTAATCCTTTCCACATACAGATACTGTACATTGCCTCCCTGAAATGAATGGTGCAATCTACACATTCACAAGTTCTATGTCTGCTTCCTGCATTGTTTTCTTGAGGAAGTTCTATGTCTTAATTTGTTCCAGTTATTCTTCTAACCAAACAGAACCCTAGACAACGTAACAGCATGGTTAACAGTTGTAAGGATAACAAGTTACAAACCATGTGTCCAGATCCACCAGACTAAATTGAGCTAATCAGACAGAAAGTAGACAATGGGCAGGGAGGTAGTTTGGGATACTGGTAGTTCCCTGGATGATTTGCGGTAGAGTGGCAACCATTTTTTTTCTTAACAAGTTAAAATTACAGCCATGGACGGTCAAGGGCTGTTGTCACTCAACCTCAGAGCCCCTCTCCAATAAAATAATAGCATTAATTGGTTGCCATTGACCAGGATTCTGGGCAGCTCTGCTTGTGATTTTTAGCGTTTTGCATTAGAATATCTGATCTGGAGTAACTCAGATGTAGATTTGTAGTTGTACAGGTGTCCCCCAGTACAGTTGTACAGGTGTCCTCCAGTTAATGATTCATTTAATGATACGACTGCGGTCCCCCTGTACAGTACCTTACAAAATGTCACTGCTACTTACCGCCTGAGCCTGCTGCGGACTACCAAATGGAGGCAGGAAGCACTCACAGCCCTTTTAAAATCATTTTAAACAGTCTTTTTAAATCCCCAGCCCATCAGCTATTAGGCGCTAAACATCAAAGTAGTAATCTAGCACTAAATATTCATTCCCTATTACTGTACTACATTGCATTGTACAGGTGGGCCCCCATATCCACGGATTCGCTATCCATGTTTTCAGTTATCCACGGATCACGCCCCCCCCCCCCCCCGGCTTTTACTTTTTTCCCCAGTAAGCTTCGTTTCTTCCTTAAACAAACAGGAGAAGCAGCCTCTGGCTGCTTATTGCAGGCAAGTAGAACGAGACTGAGTTCTAGAGAGGCTCTGCAAGGTTAACAGAAACCTTGCAGAGCCTCTCTAGGACTCAGTCTCGTTCTACTTGCCTGCAATGGAGGCTGCTTCTCTGTTTGTTTTAAGGAAGAAACAAAGCTTGCTGAAAGAAAAGGGTGCGCATGCCTGCCTGCAGGGGAGGCAGGGCAGGGGGCCCTCAGGAAACCATGGAGGGGGTGTTTGCTCCTATCCACGGTTTCAAGTATCCACGGAGGGGCCTGGAACATATCCCCAGCGGATATGGGGGGGGGGAGTACTGTATAGGCTTTATATGCTGTACCAAATTCAACCACTAGATGGTGCTGAAGACTTCCTTAACATCAGATTCACTTTGCAATGGGAGATTTCAGAACTTATCCGGTTGTAAGGGGGGGGGGGAGGACGGAGGACAGATGGGGATCTTTGCAGTCAGACCTTGCTTCAACTTCTCACTTAACATAACTTGTGAATATATGTATGAATATTTGAAGTACCGGAGAATGGCAACAGTAGGGGAACAGGTGGAAGACCTGCAAACTTTACCGAAGGTTACCCTTTGCTTCGACTCTACCAGATGTGTTCCTGTCCCTGTCCCTTGAAATACAAGTGCTGTTTGAGTGCAAGAAGTCTGAAAAATGTGCTTCAAAGTTATTAATTTTGTGACTGTAAACTCTACACTTTTAAAAGAAGATGAATGATTTAAATTGAGAAATGTTTTCATAAATGTTTTATGTGCTTTGCACACTACCAAGTTGGACAGTTTAGTTGAGCTTTACAGACTGGAATTTTGTGTTTACTTTGTCACTTGACAAACTAAAGTTAAATATTGAGATAAACTCTGTCCCACCTCAGTGCAGGCATGAACTAATGAAACGGCTATGAGGATCTAGCATTCAGCATTGCGCATAAGGGGTCTTATCACTGCCTTTCACATGTCAGATTAGAAAATGGAAATTCAATAACCTTCTTTGCTCATCAATATCTCCAGTGACCGTATGTGCTTAGAATTCCAAGGAAGGTCTTTAAAACTAATTCACTAACTGTGAATCATTCTACATGTCCTATTTTAAATGTTTTGGCAAAAAAAAATTGGACTGCCCTGGAATTCCTGGAATTCACCCAGAAACCAAGTAAAAATCTTTTCTTTTAACTATATGGCCCCAATAAAAATATTTTCTACTTTCACCTCATTGTATTGTCAGCAGGTTTGAGGGTCTTCTGGCAGTACTGCACTGGTCTGTAAATTCAGAAGAGTCTTCAGCATGCATGGCACACGAACTAGTGATGTAATAGCTTGGCTTGTGCAATTACTTTGCCTAACAGATGTCATTTGTCTATGCTGACCTGTAGGGCCCAGCAGGTCCACTTTCACCACTTACTGTACCGTACACAACATTTGTGTATGAAGTCATCAAGAAACAGTTCACCTAGCCGTTGTCTACCTCTTTCTTTCATTTTGCTAACATCCCCTTGAAGATTAGAATCCAACAGCAAGACATATGCTGTATACAAGTCAAGTCAAGACAGAGCTGCTCTGTGTGTTGATATACACGCGTCTTTGGAGAGTTTTATTTATTTATTTTTCACATTTTTATACCAGCCTTCCTCCAAGGAGCTTAGGGTGGTGTACATGGTTCCTCCCCTTCTTTTGTCCTCTCAACAACCCTGTGAGGTAGGTGAGGCTGAGAGATAGTGACTGGCCCAAGGTCACCCAGGAAGCTTCGTGGCTGAGCAGGAATTTGAACCTGGATCTTCCAGGTCTAAGTCCAACTTCCAAGCCACTACACCATCCTGGCTCTCATTTTTTTCCAGAAAACCTGGAAGCAAAACAGGAAGCACATCACAAGAGGTTTCTGTCCTCACAGAGCTACCAGCTCTGGTTCTGGGTGATGGTTACTCTGCTTACGCCCGACACTGATCCTCACAGGACTAATACTAAGCATGGGAATCAACACAATCAACATCCAACTTTCACATGTCTTACACATCCACACGCAAAAGCACTACAATCACTACAAAGAGCAGATTTCTAAAGACACTCTTAGTACAGCAAAGGAAGAAACCAAACCAATCTGCAGAAACAAAAAAGAGGAGTTGCCTTTTAGTTGCCACAACTAAAGCTGCAGCACTTACAGGGTTTGAAGGGTCATAAAAAAACCCTGGCAGGTAGGGACTTGTAACTTGGGGTACACTGTGCTGAGACATACCTCTGCAGACTCCTAAAGCACAGAAGTTGTGTGCAGAACACAGCTATGTTTTTTGAGCGTTGTAGTGGTGAACTCACAACTTCAGCTGCAGCAATTAAAGGGTTCAAATTGCCATTAAAAAAACCCTGGCAGGTAGTGACTTGTAACTTGGGGCACACTGTGTTGGGACATCTCCCTACACAATCCTAAAGCACAGAAGCTGTGTGCACAACACAACTACGTGTGTTTGAGATCTTGTGTTGTCAGGTCTATGCTTTACATAGGAATGAATGGACAAATTTGTTATGCCTTAAACCCCAATGAGTGGCGTTTGCAACACAGGTATACGGCACACCTGGGAATTTTTTTGCAGATGGTTTTCTCTATTGGGGGGTACATTAAACATGTGACAAAAACTGGCATTTGGAAGTTCCGGGGAAATATGGCTTCAGGGCAAAAGGGGTTAAGAGCAACCCCCTTCCATGCTGGTAAATGTGTTTTATTGCTTGTGTAACAAAGAGCCAGCCACATCCTTCCATGTTGCCAGAACCAGCAAACAGCATGCTGCAGCTCTTCCCACCCTTGAAGCCTGCAATTCCAAAAATCAAGGACAAAGCAGAAACCTGCAGGATCAGCAGTCAGTTAAAATAGGAAGTGGGAAAAGGAAGGAATTCTGGGAAAGGAAAAAAAAGCATCTGGAATCAATTGGTAAGAGTTTTGAATGTCTTGGAAGGAGCTGTGGTGCTCAAATGAGCACAATGAGCCAAGGTTGCACAGACAGACATTACTCGCTTCCCATTGTGGGGGGAGGGTATGCAACGTAGCATATTTCACAGTCTTGCTCTTTAATTCTTCATTCTGTGCTCCAAATCCCTCACTCGCATGTTACTGTAGGCTACACATACAAAGGCGTACAAAGGACATATCAGACAGTCCCTGCACAGCAAGAATGCCGCACAAAGCAAAGTGGATCATATGAACTAAACTAACCCAGGGCAATCACTCTACTTTCTCTTAAGCTGAAAGCTGGAAACAGTACTGCAAACATTTGACATGGAGTAGCAGTGGAAGGAAGAGCAGGTGGAGGAGAATTGCAATTGCTTTTTTTTTTAATAATACACACACAAGATGACTAGTTTCCAAATCTGCCTCATGTCTAAAGTGTTTTCTTCATAGCCTTTGTTCTAACACCCCACCCCAACCACCCCAGAAAGCTGCTTTTTGGGACACTCTGTTTAACCTCTTGATGAAATGTCTACAAAGCATAATCTTCCTCTCAAACCCGTTTTCTACTGTTTTATCCCTAGAACTACAGCTAGTTCATACCTACAAGCTCTTTTCTTCTGCAGCAGAAACAGTAACAATGATGCTTAAAATCAGCATTAAGACTTCAGCATTAAGTTGGGGAACTGCCAGTACCTGGATCACAACACTAACGACAGGCTGAAGGTCTTCAAAGCGGACAAACAGGAAGTAGGATCACACAGCAAGTTATTCAGGCCTGTGCCCCAGTTCTATAGGGGGGGGGGCTCATCAGTTCAGGTACATTAGTAACAATTCATGCTCTCACTTTGACAGTTTTCTGAACTCACCCTTCTCCCCTTTAAGCATCTTGGTAAGCCCCAACCATCATTCCGAAAGAGAAAAGCTAATCTATCTGAAAAAATGTATTCTTATTTCATTTATCTGCATAACTACCCTGTAAAATAAGCTGGTGCTGAGGGAGCCACCTGCCCAATGAGCTTCACAGTTAAGTCAGCATCTGAAGCTCAGCGTTAAGTATCATTTTACTTAGCAGTCAATCCAATAACAGCTCACACTCTTGGTGTCACTGCTATGACAGCGGTGCTTGAATCTGGGAGGCTCTATGGTCCAAGAGGTTTCTACAATGCCGAATTCACTTGTGCCTGAAGATCTTGCATACAATATGTGGACCCCAACTGATAGTTGGTCCTAAACTTTGAGGCAACAAGCCGGGACTTCCCATGTGTGCAGCAGGCACTGACGGGTTCTGCCCAGGCCTAAGTGAGCTACCCAAATATCTAACAAGGCAGAAGTGGTCCTATGACAAAGCCAGTTATCCTATAAGAGTTTTCAGATCATGCCTGCCTTTTGCCCGAACAAAATGGCAAAAAGGGCCTGGGCCTTTCATCAACCTGCCAATGCCTTGCCCTGCTGCTCAGCCCATTAGTGTGTCTTTCTTCCGATTTGGCCACCCTGCATAAGTGCTGCTGCTGCTGACTCCACAGGAGCGGGATCTCAGTGTCTAGCTGAGTGAGTCAACACACCCCAGGATACAGGCTTTGAGGCAAGCTAGATTATCTGTCAGCCACAAGAAATGCTATGATAGAGGTCTAACGGCAACGTTGAGCCATGGCGTGAAAGGAAACATATTAAGGTACTACTTGGGTGGTAACAGAAAGGGAACAGCAGCAAAGTGTACTTATTATTACTGGGGGGGAAGTGCCAATGTGCAGACCATCCATCCCCTGAGGCAACAGGATTACCATCATGCTGTACTGCCTTCGTGGTATTTAATATTTAAACAGGCCAATAAATATTTCAGAACACAGTCATCCTGATGAGAGCTCTATTAGGATAAAAGCAAAGATAAATACTGGATGGCCATGACAGCTCCTTGCCCCGCTCTCCCCCCCCCTTCTGAAGCCTCCACTAGGTACCTGAAAAGTTGCACAAATTTACAAGGGTGGTAACTTCAGTTACCTTCCAAGAAGCCAGAGCAGACAATGCACCGAAGAAAGACGACCCAGTTCCCCCCCCCACCCCCCATTCAGTGACTGCACATACTGCTGCTACCACTACCACCTTGAGGGAAGCATCAAATTAGCTCTTATTATTATTAACAGTATTTATATACCGCTTTTCAACAAAAAGTTCACAAAGCGGTTTACAGACAAAATCAAATGATTAAATGGCTCCCTGTCCCCAAAAGGGCTCACAATCTAAAAAAAGATGCAGAACACCACCAGCAACAGTCAACAGAAAACTGTGCTGGGGTGAAAGGGGGCAGTTACTCTCCCCCTGCTAAATGTAAGAGGAGCACCAATTGAAAAAGTGCCTCTTGCCCAGTCAGTTATCATCGCCATGTTATTTATTTATTTAAAAATTTATACCCCGCCTTATCCTATGCTGAAGGCAAATGCCGAAGGCGGCTTACAACAACTTAAAATACATAATTTAAAATAAAACATAAAAGCTTAAACAATACATAACTAAATTTAAAAATAATAAAATCCACGGGGGGGGGGGCGACAGTATGGAGTGGAGAAGCAGCATGGCAGAGCATCTTGAGACACAGGAGGCAGACCACGACCCATCACCCAAACGCTAGACGAAACAAAAACGTTTTGAGCCCTCGCCGAAACGTCATGAGGGAGGGGGTGGTTCTCAGATCCCCTGGCAGGGTTCCACAGTTGTGGCGCCACAGCAGAGAAAGCTTGTCCCCGTGTTGCCACTCCCCTAACTTGCAATAGAGGTGGTACCTGCAGGAGAGCCCCCTCAGATGACCTAAGAGAGCGGGCCGGAATGTATGGGAGAAGGCGGTCCCTCAAATATCCTGGACCCAAACCGTGAAGGGCTTTAAAGGTCATTACCAGCACCTTGAATTAGGCCCAGAAACGAATGGGCAGCCAGTGCAGCCGCTGAAGCATCGGCTCAGCAGAGTCAAACCGCCTACCTCCAGTGACCACCCGGGCCGCCACATTCTGCACTAATTGCAGCTTCTGAACCGTCTTCAAGGGCAGCCCCACGTAGAGTGCGTTACAGTAATCCAGTCTTGAAGTCACTAAGGCGTGGACCACTGTGGTCAGGTCCGATCAACTCAAGTATGGCCACAGCTGGCGCACCGGCCGCAGCTGGGCAAATGCACCCCTGGCCACAGCCGCCACCTGGCTTTCCAGGGAGAGCTATGAATCCAGAAGCACTCCCAAGCTGCACACCCGTTCCTGCAGGGGGAGTGCAACCCCATTCAGAATGGGCAGATGACTCAGTACCTGCATCGAAGCTTTCCTGACCAGTAGGACCTCTGTCTTTTCTGGATCTCTAGTCCCAATGAACACCCAAAAGGCAAGTGCTCCCTCACTAGCCCGAACTCTTCTTCCTACTGCAGGATCACAGATATGCAAAGCTTTTCAATTGATTAAAAATAAGCCACACGCATCCTTTTAATTCAGAAAAAAACCTGTCTTTTACATGTCTTTGACAGAAGACCAGTGACATTTTACAGCCCTGTTCCTTTCATAAGACTTGTTCTAGGCATATCTTGGCTGTACTCTCAGGGTCTGAAGGAAGAGGAAGAGAACAGTGTGGCACTAAAATCATATTGCACTCCAGAGTCTGCAACAACAATAGAAAGCCACATTTTTCATCTCTGTGGCTACTGAGCTACTTCTACAATTCTTAATGTCCAGCCTGAGGTGGTTATGAGAATGCTGGGTATATAGGTAGAGCACAAGGTGATTTCCAAAGAAAGAAAATATCTGCATATAGGATTATCACTGGCTGTTATATACAGTACTGAAGTACAGTACTTTCTTCCTACAATCTTAATCTCATCACACAACCAGTGACGACAGAAAGCGAAAGGTCTACAGATCCTTGAGCAAAATGTCTATCAGAGACAATGGTCTGATGAAAGAAGCAGTTTGATATGGTGCCTTTGTAAAAAAAAAAAAATTCTGAAACAGCGAAGTGATTGAATATTGTTTGGTCTGCCCATGATAGCCTGCCCCGCGTTCTTTGTCTGTTCTGTAGCATGAATTGGGTTTTAATGAAATTAAAACATTGTTCATATTAGAATTTCAGGAGACCCAGCCAGGGTAACAAATGACGTTAACTATTCGACATTTTCATCACTTCAAAACTCAGAGAAGGTAACACCAGACATGACTCTGATCTATGACCAAGGTAAGATGGAAGAAAAATGTACAGTATCATTGTATCCTGCACTTCCTGCAGAAAGATCAGACCAGTATCTCAGCCTCACAATAATTCTGTGAAGTATGTTAAGACTGAGAGTGAAACTAGATGGAACACTCTACACAGGGCTACCAGCAGAAGTGACAGTCGTGCATGACCCCCCCCCCCCCACACACACACATCTTTATAACATTAGCACTGGCTAACCTGTGTAAGTTTCCTTGTCAGCAGCAGCCAGTGATATGGACAAGTGCACAAACACACACAGGATTCCAAAAATAGGGTCTCTATGTTGCCAATGGAGATTGAATGAACTATCTAGGACAGGAGTAAAGATCCCTTCCCATAAGTTCTCCAGGAATTGCAGAGAATTTGGAGGGTTTTTTGTTTTTGTTTTTTAAACAGAAGGCAGGTATGGGAAGAGAGAAGCACTAAGCAAGAAAAAAAAAAACACAATGCTCTTCCCCTCACCCTTTCCCAAGTCCTCTGGTGCATACAGAGGACATGGCTATTTTTGTACTGGCCCTGTGAAGAAAGCAAGAAGCAGCAGGAGTACCTCTTTGTGATTCCTCAATGCTTGGTGTGAAATGCCTCCTTCCGATTTTGTACCAGGCAGAGGGGAATAGGGAAACACCAAGAACTAGCTATTCCTAGCCTTTTACAATAGTTTTACAAAATGAAAAGCTTCCACCTGAATACTGAAAAAAGCCACATAAGTACTGACAAACAAAAAAGTAATAGATATCAACCACTTCGCTTTCGTGAGCTCCACCCCCCCCCAAAAAAACCCAATTACTTAATGCTATCTACATGTCATTCTGATTTCATTTTTGCATCTTAGGGAAGACACAGCTGCACAATGCTCCTTGTAACTCTTTACCCCAATATGAAACAGAAATACTCAGAAGTGCACAATATCAAATTCAAGAAATCGTCTACACAGACTTGACCACCACATTTTAATTTACTAGAATTAAAGAGTTCTAACCAAACCCTGACATTTAGAATAGCAACACAGTGAGTTTCTTTCATTCGCAAACCGCAAAACCTATATACTGAATTATAAGCCCTAGAAATAACTGTCCTCAGACATAGTAAAGGTAAAGGTGACCCCTGACAGTTAAGTCCAGTCGTGTCCGACTCTAGGGTGTGGTGCTCATCTCCATTTCAAAGCCGAAGAGCCAGCGTTGTCCCAAGACGCCTCCATGGTCATGTGGCCGGCATGACTCTCCTTGCCGCAGCGCGTAGCATGCGGCTGGAACACGGAGCGCTGTTTACCTTCCCGCAAGCGGTACCTATTTATCTACTCGCATTAACATGCTTTGGAACTGCTAGGTTGGCAGGAGTCCTCAGACATACAAATACCCAAACTAAACAGGGTGGGGACAAGGACATCAGAGTTTCAGTGTAAATATATTCTACACTTCACTTTGTAAGCAAAATCTTGCTAATGAAACCACTAGAAGTATCTTCAAATCAGGTCACTTATTCAATGATTCTCTCTCCCCCTGAATCTAGGGAGTGAAGTATTAGGGACAGTCCTTATCAAGTAGAGAAGATACCAGGTGAGACTGAGAGATCCTAGACCAAGAAAAATTTCACTCAGCTATCTCCTCCCTGGCAATGGGGGGGGGGGAGGAAGTGGAGGGGGACCAAGGCCTGAACTCTCCTTTTCCCAGATTAAAAGGGAAAAGAGCCCCTTTGGTTCTATTTATTTAAAACATGATACGTCACCATTTACAGTTCAAAGAAGCTCACATAAATGAGCAACTACAGTACAAGGACAGACAGAAGGATCAAATCAAAGACCTTCCAGAGTAAATTGTTTTTCACCCTCAGTCTGAGGGCGATGGTCATTATAGTAATGACCCCAAGGCTGTGGAACTGACATCTTGAACAGGGCCTGGAATTCTCTACCATCGCCCTCAGACTGAGGGTGAAAACCAATTTACTCTGGAAGAAATCTGAATAAAATGCATCTTCCTACATCTTTAGGAGATTAGCAGCAGCAGCCACCACTGCCTACACCAGAGGCAGTCTTCAAGGGCAGCCCCGTGTAAAGTGCATTGCACAAATACCGTCTGAAGAGACCTCCAAGCCACAGTGGCGGAGTACAACTACCACAAACTTTTTCCTGTGAACAATACTGTATTGCACTATTCAACAAGCACTCTCCTCTCGGCTTTTCTAGCGATGACTCATAAGTACGAACACAGAAATGAAATCCGCATAGTGAAAGCTTTCAGAGCAAGTGGATGCTAGATAAAAAGCTGAACGAGAGCAGGAGTTATGGAAAGCAGGGACAGAGGAAGGCAATATGACGCTGGAGGTGCCACCAGGCAGTGAAACAGGAATTGAAGCAGCATGGAGAAGCTAGGCCAGAATAGGGTGTAGCTTTGGTACCATGCAGCAGTTGGAATAGAGAGCATCACTGAGTAGAAAGAATGAGCATTTACTGGACTGCTTCATTTGAATTTATTTCTGTGAGAGATACACTGCAGTGAAGCATTAGTCATAACCCCATATTAGGCAGGTAGCGAGAAAAAATTAACACTCTGGGTGAATGTGAAGATAGACTTCCAAAGGAAGACTACTGAAGTGATTTGATCACACCTTCAAATAAATTATTTGCATGTGCAATATCAAACGTACACATAATTACAAGTGATTGTCTAATATACCATTTTTCTCTGTCCCTAGTGCATTCAATCAAGAGCAATCACATGCTTCGTTACCTGGCCTAAGAATGCCCCACACTCAAGTAGATATCTGAAGTAACTTCAAGACTGAGAACAAAATTATTCATTTAACCATATGAACTATATGTTTATCAATTCTCTTCCAATGTTTATTCCTGACTGTACAGGAAAGGTATGGCAAGACACCTTAACCTAACCCTGAAGAGCCTATTGCTGCTGAGGTCATTGCAATCCTCTATGGCCTGTTCAAAGGAATAAAATTCATATTCAAATATTGGAGGGATTTTCCTTGCTTAATTGCTAGCTATTCCTTTGCTATGCAAGGCCTTTCACTATTTACTGTTAAACACTGCGTATTTCTTAGCAATTGCTGGCAACCAGCTCACCCCAGGACATTCCTCATGGTTCCAAGTCTCTTGTCTACTTCAATCCATACTGCAGCAAATTGGTTCCACACATGAATTGCATTATATCTGTACTAGGCCTAAATTTACAAAAAGCCTAATAAGCTTTTGTACCCAAGAGCTATTGTATTGCTTCCAAGCTATCCTCTAGCCACATTTTGCCAAAATACCTCACATCAGTCAGCACATCAATATGCAATACTTTGAAAATTCTAAGGCTGCTACAGAAACCTAAACACCGGGGGGGGGGGGGGGGTGGGCGGGGGGAGATAGGCAGGCACTTTTGCGCTCTCCTATTCCACAGACAGATCATTCAGAGTACAGCAAGCCTTAAGTGAAGCTCAGAGATGGCTTTCTAAAACCTTTCCATTGTCTGTGTTCTGGAACCATTTGGGGAACATCGGTGGTATAGAGGAGACTCAGGACTGACTTTTTCAATCTTCTGCTCTACATCCCACATTCACCCGTGGGCCACAAGAGAATCAACAAAAGTGTACTTAAAAACTGCAGGTAGCCATGTTGGTCTGTAAGAAAAAAATCTAAGAAGTCACATTTTTATACCTTTATTAGACAATAAAAACACACAAAATCTTGTGCAGGTAGCTTCTGAATGCCTTTTTTCTCGCTAAGGCTGGCTGGTAAGTAAAATGAGGTGGAGAGCTAAACATGGTGAAACAGCCCTCAAGAGGTTGCTACATTACAGTCTTAAGATGGAGTCAGGAGGGGTTATGTATACTCACACTGATTAGCCTCACTAGGCACAAGACACTGATCAGGATGCTTCCAGAGCTTCTGAGATGAAGAAGAAACTATAATGGCTATCCCCAATTTTTTATAGTACAGTATTTCATAGTGCAAATAGACTCCCACCTCTTCTATTTCCTCTAGTTTAGGGGTTTGTAGCAAGCTCAAAAAGGACTACTGCAATGGTTGCAGTCTTCTCCCTAACTTGCACCTATCAAACCCCACATGAGTATAATAGGGGTGCATAGACGGAAAGAGAAAAAGTTAACAGTTAACTTTATATCTTTTTAAAAAAGATATAAAAATCAATATATCTGGCAACACTTCAGGCCCCAGAAATATGGGATATTGCAACCTTTACTGTATGTTTTATTTGGCTTTCACAGGACTGTACTATGTTTGAAGTAGGAGATGGGACAGTTAGAAACTGAAGCAAAAGCTTGTTTATACAACATTTCAATCTAGAACCAAGGAATATAATTAACACAGGCTGCCAGTCTATTAAAGAAAGATTAACTATGCATTCTAATGAATTAAATACAGTGGGCCCTCGCTATACGCAGGGGATCTTTTCGGGACACCCGCCCCACGGATAGTGAGGATCTGCGGATACTGAGGTCCAAGCTAAAAACGCTGTTAAAGGAAGAAAATCCCCCCCCCCAATCGCCCTTTGTACCTTTAAATAGCCAAACCGTGCCATTTTGAAACCTCCATAGGGTTTTTTGAAGCTTAACGTGACCCACTTCTGGGTCGCACAAAGGCTTTTCCCGCCTCCCAGCCTTGCCCCAGTTCTGGGACAAGGCTGGGAGGGGGGAAAAGCCTTTGTGCGACCCAGAAGTGGGTCGCGTTAAGCTTCAAAAAGCCCTGCGGAGGCTTCAAAATGACACAGTTTGGCTATTTTAAAAAGGTACAAACGGTGAATAGGGGGGCTTTTTCTTCCTTTTAACAGCGTTTTTAGTGGGGAACCCGTAGATCCGGAACGTGTAAATCAAACCCAAGGATCCCAGATAGATAGAAAGGTTCCACTGTAATTAATTCTGCTTACTTCTGCATACGAGAAAAGCAATCATTAAAAAAGCACTTAAAAAAAAAGACGTACACGTATATGCTGCAACAAGCATATAGAAGACATTCCCTGTTCTCACTTCCATTTTACGGTGGCATTTGCCATCTGCAACTTTCAGAAGCATTTGTAGTAAAAAAAATAAGTTAAAATCTGTCAACTGATTAATCAGAAGCACCTTTTCAATTAAAGTGTTTCTCATCAATAAAATGTTGCAGTTAAATCAATTAAATGATTAAGTGTTGCAGTCCTAAAATTAAGCCACAACGAATTTCTTTTCTGCTTTTAATGTCTGACATGGTGGGCTGACTTTTTAACAATTGGTTTTAATATATGTATATGCTGGTGACCCACTGGGGTTGTTTGTTTTTAACTTAAGTGTTTTAATTATTTTAATGTGTTTTTAAATTGTTTTAATGTGTTATGTATTTTAATATGTTGTAAGCCGCCTTGAGTGCCTTCGGGAGAAAGGCGGGCTACAAATTCCTGAAATAAATAAATTTCAGAAAAAGCCCTTTAAATATTTGGAGTTGCCCAAAATTCCAACAAAAATAGCAGCCAATAATAACTGCCACAGTGCATGATGAATTTGCTTAAAATTGGTATGTGGTACAGTCTAACAATTTAATTCAGACTTAAATTGAAGAATGTAGGGAACACCACTAGACCAGTCAGATATGACCTAAATCATATCCCTTATGAGTATACTGTACAGTGGAGGTGAACAATAGATTTAGGGCATTAGATCTGGTAGACAGAGTGCCTGAAGAACTATGGACGGAGGTTCGTAAGCAAGGGTGAAAGGGAAAGATATAACCAACTGAATGCAGATTTCCAGAGAATAGCAAGGAGAGATAAGAAGAACTTCTTAAATGAACAATGCAAAGAAATCGAGGAAAACAACAGAATGGGGAGGACTAGAGATCTCTTCAAGAAAATTGGAGATATCAAGGGAACGTTTTGTGCAAAGATGGGCATGATAAAGGACCAAAAAGGCAGAGACCTAACAGAAGCAGAAGAGATTAAGAAGAGATGGCAAGAATACACAGAAGAACTATACAAGAAAGATCTTAATGTTCCTGATGACCATGCTGATGTGGTCACTGACCCAGAGCCGGACATCCTAGAGAGTGAAGTCAAGTGGGCCTTAGGTAGCATCACTAACAACAAAACTAGTGGAGATGATAATATCCCAGCTCAGCTACTTAAAATCCTAAATGATGATGCTGTGAAAGTGCTGCACTCAATATGCCAACAAATTTGGAAAACTCAGCAGTGGCCAAAGGATTGGAAAAGGTCAGTTTACGTGCCAATTCCAAAGAAGGGCAGTGCCAAAGAGTGTTCAAACTACCGCACAATTGCACTCATTTCACATGCTAGCAAGGTTATGCTCAAAATCCTACAAGCTAGGCTTCAGCAGTACGTGGACCGAGAACTACCGGAAGTACAAGCTGGGTTTCGAAGAGGCAGAGGAACTAGAGATCAAATTGCCAACATGCGCTGGATCATGGAAAAAGCACGAGAGTTCCAAAAAACCACCTACTTCTGCTTCATTGACTACGCAAAAGCCTTTGATTGTGTGGATCACAACAAACTGTGCAAATTCTTAAAGAGATGGGGGTAACAGATCACCTTACCTGTCTCCTGAGAAACCTGTATGCGGGTCAAGAAGCAACAGTTCGAACTGGCCATGGAACAACCGATTGGTTCAACATTGGGAAGGGAGTGCGGCAAGGTTTGTCACCCTGCTTATTTAACTTGTATGCAGAGTACATTATGAGAAATGCAGGGCTGAATGAATCTCAAGCCGGAATCAAGATTGCCGGGAGAAATATCAACAACCTCAGATATGCAGACGATACCACCCTAATGGCAGAAAGTGAAGAAGAACTAAAGAGCCTCTTGATGAGGGTGAAAGAGGAGAGTGCAAAAGTTGGCTTGAAACTAAACATTAATAAAACTAAGTTCATGGCATCTGGTCCCATCAATTCCTGGCAAATAGAAGGCGCAGAAATGGAAGCAGTAACAGATTTTACTTTTTTAGAGTTCCAAGATCACTGCAGACGGAGACAGCAGCCATGAAATTAAAAGATGCTTACTCCTTGGAAGGAAAGCTATGGCAAATTTAGATAGCATAATAAAAAGCAGAGATATCACCATGCCAACAAAAGTTCGTATAATCATGGCAATGGTGTTCCCAGTAGCAATGTATGGTTGCGAGAGTTGGACCATAAGGAAGGCTGAGTGCCGAAGAATAGATGCTTTTGAACTGTGGTGCTTGAGAAGACTCCTGAGAGTCCCTTGGACTGCTAGGAGATCAAATCAGTCAATCCTAAATGAAATCAACCCTGACTGTTCCCTGGAAGGACAAGTACTAAGGCTGAAACTCAAATATTTTGGCCACCTAATGTGAAGAGAGGACTCTCTGGAGAAGACTCTGATGCTGGGAAAGATTGAAGGCAAAAGGAGAAGGGGAAGGCAAAGAATGAGATGGTTAGACAGCATCACCGATGCAACGAACATGAAAATGAGCCAACTCAGGAAGATAGTGGAGGACAGGAAGGCCTGGTGGGATATGGTTCACGGGATCACGAAGGGTCGGACACGACTTAACGACTGAACAACAAACAGTCTAACAAAAAGCTTTCTATGGTCTCCACAGTGGAATGTTTTCCTCTATCCCCAAAGAGTTAAAAAAAATCCTTCAACATCAGTCTCCAATAGGGTACTAGTCGGAACTCATTTTATCCTCAGAAATCCTAACTTAACTTTCTTAATCTGGATTGTAAAAAAAAATGAGAGGGGCTGTAACAAAGAAAACTTAATTTTATGTGGTATTTTTAGAAAGTGCATTTCACACTTGTATGTGCTCAAACTTATTCCTAACTCTGTGTCACATCTCTTCCTTCACAGGGCCAGGTTTTGGCAGGAATTTAAGGGAAAAGAAACCCAGAGTTGCAAAGCAGCCAAGAAATCTCTGTCCATTTTGTAGTGTAGATCTCAAATTGCAAACCAACCCAAAGGTTTCCAGTGCATTCTCACTTGAAGATAACTAGGACTGTACTTTTGGGACTATCATATAATGAACATCTTACAATTTCTAAGGGTAATTATTATTCCAAGTCTGATAGTAGCAAGTCAGTGTTCTAAAGTCAACAAACTAAATCAAAACAAAGTGCACACTCCATTGACAGAGTTCACTCTCTTGTAGGCATGACAGCAGCCAGATCGATTAAAAAAGGGGGAGGGGAAGAATGAGGAGCTTTAACGTCTCCAGAAAAAAAAAAACCCCAAACAATTATTCATAGCAGGGCTGGTACCCCATCAATTCCATACCACGGAATATCAGACCCTGCAATAATGTCCCTAACATGTAACTTTGTTGGATGGGTAGTTCACTCGGTACCCCTATTGCAACTCCTGTCATCTTGTGTAAACATCATTACTTGTGCATACTGTATATGGATTCACTAGCAAGCCATAATGCCCCCTAGGGTAGCCGTGAAAATGGAGTGGAGTAGGCAAGGGTGGTGCGACCAGGAATGCTGCCTGATGCCATCGTAGGTCTGTCGCCTCTGCACTAACTGCCCCCCCCCAAAAAACCCAAGACCCTTACCATGCTCCTTCCATGCTGCCATGAAACCCAGAAGTGTGGGACTTCTCATGCTGTACTTGTAAGTGAAACCGGAAGTCCTGCACTTCCGGGTTTCACGGCAACATGCGAGGAGCACAGTAAAGAGGGGAATGCTCTGCTTCATGCCCGAGTGAGTGCAAAGTAGATCAGTATGGCCTGGAGGGAAGCGGCAGCAGCAGACTCAGGGTGAAAGTCATCCCTTTCAGGTGGCTGCATGGATGCGCCAGAACTGAGGGTAGGGAAGAAGACGCCAAAAGGATGGTGCAATGATGGCTCAGGAAGGAGATTTGAATTGTGTGAGTGTGAGATTGACAAATTTGTATTAATGCGTTTTTCAGGACCAAGAGGGTTATGTATATACTGCGATTCAAGTTACATTCCATTTAACAATGAAAATGAAATTTATATTAATCTGTTTTTCAGGACCAAGAGGGTTATGGATATACTGTGATTCTAGTTACATTCCATTTAACAATGAAAATGAAACACAGAATTCAGCATCTTGAGAAGCTCTATATTTTAAAGAGCAGGTTTTGAGTGTGTGGCTGCAAAGACAGGCTTGAAAATATGTGTGGCAAAATCTCAGAAGCTGGGGAAAGAAGGGTTTTCTTCTGTAGCTGGAGGTGAGTCTTCAGTACCCCAAATTCTCTTAAACTGCTTGATGTATTCAGTTTGCAGAACTCAGTTTCACATGGAGCACAATTTGGGGACCTGGGCATAAAGACTTTGATGGGGTTTTTTTAAGCTCAGAATATATATTTATAGCCCTTTTCATGGGAAGCAATGGCAAAAGTACAAAAGCTGGAAAGGAAGAAGGAAACAAAGGCAGATCAGCTCCCAGTCAGCCTGACATGCCCACACAGACATCATGCCCTCTGATTGCTTCTCTCACAAGCAGGCCTGGCTTTCCAATTAGAAGATGCACAGAATTAATTCTCTGTAATCTCAGCCATCATGAAGAACTCATGCTTTTATCAGTATAGCCAGAAGATGCATTTCCACAGGGAGCCATCAATGTGCCCTTATCTGTAAATGACTCTGGCCAACTCTCCACAGTCCATTAAGCTAATAAATCATGTTGGGACCTTTTCTTCAAGTAATATTGAACTAATATTTTGCATTTTCGCAATAACAGTGTTCTAATGTGTTGTGATCTAATGACCACAACATACTTTCTAGTAAGAGAGCCAGAAATAGAACCCTGATCTACCAATTCCCAGTCCCAGGGTCTCTCTTCTAAGCCACCTTATCTCCTCAACTAGAAATGTACTAAATTGCTGTGGCTTATTCCAGGGACATGGATTTGAGCAAATGGCCCTGCTGTATCAGATTCCCCTTCATACAACTTCCTTGCTTACAATCATTAAAAAGCAGCTTCTGACTTCCAGAGGCTGTGGAGAGAAAGCCTGGAACAATCTGTCCTATGCTCCAATGCAGTTTTCAGCCCTCAGGAAGACAGAGTAAGAAGAACAATTCTGATGATGCTCACTAGGATCCAACCTGCCCAGATTATCCTTAAGCAGTTTTCCTCAAACTACAGTTAGAAAGTGTTAACATATTCTAGGCTTCAGGAAGAAATCATAGGCCGACACCCAAGAGCAACACATACAAAAAAAGTCACAACTTTCAAAAAGCTGATTTGAAGGTTACAGCTTTTCTGAGTTGCGCACCAGAGTGGAACATGGTCAGAAAGCTAAGTCGGTCTCAGTCTGGCCAGTACCTGGATGGACCTGGGAATCCCATGAACGCTGCCTTGAATTTCTTGACTGGAGAAAAGCGAAATATAAATGTAATAAATAAATAAATGCTTCCACATATACTTCTCACAGGCAGATTCCTAGAATTGTGTGGCTTGAAATGCTTGAACTTCATTTAACTCAATTGTCTGCACTGATCTACAATCCATCATATCAAAATATTACTAATAGACTAGGTCACTGGACTCTACAATCATTAAGATAATCTAGTATGACACAAGAAAGGGGGTGTGCGTGTCAATGAGCACTATACCAGGGAGGTCTGTAGGACATGGAATATACAAACCCAGATGGCTCAAAACAATACATGCCACACATTATACACCAATTAACAGGTAGCAGAAATGCCTGCCAAGACAGGGACTACTGGTGAAGACAACTGAAGGTCACAAACTTGGATAATGGAACTAGTTGCCAGTGGTAATCTTTGCAGAAGAAAGCAGGTGAATGTGTATTTTGTAATCTAAAGAAGGAAAATGAAACTTCATCAGGAAAGGTCTTTTTAAGTACAGGTGTCAACTATAGCAAAAAAGTGAATTATAAGAAGGGGAAGAGCTTGAGAGTGCCAGCAGATATAAAGAGGAGCTCTTTGAAGGCTAAAAAGGAGTGTGTTAATACATTGCTTAGGGCACAGGCAGGCAGAGCGAGAGAAAGTGATCTTGCAGCATATTGGAACGGGAGGACGACCAGCTGTCCTGGAAGTGAGTGTTCAGAGTATAAACAAAGAAGATAATTTCATATAATAGAATGCAATATTTATTTTTAGTTTGTACAAAATAACCATTACTGCTGAAACGGCCCCCACTCTACGTATAGCACAGCACCTGCAGTAATCCCATTATAAGGTTAACAAAGATGCATTTATCTGGTATGATGGTTACTGTAGGGGTGAGATCAGAAAATAGATATGGGCAATAGAGAAGATGGGGGGGATGGTAAGCGCATACAGCTTCTAATGAGTCAGAACACTGCCAAGCAGAACACTGCTCAGATTTAAATCAAAATCTCCATTTAAGGAACTCCTGCATTCATGCTTTTATAAAAAGCAGACCGAGATTGCAATGTCTGGCTATAGTTGTTTGTCACAAGCTGGCGTGGGGCCTGGCAAGGAATGGGTTATAATGGAGGGGGAAGAGAAGGAAAAAACCGTTGGAAAATATGAAGCAGCTGCTGGTTCGTTTTTTACCAAAAAAAAAAAAGAGAGAGAGAGAGAGAGAGAGCGCAAGTCTCAAAGCCATAAAGCCAACACCTCTCTGAGTTCTGGGCACAGTGCAGTGGAGTCAAGCACATGCCAACATAAACGGTACTAGCTGGAACCCCTGAGAGAATGGGGGTGGAGAGCAGAGAGGAGGCATGCTGACAGAATGGAGTCAAATCACTTTGGAGGGCTCACAAAATGGAGACTAATAATCCTTCAAGGAGATTCTGAACTTCTACAAAAGGGAATGCCAGCCATCCCGCCCTCCTGCAATTGCTACTACCTATCCCCCACCAGAAAAAAAAAAGCAGAAGTGCCACTCCCCAGCCTGAGGCACATTCAACACAGAATTGCTTTGAAAGGAACAACTTTCCTCAGTCTCCTTTTAATTGCAGCAAACAACCCCTCCCTCTAAGAGCAGGAACTATAAGCAGACAGCAGCCCAGGTGAAAGGCTCCATTCCTCCAAGCAGGAGGGGAGGGAAAGCAGACAATGGAATGGGTGATTCATTGCACAGGAACACACTCCAGAACGCTACTGCCACATGGGCTTGCTGAACAGCTTAAAGCGGAAGCACACTCTTTTCCATTCTCCTGGAAGCTCAATACCTTCCCCCATTCTCAGCTCTAATTGGAAACAGATAGTAAAGAAAATGCCAGCAAGGCACTGGGCTGTCCAAGAAAGGGAGGCCTTTTTGTTCTCCAGAAGCTAGCAATTTTACAGCATAGCCAAAAAAAAAGGGGGGGGGGACTCTAACATATATTTCTCCCAACTCTCTACCTCTCTCTCCCATTTCATCTGCACCTAGCACTTGTCAAACAGGGCGAGGTGCAAACTTCTTTTCCCTGAATTATGCCCAAGGGGATCAAATCAGAGCACTGTCTTCTAAAATGCTGGAGGCTACACACAACTTGCATTTTTAGGCTCCTGGTTTTAAAAGGCTATCAACCATCAAATATTATTTTAGTACTCACCACCTCTCTCCATCCATTTTAGTGGCACTTCAGTGATGAAGTATACAGTACTTAAACATCAGAATGCACTTCTCTAAACACACAGTAAATGAAACAACAAACCAGACTGTGAGTGGCAGACTCAGTAATGCTTTCCTATTCCCCTTCGATTTCACACATTACTAAATTCTACAAAAGTGAACTGAAAAGCACCAGGGTTGGGTCTACCCCCCTTTCCCTTCCATACACACCTACAGAGGGAATGGGGAAGCTATAACTTCATACAAGATGTAGTACCAATATTTACTATATTCAGGATTCAACTGGTTTCTAATTCAAGACACTAGTTGCAAATATGCTGCTTTTATGAGTGTACACTAGCAGCAGTACAATATTGTAGGTCTCTTTTTTAATATATTAGTTATTAATCCCTTATTCTGCTACCACAAGTGGCTCAAACCTCTTTAGACACAGAAGCATTCTCTCATTCACCACAGTACCTATTGCTTCTGTGGCATTTGCTCATGTAAACATGTTCTGAAAGAAGTCAATATCGCTGGTATAATATGAACAAAAAACGGTTGTGTATGTTAGGCCTCGGTGACTTATGCAGTATTATAAAGCAGTTATTTTTAATAAAAACACAAAAAACTCACTGAAGCAACTTATCACTAGTTCTGCTAAGGAACGCAACACTTTTTTTCTACACCAGATGCTACTATATCTTTTAGGGGGTTAAGAATCAGCCCAAGCAAGCCAATACTCCCCCTAACAGGCAGACATATTAACTCAATAACGCATTGCTCACCTAAGAAGGGATTTCTGTTATATTTATTGGGGTTTCCACATACATTAAACGTGGCATACACATTCCAAACCCAAATTGAAAATTACACACACTGAGATCAAGGTTATGTGTCAAGGTCAGCTAAAATTAGGCCATTATCAGCATTTTTTTTCTTGCTGCTGCCTCATAGGCTTTAGGGACAGGCATGCAACAGATTTTCTTCATCTTAGGCTTGTGGGACTCCTCTAACCATCCTTGACAGACTTACAGCCTTTTCACTTTCTGTGCACATGACAAAAATTTCTTGTCAATCTTCAACGTATACCTGTGTTGACTTCAGGGTTTCCTGCGCACTTCTACATGTTATCCATAGAGTTCATTCATAGGAAAACAGCCACACAAGTGTGGAACTGTACATGCTACATATGTATAAAGTAAAGCACACACCAATTTCATGTACACCTAACAAGCTTATAATACAAGCACATGAGCTACATTAAAAGAAAAGACTTGCTGCAAAAGCTCTGTTAAAACCATTTAGATGATAGATATCATTTCAGGAGATTATCTGTTTTACAAACAAATATTCCAGACAAAAAAAGAGAAAGATTATAAATATTGGGAAAACAGGCAGTAGAATTCTGCACCATGCCCATCAATAGACACAGACCTTCCTGCTTTTGAGCCACTGAAATCAACGCAAGTCTACTGACTGAAGAAGTCAAGCTGATACCACTACTTGTAGCAGTCTCTTAACCCTAATCTGGAATACAGTGCCCAGCGAAGTCAGGCATGCATGATCTCATCAAAGCTTAACAAATGGAGAATTGGTTAAAAATAACAGTGAGGTATATGGGTGATACTGTGAAGTAATATGTGAAATAAGGTAGGTGTCAAAATAATATATCAAATTCAGTTGATAAAAAGTTTGCTAAGATCATGCTTTGGAAATACTAACACCCCCCCTCCATCTCTGCAGGGCACTGCAGGGCATTATATAACTATTAACAGCAAAGAAGTCCAGTTCTTATTATACCACTTCCTGATCTCCTCTGTTTACACACACACACACACACACACACACACACACACACACACACACACACACACACACACACACCATTCTTCTCTTTCCCCACTACCTTCCTATGTCCACAAGGAGGTTTCCATGCTTAAAAAAAAAATACCCCCAAAACAAGGGCCCCAAATGAGAAGAAGTATCTGATAACACCCCTTGCAGGGCAGGAAAAAAGGACTGCTCCTTAACACTGGACAAATTCGTTGATAAAATCATCACTGGCATTGGAAACATGGTTTCCTTGGGAAATGAGAAGTAGTTGCTTTCCTATGTCTACGTATTCTGGAAGCAGAGCTCACAGCTTGGGAGGCCATTCAGCACAGACCAGGTACCCGAGAAAAAACTCTGTGTGTGTGTGTGTGTGTGTGTGTGCGCGCGCTTGCGTGTGTCCAAGTGCTCGTGTGTTTACCTTTGTCTGTTCCAGAGAAGTCATTAAAATGCAGATTCAGCTGAACCTGCAAGGAGACCTGCAGATGCCCCCATGCACCGCTACTATGCAGAGAGGGATTTAGGAGAACGTAGTTTTGTTGAACACAACACAGGGATTCTCAAAAACCCCTCCACTACCCCCCTCTCTCTGAAGACCACCATCAGTTAGATGCTAGCTCCTTGACGAAATCTAAGCAGCAAAATTGCACAAATAAATGAATAAAAATCTCCAAATCCAGTATTATTGGTTCAGGAAAGGGAAGGAATGCCACCTTGAAAATGCTACAAATCTGAGAGGATTCAATCCTTTAGTGGCCTCATGAAAACTGCACCGCGACCCCAGGGAGAAGGAAGCCCCTTGTGCCATTGCAATTTGGTGGCAAGCCCTCCGTACCTCTGCAGTTCCTCTCCCCCTCCCCCCTCCACACCAAGACAAAGAGGTAGACAAATCCCCACAGGGTCTTTCCTGAGCTGCAGCTGCACAGCACAGGAAACAGGAATTTGCTATGGAGCAGGGTGAGGAGGGATAGCTGCGCTGCGCATACACCCCTCCACGCACAGCGATCTCCCCGCAGCTTAGAGAAACATTAAACGCCAGCCCAGCTTCTTTTTTTCGCCTTTTTTTTTTGCAGCAGCAGCAGGCAAAAGCGCTGCAAGACGCTCCCAATCCTCCCTGCTCAGAGTTGTTCTAGGAGCGGAGATGGAAGAGGCAAGGCGCGCAGCCGCAGCCCCGAACACAGCCCTTACCTGAGTGACCATTTTCTTTTTCTCCATAAACCAAAACGGGGGAGGTGTGGAGAAGGGGGGAAGAAAAACCCTTCCGCCAGGTGGGGCTGTGGCAGGACCTCCTCGCCTCTTACCACCCCCCGTCTTCAAACGGCGCTCAAGAGGGAGCGGGGGGTTCCCCTTGATGCTGGCTTTTCCTCCCTTTCTTCTCTCGTGTTTCTTCCTTTCTTTTCTCTTCCTCTCTGGCTGTCTCTCCCCCGCCCTCCCGCTCTGCAGCTCCCTCCCATATCTCAGCCAGATGGCTGATGGAAGGCCCACCCCCGAATACCTAAGGTAATTAATCAGAGCCAGGGCCCGCCTCCTCCTCCCCCTCCGTCCCCGCCTGGCCGGTTGCAGAGCCAGTTCGGAGACAGGCAGAGGGGCCTCTGGGATAGCGCTGGCATCCCTCTTCCCGGGCTGTGCGCGCATACGGGAAGCGCTTTCCTGGTGGGTTGGGGGGGGGGGGGGTACGCCAAGCCTCGCTCCGATTAGAAGGCTAAGGCAGCACATCTCTTCTGAACAAAAGGACTCGGAGCCCTTCAAGCTTGCCAGGCACGCCTGCACATGGCAGCTTGAACTCTTTCGACACAAAAGGCATACCTGCAATGTCATCTCCATTTGATTTCCAGCGGCAGCGAGATGTCCGTCCGTCCGTCTCTCTCTCTCTCTCTCATTCACCTTGGGACACGCTCAGTGTCTTCCTAGCTAAATACTAACCCCTAACTATGACGACCCCTTTGGGTTGGTTGACTTGGTTGTTTCTCCTCCCTCCTTCCCCAAGGGACTGAGCTTCCCAACCCTGTGATGTTACACAGAATAAACGGGAGAAGGGGAATTGGCGATAGACAGGGACATTTACAATCTGAAAGGAAGCAGAGGGTATCTGACGCCTCAAAGCGATTTCCTTCGGTTTTGGTGTGGTTCGGGTTCATTTTGATTTAGTTTGGTGCTGAAATGAATCTGCTCCCCAACCGGAATTGCCCACTGTGTCTAAAGGGGGGAAATAAGAAACTGTCCTGTGTCTAAAGGGGGAAATAAGAAACTAATTAAATGTCCACCGTTAGCTTTAGCTTTCTAGTGCCCTAGCTTACCCCTCATTACAAAAACAAAAAAATACGCCCTCTGGCAAACATATGAAGTGGCCTTAATTTGAGCTAGACCACTGGTCCACTGAGCTCACCACTGTCTATAATACCAATTGGTGTTGGCTCTCCAGAGCCTCAGACTACCTCTCTGGAGATGCCAGAGGCCTCCTGCATCCAAAGCAGGTGCTCTACACACCCCTAAGCTACAGCCCGCCCCCAACAGAGTACAAGAAAAGTACAACTTGTGCACTGCTCCTGCTCAGCATTTATTCTGTCACAAACATCTACTGAAATAGATGGCCACACAGCAAAATGACAGAATTACAACAGTTATCCAAGTGACTTGGTAAATGTACACATTTCCCAGAGAGAATTCCAATTCCTTTTTATTTTTAAAGTAGCTAATAGAGGTAGACGCTGGTGTTTAACATGGGCAAAATCCATATTTAAAGAGGAAAAAGAACACAAGGACAGTAGTCTGACATCAGGAGCCACATCTAGAACACCTGTTTGCAAGAAAGGAGGAAACAAAAATCCCTTTCCATCCATTACATCAAAGTACCAGCCACAACATCACCAGCTCTCAAAAGTGAAGAACACTAAGACCAACTACAGCCGTATCTCGCTATCCCCAGGCTCTGCATCCACGAAGTTCATCATCTGCAGATGCTGAGCCCATAGGCCTCTTCCACGTTTTGCCGAGCCCACAACTCCCTCAACAGACCTCAAATCACTTCTCTGAAGTCCCTTCCAGTTTACCTAGAACGGACTTCGGAGAAGCATGTTGAGGCCCGCAGAGGCATATGGAAGGAGTTGTGGGCCCGGAGCAACGGGGAATTTGCTATGGAATACCCCCCCCCTCACAGGATTGGGTTATTGGGGCACAGATGCTGGACTTCAGCATCTGCAGATTCGTTGTATCTTCGGGGAGCAGAACCAAACCCCCACAGTTACCAAGGAACAGCTATATATACTATAGAAGTGATCTTCAACCTTTACCTCCAGGTAAAGGTCGCTGTAAGTCCTTGCAATTCGGCAGCAGTGCCAGGATCGCACAGCTATTGCTGGGGTAAAAAAGTGGTTTTTCAGTCTACCAGGAGGTTGGGGGAGGCCTCCCCGCAGCTCAAAACGCACCCAGACCGCAATTGCGACCCACTTCTGGTTTTTGGACAAAACCAGAAGTGGGTCATGATTGCAGTCTGGATGTGTTTTTAGGTGCGGGGAGGCCTGCGGAGGGGTCTGCATACTCCCCGCACCTCCCGGAGGCTAGGCACGACTCCCAGGTAGGCTGAAAAACCACTTTTCCCCCCTGCGATGCGATCCCAGCAGTGTTGTCACCGCCATCCTAACTGAGATGAGTGCCACTCCCCTAATGGGGAAACACACTGTCTCCCTCTGGTCGCAACCCCAAGGTTGAAGATCACTGTACTATAGTATAGGCAGGGCAAGGTTACACTATAAACACCTGAAATCAGCTCTGCCCTATGATAAATGCAACCTATGAAAGTTATAAGACAATATACCTGTACATATAACCATGTACAGATTAACACACCTCAGTAGACTTTCACTCCATGCTCTTTCCTTTGATCAAACATTGCTTAGCCATTCAAGGTGGCTTGAACACTTCAAATGGCTGTTTATCATCAAATATCTGTCCCTAACACACCAATTTCCTTTCCTGAAAGAGGAAGGTTGAGCTACACATTAGAAGAGATCAATGCCAAATGTAACAAAGCAGCATTACATGAATTTCACTGTCAGGGGAGAAACAGTAAGACTACCACATGTCCCCTAAATCCATTTCACTTACCACTGTACTTACGACTGTTTATGTTCATCATTACTTTCTGTGACCATACAATAATTCTCAAGAGTAACCATTCATTCTTATTCTCCCACTAAACTTATCTATTGAAATTAAGTATTATAGCCATACGAGCCATATAGCCTTAAAACATCTGCCATTTTAGTTGAGGTTCATCAGGATGGCCACCATCCCCGAGAACTGTATTGTAAAGGCAAGACTTACGGGGAGCATGCTCTCTCAGTGAGCATTTGCTGCAGAATTGCTACTTTCTATGCCATATGGTAAGATGCAGGGCTGCGTGAACTTCATTCACTCCTTCTCTCACCACTCACACCATCTTAACAGATGACTCTCAGTTGAGTATGTGAATTGCCTGTTGGAATCTGGATGCAACGCCACCTGCAGAACTCTGGGGGGCAGTGTACTGTCCAGTCACCTGAGACCATTTACCTGTCCCTCTATGGTTCTTGCAGGAGGTGTGGTCCTTAACACTATTTCCTTCCTCCCTCCCCTCCACCTCACATTCTCTCTTCTTCTCCAGACGTCCAAGGAGAAGGATATGCTCAGCCAGGGCTGGCTGCCCGCAGGCCATCCTCACCGCACTTACACACAAAGGGAACAGCTTCTACGGGCCTCTGATCCATTCAGAACATGTATGTACTGAACTATGAACTGTGAGTAAAATATCTCTTTTGAAACTTTTGCCAAGCCTCCGCTTCTGTGTATGTTTATTGATAGCAACTAGCTGGGTGGGATATCTTATTATAGGAAGGGGGTGCTTTCGCTGATTACTCTGCTTTCCCCTCCCTCTCTCCCCTTCCAACATTGCCTCCATTGGATCACATAGATTTGAAGGGAACTCTGCAAAGGGCATTTGATCTGCAATGGCATTTATATACATTCAAGTCATCACTTGATGGTGGAGCTACTGAGTGGCAAACACGTACATTTAAATGCATTCCGAGGCCCAGTCTCAACAGAGCACCGCTTAACAAAACAGCTTTTGGAAGGAGAATGGGAGAATATGCCAAACTGTTACCAAATTGTTGAGGGAATCTCAAACTGAATATGGATAATTAAATCGCTGTCACTATAGCTCATTGTTAGATACATATAACTTATTATATACAAATATTTATATACTGCAGTGGTTCTCAAAGTGGTGGGTCGCGACCCACCATTGAGAACAAAAGCTGTCCCCTGCCCCCTTAAGGGGCGGGGACAGCATGGCGACGGCGACCCAAGGTATTGCCACCGCCACCACCGCAAAAGTGCCCGAAACGGTCGTTGCGGCACTGGGGCTTGGGGGAGCTTCGGGGAGGCCTGCACGACCCTCAGCAGGCCTCCCCAATCTTTGGATCACTTCAAAACGGTGATCTTCAGGCACTTCCATGTTTCGCGAAAACCGAAAGTGCCTAAAGATCACCGTTTTGAAGTGATCAAAAGATTGGGGGGGGGGCTGCAGAGGGTCACGCAGGCCTCTCTGAAGTGTGGCAATGGCCGTTTCGGTGGCTGTTTCGGTGACGGCAATTCCCTGGATCGCCGCTGCTGGCTCCGCCCTTGCAAACGCTCAAAGTTCTCCTCGCCTCGCGGGGAGAACTTTGAGAAACGCTGATATACTGCTTTTCAACAAAAAAGTTCACAGAGCGGTTATACGTAGCAAAAATAAATAACGTAAGAACCCCCCTGCTGGATCAGGCCAAGGGCCCATCTAGTTCAGCTTCCTGTATCTCACAGTGGCCCACCAGATGCCGCTGAGAGCACACAAGACAACAAGATACCTGTATCCTGTTGCCACTCCCTTGGATCAGGCATTCAGAGATAGGATACTTCTAAAATCCAGAGGCTGCATACAGTCATCATGGCTTGCAACCGGTGATTGATTTTTCCTCCATAAATCTGTTCAGTCCCATTTTAAAGGCATCTAGGCCTTCAGGTGCCATCACAACATCCTGGGGCAAGGAGTTCCACAGATTATTTACTCGCTGGGTAAAGAAATATTTCCTTTTGTCTGTTCTAATTCTCCCACCACTAAATTTTAGTTGATGATCCTTGGTTCTGGTGTTATGCAAGAGGGAAAAGAACTTCCCTCTATCCACTCTATCCTATCTATAATTTTATGTCTCACAGCGCAATCCTGCGCAAACTTCTGGTGGTGGAGCAAGTGCTCCACTGACGGACGAAATCGCGAATGTGCCATAAAACACATTCGCAACAACTCTAGAGTAAGTCTCCGGCGTAAAGCCGGCAGCCCTTACTCCGCTGCTGGAGCGCCCCTGCAGCTGCCGGAGATGGTAAGAGAGGGGGACCATTAGCCAAGCTGGCCCAGGAGGGGGCAGGGATGGCAGCCACCATGTCCCCGTCCCGGTCAGTGCGGTCTTTACACAGCCTCCTCTTACTTCCACCAGCTAAATAGCTGGTGGAAATCTGAGAAGGCCCATTGAGACCTGGCCACGCTATACCGGAGGAAGGGGACGAATGTCTCCTTCCCCCGAGTAGACCTCTGGGCCGATCTTGATCGGCCCGGAGTGAGGATAGGATCCAGCGAGCGGCCTGGGCCACCCACCGGATAGTTAGGCAGGATTGCTCTGCCCATCATGTAGTCGTCCGTCAGTCCCCAGGCTACTTCTTTCTAGACTGAAGAGCCCCAAACATAAGCTTTTCCTCATAAGAGAGGTGCCCCACTCCACTACTAATTTTGGTTGCTCTCTTCTCTTCGGCACTTTTTCCAGTTCCACTATATCCTTTTTGAGATGTGGCAACCAAAACTGGACATAATACTCTAGATGTGATCTTACATAGAGTTGTACAATAGCATGATACTATTGGCTGTTTAATTCTCAATTCCATTTTTTAAATTATCCCGAGCATGGAATTGAGCTTCTTCACAGCTGCTGCACACTGGGTTGACATGTTCATTGAGTTGTCCACCATCACCCCAAGATGTCTCTCTGATCCATCACAGACAGCTCTGAAACCATCAGCGTATATGTGAAATTTTGATGTCTTGCCCCTATGTGCATCACTTTACATACATTGAAGCACATCTGCTATTTGATGCCCAATCTCCCTGTTTAGAGAGATCTTTCTGGAGCTCTTTCACAATTCTGGACTTTACCACCTGGGAAAGGTTTGTGTCATCTGCAAACTTGGCCACCATACTGCTTATCCCCACCTCCAGGTCATTTATGAACAACTTAAAAGTGCTGGTCCCAAGACCAATCCTTGAGGCACACCACTTTTCAACTCTCCCCATAGTTCCGTCCCAAAAGGGCTCACAGAAGAACAATGCAAAGAAATGTTAGCAATAGCCACTAGAAGAGACACTGCACTAGAACCCAACGAGGAACAGCTGCTCTCCCACTGCTAAATATAAGAGATCCACCACTTTGAGTATGCTGCTGCTCTTATTTGTAGAGATTCAATATGCATGAATAGGAATACTACTGTTTGAAGAAAAAGAAACAGACTTTATTGCTGCATTTGCTGACACTATTACCTATCTGAACACTTTAAAAGCAAATTAATAAAAATGAAAAGTTGGAATAAAAACACATACCACCACTATTTTTGTTTTAATCAAGAAATTTTGAAAAAAACCACCCAAAAAACCACCCCTACATATAACTATGGCCATACTGACCCAAAGGTACCCAAGTTCTGTCCAGTCTTGGAAACGAAGTGGGCGCCGGCTCAGTTACTATTCATATGGGAAAATGCCACATATACAGATACTAGGTTATTAATAGCTGTACACTAGACCTTTCTCCTGTCCACTCTGCCAAATAAAGCAAGTATAGTCAGATGACACACCAATTTGAGAGCAATGCTAAAAGGTGATCCCGTAGGCTTTAATCCAATCTGTCAATAATGAAGTCATTGATAACCATGGCAAAAATTACTATCATAGAGCTGCACTATGTAAAAATTAGTCAGACACCACTTTGGGAGAAAGACTACAGGGCCAATTCTACAAGGGTGATGCAATTCACATACCACACGATAGGAACTGAAATTCAGATTACCTCTATGAATATTTGTTTATGAGAACTCCAATACATCACATCTCTGTCGTCATCTGTTCAAAAGATGAATAGTGTATATCATGAAGAAAAGCCTGCATCTGAACAGGCAGCCTGACTTTTGTGCTTATTCTGTCAAAGTACATAAATCTATGGCAGCTTTTAGCACTCCACTAGACAATTCACAAGTAAAAAGCAAACAAGGCAACAGCAAATTTTATATGCCAGCCCAGAAAGACACACACTCAAAATACATTGGGAGTAGAAAAAGACCAAAAGCTCACAATCCAAAAAACGCCAAGGGCCCTTATCTTTTGTGGCAGCTTTCTAAAAACAATTGGGGGTGGGGGGAGAAGCTACAAGGAAAGTCATGGTTTGACAAAAACCAAGGGGAATCAGAGGGTGGGGATTGTAGACTTCCCCCTAACATTTCCTTCATAATTTGAGCATGGAATGGCACTTCATCTTATGCTTTGCTTTTTTCCATACAAACATGGTAGGGTTTCTCAACCAGTGGTACTTTGGCCGATTGCTGGTGGTACTCGGACCACCGAACTACTGGAACCCTGCCCTGATGGGGTGCTGTGAGCGCTATGTTTCCACTCCAAGAGGCTCCTGCCTTTGGCCAAGCCTCTTGAGAATACTGAGAGGGACCCGCCCAGAGCCTCCTACCTGCATTTTCTGGTCTCCAAAACCCAAACACCCGGAAGTAACTGGTGATGTCATCGCCAGTCACTTCCAGTGGTACTCAGCAGGAGAGTGGCGCCAGAGGTGGTACTCGGCTGACAAAAGGTTGAGAACCCCTGTGGTAGACCAAAGCACAACTTGCCCATTTACTCTTGTGATGCAGACATTTTTCAACACAATCAAACCTATTGATTTGCTGGCGGTCCTAGGTCAAAGCCCTGCACTGGTGGTCCTAGGTCAAAGCCCTGCACTGGTGGTCCTAGGTCAAAGCCCTGCACTGGTGGTCCTAGGTCAAAGCCCTGCACTGGACCCACCGTGGCACCCATACCCTGCCTGATGGGGTGGGTGCTACAACTGATATGGAGGGTTCAGGGCTGGCCCAGTCAGTGCCTAACCAGACTGACACCACTCCAACACCACTATTTTTCCCATAAGAAAAAAAGCTGCCACCTTATACTATTTCTTCATGTTTGTTTTGACTTGCAGTAGCTCTTCAAGGAAAGGCAAAGGTATTTTCTAATCCTGTTACCCAAGATCCTTTTAACTGGAGATAGCGAGGACTGAACCTGGCCCTTTCAACTTGCAAAACGTGCTCTGGCACTGTGCTACAGGTGTGGTACACATAAATTGGGAAGGTTAAATCTTCCATCTTCCATAAGTAATTGCAGTTTTTAAGCATGACGCTAGACTTCTTATTTGGCTAACAGATAATATTGTAAAGGTGAGAGGGACATCCCCCCCCCCATGTGAAAGCAAGTATGTGGAATGGTAATCCACATAGTCATGGGAAGTTCATGATTTCTGAGGTAATATTAAACATGTTAATTTTCCTTGTGTGCTTAGAGTAAAAGCTGCCTATTTAATTAAGGTTATGTGAGATTTCATGCTGATCAATCTCGGAAACATCTCACACACACACACACACACACACACACACACACACACACACAGTACTTTTTCATCATTGCCGCTGCCACATTGCTGCCGAATCCGGCGGCAATTGCACACACCCCTGCCGCTTGTTGCCCATCTCCCCCCTAACGACGCCACTGATTCACTGAGATTTTATCAAAGTTTAAGATACAAATTCATAGCATTAAGGCTAACTCCTGTTGATATGATAGATCTGAGAGCTCCTCCCAAAAAGGTGTCTATAACTCCCACCAATTCGACAGTAGTTTCAAGTTTAGACAGCAAAAATCAAATCATAACCAACATATGACAAGTTTAAAGCCTTATCCTCCGATGCCAACATGTGATTATGTGTTAGTTGTCAAATAGCACATGCTACTGTGTCCAAACAAGAGAGCCATGAGGGAGTACTGTGGTTTAGTGCTTCGACATAGTTTATAAGGACCTATTTTAATCCAACTCACACATTTTACTATGCAAACTGACCACCTTTGGCTGGAAGGACTATAGTGCAGAAATATAGCCTGGAGTTCAAGGAAACTGATGTTCCTGGATGTATCCGAGGTGAACCCAATGCCCTAGGCTTCCACACAGGGCCTCTGAGAGGGGGCTTAAGGGCGTAATTTTTACCCAGGCCCAGGGCGAAAAATGGGTCAAAAAGGGGGCCCATGAGCCAAATTTATATGTAGGGAAGGGGCCCAAAAGAAACTTTGTACCCCCTGATAAAATTCCTCTGAATGGCCCTGCTTCCACATCCTTCAGACGGGCTCCCTGCTCCTGAAGGCTGGCATCCAAGGAAATCAGGATCAGCGTTAAGTCCTGGATTGGACACCCTGAGCTCAAACATTTGTTGTTGAGCCACCACGTCAAGTCATGTTGGATGGACCAAAGGAGAGGAATCCATCAGTGATGTCAGTCTGGTACAGGAGGAGGCAACAGTGTTATAGGGACCATACCTGGCATCTTGCCCATGGGATCATCTCCTGACACAAGGCCAGCATCCCTAGAAGCTGCGCCAGGACTAATACATTCATTTGGTAGGTCTTCAGTTCCAAAGATGTGAGGACAATAACCTGGAAACACTTCTCCCGAGAGGAAGAACATGAGGAACCTTGTATCCAGGGTCATCCCCATGTTTTCTAAGCTTTGGGTGCACTCAAGGTTGCTCTTGTTGAGGTTGATTACACTGGAAAATGCACAATTTGCCTCTGAAATGAAAATAACTAATCTTTACTAATTTTGATGTGCTGAAAATGAAAATGACAATAAAATCTGTCAACTGGCTCTAGTTTAGGAGAAGTAGTCCGCATTGCGTACATAGGTGTTGTAAGTGCCATTGGGCATTTACCAGTACATGTCTATGGAATTATCTATTGCGGATCTCTCACAAACCATAGCCGATTTTGCACCTCAACATCTACAAGAAATGACTAATTTAATCTTAGGGGCATAACCTTTGTTAAAATTTGTTGTCCAGTGTTATCAATCCGTGCTGCTGGAGACACTTCACCCTCCGTTGAACATCCTGGGTCCCCCACTGGTGGTTGTACGAGTGGATCAGGATCAGGATGTTATTTAGGTAGGGGTATACTGTCACCTGCTTGAGATGGAGGTGAGCTACCAATACCACCAGCTGTTTGGAGAAAACTTTGGAGGCCAACAATCGTCCAAATGGTACGGCCCAGTACTGGAAGTGACTTCCTGCATAAACAAAGCAAAAGAATCTCATGTGAGAAGGCCTAATCAGGATGCATGGGCTTTCCGTAGCTCCATGGACACCAGAAAGTTGTCTCTTCTGATCGCCACCAGTATGGAGTGCAGTGTCCCCATCTTGAAGCGTTGTTTCTTCATTCACCTGTTGAACCATTTTAGGTCCAGTATTGCCCCAATGTCCCCATTTTTCTTTGGGATGATGAAGTGGAGAGTATACTCTGAAGCTAGTCTGTCCCTGACAGGCTCTATGGCCCCAATCTGGAGCAGGTGATTGATTGCTCCCAGGATGGGAAGATGTTCAGAACGCGACGGCTGCCGAGTCCCGTCTCCGTGCACCTACCCCTTCTCTGCACGATTTTGCAGAGAAGGGGTGGGTGAGTAGAGGCAGCCAGCAATCAGCAGCCCTCACATTCAGAACGCAAGGGGTGCCGACAGTGTCCAAACCCAGAAGTGACATCACATGATGTCACTTCCAGGGTGCAGCAAGCTCCCGTGCCCCAGGTGGCATGGGAGCTTGTTACGCTCCTGATTTATGGTTAATGAAGTAAACCGGGTTTTCATGTACATATTGGAAATAGGAGCAACATCTGGATGGATGTGAGATTTGCAACAGTTTGGTTACTCTGCACAACATTTCTATATAGTTATACTTGGTTGGAATTCTAGCATTTTATACCATTCTAGCATTTATGTAAGTTTTATAAATACTTGCATATACCGGTACTTTTTTTCTCAAATAATCATTTTTTAAAAGTTAATCATTAAAGTCCGCTCGACTGCCATATAATAAATTGCAAGATTCCTTGTAACCTATCCGACAGAATGGTGGAGAATATGTGCATATCTTGCACATGCCTCCTCTGACCCAGGTTAGGAGAATGGCAGGGCAAGGGTGAGCCTTCTCCATAGTAGCACCACAACTATGGAACTTCCTTCCAGAGGTGTTAAGAACTGCCCCCTCCCTCTTGGCTTTTTGGCAAGGGCTCAAAACATTTTCAGTTCATCAAGCGTATGTGTGATATATGTTTGGACGTGCTGGTGGTTGCCTCTGTATGATGCTTGCTGCTATTCCACCCCCTTTTTTCTTTTTTAGGCCGAACTCCAACTTTTTTTTACTAATTGTTTTTCTATTATTGTATTTATTGTTTCTATTGTAAGCCTCATTGTTTTTTGTGAAACTTGTAAGCCACATTTGGCAAAGGAAAAGTGGGATATAAATTTATTTATTAAATAAATAAATCCTGTTAAAGGGGGAGATGGGTCTATAGCTAGCATATGTAAGTAATCCTTGCCTGGTTTTGAAAAAAGCAACACATGATTGCATCTCCTCTAACATTTTCCAAACCTTCTTAGGGAGCAGCAAACACCTATATATATATATCAAGCGTGCACAGCACATGTTAACTGGACACTTATTTTCAACAGCAAGAATGATGTTTGGAATGTTCTGCCTAAGGGGATAATCTCTGTGTTTAGACTTTTGGGTAGTAGGGTAGTCTTCAAGCTAATGCGAAAATGTCTCAAGATTCACAAAATTATGGTCAAACAACTGAAAAGCATGTTCTGCCCTCTGAGATAGAATAAGATCTAAAAAAGTGTTTAACTTGCATTATCCACATTTCTGTACTGGCTCAAACAGAGAAAGAATAAGTCTGCAACCTGGGTTGAGCCCAGGAATAAAAAACAAGTATAACTACATTTATCCAGAATACATGTTAACAACCCAAGAGATACAACCATGAGGCACTTTAAGAGTGGGCACAATCACAATGGAAATACTGTGAAGAATATGGATTCTTCTGGGTCCAAGCTGTTGGTAAATGAGGAAAAGAAAAAGCCAAAAATTGATAGAAACGTGACGGAAAACATCATAGACACTGCAAAAATCAGATATCAAAACTGCTTCAGGGAAACTGAGTTAAGCAAAAAAATAGAGTTTAGCCTTTAAATCACAACAGCTCTGGCAACTCAAGGCAATTTACAGAGCGCTCTTAACATCAACTACAGCAGTGTTTTCAAGTCTCCTGAAGTAAAACTTACAATACCTGTGCTGCTGTTCCTATTAACAATGCAAAAAGTTGTCACTCTTCAGATTTGTCATGCAACCAGGAAAATTCTAAACAATAGTAGCCACTTATTTATTTATACCCCGCCTTTCTCCCCAAAGGGACCCAAGGTGGCTTCTTATAGAAATGGGTTTGGGATACCAGATCCTTGTCTGAGTAAATACCAGGACTGCCAAGGAGAAACAAATGAAATAAAAGTACATTAATGTTATCAAACTTTCCTGTCTCTATGATTATAGTTACGGTATTCTTAAAAATGTCTGAAGCATGTGCCAGGGTCAACATTCATTTCATTTTGTTCCTATCAAGACATTAATCTTGTATTTATGTAGTAGAAGTCTAGAGCGCATCCGAATATTTGTAATATATCATCTTGCTAGAAGTAGAGTCAAGATGGAAATGTCATTCTCCTGGTTGCCACAGCTAGAAAGTCACATGCTCCTTAGTGATGCAGCACCCACCAACCAATGAGAAAATCTCAATGAATACCATATGGTAGATTTTGATGCAACTAAGTCAATTCACACTTAAAAAAATACAATCATGCTTGGAATCTAATATCAAGAACAATGTCTTCAGTAAAATATAAAACCCCTCCTTTAAGAATGTGTCCCTCAAGCTTTCAACTCAGATCCCACTTCTACAAAAGCTTTTGAGAAAGTGCAAGTGCAGCAGGATTTGTACAACAGCTGAGCTCGGAAAAATATCATCCTCTTCTCCAAGTAACACAGGGAACTAATAATGTACAATGGAAAACAAACAACATGAAGAGGCAATAAATTGTAATCTTTCCTTTACTTACCTGGACAACTGGGTATTGATAATCCATACAATATACACCATACATAGCCAAAGGATTTTCCAGCAGTACACCAGGGCAAACAAAGAACTGGAAACTCAAGAGTCTGCGTCTCCCCCCCTCTTGCAGTCTTGTGCACAGGTCTCTGGCAGTGCTACGCAATGCTTGGCTCAGGCCTCTGGGTTTATACAGTACTCGGGTTGATACTAGCTTAGCTGAAAATATACAGGAACTGCCTGACTGGGTTTAGATCAGCTCTTCTGCTTTACCTAGTGAGATCCAGCACTGCTAAACTGAGGTGCACTGAAGCTCCTAAATAAAGATTTCCCAGATGGAAACGAACAACCCTTTTGCAATTCTCAGAAGCAAACAGAATGATAGCAAGGAAGAAGGGAATGCAGCAATGGGCAAAGGAGGGAGGAAGCAAGCAAGCACATAGGAGCCAAAGGATATATGTTCTGGGCACTAGGTGCGTCAGAGGGAACACTCACAATCTAGGACAGCAAAGAGCATATGGGACTGTTTCTCCCTCCACCCTCAGACCTTTTTTTACTGTCCCAGGCAGAGACAGGTGCTGGGATTAGCACAGCAAATCCTTTTGACGATGCAGAGGGAGGGGAAAGAGAAGCCACATTGATATCGGCAGTGAAGGGTGGTGGTGTTTTTTTTCATAACCAAATATATGATTGTATCATTTAACACCTCTCTCTCTCTCTCTCTCCATTTAACCCAGACAGAGACAGCTGCTTGAATGGGTACTGAAGTGGGAAAGGGAGAGAAAAGAGAAGACAGCAATATGAATCCACTAAGATGCCTTGAGCTATGTAGGATGCAGGCTCTCAGCTGTTCCGGTCAAACTTAGGAGGATTAATTCTGGCTGCCAGCAAAGGGAATGGGAGAGGGTGAGGACGGGGGCTAGGGTTGGAAAAGCCAGCTGCTCTTCCCATTTTAGAAAACTTCCTTGTATCATTCCAAACACACACATTCCTACAAGAGGATGCTGGAGCTCTAACAGACATGAACAAATGCTAAGTTAATCTGACAAAGACAAGCAGGTTCAGAGTTCCATTTGGAGTCATGGATTACCATGTGTGCTATCTGTAACCTGAGATCAGACCAGTACTTCTTAGAAGGCTGAAAGTAGCTTGAAGGAAGTAGCAAGATGTGGATAGTATACCTTCAGCAGCAACTAAGTAGAGAACTACTTAAGTACAGGTTAGTTTCCAGGGGTTGGTCTGTAAGTTGTTTTGTTATTAAATCCAACATCACAACTATAAGCAGCTAACATTATGAAATATTACAAAAAAATGTATTTACAGTACACCTACAGTACAGTAGTCTATATTGTGAGGTCTTACCTTGAAAAGTGGGCTAACAGGGCTTGCTGGGGCTGGCTAGAATAAGATGGAAAGTGTGGGAATACTGGTAATGGGCACTAATGCCATCGATGGACATACGATCAGGTATGTTTGTATCTTAAAAGTTCTCAAGTAGGGGAGCTTCTGCATATGACATTTTATTGTGCTCTCCAAAAGCAGTTCAGGCTGGCCTGAGCTACATAAAAATTCCATGGTTTGACAGTCTGGGTACACTCACTCTGGGGCTTGAGCAGTCTGGATGCCCAGTCAGCCAAATGGGGAAGCCAAGTAGAATTGCCAGACATCAGAAGGCAGCAGTGGCGTCGCTAGGACGTGCGTCACCCCAAGGCGGGGGGGGCGCACGTCACCCTAGCAAGGCCCTGACAATCGGTGCGATTTTTGGGGGGGCGACCCGGCTGCACCCTGCCCCGGGTGCCCCCCCGCCCAGCGTCACCCTCCGGACGCTCCGAGGCCAGCCCGGCTCTGCCGGCACTCCAGGGCCTTCTGAAAGAAGGCCCAAGCACTGCGTCAATACGGGTACTTTTACAATTTTCGTGCATGCGCAGAGACCGTTTTGAGGGCAAGGGCCTGCCCTCTTGCCCTCAAAACGGTCTGCGCATGCGCAAAAACCATTAAAGTACCCGTATTGACGCACTGGGCCTTCTTTCAGAAGGCCCTGGAGCGCCGGCGGGGCCGGACGCTCCCGGGCCGGCCTCGGAGCGTCCGGAGGTGATGCGTGCGGGGGGTGCGCGCGTCACCCCCGGGCGGCCCGCCCCCCCGCCACGCTCCAGCGACGTCCGTGGAAGGCAGCCCTTCCTAATAGCGAGCAGAATCCAAATAAATGAATGCAAAGAGCAAATACATGCACACTTTTTAAATACTGCATTCGTTCATACAAATTGCAGATTTAAAAGCACATAGCTATGCAGACTGGAACTTGCTACAGTGACATTACAGTGTAAAAGGATCTCTTCATTTCTCATATTCAACTTTATGCTCCTAGTACAATCCTGCACCAACTACTGAACTTATCTTACTTTTGGTTACATCGGAATGGTTTCCTTTTGACTAAGTGCAGTATACTGATTTACTGAAATATGAAATGACTTTGCCACTTAAAGAAACATTATAGAGTTGCTGTCAAGAAGCTTCAGTATTCAGACTCATGGAGAAATATAAAAGTTGTGTTCTTTTGGTACCATCACACATAAACCAAAGTTCATGCCAGTAACCATACAAGTAACATTACAATTTGACTTGCATTTAAGTGTTGAGAAATCTCTGTAGCAACCTTAACTTTTAAGGAAGCAGAAAGGATAGTTACAATGTGTGATGCTCATACAGATGTAGGTATGAATGTTTCCTCTGCTGTAAACCCTTTTAAGATAAACATAACGATTGAAAATTTAAGAATCTACATGGTTACAATCATTGAGCATCATTGTCCTGAACATTCGGTGAATGAGCCTGTTCAGATTTTGCACAAAGGCAGTGTTTATGTTAACTCTGGTTTGTTTGATCGCCCAAACTGAAACCTTCAACTACCTGTGGTTTGTTTTGGGTGAACACACTGGAACTAAACCATGACCTGAACCCATGGTATGAAAGTTGGATTGTTAAGAAGAATTTGCCTTAACAGTTCTTTCATGTGACATCTGAACAGAGAATGCTGGCTTGTTTCAGCAACTCTGCCCTCACAGTGCCATCATCTACAGATACAACAGCTTATCCCCCTTGCACTGAAACGCACGAACTGTCACTGTTGACCCATCTGCCTCTGTGTACTTTTGCTTCCGCCAGCTAAGAGCAGGTAGGAATGTCTTAAGAAGCTAATGATTGGTTTACAATGCCCCTCTCTTCTTCCAACTAATGGCAAGAGCACAGTGATGGAGCAATGTTTTGCCAGGAGCCAAGAAGAAACTAGGCTTAGGAGGTCATCTGGGCACTCCAAGGATAGGCAGAAGGGACAGAGCAAAAATAAACCAGAATGAGACAGAACAAGTCCAAATTTAATGATCATCTGCAGTGCCAATCCTAGCTTGCTAAACAAACCAGCCCAATGTGATCTGTCATTTTTAAAAATAGTTTTCTTTGAATATTAATGGCTATGAATCTAATCATAAAAAAGGTGCCTACTACTTGCGTTGTGTCAATACATTCTTCAGGGTTAGTGTATTAAAATGCACTTGCTGAGCTGCTGCTCCAATTAAGAAATTTCTATCCAACAGGATGTGGTTTATAATATACTGTACAGTACTATACAAAAAATACTGAATGATGCTGACTCTCATGACGACAATTATGCTAAATGAAGATACCTGGGTTAACTTAGTTTGAGAACAGATATCAAAGAGTATCATTGGTTGAAGGTTCAGTGGTGTGAAGAGGTAGCTGCCTGAAGAGTTTTCTGTTGAAACTGGGTTTAATACTGGAAGTCCGTTGAAGTCTTCAAGCAAACCTTCAAAGTTTTTTTTTTAAACAAACCTCATGGCCTTTGACAGTTACAATTGTCCGTGTGATTAAGTAGTGGATGTGAGTTAATCTACGCATATTGTACTTTATACTTTACACTTTATATTAACACACATTTTATATGAAACTTGAATTTTGATATAGACTGCTAGACAAATGAAAGTATAAAGCACATTGTGCATGTAGATGTTTTTTCATTTACAGTTGTGAATCCAAATGAGAGAATTCTTAAAGCACGTAACTGTTTCTCTTTACAAGTTTCCTGGACAGCTTTGCTAGGTGTCTTAGGCCTAGCTGGGTCCTTCTCTGTGTTGTGAAATATCCAGCAAAGCATTCATTTGTTGTGAACTGAAGGATCAGAAAGGACATCTTGGGGGGGGGGGGGGAGAACCTCTAATGAACCCTGTTGCTTTTCTCCTAAAGGAAGAGTCTGAAGTTTGACTGCAGAATGAGTTTTGAGCTGCAGGATCCAGGCTATCTTTGCTAAGGTCACTGGGAAAAGTTCCACTGGGAAGATCCAAGATGGAGGAGCAAAAGGAAGGCAAACATACCTGTCAGATGGCTTATCTCCTTCCCTATCAGAGTTTGATGGGATTTGATCCCCCCCCCCAAGTCAGACTGTGTCTCAGAGAGCATTCTCCTCTCCCACACCAGTGGTTCCCATGCCAGATGGTCCTGCAAGCTGGGAATGAGTGTTGGCGGGGGCAAAGAAATATTTTTAGGTCAAGTCAAAACTATAATTTCAAACACTGTGGCATTCTCCTTTTTCTCAAAATTTTTAGACTTCTCCTCCTGGTCCCTGGCTGGGAGAACCGGCAGGGAAGAAAGAAAGAAAAAAGGCTCCTGGGAGAAAAACAGTCTCAGGCTACTCTCAAGCAGGGGCTCAGGAGCAGCAAGAAAAACCCTGCTCTCTTCAGATAGAAGGTGGGACCAAAAGCCTGGGAGGGTTATCTTTCAGAAGGATGTGAAGTTTTTTCTGTTTGGCCCCACCTGGTCCCACCCCCACCTTCTGTTTGGCCCCACCTGAAAAAGAGTTAGCCTTTCGCTGTCTACTCTCCTGCTTTGATGCTCGAGAACCCTTTGCCCCTCTGTATCAGATAATTACCCAATGGGGTGGTACTGGGATCCATTGCCACCCCTTTCTTCAGTTTGTCATGGCAACCCCTGCACTATTAAATGAAGGAGGAGAAAAAAAAATTAACAGCACATCTAGCTGGCCACTGTTGGGAACAGGATGCTGTACCAGATGGACCTTTGCTGTGAGCCAGTAAGATAGTTCTTATGCTCTTTTAAAGAACATTAGCCTTCATGCACAGAGGAAGGCAATATACCCCTAAATAGTAGCTGCTGGGGGAAACAACAGAGAGTGATGGCAATCGCACTTGTAATCCTTCTTTCCATGCAAATATTAAAAGTACTTGATTACACAGAGCAGAGACGGCTGTACCATCAAGTGTGCTCAATCAAAAAAAGTGTGTCATATTTCACTAGAAATCTTAATTTCATGCACATTTATGCAAATGTCATCGATAAACTCTGGGAGAGTTCATTAAACTGAGTGATATCCTAAACTTATACACACACATTTGGATCTCACTGACCACCTAAGGGACACAAACATTATTAGGGTACTCTCTACCAAGCAGAGTCATGAAATTTGGTACACATGTAATTAAAGACATTAGAAAAACCTGAAAATGTGATGTTTTTATACCCCTCCTCTCTGTAAAATTGGATTCAACCTTCACCCACAAATGGTATTTCCAGAACATCCAGAAAGTCAAAATTTTGCAAACATATAGCCTCTAGAAGGCATGTTGATTACTAAAAGTCTGAAAAATGGGTCACTGTTGCACCTAGCACTCAAAACCTATGGCATTAAGTGTTCTTCATAACCGAGGTCATGATTCCATCACAAAGCAAGCCAAGCTGCACATGGAACAGAAAGTTGGGGTGTACGGGTTACAATGGTTCTCCAGACTTGAATTTGAGGAGGGGACACTACTAGTAGCAGCCAGAAACAATAATCCATGCTTGTTCTCTGACATGAAATTCCATTATCACAGCTAAACAGAAGGGTTAAAAATGAAGCTTTTGCCAAAGACTGCTTCCTACTTGAATGTTCTAGGAGGCAGTTCTAACAGATGCTTATACAACACTGCTCATATTTCACTATTTCTACAAAACTGCCCACAGCACTTAACACATTCCTTTCATTACTCTATGTCAAAAGCCTCAAAGGTACACAGGTACTTCCGGAATCCAAAGTCCTGTTCACAAATTGGTATTTAGAAAAAATATATATTAATGAGTAGGATTTGGCAGCAGAGAACAAAGACCAAGGAGTATGTTCTGGCCTTCTGATAGATAGAGGAAGAAGATGACACAGATGGCAGGAAATAAATTGTAACAAATTTTTATATATATCACAAAAGGAATACACAGATAATTAGATTTAGCTACAAATTCCTAGTAACATTCTAATTCTCAAAGTGACCTTCACAGAAAAATGACCTTCCTACATGACAGGTACAAGGACTGGTTTCAGAGGTAATGTATTACTGTGAAGTAGATTGTCCCATGACACCCAGTATGGCAACAAAAATGGGCTCAGAGACAAGGAGATAATCTCTGGATTCTTAGGGGATACCCCAGGTACTCAGAATATTGTTGGTTCAACAGAGAAAGAGAGAGATACCCTCCCAAACAGGAAGACCAACCATTACAAACACTGACAGTGTGGGGGCAGAGTCAAGGTGGCTGCTAGGTTGAAGGGAAGTGAGTGGCTTTCTAGTTCCTTCCCTTCAACCTAAAGCCAGAGGGTGGGGGAAACTGGGATCGGGGGTCTGTCCATTTCACAATTCAGAAAATGCTTTGCAGGTCATTAATTGGGAGCTGAAGAAAAAGCACTTCATTCAATCCAGATTAACCTACCTACTTCTGGAATACTAATGCTGCAAAGGGGGAAAGACCCTATAAGAGCCTAAGGGACCCAGAAACGTAACAGCTGGAGTTTGAGGATATGCACCACGAGACACATAACTGTATCCTCTAACCCCCATTTTCCCCAGACTCTCCCATACAGTGTAGAGAGGAACCTAACCCTCTCCTCCCCATTCATGCACTATATACTGGAGAGTTCAGTGATGGCTGTGCCAGATCCAGTGCCAGCACAAAACTACTGCTATGGGCTCTGTTGACAAAGTCCTGTAATCCCCCCAGAGGCGAATGTAGAACCTCGTGGAGTGGGGGCCGCCGCCACCTCACCCCCACGGCCACCACACGCCCTGCCCCGATATAGTGCGCCTCCGCGGTGTGGAAATGCCCTTGCCTGGCGTTTTGGCTCCTTTTTCAAGCCAAACAGCACCTGGGAGGGTGGGAGGGCCAAACCTGCAGCGTTCTCACTGCAAAGAAGATGTGGGAGAATGTGCACGTACTGGGGGCCACCGCCCCCAGTGCCACGTCGCCTCTGAATCCCCCCCCACCTCCTGATGATGCACTGGGCACTACCACCAACACGAAGGGTTCAGACATCAATTGGCCTTGTGTGTGTTCTGGTACATGAAGGCCCTTAGTCAGCATCCTCCCTGGCTGCAGTAGTCTGCAGTAGTTCTTTCTACTTTCACCTGAAGTCTGCAGTAGTTCTTTCTTTATCCCCACTCAGGAGAAGGAGGAGAGACCCCATATCAGCAACTCAGCAGTATGGAGCTCCCTAGACTGGTACCAACCGCCTGCTCAATTCAGACCTCTAATCTTCCCGACTTTGATTTAACGTAGCAATTATGGGTAATGTGGTTTGAAGGAGATAAATGCCCAATACGGGGCTGGCTGGCACTGACGTTCATTCCGCTCATGATGCGAGAACAGTTTTAATTAAAATCCCCTTTATGATAAAGGAGCTGCTTGACTGGATGTTTCTGTGTGGCCCCGATACGGAGCTTCCTCTAAAGCGGATTAGAAATCAAAGTTTCCCCTCTTCGTGCTACTGGCAACACAAAAAGAACTGGAACAGTCACCATGTTGCCCCAAATGCAATTCCCTTAACCCAAGAATTGCTGGGATCACATAAGGCTGATGCAGATAACAATCAAAACCCCTGCCTCCTATAAGGTCAGACGTAGAGGAAACGCTGCTGCAACTAAAAAGAAAAGAATGCTACAATCCTAAAAAAAAGATTTCCCCTTTTAAATCAAATAAACACAGTATTGTTGTGTTCTCTTACACTGCAGGCAATATTGCTTAGTATGAGATTACATCCCACCAATACAGCATGTAGCAATATTGAAAATCAGCCTCATTCTAGGTTAAAGTAGGTCTCTAGATAGATGAAACACTTTAATTCAACCTAACTGTACATACAAGTCCTAGCACAGATAGGTTTTAGACCTGATCGATCATTTCTGATAAGAGTTACAAAAACACTAGGTGAGATACGTTCTGTTTGATCCTTCCTCCCTGCTCACTCCCCCTTTGTTTACTTATGAGCTCTATGATCACCATTTTTACAGAATATACTAACATTAGTATGTTGTTTAATCTGGCTTTTTAAAATTTCTTCTGCCATTTATCACAGTAAAATGCTAGCCTTTGCATTAATACATAAAAAGCAGCACACGCTTTTGCGGCCTGCAGAAAGTACAGGATGGAAAATAAAGGATCCCAAGTTTGATTGTGCATCATCTTTGTTATTCTTCTCAAGGTTACCTGAAATTGCTAAGTGCATATCAACACAATATGCATTTTAAGAACTGAAATTCTGCCTGACCTTTGAAGTATGTCATCGTGGGATCTCTCTGCAATACCTTTATAAGAATTCAACACTATCGGACAATGATTTCCCTCCTTGAGCTTATCTTACTCCAGAAACACCTTCTTTCAAGAAACTGCTTTCTGAGCAGCTTCAACGTTCCAGGGTCACTGCCTTTTCTAGGCAGAGGAACCACTGAAATGACAGATAAACCCAGTGTTTCAAGATGTGGAATAAGATGTGTAACCATCCAGTACAGAAATTGCAATGAAACAAGTATTTGAAATTAAAAAACTGGAAGACAGGAGCTAGTCACTAGGGTGCTACCATACTAAGAAAGTTAGCCTTCACAAAACCCTAATTCCTTACTCCTGTGAGAACAAAAGGGAAAAGCAGGTCAGAGACAACAGCATGAAGGCATAACAGTTAGGCTGGTGAACAAGAAAACAGCTTGGCACAATTAACAAGATTAAAGGGGGATTTAAAATTAGGATAGAGAGAGAGCAATGGGCAAGATTGATCTTTACAGGATTAAAGTCAGAATCCTACTAAGAGTCCAGTGGTCCCGAGATCAACATCACATAATGGGATTAAATCGAGAGCGGATTTGTTTTTGTGCCTGAATCCATAGCATCTGTACGTCCTCCACTGTAGTTTAACAGCGAATGAGGTCCACAGTAACAAAATGGAATTGGTGACACAACACTACCGACAACATTTATGCTACTGTAGAGAAGACCACAAAACAAATTCCCAGAGAGCCCTGCAAGTGTGACTTGGCATATAATGGGCTGGCTGGCCAAACACCTAAAAATACTGGATAGCATGTTTCCCAAGGTGAGCCATAATTCTTGTTATGGCAAATAGGACAGGATTTCCTCATAATATACAGGCTCACAGCTGGAAATGGGCATGCTGAATAGTGGCTACTGATAGCACCTACTAGTTATGGAAATTCAAAAGAACACGACTTGCCAAACTCTGTAGATCAGGGATTGGGTCCAGAAGGTCCCAGGTGCAATCTCCAGCATCAAGTAGCACTAGGAAGTCCCACCTGCAACCCTGAAGAGTCTCTGCCGGTCAGTGAAGACCATACTGAGACATATGGACTAACCGCCTGATTCAGTAGAAGGTAGCTTCATATGCTAATAAAATGTATATTTTATATACAAAATTTAATTTGGTAATTTTGATCTTTCTAATCGATTTTTTTAAAGTCACAAGCTACTTTGCATACTATTGATACAGAAAATCAGAATAAAAATTAAGTGAACAAATTCTCACAGATTCCACTTATAAAAAATGCATCAAGTGTACCATGAACGTGCCTAGTAACATAGCAAAAAACAAACAAACCTGCTTCTTCTTTCAACTTGACTTTCCCTTTTCCATAATGGAATAAATGCACATACACAAAAGATGTTTTATTACCCAGGTAGCAGGGGCTACAAGCATAAAGAGGTTATACAGGATAAAGCCTTCACCGCTAAAGTCAGGCATGGCCCAGGATACATGCAGATCACAAAAGGAGACAGGGTGGCTAAGGGAGCAAAGCTCCAGACCATTTCCTAGACGAGGATCCAAAGTGAAAGCTCCCTGCAGCTGAGGTCTCTTCCAGTTTTGTGAGAAGAGTTCCAGAGGAAAGCTGGAATAGACCTACCCAAACAAACAAACCTCATGTGACTGTATGGTACATGGTTAAAAACTGGGGAAAATGGGTAACAAATGTGTTTTATTAGTGGGGAAATTGCTTAAATATCAGAACTGTCATACTTTATCTGCACTGCTCTTAGTAAAACACTGTTGTTGTTTTTAACTAGTGAAAAACGAGTGTGCGTTTTTCAGTGTGAAGGAAGGAGCTTGTATTATTCTATGAGTTTCTACATTTCTGCCCTGAAAGGCCAATTCCAACAGATTTTGTACAAAAAACACTTCAGATATCCACTTCAGTAGTGAATGACAATACAAGCAAGTAGAATTCTATGTATCCTTGCCTGACCACCCAGGGCACTGTCTCATTTCAAAATATCCACCCTATATTTTCAGAACTACAATTCCCTAGCTAACTCTATGCAAAGCTCAAAGGCACAGATGGCTAAATGCTGCACCCTGTAAAACTCTCCCTTTATTAGTCGGTATTCATATTACAAACATCACCTTCTGCAGAAGGGCAAATGAAACAGTGCCATAAGTAGGAGCATGTTGCTAAGACCCAGGTTTGGCAGCAGACGTGGCTTTCTAGTCCCCAGGGTGGTAGTGCTGATGAGCTCAGAGACTTAAGGGGAGTGAAACAGAAAATATTCTCGTCAGTCAGAAGCTTGAAACTGAGCTTGCCTCTTGAACAAGATACTGTAAATGAAGAGGTTTCAGTAGAGTAAAACAGACATTTTGAAACCGTCGACACCAACTATGTTTAAGGTCCAAGTCAGCAGGTCTGAGTTAAGGTTGCATTTTCACAGAACATTGGAGAAAGTCATTTTAACTAGTGTACCCCAAGTTCCTATAGAATAAGTCACCACACACCACATACGGACAAACCGTATTTATCTGTTAAGACTGCACTCCTTTCAACAAGGTAGAAGCTGACACATCACCCCCTCCCACTGTACTTGGGAGTACAGATTTGATCTCTCAACTATTAGATCAACAATGTCTCCAATAGTGTTGTTCCACACAACGCTCAATTTTCGGGGAAGAACATATTCTCTGTGCTATCAAGACATTGCTGTATTTCCTATACTGTATACAGTACAGTACAGTGAGCCCTTCACACCCGCGGACTGGCCATCCACAGATATAAGTATCTGTGGAGGGAGGGATCCCACTGGGGGCGGGGCGGCGCCATTTTACTTTTTTTGAAGCGCCATGCATGCACGCCACTCATTTCTTTAGTCTGGCACTGCATCATAAGCTCCTAAAAGCCTGTGAAAAGGAAAAAAAAAACGTGATCAGAAGAGACTTCGGTTGCGCGCAGGAACCATGATGGCTTAGTGGTTAAGACACTGAACTGCAGACTGGAAGGTTGGTAGGACAGCAGTTCGAGATCTGAGTGCCGCGTGACGGAGTGAGCTCCCATCCCGTCCCAGCTCCTGCCAACCTAGCAGTTTGAAAGCAAGAAATTGCAAGTAGGCAAAAATAGATATCACTGCAGCGGGAAGGTAACAGCATTCTGTTAGTCATGAAATTAGAATTCAGCTTCCTGTGGCACAATGCCAACTGAAAAAGGGTTGGGGCACTAACTACGGTACTATATTGCAAACTCCAGTGAGCCTCTCAACTATTGAGGCTTCTTTCTGTAGAATACAGTAAGATCAAAAACTTTCTAGATAGGTTGTGAGTAGAGAACCAATAGAGGTATGCAAAAGGATCTCAGCAGTTCCAAATTCTCAATGTCCTACAATGCCTATCAACCCAAATGATAAAGAATCTCTCATGCACGAGCCACAGCAATAAGCCGATCCAAGAGACCAGGTTATTACAATAATACACAGTGAACAATGCTGGCCCAGCCTACATAGAACATGACCGAAGCATGGTCTCTTTAGATGACCCACACTTACTTATCTTCATCATGAATTGCAATACAGTTCTGCTCTTATGCCTTGGCAATCCTTGGATAAGGGGCTTACAAATATCCAGCATACAAAAATTCACAAATACTCAAAACCATCCATTAAAATGGTTATATATTGAATTTAAACAGAGGAAAGTACTTCCTACCAAGTAAAAAAAGCCACCACCTACAGAATTTCATCTGTAGTGTTCAACTAAACAACTGTGCAGTCACAACAAACAAGCGTATAGGTTCACTGTGTGTCCTTGCCATAACCTTCTGCACTGGTGTCTGTGTTATCGTGGGATGTAACAACACTCTTGCCGACTCACTGAGCAGGGAAGGCAGAGGTGCTCCTGAATGGTCCTTAGTCATATTTGAGTACTGAAATCATTCTTGGGTTGATCTCTTTATGTCCCTGAAGATCAATGGTGTTCTGCAGTTGAGTGGGACTTGACCTTTGCTTTTTGTCTTAAGGGGACCATGTGAAACTTCTAGGGAGTTTGGTAATGTCTTAGATACCTAGGGATACCTCTCTTCTATAAAAGATACCTCTTATAGTACCCATCGGTATTATAAAATAGGAGGCAGGCCCTCACTTCTTAAAAAGGCAGATACTTCTTGCAGTACAAGTGTATACCGTAGGTTGAGTAGTGTGAAATACTTCTCAAGGTGAAATTGCATGAAACTCTATTGCATAGTCTAAATCAATTATGGCAAGAACCCAAAAGACTTGCAGGGTGGATTCTCAAGTGTCAACAAATTGAACTCCCTGTAAATTTTGGCTGTGGGATTAGATTTCAGCTTCTGGTAGAACAGGATTAAACAGGAGAGCCTTGGTACCAAGAACAGTACTTGGAAAAGTGAGGTGGCCAAGAAGTCATTCACAAAAACCGAGTCTTCTGCAATTATGGTAAAGCAGGGGTTCTCAAACTTTGAGTTGCCACTAGGTGTGCTGGAGCCAGTTACAGAAATATATATAAATTTTGTACATAAGAGAATATTCATAATAGTAGAAAAATATCTGCAGCTGTGAGGTTGCTTGCTCTTGCTCTCCCAACAAGCAACCCAGCCCAGCAGTGACTTCAACCAGGAGGAGGAAGGATTATGGAGGACAGAGATGGGGGAAGAAGAAAATGAAGGAGCAAGAGGGCCTCAGGTAATTATGTCACTGAGTTCAGAGGGTCGATCGACATATGTTGGTGAGCCAGATGTGGCTCGTGAGTCACAACCTGGGGACCCCTGCTCTAAAATATTATCAGTGTGCATACTGAAAAGGCCCTTGCTGTCAAATAGAAGATCTGTGCAAGCTCTGGTTTCTGGAGGCTTTGTGACGCCACGTGCTGCTGGCAGTTCATTTCAAGCAGCTGCAACAAAGCAGCAGCAGCAGCATTGGAGGAGTGCTGCCACAGCCATAGGACCAAGCCGGTACTGGTACATCAGTGTGGGGCGTGCCATGGGCGGGGAGGGGGAGCTACTGGGCGGACTGGGTGAGGGCAGGAGGTGCAGACCAGGCCAGAGGGGGTAGATCTCAGCGGCAGACATGCACATCAAATCCAATCCCCCCTCAGTTTGACCCACACTGCCTGCTTACTCTCCTCAGACTTACGCCAGCAATAGAGCTAGTGTAGGTCCCAGGAGACCCATAGAGAATCAGGGGGCTTACCCAAGGACAAGGGAACAAATGTTCCTTCACCTCAAGGAGACCTCCTAATTGCCCCACCACCACAGGATGCAGAGTGCGCCTCCATGGCACGGCTGCACATGGTGGGGGGATAGGATTGGGGCATAAGGCAGGGATCATTGTAGCCAAATTTGCTTTCTTCAAGAAGGGCTGCAGCTGGTGCAACAGTTAAAACTGGGTAAAGGCAGTCCTAGACAGAGCCACTACCTGCAACTCCATGAGAAAAGCTCAGGAGAAAAGAGCATCTGCAGATTGCAAATCTGAACTTTCAACAGGAGTGCAGCCCCATTCAGAACAAGCTGTAAAACCATTCCAGAACCAGTTTTTCTACAATGGACAGCACCTCTGACTTGCCTAGGTAAGTTTTAGTTTATCCACATCCAGTCCCACAGAGCTGCCAGGCATGGGTTCAGAACTTCCAGTCTCCATGGAACCAGATGGAAATGAAAGCTGATCATCATCAACATACTGGTGACACCACATTCCAAACCCCCAAACGCTCTACTATAGTGTTCTATACTATATTTTCTTGTTCAAAGAAAACAAACATGCAGGTCAAACATTCCAGAGGAGTAGTGCAAGCCTCTTGCAAAAGCATCTATGCAGTGCTTTGGATTCTGTACTAGCCACAAAAACAAGTAGTTCAGCCATCACAGTCCCAGATAAGTCACCAAATTGCTGGGCACTAGCAACAGAGGACTGGTATCGTCGCTCATCATACAAATGAGCAGGGGCTACTGTCAAAGGAGAGCATGTTGTGATAAATGATCCATTGGTCAGACTCATCATTTTATTGTTTTCGACTGCACCACTGGCACTTTACAGAGCAACATAAGGAAAACAATCTCTGCCCCAAGCAGCTTACAGTGTAATTTTTGACACCAAGGAGACAACGGAAGGGGAGAGGCAGAGGCAAGATTCAGCATGGATATTTTTACAGCAGGTGACTTGTGCATCTTCCATAAGATACTGGAAACATATTCCAAAACCAAATCATCAATTAAGGATGAGAGGTTTCTGCACTTCTAACTGCAATGGATTTTACACAAATCTCATCTCTGAATATTTAGAATAGATGATTTCTAGTTACAAAGATACATCTGAAAATATGCAGGCAAATAGAGCTGCAAACTGAACGGGGGGGGGGGCAACCACCTTGCTGGGTCCCAATTCTTTTAATGGCAGCCTGATCTGTAGAGATCAGCAGGTGAAGTTCACCCACCCCCCACTGCAGGTAGATAACCATTATCACCAGCTCAAGTCTGCAGATCAAGCTGCTGTTAAAGGCACAGGAAACGAAACCTGGTTAGTAAAAAATATTGGCAATCCTAGTAGGCAGTGTCTGATATAGCCTCAGTGGCAAGAAGTTTCACTGCTCTGCTTGACTACAATCTATGCCCCCACGTCAATCTTTCTTCTCCTCTCCCACCTGCCCCATCCTGCAATACACAGACACAGACACAGAGAGAGAGAGTTAAAAATTAAGCAAATAGGTTGAGCACATTTATGTTGGCATGCATTGTATCAATTTGCATAATGTTCACTCAAAACTATAGTACTCATTAGAGTTACTTACAGTACGCCTGCTAACTGGGCAAGAGGCACTTTTTCAATTGGTACTCCTCTTATATTTAGCAGGGTGGAGTTCTGCATCTTTTTTAGATTGTGAGCCCTTTTGGGACAGGGAGCCATTTAATCATTTGATTTTGTCTGTAAACCGCTTTGTGAACTTTTTGTTGAAAAGCGGTATATAAATACTACTGCTACTGCTGCTACTGCTACTGCTACTGCTACTGCTACTACTACTAATAATAATAATAATAATACAGTGCCTTTCAGTTTCTTTGCTTTAAGAATCCATGCCCTGCCTTTGAGCATCTTTATATTAATGCACATTTTATTTAAATATCATCAACAGGAGTTACAAGTTCTCTGGCAGTTACAAGTTAAATCTGGCAGCTAATAACAAGCCACACAATATAAAATGTCACAGAAAAAAATGCACATAATTATGCAGCTTCAGAATTAATTATCTAAACTAATTTCTAAGCATAATTTCCATGGCACAAAATTTGGATTACCCCGTGGAAATAATTTTGGGGATTGAAGTACAGACTACTGCCAGCCCTGCTTATTGAATTGCTTATTTATAAATTACTCTCCTACTCAAAAAAGTCTGCATGTACAACTCAACTTCCACCTTCAAGCTACATTGTAACAAGCTGGCATTTGTATACACAGAAAGAAGTTTACACAACATTTGCACATCTCAGCCTGGTAATCCTAGCATGACAAGAACGGTATCCTTGCACCAAATTCCTAGTCACAGATACCACAACTATAGATTACCTTTAGCTACTTCTTCCTTGACTGGAATTCAACCACCCTGTGTGTGCGCCCCCCCCCCTTCATCAGCAGAGTCCTCCAGTCACACCAAAACCCAATCCCAAAAGAACCTGCATTACAGTTCAATGCCTATGAGGAAAAAATTGTTTCTTCTACTTACAGGTGTCAGGAAATGACAATTTCTAAACAAAATTAGTTTGCTCGCTCAGAAACAGAGAATACAAAACTTGAATTTAAGAAATGTAATTGTTTAAAGTTCAATGTCATATGTCAATTTAATTTTAAAAAGGGGCAAACTAATACCTAGCATGAGGGAGGGGGCGAAATGAGTGTTGTCTAAGAACGGAGGCTGTACACACAGGCACAGAATCCTCAGCTTTCCATACCTTTTATGTGCAAAGCGTGTAAGCTCTCACACAGATCTCTACTCACCCAGAGGTACATCATGTCAGCCTGGGCAATTCCAACTCAGCAGTTGAGAGGATCCCAGAATGCAAGAAGAATTTCAATAAAATGTGGATACCGAGGGTTGTTTTTTTTTTTTTTGGAGGGGGGGGAATCCAAATTGCTTAGCTTAAAGATTTTTTTTAAAAAAGGATTTGAGCTCTTCCCCCCCCCCCCCGCAGCTCTGCCTGGCTCTTCTTGCATATGTTTCTTCCCTCCCGCTCTTGCTCTGGAAGTTCAGTCCTGTGTGTCTGTCTGTACTGGCCTGCATAGAGCTCGCACTCTGCATTTGCCTCTGGGGAATTTCTCTCTTGTCATTCTACTTCTAAAAACACAACCAGTGCTTCAGATTCTTGCAACAGGCAAGGCAGGGCGGGGTCAGCAGTAAACATGAACCAGCTCCTAATGCAGGAGTGTGATTACTTTAAAAGAAAGCCTCTTTTAATACTCTATGAGGTCAGGAAAGCTAAGGCTTCCCTTCAACACTTTCTAAGCTTAGTTCTCTGTACGGAAATCATACAGGACCCAGCACAGCACACACAGCTCAGTCTGCCAGTCTTGCTACAGCCTCCACTTATACCAGACAGTAATGGTCACCTTACAAAAGCTTTTTCAATTCAGTTTTGATATGTAGATGTAAATACTGTTTACCACTCACCAGATTACAGTTATGGCACAGAAGAAGCTACAGAGTCCCAGAGCTAAGAAGATCATCTGAGTAATATGCCCTCAAGCTACCAAGGGAGATGGAGGGAAAAACATAGTGGTATGATGAGCAGAGAAAGCACACACAAACAAAAACGTGCATTTTTCTTTCACAAATTACTCTCATGAGGTCATTTTTCCCCAGCTTTCCATACTGAGTAGGTTGCCGAGGTGATTCTTAACTACAGTACACGGAAAGCACTGAGTTCCAAGAGTGCCAGGGTCTTCTCCCCTCAGAAGAGGCTGAGGCAAGCTCACACCATAATCCACAGCTCCAACAAGAGTACTGTATTAAAAGTGATCTATAACAGGAGTCACTTCTTCAGTACAGCAGAACTAGGAAGACAAGACCCAACAGGTCCTTCACTAAGGCGGTCTTAACCCCATCCCCAATGCCCACAGGACATGTGTCACCTCAGCTCGCTCATTCCATTTCAAACAACTGCTCTGAGCAAACTAGGAAAACAGGTTTGCCTCTCTCCAAAGCAAGAAGTACAGTATTAAATTTAAATTTAAATTGCAAGACCTCAAATTGTAAACATGCACAGTCCAACTCTAACAGGTCCTATCTAGGCCTTTGCCTCCCAGTTGCTAGTACTACCAAACTTCATCTGAAGAAAGGAACAATAGTAAAATCAAGAACATTTGGACTCTATTAATGCAGGAGTATATTTAACTATGGACAGCAGGTGGCGCAGTGGGTTAAACCGCTGAACCATGAGCTATCGATCGAAAGGTCGGCAGTTCGAATCCGCGACGGGGTGAGCTCACGTTGCTTGGCTAGCTCCTGCCAACCTAGCAGTTCCAAAGCATGTTAATGTGAGTAGATAAATAGGTACCACTTGCGGGAAGGTAAACAGCACTCCGTGTTCCAGCCGCATGCTATGCGCTGCGGCAAGGAGAGTCATGCCGGCCACATGACCACGGAGGTGTCTTCGGACAACGCTGGCTCTTCGGCTTTGAAATGGGGATGAGCACCACACCCTAGAGTCGGACATGACTGGACTTAATTGTCAGGGGTCACCTTTACCTTTTTATATTTAACTATACAGTACAGTATATGAATAAAGAGAATGCCAGCTCTACCCCATAAAGACATTTTTTCCCTCCAAATGTAAAGCAGCAACATTTTTTTTCACTCCATATTAAGATCAATTCATTGTAGACACAAACCACCACTCAGGTTGCTTGCATCATGCTTTGTCAACAAGTAATTCTCCCCAGATGTATCTATCTATTCCCTGAGGTCCTCTGGAGAGGCCCTCTTGCAGGTCCCTCAACTGTTGGAGGTGCAATAGGAGGACTTTCTCGGTGGTGGCTCCTTCCCCGTGGTGGAACTCCCTCCTACAGGAGGTTCATTGTGCTGCCTCCCTTTTCTTCCTTCGTTTTCGAATCAGTTAAAGACTCTTACCATAATTTATCAAACTTTCCTTGATTGTTATATCACGCTAATTTTTAAATCTTTCAATGTTTTACTGTTAACTTCGGTTTTGGTTTTCTGTATTTTTCCTTGTTGTCCTGTTAACTGCCTCAGGTCCTTCAGGAAAGAGGTGGGATACAAATCTTTTAAAGTTAGTTAAATAGTATGAAACAATGATACAGTACTGTAAGAATTTGAAGTTGTTGCTTTTTTGAAAAATGTATCAGCTTTGACAAAGGCACAACAACCCTGTGAGGTAGGTGGGGCTGAGAGAAAGTGACTGGCCCAAGGTCACCCAGGAAGCTTCGTGGCTGAGCGGGGATTTGAGCCAGGATGGTGTAGTGGTTTGGGAGTCGGACTTAGACCTGGAAGATCCAGGTTCAAACCCCCGCTCAGCCACGAAGCTTCCTGGGTGACCTTGGGCCAGTCACTTTCAGCCCCACCTACCTCACAGGGTTGTTGTGAGGACAAAAAGGAGGGGAGGAAATATGTACACCACTCTGAGCTCCTTGGAGGAAGGGCGGTATAAAAATGTGAAAAATAAAAATAAATAAACAATTTAAGGGTAGAACTACAAATTCATAAGAAATATTGGGCAACCACTGGATACAGCAGCTTGGAGTCAAGTCAAGTCCTCCGCTATACTGCCCTGACCAGTGTTCCCTCTAAGCTGTGCAGCCACGCAGCTAAAATCGGAGCCCCATGCAGCTTCCGTCACAGTGCTCCAGAGGTGCCGCACAGCTCTCTCTAAAAATTACAGGGAATACTGGCTGGCCTTGACATCATTATGCTAAATATAAACCCACCTACGGCCATTGTATCAAGGACCAATTCAAATGTGTTTAGAGGAGGTAGAGACTCCTCACATGGGGATCACATCAGCTCAGTCTCACACAGAAAAGTATTTGCACGAAAACACTGTCACAAGAAAGTATGGGGAAGAGGGGGTGACACCACTGTGGGTCAGAGGCCCCCGAACCTGGGCAGCATAGTGCCACCCCCTCAGGCTCTGGCGGCGGGCAGGGAGGGAATGACACCGAACAAAAGCCTCCACCCCCCGCCCGCCGTCCAGCAGTATCACCCTCCTACCTGCCCATAGCCAGAGCCTGAGGGATGACACCATGCCACACGAGACCGTGAAAGATGAAAGGTAAGCCGCTGAAGCCGAACAAAGGCTTTGGCAGAGGGTGGGAAGGTGACACTGAACAAAGGCTCCCCCCTGTCCACAGCACAGCAGTATCATGACTTACACCCCCACTCGCCACTGGAGCCTTTGTTCAGCTTCGGCGGCCTACCCTTTGGCTTCAACAGTCTCGGATGGCATGGTGTGACCCCTCAGGCTCCAGGCAGAGAGGGAGAGGATGACACTGCTGGGTGGCAGGCAGGGATGATGTCATCACATTGCCGCCAATTACACCCGGCTTCCCGAATTCCTGGTGTGACACCAGGCTCCAGAGGGGTGACACTCCCCTAGCAATGCCACTGACCATAGCTAAGGGGTGGAGCATCTGCTTTGCATGCACAAAGTTCCAGGTTCAATCCTTGGAACTCAAGGTTTCTGCCAGAAAACCAAGCGAGTTTCTGACAGTCAGTATACTTTGTTGTTGTTCAGTCGTTAAGTCGTGTCCGACCCTTCGTGATCCCATGAACCATATCCCGCCAGGCCTTCCTATCCTCCACTATCTTCCTGAGTTCGCTCATTTTCATGTTCGTTGCATCGGTGATGCTGTCTAACCATCTCATCCTTGGCCTTCCCCTTCTCCTTTTGCCTTCAGTCTTTCCCAGCATCAGAGTCTTCTCCAGAGAGTCCTCTCTTCGCATTAGGTGGCCAAAATATTTGAGTTTCAGCCTTAGTACCTGTCCTTCCAGGGAACAGTCAGGGTTGACTTCATTTAGGATTGACTGATTTGATCTCCTAGCAGTCCAAGGGACTCTCAGGAGTCTTCTCCAGCACCACAGTTCAAAAGCATCTATTCTTCGGCGCTCAGCCTTCCTTATGGTCCAGCTCTTGCAACCATACATTGCTACTGGGAACACCATCGCCCTGACTATACGAACTTTTGTTGGTATGGTGATATCTTTGCTTTTTATTATGCTATCTAAATTTGCCATAGCTTTCCTTCCAAGGAGTAAGCGTCTTTTAATTTCATGGCTGCTGTCTCCGTCTGCAGTGATCTTGGAACCCAAAAAAGTAAAATCTGTTACTGCTTCCATTTCTGCCCCTTCTATTTGCCAGGAATTGATGGGACCAGATGCCATGATCTTAGTTTTATTAATGTTGAGTTTCAAGCCAACTTTTGCACTCTCCTCTTTCACTCTCATCAAGAGGCTCTTTAGTTCTTCTTCACTTTCTGCCATTAGAGTGGTATCGTCTGCATATCTGAGGTTGTTGATGTTTCTCCCGGCAATCTTGATTCCGGCTTGCGATTCATTCAGCCCTGCATTTCTCATAATGTACTCTGCATATAAGTTAAATAGGCAGGGTGACAATATACAGCCTTGCCGGACTCCCTTCCCAATTTTGAACCAATCAGTTGTTCCATGGCCGGTTCGAACTGTTGCTTCTTGACCCGCATACAGGTTTCTCAGGAGACAGGTAAGGTGGTCTGGTATCCCCATCTCTTTAAGAACTTGCCACAGTTTGTTGTGATCCACACAATCAAAGGCTTTTGCGTAGTCAATGAAGCAGAAGTAGGTGTTTTTTTGGAACTCTCGTGCTTTCTCCATGATCCACCGCATGTTGGCAATTTGATCTCTAGTTCCTCTGCCTCTTCGAAACCCAGCTTGTACATCCGGTAGTTCTCGGTCCACGTACTGCTGAAGCCTAGCTTGTAGAATTTTGAGCATAACCTTGCTAGCATGTGAAATGAGTGCAATTGTGCGATAGTTTGAACACTCTTTGGCACTGCCCTTCTTTGGAATTGGAACGTAAACTGACCTTTTCCAATCCTTTGGCCACTGCTGAGTTTTCCAAATTTGTTGGCATATTGAGTGCAGCACTTTCACAGCATCATCATTTAGGATTTTAAGTAGCTCAGCTGGGATATTATCATCTCCGCTAGCTTTGTTGTTAGTAATGCTATCTAAGGCCCACTTGACTTCGCTCTCTAGGATGTCCGGCTCTGGGTCAGTGACCACACCAGCGTGGTCATCAGGAACATTAAGATCTTTCTTGTATAGTTCTTCTGTGTATTCTTGCCATCTCTTCTTAATCTCTTCTGCTTCTGTCAGGTCTCTGCCTTTTTTATCCTTTATCATGCCCATCTTTGCACAAAATGTTCCCTTGATATCTCCAATTTTCTTGAAGAGATCTCTAGTCCTCCCCATTCTGTTGTTTTCCTCGATTTCCTTGCATTGTTCATTTAAGAAGGCCTTCTTATCTCTCCTTGCTATTCTCTGGAAATCTGCATTCAGTTGTTTATATCTTTCCCTTTCACCTTTGCTTTTCGCATTCCTTCTTTCCACAGCTATTTGTAAAGCCTCATCTGACAGCCACTTTGCTTTCTTGCATTTCTTTTTCTTTGGGATGGTTTTAGTTGCTGCCTCCTGTACAATGTTACGAACTTCCGTCCATAGTTCTTCAGGCACTCTGTCTACCAGGTCTAGTGCCCTAAACCTATTCTTCACCTCCACTGTATACTCATAAGGGATATGGTTTAGGTCATATCTGACTGGTCTAGTGGTGTTCCCTACATTCTTCAATTTAAGCCTGAATTTTGCAAGAAGAAGCTCATGATCTGAACCACAGTCAGCTCCAGGTCTTGTTTTTACTGATTGTATAGAGCTTCTCCATCTTTGGCTGCAAAGCACATAATCTATCTGGTTTCGGTATTGACCATCTGGTGATGTCCAGGTGTATAGTCGCCTCTTGTGTTGTTGGAAAAGAGTGTTTGCTATGACCAGCGTGTTCTCTTGACAGAACTCCGTTAGCCTTCGCCCTGCTTCATTTTGCGCTCCAAGGCCAAACTTGCCTGTTGTTCCGTTTATTTCTTCATTTCCTACTTTAGCATTCCAGTCTCCTATGATGTAAAGGACATCTTTTTTTGGGTGCTAGTTCTAGAAGGTGTTGTAGGTCTTCATAGAACCGGTCAACTTCATCTTCTTCGGCATCAGTGGTTGGGGCATACACTTGGATTACTGTAATGTTGAATGGTTTGCCTTGGATTCGAACGAAATCATTCTGTCGTTTTTGAGGTTGCACCCCAGTACTGCCTTTCCCACTCTTTTATTGACTATGAGGGCTACTCCATTTCTTCTAAGGGATTCATGCCCACAGTAGTAGATATGATGGTTACCTGAATTAAATTCGCCCATGCCCGTCCATTTTAGTTCGCTGATTCCCAAGATGTCAATGTTCAATCTTATCATCTCATCTTTGACCACATCCAGCTTGCCTTGATTCATAGACCTCACATTCCATGTTCCTAAGCAATATTGCTCCTTGCAGCATTGGATTTTCCTTTCAACCTCAGACACATCCACAGCTGGACGTCCTATTGGCTTTGGCCCAGCCGCTTCACTCTTTCTGGGTCTACTTGGAATAGTCCTCCGCTCTTCCTCAGTAGCATATTGGACACCTTCCGACCTGAGGGGCTCATCTTCCGGCGTCATATCTTGTACCCTTTTGGAACTGTTCATGGGATTTTCTTGGCAAGGTTACTGGAGTGGGTTGCCATTTCCTTCTCCAGTGGATCACTTTTAGTCAGAACTCTCTGCTACGACCTGTCCGTCTTGGGTGTCCCTGCACGGCATAGCTCATGGCTTCATTGAGTTACGCAAGCCCCTTCGCCACGACAAGGCAATGATCCATGAAGTCAGTATACAGTACTGAGGTAATCAAAAGTTTGACCAAGTATAAAGCAGGCACATACATATGTTAAACTACTATACAGAGAAAACTTGGCTAGAATCCCTCAGACATTGTAATTTCATCCACATAGTATTACAGTTTTCACAAAAGGACATTTTCAATCAAAACACATCTTGTATGAGGACTATACCACTGAAAATGCATATGCAAACTGGGTTGGAGTTGCTGCTGGTCTTTCCGGTGGTGTGGACGAAAAAATCTACTGCACTGATTTAATGTCATGGTAATCCTAGAAGACTCTTAGGTCTGCTCTTTGCAGCGAAGTGTGACTGGACTGTCAATGGCTTCTATAGGTCACTTCAAGCCTTGCCCTACATACACGTCTGACTTGTTCTGCCTGCTGTATTTTCCATTACAGCTCTTGGAAATGTCCCATTCTGGAGGAATTATCTCTATGCCAAGTCAAGAACACGCTCAGACTCAATTGTAAGACCTTCCTTTAAAACAGGGAAAATGTGTACTCCTGCCTTGGATAAGGAAAGAACACAACCTTCAAAAAGATGAATAAAAAATAAAATCTAGAAAAGCAACATAAAATAGCAAGGCACTGCTGTGAGGAATGGAGTACCACATTTGGCTGTTCTTTGTTTTAAAAAGCATGCTTTCTAACACCTTAGCACTTAAGTGGTGGAATTGCTCGACAGAATAATTCTAATTCTGTAGAATTAAATATGAAAGCTATAGGACCGGGGTTGGCAACTTATGGCCCATGGGCCAGATTCGGTCTGCCATCCAAAGTCTTCTGACCCGCACGGAGTTTGGCTACCCTCCCGCCCAATTTGTTGCGTGCCAGACAGGGAATGGCAGAGCCACCTGCCCAGTGGCTCAGGGACTCCCAAGCTGAGCTCCGCGCAGCCGTTTCCAGAAGCTCTGCAATCTGAAGTTCAGTGATGTGATGATGTCATCACCAAACATCTAGCCCCTTTGCTCAAAAAGGTTGCCAACCCCTGCTATAGGGGGGAGGAGCTATGCCACTTTTACTAATCCTAACAAAGGTTTCCACTAGGTATCCATGACACTTATACAACCAAAACACAACTACATTTTCTGCATCACAAAACATTGCTGTTTTGAATGCCAGGAAAATGAGCAGAAATGCTACCCAGAGGAAAGGCATCTGAATCGCTTCTTAAAAGCAACTGCTCATTTAGTGTATGAGAAAAGTCATCTGAAAAACCCTTAGACCTCAGGATGCAGCACACTTTTTAAATACAGTAAAGTTATAAATGATGCCTATATTAAAGCTCTGTAGACAAGAACTGTACCCCAAGGATCTCTGCTGTTAATAGAGAGGTATCAAAAGTTAAAAGACCAGGAGATATAACCTGACAGTTACATTTAAGTTATATTATTACAACCCTGCCGGGAGCTACAACTGTCCCTATAAACAATTGTTTCCAAAAGTACATTGCAGAGTGCTCCAGAAAGAGCAGCTCAGCATATCTCAGAAAACAAAAAGCAGTTCATCACCGCATGAGTCCCAAAGAGTTAAAAGACGAGATTTCTGATAAAATTGAGCAAAGAACTAAACAGCTATCTTCTGCGTGGGTGGTGGCAGCAAGTAAAGTCACTTCCTTATGATTGGCTGTACTGCTGAAGAGGGAGGTGGAGGAAGACACAGGTCACAAGACCCTTTCTGGTAAACAGCAATATAGCATCTGCTCAGATTTTCATTTAGACTATCAGACAATTCTGTTCCTTTTACCATAGGCCCTGGGAGAAGACAGTTGCTGACCTCAGAAAGAAAGCCCTTATCCTCTAATTATAGATTTCTTACAGCACACAATCCTGCAAGCAATTAATACCAGTCACAAAGAAATAATTCCCCTTGTGTCATAAAATTAGCACTGTAGGTCTCCATCTATAGTATACAAATGCATTCTCCACCCATCTCACCAGGAAATTAAGCATACAATCTATATTTACCTAGTGTCCCAATCTAGATTAACTGTTAACTTGAATGGTGCTCCCTAACCCTAAAGGCACCGTTTTGGCATCATCCACTCTGTGCAACTAACAGCCCAATCCATTCGAGCAGGACACGGCGGGGCAAATCAGGGGCCTGCCTACACCAGCAGAGCCAGAGGCCTCCTCAGTCACATGCAAATCCTCAGTCACATTCCCTAGTCACATGCACATTTTGCTGGCGCACATTCGAGAGGCCCAACAGGCCTGCTGCCACTGCCAACGCCCAAGGCATGGAGCCGCTGCCACCAAAATGCCACCGAATGCCGCTGCAGAGTGAGTGCTACCCCGCAGGCCCTATTGCCCAGGGGCAGTCTGCCCCCCCCCATTCCTACACCACTGACAGCACATTTACACCTTACACTGGCGGAGGGATCACTCTGTTGGTCTATAAGTAGACAGGACTGCGTTGTAAATTTGCCACAAGCAAACTTAATGATACAAGGCAGCACCGATAATCTGGGAAGTGAAAAGATGCTTTCTAATTCAAAAGAACCAGCTGATACTTTTAAGTAAATAAAGTCTCCAGCGCAGGCTTATTCTAAAGGAACGAACATGCCCATAACCACCTGCAGAGAGAAGCGTATTGCACTGAACCCTGTATCGTATGAATGGAGATTCAGCTTCCGGTAGAGAAAATCAAGAGGTGTTTTATGGAGGAAAGTTCTGAATTTTCAAATTAAAAAAAAGAGGGGCCATATTGGGCTCAGTAAGCAAGGAATAAGAGATGGAATAAGGGAGAAAAACCTCCCAATTGTCTTTGCTTAGCTAGGTGAGTCAAAGACAGGAAACTGGATCTTATTGTCGTTGCATCAAATTATTAATCACCACATGAGGATATGACTAAAATGAAAGGAATCAGGCAAACAGAATTTACAAAGAAATTGTAATTTATAGAGTTTCCAGGGTGCTGCTTCAATGTACATTCTCGTACATATCTAGCTGATGGAGGAAAAGGACAAAAGTCACATTAGTCCAACAAATGAAGGCTACCAGATCCTGACCTGGACAGTGACAGGCTAGAATAGTTTGAGATTTAAGATGACTAGCTAGGCCAAGATTTGTCTGCCAATTCCCAGTTCTAAATTCAGACAGCTACCCATCTTCACAGCTAAAAGAAAAAGTGTGCATATTAATGTTAGGGTGGCATATTGTTCCTTATAGACTTGAACAAGCCATGAATAATCCAGAACAAAAAAAAAGTGCTTTCCCAAAGGGGAAAAAAATAAATTTGAATGACAGTAAATCTTGGGTTTTGCACAGCAGAAGGTGAAGGAGAAGGTATGTTGGAGATTTCATTTATACAAGCTTCATATTTGTTTCTTATCCCCAGAGCAGGGGTGGGGAACCGGCGGCCCGCGGCCCGGATCCGGCCCCAGGGGCAATCCGGTCCGGCCTGCGCGAGACCGGACCCGAATCAATCAGGTCCGGCCCGCGCAAGCAGACCGGAGGCTCCGCCAGCCTCCCCGCGCGCTCACCTCGGCGTGACTCCTTTGGAACCCAGCTGCAGCCGGATTCGAAAGGAGTCGCGCCGAGGGGAGGGCGCGCTCACCTCGCGCGACTCCTTTGGAGCCCGGCTGTTTCTGCGCATGAGCAGAAACAGCCGGGTTCAAAAGGAGTCGCACGAGCAGCGCGCGCGGGGGCGGCGCGGCCACCTGAAAAAGGTGGGGGGAGGTAAGGGGGGGTAAAAGCAGGGGGGAGGTAAGGAGAGAATGGGGGCGGTGTGTGTGCGCCCCCCCCCCCGCGCGCCAGGGGAACCATTTGCGATGGAGGGGCACACGGCCCGCGGGACATTTTCCCCATGGGAAAATGGCCCTCCATCGCAAATAGGTTCCCCCCACCCCTGCCCCAGAGCATTACAGCACTCCAAAGTCCTTCCATATAGACATCCTCCCATATCAACCAACACTGGGGTCCAATATCAGTGAAACTCAGTTTCAGATTGTAGTTTACCTAGCTTACATATACCCGACTATGACACTTCGTAAATGTCTCCTTTCTTTTCTACTCCCTCCTCAAAGCCATGTGGCCTTTGGTTTATCCTCATTGCCAACTCTAACCAAGCCAAGATATGCATAACATCATTTACCCACATCCTTCCCTCCCTTTGTTTGTCCACTATCCGTTTTAGACTGCAAGCTCTTTTTAAAGCAGGGACCTGTCTAGGTTGCTTATGTCATGCTGTAAGGTGCCATATATGCCAATGGTGTGATAGAACTAATAATTCCCATGTCACATGCAATATTAAGTGTTTTATATATAAATAAATCAAACAACAGTCTCCACTATTTTTAAGAGATTTATCATCCATGACATCCAGATCTCCGACAAGACCAAGCAGAGTTGTTATACCGCTTTTCAACAAAAAGTTCACAAAGCGGTTTACAGACAAAATCAAATGATTAAATGGCTCCCTGTCCCAAAAGGGCTCACAATCTAAAAAGATGCAGAACACCACCAGCAACCAGAAAGATACTGTGCTGGGGTGAAAGGGGGGCAGTTACTCTCCCCCTGCTAAATATAAGAGGACCACCAACTGAAAAAGTGCTTCTTGTCCAGTTAGCAGGGGTTAGGACATTACAAAATTAATTTTCAGAGAATGCTCACTCACCTCTGCTCATCTCAGTGAGGTGCTTCTTTCTACGAAGTCGAAAAGTGGCAAGTTCCTTCACCCACTGAGATGTCCAGCCAACTGAGGTAACCAAGAGCATATTACCATCTTCATATGTTCAAAGTCATGAGACATCTATCTTAGAAACAGTCACATTTCTCATTTCTATTTGCCTTGTTACAGCTAGGCTTTTTGAACATAATACAGTCAACCCCCGATTTAACGGACCCCAATTCAACAGACGCTGTCTGCTTTCTGATGTCTGCAGGTGTCTGTAAAATCCCTATCTTAGAGCTCCTTCAGTAGTGCAGAAGGAGCTCTCTAAGGCAGGTAAGAAAAGGCTATGGGCAGGTATGCCTACTTTCCAGGGCACCCTTGGAGCTGGTGCTCCACCCTTGAACAGGCCACTCTAGGAATGGAGACGTTTCTCCATTCATCAAGCCACTCTAATTATGGAAATGTTTTTCCACTTCCACCTCCATTCCTAGAGAACCCTGGGAGAGGTCAGAGAGTGGCAACACTGGGGCCAGTGCCAAGAAAGCCCTGGAAGGAAGGTAAGCAAGCCTGCCTGCCCCCAAGCCTTCTCCCACACTTACCTACCTCAGAGCCCTCCTTTGGCACAGCTGCTTCATTCTCAGCCAGGGCACTCTAGGAATGGAAATGTTAGATATACATGCAGGTTTTCATGGCCAGTTGTTATGCTCAAAGATACAATAGGTATGGGTTTTTCAGCCATGTGATTTCAGGTCTTAAAATTGAAGAAATAAAGATCGATCTTACAGTTGTCAGTAGAAATTCCACTTCCTGGTTTTACCACGATGTATAATCCGTCTCGCTTACCCGATCTACATCGTGGTAAAACCAGGAAGTGGAATTTCTACTGACAACTGTAAGATCGATCTTTATTTCTTCAATTTTAAGACCTGAAATCACATGGCTGAAAAACCCATACCTATTGTATCTTTGAACGAATGGAAATGTTTCTCCATTTTTGAGGGCACCCTAGTAGGGAGCAGAGCAGAGTACCAAGGAAGCTCTCTAAGGTATGGGCTTCAACTAATGGGGGGGGAAGGGGTTTAACTGACTTTCAGCATTAATGCTCACCATTCCCCCCCCCCATTAGTTCATTAAACTGAGGCTTCACTGTAGAAAGTTTTGCTGTTTTACAATTTTTAAACTTCTGAGCCGATCACACACTAACCGGGGAAGAAACACAGATATTCTACCACAAATATCCTCCCGTCACAAGAGTTACACAATTAAAGAGGCAAAGATTCATAGGATTTTAACTGAGCTTTCATCCCTCTCTGAAAGAACTTCAGATACACCACAGACATTATTTTAGGCATCAACCTATGTAGGAAAAACATGCAACAGGACAACTTCTTGTGGATCACACATCTTTGCTCCAGCCATATAAGACACAGAAAAGGAGACCTTGCTTATTCCCTTGGGTATCATATTAGACAAGGATCAAACAGGAAGCTACAGGACAGCTGTCATGAAGATGTCCCTCCGCCCTCCCAGCTGCCAGACACCTGGACAAACACATGTCAGCTACAAGATCTCTTCAGTATTACAACGATGGCATTTGCAAATGAAGGACTTGAGATTTATTCCCAAGAGTATTACTACTATGATTTAGACTGAAACAACTGTTTTCCTAATGCTGGAAGAAGATACTTCAGGAGCAGTTTCTGTTCATTGCTCCCTCCCTCCCCTGTTCATAAGAATGGTATGACACATTATCCACATGTTGATTATATCACGAAAATAAGCACTCAAGAGGCTGCGTGTACAATCATTTCTGCAAAGCAAGAGAAGTGACTTCATCCTTCAAGACATTAGCACTGTTCCAACTGAGCTTGAGAATGACAACCACAAAAAGGTGGGGGGGGAGGAGAGAGGAGAACCTTGCTGCAAGAGACAATCTCCTTCCCAGTTGCAGCTGCTTCTGTTTCTTAAACAGCTTTGGTTAGGGGTAATGGGGAGAAGTAACATGCTACTAATTTACCACTGATGTCGCACTCACTCTGCAACAGCCTTATATACATCTACTGCAGTAGAGTAGGTCATGCTGTTGAGACCAGATTTTCACCTTTCCCAGATGCTGCTTGAAATGCTACAAAAGCTTGCAAATACAGCATGGTTTGACCAGAAATCATGGTGGAATTAAAAAAAGGAAAAGAAATAATATGCATATAATTGGCAATGATAGCATCCAAGTCTCTAAAATGTTATAACCTGTATACAGACAAGGACAGCCCATTTCACTTCCTCCCCCACCTTAGGAATACTATGTTTGCAGTGCTCCACAGTACGATTTTTTTTCTCATCTTGTCCAACAGAAGTTGACTCACTTTACTCAGCTGAACTGGACTCAACCCTCCTCTAAATTGCTCCATCTTTCTATATGCATGTAAAGCAGTGTTTCCCAAACTTTTTTGACCTGCGGCTCCCTTGACCGTTGGTGACCATTAGCTGCGGCTCCCCATTACTTTATATTGATGCCTGCCAATTGGCATCATTGCACTGTTTTCCGAGAGGATTCCTTCTGTGACACTTCGCAGCTCCCCTGACTGGTTTCCATGGCTCCCCTGGGAGCCGCGCCTCCCAGTTTGGGAACCACTGAAAAGACTTACAGACATTAGCTCACCTAATTATTAATGCTCATTCCCAAACTCAGTTCTACTCTGTCGCTATTTAGCTATATTCCATTCTTTCCTTCCATTGCAACCCAACCACAGACCTAGCATATTATTCCAGCTCCTTGCCAACACCCAGTATATATACGTACTAGAAACAGTATAATAATGGCAAATAGCTTCCAGGAGGAACACTGGTGTTTTTACATCTTGTGGCACAAGCCTCGTTTTCTTCCATGAATCCATGCAGACAACTATTCTAGTGCTGAATCTGTTTCCAATCACACTCAGCAATTTCTGTGCAGTGACTGCCCTCTTAAGGCAAAGAGTAGCCACAGTCATAAGACTTGTTCCTTGAATATGGCACATAGAAGCTCATTCGCTAATTAACACAATTACATTTCTTCTGGCCATAAAGCAGCATACAGCCTTCTTTCCAAAAGCTGCTTGTTTTTTACTTGCCAATGTAGAACTGACAATTGAACCACTCCACAATCCAAAAATTACACACTTCTTCTATGTGTTGGCTGCTCTCATAATTATACAAAGAGTTTTCAAGATGTTTTAGGTTTTTGAGGTAAATGAATTGTAGTTATCTTCCAGCTAAGGGGCAAGGCCCACACACATACAAGATGAAACCAATGACAAAATGGGCAAAGAGAACATCGTCCAAAGCAAGAACATTCCAGCTCACAAACTATCAGCAATTTTCTAAATATGAACGAGGCAGGAGATATCAGTTTTCCCCCTTATCTTGATAACCATCGTCATAAATCAGATTAAATAGTCAAGATCTGGAAGTGGAAATTGTGGAAGTGGAAACTGGAAGCAGAAATTGTGCTTATTTCTCTACTGCTCATATATACCTTTTACATATCATATCCCAGTTCTATCCCACAAATAGGATGTAACTCAGTCATATCACATTAGGGTACCAAAGCCCTTCAGCTACATTTCCATCCTTGACCAGGCTCACCCCATATTTTAGAAACCTTGTAAAGATCAGACTTCCTCTCTGTTGTAACCACAGCCATCTTGGGAAGGAATGCAAATCTGGTAACACTTGCAAAAAAAGAAAACAGTGCACAGGACAGGAATACTTTCTCTTCTTTAAAAGCAGCACTCCTAGTGGTAGCCCCAATGGACCCATTGTAGTACATTCCCAGTCATATCCTTAATTATGTAATTACACCTGTTCAAAACACTTTTACATAAGGTCTCAAACCTTGTCAGATTTTTTGCGTTCATTAACCTGTCTTTCTAAAGACTGTAAAAATGTCTAGCTGAAAAGTACTGAATAGATTTCAGTTCATTCCACTATAGAAATTTTCACATATTTTCTTCACAAAACTCAAACAAAAAACTTATCCAATTCACTCTTCCAATTAAACTAGGAGTGATAAATGATTGAATGGAAAGACCCTTCAATCAAATATTGGTTGAATTAATAAAAGGAAGCATTTTCCAGGTTGTTCTGGTCGATTTTTTTTAGTTAACAAGAGATTGTCCTAACGTTTCGCTCCTAAACTATGAGGAGCATTATCAAAGGAACAGCAACTTGCTGTCTGTTCTAGTTCTTCTTAGTACAAGATGTTAACAGTTGGGAGGTTAACTGCTGCCTTTGCCAAGTTCCTTAAAGGCATATCACCATTTTATAACAAAGTTCCATAGCTGCCAAGATTTTCCATATATAAAATGGGGCAGCAAAGTGCAACAGCCCTCCCCCGTGCAGCCGATCGTTGAGAGCTCAAACAGCCATGCAATGTGAAAAAAAATTGGGTGCCAAATCATTTGTGATTTCAAAGCAGTCTCTCTCTTGGTTTCTTGATGCTCTATGATCTGTCAGTGCGAGACCTTTTGATGACTGGAAGCCAACTATCGCTAATCTCTACAGATTCCCCCTTCCTATTTACTGCAGTAGGATGTTCTATTATTTAGATTGCTTCCTTGTTCAGACGGGAATGATATCGTTTGGTTTTGACTATAACTTGGGTGTTCTCAAAATTAATCTGGTGTCCGTTTTTTAATGCATGGTCCACAATAACTGATTTATCAGCTTGTTCCAACCTTAAATATCGCTGGTGTTCCTTTATGTGTGTGTTCACACTTTTTTGTGGTCCCCAGGAAAATGCTTCCTTTTATTAATTCAAAGATATGTACTGGTCGTGAAAACCTCAGAACATACTAATATTGGTTATTTGCCTTTCACAATTTCAGCAAAAAAAAAAAGTCTTCTATAGAATATTTGTTGGTTTGCTCTATACGGATCCAGGTATAGAGCCTCCTTTAACAATGCAATCCTATGCATGCCTACTCAGAAGTAATTGGTGTTACTTCAATGGAGTTTATTCTCAAGTCAGTGTATATAGGATTGCAAGTCTAATCTAGAAACACCAACCAAGCATTTTGGCGTTTATAACGTCAAAATTGGATCCTGAGACCATCTCTTCCCTTTGCTTCCTACAAGGTCCTAAACTTAGGCATTTGTAATGAACCTTGAAACCAATGATTGCCAAATTATAAAGTAGATTATGAATGAATACTAGAACTGCAGATGACAGAAATATTGTACATCGATTGGCAGTATTTCTTATTAAGGACAAAAATCTGAGAAGCAAACAGAGAAATGTCATAGGGCCTATTGCACAGGCCACCTAAACAGGCTCCGCGGGTCGTATGTGAAACCCCTGTCATAGGCAGTGATATTGTTACCCACAATAATTCTTCTATGAAAATTCCTTTGATACACTGAAGTCTTGTCTCATGCTGCAAGAGCAAACCATACGCCATGTATAGCACACAAAAATTCCTTTTATACTAAACACTTTAAAATCAAGGGAATTTATACTCATTGAAGAGGATTTGCAGGTATTACTTATTGCATACTGTGCCCGATAAAAAATTAGTTTCAGGTATCTCAAAAGTTGCATACTTTCTAACACTAAACCATACATTGCTTATTTTGGATCAGGAAGATATAATGTTTCTCCACTAGAGGGTGTTTGATTAACAACAAAAGGTGAAGAGTTACCGTATTGGCCTGAATATAAGACGTACTTTTTTCTCCTAATTTAAGTTTTTAAACTAGGGGTGCGTCTTATAATCAGGCTGTTGCAATTTGGGATTGCAGCCGCCCCTCCCCCAGGCTCAGCAGAGAAAGGGCGGCAAAATACTCACTGCTGCTGCTCAGCTGTGCAGTGAGGGCCTTTGAACGGCGTGGGACATTGTTGGAAGAAGCGGCCAGGCTAAGAGGAGACGCATTGTCTTTGCGGCTATCTTCAAAGCAGCTAATTTTACGGTAATTTTATCCTTTTTGTTTGTTAAAACAAGAGCGCGCACACACCTCTCCCCTCTCCAGGGTGTAACCCTTTCCAGGCTGTAATCAGTTGTTAATTTTCATTCTCTGCTCTGCTGGGTTTTGTATCCTTTTGTAAAGCAAGATCACATACACTTTCATCCCCCCTCCCCAGGCAATGAATGGTTTAGGCTGCAATCCTGTGCACACTTTCCTGAGAGTAAGCTCCATTGAGAACAGTGGGACTTGCTTCTGAGTAGACATGCACAGGATTGCATTGTTCGTTAAATCACTGGCATAAATTTAATGCCTGTGATTTAATTAATTTTTTTAATAGCAACAAACTTTAAGGGTGCGTCTTATAATCAGGTGCGTCTTATACTCAGGACAATATGGTATTATCACCTAGCCCACTTACAACTCACAAGAATGAGTGCAGCATTCAAAACAAGCGACACTGATAAGACACTGCAAGAAGAAAAATAAAATAAACCTCAAGGGAGCACTGTTGAATTTCTACTCTTGCCATAGTTACCCATTCAAAGTTCAAAGTAAAATATTCTCTTTCATTTTTGCAAACATAACTTTTGGATTTGTAAAATTCTCAAAGAGAAAAGAAACGTGATTGCTCAAAGACAGCACAGTATCAGTTTTTAAGCTACCATTTATTCTCCAACACCTGAGGCCTGGTTACCTGAAGAACTATCGTCTTTTGCATGAACCTGCCTAAACCCTTTGCTCTCTATTCAAGGCTCTCTTTTGGGTCCCTGCACCACTTGAAGTTTGGCAAATGGTAAGAAAGCTTTCTTAGTCACGGTGCCACTGAAATTGAATAAATTTCCCAGAAAAGCTAATCTGGCATCAACTTTGATGTCTTTTTGGTGCCAGGCAAAAACTTATTTGCCCGGGCATTTCAGCATGTTATATAACTGAGTTTTGGTTTTATGGCTGTTGCTGGTTTTATGCTTTCTATGATTTTGATTATTTGGAGTTTCCTTTTATTTGAATCAGATTTTTATTTATAGTGTATATACTACCCTGAAGTCTTGCACTGAAGGGTAACTTATAAATGACTTAACTACAGAAATGCCTTTTTTTTTTTTTTTTGTAATTGAGCATGATCCAAATTAACAGCCTGATCCTGCGCGCTGATCCCCTAGGGCCGGCCACAGTATTCTGTGCCCAGGCCCTGTCGCCGCTGGCCAGGAACATCTCGGGAGAAGGGGACATTAATCCCCTTCCCAGGGTGTAGGGCTGCCGGGCTCCAATGGGCCTCCTCGAATGTACGTCGGCTCTGAAGCCGACGTACATCTGGGGCAGCAGGGTAAGGGCCGCCCAGGCCAGAAACGGGCGCAGGATATCGGCGGAGCTTGCTGTCGATACCCCGCCCCCTCCCAGCCCAGCTCCCCTAACAGTCACCCTCACTCGCTGCCCGGCCTGCCCTCTCCCCCACCAACCAGTGCAGGACGTATGTGCTCCGGGGAGGTACCACATCAGTTGCAAGGCAGAGTAAGGGCTGCCAGCCACCGTGCCGGCAGCCTTTACTCCCCGAGTATCAAAAACGCTCTTTAGGTCACGTTTACGACACCCGGCGCCTGTAGAGTGTGTACTCCGCAGGTGCTTCTATACGCAGGATTGCACCGTAAGTAACTGAAAAAGCCTTAGAACCAATGCCAAGCTTAATTTAGCTACACTTACTCCCGGCAGGACGTCTGGCTCAGTTGGTAGAGCAACCGTCTCATTTATGCCTGAAGATCTGAAGGACAGCAGTTCAAGACGGCCGGAAGTGTTTGTGTCTGGAGAGCTGCCGGCACACCGAACTGATAGTTGCAGAGCCTCTGTGGGGGAGTGGAATTGCAACTGCACTTCAGTGAGAGTCAAGGTTGCCCTGTCAGCAGAAGCATGGTGAGGCAAACGCCAGAGAGAGCGAGAGAGAGAGAGCATGCTGGACTGTGAAAAACATCTAGAATGAAGGGTTCTATGAAAGATTGGAACATTATTATATTGTAAAAACCCCTTGGGGTTTAGAAAGCCTGCCCATGTAAATACTGGTTTATTCCTATTATTACTATTACACTTATTAGGAAAATATTTTAAGAATATGCACCAGTTCCCTTTTTATTTATATGAATCAATGGGAAACATACACCCTCAGCTTTGTTCTTATACAATTGGACCTTGCTATATGCAGGGGATCCATTTCGGGGACACACACACCCACACACCCACACCCGTGGAAAGCCAAGATCTGCAGATAGCGGAGTCTACTGAAAAACATGTGAAAAAAGAAAAAAGCCCCCAAAGCCCCATTTTACCTTTTAAATGCCAAACCGCTGTGTTTCCAAGGCTCCACGAGGCTTTTGCAGCCTTCCTGACCCACTTCCGGGTTGTGCCTTCCTGACCCTCTTCCCCTCTCCCAACCTTGTCCCAGAATGCACCCTGTAACAAATCCGCAGGGCCCTGAACCCACGAATAAAAAGGACCCAATGTATCTAGCAAAGGCTTGAATCACCACACTGTACATTAGAGGGCATTTTCATTCTGAACTTAGATCCTACCTTTACTGCATATGGCTGTTTTATACAAACCAAAGGGGAAGACCTTTTACCACTCCTTCATGTCACATTTATAGGAACGGTTTTACAATTCTATTACTACTCCATAATATAGAACTTACAATTCTGTAATATTCCTACAACTCCATAGTGCTGTACAAGTCTCTCAGTCTGCATATCATCTGAAAAATTGGAGCAATAACCTACCTCTCAATGTGGTCATAAATATTTTAGAAAAGAGGAACAGATAAGATTGGAAGGTGAAGAAAAACACGAGGAAAAGAAAAAAGCAGACACAGAGGAGAGCCTGAAGTTGTATGTGGGGTATATGTGTATAAACATCATTTGAAAAGAAGAAGTTGTTATAAGCTGTTCTGAACCTCTGGGATAGGTCACAGTAGATTCAGATATACGTATTAACAAATGAGAGCAATAAAGACGGCAGAACTCTCTCAGTTAAAAATGCTACACTTAGCTGGGAGTCGAAAATATGGGTTATTAATAACTCACAGTCATCAACAAAGATTAGTATTACTGAACCATTTACATATTATTTGAAAGACTGTCAGTATTCCTTTTAACCTTTCTGAATATGTAAACAAGGGGCGATTTGAGATATTAGGAAAAAGTTGCTGTACATTAAATGTGTTTCTAACACCCACCAATGATGTCCATAAAAGGATTTGTTCAAGATTAGTTCACCCTGGAACAGATATGGGCACAAATATCCCTGAAGCACTTGAAAAGCAGAAAAAACTTTAGTATGATAGATGTGATTCCTATGATAACATCCTGTGTCTTCCCCACAACAGAGAAATGGAGAGCTTTTTAAAATAGTTAGCTTAACTTGCATTTTCCTTGCATGTTTTCCTCTGTGTTTCCTTGAACACAGAGCTAATTTAACAAAAAGCCTTAGCTGTTGCACTCTACCCAGGCATGGGACCCAGAGTTAGATTACATGTGGCTATCTCTATCCCATCAGATCTCTCCTGTGACTACTGTAAACTTGCTATCATGTTAGGAGCTCCCAATGAGATTAGTTAAAAGCTTCAAAACCTTATTAATGAAAGCCAAGCCTGAAATGAATCCACCTAAATAGCCAAGAGAGACTAAAAGCTCCTCAAGCTTTTACATCTGAATGCCTGAGGCCACTGTTTACATATGTCCTCCAATGAGCTGACCCCGTCGAAGGCCACATCCTCCCTGACGGAGTGGGTCAGGATGCCTTCGGGGGGTTCCTTGCCCATGGAGAGGTAGGCCATTTCGATGGAACCCCTTAGAAATAAGAGAGTCCAAAGCCCTTTTTCCTAAGGAGCCCTGGAAGACCACAAACAGGGCCTCCCTGGTCCTGTCGGTATAAAATTTGAGCGGCCGATGGACATCTAAGGTCCGCCTAGGTTAAGAGCCTCGCTGCTTTCTGGGCCAGTCTGTCAGAGCATGTGTGCCCCCCCATGGATGATTCACATACGCTTTAGCGATCATGTTGTCCGTCTATACCAAGACATGCTAGCCCCGTAGGGAGGACCAGAATTGCCGCATAGCTAGCCTGATGGCTCGAAGTTCCAGCCAATTTATGCTGTGCCCAGCTTCTAGTGCCGACCACAGGCCCTGTGTGAGCGAGTCCCTCCTGTGTGCTCCCCAGCCAGGAGACTGGCATCCGTGGTGCCTACGAGGTGAGCTGGCTGCTCCAAGCTGACCCCTTTTGACAGCCTCCACGGTTGGAGCCACCAGTCTAGGTCGTCCTTCAGGTAGGTGGGTAGGATTACTGGCTGGTGAATTCTCCTCTCGATCTCATGCATGCAAGACCTTAAGAGCTCTTGAATTGGTCGTGTGTGGAAAACGGGCCCAATCCACCACACCCTGGCAGGAACCCATGAGCCCTTGGCGGTTGGCTAGAAACATAAAGTCTGCCTGATCCAAGGCCTGTATCACCCGGAGTAGGTCCTCTAAGGAGTGCTGCCTGTCCAGCAACAGGGAGATTCGGAAGGTCTGCGTGTTCACTAGTAATCCCAGATGCTTTATTTCTTGGGTTGGCATCAGGGAGCTCTTGTCCCTGTTCACCATGAAGCCGTGCATAGAGATAGTCCAGAGTTCACTGGATATCCTGCAGTGCCTGCTTCCTGGAGCGAGATCTGATGAGGATGCCGTCCAAGTAGGAAATAGGTAGATCCTGTGCAGGTGAAGGTGTGCTACTAGAGTCACCAGGATTTTCGTGAATACTCAAGGTGCTAATGAGAGCCCGAAGGGTAATGCTCTGTACTGGAAATGCTGTTGCCCATAGCAGAACCTAAGGAATTTGCGATGCCTTGGACAAATGGGAACGCGGAGGTAGGCCCCCGAGAGGTCTATTGACATTAAGAATTCCTCTCTTTGGAGGGCTCCTATGATGGGTCTCCAAGTTTCCATCCTGAACTTCCTCTTGTGCAGGAAGTGGTTTAGCCACTTCAAGTCTAGGATGGCCCTTGTGTCCCCTTTCTTCTTTGGCACCAGAAAGAACACAGTGTATATTCTGAGCCCCTTCTGTCTGTGAGGAACCAGCTCTATCGCACGGATTTCCAGGAGGTGCTGTATCGCTCTCAGCTTTTGTTGGTGTTTGATGGAGTCTGACAAGACCGGCACCTTCCAGAACCTGTTCCTCTGGGTCCTGCGCATCTCCAACGAGTAGCCCTTGGAACCATTTCCAGGACCCAAGTGTCTGTGGTGGTGTTTTGCAATTGTGAAGCGAAGGCGAGGAGACGCCCACCAATAGGACGAGAAACGTCTCCTGGCCTGGCGTCACACCCCTCTCTGGGCTTTGATGAGCTTGTGCGAGGAGGAACAAGAGTTTCCCGGTGTTCTGCTCTTGGGAAACACTCTGGATTTGTTCCATTTGTTGTTCATTTATTGTCAGTCCATTTCACTGTTCCCTGGGTTGCTGGTTGAACCTGTAGGGACAAAAGGACCCCGGCTTGGACTTATTTGCCTCTTTGTGGCTGGATGGGAGCACCTTGCAATTGTCCTTACTCTTTACCAGTAGTGGTCCCAGGGCCTGACCAAAAACTTTTGCTCCCTGAAAGGGGACCCCACCAATCTGGACTGCGAGCTCGAGTCCACATTCTATTGGCGTAGCCAAATGTTGTGTCTGGCCGCCACATTTGAGGCGATGGCTCTGGCACCCATCTGCATGGCATCAAAAGATGAGTCTGCAGCGAAGGCCACTGCCAAGGAAATCTGTTTGCAAGAGTTCTTGGCTTTCTTTTAAAGGCCCGGCTCAGACGCTTCCAGGTCCTTTGCCCAGAGAAAGGCCACCTTCACCATGATGGAGCTGGTGGCTAATGCTCTCAAAGAGCCTGCGAGACATACTTGAAGTTCCTCTTTACCAATGTCTCCACCCTCTTGTCGCAGGGGTCTTTTGGTCACCCTCAGAGGGGAAGACCGTAGCTAAAGAGAGAGTGCCCACCGTGAGAGCCTGCATGATCTGATCGGGAAGTGAATAAGGTTTGGTGAACAAACATGAACTGTGCCTTGACTGAACTGGGTTTGCCCATTCTGTAGTGAGGTCCTTTCGGAAGGCCTCTGGAAAGGGTACAATAGCTAGTTTGGCAGGGCCCTGTGGGAACAGGTTTTTAGAACTGGATGCACCACTGAAGACTGGTGTTAAGTTCTACTCGGGGGGGGGGGGGAGAACAAACCGAGGGCCTGAGTGCCTTTCCCAAGCATTCTTTAGAAAAGATCAATTGGGAACAACCTGTCTATCTTGTGGTCCGTGTTGTCATCCTCCCAAGACAACTCCCCTTCCTCTCTCTCGGAGTCACTGGAAGAAGAGGAAGGAGTGGAGCTAAGATCATAAGCATGTCTGCTTTTATGCTTGTGTGGAAGCACTATCATGTGTTCCTTAAAGCATTTATGTGGGGGAAATGACTCAGACTCTGCATTGCAGAAAGAGAGAGAAGTGCTTTGAGTTCCATTTATACCAGGAATCCCTATGTCTCTTGTGGGCCTTCCTTTTAGGTAAATGGGCCTTCACTGCCCCCTCAATAGCCAGATTTACCATCCTCAGAATCCGAGCCTGGGTATCAGGGTCTAAGGGCGCTCCCTTGTTTGAGGTCCCTTCCCTCTGGCTGTCCCTGGCGATGGATCCCCATCCCCCTGGTCAGACATACTGATTTTAGGGACTCAGCCTACCTCTTTTAAAAAAATGGGGGAAATACCTCACAGCTCTAAGCCGTGGCATCCTCAGTCTGTTGTAGGCAAAGAGTCCACCAAAAGGCTGATGAGGGAGTCTCCCTGCTTCTGCGCTGCCACCCACAGTAGGGTGTGGTCGCAATGTGGAGCTCCAGGGTCGTCCAGCTGCTCCTGAGTTTTCATTAATAGTAGGAAAAGGGCAGCGGGGCCCAAGAGGGTAGGTGCTCTTCCATTTCCTCCGCTGCGCTTCTCCTCTTGCCAAGTCGTTCCCCTTGCAGAGACACAAGCCTCCAGAAGTACTTGCTTGGCGCGAGATTCAAACGGGCCCTCCAATCGTTGCGGCATGTCGGTAATGCCGCCAAGAGAAGAACACCCTGTGAATGCCCGACCCTGACTAGGAGAGGGGGATAGGGTAGGGAAGCAGGGAGAAGGAGGAGGGGGAAGAAGAATCCTTGAAGCATGGGAGGTTATCAAGCTACTCTGGCAGAAGGAGAAAGACAAGACTCCATTTGGCACCTCAATTTTCTCAGAAGCAGAGGACAAGGCCAAAGAACCTCCCTTTGTCTGCAATCCACCTAGGGGATAGGAAGACTTCATCCGCACCAACACAGGACTGAGATTAGGTAGGCAGATCAGCTGGGCCCTGCCCCACATGCCATGAAGAACCTGCAGACACAAGACATCTGCCTGAGCCAAATCCCTGTGCCTCGCTTAGAGCGACTGGTGAGTGAAGCCAGACCAAAACAGAACAGTGAAGCAGTCTCATTTCTGTGGAGCTCCTTCACTTTTTCTACATTTTGTTACCGTTTAAAAAACCACCTTGATAGCAATGCCTGGCAGCCTGTTATCTGTCGCTTTCTCTCCCCCGATGTACTTTCCAGCGTTGATAAATGTAGAGCTCCGCCCATGGGACGATCTCTAGCACAGCCTGGCATCCACAAGGCTATACCATATCCCCAATGCAAGCTCAATAATGTTCAACCAATTGCTGGAAAGGCAACATGACACTTGAAAACCATTATTAGAAAACACAGTCGCTAGGTTAGCAAAGGGACTTCCTATGATCTTGGGCCTCAGGAAGATTTGGCACTAACCCTTCAACTAGCATAGGGTCACCAGGAAATATGCTTCCTGCTGATTCCATTTGGGTATCAGATAGGTATCAAGTTCTGTCAGTCACTTCGCTTCCCCAAATTTGGCACAGAGTCATATATCATCATCTGGTTTCAGATACAAGAACCAGGTACTTCTTTCTTTCGCGCTCGCATGTATACAATATATGTATATGTATGTTTATATATACAGGGGGAGAGGGAGAGAATATAGATATAGATCGTAGATATAGAAAATCAGAACCAGGTCCAGGACCAGTTCATGAACCAGGTTAACCTGAAACTTGCTTGCTTGCTGATGTTCAAATAGCCATTGGTCAAACCGCACCATGGTAATAACTGTCATGGTTATCCTTATCTGCACACTCAAAATCCCATTCTTATTCTCCATCATGTTGGTGAGAAGAGGAGGCCATCACAACCTGATACAGCTCCACACAGGTGGATAAGCAGAGCATCAGCTGGTGGGAAGGATGCTTGTTATCTGATTTCTTTCTCCATCCTGGACTTCTCTGCAGCTCCTTCAGCAGAGAAATAACCATCCCCAAGAGCAACCGAGCTAGTCAGTCTCCTTTTACTCTGTGTGTAGGATGGGCCTGTGTGCGAGCCCCGTAAAGAAGTCACAAACCTTGATTAAGCGTTACATATATACAATGGCAGCAGTTACTATAAAACAATTATATCTTAGCCAAAATGACTGAAATAACTCTTACCTGACTCTCTCTTGTTGGATACCCATGGTAACCGGAAGTCAGAGGTTCATTCTGAAAGAAACCAGAAACGACCAATTTGATTAAAAGGAAGGAAAAAGAGAGAATTACATATCCCAGGTAATTGAAAGTAAAAGACTTTCATAATAACAACTTATAATAATAATATAATAACTGACAAGACAACTGACAATAATAACTGACAACAGGCAAAATTCTTATTTTTTCCATATTCAAGTTGCATGCTTCTACATGCAACAAGAGAGCCAGAAAATAGAGCATTTGATCTGGACTTAAGAGTTCTGGGTTCATATCACTACCTAGCTCACATTGCATCATCTTGGACAGGAGGACTTTAGGGAGGATAAACTTTGCAGATTATGTTTACATCATTATGAAATACATGCAGGAAAGAACTGAAGTACTACTTCACTCCACCTTATCCAATTCTGAAATGTAATTTATTCCTTCCCACTGGACTACAGAGACAATAATCCAGGTGAAAGATATGCCTTGCCAGTCCAAAGCATAATTTGAGTTAGGGTTATGCTCCCAAACCAAAAGAAAACCATTACACTTACATTACACTCAAATATTTCTCTGCCTTCCATCAACTCTCTCTAGTCAACCACTATCTATGTAAATGTCACCAAAAATAAAATTCAGTTCTGCAAATAATCATGTGGGGAAAATTGGCCTTTAATTGCTTTTGTCATCACTGTTCTTTCACATTTTAGAAACAGTTCACAGTTGGCCAGACTTTATAGCTTATTCTCACAGAGAGTAGACAAAGAGGTAAACCTGTCCCTAGACTGCAGGTGTGGCTCACCTGTCTGACTGCTTCTTCACATGATGAATTCCCTGTAATTCGGACGTCAAAGCAAAGTGACATCCTAGCCTAGCTTTCTCACTGACAAGTCAGTTCTCTTTTATTAGCTGTTTTATTATATCAATTCTATCAGCTACAAAATGCAACATACAGGGAATTCAATATTGTAACAATTATATCAACTATTAAATTTTCAAATCCATGTATTTTCCTGTTAAGACAATAAAGGGAGGTGCTTATTTATTCTGAGACATGCTAGTTTCCGAAGTAAGGGAATTTCTTATACATAGAGGGGTGCTCTTTGGATGATTCTGTGACATCTAAATTGAGCATCAATGTCAGCATTGTCTAGATGTTGCAGCAGCTTCACATCAGCATGCATCCTCTGACCAAAAAAATGAGTTGCTCATACTATATTGGTGAAGAGCTCAATAATGTGCTTTAACAAGATATGACTGGAGACAAAAAAGAGAAAAGCAGTTAAAAGGACAACAGTTAAGCTATAACAGTCCTATAAAGGTCAAGAGATAAAAATGTGTTTTTCCATAAAGAAAATGTGCTCTATACTGTTTCCAGTCTTCTAGCTGCTAATACTGTAACTCTAATTGAATCTCACTCGCTCTACAGGGAAGGGGGAAGTTACTGGCAGCAGTGGCATTTCCCCAGGAAGTCTCTGGTGCTGCCAATTTTACAGGTCAGCAACTTGCTGGTGTCTCTTGTTGAATAATTATTCTCTACAGGATTTGCTATTGTTGGAAGCTAAAAGAAGCTGGGTAAGAAATTATTACAAAGAGTTAAACTCCTAGGACTGCAGCAGAACAATCCTTTTACATCAAGTCCAGAGAAAATCCCTGCTAATCAGTAGGGGATCCCAAAAGGAAACAGGAAGCAGATGTGCAACACAGAGCAAAATCCACTTCACTGCATACACTCAAGAAAAGTTTCACACAAGGAAGAGGAGAAAGAGGCAACATAAAGCCTTCTTTGCACTTCAGGGCACAACTTCAAGAGCAAACACCATACACACAAAGCAACCAGCAGAACAAAAGGCTGTCTTCCCAACAACAGCCACACAACATAGTGAGACAACTCCACAATTACCTTTAATTCCCTCCTGGCTCGTTTCTGCCAATGTTGAATTAGATTTCCCTCCCTATTACAAGCATGCAAGTAGCCATTTACAGACAAATTTAGTTAGAATGCCTTTATCAGTAATATCAAATAAAACTGCCATAGGATATTTTATGTTTTGTTTTCTGATAAAGGGCATCTCTGTGTATTTAAATTCTACAATGTAAGAGGGAAGAGGAAGAGAAGAAATAAGGGGCACAATGGTTTCCAATTTTGCCACATGGATACGGTTTTACATCTGTCATACTAATCATTCACACATCTGAGCATTTATGTTTTATACCATAAGAAGTGCTATGAAAAATGTTAGCAATTACTGTAGCATATTTTGTCCCCTGCCTTTGATGATTACATGTTTATCCCTGCCCTACCCATGCTTCATCCCATTGGGTTACTGCAGCAGTACTTCGAGCGCTCATGACTTGCTGGATGAGGAACCAGATTCACATCTGATGATGGATGCAGTCAATGCAGATGAAGATGTGCATTTTTGGAAGAGTTATCTGAATGTCCATTCTGTTGAAAGCACTACAGTGCAGACACGTCATTTGAGATATGTGCATTTGATACGTCCAGTCTGAACACACACTCAAAGTTGCTCAGAATAGAAAAATAAAACCAAGAATCTCAAAGTTTAACACACCACACACACACTAACGTTACCTCACACAGTTAGGATTAACTATGTATTCAGTTACCCTGTAGTCCAGGATAACGATAGCACAGTATGCTGCACAGTCAACGGTGGCCCATACTCTAGCTCAGCAAGCTCGCCTTTGCATTCTTAGGAACCTTGTACACCCTGTAGGAATTATCAGGCAATAATAAAAATACTGTATATGCAACAGTGGACAGCCTATCCTATCACTACCAATCTTCCCTTGCAATATGGAGTTGGAGGGGAGCATTGGAAGCATTCTAGGTGTTACCACATGATGTTGCCAAGAGACTTTGGATGCCACTGACTTGTGAGCTAAAACGGAACATGGGCCAGACTAGACTGTATTGCACAATGCGAGGGTCATTCTGCTTGTGTTCCTGCGCCATGAGACATGCTGTAAGGATTTCCCCAAGGCCAGAAGTTGAGCCATGATGAGGGAAAGAAACCTGAACAGCAGCCTCCATTTTCGCCATGTGTCCAAGAAGCTCTCACATACTCTACTCTGCATCCCCCCCCCACCGAGATGCTAAATATGTTCCTGAAAAGAAGACAATACACAGGGCTACCTGAGGTGACTCATCCCAGCCTCTCCTTTGTCTCAAGCCAGCTCCTTAACTGCAACGAACCTGAAAATGAGCGAACTCAGGAAGATAGTGGAGGACAGGAAGGCCTGGCGGGATATGGTTCATGGGATCACGAAGGGTCGGACGCGACTTAACGACTGAACAACAACAACAAAGCTCCTTAACGACTGGACAATAAACCCATCATCCCCCTCCTACCTTCCTATTGTCTATGTATAAGTTTTACCCAGAGATGCACTGAGGTGAACCAGATGCCCACTCTAGGAAATCTCCTTCCCTTTTGTCTATGTGCCTGGTCCACTCCAGGTATCCTCCCCTTTCGTGGCCATGTGCTCTGTTCGCTATAAAGGTAAAGACTGCCTGGCAGTTGCTCTCTCTTCTTCTCGCGTTGTGGACAGTGGTAAGCTCTCTCTCCTGCTCTATCTTGCTCTCCCTCCCCCCCCCTCTCTCTCGCAATCCCGCCTCCCTTCTCTTTGCATTACTTCCCAGTTAGTTTTCTACAGGCTTCACAGCCTGATCAGTTCAGAGACAATCTGCTTCTTTCTTTGTTCTCGTGCCATCACTCCTAAACAGCATTGTAGCCAAGTTCAACCCTCCAGGAATGGTAAATATGACCCCTGTACAAATCAAGAAACCTGCTAAACCTCTATACTTCTACCTAAGTTTCCTAGATCTGAATGCTTTGTAGTATGATTGAACTGCTGCATATTGAATTGTATTTTTGTATGAATCTGACTATCTAGTAAATATTGGAAAACAACCCATGTGTGTCCTCAATATTATTCAAAACGGAATTCTGTGAAGCTGGACTCTGGTATACACAGGTAAAGATCCCTGTACATTCCAAATTGCCATATTTAAAAGCTATTCCCCAAAACAACAAGGCAATTTGGTTAACAGAGGGCTCATTCTCGATTTGTGTGGGACAAGGCCACAGTGAGACTCAACAAGCGCCACATTACTGGACACTAAGACTAAACAGAACGTAACAATCGCCATTTTGCTCAGTGCTTACATATTTACTATGCAGCAGCTTTATAGATTGGAGTATAGACAGACTGTCAGCTGCAGACTATACTTGTAGCAGGTCGACATCTAATATGCTGAAAATGCAACATGGTGCTGAAAATGGCAACAACATTTTGCCAACTGTCTGCAACCATGCTCTATTTTAACTCTAGTAGAGGAAAAACCTGTGCAAGCAATGAAGAGAAATAATCCTTCAGGAAAATCAGGATATCCCTTTTCACAATTAACTACATTCGGCCCACATCTTAAGCGAGGGTTACATTCCGAGGTTGGTGCATAAAGCCAAAATCGCATGTAGTTGAAACGCCCTTAAATCAAACGAATATGTACTGTCTCTTTAAGAACTAAAATCACAGTACAACTGGAGGAACAGCAGCTTCATTTTCTTATTTCAGGCTAGCTCTGAGGCAGAGTAAGCTGAAAGGCAAACAGAATTGCCTGCACTATTTAAACTGGTGTTTTTCTCTGGTGTTTTTTTTTGGGGGGGGGGAGCATGTATACTTTAATTTGCGCAAGTCAATCACACGTAAGTTGTGGGTCGACTGTACATACATTTTTAAATCATAAATGGTTGAAGTATCCAAGGGAGTAGGTAAATGGAAAAGAACAAACAATGGCCATAGCAGAGACGCCTGGAAGAACCACTCAGGTCATTTTATAAGTGGAGAAATAGAAACACAAAGTACTTTATGTGTTTGTTACTCACCACCATGGACTGTGTGGGATACCTGCATACCGAGCTTCAATCGTACAGTAAGTAAACTTTAGATTGTGAGCCCTTTTGGGACAGGGAGCCATTTAATAATAATAATAATAATAATAATAATAATAATAATAATAATAATAATAATAATCCTCCTCTCCCTCCTCACAGAGTCTCATACCTAGGTTTTGAATTCCTGTGTCTATTACCCCCATTCTCTATCTCCCACAACACATTAGATTAGTCCCATTTCTACATTCTATATTAGCCCGTTCTACAACACATACCGTAGTAGATTAGACCCAATTTCTTTCCATGATCTTCCTCCCTTGGACACAAGAAAAAAGGAATACAGTTGCACCTACAAACACCTTAATCACAGAGGTATGGGGGAAAGTGTTCAAGTATAGTAATAAGTTCTGGCCACAGAAATTCTGAAAGCCTACAGAATGTGGCCAGGAAGAGAGTTGAAAGAGACAAAGGATTTTGAAAGTCAACCTTTAACAGCTTCAATTTCTGTAGCCAAAAAGCAGACATGAAAAGGGGGGGGGGGGAGAGAGGCTGGATAGAAGTTTTGACAGTATCTATGTATCTTACACACCACAGTTCCTACTTCAAGATATAAGGTATGGTAATATCCTTGTCACTCTTCCAACGCTTTTCTGGATGGTAATACATTTTCACATGCATGTGTGGAACAAGATTCATGGCAAGTTTTCACTACTCCTTTCAGTGGGTAGGTAGATTAATACATCCAATCTGGTCACCCAGCCCAGCACCCTGTTCTCAACCCCCTCCTCTCTCAAGTAATCTGAGGCACCAAGGAGAGCAAGAGAGATATTCCCAAGGACTGTGGACCAAGGGGGTGGGGTTAAGTCCCACATTTTGCTTTCCAGCCCCTCGGTAAACAGGAAACACTCTCTTATTTTGCTAGCCAGGCTGAATGAAGAAACTGAGGTGTGCACGGAAAAACCACCAGCCACACACCCAATAGGTTTTGTTTTTTTTAACAAGAACAAGCTAAGAAGCATTCTCAGTCACTCCTCCAGAACCATAAACACTTTTCATGAGGTTCTTTGCCAAACTTCACACATTTTCTGAAATACTATAAAGTTTTCCTATTCGTTTTCAGTGGGCTAGCTTTCAGTTGACCAATTTACAGGGGAGAGGAAGGGAGACAGGATGCACATGCATATTTTTGGAACACCAACTAGCAGCCCACAAGCGAAATCCAATCCTTTGATGGGTAATGTCTGGGCCCCAAACTGCTGAACTGTACAGGAGAGAGATTTCTTCTCTCTCCTTGATTCAATACTACCTGAAACAATTTGGGGGATGGAGCAGGGAAGTAACTGAGGGAAGTAACCTGAAACTGAGGAATAGCGAGGAACACTAAAATATGGGCAATTGCTCACACGTTCTCTTGACTACTTTCAGGATATCCAGAAACAGGCTATAGGAACCATTTGCAGACAGAGGGACTCTAATCAAGCAGAAAAATCAGGGAAAAACTGATCCACACACTCCCTCCCCTCCTCCCGCCAATAACGGTAATTTCTGGCAGGCCAGCGGGTGGCACAGTGGGTTAAACCACTGAACCATGAGCTGTCGATTGAAAAGTCGGCAGTTCGAATCCGCGACGGGGTGAGCTCTCGTTGCTTGGCCAGCTCCTGCCAACCTAGCAGTTCCAAAGCATGTTAATGTGAGTAGATAAATAGGTACCACTTGCGGGAAGGTAAACAGCGCTCCGTGTTCCAGCCGCATGCTATGCGCTGCAGCAAGGAGAGTCATGCCGGCCACATGACCACGGAGGCGTCTTCGGACAACGCTGGCTCTTCGACTTTGAAATGGGGATGAGCACCACACCCTAGAGTCGGACACAACTGGACTTAATTGTCAGGGGTCACCTTTACCTTTGTATAATGAATATATTCAGGCCACAAATCAGCTAAGGGTGTAGGGGTTGTGTACATGAGGAGGATAAGTGGATCACAGGAGAACCACCAGCTTCGCTGTACCTCCCAAGCCCTGACATTCTGTTTGGGAGCAGTAGTTCCCCAATCAGTGCTCAGAAAGCACTACCTACCTCTAGGATTTACCAGCTTCAACAAGCTTGCTCTAGAGATAATGGTATCTGCCAAGTCCCTTTAGGGTCTATTGCCGTAAGGTAAAATTTAACTACCTGATCACAACTGACCTACTTCAAGCCCTCTCTAAATTACATTCCAATCATCCTCTCACATGCCCAACAGCACCCTTGTGTATGTACATTTTAGATTCAGAAAAGCACCAGTCATAAGGCTGCATCTCCCCGAGAAGATCCCTGAGCTTATCACATGATCTCCTTCACCTCTTCCAAGACTTTTGGGAGCTCAGCTTCAATTTGATATTTAAGTTCTATCTCCACTCTAGGACTTCAGAGGTCAAATATACTCTGCAGAGACAACGCCCATAAGGATAAATGCCCTTCAAAGAGCCATATTTTGCTTTTTTAAAATGCATGTCCAGGATCCAGAGAGGACCATGACTGATTTTTCTTTTGGAGGGCTGCCCCTTGCACATCAACAGGTGCAGTTCCAAAAAGTAGCATACCTTCAAGGAGACTTTTCGGGGTGTGTGGGGAGCTGCTGCTGAAAGGAGGAACTGAAAAGCCCCATGTGAATATGGCACTTTGGAAACCAGACACCATTCTCTAGAAGAGGGAAGCGAGATAATAGTAAGATGATTAAGAGGTTTTCAAGTTATCAGACCACGGTCCCAATAAAGTAGAAATTCCCAACGTTTCGCCTATTCTTTCACAGGCTTCTTCCAAGGGAATGTGTTGTAGCTGAGTCACCTTTTTGCAGCCTATGTTGACAGTTGATCTTAAAGCCGTAGTGTCTCGGCTACAACACATTCCCTTGGAAAAAGCCTGTGAAATACAGTAATGGGCAAAACGTTGGGAGTTTCTACTTTATCAGGACCATGGTCAGATAATCTGAAAACTTTTAATCATCTCACTATAGCTGGCCACGAAAATCTCAGAGACTATTTAAGATAATAGTACTTGTCCAAAATATTCACACAGTATTTAGAATAAAATCATAGAGCTATTTTCAGAAATATCAGGGAACTTCCTCCATGACTAACTGAACATGCACCATTTTTGATAAATATGCCAGGACTGCATGGGGATCTGGTGACATCACTCCCTCTTCCTTCCTGGAATTCTAAACCATGCTGCTCTCCTATTGCACAGAGTTCTAATCTCCATGGCAACCTCAGCTCTTCCTGGTGGGGAGGACTTGCCTCAAAGAGCAGGATACAAGGCTTCTCAGTCTCCTTGAAAGTTATTCTAGCAGTAACCAGAGCTAAATTTAGATCCTTGGAGTATGAAATCTTATAACAATGAAGCATGTTTAATGGCTACCTCCATGTAAATAAATCTAAACCAACCACTTCATAACTCCTTTAACAAAAGGACCGAATCCAGCTGAACAAAAGGACCGAATCACAGCATCCACATCCTAACTCCTGCACCCACCCATTTCTTAGCATGGTTTTGTCCAAACACACAAACGAGGAGACACACTTTTGTTTCTTCTATAGGAATCCTGTGTTTTCCAATTAAAGCCCGACCCACACCGCATGATTTCTGGTGCGTCCCAGACGCGCGCGGAGCTGAGTGGTCACCATTTCGAGAGAGAGCAGCTGAACGCGGGAACTCTCCTGGAGTTCCGGCGCGAGCAGAATAGTTTGTTGCCCATGATTTTGAGGGGGCAGGTATGCGGAGCTACTGCAGCCACTAATCAGATGAGAGGGCAGGATGAAAGGGGTTGTCAGTCAATCGGAACTCACTTGAGTCTCCGATTTCTCTTGGATCCATTTCTCTTTCTCACAAAAGTTAGCAAAATGAATTCTATTCCCGGCACAAATTGTTTTGTTAGTCTTCTCTCCTTCCTGCCCCTCTCTCTCTTCTCTTGTGTATCGGACTGCACTTGTGCTTAGCCAATCACCGCTGCGCTTTCTAAGAAGGAGGGACAACAGGAGGGACTATTTGAAAGAAGAGGCTTGTGGAGACAAAGTCAGCGATGGGAGGTGGGCGTCCAGGCACCTACGCTCACTCGCCTCCGCACCAGAGCTCGTGCGGTGTGTGTGTTGGGCTTGAGCCTCTCTTAATACTGCCATGAAAAATCAGGCGTTAGGGCGGTTCCTTTCAGCAACCACACATTTAGTTTGCAAGTTTAAGTACTTGTATTTAGAAATTAGATCTGCTGCTCATATTGAAACTTAACTCTGTGTTTAGAATTTAGATGTTCCCACAGGGAGGAGAACGGAAAAGGACAAAAACAGGTAGTGCACACACAGATGCATTTCTAGTCAATATCCTAGCAGAGAGACTGTAATGAATTCTCTGTACATAAGATGGTCCACACAGTGCCTCGGGATTCCAAATTAGCCACGTGTTTGCTGCTTAGAAGCAAAAAATAAATAAATCCTAAAGCTGAACACACATGCTGTGATTCAGTTGAGCGGTTATGTCCTAAGGCTTTGACTATTGGACAAAGCATCAATTGTGACTAAAAGACGTCAGAGCTGGATAAAAGGGAAAGAGTAGATTAAAATAAGAAACAACCAGATGAATTTTCAAGTTACAAGAGAGAATCCGAGCCTGGGATTTTTGCTATTTAATGCGAGAACAGTTTACCAGGCAAAGCATACCAGACATGTATCACTGCTAAGGGTTGTTAGATAAAGAAAATAGAAAAATCAGATGGTTTCTATCATCAGGCAAAATACTAAAAACATCATCAGGCCAGAAATACCTCAGTCGAGGGTCCTTGGCCCACAGTATAGTTTTCTGGCTTGAAAAATGGATACTACAGTATATTCTATCTCAGACGCTCTGTCATTTCTTGACGCCATTAAGCTGACTGGTTACCCGACACCTCTTCCCAACCTAAAGAGTTAAATTGCTTCATGCACAATATATTGGCACCCAACCATTTATTTATTTTTGTATAACACTTTCTAATTGGTAAGTAGTCCTAAGTTTCCTCCCATGTTAGAAAAAACTACAAAAGAGGAGATTCTTTAACTGACTGTACACACAAGAACCGGCAACATCCAGTGGACTCTGAATCTAACATTAAGCACAACTGTAAGATGAAACCAAAAAACGAATCTCTTATCACCTGTTCTCAGCCTAGTTCCGACATCTTCTCTTATCTATAAGAGTGCAATCCAGTTGTCAGACCGCAACATTTACTCAATCAAGCAAGCAAATGAATATTTTTGGCAGATGACTACTGCTAGAGAACTATTTGGTTGTTTTTGAGCGAGTGGGAGCTTTTGCGATGGTCCTGGGTCGGCGCAGTCATCCTACGCTGGCCTAATGGCCAGATAGGATTGAGCTGCCCTTTTCATTTTGTAAAAATAACCCCCTCCCAAACAATGTACACAAACAGAACTTTCCTCTTTACCAAAACTGACCTTTTTCAACTAAAAATCAGTTCTATGAACAGATCAAAAGTAAAGCAAGTCCCTGTCTGATTAGGAAACGAAAATGGTTAAAAAAAAAAAACTACTAGACTAACACACAGTAGAGAAATGAGTATCTTTGAACACTGGAAAGAAGAGGAAGGCTTCATGAGAGCTCCAGCAGCAACAGCTGGCTTTGATCAGGTTTCTATGATTCTGGGGCTACACAGGAAACACTCTGGAGGCCCACTTGGTCAGCACCACCCTACACACACTGGAAAGCTTTGTGTTCCAGCAGCAACATCTGGAATCAGTTTAAACCAAACAGCTTTCCGTCCCTTCCCCAAAAGCCACTAATTCTTTTAAGACCACTATGCCTGGCCCTCTACATTCCTTCCTGGAAAGCTCTCTCCTTGCAGTACCAAACAAAGGAGTCTACGAGAAAACAAACAAACCCTGTGCTGCTCAAGTAGTGCAACATCTCTCTCACAGTTCACAAGGGTTGTGAGATTATAACACAAGAGGAAAAGACAGAAAGTGATGTATGTTACTTTTCAGTAACAATTTTATTTTACTCAGGAACAGCATGTTTGAATTATAAAATATTTTACTATCCCCTTCCCCACAAAAAAAGGTCAAATATCTGAAGGTTTACCTGCTTCACAGAGTTGAGCATCCTCCCCTACATTAAGAGCTTAACTGTTACAGATTTTACATGCCTTCAAAATTCACAGCAGCATACTATCAGGGAATACAGTAGTTCATTCTCATTGGAAAGGGGGGATTGGTTTCTGTACAGAAGCATGCATTAGTTTACACACACACACACACACACACACACACACACACAGAAGCATGCATTAGTTTACACACACACACACACACACACACACACACACACACACCTCTTAAATTAGGTTTAGAGAAGTTTACAGCAGAACCTACACTCAACTGGAGCAACCAGAAAGCATTATGGTAACAAGAACCAAAGTGCTGGGCAACACCCCAGACTTTACATATTCTTTACTGGTTAAGAATTCTTTGTAAGCACAGCCAAGAGTTCAATTCAAAGCTCAATAGAGTCTAACTTTATTTCAACTTACGTATTCCTTCCACTTCACATAAACACCACAGTTTTGAAGTCTAGAATGCCAGAGCTTAGGCTCAGTTGTCTACTTGGCAGCAAGGCACAGTACCCATTGTCTAGTGCGCAGGGTAGGTGGGACTCCAATGGCATTTTATGAAATTGTTCTACCAGACATTTACAACCCAATCCAAGACATGCCAGCATATGTCCATGAATTCTGGCGCAACAGCCGGACTGGCACAGAACTACACTTGCCAAAAGATGTGCCACAGGCACCAGTGCAACACTGTGCCATAGCTCAGATGCTGGTGCAACTCTGCCAGCGGAAAAGTCAAAACAGAGAGATTGGGGCGTGACATGGGGAGGATGAGGAGTCAATGTATGTCACATCCTAACCCTCCTTCAGATGACAGACACGCCCCCAATGCTGGAAAAACACTACACCAATGATTCCCAAACTTTTTAGCGCAGCAACCCTGACAACGAGACAAGGAGCTAGAGAGGCTGTGCAATAATTGTGCAGACGCAACCTCTCTAGGGCCATCTGGGCAACAAAAAGGCTGCCTCCAGGCTTGGGGGGGTGCACGACAGTCGGGTAAGAGCTGTTTCTGCAACTGCTCTGCCGGCTCGTGCATACCTCCCCCCGCTGCACCCCCCAGTGGGCTTTTAGACCAAAAAAATGGCCTAAAACACCATGGGGTGCTTTCGCACCATCGCATTTACCACCGAATTTCGGCAGCGGCACAAAACAGCGATCTTCGGGGGCTTCCGGTTTTCGTAAACACCGGAACAGCGATCCGAAGATCGGGGAGGCCTGCAGAGGGTCGTGCAGGCCTCCCCGAAGCTCCCCCAAGCCCCAGTAAATGCCGCAACAGTGGTTTCTGGCAATTTGGTGATGGTGGCGATCCTCCAGATAGCCGTTGCCATGCTGTCCCCGCCCCTTAAGGGGGGAGGGGCAGCTTTGGTTCTCAAATGGTGGGTCACGATCCACAGTTTGAGAACCACTGTCCTAAAACATTCACAAGTGGTTGGATAGCGGTAGAATACACTTTTCTTTTTTTAATATATATATTTTATTGATATATTAACATAAAATACATATTTCATAAAATTATAGCAAGCACAAAGCAATACATCCTACTAGCATACTATTCACTATTTTCTATATATAATTTCCAACTTAGCCAAAATAACACCCATATTCTATTCATTAAATCCACATATCATCACATCGTTCCTCTCTCTCTCTCTCTCTTACAAAATCGATAAATGGTTTCCAATTATTCACGAAAAGGTTAACTGACTTTTCCTTAATTAAAACTGTAAGTTTATCCATTTCAGCATAATCCAAAACTTTCAGCCACCAGTCTTCCAGCGAAGGTATCTCCAAATTCTTCCAATATTGTGCATATAAAGTTCTTGCCGCAGCTATCATATATAAAAACAAAGTTTGAAATTTTTCGCCTACATGATCATCCCACATACCCAACAAAAAGGTTTCCAGTTTCATCTGAACCTTAATCTTTAAAATCAACTCAATCTGTTTATGAATCTGAGTCCAGTACTTCTTTGCTTGGGGGCATGTCCACCACATATGGTAAAAAGTTCCTTCTTGGTTTTTACATTTCCAACATCTATTCGTCACCTTCTCATACATTTTTGCTAATTTGCTTGGGGTTATATACCATCTATACATCATTTTATACATATTTTCTTTAATATTAACATTTAACGTAAATTTCAACTGTTTTAACCATAGTTGTTCCCATTGGTCCATTAAAATAACATGACCTACATTTTTCGCCCAGTGAATCGTACATTCTTTAACCTGTTCTTCTTCTGTCTCAAACTTCAAAAGCAATTTATACATTTTTGAAATTACCTGGTCTTCAGATTTTAATTGTACCTCCAATATTGATTCTTCTTCTACAAATCCATATGCCTTCTTGTCCACTTTAAATCTCTCCAAAATTTGAGCATATACAAACCATTGGCAATTAAAGTCTTCTTCCATTAATTTTTCTCTTGACTTCATTGTACAGTCTCCTTGTGAAAAATTTAATAAATTTCTGTATAGTAGTCCTTTCTCTTTTGGCACGCTACTTCCACCAAAATGTGCTTCATATGGTGCAACCCATAATGGTATTTTCTCATAAAACCTCATTTTATATCTATTCCAAATTCTCCATAATGCATGTCTAACATAATGATCTTTAAATTCTAAATTCGCTTTCACTTTATCATACCACAAATACCCATGCCAACCAAATCTCAAGTCAGAGCCTTCTAACTCCAATAATCTTCTATTTTGTAAATACACCCAGTCTTTCAACCACACAAAACAACATGCTGTATAATATACTTTCAAAGTAGAATACACTTTTCAAACATAGATTGTTTATGTTTCCAGAAGGCTTCATATCATGCAACGTAAGTTTGGCATGAAAAGAGTGAACTAACCTTTGCAAAAATTCAATTTTCCCTAGCAGGTTTCATACCCAGGGGATCTGAAATAACTTTTACAAATCTTTGAGTAAGATTTTAGAAATGCAGCAATTGAACAGGCAAACATCATCAGTAACTCTGTACTGAACAAGCAAACAAGTCTAGTCTTAGAAACCAGAAGCTGTTACCTAAAGCAGGAAGATGCCTTAGCTTTCCAGGTGACTTGCTATTTATTACCATCAAAAGTATCATACACATGATTATTAATAGAAGGTTGAACCAGTGAACCTGCCACAAACTAGAGATGAACTGCTGGTCACCATACCTCAAAAAGGATATAGTTGAACTGGAAAAGGTGCAGAAAAGAGCGACTAGAATGATTTGTGGGCTGGAGCACCTCCCTTACGAGGAAAGGCTACAGCGTCTGGGGCTTTTCAGCCTAGAAAAAAGGCGCCTGAGGGGGGACATGATTGAGACTTATAAAATTATGCATGGGATGGAGAGAGTGGATAGAGGGAAATTCTTCTCCCTCTCGCACAACACCAGAACCAGGGGACACGCACTAAAATTGAGTGGAGGGAGAGTTAGAACAGACAAAAGAAAATATTTCTTTACCCAGCGTGTGATTCATCTGTGGAACTCCTTGCCACAGGATGTGGTGATGGCACCTGGCCTAGATGCCTTTAAAAGGGGTTTGGACAAATTCATGGAGGAAAAGACCATCACAGGTTACAAGCCATAAGCAACCTCCTGGTTTTGTTTTTTTTTTTTTAGAAGTGGGTTTTCTCTGTGCCAGGTGCAAGGGAGTGGCGACTGGACACAGGTATCTTGTTGTCTCGTGTGCTCCCTGAGGCATCTGGTGGGGCCACTGTGTGACACAGGAAGCTGGACTAGATGGGCTTTTGGCCTGATCCAGCAGGGCTCTTCTTATGTTCTTATGTTCTTATGTGCTTCTCTCTGCTTCATGTACTAGTTAGTCCACTAGACTAGACCAGACCACACAAGCACCTATCTGGGAAGTATACCATTCTTAAACTTTGAATATCCCCACCATTTTGCTGTGTGAACAGGTGCTGTATTAACTTGAAATACAATCGACAACATTTCACCTGGAGCATTTTACCTGCTTCATCCAATACAAAGATTCTTGAACATTTTTTGCAGTGAAATTTCTAGAAAAGATGACATTCTTTGTGGATATCATAGGTTATGACTACTAGGAGGGAGACTGTTTGAAAAGGCTCTAATGTACCTTATTTCATAGAGTGGAGAAAAAGGAGAAAGGTTGTTAGGAACAAACAGGTTTTGCTAAGCTACGCATGCTCTGAGCCACTGAGTTGTTTTGTCAGTCAATTCTGCCTTAATCCAATGCTTTGGTCCTATTGGAGCTGAGCCTATGCACTGGAGTGCAGAATGATCAGAGTTACAATTCGGAAACCCATCACTGTTGCTCTGGTAAAAGTCTTCAGTATCTTTTTCATTTTTTGTCATGGCTGGTGTACTCCAACATTGTACTAAAATGGGACAGGCAGAGGTAAAGATAGGGGGGGGGGGGGGAGTTTACAGAAAGATAACTTATTTGATACAATTGGGAGGAAAAATATTCTATCAAAAGAACCGACAACTCTGAACACTTTCATTTCTACTAGCCAATGACTAAAGATGAAGACATTTGGAAAAAAATGGTCCCAATTACTTTGTAGCTAATGTGATCATTATTTTGTCAGATGGTCAGAATCTAGTGATGGATAAAGTTGGTCAACACACACACACACACACACACACACACACACACACACACACCAAGGAAGTTCTACGTTCAGTTAGACTTCTCATTTTTAAAAGGTGCAAGCCAATAATTAAATATAGCACCTGTTATACCTAAACAGCTTCCTACCTTCCCTCATTCCCAAGGCATGCCAAAAAAGTGTTCCCAAAGAAACCAATCATGCCAATGCCTGGCAAAATGCCCCAAAGCTACAGTGGAAATTTAATATGAAAAGCAGCCCAAGAAGTGAATAATTCAGATGCTCCAATTCTCTTTCGGGTGTTGTTACAGCGAGTTGTACATTTCACAACTTTTATTTACCCCATTATAGTATATAGCAAGGGTCTAAAGTACACAGCATCACAAGAACACATATTGTAAAGGTTTTTGTTTCACTAATCTTTTGAAAGGCAAAATAAAAACTTCCAAGAAAACACTTTGTTCCACATATGATTGCCTCGGCCATTCTGAACAAGGTAATGTAGAAAAATAAGTTTGCTTCCCTCTAAACACAGTTTCCCAAGGGTCAAATGTGGAAAGATATATTTGGGATGAAATATGTGAAGGGTACAATTCAAATGGGTCTAGAGCTCTGATAAGGACAAAGAATGCTTCTTCCCCTCCCCCAAGCATACTTCTTTACACAAGCAAACAGGGTCAGTGCCCTCCAACTTGGCTCCTTTGTGACCATGGCAGAGATCACAGCAGATAACTCAAATAGAACCTCTATAGTAGAGAAGGAGGATAGGATGTGCAACTGCACAGAGGAAGAATAACCTTGGAGGCAAGCATCCCATCTTCTCTGTTATGGCCTCTGTGCAGTCTTACCTAAAGAGCATAGGAAGGTTTCATAAAGAAAAGGTATACGGAGTACTGTCCACTAGGGAATGAAGTACAGGTTGTTAAATAGGTTTACATTCTTCTGGTATAACTTTGTACACTTGAACTTACACAGGACTGAAATTGATTTCTCAGAAGCTTCTGATATCATCAAATATGGTTTCCTTCGGGACTAACAGTGTGGATAGATGTTGGGGACCAGTTCTTGCATCACTAAAAGGTGGGGTTGGAACATTACGGGTATTCCCCTATGGGAGTTATCCTGTGGTATTCCACAGGGGTCTATTCTACCTACATGAAACCACTAGGCAAGGTCATCCAAAGTTTGGAGATAAGGGGTATTCAATATGCTGATGACACCCAACTCTCTCTCCTTTCTGTCACCAGGTGAAGCAGTGAGATCAGAAGGCAAATAATTTGGTCAATCCAGGTAAGACAGTGTTACTTATAGTATGACATCTGTCTCCTACAGAGGTAATGGAGGTGTCTGGAGGGATAGGATCAAACTCACCCTAAACATTCTCAAGTCTGGGAGTACTTCTGGATCCCAAGATAGAAGCAATGAACAAGAGCACAGCTTACTAGCTACACTAGTATGCCAGCTATGATCCTTTCTGAATAATAAAGAATTTGCGACTGTTCTTGCCTACTCTGAGAACCTCTGGGCTTGACTACACTAATTAGTTCTATGTGAGTCAATACTTGTAGACAGTTCAAACATTTGTCTGAGCTAGAGTAAGAATGCTCAACTATTGTCTGGGCCTGAACATACAGATAACACACTGCCCTAAAAAGCACACCACTAGTTACCAATTTCTTTCTGGACTAAATTCAAGGTGCTGGTGATTTTCTTCTGGATCCAAAATATCTGAAGAATATCTTCCATATGTACCTCACCAAGGTTACGTTCAAGGGCCAACAGGTGCCCCACTTTCTAATGTAAAGCTAATAAATAAGCACTGAAAAAAGAAGTTTGGGATGGTAGCCCTCTCACTGTGAAATTACTTTTCAGATAATGAGCTCCATGCCTTTGGCCCTTACTTACATTTCACCAGTTTAAGCCCTGTAAACCACTGGGCTCTAAAGTGTTATAGATTCTGTGGGTGATTCTTAAAATGCCACAAAAACTGCTAGGGACAGTAAGACTTGGATATGCAAATATTAAGTGTATAACACATTAATTCTCCTTACACTCCCAAAGCAAATTAAGCAACAACATGTACAGTACAGTACAAATCTTAAAATCTCTTCAAATTCTATCAAACTGACCTTTCAGACAGACAAAATTCATCACAACAAAATCCCAGATTCAACCTTTACTTTCCAATGTCCTTATTCAATTGATTTCAGAGCAGATGTTTGCAACTGCTGTATGAATTCTGCCCTCTGGGTTGCTTTAGTGACTCATCTAAATCTGCAGCGACTCCAAGTCTATTTTTTTTAATCCAGTGACGCCAGGATAGGAATACGTGGATGCAAACACTATCTTTAGTATATGATCCATTCCACTTGCTCTCTTCCACCCATTAATGATAAAAATAGTCAAAGGACTTAAACAAGTAATCTTCATTTTCTGAGTCTAGTGAGCAAATCTAAAAGTGTGCCTATAAGATACTTCCACACCTCAAAAAGACATGTCTTTTACGGCAAGAATGTCTTTTACGGGAAGAGTATACATGGACAACAGCATTTCCAACAGAATGAAAAATACAGTGCTTGATCTCCACATGCTGAGCCAATGCTGGCAGCCTACATATCCTCTGGGCTGGAATTCTTCACACACGTTACACCCACAGTGACAATTCAACTTAATGATTCATTGATGAGTATATAAAACCACAGTGACACTAAGCCTGTGCCAGTGAACTACACTTTCCTATTTCTATCCCTGTCAAAGTACAATGAGCAATCACTCTGAGCTTTCTTGCGTACACAACATACACACAGAATACTTCTCTAGTTTCTCTCTGGAATGTGTAAGGTGAGAGAATTGCTACTGAAGATAGAGATGGGAAGAGACTAAATTAAGTGCCGGCTCTCCAGCTTCATAACCTTCACAAAATAACACACTGAAAAGGCAATGCAACTGGTACACAGGTGTTCTTCACACAAAGATTTCTCCAAAGCTGGAAAGGATTTAGCTTACACTTCTTGGAATAGGCCCCCAAAATTTCATTTGAAGCCAAAAACAAGCCTGTGTAAAAGAAAACCTATGAAAGGGAGCTTTCCCCACCTTCTTCAAGTTGTTTCCTCCATTTCTGTTGTAGGGAACGTATCCTTAGGAATTTTGCAAATTCATATGGGGCAGGGGGAGAGATCAGGGTCAGAACAAAAGTTCCTTCAGATGGAAAGCGTAACAACATTTTAAAACCTAGCGGGAAATAGATAATCTGCAAGCTCAGACTGGCCCATTTAGCTACCAATAAAAGGAGGACTCACTGCTGGGAATTACACACACACACACACACACACACACACACACACACACAAGTGGTCACCACTCAGTAATACTGTATCTAAATCACAAATATTCTCTTCCTTGTTTAAAGAAATACTAATTGAATTATTAGGCTCGATAGTTGTGTTGTGGAAGGCAACACAATGAATTGTGTTATTGTGAATTGTGTAAAGCTATTACAACCACCTACTGTACCCAAATGCAACAGAATGATTAAAATGTGCTTTATAGTTCAGTTTAATAAAAACTGGAAAATAAACGTACAAGGAAGCTCACAAACGTACGAATAAGCTCACAATGTTGCCAATTTTTATAATTTCTTGGTTCAGATTACAAATTTGACCAGCTTATAACGCTAAACTGTACAGGTGTCCTCCACTTGACGGGGATGCGTTCCCCGAACCCCGTTAAGTGGCCTATCGTTGGTCACTTTCCCTACCTTTGGAATATTCAGAGGCGTCGCTCTCGTGAAGCGAGGAGAGCGGGTCGCCTCTAGGTGACACGCACACAGAGGTGATGCACGCACGCACGTGACGCGCATCACCTGCCCTGTGACCGTCACCTCTGATTCCGAAGACGTCCCCGGAGCCGGCTCCCGGCCTCGGAGGGGCCTTCCGAGGCCGGGAGCCGGCTCCGGGGACGTCTTTTCCGGCCGACACGCCAGGGCCTTCTGAAGGCTGCCCTTTTCCCTCAGGAACCGTCTGCGCATGCGCAAAAAAAAGTATAAATTCCGTTGTGACGCAGGGCCTTCCTCAGAAGGCCCTGGCGCGTCGGCCTTGGAGCGGAGCCCAGCCGGCTACAACGGGGAGGCAGTGTAGGGGGGGCGCCCGGGGCAGCGTTGACGGGTCACCCCCCTCAAAAAATCACGGGGCGGCCTAGCAGCCGCGCCAAGTTAAAACTTACCGGGGGGTGGGGTGATTAGGGTGACGCGCGTTGCCCCGCCTTGGGGCAGCGCGCGTCGTAGTGACGCCGCTGGGAATATTGGAAGTTTGAGGCCTCTCCAGAGGCCTGTTCCGGGTTGTGCGCCTCTCCGGAGGCCTGTTCCTGGCCTCTGCAGGCCTCAGAATGGCCTACAGAGACCTCCGCAAGGCACTTCTTGCTTTCAAAATCAAACCGGAAGCTGCCTCCAAAAACCAGAAATGCCTTATATGGAGGCCTCTGCGGGCCATTTCAAGGCTCTCAGAGGCCAGGAACAGGCCTCTAGAGAGGCGTGCAACCCGGAACAGGCCTCCGGAGAGGTCTCAAACTTCCAATATTCAAAAGGTAGGGAAAGTGACCAATGACGGGCTGCATACGGGACAGTCCATCGTATATCCAGGTGGTCGTTAGGTGGACTGTCGTTAAGAGGTGGACAAAAAAAAAAGAGAGGCAGACACCTGTATTATGAACCGAGCACTGCTTCCCACAAAAATCCTGTTCCAGCTTAGAATGCAGAAGGTCTTAATTGAATTCTGCACATGCACAAAAACTGTTAGTTAATCCCTTAATCTCAATGAAACTCCCACTAATTACCATGAATTACACGACCAGACCAACTCAGCAGTCTTCTGTTTGGCAAACATGTTCTCTATCAGGATCAACTCTCTTGATCATCTCTTACAACTGCTTCAAATGAATCCTGTTACCAATCTACAGTGTGTGGGGGAAAAGTATTTGATCCCCCGCTGATTTTGTATGTTTGCCCACTGAAAAAGAAATGATCAGTCTATAATTGTAATGGTAGGTTTATTCTAACAGTGAGAGACAGAACAACAGCAACAAAAACCAGTGAAAAAAGCATTTCAAAAAAGCAATATAAATTGATGTGCATTTTAATGAGTGAAATAAGTATTTGACCCCTTCGCAAAACATGACTTAGTACTTGGTGGCAAAACCCTTGCTGCAAATCACAGAGGTCTGACGTTTCTTGTAGTTGGCCAAGTTTGCACACATCTCAGGAGGGATTTTGTCCCACTTCTCGTTGCAAATCCTCTCCAAGTCATTAAGGTTTCGAGGTTGACGTTTGGCAACTCGAACCTTCAACTCTCTCCACAGATTTTCTATGGGATTAAGGTCTGGAGACTGGCTAGGCCACTCCAGGACCTTAATGTGCTTCTTCTTGAGCCACTCCTTTGTTGCCTTGGCCGTGTGTAATGGGTTATTGTCATGCTGGAATACCCATCCAAGACCCATTTTCAATGCCCTGGCTGACAGTACATGGTCCCGTCCATCGTCCCTTTGATGCGGTGAAGTTGTCCTGTCCCCTTAGCAGAAAAACACCCCCAAAGCATAACTTGCAAGCAGCAGCTTTTCCTCAGAACAGTGACAGAGTTTGTTCTCATGATTTCAGTGACATGCCCTAACCTCACTTCTCACAACCTATATACATCAGTATCCGCACATTGCTCTAAACAGGGCAGCTGCCAAGACAGGATAACTAGGAACAGCAGAAACTGGAACAGAACCAAGTTAATTAAATCAACAAAAAAATGGGTTTTCAAGGACAATCTAGGGGCAAATCAGATACACACGTTTGCTATTGGACAAAAGAAAGCCCGAGGCTAAAACGAATGGGATCCCATTTTAAAAGAGATGGACATGACTCTTTCAATTTAGATTTATCCATTAAGTGGAAAATATGACACCATGGTCCAAACCTTGTGAGAAGATCCGTCCAACCTCCCCTTCCATATACACAGACACCCAACTTGCTCCTCAACAGCCAGTCTTATCAGTCACACAGCTAATCAGCACAGACTACTCCATCCCTCCCCTACCAGAAAGCTCCTCCAATGTGTGGCAGTAATTGCCTTTTCCCATTAGCCCACAGTGACAACAGCTACCATGGCAACTTGCAATGATTTTAATAAATCCAATCTGCTTTTTTCAAGGACAGCACAGGCATGCCAGCAGTGACAACTCTACAGATTGGGGGGGGGGGGGAGGAACGACTGCCATCAACTGCAAGGTCAGAGGTTTAACATTCAAAGGCAAACAAGGCAGCTATAGAAAGAACAAATATTTTCTTTTCTATACAGGGAGCAGTGGGAGCAAATTATAAGACTCTAAGACTCACTGGTTTTACTACAGTCTCTGTTTTTTTTTTAAAAAAAGAAGAGATATGTAGACCAAGCTAAGAATCTGTTTGCCAAGATCCTAAACCCTTTTGAAAGATATTGGGCCTTATGAAGCTATTATAGGGTCCCAATCACATTCCCTGAAGCACGTACATTCTTAAGTCATGGTGGGCCAGGACAAACAATAAATATGTCAAATGCAAAATGGAATTCTGAAAAATGCTTTTGCTACTCAACATTCAGAAAAGAAACATTGCGAGGTGCTCTCTCTTAGAGAACACAGTCTGTACTCATTCTACTATAATGCATCAATTCTTCCATTTGTCCAAAACAGTACAATGAACTGACAATCAGCATAGATGCTAGAGATGTAAACTCAACCATGGGATATGAGCAACCTGGATGTTCCAGCAATCCCACCTTGCAAACGAAGCCACTTACCAGTCATACGGGCACACAACCCACTTTGTTGGCTTTGTCATGCCCCAGAATGCCTCATTCTGGGGCATGACACGGTCAGTGAAGTGAGTTGCAGGCCTGGTGCGGAGGACACGGAGATCAGAAGATCAAGAACCTCTGACCAATTTTATAACGGAGCAACTTATAATGAAACAACTTTAAGTGGAGACTTGCTGTAGCCATCATCATTTGAATGGATAGTCTGAGCAATGTGTCAGACTAAATATAAGCTATGAAAGACAGTAGAAACTACTCTATCAAGTTGCACTATCGTTTAAAGCCCAGAAGAAGAAGAGTTAAGAGAAATGGAAAGGAAGTGAAGCGATACCTAAATAGATAACAGAAACAAAACATATGCAACTTTGCTTGTCAGTCATGAGAATAAGCAGAGGAACATATAGCAGCTCAATTCTCTTACAGCAGACTTATAAGAGAGACCCTTGCCTGATCATCTGTAGCAAGTAAGAACAGCCAGACAGGTAGCCTGCAGTGTAGAACAACTGGTTCTCTCTTTCTCAGACAAAAAGGACGAACATTATTACCTATGTTCCTCAACATAAAGCACATCTATAAACCTCAGAAACATTGACTATAAACCAGCTCCCTCTTTGCTCATGCAGAGGGCAAGACACAGAGCGTTGTACCTTGAAAGGCAAATACCAAGTGCCTCCCGCACACTGACAAAATCCACAGTGCATCACCAATTGGCTGTGGTGGCAATTGAAGGCTCTCTGTGCCTCCCAGAAGGCCATCAGTCCTACCTACTGTGGACCACTTCTGGTCCCCACATCACAACAAGAATATAGCAAAACTGGAAAAAGTGCAGAAGAGAGTGACCAAAATGATTAGTGGGCTGGGGCACCTCCCTTATGAGGAAAGGCTACAGTGCCACTGCCACCACCTGAAACCTGGGCTTCTGCTATCCCACCCATAGGCGTCCTGAAGTCGCATGCCCAAGGCTGCTCTTCTGTTGGTTCTTCTCCTTCTTCCTCTTGCCTCCCTACACAGTTGTCCCCTTCTTCTCCCTATCCAGCTTTCTCTCACCTTCCTCCTCCTGACAATCTTGAAACCTCTGTATGGGGTGGTCGTCCTTACATCACCAGGGGTCCTGACAGCTTCCGGGTTGTGTGAGGAGGCATGCGTACCCCTCCGCAGGCCTCCCTGAGCTTCAGACTGTCACTCTGCGGTGATTTACGACCACTTCTGTTTTTTACTTCCAGTTTCCCCAGAACCTGTGGAGCGCCCGCCCGAGAAGGTAGGTCCCTCACCGGGCGATGGTGGGACAGGGGAGAGTGGGACAGGGCATTCCAGGAGGAGGGGATTGGTCAGCCAATCCCTCCCCCTTCCTGGGCCCGGCCGACCAATCCCCTCCTCCCGGAATGCCCCGCCCCACCACCGCCCAGCAGGGAATCTACCTTCCCGGGTGGGCACTCCACTGGTTCTGGGGCAAGTAGAGCGGCGCCAGCTCAGCACTGGCGCCATCTACCACAAATGTGTTTTGTGGCACGTTTGTGACACCATAAACCAGCGGAGCAGTGCTTCACCAGTCTAAACGTTAGACAGGATTACACCGCTAATATGTCTACTTTTTCCTTTTTTTTCCTACCCCAAGAGCTAGCAAAATCCCAAAATGTATACACTTTTGGTTCCATACACATTAAATGCACTTCTAATTTAATAGGAACTTGCCTGCAACCCGAGTATTAATTTGTTTTAAACCTCATAAGCCAGTCTTCAAAGGCTCCCAGTGTAGTTCACAAGAATGATGAAACATGTAACAATACATTCAAATAGTGTTAAAACCAAAAAAGCAATTGAAAGACGATTTTAAAAAACACAGTAGTCAATATCCGAAGTTTACAAGATGTTAATTAACCTGAGCAAACTTTTAGCACTGAGGCTGTGTTTTTTGGTAAACAGCATATTATAACTTGCCATTTCCACGAACAAGTCCATATTTGAAAATTAACTGAATGACAGAGTCAAAACAAACTCATTACTTGTGGATAGCCGTAATTCCCGGTATGTTTCTGCAGGATCCTGAACCAGCTGTCCTTACAAAGGAAGATACAAACCAAGATAAATACTTGGATTAAAGTCAGAGGAGAAATCCAATGACAGAGAAAGGTGGTATGTAAATATTGTATATATATTATTATTATTACATTTGTTTGCTTTGTACAACTCCTTCAGACACATATGCTGACATTGAAGCCACTACCTAGTTTGAAAGGTAGTTATAGCCTTGTCCTAAGACAGGATTCTCTTATGTTCCTGGAAAATAAATTCATGTGCAGAAACCAGAGGACAGTAAGCCTTTAAACCCTCTTCAATCTGAAGCGAACATTTCTGTGAGTCATGCAAATACAACAAACAAATCAAAGAAATTCCATTCCTCTCTACCTTGGAGAGGCTAGAGCTGGTCACCACATCTAGTTTTCAAACGTAGCATAAGAAAGAAGCAGATACACACAGGAGCCATATATGCTGACCTGCAATAGAGAAGCAAGCATTCATGGGTTTATTTTGGGAATACGGCACACTTTCATAGTTTGAGGAAGTCAAAGTTCACAAAAAAGAAAGAACACATAATCCAGAAAACTTGCTCATATATTCTCACCCTCACTCTATCGTATCTGGCTGGACAAGCGGCAAACTCAGGAGATAACACTTTAAAAAGGCTTGAGCTACAACAAATTAAGATATTTTCAGAGTTTCCATCTCTCAAAAGGAGGCAGAGTTAACTATAGAAGAGACTCACCCACCCCTTCCTCTGAGAAAATTGTAACCACAGACACCAAATGATATGCCTGCCATCATAGTTAGTTTTCTACCTTCCTGCATGATACTAAATCAAGTCTAAGCAAGACTTTGTTGGGTCAACACTGATGGATATATACCCTACTGATGGCAGTAATTACTGTATCTGCAAGGGACTTCTAAAATAAGCATAACAGAAAAGCCTTTTATGGCTTCAAGGAGGAGCTTGAGTTGGGTCCAGATCTCAGGACCTTACAAGCCTCTAGGGATAGAATATGTTGATGTTACAGAGGAATTACGTAACGATGCTTATTTAGTTCTCTTCTAATAGGACACTGTAAGGAATTTGAGCATATTCTAAAAGAGGGAAATATGTCCCCACTGCTTCCCCCTCCCAATTTTTTATAATTCAATATTTAATAGGACTTTGAGCTAGAGACAGGTACCACTGGACGAAGTTGACATACTGCACCATAATGAAATAAGAACACAAACCTCTACACTTTAAGATACGATTCCAAGAAGAAAACTCTCAGCTATTTCTTACAAAATGCATTCCCTACTACTACACAAATAACAAAACCACTATCAACTCCAACAATAAGAACAACAGAACTCCTATTATCTTGCCCAACTAAAATCCCAAGTTTGTGCTCCTACTCTGCCTAAATAACAGTTTTATCAATGAGATTATACAAATATCCATATTAAAGCCTAAATCAGTTTTCTAATAATTGTACCAAAGGTGCAAATGCTATGCATATCACCACTGAATATATCCTATTATTGTTTTTGTAAAGCCAACACAAGAGATCCCGAGACTTAAGCCAGGACCCTTTCAAATAATGTCCCTTTCTCTATAGACTTTATTATTTAAGAGGCATTTTTCCACAATTTCCATTGCTCTCACACAATTAGATCACAAGAATATCATTTGACATACTACAGCAAGTCCTCAAAGTTGTTGATAGGTTCTTGGAAACTGCAACTTTAAGCAAAACGACTATAACAAAACCAAGAGTTTATGGTATATTTCTGGTCACAAAAAACATCACCAAACTTCTAAATAAAGACCCAAAACACTTCTAATATTAAACATGGAAATAAATGTGAGGTTTCTGGGCAGTAGAAAACCCACGCAGACATGGGGAGAATGTTCAAACTCCACACAGACAGTGGCCCCGGCCAGGAATCAATTTTTTTTCTCAACAACTTTAAAACGAAACAACTTTAATTAAGGACTTGCTGTACCACCATCTGCAATTCTATTCAATTCATTTTGAATAGCATATACAGTACTGCATATCCACTTAACACAAACCACACAGAGAAGTATGGATGGTCCCCAAAGGTTTGGAGATGTTGCAAGATGAAAACACACATTTTAAAATATAGGTTTACAGATAAAGATCAACAGAATTATGGGCTGCAGACTGAATTTATGCAGTTCAGTACTAAAATTGAACACACTTTCTTCTCTAGCTTTAAAGTGGGAAAGCTCAGGATGGAGTACCATGTATGTTCAGGCTTGCATGCAGAACACAATCATTTACACCTGGATACTACAATTTGGACCAAGAATACTTTGAAACACATGCATTTTGTATCTCTTCTACAACAACAGAGTATCTCCCTCAACTTCAGAAGTGATTTTATTATTTAAACACCACACACACGAGAAACAGGACAGTAAAATTCTTCCCAAAAATTAATCAAGTCACTCTAATCCTTGGGTAGTGAAATTATCTCATGACAATTGCACTTCAATGCAACTGTAACATGCAGATCCACAAAAACGCTCCAATGAACCAGAACTAGTTGCCTCTAATTGGCTCACTCACTCCATTACTGGATGCTCTTCTGACCCCTTAGAAACAGTCACTCAAAAGATAAGATGTATGGAAAAGGAGATAGACTACTACTGGAATAAGTGAAATTAAAAAAATCCAAGTGGACCCCAAAATATCTACTAATCTGTGCCCAATTCATTAGTTCAGATATCACTGCAAACTTTTAGCTGTGCAGTTTGTCAAACTGAGCACACAACAGGACTCCCTTGTACACCAGTGATATGTCTGGCTCTTCTCATGTCATTGTTGTCATCGTTATGCGACTCTGGTAGTGTCAAACTAAGCCAGTGATTGTATTATGGTTGAACAGGGCTGGCCCATGCACAAGAACTGAAGTGGTCGCCTCAGGCAGCAGATCAGTGGGGGCACCCATCTCTGTCTGCCTCTCCTCTTGATTAGAAAAGGAAAAGGGGGACAGAGAGGAAAAGGAAATGAGGAAGAAAAGAGAGCACTGAGCTAGAACACTAGAGAGCAGGAGGAGCAGAGGCTGGCACACCACCAGGTAAGGGTGTGCCAGCCTCATTGGGCATGCTGCCTCAGGTGTCAGGAGGTCTTGGGCTAGCCCTGTGGCTTAAGCAGGTGGAGGCACATAGTTGGGATGGAAGTTCCCTGAGCATACTTTCAACAACAGAGAAGGAATGGGCAGAGCAGGAAGCCAGATATTAATCCCATGGGTAAGTGATGTCCAAAGGGGCAGGCATGCTTGTTGTTTCTGCTGCAACAGATGAAGAGTTTTGTAGCACCTTAAAGACTAACCAATTTACGTCAGCATATATTTCCATGAACTACAATATGCAGCTCACAAAAGTTTATGCTGAAATAAATTGGTTAGTCTATGTTTCTACAGGATCATTTGGTATTTTTACAAGTTACCCAGCCATGATACCTTTTCAAGACCTTCTACATACAGAAGAGTGAACTACAAGTATTTCAGAGAGAGTGCACACTGAACACATAAAACAATATATAAAACTTACAATGCATTGCTTGTAAGTAGGTATGCGACTGCATTTTAGAGAAATGCTCAGGAACTTCAATCACTAAACGGGCAAGGTTTCCAAATACTAATCCGTCCAAGACAAATGTAAGTGGCTCATGCTAAACTTGTTAAATTAGTGTTTAATAAAGCTTTTAACTGGTACATTAATCAACTAAAGCTTTCACTGATTCAGAATAACTGACATTCTTTCAATCATAAAGGCTGAAAGTTATGGGCACATTTGTTTATTTTTGAGGCTCTTTTGGTTTTGATATTGTATGGAATTTAAAAAATTTAAAGATGACTGTTTTCCTAACACTCAGCAGTAACTTGTATTATATTGGAAGTTACTCAACACTTCCGACAATATTAAAAAAGGCACCTATAACTAAGGTTTTGGCCATATCGGTTAAAAGGCAGGTGATGGACCAATTCAACATTTAACCTATTTAGAAGTCTTACAGCAAAAAGTCATCATTCCAAGTAATTGAGTGCAGCTTCATTTTTTCCAAAAGACCTGACAAATGGAAAAGCATCTCTTCTCAACCAATTATAATCAAAGCCTGCTTCCTAAATTATTCCTTTACACACAGGAAAACCTATCAAAATACCGCCAGGTTTTAATGATCACAAGTATATAAAACAATTTCAGAGAAGTGTAGGGAGCAGTAATGCCGTTAGAAGGTTGCTTATTTTGTATGCTTATATTAACAAAAAAAAAACATATCCACATCAGAAAAATTCTGTACAACTGAGGGATTATTGAGAACCGTAAACATTAAACAAACCACTCAAATCTCTCAGCATGACCAACACCAAAGTAGCCACTGAAGAAACAATGGAGTCATCAGAGAGCATGTACGCTATACACAGTTTTTTTTCCTCTGAACCATACTTTTATCCTTATTGAACAAAAATTCCTATACCTAACTTTCTAGAAGTTCATCTGCTGATTTACTAAAGTGCAGCTGAATCAGGCAGAACTGGGACAAACTGCCCATACTGCCACATCATTTTGAGCAGAAGTCAGTATCCTCACAATCAGCTTTCATTTTTATAAATATTTTTGGAAGTCCGCATGACTTTAAACTGTAAACTGAGAATGTAGGGGCACTGCCTGTTATAAGCCAGGCCACAGGACCTTAAATGTCTGGAAGTGGACTTCAGCATTCGGAACGACTCCTTGTCCTGCCTTAACAGTCCCTCATCTTCCCCAGTCTCTCCACCCTTCCTTCCTTCCTTCCATTCCACCAGTACTTGCCAGCAATCCAAGTACTTTGAAATTCAAATTTCAAGAGCCGGAGTTAGATTTTGAAAATGTGCACAATTTGAGTCTTCTTGGTAGAGAGTCTCCCCACCCCCCTTGACGGAGATAAAATGCAGCCCCGATTATATCAATCTCCAGAGAACTCCACTCACTTTTTGTATGGGAAGCAGTGGCACAGACTTGAGAAAATGATAACATCATTGCAACAACAAAAAACCTACCAATGGCTCACTCAGAAAACATTTTATTCAAGAGCTGAATATTTACTACTGTAAGGAGCGGTTACTGCCAAATGCTTCAAAGACAGAATAGATGCTGTGCCACATGGGTCACAGAGACAGAAACACAGTAAGGCAGAATAAGAATACCCCTATCCATCCTAGCATAGCATCGTTTCCTGTGGCTGTTTGATGGTGTCGTGTGTGTGTGTGTGTGTGTGTGTGTGTGTGTGTGTGTGTGTGTGTTTTAAGATTGCGAGACCTTTAGGGACAAGGAATCATTCATTCAGCTATGTAAACTGCTTCATGAATTTGGTTGAAAAATTGTGTGTCAGTGTAAAAATTACTTTCAATATTAGTAAAGATTCCAGAATGTTAAACACAGACTCTCACCCCGTTACTAATCAAAGACATCTCTCCCACAGAAACAAAACGTTCTCCTCTGGCAATGAGCATATCCAATTGTTTATGGCACTGTGTGCCTACAGAGTCCCGATATAACTGGCAAAGAACACAGTTGTTATATTCTGTGTTTTGGTGCATGTTCTGGTACTACTGACAGCACCACACACTGTGTGAACCATGCTCTTGTCTTGGCAGCCCTGCTGAGGTGCTACAGGATGGGAGAAAGTACAAACAGCAAATTCATACAGAGTCCAGTATGTGGAATCCACTGAACCTATACAGAGCTTTAAGTGTTGTAAGTGAAACCGCTTCTCTTGCATAATAGTATGTGTGTGCATGTGTATAGCAACTAACCCAACTGCTACACAAAAGGCATACAGAAACCACGTTGCCTGGGGATGCTACAGGGCAGCAAGAACCTTAAAGTGTTGTTTAAAATACTCTTGCCTTTCCCCATTTCCAACTGGCATGTACGGTAGAAATACTACTCTGTGCACTTTAAATTGTGCGCATGCAGACACACACACACACACACACACACACACACACACACACACACACACACACACACACACACACACACACACACACACGAATTGTTTTGCAGGCTGCAGAGCCCTATCCACATGTAGGTATGTGAACCAAACAACCTAACTCCACCTGCACACATGTACATAGATAGTGTAGTATAACACTAAACTATGGATAGAGCTCTACAACAGCACTGTTATATTGCAAGGGGGGAATCAGAATAAGGATTACAACGTATGTGGGTGAGTCTTTATAAAAGTACTGAAGCCTTCCCAGCACAAATGCAGCAGATCTGTTATTTAATGTAGAAAGAAACCACTTACAACTCATATTATGCTACAGCTATTTCTTTCCCTCTCTCCTCTCCAACTACAGGAACTAAATCCTAGATCCGTATAGCAGCCATGATCCGATTTGTCCCAATCCCAGCTCAAGCAGCTTTATGCCACCCCACTAACAAGATCATTGCTGGCCAAACAGGGTTTATCCAGGCTGATCAGTGATGGATTAGATAATGAAACCATAACTGTATAAAGCTGTTTGCTGCTGCAGGGGATAAAGAGTGACCAATAAGGTATGGCATGCTGTCGTCCCCCTGTGTCCACCCACCACCAGCCTCTGGGCACCAAATTATTGTTTTCTGACCTCCTTCATAGCCTAAAATTTAAAGTATATTGTAAACAAAAACAACCTTTTTATAGCAAAATTAAGATGTTGGGCGTATTAACTGAATTCCTATAACATAGCATGCTGCTTCCACAGTGTAAACCACAATCTAATATGGCAAAATGTTTGTGAGAAATTACAGCAGGAATAGCACTCTACTGTAACTTTTATAATAAATACACTGCTCAAAAAAATAAAGGGAACACTGAAACAACACAATGGAAGTCCAAATCAATCACACTTCTGTGAAATCAAACTGTCCACTTAGGTAGCAACACTGATTGACAATCAATTTCACAAGCTGTTGTGCACATGGAATAGACAACAGGTGGAAAGCATAGGCAGTTAGCAAGACATCCCCAATAAAGGAGTGGATCTGCAGGTGGTGACCACAGACCACTTCTCAGTTCCTATGCTTTCTGGCTGATGGTTTGGTCACTTTTGAATGCTGGCAGTGCTTCCACTCTAGTCTACAACCCACACCAGTTGCTCAGGTAGTGCAGCTCATCCAGGATGGCACATCAATGCGAGCTGTGGCAAGAATGTTTGCTGTGTCTGTCAGCGTAGTGTCCAGAGCATGGAGGCGCTACCAGGAGACAGGTCAGTACATCAGGAGACGTGGAGGAGGCCGTAGGAGGGCAACAACCCAGCATCAGGACCGCTACCTCCACCTTTGTGCAAGGAGGGACAGGAGGAGCACTGCCAGAGCCCTGCAAAACGACCTCCAGCGGGCCACAAATGTGCGTGTGTCTGCTCAAACGGTCAGAAACAGACTCCATGAGGGTGGTATGAGGGCCCAACGTCCACAGGTGGGGGTTGTGCTTACAGCCCAACACCGTGGAGGACGTTTGGCATTTGCCAGAGAACACCAAAATTGGCAACTTCGCCACTGGCACCCTGTGCTCTTCACAGATGAAAGCAGGTTCACACTGAGCACATGTGACAGACGTGACAGGGTCTGGAGACGCCGTGGAGAATGTTCTGCTGCCTGCAACATCCTCCAGCATGACCGGTTTGGCAGTGGGTCAGTAATGGTGTGGGGTGGTATTTCTTTAGGGGGCCGCACAGCCCTCCATGTGCTGCCATTAGATACCGAGATGAGATCCTCAGACCCCTTGTGAGACCATATGCTGGTGCGGTTGGTCCTGGGTTCCTCCTAATGCAAGACAATGCTAGACCTCATGTGGCTGGAGTGTGTCAGCAGTTCCTGCAAGACGAAGGCATTGATGCTATGGACTGGCCCGCCCGTTCCCCACACCTGAATCCAATTGAGCACATCTGGGACATCATGTCTCGCTCCATCCACCAACGCCACGTTGCACCACAGACTGTCCAGGAGTTGGGGGATGCTTTAGTCCAGGTGTGGGAGGAGATCCCTCAGGAGACCATCCGCCACCTCATCAGGAGCATGCCCAGGCGCTGTAGGGAGGTCATACAGGCACGTGGAGGCCACACACACTACTGAGCCTCATTTTGACTTGTTTTAAGGACATTACATCAACGTTGGATCAACCTGTAGTGTTTTTTCCACTTTAATTTTGAGTGTAACTCCAAATCCAGACCTCCAGGGGTTGCTGCATTTGATTTCCATTGCTAATTTTTGTGTGATTTTGTTGTCAGCACATTCAACTATGTAATGAACAAAGTAATTAATATGAATATTTAATTCATTCAGATCTAGGATGTCTTATTTCAGTGTTCCCTTTATTTTTTTGAGCAGTGTATATGCAGTATCTACAGACCACATACGTTTTTGAGTTACAAAAGGCAGAAGTTCCATAAGTCAAGGTATAGGAAGTAAAGTGTTCAGCTAGCAAACATTGATCAGCTAGCAAACATTGATCAGATCTCAACTGACTAGGTTAGTATTGAAGTGTGTGTCTCTGGGTTCCCACACATGCGACTATTTTTTGACAAGCGCTACGACATCAGTGCCATCAGATCCTAGTATAAAGGGTTAGGTTATAAACAGCGCAATCCTCACTAACTTAGCACCGGTGGAGCGTGCCCTCCACCGGCGTTGGGTGGCATAAACGTGCCATAAAGCACATTTGTGGCACCCACAGAGTAAGCGGTGCAGAGGCCGGCACCGCTCACTCCCCCGGCAAACACCACCGTGCTGGCCAACGCAGGACCTGCATTGCTCGGTGCAGGGGTGGGGAAGAGCAGGCAGGGGCAGTGAGGGAGGGGGGCCATTGGCCGGCCCAGGCTGGGAGGAGTGGGGATATCAACAGCGCACTCCACCGATATTCTATGCCCCTTCTCAGCCTGTGTCGGCCTTACACAGCCTCCCCAGATGCACGCCAGCTCCAGAGCTACCGTGCATCCGAGGAGGCCCATTGTGGCCCACACGGCTGATGCTGGGGGAAGGGGATGATTGGCCCCTTCCCCCGAGTAGAGCCCAGGCCGCAATGGGCCTAGGATACAGCAGCCAGGCCATTTAGGCTGGCCACGTATCTTTATGCTGGATTTGGCTGAAAATGTCATAACTACCAAGGTGTATGGGACAATTTAACCTGACCAAGGTGCTCGCATATTGCCTGTGGAAAGGGAATAGTATTACACACATATCCAACCCACACAAGTTTTATGCCACCCTGGGCGATAAATCATACCAGGAAAATTTGATTACTAATAGTATAGCACCGATGGCAATCTTAGTTTTAAGCATGAGGTAAAAGTTTAAAGTTAATTCCACTTCTTTGCTTCTCTAGTAGCATATAAAAGACCAAATGTGGGGAAACAACAGTGGCACTAGGGACCTTTGCTCTCACAAGCTCAGGCAAGTTGAGAGAATAGACAATTTGACAACAAGCAAAAAGAACTAGAATGCCAAGAACAGAACAATGTGTCTAGAATGACTGATATAAAGCTATGCTTCAGGAACGTAAGAAAGGCAAGATGATCTATAAAATACTTTCAAGCCCATAGACTGCAACATTTTGTAAGGCTACTGGATCAGAGTACAATTAATAGAATACTATTTCCAGCTTTTCGCATCTTCTCTCACACAAACCAGCGCATATGCTAAGACACACTTTTGGCGTCATGCAAAACAAAGTTGTATATTTTCAGTAAAAGAAAACGAAGAGGTGTTTTCCTACAGATGTCAAGTGATGCCTTTTCCAATATTAAAAAACTCTATTTATTGCAACATAGGTGACATTCCTGGCCTAATTTCCACCCCTATAATTATTCTGCTACTTCAAAGAAGCATACAAACACAGAAATAGCTTCATAATACAGTAATACCTCCTATAACTCCACTTCCTTTAGTATGTTTTGCAACAGCTTTCTTCATCCTGACTATGACTGAAAGCTATTCAAGCCAATGGGAGTAGCGCATTCCAGGTAGCGTGGGGCCATCAGTGCCAGTTCCCTGCTTCATACGCATTGTTGAACACCATAGCTCAGTGGTTCCCAAACGTTTTCAAGGCTTAGGGAAAGGGGATGTTTAATCCCCTTACCCCTGCGTAAGCCTCATGGCCCAAAATGGGTCTCCTCAAACCTACGCTAGCAATTTTGCTAGCACAAGTCTGAAGAAAGGGGGTGGGGAGCCTGCAGGGAAGGGGGATAGGATCCGATGCAGGCATTCCATCATGGATCCTCCCCCTCCCGCGGCCTCCCTCCCCACCCATCCTGCCAGCATCCCCGGCAGCGTGCTGACCAGTGCGCTCTTGGGGAGGCTTTTGCGACTGGTGCCGACTGCTTTACAGCAGTCAGTGCCAGCGTGGGAGGTGCACCATCACCAGGCGGCGCGCTTAGGATTGGGCAGTCAGTTTATTTTTTTGACCCCAAGTCATAAAATAACTCACAGATTGGAAAGAAGCATATGGTACATCAATTATAGATAACGCAAAAAGTTACCCCACATAGATTCAGCATAACACATGGCCAGAGAAGAAAATTCAGTTCTTTGCAATTTAAGAAACCGTTGTAAAAATGCCTCTAGAAATTGTGGCCATCAGAAAGAAACACTCGTTCTGTCCTGCTGCAGAACAACTCCAGCAACATTTCAAGAATCCCTGCACCAACATTATTAGATGCACCTTTGTGTAGCAGTTCCACAATTCAAAACTTCCAAGCAATTGCTAGCAATCAGAAACATAAAATTGCAATAATAAAAAGTATATTCACTTATTCGTCCTATAATCTGTTCCAGCAGACTGTCACTTCATTATGTAATCCAACACACTGCATAATTAGGCCATCCAGCAATGTGAGAATGATGCCACAAGCAACAAACCTGTATCTAGCTGAAAAGTTTTTGTTCAGATCATAGATCCATTTGAACTCTTTGTTCATTTTCACTGGCTCCAACAAGGAACATGGTACAGTACTGTATGTTTGTTGTTAGAGCCAGTAAAAACTAAAGAAGAATTTGACTTGGTGAAACTTAGCATATGACCTTCTGCTAGTTACTTTCTCCCAAACTCAGTTTGGGACTTGGAATATCACAGACTATTTGCAAGCACAGACACACAAAAGTTTGCAATTCCATTACATATTAAACAAATAACGATAAACACAACCACAACTGTCATCCTTCTCTCAATGGCCAACCTCCTTTTCCTGATAAACCAAACATCTCAACCTTAGTTTGCTCCACACGCTCTATGCAGCATACTCATGCCAATTGATTTATTTATTATTTACTTAAATGGTTTATATTCTGCCTTTCCAAATAAAATACAGTAGCTGTACGTTTTTAGAAGCAGATCCACTGCTACAACCTCACTGCTGCTTGAAATAGTAAACTGCAACAATTCCCAAGGAGCAAATCTGCTCCAGAGGAAGGGCAAAAGACCGTCACTTGCACTGCTGCCCATCTACTTGTGAGTAAATATTGTGGCTTCCACCTGACACATTAGACTGGGGTACTTCCTTGCAAGTAATTCTTGTCCTGGTGTCTACATGTGTAGCTTGCACATATGCAAACAGCAAGAATGTTCCACAATAAAGAGGGACAGCTTTCTACTCCTTAGCCCTCTTCAGCTGAGGGACATAGATGCCGAGGCCCCACCAGAGCATACCAACGACATGCACAATTAGCCTTGCCCTCTTTGTGATCAGTGTTTGTAGCTGCAGACAAACGCTAAGCATGGGGAGGACAGAGCTAAGCACAAGCACCAACACCACATTCTGGAAACGCCTTCATGTTTTCATCTCCTAGAGGAGATGAACTGAACAGGGCTTCTCCTGGGAAAAAAAATTAACTGAAGTGGACAGAATGAAGAAAAAAAAATACCATATTGGTCTGAGTATAAGACTCACTTTTTTCTCCTAATTTAAGTTTTTAAACTAGGGGTTCGTCTTATAATCAGGCTGTTGCAATTTAATGCCAGTGATTTAATTAAAAATTTTTAATAGCACCAAACTTTAAGGGTGCGTCTTATAATCAGGTGCGTCTTATACTCGGGACAATACGGTACTTCAATTAAAAGTGAAAACTCACACACAACTGCTAACTTTGGACTTTTGAGGTACATAAGGAGTCACCTTGCTCAGATCAGGTAGCTTGGCAAAATACATCATAAATGCAAACAAAGTCGTGATCACAAGAAGTTCTACATCATCTCTTTGTATTTTTAGATACTGTTGCTTTCCAACATGCCACATGATTAATCTTAAAACAAAATAAGAGAAAGAACTGGCATGAATCTGCATTTGTAAAATGATGTTTTAAATCTCACATATATTGTATGGAACTAAGATTAATACCCGTTTGTTTTTTGGTACATTAGTATTACAAGCTACATAAAAGACTGCTACAAGACTTAGCACTATTTCTTCTTCACCTTGTTTAGCTGATGTATCCAATTCACTTTGTGTTACTTTCACGGTTCTCTGCCTATAACAGACATCAGTGGCTGCAAACCACAGACTCATTCACACATGGGAACGTCCACTGCCAGAAATGACGAAAAGAATTCCATAAGCACACAAAGCTCTTTCCCCTTCCATATACAACAGAAAAGGTCCCCTTGCAAGCTCAGAATCGCCTCACCCAACTCTGCAATAAGGCTGTCAAGTAATCCTTTTTCTTTAAGATGCCCTTTGCTGTGAGGTCCATAACTTCTTCTACAGCATCACATCATGAATAGCTGAACATCTCAGAACATTATAGCTCAATACAACTGCATATGATGACTAACCCAAGAACTCCATGATATTCCCTTATTTCTGAACAGTCAGACTGGCATCTATAGTGGATTTTGATGAACTGAAGGTAACTGCTTCCTCCCCACTCAGTTGCAGAATCTGTGAAAGCTCCTAAAGTTATACAGGAGAGTGGGGGGGGGGGGGAAAGCTACTACTGAGGGCTGTATTCCACATGATTCTATAACCAAAGCACTCAAGCTAGAGATATATGTAAAGGCCAAATTCACACTAAACTTCCCTCCAAGTAGTAAACTCTTGTTCTGTTTGAGGTTACACCCTTGTGGCAAGTTTGTCCACATCTGAATAGTTAGGAGTTAAGTGTCAGTTGCCCTTAAACAGCTACATTTATACTTCATCTGAGCAGCACACTTGGTTGACCTGGGCAAGCCACAAGTGTGAATAAACCTTGTTTGTCATCTTCAAAAGCCAGTGTCTCTTTTTCCAAAGAATTGAAAACTTCAGCATTGTAATCTCCAATTGCCACAGATTAAGAGAGATTCAGAGTCACCTCATTGGCAGTGCAATCCTAGCCACGTCAGTCACACCGAGTTCAATGGGATATAATGCCAGATAAGCATGCAAAGGGTTGCCGTCTTAAGACACAGGAGCAAACACGAGTGAAATATTTCATAAAGCAACACCTGCAGTTCTAACTACAAAAAGAAATGAGAGAAATCAAGCAGTAACTCTTTCTAGGTTTTTCCTTTCTAATAAATCATCAGATCTCCAACTCCCTTCCCCCCCTTTAAAAAAACACAACACATTATGACCAATGGCGGCTTCCCTGCACGTGTACATGCCACGAATAGTGCTCGTACAATGGTCACACGTGAAAAACCAAACACGCAAGATACATGCCATCTCCTACTCAGAAGTGCTTCGCACGTATGCTATTGTTGTTACACCTGAAGCAGGCAGCCGGACAATGTACTTCCTCCAGCTCTCCTCGGAGAGGCTTCAGGGCCAGGGGGTAGATGTACACAGCCTGCGTGGGCCCTTCCTGTCTGCTGGAGCTTTTCCTGCAAGGCCAGAGAGGACTTCGTCCTCACATCGTAGTATCTCAATGGGGCTTAGGCGCGCCACCGCCAGCATCCTCCCCCCACGCGGCGCTTCTCTCTCCGCAGCAGCAGCAGCAGCAGCAGCGATGCCCTCCAGTCGCTCGCGCGCGCGCACAGACCGGGGCCTCCCTGCCTGCCAGCGCCCGGGCGGGAGCGAGCGCGCCCCTCAAGGCCACAAGGGGCCGGTCAGGGTGGGGGCGCCCCGCGGGAGTCCCCCCGACCCCCCCTCCCGCGGCCACTACCTGCATGCCGCCTCCAGCCGCCTCAGCCTCCGTCCGCAGCCTCTTGCTCTGGCCGCTCTCGGCTCCCCCGTCCCCTCCTCCTCCTCCTCCTCCTCCTGCTGCTGCTCCGGGCATGGGCTGCTCCAGCTCGGGCTCCCGCTTGACCCCTCGAGGGGCTGGTCCGCCGCCGGGCAAGAGCTGCTGCTGCTGCTGCTGCTGGATGCCCTCCGCCATCCGAGCCGGACCCCCGGCTGCTCCGCTTCCCCTAGGGGGAGCCGCCGCCGCCGTCCTTCTCCTGCGCCTCCTCTGCGTCGCCTCACAGTCACGACAACTCCGCCGTCGGTGGCCGAGGCCCAGTCCGGTCAGGACCCGCCGATGGAGTCGGGGAGGCGCGGCGGGGGTATCCGGATGGGGGACCCGCCGGTGAGAGGCTCCGCCGCAAGGCTGACTTGGGCCCGTCGGCCAGCGCGGAAAAAGAAGCGAGGAGGAGACCGTGGCGGCGGCCGCAGCAGCAGCCAAAGAAAAGGATAGGAAAAGAAGCCCCTCGGCAATCTCCGGAAACGCCGTCTAAGAGCAACGAGACCCCCCGCTCGGCAATCTTCGGGAATGGGAAGGGGGTGGGGCGTCGGCTGCCAACGGAGGCGGGGCCACAGAGGGCGCTGGGTGGCGCAGGCAGAGGCCGGCTTGGGCGTGTGCGGGCGCGGCTTTCGCGAGGGAGTCAGTTTTTCTTCGGCGCCGGCGGGAGGAGGGAAAAAGCGCTGCTGCTGCTGGAAACATTGAGCCAGTGGCGCTGGCCCCGCTACCCGTGAGCTTCCCCCCCCCCCGTTCCCAGGTAACTGTTTCTGGATTATTTTAAGTGCTGCAGGAAATTCCCCTGGCCTGATCTGCTCTCGCCAGGCTGCCTTTGAGCGTCTTTTCCTTAGGGCAACATCTAGTACAGTATGTTGCCTACTACGTTATAGTCACAGTTGACGATGTCGTCGTCCTACCCACCACGCAATCCTGAGCATGTTTAACTACTCAGAAGCACGTTGTTCCACTGAATTCTGCGAGGCTCACTCAGGACTAGCAGCTCTTCCAGGCAGCTCGGGAACTCAGGGCTGGCCCATTCATGAGGCCAAACAAGCTGTGACCTCAGGCAGCAGAGTGGGGGGGGCACCCATTTCTGCCTGCCTGTTTGTCTCCCTTGTTCTGCCTTCTCCTTCCATTCCCTGGATTTAGAAAAGAAAGTGGATAGGGAGGAAGACGAAATGTGTAGGGGAAGAGAGTGCTGAGATAGAAGAAGATTGGTTTGGCACATCATCAGGAAAGGGGTGGGGCAGCATTTGACATACTGCCTCAGGCATCAGGAGGTCTTGGCCTGCCTTGTTTGGCAGCCTAGAACTCCTCATAAGAACATAAGAAGAGCCCTGCTGGATCAGGCCAAAAGCCCATCTAGTCCAGCTTCCTGTATCACACAGTGGCCCCACCAGATGCCTCAGGGAGCACAAGACAACAAGATAACCCGTTTCCCGTTGTCACTCCCTTGTACCTGGCACAGAGAAAATCCACTTCTAAAACCAGGAGGTTGCTTATGGCTTGTAACCTGTGATGGTCTTTTCCTCCATGTATCTGTCCAAACCCCTTTTAAAGGCATCCAGGACAGGTGCCATCACCACATCCTGTGGCAAGGAGTTCCACAGATGAATTACACGCTGGGTAAAGAAATATTTTCTTTTGTCTGTTCTAACTCTCCCTCCACTCAATTTTAGTGCATGTCCCCTGGTTCTGGTGTTGTGCGAGAGGGAGAAGAATTTCCCTCTATCTACTCTCTCCATCCCATGCATAATTTTATACCTCTCAATCATGTCCCCCCTCAGGCGCCTTTTTTCTAGACTGAAAAGCCCCATACGCTGTAGCCTTTCCTCATAAGGGAGGTGCTCCAGCCCACGAATCAATCTGGTCGCTCTTTTCTGCACCTTTTCCAATTCAACTATATCCTTTTTGAGGTGTGGTGACCAGAACTGGACACAATACTCCAGATGTGGCCTTACCATTGATTTGTACAAAGGCATAATGATATTGGCCGTTTTATTCTCAATCCCTTTTTTAATGATCCCGAGCATGGAATTGGCCAGATGGCCAATTGGCCTCCTAAGCCCAGATGCATGGAGAGTTGACTGCATGAGCACTTTGCACATGCTTAAGCAGTAGGAGGCTTGTACTGGGGTGGGGGTGCAGCTTATAAGGCATTCCCTCCTTTATGTCTTTTGCATGCTCTCCCCTCCTCCCCCCGCTCTGGCATTGGTAACATGATTTTGGACAAGCCCCTCTGAGGTCTACTCCGCACAATATGAAAAAGAGGACTTGGCAGTGTGTTCATCCCATGTCTGCAGTGAACACTGAAACAGTTGGAAAGGCAGAACAAAGGGTAAAGTACTTGAGAGACATTGTTGGCTTCTGGGCAGATGTTTATCAAGAGTGTGTAGGTTCATGTCTCCTTTCTGACGTTACTGTTTTAGCTGCAGGGATGTATGATGGACACACTGCAAACAGTTATTTTGCCATTCACAGTGGTCTTTGGTTCTGGTCATATGCTGATGGCCAGCTTACTCTAGTTTTGTAGCAGATTACTGTAAGGCTTCTGAGAGAAGTTTATTTATTTATTTTAAAAAATTATATCCCGCCTTGGCCTTATCCTATGCCGAAGGCAAATGCCCAAGGCGGCTTACAACAAAATTAAAATACATAGTTTAAAATAATACAGAAAATAAGTTTAAACAATACATAACTAAATTTAAAAACAATAAAATCCACTGGGGGGGCAACAGTATGGAGCACAAAAGCAGCATGGCAGAGCATCTTGAGACACAGGAGGCAGACCACAACCCATCACTCAAACGCTAGATGAAACAAAAACGTTTTGAGCACTCGCCAAAAAGTCATGAGGGAGGGGGTGGTTCTCAGATCGCCTAGCAGGGAGTTCCACAGTTGTGGCGCCACGGCAGAGAAGGATTGCCCACATGTTGCCACTCCCCTAACATGCGATAGAGGTGGTACCCGCAGGAGAGCCCCCTCAGATGACCTAAGAGAGTGGGCCGGAATGTATGGGAGAAGGCGGTCCCTCAGATATCCTGGACCCAAACCGTGAAGGGCTTTAAAGGTCATTACCAGCACCTTGAATTGGGCTCGGAAACAAATGGGCAGCCAGTGCAGCCGCTGAAGCAGCGGCTCAACAGCGTCAAACCGCCTAGCTCCAGCGACCTGCCCTTTCCTTCCACCTTCTATTCCGCCCATCCCACAGGTGTACACATTTAACTCCAGATGCATATATATACCCTTGGGCAAAAATGCCCCTTGGCTGTTTGCTATTTGTGCAAAATTCTCCCTTCCTTCAAGTTATCCATTCCCGAACTTGTGCATCTTATTGTTATTTAGATACAGGGGCAGAATGCTGTAGCCTAGCATTTCTCAAACTGTGGGTCGGGATGCACTTGGTGGGTCGCGACCTGATTTCTGGTGGATCCCACAGAGCTTCCAATGAAAACGCAGGTGATGGAAAGATCAGATAACTAATTGCCTCAAGCCTGGAGGCTATTCAAAAATCAGATAGCTGCTAATTGTTCTGCAAACAGGTGAGCTCCTGCAGTTTGCAAGCTTGTGTAAACATTGGGAGATAAAAATTTAAGAGTCTTTTTCTGGTGCCAAGTCCGTCAATGACAGGTAGTGGGGGCAGGTGAAGGCTAGGTCACACAACTAAGCCCTGAGGCTATTCATTAGGGCTGACATGTTACCAATGACGTCTGCCGATATGGGGCGGTGGGCCCCAGGGCGTAGGGGCGCAGAGGCTCTGGGGGGGCTGCTTAACTTTCATTTTTGTTTTTGCTTTTTTCTGGTTTTTTAAAGGTTTTTAGGTGGTTTTGTAGCGCTAACGGGGCTTCTAACCGCGTGTGTATGCTTTGTCCCACTTATCTTTGGTCTAGGAGCCTCCACCGACGATCTCCTCCAGCGACGATCTCTTCCGGGGGCGCAGATCGTTCCTCTGCTCTGCCTGCCCCGGGCGCGAACTCTGTAAAGCGCCCAGCAGCGCTTTATAGAGTTCACGCATGCGCAGAACGACGATGTTTCCAATCGACGTTTTGCGCATGCATGAACTCTGTAAAGCGCTTCTGGGCGCTTTACAGAGTTCACGCCAGGCCTGGCGGCAGAGCAGAGAAACGATCTGCGCCCGCGGAAGAGATTGTCGCCCCTGGAGATCGTCGGTGGAGGCTCCTAGACCAAAGATAAGTGGGACAAAGCATACACACGCGGTTAAAAGCCCCGTTAGCGCTACAAACCCCTAAAAACCTAGTTTGCGCATGCCCAGAACGTCCCTGGAGACTCCGTGGGTTTGCGCATGCGCAAACTACGAAGATTGTACAGAGACCCGGGCCGGGTGCACGGAGAAGCTGCGGGCCCGGGAGAAGGCTATTAATCGTCGAGGGAGCGTCCAATATCACTAAAGTGCCGGTAAAAGCAGACATACTTACTAAAAAACCCAGTTTTAGGCTTAAAATCGCCGAAAATCGGCGAAAAAAGCGGGAAAAACTAATTAGCATAAATTATGCTAATTAGTTTTATGGGGGGCGGCGAGGACCCGGCCCCACACGCCAAATCGGCTGGGTACCCTTCTGGCTATGCTATGCTCACCTCCTGAGTTATGGGAGATTCTTTTCCCTGGTGTGGCTGGAGGGGCAAAAGAGGAGGTAGAGGGTAGTGATTGGACTCGTCATTGACTTCAATAGGAGTATTTTTGGTACTGTAATAAGACATTGTGAAGGACCGAAGTTATCTATGAACGTTTTTATTGAAAAGCAGTACAGTACATAAATGTCATAATAACTAAGCTTCACTTCTCCCTCATCATGCCTTCAACTCACACATTTTCCTCCATACACATAGAAACCTAAGATGGTGTAATGCAGCGATTTTCAACCACTGTGCCATGGCACATTGGTGTGCATGGGAGTTTGGGGGAGGGTCATTTGTTAGTAGGGCCATTGGGGATGTGAGCCTCCCATAGGCAGCACAGTGTGCCTTGTCAAAAAACTGATAGTGTGCCTTGACAACTTAGCGCCTTGTCAGTGTGCTGTGAGATGAAAAAGGTTGAAAATTGCTGGTGTAATGATTAGTCTAGTCACAGTGGTAACACGACACCACTATGTTCAAAGATAGGATCACACTGTAAGTATACATAACTTGAAAGCAAGGTTCACTGAAATCAGTGGGCCTACTCCTAAGTGAGCATTTTAAGAATCAGAGTGTAATTATATCACTGGAACCTAATAGAATAAGTTCAAATTTTCTGGAGTGGAACTTCAACAATGAAACCGCAAAGTGCTCAGAAATCTAATTGAAAACCCAACTAATAGAGTGAATAATCATTTTGTACCTATCTTTAAAATAGTTCTGCAAAAGAAACCTGGAATTGCAGCGCCAGTAATCAGTACTTCAGCACCAAGTAAACTGACTGAAACAGTTATTTTAAATTTGAAAGCATATCTATGAATAAGATACTATCAGGGCAGAAAAAATACTATAATACTTTTAAGCACTAATTTAGTTGAAGCCTTGAGTGTGGCAGAGGGAAAAGGACAATTAGCCAATCATCTCATTTATCATGCAGACTATTGCCATGTTTGTCTGGAGAATGAGAAGCTACCTAAACTTGTTGTCGGCAGGTTGTTCCAAAATACAGTATTTGCTTTGCCTGGTGGAAGCCCATATTCACATCTTCTGTGAGTGGGATTCACACCCACTCCTTTTGTTTCTCGTTGCATTGCTTCTCTTGCACTCAGCTGCTAGCTCACAACTGTAAGAGGTGCGTTCTTCTTTCCACTGTGGCTCCCTGTAGTTCCATGAGGACCACAACATGTCAGGAGTTCTAATCATGGTACTCCCACATCTCCCCTCCCTCCCTTCAAAAAGCAACTGCAGGAGTGCCCAATTTGAATCATGGCATGATTTGCAACCCTTTCTCGCACACAGTATAGTTCAATCCAAATTGCCTCCTCTGTTGCTCTTGGTTATAAAAGTGGCTAATAGCAGCTTGGGGGGGATTTAAGCTGGGGAATTGGGGTGGAGGTAAAGGGTTAAAAAAAAGCTACCCTCTCCCATGCTGTGGCACTAACCAAAAGTGGCTCCTGGGGCTGCTTTTTTAAAATGAAGGTGACATCAGGGCTTCTGAGTTGTGGGACTCCCACATCACATCTAGGTCCTTTAGTCTCCCCTTAGTTCCAGAGGAACGCAGGGGTTCTGCAAAATTAGGGATCCTTTTCCTGACAGTCATGCAACAGATCACCTGGCTAAGTTACTGTTTTGATGCCTCTGAGTTTTTTTTTTAATCTGAATGTTTGTTAAACTGTGTTTGTTTTATTTTATTCAGATTACCCAACCTTTCATTCTGAATTCTAACCATCACATAATGTTTAACGCTGACGGTCACATTTTCTGATCCATTTTGCCCAAATTGCAGAGCTTTTGCCAGTATCTGCCAGACAAGGAAGCTTTTTATATTCTCTTTAAGTGTCTGTAAAAAAAATCTACGTCGAATGGCACAGACATAAAGGGACTGTACATATAATTTCTGTCTGCTGGAATACCAAGGGCAAATAGTTCCTGTCCTCTTCATTAGATTACACAACCTCAGAGTGCTTATGCTTATAAAAATTCACTGAAAGTGGCTCACATACTATTGGGGCCTTGTCAGACAAAATTGTATTTTGTCCAGGGAATGTATGGTAGTTACTACACATTGCCTGAGCACAAGAAAATGGTATTATCCTTGTGCTCCAACCACAGTGCTGAGGAAAAAAATGTCTTTCCCTTCAGCAAACACAACTGTGATAGAAAAGAGTAGTGTTTGTTTGCAAGGACCAGGGATGTGTTAGTATCATAGGCACATAATGGGATGGTGCTTGAATCATTCCTGCCCAGAGCATTCCCAGTGGAAGCCAAACCCTCAAGCAGGTCCCCAGTACAGAAGTATTTATGTATAGGGTTATATATGTCCAATATTTTGTAAACTCCTATGATACAATGGTCTCCACAACCTTTTTTCCTGCCCTTATTGATGTATACCCATAAATACTTTTGAGCACCTGTTTGAGACTTTGCTTCTCCCCCTACCCATCCACTCTTGCTTTTCCAGTTCCTCTTCCCCCATTTTGAATGGCTTTTAACACTGCCTTTGGATGGCAGTGGTGATTTTACTGTGTTATGTTCTTTGTTTTGCTTTAGCTGCTGTGTGTGGAAAGTGGCATACAAGTGTTTAAATAAAATGAGTGAATTAAAATGGCCTGCCGGTGACAGTTGTATATTTTATTTTGTATGCGTGTGGTGGATTGACACTACCTTCTAACACAGCACTCTAGTGCTTGTTCTTCCCTGAGATGTACACAGCAGGAGTCCATGCCCAGGTTGTCATGGAAGCATTAAGTGCCACAGGCCTTTAGGTAAAAAGATCAACTGGTTGATTGGCGCAATGTCTTTCCCCCACTGGCTAGTGGGAAGTGTCTGGAAAATTCCACAAGCAGCAGCACTGCCAGCCTCTTCAGCCTGGCAACCCATGCTATATGTCCTGGGAGCTTTCTGGCTTCATGGTAGACAGAATCCTCTATGGTCATAAAAGTAGTGACTTTAACACTAGCTTCCCCTCACCAATGTATTTGGCAATTCAGACAAGAGCCTTAGGCTAAGCAGGAAACTTGTCTCCTGAACAGTCAAGGAGCACCCAGGCCCACCCTTCCCAGCTGTGCCACACACTAGGAAACAGCCATTTCCACTGGGGATACATATAAGAAATTTGGCAAGGGCCCTTAGAAGGATGGTCTAGGTTGGTGATAGTGACTGGCTCAAGGTCACCCAGGAAGCTTCGTGGCTAAGCAGGGATTTGAACCTGGATCTTCCAGGTCTAAGTTCGACTCCCAAACCACTGCACCATCCTTTGATAAGCAGCTTTATACAGATTAGCTTTTAACAGCATAAAAAAGGCATCTGACAATTTAATTTTATTTTAACATAAACACCACAACACTGCTATAGAATATAATTATAAAGTCTTATGAAAACAAATTGGGCATGTGAGTAGCCAGCCTTCCCTGGGGCACAAAAATAGCATGGCACCAGCCCTGTCTCTACCCCATATCTTACAGAAGGGTTCCAGATTTGTCTGCCTCAGTCCCATGACAGAGACACAATCCAGTAACCTCCTGTGGGGAAGTGCATGCATGTGTGCGCAAGAGAGCATGCACCCTCTTTTCTCCAGCTGAAGTAAAAGGTGCATTAGAAACAAAGCATAGCAGCTCACTTTAAACCGTTTTCACCCAAGGGTGTATATACTCATCTAGAGTTAAATGCGTACAACTTGTGCACTGGCAGAAAATAGGTTTTAACAGCCCTTCCACTTTCAACTGCCAAATCTTTGTAGAACCTTCATAGGCAGAACAAACTGGAACCATTTACAGGGGAGGCAAACGTACAGCTCTTTGGAGCTGGGATAGCATTACAGCATTCATAAAAAAGGGGGTGCAACCCCTCGATAAAAAGCAGTGGACAGCTGGTTTCTGATCAAGTGTCATCATAATCAGGAAGCAGATGCTCCAAGGATCAAACCTCCATTATAGTTGCTACAGTCACATATTCATTTATAAAAACAGCAGCTGGGGAGGCTGTTTTTAAGAGCAAACTAGTCCTTTTCGCCCTCAGGCTGTTTTTCCACTTAGCATTCAAGTTCCGCCCCCCCCCCCCCAATCTTATTGGGTAGAAGATGCCTGTCCTGCATGTAGAAAAAGCACGCCAGGCTTAAGAATTCTTACCACACACACTTCTTGTTTGCCACTTACAATTACCAATATGGGGGTTGTTAAAGGATTTTTATGAGCAAGTGTACTATTTGCCTGAGGGGCCAAGGTCTTCTTCTCTCTAACCTTGATCTCAGTTCTATGGAGTCTTTTCTTCCCCTTTCTGCAATCCTTATCAAATCATGCCTGACTCAAACTTTGAGCAAATAGTTTGTGTCCTGCTCCTCAGCTGATGAGTCTCCTACACCAGTTTACAGAAATGCAAATCTGTGAGAAAACCCATCTGACTAAGTTCTAAGGAAGGAAATTTATGTTTTAAGGAAGTGTACAAGTCAGTTCTCATCTGCTAGGGCTAGGTTCCTGGAAAACCTAGTGGATACCAAATCATTAAGCCTATGGGGAAAATGGGGTTTGGTTCCAGGGGACCCTCTTTGAACTATATGAACTTTGTGAACCTGAATCTTACCCTGAGGTCTATGGGCTGGGTGATAGTGGGGGCAGCATCCAGTATACCACATTGGCTCTTTGTTACAGAACAATTCCTAACTAGCAAATTATTATTCCTTCCTAACATTATGCAAATATAAGAAGGTATTGTGCAGTATCCTGGAAGCCCAGAGAGAGCACAAACAGTTCCCATTGTGTTGCAAATGGCATACAACACAATATATTATACAGTATTTATATACCGCCTTTCTTGGTCATTGGATTTCTCCTCTGACTTTAATCCAAGGCGGTGTACATGGGCAGGCTGTCCTAACCCCCCTCGGGTTTTTTTACAATATATAAATGTCCAATCTTTCATGAGCGGCTACTTTCCAGGTGGTATCCTTTTTACAGTCTGACAATTCTGCTGGCTGGTGCCTCCCACACTCGACCGACGCAGCTGGAAGCTCTTATCCCTCCTCCTGGAGGCTTTCACAGCTTTTTGCTGGCAGCATGTCTCAAACTTATCAAGTTTACCAGTCTTCGGGCTTTGCAAGGCAGCAGCTCTCCCAACTGAGCCAGACTCTTCACAACACACCCCAACTCCAGAAGAAATAGATTACCTTTCACAGCAAATACAGCACGGCAGGAAAAATTGTTCTTAGAGCAATGTGGAGACCTGCAAAAAAAAAACAAAAAGCTAAATACACACCCCATGAGAACAATGGCCCCGATGAGATTGCAGATAGTGAGAGCAGAGACCACTGATACAGCGAGGTAGGTGGCAATTCTGCCCCTCGAAGATTATATGCGAATTTGCATATAAAAAGAGAACTAACTATGTTTTATTTGAAAGGATGAGGATTCCCCCAACTCTGCCTGGTTCTTCAGTGTGAAATTATTTAACAGTTTCTTCACCTTAAGGTCTGATTCCTTAAGACCATGCAGTTACTTCAGTCACAACTTTTGCGTTTCATTTCATCAGTTCAAACTTTTTATTCTTCCCTGCACAGAGTTCTCCTTCCCATGTCTTTATAGAATGAATGAAAAAAAGTATTTTATGCTGTACTTTTTATACGTTTCTCTTGTGAGGTCTTTGGCAAAAAGCCATGAAGGAGTAATGATACGGACAAAGATACTGAAGCAAGCACCATTTTGGTTTTCTTCCAAGATTAACTGCTTTAGTTCAGCCACTTCCTTTGCTTCATCCCTAAACTATGATCTAGCTTCACCAACTGCATTAAGGTAGACACTGAAACCCTAATCCTTCATTAGTCTTCCTGCCACTCAATGCCACAGAAGTTAGGCTGCCCAGAAGGGGCTCTCCAGCTAGCTCAACTAGAATGAGAAAAATGTGGTTGATAATTTACTTCGTAGACTCAGTTTATAATGCCATTTCTGAAATTTGCAATCTATTCATCAGCAAGTACATTCTAATGTCTTTTTAAAAGAGCCAGTTGCCCCCTTGGTAGGCACTTTAACATAGAACTATGCCACCTAGTGTTGAAAGGAGTGTACCACACCTTATTCTGTGCAGCAAAAGACATCAATTTTATTTGTTTCCGAATGCAAGCCAGTCTAAATACACCCATTAAAATTTGAGTCTCCCTTTTTCACCATCTGTTGCTCTCCCTCTTGAAATCTTGACATTCATAGCACGTAGAGCAGAGCTACATGATCACATTGATCACATCATGCAGTCCTCTTGGGACTGTACCACTTTGGAACAGAGGCAAAGGAGTATGACAGAGTGTTCCCTTACATAACAGACTTTCTACACATAGAAAACAAGCACGTTGGGAATAAGGCTAGGGTAGGACAATTGTCCCCTGACAGGCAAACTTTCTCCAGACTGGATCTTGGGAGTGGGATGGAGGATTTTTGTACCTTTACTAGAAATGATCAACAATGGGCCTTCATGCCTTCAAGGGGAGCACCACTCCCAGCAGAGAGAAGGAACTGTTTTATAACCACATGCCACTTGCATGCCTACCAGGCATTGCAAAGGAAGTTCTTCTAGTCAGCCCTACAGTAACTGCCTTCCACATGCTGCCATGCAGAGCTCCCCAGTTCTCCTGTATGAGACAATAAGGCATCTCCCTATTGTGCCATGCAATCCATTGCACTGAGGAACACACATCCACATAAGTACACACAGAAGACTGCAGCACATGGATAATCTTTATTGTTAGAGGAGCACTGGTAATCCATTACTGATTGTAGTGGAGACACAGCTGAGGCACATGCTAAGGCACTTATTATATAAAAAAGTTTTTTTGCAAAATTTGTTTGTGACAGCAACTGGGACAGGAGGCTCCCACAGCAAGAGCACTAACCATACAGTATAGAGGTTCATATTTTAATTTGTCATTTGCTCAGAAGTCTAAATGCAGCATATACAATCTGGTTAAGTATACAGGTAAATCCAGCAACCAGTGTATGGTGTAGAAAAGTAAAGACTATCTATATAACCGCAGTCCCCATAGAAAAGCAGTGATAAAGACCTTTATTTTTCTTAATTACTTATAACGAGATATACAAAGGCCTTCAACATATAATCTGTGCAGATTAAAACTTTTTTCCTCTTTAATATACTCTTAGACACTGTGCAGAATAACTAAACCCATCCCGATTACAGAGTGAAAGGCTTGAACGTGACAAATAACTTCCTTGCCCACACTCCATTCAAACCCACTAGATTCTATCTGTTACCGTTAAATATATTTGGTCCCAAAGAGATTCTCCAACATGTGCACAAGAGAGCTTTTCTGCTTCCTTGAACTGTCACTAACTATTGGTCCACACTTTTAAGACACAAGCAGAGACACTAAGACAGACACCATTGCACTTCAGATCTGTCCAGACATTAGCCATATGGAGGGATCAACTTCATAAGTCTCTTCTGGGAGGAACTCTCACCCTTCACTGATCCCCAATACTATAGGTTCTTAAAAGACATCTGGAAAACCTTCTCTTTCCTGTTCGATATTACTGACTAACTGGGCAGACTGAAAAAGGTCAAGAGCACGAGGTCACTGAACATGATTGCCAAAAGCAAACAAGGGGAAGGGAAGGGATGAGGGGTGTTCCCTGCATCTATCACAAATTCATTATTGGAAGAAAAATAGTTGATTTACAGCAACAAGAAGTCTCTTCCCCACCCCCCCTCCAAACTATGTAAATTCACCAGCAGTCATGGAAAGGACAAAATGCTACAGGTATCTGTAGCTCTCTAACAGACTGCAGAGTCATGACTCTTTGGCATTTGATACAAGAGTTTGGAAGTAGGAGGGATGACACTAAATGTCCGATGGCTCCAGATATTCCAGGGAACATTTTGATGGATGTGCTTCACTGTCCGGGCAGGTTTTGAAGAAGTCCACTCCAGACAAAGGAAGGGTGGGTCACTCCATCATGTATATCCTGGGTCGAAGAAGCAGCTCTACTCAGTAGCTTTGGCATCACCAGCATCTGCCTTGCCATCCACTTCATCATCAGATACTTCACCTGCACCCTTCCTGACAATTCGGCGTGTCACAACAAATGGCAGGTCCCCCCGCCTGTTGATAAGGGAACAATAGACAATTAAGCAGTGGGAAGACTTTACATTTCCACTTTAAGCCATGTGCACTTCGAGGCACTGGGGCGTTCAACAGATATGGCAGTAGAGCAAGACTACATTCGCACCCATCTTACCTGAGTTTACTCTTCAGGGAGCTAACCTCTCGGTTCATGGCATCAGCAGTTTCAGTGACATCCTCCAGCTCCCGCTGCAGTTTTCTACGGGCTGCATTGGATCGCTGTGCCTCCTCCTCTGCCTCCTCCAACTGGCGTTTAAGCTGCTTCAAGCGCACGTTCACCTTGTCTGCCTGAAGAACAGAAAGAGGAGCCATCACAACCCTTGTTGGGTTTACACGCAATCTTGGAACCAGCGTGAAATCCTTAACCAGCAGTTCAGATTGACCTGCTCATTATCTCTTCAGAAGCTATCCAAATATGGCTGCAACTCAATGAGTTGCAGCCATTCTGTAGACCTACCGTGTTTCCCCTAAAATGACAGTGTCTTATATTAATTTTGGCTCCCAAAAATGCAATGAGTCTTATTTTCCCAACCTGTGCCCCCCCCCGTTACTTATTTTGACCGATTAAAGCTTCATTCTTTCCCGAGGGTGCAAGGCTCTGCAAAGCCTGGAAGGCGTGCACTTGAGTCCTGCATCATAGAGATGATGTGCTAGAGAGGCCAGCAAGCCCTGCAAGGAGGCTGCAACCTAGCAGAGTCTCTCTAGCACGTCATCTCCATGGTGGAGGACTCGAGTCTGTCTGGCTGATGATCCTAGCTAGGTCTTACTTTCAGAGGAGGTCTTATGAGTGCCAGCAAAAAAATCACGCAAAAATGACAGTAGGTCTTACTTTCAGGGGAGGTCTTATTTTCAGGGAAACAGGGTATTTTTCCAATTCAACACAAGACTATGGAGCTTCCTTCCACTTCATATAACCAACTGTCCATGTTGCTCAATTCCAAGACTGGCTCACAAACTAGGATATTTTAGTGCCAAGAACAAACGTTTCCATTACCAGACGTCCTGACTTGTGACATTTTATTGCTGGCTGGAAATGTATTGATGCAGAGACTCTTGCAGTCCCCCAAGGGAAAGGGGTGGAGAGGTCTATAAGGGGAGTGTTCATAACACCCAAACAGCTTCTTAAGAGCCCCAAGCAGACGCTTGGGTGGGATTGCAGGGAACAGCCTCCGACCACACAGCTAGATTGCCATCCCCTGCACACACCTGATCCTTATACTGCTCAGCATTACGCCTCTCATCCTCCACTTGCAGGACAACATCCTTCAACTTCTTCTCAGTGCGTCGCACCTGCTTGCTGGCAGCCTGGCGCTCCCTGTAAAGGAAATATCAAGTCAGATGCACAGAAGAACTCCTAAGTAGCCAAGGCTCACATTTGTTGGGAGCTATTCCCAGTTCCTGTGCAAGGGAGACAAGCTCTGTACAGAAAATAGCAAGGTTTGATATTCTGAAAGAACAGAGAATCAGATTAAAGCCACCATGACAAGTTTCAAGGCCAGCAGCACATCATATGTCCAGCATGGTATGCTGATCCAGCACGATATAGTGATGGATATGAACACTAGAAAAGGATCCGAGGAGAAGGCAGAGCTATCAAAGAACTACCGTGTCACTTGCTCAGCTAGAATGCAGGAGCACTAGTTTAGAGCATTGGGGTTAGATAACCAATTTGGGTAGAGCCAGAGGCGTATTTAGGGCGGAGCAAGCGGAGCACCGGCTCCGGGCGCCCCGCCCCTCCGCCCGCGAGTTGACTCGGACTCGAGTCTCCGAGTCGGACTCGGAGACTCGAGGCCGAGTCCGACGCGGGCCGGCCCCCTCAATCGGGAGAGCCGGCCGGGGACATCTTCCCCGGCCGGCTGCCTGGGGCCTTCCCGCTGCGCAATTTTTTGCGCATGCTCCGTCTGTTAACTGAGGGAAAAGGGCTGCCCTTTTCCCTCAGTTAACAGACTGAGCATGCACAAAAAATTGCGCAGCGGGCCTTCCTTAGAAGGCCCCGGGCAGCCGGCCGGGGAAGATGTCCCCGGCCGGCTCTCCCGATTGAGGGGGGGTCGCCCTCTCCTGGAGCACTCCGCCGCCTCCTCCCGGAGTGCGGCACCCCCCTCCGGAGCGCGCTGTGGCTTTTGGCCATGGCGATCTTCCATTGGGGGGCACCTTCCCCCGTTGCTCCGGGCGCCCAGGGAGGCTGTTACGCCTCTGGGTAGAGCAATCGCAGCATCCTTGCACTCAGCTTTCACATGCATTTCTATTCTGGAGAGTGAATAAGGAGCATTAGGAGCTGTTCTCTCTTCCACGTGGTCAAAAGCCTGTGCTAGTACATCAAAATGGCTGAAAGATGAAATCACGAACACCTACTTTGTCTCAGAGTCCAGCTGTTCTTCCAGTTGTGCTATCTTTGCCTCCAGAGCAGTGATAGAAGACTTGTATTTAGACTTCACAGCACTCTCCATTTCCTGCAACTTGGCTTTAAGTTCCTTGTTCTGACGCTCAAGCTGCTGGCGAGCATTTTCATTCTTCTGGGCATTACTACGTTCTGCATTCAAGTCTGTGTTTATCTGGTCAATCTGGGGAAGGGAACAGGGGAAGAATGGGCTATATGGCAACACAAAACTGATGAGGTTTTTTTTAAATCACGCCTTATAGTTTTGCCCTTTTTGATTGCCTACAGGCAATGCCTAATTTTCAGGGTGCTTTAAATATTACTATTTATACTTACCAACAAAAGTATTTTATTCTTGTAATAAACCACCACCACCGGCCCAAGTAACCGGTGTCTACCATTGTGATATAATCATGACAAGCAGCCACTTTCTAGATACTGGCAATTTCCCAGCAGGCTTATGCAAAACCAACAACTGTTGAAGACTAAGAGGACTCTAAAACTCACAACAAAAACATATTTGAACCGAGGAAGAATACCAATTCCCATACTTTTCTACCTAGAATCGGTAGTGTTCCTACCCAAGATGAAGCTGCGAGTCAACATACGCTTAGCCGTTTTGCATCTCCTGCTCCCCCTCTCCCCTTAAGAGGAGCTGTACTACACCAAATCACTCCATCAACTTCTCTAGCCCAGTCCGCCATGATTGGCAGTGGTTGTTCAGAGCATCAGGCAAGAAATCCTTTCTAGCTCTGCTACTCAAAATCTTTACCAGGAGATACTTGCACTGAACATGAAACATAATGCAAAACTCATGCTCTACCTAATGGGCTTGTTTAAGATGTAAAGCCAGCCAAAGCAAGAATTGTACTATTAAGTAGCTGATGGCTTTGACAGCAAGAAACAGCAGAATGTACTTGGAAAATGAGATACACAGATGTTGCAACCTGGATGAATTACGGTTCAAGAAAGTAGAATCCATCTACCAGCTGAAGTCCCCAAAGATGTACCTGAAGATTTGATTTCTTGAGCCTGTCATTCACCAACTCTGTGTTGCTCTGCTCTTCCTCCAATTCTTCCTCCAACTGTGCTATCCGTGCCTCCAAGCGCCGTTTCTCCTCCAAGGCCAGAGCTCTGAGACACACAAGGGAAACATATACATAGTGAGATTAATGGGGTATTAGTCCATGAGAAGAGCTCACAAAACATCCTTTAAAATGCCCAGAATCTGCTAGGAGCTCATAGCAAACACTTAAAATGCAGACATCACAGGCCACCCTTTCCATAGCAGCCTCTTCCAACAAAATTTCTCCTCCCTGAAGGGGAAAAAAAGTGCCATTACTCACCCTTTGCCACTGCTGTTGGCAATCTCATCAGCCAGTTCATCCCTCTCTTGCTGAGCCTGCCGCTTGGCACGTTCTGCAGCTGCAAGTTCCTGAAATCAGAACAAGATGTACAAAAATTTGGGGTCATATTCACACTTCCTGCAGGATGGAAGACAGCCATATTACGGAGTACAGGGTGCAGAAGTTGGAATCCACTTATAACTAGCGAGTCTGCCGACTTTTAGGCAGCAGGGATCACAAAGCAAGACACCTCACAAATGGCATGAGGTGGTCTCACTTCTGCTGCTCGCAGATATGCAAATTCATGGGTCGCGAATGGCGAGAATTGACTGTACTGTATATGTTACGATCATTAGTCACTCATCCAGTTAGTCTGCAATGCCATCAAGTTCACAGCAAGAAGAGGACCACCCTCCCAGATACAGGTAGTATTCAAATATCACAGGTGTCTGTCCTACACAGGTTAACCTACATCCCTTGTTTTTATAGAAACAGCACTATGACTTTTATTATTTGCTTGCATCCAAGTAATGCCCATAAAAATTGGCACTGACCTCCTCCTGAAAGAGATCATTCCAAGGTATGCTTTGCAGCGCTGGAGCTCTATGCAAGCCCCATTGCCATGAAACTGAAAGGAACCAGGCACAAAGCCCTTGCAATAGCCCTGCCTCTCAAGTAAGAGGATAACCTCAACTACCAAGAAGAGAACTGAAGCCGACCGTAGAGGGCTGAGAAAAGCCTGTGAAGAAAGCCCAAGCGGACTAACCCAGCAGCCAAAGGGCTCATCTGCACCAACATTTAACCCCCACCTAACATGAAACGTAACATGAAAGGGCTTAGAAGTGAGGTAGAGATGGTAAGCTGCAGGAGCCCATTATGCCACCATCTCCATCCCGTTTCCCAAATGCAGCCTCTTCTTACCTTCCAACCTCATACACCCTTTAATACAAACGCAAGTTGGTGCTCAATCTTTTATGGGCCTACTTACCTCTTGCATTTGAATCATCTCTGCTTCCATGCTCTTTAACTTCTTCTCATTCTCTTTGGCCTGTGCCAAAATTTCTTCTCTGGAGACACGCGTGTCATCCAGCTCCCGCATGTAATCTTTTATTTGGGCCTGCAAGAAAGACAACGCAGGAATTAGCTGTCTTGTACAAAGCGAGACCATTACTCCATCTAGCCTGGTACAGTCTACTCCAATTGGCTACAGTTCTCCATGGCCACAGGCAAAGGGTTCTTCCCATCACCCACTACCTGACATTTAGCTGGAGCTGCCATAGACTGGAACCTGGGAACATGAAGCATGCGCTCTACCATGTATATACCCTAAGAAAATACTCAGATCTACTTTGCAATGAAGTGATTTGTTAATACGTAGAAGTCTTTCTAGCTCCAAACTAATGGAAAGACAGAAACATTTAAGGAGGTCTCAATTGAAGCTTTTCAGGTAACCACTTTAAGTGTCCTTGATCAAAGTAACAATGGGATTTGCTGCTAACGTCAGAGCAGTTGAACCACATAGCACTTGAACGGTAAAGCTCTGGAGATTTCCCACATCTCTTTGTGGGAAGAAACGCTGAGCCTTACCTGCAGCTTCCGGAGCTGTTTGATAGCTTCATCACGATTCTTGTTAGCAGAGTCTATGTGAGCCTCCAGATCCTTGAGGTCCATTTCAAGCTTCTTTCTTGCAGCCACAGCAATGGAGCGCTGCTTCCGCTCATCTTCCAGCTCCACTTCCATCTCTCGCACCTGCAGGGCATCAAAAAGAGGTCAGCAAGGGTTGCAAGTGTTCATCCTCATCCATATGGTTCAATCAATCATCAGTTTTTATAAGCCACGCTCCTGAATTAGGTTCTCTGTAGAGTTGTCAGGATCATTACCTGTCTCGTCAGCTGCTTTCTCTTTTCTTCATTCTGTTCGTCCCGGGCCTGGAGATCCCGCTCAAACTGTGCCTTCATGGCTTGCTGGTTCACTTCCAGACGCAACTTGGCATCTTCTGTGGCCTGCAACTCATCTTCTAGTTCTTCCAGCTGAGTCTTCATCTCCTCCACCTGCTGCTCCAGAGCTCGTTTAGACTTCTCCAACTCATGGACCTGCAGCACAAAGATTCAGTGTTTCCCCACAGCAATAGCAACAATGCTTGGTCCTTTTAGGATCTTTCTAAATAGTTAACACATTAACTTTGAATAGCGATATGTGTATCGCTAGTTTTATAGCGATATGGTCCCATCCCAGTGGCGTTCCAAAGGATTATACACTGCTAGCGCCAACTCATTCATTCCCAAGTCTTTATTTCAAGTGCACAATAACTTGAAATTTATTCCAAGTTTCACAGGCACTCTTTTCTCCTAGGACATTTCCCAAATTGCTTGCTAGTACCCTTCTCACTCAGGCTGTTTAGACCACTGGTGTAATCAGTCAGTACCAATATCAGGAATACCACCAACTTACGCTCTTGCCAACATCGTCTTTTGAACTCATCAGATCCTCCATCTCGGTTCGGAACTGTTTATTGAGCCGTTCTAGCTCTGCCTTTTGTTCTATGGCTTCCTCAAGGGCTCTGGCCAAGGACAGTGCCTTTGTTTCCTTCTCACGGGCTTCTGCTTCTGCACGATCCCGCTCTTCGGCATATTTTGCAGAGATAGTTTTCTCTTCTGCCAGCAGCTGGAAAAGGAAAAATCAGTGTTGCTATTCAATTTCCCAAGGAAAGATTCAGCTATCCCCAGATGTTGTTCCATCAGGCATTATCACTGGAACAGATTGACCACCAAGTGCAGCAGCTCATGGCAGCAACTACTTAGCTACTAACTCCAGATATTTGCTAGGGAGACAACCCTATTTACCGGCTTCTGGGCTCTAAATAGCCACCTACTCCCATTCGGAACAAACTAGAAGGAGCACATGTGGTTGCTTGGGACTATACCCCCAAAACCAAATCTAAGAAACCTGAGCAAGATGTGAGAATTCTTTTGCTTGCAATAAGGCGCCATTATCCTTCAGTAACAGGAGAAGGACTGCACACACTCACTCGCTCCAGACACTCCTGCTCCTTCACTAGATACTAGTGAAAAGGGTGGCAAGAGAAGGACCCTGCTGCATGTCTACAACTAAATATACCTGATCAAACTTCTTCTGTTTTTTCTCTAGGTTGGAAACTATTTGCCGCTGATGGTCCAAGTCCACAGCAATATCGTCCAGCTCTTGCTGGAGCCTCGTCTTGGTCTTTTCCAGCTTGTCATAGGCAGCTGCCTTTTCCTCGTAACGCTGACTCATGGCCTCCAAGTCTTTCTGCAGCTTCTTCTTTGCTTCCTCCACCAACTCCAAACAACCCAGGCTGTCATCCATCTTTTTCTTCATTTCTGCGGTCTAGAGGGCGCAAGTAGAAGGTGAGAGCAGGGGAAGAGGAGAGAGAAAGGATAGCTCAATGGTTTTTGAATTGAGTAAAGAGGAAAGCAAGAGAATCTATTTCAAACACGATTCTGGAAGGCCAAAAAAAAAAGTCCCTAAAAGCCACCTACGAATAATTGATGGGATGAGCAGAGACCAATATCTTGTCAGGGAGGGGTAAAAAGTCTAGCTACTACAGTAAAGGCATTATCAGCCGAGTGCAAGGTCCAATGGTTGAATCCTTAAAAACAGCAAGTGGATCTGAACATGGATGTCCCAGGGTTGAAGGGGCATAACATTTCCAGGACAGTTCCAAACAAGTCTTCTTAAGCAAAGCAATTTCTATTTCAGCACAGAATGACTTTTGGAAAAATATTTGGCTACCATACAGAGACCGAGGTCTGTAACAGACCACCACAAAATGAATGTTACTGCCTGAATCCAGACACATTCTTTACTCTCACAAATTTATTCTATAATACCTGAAGCTGAAGGGCAGAGATCTGTTTCCCCAAGTTCCTTTTTGCCTCTTCTTCTTCCTCGAGTTGATCTTTGAAGCTGTTCTTCTCATCTTCCATCTGTTTCAGCTTGGTGCTGAGGCTCAATTTCTGACGCGTTTCCTCCTGAAGCAACTCCTAGAACAATCACAGGGCTGGATGTTTAGATCTTATGACAAAAAGTAAATTAAGCTTCCCAAGTATTAGACCTGAAGCAAAGAGGAAACCTTAAGCACTGGCTCAGCTTCACTCAGCAAGTCCCCACAATGCCACTTGTTCCCTGAAATCAGCTGGGGTGGAACTTCTGAATGCACTTTATATTGAAACGATTGATCAACTAGCAGGGGTATATAACAAGCACTCTCTGTAGCAGCCCCCTATTTGGAACAAACTGCCCATGGAAACACACATGAGCCAGACCTCCCAGTAGCAGCACAAGGCATTTTTACTGAAAAAATAAACTAAAAGCCTTAGTTTCCAAACACCGGGACCCACTTTTTAAAAATGAAACTGTCAGGACCCACTTAGATTTACAAGACTAAAAAAGGAGATCTAGAAAGGATATTTTTGTTTATTTACAAAAGCTCGATCTGTTTCTCATGAGGCATGTGTGAAGGCAGGTGCGCCTGTTTCCGGTTAGGGGCCCCTGGAGTAAAGCCCTGCATTGTGCCTCCATGGTGCAGAAGCAGGAACTAGTACAAAAAAGGCACTTTTTTGTGGAGAGGCCTAGAATCATGAGAATTTAGAAGACACTTTTCAGTTGTGCAAACGTGCCCTCTCAAGGCACTTGTCTTTTCCATGTGCTCTTGGTGGTGGCCCGCAGAATCCTTCCTTAGGAACGACTTGATAGCTATTCCAAGCCACTGGAATATGTCCCGTCCCCCCCATGTGCCTCAAAGTGGGGCTTAAAACAAAGAAGTGGGGTTTTTTTTACAGTTCAAATATGGGTATGAGGGTGAGAAAGAACGTTTGGGCTTAGAGCTTGCTGGAAAAGTCGCAAAGAGATTGCAGGAATAGTTGTACTACACTAGAGCACCTTCAAAGTGCAGTGAAGACTGGGGGAACAATTCCCTGCTCCCTTTCTTGGGGAAGATGGCTGGAGTTATCAGGATTTTGCTTCTAAGACACAGCATGCAACCCACAGCTCTCCACAGTAGTATTCTTTGGGGCACGTAACCAACAGTGAGGAAATTACGTTTCGGCTAGCCACTAGACTACAGCATGTGGACCTCCAGTTCTGCAGTCCACATTCTTCTTTTGTCATGCTATGCAAGTCTGTCACTATCAAGCAAACAGTAATACAAAGGTAGCGCTTTCAATGCCACAGCAAGCAAAGAAGCAAAACCGCTAACTGAGTAAACATTGCTACTCCAAAGTCTTACCTGTGTGTCCTGCAATTGCGACTCCAGTGTAGAGAAATCCTTGGCTAGTTTAATTGACTTGCTGTCTGATTGGTTCATAAGACCAGTGACATTGTCCAACTCAACCTGAAATACAAGCAATAGACTTTTGACACAATCTAGTTTATTAGACTTATATTCCACTTTTACCACCAAATTTTGCTGGTCTGTATGGCAGGAGAGAAATCAAGCAGGACCCTGTACTATCCCTTCATATCTGCCCACTTTGTGTAAAATTAGAGCAAGAAGCAGTGGAATAGTTGTCAGTCTCAAAAAGATATATTGTTCCACACAGTTGCAGAAACCTACTTTATTTTACTAGTATTGAAATACAACTACAGTAGTTCAAGAATGTCACTAATTGCCAGGGGTGGGGGATTAAAGAGCAGCTTTTCAGGTTCTCCACAGAAGATCACTACAATTCACGTATTCCCTTCCAGCCTCTCCAAGTGTCAAAGTAGAACAGATACAGGTTGCAAATCAAAACTTGAGAAAAAGAAGCAGCACTCCCACCCCAGCCTCTCTCTTCTGAAGTCCATACTTAAAATGGGAGCCAAGGAACTCAGAGCCTCACCTGCAGTTTGTTAACCCTTTCAGCCAGCTCAGTTCGTACTCTTTCACCATCTGCAAATTTCACTTGCAGCTCTTGCAGCTGAGTGTCAACCCGCTTCCGCTTGTGCTCAGAGTCTCCTTTGGCCTGAAGAAGGACCTTCACCTCATTGGCTAGCTCAGCGCGTTCACCCTCCAGTGCTTGCTTTGCCTTCTCAAGGTTCACTTTCACCTTCAGGAATCGGAAAGAAAAAGCTTTACATTGAACCTCTCTCTCAGCAAAAGTTTAAAATGAATTACAATTTTAACTAATGCACTTATTATGGTATGTCATTCCAAAATAAGATCCTAATTCACATCAGGTTTTCAAGCCTGGGTTCAAGCACCACAATATTACTGGAGTAATAAAGTCACAGGTTTCCAAACCTGTACTGGCGTCAAATGTGCTATGAATCAAAATCCAGGCTCCCTGAACATGTCAATACCAGGAAAGGAACTAGGAAAATGCTGTGTGGTTACCAGTTATTCCAAGAATTTATCATTGAAATAAGGGATAATCAAATGCTTTTGCAGACTAAAAGTACAGTACTACTAGAATTAGTAGCTAGTCTGGTTAATTAGCCAAGCTCCTCTAAAGCGACTTATGGCTTCCTGTTGTGTTCCTGAAGCAGGTGTTCATTGAGGCCACTGTTCACAAGTGATGCTAGGAGACCTCTTCACCTCCAGTGCATCACTTCTGAATGCTGTAGAAAGTAAAATCCATGTTTCAAGAGCATAATCCATGGACTGAAATGAGGACTACTTCTGAGAGAGCCCCTGATGTGGTGGTCTGCATTCTCAGCAGCTCGCTTACCCGTTTGGTCTGCTCCAACTGCTCTGCCAGCTCTTCCACAGCCTGGGAATGTTTCTGTCTCATCTCTTGGATCTGTGCCTCGTGGGTTTTTGCTTCGTCATCCAGAGTCTTCTTCAGAAGAGTCACTTCTTGCTCACGTTTTGACCTGGTAAAGAGTCACATCTTTTTGACAACATGACCGTTGGCAAGATCAAGCAATATGCATTCAAGGCTGCCAACAGCTCAGGACTTGACTTCTAAGTCAGTGAGCTAAACTCAAGAAAAACCCAACACAAGATTATTCCAGGATGCTTAGCAGCAGAACACTAGTACAACCATCCAGTGAAGTTTTAAATGCTCATCTGAAAAAAGGTCTAGTTTTTCTCCTTTGTTCTCTCCCACCCACCCAGTACAGGCGTAGATTTTAAGGGTCTCATCACACATGGCAGGACAAGAACAGTTGATGGCATTAGAGAGGCTGCAGCAGTAACAGATTGGTACCTTTTTGAAAGGCAAAACTGGCCTATGCTATGGTATTGTAGATACCCAATGTCAGTTACCTGAGTTCCTGCTGTGCCGCAGTGGAGTCAAGAGTATCCTCTAGTTCTGTCTTAAGAGCCTCAAGCTCTTCACCCAGATCCCTCTTCTGTTTTTCTGCTTTGTTTCTGGATGCCCGCTCAGACTCCAGGTCTTCCTGCAATTCCGTTATCTGAGACTCCAGCTCACGGATCTTCTTCAGAGCCATGTTCTTCTGAGCAGCTTCCTCTTCCACCCTTCATGAATCAAAAGACATGAGTCACACCAGAGAACCAACTTCATGAACCACAGATGACCATCTACAGAAAAATTACTAGCAGACAGCAATGCTCCACGTCAGGCTTGAACTTTGCAGATAGGTTCTACCGAAAAAAATCAGTTGCTGCTTTACAGACCAAAGAGGAGGTCACAATTAGCTGGAGAGAGTCAAGTTGCAGCAACAGTTTAATATAGCGCAGAGAAACTCTCGGGGTCCACAGTACGACCCAACTATTTGCTTTATTGCTGCCTCCTAATCTCATTGAAGCCATGCAGACTGAATCTCTGCAGCAAGTTTCATTTAAAGTTGTCGTCTTCCAGTGACTTATTTGCTGCTTTACAAAACAGAATTAGCAACAAGACTCTTCAATGCTAACACAGCCTTTCCTTCTACAACCATTTCAGGTGATCTCAGGATAGCTCTTCTCCCCCTGCCCCAATATGTAACTTAAAACCCCAAAGCAAGGTCTCACCTAGCCAAAGCCGCTTGTAGCTCCTCCTCTTTTTTGGCCAACTGCATTTTAAGCTCTGCTATTTGAGCCTGAAGCTCAGCAATTTGATCATGAAGATCTGTCGAGTCTCCCTCAAGCTTCCTCCGAGTCTTCTCCAACTCTTGCCGCTGTTTTTCTTCCCGGCGCAATCGCTCTGGAAGAGAATGTAGAACTGGATCAGCATGTCATCTTGCTTCTTAAGACACTGATGCTTCATGTCAAGAGTCAGACTACTTGAACATGCATCCAGACAGGGCAACAGGGATAGGCTACAGTGGCAACTCCCAATTCAGATACCCATATCAGAGACTGGTGTTTGAAGGGGAACATCCACTCTTTAGCCTCTATTCATTCCCCTCCATGAAACCGCCCAGCTCAGGGCAAACAGTACAGTACTATCTTCTCAAAGCCATGGAACACTCCACCACAGGTATTCTGAACACAGTGCTGAAGCTGCCCTCAATAAAGAGACAAGTCCAATTAAGAAACACCCCCTTATGGCAGCACTATTAGGAAAGCCACAAAGTATTTTAGAACCAGTAGCACAAACCCCAGCATTCAGGCACCACTGAGTATAGGAGAGCAGAAATAGTCCCACAGCAGGAAGAGAAATGGAACCAGTTTCCTTTCTCCATTGGTCTGTTTTAGTGTTCATACCAAGGCTCAGCTGACAAAATGGATAGCCATCAGCCATCCAGCCACTGAACGGTAGAGCAGACTGATCAATATCTCTCATACAAAGCCTCTACAGCTCCAGTGTTATTAACCCCTCAGGACCTCAAATCCAATATAGGCAGAGATTTAAACAGGTTCTGTACACTAGAAGTATTGAGGGATGAAGACACAGGTCAAATAAGCCAACCCCTCCTAGGTTTTTTCTGTACCTTCCAGCTCGGTTATCATGGCCTCGTGCTTGTTCTTGAGTTTAGCTAAACTCTTTGATTTCTCTTCTTCCTCAGTTAAATTGGTGGTGAATTCTGCAATCCTGTCTTCCAATAGCTTCTTCTCCTGAACAAACCAGAAAGGAATGCACACAACTGTTAAATATTTGCAGCCATATTAGCCTCCTTTTGTGACACCTGATCATCTATCGGGCAGAACGTTTGGTGAATAGACACATCCTAGATTTTTAGATGGAAATGCTCCTAGGGTGCCATGAGGTTAGAAAGCCCTAATGATGCAACACGTAGTGGGATAGCCAAGAAAACCACATAGCACTTGCAATTTCCCAGGATGAACACACCATTTAGATGCATATATCTTACAGGAGTTACCTGATGCTGACTCAAGAAGTGAATACGATGGTCTCACTGACCAACTCTAAGACATAGGAAGCTCTCTTATGAGAGAGACCCAGTTCTCCAGGGTTTGACAGGATTTTCTCTGCCCTACCTAGAGACGCCAGGGGTTGAAACAGAGACCTCAACAGCTCCGCCCCAAACTCATCTAGTTTTTCCAAAGGTCTGTAGAAAGTTACACACTTTTTGTTCAGTGTAGGCCCTCTTCAGCTCTAGAAGCATCATTTCCACAAGGAATTAAGGCTAGCTCAGGAAACTAGTGGTGTTCCCCCACACCACCCCTGGTGGTTTACTAGAAAGATCTTCCTAGTACATGGCTGAATGGTGACCAAGAGATTAGGAAATTTAGGCAAGGCATCATCATTATCTTGCCTATGTTTTAAGGTGTCTTGCCTATGTTTTAAGGTCCATGAGAACTACAGTTCATGCATCAGGAACAAAAAACTAGACTGCACAGGTTAGACTGCAAGGGCTAGTGCATATGGAGATGGTCCTGCCTTGCAACTTGCAGAAATTTGATTAAATAGAAAATAAATTTGGTCTCCTTTTATCCTTCGACTCCTAAGCACTTCCCAAGAACAGACCTGCATTATCAGTTTTGTAATACAAACTAACAGAGCAACTCTTTGGTCATTTCTATTTGGATTAGTGCATTCTGACAAACAGCTTCATCAGGAAAAGTCCCAACCCATACTCTATGAAGCAACAGAAAAAGGTGCTCTTACAAAGATTTTAAAAAGTATTTGTCCACTGAGCCAACGAATGGCAGAACCAGCTGGAAACTCAAGTTCTTCATTCAAAGTCACAGTCTCTGAAAACTGGCACTAACAAAGGAAGCCAGTGGTAAGAAGTCTCTCCTATCTTACAGGATGCTGTGATGGCAGGTATTTTTCCTTCCTCCATTCAGGAGTTTTATTTCTGCCTTACCTTGGCCAATTTGCAGTTCTGGTCTTCAAAAACTATCAGATCTTCCTCCAGCTTCTTCAGCTTTGCTTCAGTGGTCACTTTCTCCAGCTGTAGCTTTTGCCTAGCACTTTCCTCTTCCTCCAATTGCTCTTCAAGCTCCTGTGCAACGAAGAAAAGGGCATGGCATTCAGCCAACAGACCAGACATGCACTCCAACCAAACTGATTTTTACAAGGGTCATTAGGTCTTTTTGAATGGTCTATAGTACAGATTGACAGCTAAATCATGATTTAAATGGGACTAGAACACAATTAGGCTCAGGATTACCAGAAACTCCAGGTACTTTTGGACTGTATCAGTCACCAGGGGTCAACCATTATTGCAAGACCCTTCCTGTTATCCAAGTTACCTGAATGTTCTGCTGCATTTTCTTTTTCTCAGTTTGTAGATGCTGACACCGTTCCTCCTCCTCCTCCACTCTGGCCTCCAAATCATGACAGATCTCCTCAAGTTCCTGTTTCTTTGCTGTCAAACGGGCTCGGATCTCCTCGGCCTCAGCACAGAGTTCTATCTCTGCTTGTAACTGCTCTTGCAATTGCATCTTCTCTGCCATCATCTGCACAGAAGAAGTCCATCTCTTTAAGATCAATTTTAGGCTTTTTTTTGGCTAATGGTGGATTACCCATAAAAGCTCTTGTTACCTATTACTGTTAGCCAATACCAAATACAGAGAAGCCATGCTCACAGGAGAAACATGTGCTGGCCAATACAAAAAAGGGCCTGAGGATACTTCATTACAAAAGTAACACTGCATATTATCCGTTATGAGGTTTAGTTTCCTCCCTACCAACAAAAACCACTATTTAATTACTATAGCAAAGGGAATCCACCCCCTGACCACACAGCCTCAAAAGCATGCAACACAGGAGGAGTGTGTGTGAAACATGTGCTTCAAATAGCCATTCACCGCACCACTTACAAAGTACTACTATAAAATTAACCAGTACTTGCCAAGCTATGTACAAATCGGGGAGAAGATGATCATCCAATGGTCCTTAGGATAACTGTATCCATTTACCTGTGCCTGGAAATTTTCCATTTCAGTCAGTCTGTTTTCTGTAGCCAACTGCTTTTCCTTGACCTTCACCAATTCTTCTTCTTTGGCCAGCATCTCTTCTTCTTGCCTACTCACTTGCAGCAAAGGTTTCACCTGTGGGGAGCCAATTTCAGCAGCAAATTAACATGCACATTATCCACAAATCAGTTTTCTGCTAGTGGAATATTTGACTGAATTATGAAACTCCATGCAGGGCCAAAGCCATGATGCCCTGGGGCATTACCAATCAGAGTCACCTTGGCATTTGGTAGGAGAACAGCTACAAACATGAAACTGGGAAAAGAGCGTCTTGGAGAAGATCATAGGCTCAGTTTAAAACTGAAGCTCGAGTACCAACCACTGAATCCTTCTCCTGATCAGTACCTTAGTAAACAGTCTCCACCACTGCCAGTTGCGAAGCTTCAGGTAGGCAGCACAATTTCTCTGCAGCACCTTCATTGCTGTTAGTTGCTGCTGGCGCTTAGCAAAAGCCCTGTGGTGGGAAGAACAGAACAGCAAGAAGGCAAGTTAGAAAAACTAGACACCAAAAGTCTTTTATGATTGGTAAAAGGTCTCATTTGATTTTTCCACATTATTTCTTGCTCACCCAAAATCCAGTTCTTCCCTTGTCAACGCCTCATCATTTTGTGCAAACAGCCTCCCACACCAGATGTGCGAAAAAAAACCCTCCTCACTCCAGCCATTCCTTACTTCCCACCCCAACTTGGTTATGTTTCTACTAGTTCACAGCATAAATGCCACCTGCATTTTTGCCCAATTATATTGCTTTATCCTTGCACCTGTACTAGCAGTGGCATTAGAGCCTATAATTCTAAAACGCAAGTAATAGCTTTTTAAAGAAGCTGCCCCACAATGAGAGAAGAGCATTTTAGAAAGGTCAACATTCTAGGGTACAGGTATTCCACCCAGAGTGTACTATGCATTTCCTCTCTCAACGGTAAATAAAGTCAGAATAAATGCCAGCTTGACCTTTCAAATTTAAGTCAAATTCAGAAAGACACTGGAGTGCACATGATGGTTAACAAGCAAAGATTAAACATTATGCTGCACATACTTTCTAGCCAAGTAGCCTCTACAGCATGCTTGGAACCCGATAATGACATCTGTGATTTTCAAGTCTCTTTCTTCTTCAAGGTGGGCAAGAACACCTGCTCGGAAAAACACTTTGCTCTGCCCAATTCGGTAGAGATTTGGGTCCAGTTCCAAAGCCTTGATCTAAATGGCAGAGAAGAAAATATTTCATCATCATTTACTGAAACACACAGCAGTGTACATCTCTTTACCGTCCTCCATGTTCACTTAAAACTCCACTGGAGACAAGAAGTGAGGACAGAGCAGGACTACAAAAGGGTGAAGACAACACTTCATGACAACAGCCTAAATTGCATTTGCATCTGTCTCTGGCAGTTCCACCTCATCCCTATATCTTTGCCAAGGATCTTTTGGATTCACTCTGTGAACGCGGCATGTAGAAAGGCTTCAACCAGTGGCAACGTAGGGAAAGTAAGTGACTCGGTTTACCTGAGGCACTGCCAGAAGTTGTGGTCATCACCATCTCGCAAGTCAAAAGGCATGGCCCTAAAATGCCCACCCAGTTAGAAGTAGACTTGGCAGCAGCAGTAAATGAGCTTAGGCCTGGCATTCCCAGTTGGATGCAACCATCCTGTTAGGCAAGGACACCCATCCACTGTCTGCCAACACACTTTGTGAATTTTCATTAAACTTCAGGGCAAATCAATGAGCACATTACTGGACTGTTTTTAAAGCTATGTGGTGCCAGACAAAGGATTTGAATTTTACTCCATACTCGCATGCTAAGAGTCAGTGGGGAAACTCAAGGCACATGCTTGTTCCAGCACACTTAGGGCACTGTTGCAAATTCAGGTTTAGAATAGTCCCCCATATGAGAGACTGATAGAGCCTTTCCCACTTATGACCTCAGCAACAGAAATAGGGACTTACCATCAGCACACAGGCTTGCTTTCCATCCATGAACCCTTTGGGAATGGAATTAGGAGTCAGGATCTCATATCTGGAAGAAAAATTTAATTTATAAACTACATTTTCACAAGGCTTAAAGTGACATAGCAAAAGACAAAGGGGTATATTACCAACTCATCTCATCTTAAACATTTATTCTAGGAATAGATCATTCTGCAATAAAAAGTTTGTTACTGTTGAGTTTTATTATTGAGTCTGGGAAGATTCAGTGCAGCAGTCTATTGCCTTTGACTACAAACTACCAAGCAGTCTGTCCTAGAGGACATATTTGGCTCATACTTTCAAGCAACTAAATCATTCATTGTCAAAACGACTATTGGGTGTATACTCTGGTCTTGACACTCAACACAAGGGGGGGGGGGGAGAATGTCCCAGCAGACCATTTTTAGAGGTGGGAACCTTGGCCTGCCACACCCTACTCCCTCAGAAGTAGCTCATAGCAACACAACTTGCTGACTAAAGTCTATGGGAAACCTCATCTTCCAACTACTAAGACATCCTATGTTGTGTGGTCTTTAACACTCAAGCCAGCAACTAATAGACTGCAGGGCATGATTCTTTAAACTACATGCAGAAACCTTAAATAAAAAAAACATTTTCATCACACACTTAGCACACTGATTGAAAACACTGCCTAGGTTTACCTCTGTCTGAACTCCTGGAAGACAACTCTGTTGGGAAAGCCTTGCCTACAGATACGGATTCCCTCCAGTACCCCATTGCAACGAAGCTGATCCAAGACAAGGTGTGGGTCCAGTTTCCCAGCCTGAGGAGAAAATGTGGACATGACAGGAAATGTGTTCACATGCCATTATTTCTTTGCACGTCTATTTTCAAATCGAATTTTTTCCTGTGTCCCAAAAGTGTGTTCAAACACTGCAAGTGGCTGTGCCATAAGAGACCACCCAGCATGTCTCAAGTAGGTTTCAGGCTCCCAAAAGAATTTCAGCACCAAGCCAGATTCAGGGCTACCATAAAGCAGGGAAGCAGTTGCTATTGAGTTTTTCTTCCGCAGCTGCTCCTATCAATAATTATGCAGGCAAGAGCAGTGCCTATGCATGGCTACTCAGAATAAATCCTATTTATTTCAATGGAGCTTGCTCCTAGGTAAGCATGTATAGAATTTGTACAATCCAGGTTCAGCAATATCTAAAAATCAGAGCTACTGCTTCCTGTTCACAGATATCACTTTGGGCCAACCATTCACATTGCTGTCCTTTCAAAACACAAGCAGCCAGGAGTCCTTTTGAATACTTTTCCTCACATAAAGAACTTATGTGGCTGAGGTGAAGCGAGCCTTAGCAGGGTACAAAGTTACCCCAATGGGACATCATTTCTGGGGTAATGTTGTCCCCCACACACGTTTGCTCATAGGAAGGAAATGGCTAAGACTAATTTTCCTTCAAGAAGATCATGTACTAGGCAGCCAATGACAATGTCCTAAAAGGACAGAGTGTTAAGAGCCACTGAGTTTTTGCAAAGAAAAAAGGAGAGGTTCTGAGGTAAGAAATTATCCTTTAAAAAAAAAAAAAGATAAGGTTAGGTCACTTCCAGGTCAAGGGGTGGTACAGCATTAAGCCTGTGACACATCGGCTGTGATGCCGGTACAGCGAGAGAGTAGCCGTCCTGTTGCACCGCGATGCATAAGATGTCCTGCCCTTCCCCCCACTCTGTTAACCAATCAGAATAGAGTCTTTTCAGACTTGATTCTGATTGGCCAATGTATCGCTCCGTGTCCCACCCCCACTGCACCAAACGTGGCCTCTCACTGGCCAAAGTTGAATTTGTCCAACTTCAAAAAAGCAAGACAGACCGAGATCTTGGCTCTGCAGGCAGACGCTGATCCACGCACCATGCCACAGTGCAGCCGGTGTGTCACAGCCTTTACTGTTTATATGCACAAATGGGGTTTTACCTTCTTTTCGTGGTTGGGGATGATGCAACGGACGAAGTTGGGGTTGGTGTTCCTAAGAGTGGCCATCAGCTTGGCCAGTTGTTCTTTGTACAGCTGCCCCACGGTTCGGAACATTCCCTTCCTGGTCTTAAAGGCTCCGGGCAATGCAGTATCCGACATACCAGCCACCTGATCCAGCCCAACTATGCGATCAACTAGAGGAAATACACAAGATTGTTAGGATTCCCTCACCAAGATTGTGGGGGGGTAGGGCATACATTCTTATCTGGATAGAGCAGGATAAGAGGAGTTTGCAGGATCCACTTGCTTCTTCTACATCTGTATAGTGACGTCCCATTCATTATTTTTAGTGGGTCAACAAAAAGGGAAGAAAGCAGCCACTGACTACTAAAGCTAGGATCCATCTCATGCCTGACAGATCCAGCTGGCAGTTTAAACAGCAATGTTGCATCAAGGAGTGAAGTGGAACTGGCACGAGATTCTTTCCTTCGTGCTTTGTTTGCCAGCAAGAATGATGGTGCCCTCTCTCAAAGCTGGGACCTGCAGGCGCAACTCAAGGTTGTCTTCGCATACAGCTGATAGAAATGCAGCTCATTAACATTATGACTATCGGCAATCAACCCAAGGCCTCAATGAGGATTTTGTAGGGCTGCTGCTCCTGAAAGAGCCATCATGGTGTACAACAGCACAGAACCCAATACCATTTTCAAGTCCATTTTGTAGTAAAAGCACAGTCAGCCATCCTCAACATGCGTTCAAAAGATTCTTATTGCACTCTGCACTCCAACGCACTACGCCCAGGGCTCCCAGGTACATATAGCGTATGACACCATTGTCAAATGAGCCAGATTATAACATCTCTGTATTTTACTTGCAAGAGCTTGTTTAATTAGATAAATATTCAGGGCAGCGAGTTCAGTATCAAAAGGGATAGAAACTATCAGTGCTAAAAAGCTACTGAGCCTTTTGCAATCAGACAGTCTAAACACCTGATCAACCAACACTTGCCAAAACCAGCCACCACTTCTCCAATATCAGCCACTTCTTTGTGTCATCCAAACTTAAAAATGTGAAAATGACTCTAAAATAACCTACCAAGAGCAAGACTACATTAGGGACTGAAAGACAAGATGCATGCATGGGGTAGAATGAATTAAGATGCCTCTTCTCCCTCAGAATTAGTTTGTTCAATGGAATCAAGACACAAAGTGGGGCTGCTGAATGAGATCATAAGACAAGGCATTCATATAGTTTCCATAGTGCTGACTGGCAAATCTTAAAAAGGCCTATAACTAAATCGTTTCAATCTAAATGCGTGCAATCTGCACCACAAAAGAATATGCAATTTCTCAGAATAGAAACTTCACAAAGGAACATCAGCTGTATCTTCTTGATCAGTGAACGAAAGGCTCTCTAGTGGCTTAGAGCCAAACTGCTGCTGTTTATGCAGAAAATTTTCAGGTTAGAGTGACACACCGTCAGTACTCCCCATATGGCATCTTTGGTCTTAGACTATATCTATTGGACATCATTTCAGAAGCCACTTCTCGTGGGTCTGTTTTTTAAAAGGGTGAAGATTTAAGAAGGGTAAGCTATTCCTATGAATCTTCTGACCAGTACTGTCATACTCTGCTGCTGTACCTGTATGATCACACCTTGTTTTTCCAAGTCCAAGAGCGTCTACTAGCATAAAGCAGAGGGACTGGATGAGACAGACAAGCAGGAGCAGAAAAGGGGGAAGATCAGAATTAATGGAAGCGTTTCTTGCATGGCTCTAGAAGGAATTACACACGACACGACACCCGGTTTCTCAGTCACCTGGTTCTAGATGAAGAATAGGAAAGTGTTGATAGAAATAGGCTCTCTGAATGTTCTGCATCTCTGCAACAGAGACGTCAAAGAAAAACCCAAGACAAAAGAGATAGTAACAGTAAGACTCAAAGCAGATAATCTGGACTGCAAGACACCTAATGGCACTGGAACAAGCAAAAAAAAACCAGAGGCAGTGTTATTTCAGATAATCAAATCCCATACTTGGATGTGGAAAGCTAAGAAACATTTGTTGGAATTTAATTCCCGGATGCTCCGACGATGTCAGCCTCTCACTTCAACAACTGAAGCATAGCATTCAGAACGTCAAGGTTAGCACACACACAGACACACGTTTTAGATAACACCGATCAGTGTCATTTTAAGGGAAACAAAAGCACTGCACCAGGTGCCTGGAGATAATGGAGAACCACTCTGGAAATGGGCAAGAAATCCAGTTACATACCATCTTTCCACAGTTCAGACACGAACTTATCAGAGGATTGGTGTAGCAAAGTAGCAATGTTGTCATTGAGAGGATCCATGTTCTTCATCAGCCACTCATCAGCTTTGTAATCAACCTAGAAAATAAAATCAACCACCAGTTGGCTATGGAAGATCGCTTACGTGCTAGCATGCACAGAGATCACTTGATGAAGTAGCACAGTACTTAGACCCCTCGCAGGCTGTCTGCTAAATAAAGCAGACTTTACCATTATTTAACCATGGTTCAGGTAGGAGGGAAGAAGGAACTCCAAGTGTTCGGGTTTTTTAAAAGGGACAATACGAGACCACTGTGCCACGTTCTGAAGCTAGTGCGAGTGTTACCCAGAGCCCACGTTCTGAAGCTAGTGCGAGTGTTACCCAGAGCCCCCCAAAAGTGCTAGCTTACTAATGCAAGCAACATTGTTCAGCCTGCCAATGTAACGAAATAAGATGTAAAGCCTGTCACTTTATGAAAGCAAGTGCCCCTTGTGGCCAAGGGTGTCCTTTCCTACTATGGGACAGAGGACTGAACATGTTCCACTGCTCTAGAAGAAATCCCCAGATCAGCAGAGCCTTCAGGAGCCTCTCCTAGATTCTCTTCATGCTGCAACTATGAGCACTTACCTTGCCAGCATAATGCATAATACAGAAGTCAGCTTTGTCTTTCAGCTGCTTTGGCTTCTGGAATTTGGGGTGAGTGCCTTGCTCCTGCATCACCTTTTCAACAAAGCTTTTATCAGTAGCCTTTGGGAACCAGCATTCTTCATCCAGCAGGGCCAGTATGCCTGGAGGCCCAGCCTGTGAAAGAAATTGAGCATCAGCACGTCTGCCCAAAAGTTTGGAAAATCAAGTACAAAATGGACATGTGCTATTCTTTGCAAGTCAGGCATAGATCAAAGGAGCATTCTGAACAAGACCCACCCAAGAAAATGTAGGGGGGGGGTGTTACCAGACATTGGGTCTCTTCGGCCAAAACTCATGTACAGCATGCCTACAGCTTGAGCTACTTTAGCTTTCAAGGAAGTTTAAAACTTGTTTTAGCATTGCAGAAGAATAGAAACACTTTGGCTTAGATTTAGGGGACAGAAGTATGCATCAATATTTTACAAGTCCAATCTAATTTGTGTACAGAGAGTACACATCTGCATAAACCCCTGAATCTGGGAACCACTACTGTTTTACCAGACTGCAAAGTGGTGGTTTTCCCTTTCCACAATGCCCATCCTGCACTTTGCCAGACTCAGCCACTAGCATAACAACTTGACAGTGGTGGCAAGATGGTGGCAAGGCAGTGAAGAAACCCCTCTCATCACCTATGCTGCCTCCTTGTCCAATGAGGCCCTGCTACAGAACATGGTCTGTGCAACCTTCTTTCTTGGCTCAGCACACTTCCTACAGAACTGTAATGCAAACACTGTTTGCTGCTGATCCTGACTTGTTAAACATATAGGTAAATCAATAACCCAAGCAGATTTGTGGCGATGACAGCAATGCTACGAGAACTGTAAACTGAGTAGGAGGCTGGGGAAGTAAGGGGTAGGTGGGCAACTGCTATCCATCCAGGCGGTAAAGGGATGGTATTTGGTGGGGAAACAAGCCCAGGAGCCTCTCCTTCCTAACCCGGCTGAGCTGGGAAGTTCAGAAACATCTTTGTGTTTCAGGATGCAAATTTTAACAGCAGTCACTTAGAAGTACATTCAACAGAACATACTCCCATATAACTGGACTTAGGACTGCATGTCTGAGGTTTTCCCCATGGCCATTCAAGCCAGCAGCAGCAGCCTTTCAGCACCCCATGCGTTGCTCTTTGTTCTCTAGAGACCACTTTTAGTAGAAACTGTTTTCTAATTAGAGGCTTGAGTTTCTCAGTTGTCACATTGATATCCCAACCTTCCCACATGACAATTACAGTTGCTTAACATACAGCAAAGGAGTGTGCATGACTGACTGAGCTAATTTCTGTAGCTATTTTCCTGAGTAGCAGAGAAAGGATGCATGAATCACTCACTGGTTTTTCTATAAGATCAATACAGGGCTGCAGATCCAGGCCAAAGTCAATGAAGTTCCACTCTATGCCCTCGCGCTGATATTCTTCTTGTTCCAAAATGAACATGGTGTGGTTGAAGAGTTGTTGCAACTTCTCATTTGTGTAGTTAATACACAGCTGTTCAAAGGAGTTCAGCTATTTGGGAAGAACAACAATTAGAACACAGAACCAGACAACTATCCCAAACATATTACCTATTAATATGCCCACCAAAAAACACATGTTAGAAAGAATAAGCTGCTGCTGAATACCGGTCATCAATTGCCTTTCCCATTTCAGGAAAGGATCACCTTATGTACTTAGTGATGTTGAATTGTGCGTCAGTCCCAAGCTCTCAGAATAGCATATCACAACTACTAATGGTTTTCCATATCTGTAGCTCTCCACTTTCAGGCCACCAGGATGCCTGCTTTTACTTTCTGGGCAGAAAGACTAAATGAAGGCAAGAATTACATTGAAGTTTAATATTTTTTTTGTTCCCAAATAAAAGTTGCTTTGTAAAGTCATTTTGAGCAAGCCTCATCAACAAAACCTTTAGAAGTTATTTTTTGTATGTTAGGTCTACCAAGACAAGAATACAGTCGGACCTCAGTATCCGTGGGAGTTCTGTTCCGAACACACCCACAGATACCGCAAATCCACGTACAATGAAGTTCACTATAGAAACCTGTTAAAAAGTTTTAAAAGCCCCAAAGTGCTGTTCCTACCTTCACATGGGCAAACCATGCTATTTCCAAAGCTCTAAAGTACTCTTTGAAGCTGGAAGACCTACTTCTGGGTCTTGCAAAGGCTCCTCACTCCTCCCAGGCTTGCCCCAGAATGCAATGGTGCTGTTGGACCACAAAGGTAAGAACAGCGATTTGGGGCTTGTTTTTTACAGGTTTTTACAGTGGACTTCATTATACACTGGCATCCATGTCAAGACAAATCTGCGGATGCCGGATTCACAAATAGCGGGGGTCCACTGTACTGGTAAATCTGCTCCTTCAGAACAATGACTCACAATGCAGAATTTATCCGATTTTGCTCTTCAAAGAAATTCTACAATTTCCATGTGTAGTCTGGGCTAAAGAATTTAATTTCTTTTTTTGGCAGAACTGCACCGTGCTTCTCAGAGGCATCCAAGCTGGACTTCCTAGCACTAGCCAAGGAGGATGCTGACCTGGGAAAAGCACTTATTGGAACCTTCTCCCCCAAATCAAGCCACTGTTGGAGGAAAAGTAGCAATAGCAACCTCTCCAGCCCTGGGACCAACCCCGCCCTCCAGGAATACCATCAGAATAAATGTTTAGTTATTTACTTTTTCCTGTGATCTTCAAGGTTGGTTTGAGAGATCATGACTGGCCCAAAGTCACCCAGTAAGCCTTGGCCAAGTGAGGGTTTGAACCCAGAAATTCCCACTCAAACTCAAACCTTCTATCACCAACACCATACAGACTTTCTAGCCAGACATGGAGCCAAGAAAACCTCTCCTTCCCTTTTCCATAGGAGTACAAAGGCTATAAATGGGAAAAAAACCAACACCACACTACCCTATATGCAGCTATTATTCCTACGTAAATGTTATAACTAGGGTTTTTTGTTGATAACCACATAAAAACACAAAACATTGCTTTCTGCTAAAATTCTGCAAAAAACCTAATGAAGCCATGTAATTTTGCATCATTCTTTATCTACTGACACTGTACAACATATACCGCCTACCTAGTACACTTTTAAAGCAGTTAAAATGGGGGGGGGGAGAATTGGAACACCGCTTTCTACTATTTCATTTTGGTTAAACACCGAAATCTGCAAAAAAAAAAACCCAATAAAAATACCTCTAGCTACAACTAAAAGATCCAATAGATACTGTATATTCATTAGTACTATCCCTTTTGACATACATCGAGAGACATGTCAAGCCGAATATCTGCAGCAAACTTAATAGTACAGACAAATTTATATGGGGTTGGAGGACTTTGGTAGTTCAGCTAAAATCTAGTTGGGACCACAAAAATCAAAGAGGTCTCCTAGATGAGTTGCTGCCCTTTGCTTACTTCAAATATTTCAAAGCCAGCAATGTCAAGGATTCCTATGAAAGATGCTCCTTGTCTCTTTGTCTTATCCAGTGCCTTGTTGATGCGCATCACTAGCCAACGAAACATGCGCTCATATGTTGCTTTAGCCAGAGCCTCAATGGCAAAGTCCGCCTGAAAAAAAAAAAAGAGGGGGAGAATAAAGTCAGATCACAACCCAAACAAAACAGCATAGAACATGTCCCTCTGGGTCAAGGTTAATACACCTAAAATGATAATACTTTGTATTATATATGCTTTAGGTGCAATCCTGGTAATAAACCACAAAGATATGATACACTTTATGCTTTGTTTCAGAAATGTTTATGGGGGGGGGGGTCCTGCACCACCTAGGATTTCTCTGAAGAGGATGCAATTATTTAATGGAGGGTTTGGACTTCCCGATTTTAGTTACTCTCATCAAGCTCATCTTTAACCTCTAGGAATTATTGGGGTAACTCTTTACAATGGGAAATTCTATTTTGGGCTATCCTGGAGACTTCTGCAGTGGCCCTTTTACTGAAATGAATGGTATTGGGGCTTACATATGCTAAAACCAAGTATATTCCCATTAACATTATCTACCGTTAGGCATGTGTGGAGTATGACATGTAAACATAAATTTGATCCTTATTTGCACGCCAAGCTAACTTTGTGTCTAATCCAGTATTGAAGATTGGGAAGGAATCCTTTTAGTGGAAGTCTTAAGACTGATATGTAAGGGCAATCTTCGCTCTACATCAATTGGCCAAGATCAGAGTGTGCCCCCCCCCAAGGCCGAGGGTTAAATATGAATTGCTGTCATTGGTGGAATGGCAATATTTACAATCTGGTAATCTCAACTTCACAAAATTAAGCCAATTACAACCAGTCAGAAATTCAGCCTTTTAAAATTTACAGAGCCATCTCAGAAATAAGCCCCACTGAGTGCAATGAGACTTACTTGGAAATATGTATACGATTGTGACCTCAGTTGGTCATCAAGCAGCCTGCTCAACTGCTCATTTCTGCAGATAAATAGTTCAACCACATCTATGCTTGGTCTGTTTGGCGTCTATACTTTTACAGACCCAGGTGGCTTATCTGTCATTTCCATTTGTTGCAATCCTGCAAAACACATACCTGCTCTTTTGTTTGAGCCTTTTGGACATAGTCTCGTCCCACTTTGATACGGGGAGTGAGAATTCCTCTGGTGAAATCTGTCACATTGATACCCAGGAGATGAGAAACTTTCTGAGCAGCTACAGAGAAAGAACAAAACAAAGTAATCTATTTTTTCTTCTATTTTTGGTGAAGGAGAGAGGGTGCAAAATATTTCTAGCAAGTCATTCCTTTGAGAGTCACATAATGGAACCCAATGGCTTTTCAATCAACAGCACACCCAGAGTGGAGGAAGAGCTAGCAATGCTGAGCAGCTTCATGTTATACATTACACCATAGCAGAGTGGGATACACAATACAAAATCAAGAGATTCTAATTTCTCCATACCTTTAGGGAAAGAGAAAAATTATCCCTTCTTGCCAATTGACTTGACCAGCTGAAGAGCTCTCTTGAATACAAGGCTGACTAACCTATCCTCTAGGTTTTTAGTCACTTTAATGGAACTCTTATTGTCTAAAAAATTTCCAATAGCTTACAGGTAGCTTCTAACAATGTCACTCACACCTGAGAGTACCCCACAAGTGGTCTTACCAGTTTCCATAAGGATGGGCCTTCCAGGAACAAATGGGGCATTGTGCTATTTTACAATTGAATTGCATGCATCTTTCATTCACCTGATGCTATCAAATATAAAGACCAGCCAACTTTCAATTTTCAACTTTCAAGAATCAAACCTTCTGGCTTGAAAGTTTTAGCATTTGACATTCAGAAGCCAGAAATCTGCAGTCTCAGCAACTCCAATAAACCTAAGCATACATCCAGGTTCAAATCCCCTCCAAATCAGAAGTTTCATATTTGACACTCAAGTCTAAATATCATGCTTGAACTAATTAGAAGCAAGATCTGGTTCGAGTGCAGCAACATTTGTATGCTAAACACAAATTGCTCATAGCAGCACTGGAAGTCAGATTTGTTCATTCCCCTTCTGCCTGGCATAATACGTGTGTGCATTTATATGATGCACGCAGTTCTAAATGTTGGATGAGGAAAGTCCAATTAGCAATTACTTGAGTAGTAAGTATGAATATTTCATTATCTTAGAGATTAAAACACATGCAAACAGTTCCAACCATGAACAAAACCCCTGCTTATGTGGCAACAGTATCAGTTGTCCATCTCTAGTTGGTTATAACCATCAAGCCCTATTATAAGTGGCTTTGCACCTGCAATTCTTCCAGCTTGTTTCTCTCCTTCCTCAGCCCTCTCTTCAGAGGCTTCTTCCTCCAACTGACATTTCTCCTATTATTCTATCTATCCCAATCCATTCCCATTCCCTTGCCCTACATTCTATTCAGAAGCATTACATATGCCTATTTAAGGCAACATTGATTAAAACAATTCTCAACCAGTGGTACTTTGGCCAACTGCTGGTGGTACTCAGACCGTCAGAACCCTACTCTGACATGGCACTTTCAGCAGCGTGTTCTCTCCCGAGAGGCTCCTGCCTTTGGCCGAGCCTCAAAGGAACGCTGAAAAGGGTCCTCCCACCCGTCTTGAGCCTCCTACCTGTGTTTTATGGCCTACAAAAACCTGAAAACCTGGAAGTAATTGGTGATGATGTCATCAGTCACTTCCGGTGGTACTCAGCAGGAGAGTGACACCGAAGGTGGTACTCAGTCAGGAAGGAGTTGAGAACTCCTGGATTAAAACAATGGCCCATACTTACATATAGATAATATATCTGCCACCAGGAGGCACCCCACAGACTGCTTATAACCTCTCAGCTAGACACGTTGGTAGCCTCAGAAATCCACTAGGCCCCCAACTATGCTTCAGACTCCACGAGAGCAAAGATTTGCACTTGGGTCAATCTCCATCAAATCCATACAACATTTTAAAACCAAGATGCTCTCAGAAAAGGAGGACTTTCCTTCCAGCCTGTACCCAGGGTAACATTTTACCTGTGTTGTCTGGCATGGAAGCCTGGTCTGTGTTGCGTTCTTTCTTGAAAACAATATTGCCAAGCTGAAGAACACCTGAGATCACCTTTAGCAGACCTGAAAGAAAGCAAAACAAGTCACTACATATTGCTTAAGAGTCACAGAAATGTTTCATGTCTATTAGCCACTTGGTATCAAAAAGTTTAAATGTATAATTGTGATTGCTGAAAGAGGAAGGTGGTGTGGAATATCACTCAAGGAAGTTTATCCTCATTCAACTCATTTTCTTCCCAGACAAAGGGGGAGGCAGAGGGAACATCTTTTGACACTGACAGGGAAGTATCAATACCGGGTAGCAGAGCATGCAGTTCAAAGCAACTTTGCATGTTACCCTAGAGATGAGATAGGTGCCTAAGGTGCCTAATCCTCCAGGAGCTGAGAAACCACTTCATTTGGTTGCAGTCACCTGCTGCTGCTAGTCCTGCACGTTAACTGCCTCATACAACCACCAGCAGAAACATTCATGCAGTGCATCTTTAATATTCCATGCTTCACAAAATGTGAATACTTCCACAAGAGTGTGGTAGCACCACAACTAAAACAGGCAGACTCTGGAGACCTTCACAAGTGGCATCCCCCCCTCCCCCCGAGGATCTTATATGCAGAGTCCAACACTACACATCACAATGGAAGCACAAACACCACACCCTACAGTCAAGTAACTTACAGGCAGAGACCTTTGCTCACTCAAAACATACAACTCAAGAAATTATGCTACTCTGAACCCACAAGCTGCAAGTTCACTGTGAACACTGCTACTCTCTCAACACTCATGAGGGCTACATGCTTACTCTTAAGGAATGAGTCAAGGCCCTACAGGTAGTTACAATCTCAGATTCATCAGTCCCCACACTGAAAGCCAAGCTACAAGATTTATTCTTCAACTGGCTATGTAGAGAAATAGCAGCAGCATCGCCTGCAGGCAATCTAGTTCTTCAGGTCGTCTCATTTGAAGCACGAGTGTAAGATGCTGCATTTCTGGCTCAGCATCTCAAGTTCCAACTTGGATGCTAAAGTAGTCTTTACAAGCCATTACAAAGTGCAGAAATGCCACGCACTTCCCTACTCTATGTTTGCTGAATCAGGTGGATCAACGTTTTAGCCAAAAGGTTACTTTTATTACCCTATTAAAACACTGGTTATGTTCTTCAGAGCCTTCAGCATCAACTAGACTTTCAAAGCAGCTGGCTTCTAGATGTTTATCTCCATATGTTTATTAATGGAATATTTAATGCATTCTGCAGATGCAAAAGGCAAGTAGAGATATTGGTATGCTCTTTTGTCAATTACTCAGTGGTGCACCTTCAAATCTATACTTTATGTTTACCAACAGCCCAAAAGGTAGCAGCTGCAGGAATATTTAGTCAAGCTTCCAAAGAAGCAAGAGAAACCTTAAGGAGCCTGACACCACTCTGCTGTAGTAGCCCACCCATATACACCTCTGTGTGTTACAAAGTAGCTTGGGTTTGGCAAGCCACTTTCCCACGTCATCTTGCACAAGAACCTCAAGGCAGATTGCACTATACAGGATACTACCACCACCTCTGAAATTTTTCCATGACATTTTATTGCCTGGAGATCTGGCTTGTCTGTCATGTAAAGAGCCAGGAGACCAATTAAGTAACTGTCTAGCCTACTACTTATACATATACTAAACACTCCTACTGTAATATTGCCTAATCTGAACCAATGTGGTATAATGGTTAGACCAGGGAGATCTGGGTTCAAATCCCTGCTTTATTCACAAAGCCTACTAGGTGACCTTGGGTTGGTCAGCGTCTCTCAGTCTAACTTAGCTCAACAAGCTGTTTGAGGACAAAATGGGCAGGGGGAGAGCCGTGTATGCCAGCCTGAACTCCATACAGCATAGGCCTCCAAATCCCGTTCCGGATCCTATGAGCCCAAAAATGGCATCTGGGTGTGGTGGTGGCAGAGCCTTACCATTCCGCCCTGCAGCCTCCTATCTTAGCATCCGATCTTTGCATCCGATCTTTACAGAAACACGCACCAGGCAGTCGCTTCTGCTGCACGTTGCCCCAGACGGCTCTGCATCCCGATTTCCTGGGGAAAATGGCTGCCCAGCACAAGTTTCTGCAAACATCAGATGCGAACATAGGCGGCTGCAGGGTGGAACAGTAAAGCTCCGCCACCGCCATGCCCGGATGCCATTTTTGGACAGAAAGCTGGCTGCAGCTTGGAGACTGCTGCAGCCTTAGAGGAAGGCAGGGGGAAATAAACTCAAAATGAAGTGCTTCCTATGTAAAGTGGCATAGGGAAGAGGCAAGAGACAGGCCTTTTACCTGCATATAATGATGGCTCAAATCCATTCAAATCCCAACCAAAATTAACACATTTTATCATGACAAACGCATAGTACGTGTTGACCATAAGTCACTGTGTGACTAGAAGTGTAGTTTTGAATTGCTTCTTGACAAAGAGCAAGCGACTGTTCTCTTCACATGCCAAACTGAATTTGGAGATAGGCCACTACCAAATAATCTATATCACTACCAAATAATCTATATCACTGCTTGATACTCCCAGACACACATGTTGGTGATCAATGACAGACAGGTAAAGCTTCTGTTTGCTTGGGGATTTTACTGTTCTTTGATCAACTTCTTTACAACCCTCTCTCTAACAGCTAAAGCTCTTGAGCAATTTCATACCTATTTGTTCTTCATCTGGAATGCTCATGATCCTCATTGCCTCCATGGTTTCCTGAAACATGTCCTTGTCCTGCTGGCCTGGAATTGTAACATGTCCATTTGAAAGGAAGCGATATTTGTTGTAAGGCTCCAAGAGCAAATCATCTAGAAGGCAAGGAAAACACACAACATGGTTGTGGATCTGTGGGTGGGGAAACAATACTCAAGGCTGCAGGCTACATTACAATACGAGTTTGACAGCTTAGATGCAATATTATTCAGGATTACATTTGTTATAGGAATTACGTGAAAGACTTGCAGGCAAACTGTAGCTTAAGTATTCTTGCTTTCTGGTGATAGATCTCCACTATCAAGCTAGATTTACTATGGGAGGTGGACAAAATTACTTCAAAGGTCCCTTCCAACTCCAAATGATTACAGAACGTTAAGCATCAAATACTCACTCTTCAGGTGCTCCCCTGCCCCAGTCAACAAGTAGTAGAAAATGTGGAATGTCCGCTCTTCTTTAGCCTGACGTATTGCTCGCGATTTCTCCAAAAGATCTTTATCCAAGTTAAGGAATGATAGTCGGAGCTGTTCATCTCTACACAATTCTACATATATGGAATCTGACACCAATTTCCAAGAATCGTGGCTCCTTTTTCAAGCACACGAACAGTGGGTGGGCGGGTGAGCCATTTGAAGTCTAACAAAAACAGTGTTCAGAACAGAGCATCTTTACACTGCAGCCTCTCCAGACTCCTGCTCATATTAATCCTCACTTGTCACCATAATACTAAGAGGACACACACCCTTGCAAACATTCATTAACATATGCAAAGTAAGCAGGTTTGCATGACTTTATGTAGGCAAAAATTTGGTACACTTTTTTCCTAGGGTGCAAAAAGCCTTGCAGAGGCTTAGGAGAAGAGCTCAGATACTGCTCGGCCATACTCTGGCATTCTGCCATTGATCGACAGCAATCCCACCCACAGTGCTCTTGAGCTAGACATAATTTTCACAGTGGGGCTGTCATGCTGAACTGGACAAAATACTTCAGAGTTCAAGCAACAGCAAAGAAGAAAAGGCTGTTTTATTGGCAAGTTAACAATTACAGTTTGGAGTGCAAGTGAGAGTCCCTAATCATCATCCGACACTTCACAAGACAGTAGTTGCTTCTCAAAGCAGAACCTCAAAATGCTGTCCAATTCCTAAGCCAAGATGAATGCTTGCAATTTTGTCGGTGTGTGCCTCTCGTTTTCCCCTGCATGACTTGTTTGGATTTTCCCACTCGGGCAAGGATACAGGTCTCAATATTGGCTCCAACAATGTAGCCGTTAACATCAAAATTGATTCTAATGAATTTTCCCTGAAAGAACAAAACCAAAAGTATTAACCAATTGTCCACATCCAGATCTGTTCTCCCAAATGTCAACAAAATCAAAGCTCATTCCACAGAACAGCATCTGCAAGTCAGCAATAAGAGGCACTCTTGCTTAACAGATCTCAGAACAGCTGAGCACAGATCTAGGTTGTTCTGCTCTATTTGTATTGCACCTTGTTAGCCATCTTGGGTGCCTCTTGTGACAGAACTGTAGGAAAAATTTAAATTGATAATAGAAAACAAGGTGACTTTCTTCCAAGTGTTACATGCACAGAGAACATTTCAATGTCCAACAACATCAACTTTATGTAGTTCTACTTTCAGTGTTTTTCTACTACTGAAGAGTCTCTTCCTGCAAAAAAGAGTTAAATCCTCTAGTCTAGAAAAATTTGAAAGATTTATACTTCATAGGGAATTGCTTAGTTTATTGTAATTATACCAGACAGTCTAGAGGCTTATACTGGCCTCTTTATGCGATATTTGCAAAGATATTCTGTGGATAACTGACCTACGCAAAAACAAAGCCTACAAATGCCAACAGGGTAAACAGACTTGCAGAAGAAACATTCAAAACTGCATCCAAGGTAAATTGCCAATGCCCCATTCAGCTACATCACCTTTTCTAGAAAGGGAAGATTAAAGTATTAACTGTTACTCACAAATCTTGAGGAGTTGTCATTCTTCACTGTTTTGGCATTTCCAAAGGCCTCCAAGATAGGGTTGGCCTGAAGCAGCTGCCTCTCAAGCTCCCCCTAGTGGATGGAAGTCAATAGACACAATCAACTCGCAATCTAAAATCTAGCGGGCAAAAACTAATTGTCAGGTATTCTGCCAACTCCTGGCTTCAAATTCTCATTTCTACCAATCTAGTTATAACAGTTGGAAGATGCACACTAGAAGAACTGCAATCCTTCCCCAGTAATATGGCAATCACCACAACAAGAGTTATTCCAACCAGACTAGCAAAACTGAATTTCCTGACCAAATGCAGACTTTGCTAAAAACACTAGAGTACACCACCATGTTTTCTTCTTGCGACAAAGATCATGCTGCATCCCCACCTTATGCTCCTATCTCAGCAGTTTTTTGAACTAGTTTTCTACTGCTCTGTTTATTCAAGTAGTATCTTGTACATTTGGACTGCAGCTCTTCATCAGGGTCAGAATAGACATCGTCTCACACATCCAGACTGAGGCAGCATTTTGTAAAGATCCGAGTGCACAATGTCACAACACACCACTTTACTTTCCATTTCTTCACACCCTCCACTTCTTTCAACAGGAGTGGCAAATTATGAAATCAGCCAGATATTGCTACTCTTGCGTTCAAAGTGCAATATAGGAGCTGGTTCTAAAGATGCTTCTCCCGATGTGTTCAGGTTAGACTTGAAGTCTGAAAATCCAGCGTTCAATGCGACTGTAGCAAGTCACAAAGAACGACAGCCACAAGAAGTTTATTAATGTTGTCACGAAGGACTGTTGAGCCATGGGAAAGGATATAGGCTAGGACAGCTGTTACCCATCAAAGACCACCCCATCAGCTGTGCCAAAGGAAGCAGAGCCTCAGATGTGTTCTAAAAAGTTTATTTTGTCAGCAATGTAAGAATTTCTTTGGCTGTTGCCACACATGTATGAGTGCTAGAACAGCCTCTGCTCACACCCACACACACCCACACACAAAACCTTCGTTCCTGGATTCTCCTGTTTGATCCTGCAGGAGTCCTAATTCTTTATTTGTGACTGCAATCTGCTGCTATGGAAATGAGCGACATCACAATCTGAAACATTACAACTTCAACAGTAGGGTCATGATCTGAAGAAAAGCCGTGTTTAAAAGAAACAGTAACAGTCTCAATATTTCAATGCCAGAGTCTGGTGTGTAGCTAAAAAATAAAAAGATGCAGCTATGAAGGAACTGGCTGCTTTGAGGACCTTGTATAGCCAGTAATAATCTTGTAACTTTTCCATTATAAGAATGGACAACAGAACTGGCAAGAATCATGAATTGTTTGGGGCCCAAGTCGCACTATGTGAAAGAAACATGGCTACAACAATGGAGAGCATTTTAGATCAGAAGGAGCACAAGCTGTTGTAGGTCCTGAGGAAGCCAGCCAAGTGAGGAATTTGGAGAAAGAATTGGCTGCCTGGTTGGTAGCCAGATTATGAATGTGCAAGAGCTTAACACATTGTGATATGGGTGTTGGCAACACTATGCCATGTACAATACCCTTTTTCTGACCTCTTAAACACGAGTTAGGGCCAAATCAGTTCCTCACCAGTTACAGAAAAAAAGCTGGGAGCTGGCTTAGAATTCTGTAAAATAAATGTTTAGTTTTGCATGTTTGAGTGACATCCCATGTTCAGACAATTGTGGGATCCCCATTCAGTCATGTACTTCCTTCTATAGTGAAGGACATGAGAACTCAAGGGCCATTCCCAATTTCTCCACAGGAACAGTCCCAGGAGTGAAATAATGCCTCAACAGGTCTCAGTGCACACTATGAACATCTATCCTCAGCTGCCTCCTGAATTCTGCACTGAACCTTTTTGCACAATAGATTGGCTTCTTACAAACCCATGTTAACACAATTTAGCCTGTGAAGTTACTCCTTGCTTAAGCCTGCTGCAATATTTTTGCTTGACAATAGTCATTTTTTTCCTGAATTAAAATGGCTTTTAAAAAAAGGTATAAAAGCTTAATTTTTGTAAGTTGAGCACAACCTCCAATAGGGATTGCCAGAAACTGCAGCAGATAGCTCCACACACCAGCAACGTTTCATAGGGAGCAGCTTGCCACACAGGATTGCATGCTGCTTCCCAAGGAAGCTGCTGCTCACAGAATTGCCCAATACACAGCAAGAGCTGCCACAGACAAGCATTGCCCACATCCTCCACCTGGCAGCCATTTCATGTGTCTGGCCCTCAGCCTTCTGCTGCCCCACCCACACAGATTTGAGAGACATGCCTGCAGGCATTTTGAAGATTCACTGGATTGCTCATGCCTGCTGCTGTTGCAACCACAGTTTCTATTCCATTAGGCCACAGCGTGGGGGTGGGCAGACATCTTATCCTTTCATGGTTTCAAATATCTTGCATAAAGAAACATCTTCTAAAAATTTTCCCACGTAGCCACTCAAGAGCTTTCCTCTAGGAACAGTATCACTCTTGGGAGCCTTCAGAAATTTGACATCTTGTCCGGGAAAGGCTTTAAAATAATTTTCCTCCTACTCATGACTCAAGCCAGCCAAAGGGGAGCTTAGAAGGGGTTCAGAATGGAGCAAAACAACGTTTAAGGAAATTGTCAGTTTCACCCTAATCCCACAGTCAGGGGAAGCAGCTGATAACATCAATGTTTTCCTCTGGCAAGGCAGCAACTCATGCTGACAAACTGAAGAGTGCCAGGGACTGCTTGAATGTCGAGAACAGAACAGAACTTCTTGGAATCGCCTGGGGTGGGGCTGTAAGAAGGGAAGAGTCCAGGAATTTCTAATTGACAAGTGACCAGTTTCCCCAACTAGTTAAGGATATAATGCAAGTACAGTTTGGACCTCTGTATATCTCTCACACACACACACACAGAAATCCATGTAAAGCAAAAATCGCTTTAGCACAGATACGGGGGCCACTGTAAAAACCTTTTTAAAATGGTTAAAATAGCGTTCTTTACCTTTTTGCTGGCAAACCACTCCATTTGCAGGGCTATATAGACAGTGAAATCGTACTCCTACAGCCTCTTCCAGGTTGTACGACTTCCCCAGGCTCACCCCAATGCATTCTGTGGTAACCTTGTGGAAGGGGGGTCACGTGACCTTGAAGAGGCTGTAGGAGTACAATTTCACTGTCTACAACCCTGCAAACAGAGCGGTTTGCCAGCAAAAAAGGTAAGGAACACTATTTTTAACCTTTTTAAAAAGGTTTTTACAGTGGCCCCGTATCCACGAGCATCTGCGTGAATCAAATCTGCAGATATGGAGGTCCTACCTGTATATAACCTGGACTTCCAGTAAGTATATAATAATAACTTTAGAGTAAGAGTTGATAATACTGGATTGTCAACTCCTACTCTAAAGGGTAGGATGGCAAAGGGGGTTCCGAGAAAGTTATATCTACTAGCATCAACCCACTTGACTACTCAGAAAGTGTTCTGTATTAATTCTGGCATTGATTCACACACACACACACACACACAAGGATGGAGGCTCCAAACACCACCAGGCATTTTTAGACCCAAGGAAAAGACTGTTCTCCAACCTTAACCAAACAATATGTCCTAGTTTTTGATAGCATTAGGAGAAGATATACATACAACCCTGGACCCCAAGAACACAGCATTTCAATGTATTAATTTCTAAGTATAGCTGAGCCAGTGCCCCGCCTGAAGAAGCTAAGCAGGGTCGACCTCAGTTCTCGCTTGGATGGGAGACGGAAGCTGCTGACAGACACTGAGAAGGCACCGCAAGAGGGTGGAATGTGGAGGAGTCAGCTAGAGAGAGAACATCTTGACAACCATCTGAGGGTGAACTGCAGTAAACTGTGAAGCTTGGAAGTGCAGAGCACAAGCCAGAAGGAGGGCTGCACTCAGAAGGGAAACATCTCGAGCATGGAAGGTTCTATATAGGAATAGAACAATATTGTGAAGACCCTTCGGGTCTAGGATAGCCTGCCTGTGTAAACCGCCTTGAATAAATCTGATGAGAAATCTGATGAAAAAGGTGGTATATAAATGCAGAACAAAAATAATAATAATAATAAATAAACTCTCAAGATATTGCATACAGAAGAACTGTATTTTGGCCTGATTCCAGAGGCTACTCATTAGAATGTGTGCACACACACACACACACACGCGCGCGCGCACACACCATGCACAAGTACATTTTGAGAATTACAACCTATAGACACAGCATGCCAGTATGTTAAAGTCTCAAAACCAAGATTTTATGTAGTAGGGAATACACTTGGCATCTGGGTTTCATTAAAACATTTAGAAGATAAACTAGCATTTCCCCATGTGTTTTAACTCTAACAAAGAGACTCTGGGCCAGAACATCCAGTCTGTGTAGGGGCAGTTTCTGCCTGACCTTTCCCAGCATCCTGCACCCACAGCTAGTAAGCTCAGAGGGTTGGAAGTTCTGGAGAAAGTCAGCCAACCCCATCTGGCCTGAACAGCAGAGATATCATTGTACTATTCCAAGAGGATATTGATGTCACTGTGCAGAATGCCTCACTCAGCACACTTCAGAAATTCTGCAAGACAGACCTAAAGCAAGAACTATTGACAAGCTTCGATTATAAGTGAAAGCGTTACAGGATAAACTGTGGTCTCCCAATTGAGGCATGGGGGGGGGGGTGGAGAGACCTGTGCAAAACAAACTGTGAATTGGTTTACAAGATAGTTCTAGCAGCAGAAAGTGACACTGGTAGGAGTGAAAAGCTGCTATAAATCACACAATGGGGCAACACACGCATTCCTGGTGCAGAACGTGCAGTAAACGTGCAGCTCACCTACGAAGTCCCAACTGATGAGTTCGGACATAATCCATCAAAAGGAGAAGGGGGAAAAGTTAGCCAATACTTCATAGATCACCCTCCAAGCATAAAAAGCATATAATTTATGAAGTTCTTATGGTTTCTATCTACAATACCAAAGCAGAACACTCTAGTGATGAAAATGTAAGAAAAGGTCACAACTCTAGGAGGATAGTCATAGGACGTCAAACGGATGCTATAATGAGCCAGTTTAGGCAACGCTTACCAAATCAGGCCCTCTTCCCATGTCTGCGCTGCGCACATGCATGAGTACACATGCACCGTCTACTTCCTGACATACTGGAGCTCTTTAGCTTAATTACAGTGAAGGGGCCCGGTGGGTTGCATCTAAAAATCACTCCACTATTTTAAAATGCTCTATTAGCAGCGGGTGTAGACAAGCAATTCAGATAACCTCTTCCCACACACACACACACAGATCCACAAGAGCCCCAAGATTTCAGGAAGTGAGAGTATTGTGCGCCCTCACAGAAAAAACACAAAGAGGGGCCAGCTTGGTGCATATTATCCAAATTAGCTAAATAAAGAGTCAAGTAGTACATCCCAGTCCTTTTTTTTCCCCGCATGACTTTATGATCATTCACATTAGGTAACCAAGAACCAACCTGTCCTAAAGGTATCTCACATGGAGAAGCCAACTTGTGTAAGTTGGAATAGCAGAGCAAACAGTGCAGACACTTACTTGGTCCTTTTTGCTCTTGTGCGATGAAGCAACATGAGCCAGATACTGGATGACCTTCTTGGTATTTTCTGTCTTGCCAGCTCCTGATTCACCTCTGCAAGAGACCAAACATAGTCAGGATATGTTGAAACAGCTCTGCAAAGATTGTTATAAGACCCTGGTCATTACCCCAAGTGTCTCACTAGCTTGAATAAGGTGAACAAGGCATCACAACACATACCAACGTCTGTGTTGCTTTGCTAGCTCCCAATTCTAGCCATTTTCACTTGAAGGACTGTGTCCACCAGGGGGCCCTTTACACCCTCAGTGTCTCCAGCAAGACCAGTCAAATATATGTAAACCCCTGTACACACCCACCTCTTTTAAAGTACTAGCTAGACCCAAAGAGGTTAGGTTTCACAATACAAGTGAGTCAACTGCACTTTAGCAATATTTTAACAGGGAAATTATGCAAATACTTACGTGCAGAGAATGGACTGGTCCTCTCGATCTGAAATGGAGGCAAACAAAACAAGATCAGATAGGCAGCGGGAAGGGGGGGAAAGTGGCTTGAACAGAAGTGGAGGCACATGGCCTTAAGGGGCTCAAGTTCATACATGACTCCTGACACTACAACCTAAGCCTAGCTTTTTTCACTAAATACAGATTCAGCAAATGCAAACAAAAGGATGGGGAAAATGGGGTTAGAGCCTGCAGTAGCCCCCGTTTGAATAATTTTCAGACACATGGCTAAGCTTGGCTCTCTAGAAAAGCAAGTCAAAGAAATACTGCTCATTCAGTACCACTATACTGTCTGCGTAGCCAGGGGGGAAGGAGGAAAGTTCTGCCAAGCATTGGGGGGGGGGGGGGGGGAATTGCAGCAGTAGGTTTTTTTTTTGCACTCACCCCTCCCCTTATACTTGATGCTAGTAGTTTAGCTAAAGGCTGATTCACACTAGCCCTTCCGTGCACGTTTGCTCTACTCTAGCGTCTGTACGTGCATCTAGCAGTTCTCTGAACGTTTGCTCGCCTTCTTGAAGAAAGTGCAGCTGTGATTGGGTGAAGAGAAATGCGCTTCTCTGATTGGTGAGCTGCCTAGCACCAGGAGCATAAACGCTAGCTTAAACGCGAGCGCAGCAAAAAGATAAACCGAAACCATCTCTCCTGGCTGCGGCGTAAGCTCATGCTGCGTCTGACGCAAGCATGAAAAACGCACGAAAAGACCAAACGTTAAGCCAAAACGCGCACGGAAAGGGCTAGTGTGAATCAGCCTTAAGACTGCACCACATATGTAAACCCCCCCCCCCCTTCTTATGGAACCAGAATGGCTTTTGTCAGTGCAAGGGTTATTAATAGGATGAAAGTCAAGGAGAATATCAGATACAGTTCAAGAGGTTGTAATTTATATCTGGCCGTTTAGCTTGCAGAGTAATTAAGGTAAAGGTGACCACTGACAGGTGTGGTGCTCATCTCCATTTCAAAGCCGAAGAGCCAGCGTTGTCCAAAGACGCCTCCGTGGTCATGTGGCTGGCATGACTCTCCTTGCCACAGCGCATAGCATGCGGCTGGAACACAGAGCGCTGTTTACCTTCCCTGACCAGTTAAGATTATTATTCCAACAGTATAAACTTGTCACGTCAGATGAATGACAGGGGTACATTTAGGGGTACGTTTTTGAATCCCTGAACAGTTAAGAAAACCTCTGTAGCCAAGACTTCACATTGGTCAACAGTTCACACAGACACAAGGGTTCTGTATGGCTGGGCATTTAGAGGGAGGATCTGGGGACTAACTAATGAGTCATTTGCACATAGCCTCAGGAGATGTATTCAGTAGCACAGAGAACTGGGTGGTTCTATCTATGCGGACAATTTCAGGGAGGTTACCTTTTCACTGAATAATTATGACTTTAAGCCACAGGTGTTTCTAAACTACCGTTCTTCTATAGAATATATTCCTCACTTTACTTTTCCTATAGCCATATAGCAAACTTGTGAAATTGTGGGAAATTGTTCTTTTACACAGGGCATTTGTCAAAGACTTCACGACAAGGAAAGGCTTCTTACAGCCCCATCAGTGAATCCTCTTGCCTATGAGGAGGAGCAGTCCTGCCAGGGGCAGAAGGAACTTCCATTCCAGCCTGCAGGAAAAGCATGACTCAGCAGCTGACTAATTAAGAGCAAGCTTCAAGAACTGGGTGGGAACAAGGAGTTTCTTCACTCTAGTCTACACAATCATATTAGCAGGCAAATAGTCAGAACTCAACTACCACACATTTCAACAATTGTGGCAATATATCTCCTCCCCCCCCACATTTGTGTGCTGCAGGTTTGTTAGTCACCTCTTCCTCCAACTTCAAGGAATGTACCTGCAAGTATAGACAAGTCACATGGCAGTGTGCAGACACTACCATAAAAGGAAATAGTCCCTTTTGGAATCCAAGGGAATTTTTTCCCCAGCCCTGCAGAGCACTCATCATTGCGATAACCGAAATTCTTCTGTGTTCTGAGAAATGCTGCATGGCATGCTACTTCCTGTTGCTCAACAAGCAGAATTCCAGAATGCTCCCCCCCCAAAAAAAAGCAGTAAGCCAATATAAAAACTAGCTATTGCATGATGCTCTCTACCTTTGAGACAGTTAAACACTCCATAATGCTGTACTACATTTTCCTTTCTGACTTAGCCTTATTTTTCTTACATCATTATTCAGATGCCTGGATCAGAGGCACCCATTTCAAGAGTGACTGCCCATTAGAACAAACAGGCTCCTCCCTCAACACTATACTTGGCATAGCTCCAGCACCAGGAAGTTCCCAACTCTGCTAGACTCAATTTTTAAAACGGGTGGAGTACAAAGAAAGATGAACTAAACATTCATCAGCTCATTGAGGGGTTTCCCCCTTAAAAATAATTGCAAGTATATTATTTCTTGACTGTGTTTAATAACTCAGTCTAATTATTATTTATTGGATTTATATCCTGCTTTCCCCCCCATAGGGAATTATCCCCATAATTATCTCCCATTGGCAATTATACCGATGATTCTGCATTTCAGAGCAGCCACTAGATCAGTGTTTCCCAAACTTTTTGGACCTGCGGCTCCCTTGACCATTCGCGATCATCGGCTGTGGCTCCCCATTACATTATGTTGATGCCTGCCAATTGGCATTGCACTGTTTTCTGAGAGGATTCTGTGGCACTCCGTGGGTCCCCTAGCTGGTTTCCGTGGCTCTCCTGGGAGCCGCGCCTCCCAGTTTGGGAACCACTGCACTAGATAGAAGAATAGTCAGAGTCTAACTCACTCCCTTCATCTTATTTATTAGCAAGATAAATCTCTGTACACCCAAGACCAAAGCAGCTATACAGATTTTAAAGATGCACAGTCCTTATTTAATAGGCAGAGGGGTGGCAGTGTTGTCCACTGAACACAAAAGTTCCCAGATATACAGCCCTGGCACCTTAAAGAACAACATTTTTTGTGGAATAATACTGTGGACTCAAGTTGCATGATTTGTCTTTTAGGGACAGTCGATGCAAGCTGCGTAGCCAAGGAATCAGCTACAGAACTCTGCTGTATTTGCATTAGTTAAGCACCAAGAACTTAATTGTTAATTTTATTACAGTCCTCGTAAGCATATGTGAGCAAGACATTCTAGTGCCAAATGAGCACTGGTAGGGAGCTATAGCTAAAAGGCAGGCCGAAGGCACTTTGATATTAACAGGGGAGTGGGAAAAGAGCGCAACATACAGCTTAAGGCAGCATGTCAGTTACAGCTTAAGGCAGCATGTCAGTTACAGAACATCTAAATAGGCCTTTATCACCCACTTCCTCTGCATGAGCAACCCAGTCGACTCTGCTTAGCTCCATAAAAGGAGAATATAATATTCACACAATGGTGACATCATCTCTCCAACCAAGAGGAAGTGAAGCTAAAAAGGCAAAGGCTTGATCCCTGCATATAGACGATTCATTAACACAGCCAGTGCAACTACAGCGAGAAAGCAAAGCCTGCCTCCAAACCTCAGAAACAGCTCAGGTTTACAAAAACTCCATTAATATTAAAAGCACCATAGTTTGGACCTGCAACTGTACTGAAGACACTAACAAAGCCAGCATGATAAAGAGCTCATACGTTGTTATCCATCTCCCTTCCTGTATGTTTAATTACAGTACTCTTTTGTTATATAGTCTTCCATCCTGACACTACATTGAAAAGCAGCCTCAGGAAATACTTGCCTACAATTCTTGGAATGACTTTGAAAGTGGGGTGGGAAAAGGGATAATACACCCTGCCACTTCCAATGTTTCCTCCTTGACATCTCTTGCACCTGGGCAATATAGAAGGCTTGGAGCACCACAAGGTTAAAAAGAGAGTAGGAGGAGAAGAAAGTTTAAGTGTAGAGTCAAACAATGTTTGTTAGCCCCAAGATGTTTAGAGGCAAGTTGTGGCATGCGCACACAGATGCACATGATTTTTAGGAAGCCCTACCCTACTAATTGCATACTATTTCAGAGGCAATACATTGAGCTTTAGAAGAATCTTTCACATCTCAAATTCATATGCACCAAGTAGTAAATACAGTATATACACTAGCATCTGCTCATTGATGGACCTTGCCACTAACAGATGAAAAGTCTGTTCTTCACCAAACCTTCTTCCACTATGCTAACAGGAGATATTTAGAACATAACCAAAAATCTCTACATTTTAGCACAATGGAATCATTCTATTTCCCACTAAATGCACTTGCATTTATACCAAAAAGCAATTTCACAATAAGACATACTGAAAAAAAAACCACTACAGCCCCCCCCCCGTATCCACGGATTCTTCATCCTCGGTTTCAGTTATCCACGGTTAAGGAATCCCCCCCGCACCCTCCACAGCCTCCCCCCAGCATTTACTTTTAGGAGAAACCTCTGTTTTTTTTCTTCACAAGTTCAGAGTGTGCAGCTTCTTTGCAGGGACTTTAGAAGAAAAAAACAGAGGTTTCTCCTCTAAAAGTAAGTGCCTGGGGGGGGGCCTGTGGAGAGCGTGGGGGGTAGCGCCTGCCCCCCAGGCACTTACTTTTAGAGAGAAACCTCCGTTTTTTCTTCAAATGCTGAGTGAAAAGCTTCTTTACAGGCCTCCTTACCAACAAGTCATTGGTGCTAGAAAGTCTCAGCAAGGTTGCCGAGACTCTCTAGCACCGACGTCTTGTTGGTGACGAGGCCTGTAAAGAAGCTTCTCACTCAGCTTTTGAAGAAAAAACAGAGGTTTCTCAGAGAGTCAGAGTAAAAGTAAGTGCCGGGGTTGTGGAGGGCGTGGGGGTTGCGCCGGCCCGCGGGGGGCGTAGGGGGCTCTGAAAACCGCAGAGGGGGCGTTCGCCCCTTTCCACGGTTTCAGGTATCCACGGTGGGGGCTGGAATGTATCACCTGTGGATACGTCGGGCCCCCTGTTCATTCCATCCTATGTATATCATAGCAAGATTGTGCTTTTATATTCTGTGAGTTTAATTATTTAGTCTCACAGCTGTTCATCATGGGACAACAGCAGTTAAAAGAATGCTAGGAGAATTCAGATCTCATCAGAAGGCTGACCTGTACTAATACCATCTGGATCAGCACCAAGCCAAAGTTGATTTTAACTGTGTTTTATTCTCATATATCCCAACACATGCAGTATGAACCGGTGTTGGCACAGGTCAAGTTTTAACTTTTTCAAAGGGGCATAGGATTTCCTAGCTACAACGTATATAGAAAAGTTCACGCCAAGTGAAATTCCCACATTAGCATCGAGATCAATTAGGATAGTTGTTGGGCGCTGGCTGAGTTGGTCCGTCTTCTCGCTCTCCTTACAGAAATGGTCTAATCCAGGGGTGTCAAACGTAAGGTCTGCAGGCTGGATACGGCCTGCAGAAGCTCTTCATTTGGCCTGCAGAAGCTCTTTGTAACGTAGCTGTGGACCTCTGCACGGCCAAGGTTTGGCAGTCTCCAATGCTGTTCTGAGGTCTCACAAGACTTCGTAACCCATCTCGAGGAATCATGTTTATGGGTTTTTCATCTAGAAGGATAGCTTTAAAAAAAAAAAAACTGTGGCAACAGCCCAAAAAAATATTATTGTCACAGCATCATTTCATAGTCCAGATTAAGGGGCTGATTTACAAAATTTCAAGGACCATCTTCAGACATGTGCAAAAGATAGATGTATAACAGTATGCATTTCCAATATATTTCCCTAACCATATGGAAGTTGTTGCATCACACATCGGAGTAGGTATTTGCCTTCTTTGAGGCATCATCAATTTGCTGACTTGTAGTTAAGTTTATGACTGATAAAGATTTGCATATTTTCTCCTTTGTCATTTGCAGCTAATGAGTTCTTGGGTAACAAAATGCTTAGTCACTTCCTGCTTAATGACATCACTTCTGGCCCTTAGCAGGCACCATTAATGCCATTCAGTCCACTGTATGAAATCAGTTTGACACCCTTAGTTCAAGTCCCTACAGGAACACTACTCTGAAACCCAGGTAAACCCCTTTTCCATTTGGTTTATGGCACTGGAGGCTCCTTCCACAACTGCGCAATTCCTACAAGCATTTCACTATAGCAATGCAGAACTGTGCTTTTAATAGTCTCTTGGGCAATTTTAGGCATGAAGAAAAAGTTGCAGTCAGGCAATCCCCCCCCCCCCCCAATATCCCTACCACAACTGAAAATAGACGACATGTCGCCACTGTAGATAAAAGGCACCATGGGCCAGGCTGAGCAGAGCATGCTCAGATGGCTGTAAACTGCAACAGCCAAAACCGCACCACAACAGAGTGTCACGAACCTGCATTATACAGATATTGTATATTTTAAAGTTAGAAGTTTGCAAAACAGATGCATTGATCCAAGCAAGACACATTAGCATTTTTTCTAATCAGTCTAAGTGATAGTTATGCTTATTTTTAAACGTACTACTTTCTGTACTATACAAGAGACAATGTACAAAACATACATAATTAAACTTGCTCATTCTAGTTACACAGGAACAATGTTATACCATCGCAGATTAGCATTTAGAAGTATTTGCAGGCAATTTGCCCTGGATGGAAACATCCTCCCTCTGAGGGCAAAGAGAAACATTCACTTCTTTAAGTAGTACAAGGAGAAATGCTGGTGAGTGTATATGAATGTGTCCTAACAGTTTATTATAAGACAAAGTCCCATTAAGAAAACTCCCTTTACGCTAATCTGATTCACAAACAATCCTGATTCAAAGAGCTATGGAATGTTACTCAGTCTAGCCTGCATAAAGTAACAGATAATACATTCTCAGTCCCAGCCTCTGAAACATGGGAACGTTTTTGCATTTCACACATGAGACTTTTAGCATATAACAGAGACAAAGGTCTCAGTTATAGGGCTATAAAGAGACCTGGACACTAGGCCTTAGCCACAGCCCCACTACAAGTTCCACAATTGGAATGATAGGGGTAATGCAAAAAGTAGAAGCAGATAAGCCACCTTACATTAGTGGGGCCTAATATAACTCAAGGCCACAAAGAAGCCCACAAAGCAGCAGCTGGCATTGCATCACGGCACATTTGCACACTGGCTCAGAAATCCAACCTCACAGAAAATAGGATGGATGAGGCAAAAGCCAACATCTCACACATGCACATGCAGCAGAGCAAGTCTTCTGGCCTACCCAAGTCATCTGGCCTTGCAAAATGTTAGCATGCAATCTCATTCTGTAGCTTTCATGGCCCGCAATAATCCAACAGTGTTGCACAGATACGGGTTCAGACGCCATGTAGTTAAAAAACTTTGTCCTTTAATTATTCTTACTACCGCAGCGGGTTTCCTAAAGGCAGCCGCTTGCGGAGCACAAACATTAAAAACCAAGGCTATTGTCCCAACGTTGCGGACCGAAACGTTGGGACAATAGCCTTGGTTTTTAATGTTTGTGCTCCGCAAGCGGCTGCCTTTAGGAAACCCGCTGCGGTAGTAAGAATAATTAAAGGACAAAGTTTTTTAACTACATGGCGTCTGAACCCGTATCTGTGCAACACTGTTAGCATGCACCTTACACAGCAAATGAGTTGCATTCACAACTGGAATCCTAGCAAATATAGACCGACACCAGAAAACAAAGAATGCACCTATGCTGCATAGGACTTCTGTGGCCCTTCTCCCCCCCCCCCCGCCGACGTGGCCCCTGGGGCAGGGAGTTTATTGCACAACAACTCCGCCAAGCTGCAAAGAAGATGCCGGCTCCAGAAGCAGCAACATTCATCAGCCTGGCTGCACTACATGAAGGTAAAGCAGTTTTGGTATTAGTTTAAAGCAGTATAAAAAGCTGGTATTCTTTGATTTAAACTAAAAGCATCTCTTCCTCTGCCCCCATGACAGACTGCCAATTAGGATGTCCTAAACCAAATGCTGGAATCCAACCAATTAGCATGCAAGCCTTTCTGCTCTGTCAGCTCAGGGAAATAAATGCACCCCATGCTGAGAATGGGTCAGAGTCACCATCTTGCCCTGCTTCTTTAAGAGTGCTCAAACCATGAACGATTTCCTGCCTGTTAGGCTCTGAATGGTGTCTAGGGCATGACAGCTAATCCTGAATGCCTCTGGTTCTTGCAGAGCACTGCGGCCTTTCATCTTCTGTGCTCAATACGGATTCCTCCCATACCACTGGCTGCTGCATCCAGCCTCCCCCACGGATTAAGCAGCAACTCAAAGCAAAGAAAGAATGCAGCTTTCCAGAGACCAGAAGACTGACTGGGCTCAAAAGTTACATTAATGCAGAGCTCCACCCCAACATGGTCTTCTCCTGCACTCTCTCTCTCTCTCTGTGGCATGTTTGTTGACATTTCACAGCAGGAAAGCAACCCTGAAAAATTGGCCTACTCACTTGAACACAGCAACAGTCATGGTCAGAATTCATTTTTCTTCCTTCTCAAGTCTGCTTACCTTGCATCATACTCCGGTAGGCTGTGTCGGTAATAGCATAGATGTGGGGGGGCATCTCATGTCTCTTTTTGCCTTTGTACATCTCCACAATCTCTTCTGAGTAGATAGGCAAATTCTTGTAGGGGTTTATGACAACACAGAACAGGCCTGAATAGGTCTGCAAAATGCATTTGAGAAGTTAAGATACATGAATGTTATAGTTTTAAGATGCATAAATGTTTTATAGTTTTATTTCTATCCCACCCTGCTTCCAGGAGCTCAGAGCAATGTACAAGATTCTCCCTACCACTATTTTATCCTTACAGCCACCCTGAAAGACATGCCGGGCTGAGAGAGCAGTTAGCCCAAAATCACCTAGCCAGCTTAATGACTCCACAGGCATAAACCCTGTTAACTGGGCAAAGAGACACCTTTTAAAGCAATGTCCTCTTCTATTTAGCAGGGGGAGAGCTACTGTCCCTCCTCACCCCAACACAGCATATTTTCCAGTGGCTGTTGCCTCTTCTGCATTTTTTTTTAGATTGCGAGCCCTTTGTGGACAGGGAACCATTTATTGATTTATTTATTTTGCTAGGTAAACCACTTTGTGAACTATTGTTGGAAAAACAGTATACAGTATAAATATTTGTTGTAAGCCGCCTTGGGTCCCTTCAGGGAGAAAGGTGGGATAAAATACTGTAAAATACCGTATATCCTCGATTCTAAGACGCACGTTTTTTCCAAATTTAGCAACTCAAAAAAGGGGTGCGTCTTAGAATCGAGGGTATGCAAATTGCACCCCCAAAATGCCACCTTCTTACTTACCGGGGCCTGTGGGGGCTTCAGGGAGGCCTGTGCGACCCTCTGCAGGCCTCCCTGATCTTCAGTTTGGCAAAAAAAAAAAAAAAAAAAAGGCTGTTTTGGGGCATTCCTGGTTTTTGCGAAAACCGGAAATGCCCAAAAATCACTGTTTTTCACTAAACTGAAGATCGAGGAGGCCTGCAGAGGGTCGCGCAGGCCTCCCCGAAGCCCCCACAAGCCCCGGTAAGTAAGAAGGTGGCGTTTTGGGGGTACAATTCGCACAGGATTTTTTTCCCCAGGATTTTTTTTCCCCTGCTGGTGGTAGTGAAATTAAAGGTGCGCCTTAGAATCGATGGCGCCTTAGAATCGAAGAAATACGGTAAATATTCATAGTAATAATATCAACGGGGGGGGGGGAGTCTCTACTCAAAACCAAAACGTTTTCATCACAAGACTGGCTTATATGAAGTTAGCTCTACAGAACACACATATCTTTCAGAAGCTACAGAAAGATTAGACAATGCAGTTGGACCTCTGTATCTGCGGAGATTCCATTACAAGATGAAATCACACCTCCACAGTGGTACATAAAGGTGACACTATCCTGGGTGACTAGAAACCTACTACTGAGGTGTTGCAGATTCACCTGAATATTCTGAAGTCCCTGCTGACCAGGTGAAATAGTTGGGTATATGAGTAACTGAATCCCATGCATACACAGGCAGATCACTAGGTAACCATTGGCTTTTGAAAAATCCCAGCATGGGACAATCTTGCAAAAAAAAAAAAAAAAAAAAACCCAACAACAACAACAACAGGTCCCGAAGTCTCACAACATGCATTCTTGTGAAATCCATCCATAAAAAGGTAGGCAGTTTCCTTACTGGAACATCTGCTACCATCTTGAAGTTTTCCTTGTATTCATGGGGGGTATAAAGAAAGTGGAATCCATTGTTAGGAATTTTTCTTGGGACGGTACTTTAATATTCCTCATATCAAGGAAATGCCGTTGAAAATACACCTGATCTAAACCTGAACCCTCTATTGATATTTTATCTCAAAGAAGTTTGTGCCTTGAACCTGCAGTTTGGGCAATGCTCATATTTCAACAGGAATTAGTTCAAGCCATTCGAGTTTATGGCCTAGAATTATTCCAAATAGCTTTAAAATATCTTTCCTAATTAAGTGAAGCCTCCTCTATATATCTGCTGTAAACTGACATATTGGAACCTGTGGAGCCTCTATCACTCTAGGCTTAAGCTTAAAACTAATGTGTAAAAGGAAACATTGAAGGTTAGGATGGTTTCCTTGCCTCTTATTTAGAGATTGAAGACCTTCATTCATTGGCTCTATTAGACTCTTGGGAAGGGTTCCCTATTAGGAAAAAAGAACAAAAGGATACCTCTAGGAGTAGACAGACCGAGTTAGAGCTACCATAAACTTGCCATGGTAGAGGCAAAATTATGCCTAGAGCTTAAATTTGCACCTACCATAGAAGCAGCAGCCTTGGCAAGTTCATATACTATAGACCAGCAATCGCCAACCAGTGGCCTGTGGACCACTGATGGTCCACGAAAAAATGTTGGTGGTACGTGGCGATTCGAACCCCCCCCCCCAGGCTCTTACTTTTTTTCCCCACCAAGCTTAGTTTCTTCCTTAAACAAACAGGAGAAGCAGCCTCCTGCTGCTTATTGCAGGCAAGTAGAACGAGACTAAGCCCTAGAGAGGTTCTGTAAGGTTAACAGAAACCTTGCAGAGCCTCTCTAGGACTTAGTCTCATTCTACTTGCCTGCAGTGGAGGCTGCTTCTCTGTTTCTTTTAAGGAAGAAACCCAGACTCTGCACAATTCTATTCCTCAATAGCAGTTTAAGAGAAAGTTCAGGCAATCTACATAGAATTGCCATTGAAACTCCCTTAGCAAGATCGGGAAACCCAAAGTGATCAGTACAACTTGCTCTGAAAGGCGTTATTCTTGTGTTGCTAACAGCATTATACTCCCCACCACCTTCACCCACTCTCCACCTCCTCCCATTCAGAATATAAGGGGGTGGTTATATGACAACCTACATGCTGCCACTCAGTTCATTTTATCAGGTAATTACAGTACTACATCATTCTATCTTCCTTCCATTGTGCATGTTGCTGGTTTGTGCATGGGCAAAAGCAGCACAATAGGAGTTTTAACATTTTATTCCTTCTGAAAGTCATGTATAAGCAAGTCAATGGCCTTGTTTCCATGACAACAAGTTCATGAGAATTCTACCACCACCTTTTGGTGGAGAGCAAAACACCTGCTCAGGTTATGTTCTGCAGGACCACATGCTGGGGGCTTGAAATGTAAAAAGATGGATTGAGGGCTAGACTGCTTCAGAATTGCTCACTGGATAAAAGCAGGTTCTCTCATTTGCCTTCGGTGCAGCTGAATTTGTCCATTCTGCATGCAAGGGAATCTTCAGCTAAGAAAAGGTATTGGCAGTCCCCTTCATAAAGAAGAGCCCTGCTAGACCAGACCATCTAGTCCAGCTTTCTGTATCTCACAGTGGCCCCACCAGATGCCTCCGAGAGCACTCAAGACAAGAAGATACCAGTATCCTGTTGCTGCTCCCTTGCAATTGGCATTCAGAAATCAGCTACCTCTAAAACCCAGAGGTTGCATATAGTCACCATGACTTGTAAACTGTGATCGTCATTTCCTCCATGAATCTGTCCAATCTCTTTTTAAAGGCATCTAGGCCTTCGACTAATTACTCGCTGTAATTTTTATTTTCTTTTGTCTGTTCCAACTCCCCCACCACTCAGTTTTAGTGGATGTCCCCTGGTTCTGACATTAGCCTTCCACCGAGGTTCTAGATGCACAAATGGAAAGGCAGATGCTCACAGACGTAACCCAACACTTCCTATTGCTAAAATCTCTTCCAGTCCAAAGAGAATGTCAAAGAAACACGACGAATCAAGCCACCTCACTAAAGCATTCCTCAAAAGGACTCCATCCAGGAGAAGGAACTATTTGATGGAATGTAAATAGAAGAGGCAATAAGGAGAACATCCCAGAATATTTATCACATATCTTGCTGGAGCCTGGACCCAGTAGAGAAGACTGTTACTTACGTAGATGAGACCCGAGTAGTATCTCTCCTTCAGGTTATGCAACACTGAGGCCTCATTCAGGCAGGTCAGTTCTGCCATGTCTTCCACTTTAGAGAATTTGGGGGGGTTCATCTTTTGGATGTCATCTTTGTTTACTCTCACTTTCTTTCCATTCTCTGCAAGCTCGACAATGGCTTCATCTCCCACTTCCTCCTTCAAGCTAGCTGGCTCAAAACCATTTTTCTCTGATGGGACCCACACCAGCTTCTTGGCTGCCCAGTCAGCTTGAGCCAGAGGGTTGTTGATGAGGTTTCGATCCACATAGAGGTATTTGTCAGCATCTCTCTGAGCCATGGTGGTTTATAACCAGGGACCTGTTGAAAGAATTTTAACATTAATTAATATTGCCAACATACTGATGTTATTATGACTTTCTAGCCACTGGAAAGACATCAGTTGAATTGCCTGCACCTTTGAATCTTTCACCAAGTACAGTTTAAGTAGTGTATAACCATGGCAGAGGTATGTCCACAAGAGTGTCCTCAGCTCTGAGCACTGGAACACAGCAGCAGAAGCAAACGCATTTGACACAAGACTACCAGCTGCAGTATAAACATTTGAGGTCTTTGGTAAGGAGGAGGTCAGAGCCTTGAGCTGGTGAGAGTCATCTAGTCTAGTCCCTCTGCCCAAAAGACTTGCTGCCTCCCTTCAGATCAGCCACTGGAAGTTACAGACAGTGTTGTACTGCATTAGAGGCATCCGATGACTCAACCAAGTGAGCTTGAGAGCAGCAAGCACTCAGGAGGCAAGTTCGGCAGCCGTATTTTAGAATGGTGCACCCTGCAATAGTGCAGGCACCAAAAGCCCTCAAGAGGGCCTTGTCCTGACATCTAAGAAAAAAACTTACACACAGCCAAAGCGGGTTTCCCCTCAATTAATGAAGACTATTTAGTCAGTTGACACATTCATTAACACAAAATGCATCTTGGCACTTCTCAGTAGCCAGAAGCGTGTAAAAAACTTCAAGCTGGCAAGAAACGTCTACCACAAGGCTGCCAAAAGATGAGGAAAGCAAGTGGCTGCTATGTAGTCATAAGAGTTCTGTATCTCACAGTGTAGTTCTGTATCTCACAGTCGTAACACATAAGAGTTCCCCCCCCCAAAAGAAGGGGACGGGCAAAATATTTAGGGTGTGGCCTTTTGATTTAAAAATCGCAGTGCAACAACATAGTATTCGCTGCTGTATAAACAAGTGTCCCACCACCACCTCCTGGCACACAAGCAACCTACTGTCTTAAGAGTTAAAAACATAAAAGCTTGCCTTCACTTTAGGCTGAGCAACAGCTGTGTGGGTACACACATACAAAGAAGAGCTAGGACGTGTGAAAGCAGGCTGAACAATGTCAACATTGCTGCCTATCAAGACATATTTTAAAGTGGTTTTTGTGATGTTTCAGTTCACTTACAACATGGCTGAACCAAAGCAAGAGTTGTTCAAGTCCATCAGAAAGGTACAGAGTTCTCTTTCTGCTACTTTTGGGTAAACATGGGTCTTAATGTTTCACCATTATTAAAGGCTTGTTTTTGTGACAAAGCTTGCACTCACCTAAATACAGACACACTATCAGTTAGCCATGCACTTCTGCTTTTGCTAAAGGTTGAAAGCAAGAGTAGAGGAAGAGTGTATTAGGGTTACATTAAACAGAAATAGCCATCTGCAAGCTTATAGTGATTTAAATTGCAACTGGATAGCTAAAAGCATCTAATAGGGTTAGACTGCTTAACACCCAAGCAAAGCCATTATTAGAGTATCTGTCTAGAAATTCTAATCCTAGATGCCATGGCTTTCTAGAGATACCCAACACTTTGTGGTAACCAATCCTATCATGGAGCTAGGAATAAGCCACAAGTCTGCAGCCTGAATAAATTAGAAACTAGTTGTTTGGCACTTTGGGGGGGGGGAGAGGAAGGAAGAGGAAAAGAGATAAAATTATGAATACAATGTACAGAAATTATCAAGAGTGGCAAGGCAACAGCTGCACTCTAAACCTCCGCTGTACAGCTTCCTGCTAATGCAACTTCCAAGAATCTAACTGTTTGCCTTTTTTGGCCATAATTGAGCAGGACACACCAGAGAATGAGAGCTTCCAGCTGAATTAAGTTTTTCAGGAAATGATGAAACCAAAAGTAACCAAACTAAAGAGCACTATACTCAACCCAAAATATTCTTATTCCCTTAGGCCTTTTCTGCTTAGACGACATCCGACATGCTTTTGTAATTCATGTCTTTCAGAGAGAGAGAAACATAGGCTCTTCTGGTTAAGAACCTTTGAGATACTCAACCCAAAATATTCTTATTCCCTTAGCCCTTTTCTGCTTAGGTGACATCCGACATGCTTTCTGTAATTCATGTTGTTCAGAGAGAGAGAGAGAGAGAGAGAAGCATAGGCTCTTCTGGTTAAGAACCTTTGAGATTTGGAGGAATAGTCCTTTCTTGCCCTTTCCATAGCCTTCATCACCAGCTACCTGCAGAAGCAGGAAATCTCGACTTAAGACAGCCCCAGCCACACTATGTCTCCTAGTCCCAATCTTATAGGCACATTACACTTCTAAGGAGTGGGCCACTGTAATTAAGCTTTTCATTAAGGGCATATTCAGGTCAGCAATTTTGTCACACTATTTCACTTTTGTCTAATGCAACCCCAGTAACCATCTTCACACATTTACAACAGTAACAGAAGTAACCATCTTCACACATTTACAACAGACTTTCTCCATATGGAATTCCAGACTTTACTTTTTTCATGAAACACTGACTTTGCAAAAATTTCACCTAATACATGTTCATAAGCAGAAAGGAAGAGCCTGAGAGGAGAGACTAAGGAAGCTGGGTTCAGCTTCTGCTAGAATAGTGATTTACAGCAATAACTCCCATTACACGGCTTCCTTTTGTGCAGATTCGTTAAAAATACTCTTCACCCCAGCCTGACTGGCTGACATCTCACTGCTCCCATTGACTACAATAGCCGTCAAGCAGCTCCCATTTCTTTTCCAAGATTAGATCAACAATGCATTAATAGTGCCGTTTCATGCAACACTCAATTGCGGAATGGATTCCCTTCGTTATGAGTGATATTACCCTACAGACTGATCCAGGACATTTGAAGCTGGGTTGTTCAAGCAGAGGGCCAGTAACGATCAAAAAGTTGCCCAGAAAGGCAGCTCACCCGCCATTACTGATCTCCCCCTGCAAGAAGATGTGCAGCCACAGGACTGTGCTGAGCATGTCCTAGAGTGCAGAGTTTTTGCAGATGGCAATAAGGTCCTGAAGATCCCAGCCAGCTCTCTGAATGAGCAAAGCAGATATCTTACAACCTTCCCTGGGATCTTCTTCAATACACAGGCCTTCTGTGGCCAACACTTGTGTGTTCCTTGATGGCAGAACACTTGAAAGCCTAGAAGAAGCAGGAACTAACAAGAGGTCTAAGTGCAACAGTGTAGAAAGGGGCTCCAATAACGGAAAGGGTAAAACAATGGCTGGAAGAACAGAAGACTACCATTCAGACACAGAATAAGGAACACATAGGCTTCCTTCATGATGCATACGTTTTTGCATGAGAACCTGAAGTCTGTGTTTGAGCAGGAATTGGCAACAGACCCACCATAAGATATGCAAAGATATTTCATCATAATCATCAGTAACAGACCAACTGGGAAACACTGGGGTTAGTATACCCTAAATAGAACCTCTTCCCATCTCTGTGCGACCACAGCTATTGGGCCTAACTTAGTGCTCCAGTTACCTATAGAAAACTGCTAGAGGTTCAGTTCCTTATTTAGCGCCAAAAAAGCTCCTTGCTCAACACCAAGTACACACCTGTACATATTAGGGAAGCATAGAAACCAAAGACTGCAGCTAATCTGTGCCATTAAGTTGATTGCCACATCATTTTCATCACTGCAGCTTAGCATTGTGTTTCATCAGTTCTTGAACATTTATCATACAAATAAGGAAATGCCATTCAAGTACGGTACTCAAATCTGTTTGATTCAAAAGCCACGGATCCAAGACCAACAAAAGGCTCAAAAGGTCTGTCAGTGTGTTTTCTAGACTTTTCTACTGGCCTATAGCCTTAATTTTGATTATAAAAATCAAGATTCTTCAAAGTGCCAGAAACTAGAGAGATCTCCATGCACAGCATGTAAATTTGCTTCAAGTAAGCTCTGCACCCAAGTAATGCAACTTACTGGTGACATCCGATCCTACAGGATGCTGCTGCAAGTGAGAAGAGGACTTGTGCACTGAATTGAAGAACATGACACCATGGAGAAGGCTACTTTGCTTCCACTGTGCTGCATCCAGAGCTTGCTCCTGGAGATGATCTTGTAATTACAGATACAGCATCAGCACATGCAGTCATGCTTGAAAGCTAAATAGCAAGAGTGCTGGGCAAGTATCCACCTCTTTGATGTGGGAGAAAACAAAACTGCAATGAGCTTTGCTGGAGCACTTGCTACAACAGGAGCCTGGGAGAGAATCTTCCCCATGCTTGCTCATGCAAGCTCTTTGCCACTGTTGTATACAGCTGAGGTTGTGGCCATTAGCATCATATCAGCCATACTTTGACTTACTCAACATCAAGTTCCAGAAACAGCTCTGAACATACCAAAGAGCCAACCTTAAATGAAAAACAAGCATTTTCTTTTCACCCAAGCAAAAAGACTGTCATTGTCACAACACATTTTTCCCTTACAGATTACAGAGTAGTATGGTAAAGTCAGTTCTCAGTATAAACTGTACAGTGGACATAGGCAAGGGGGAAGACAGGAGTAGTTACATTTTAGTCGAGCTACACAAGCAGACACTACTATTCCCATTTGCTATGGGAGAACATGTACAAAACGCAGCTTGTGCAGCTTATATTTGGGGTAAAAACATGGTTATTGTGAAACATTTGTTCTTTGCCAAAATGCCAGCTTTTAAGACAGACAAATTATTGTTCTGATCATCCTTTTTATGCGTGCAGCCATTATACTCAAGGAATTACTGTGTAACCAAGTTTAAAACTAAGCCATTGGAACTCAGTGCACATATACTTGCATTCTCTCAGTTCCCCTTTGCGCAAAGACATTCAATGCAGGTGAGCTATAAATACATAATTTACACTGCAGCCTAATTTCCCATAAGAGAGTTAAGCATTTGTCACAAAGATCTGACACAAATGAAGCACAGTCCACCCACTACCACAAACACTAAAAACTAACGCAAGTTGTCTCTTGGCTCCTATCTTCAACCTAGGATATGGATGTAGTGTGTCCAATTGCCCTTCTACCTCCACTACATTTCAGGAGGGGGTACCACTGCTACCACATTCCCTTTTCACATGCGCAGGGGAATTCACTAAGCTGACTGGAGCTCATATTTTCAAAGGGGAGGAGGGAGAGAAAGGGTAGAAGGTGAGACACATGTCTTACCACAAGACTAGTACAGTACTGTACTGTCACGCTCCCTCCCAAAACAGCCAAAACCTACTTCACAAACTGGAGCTCAATTTGAGAGCTGACATATGATAGACTAAGTGCTGTGAATTCTTGATTTATGCACCGACCACCATGATGCTTCAAGCCGAGTCTCCAAGCTTTTCTATTTATAGCAGACTTGACATACAGCTGCCCAGGAAATAGCAGAGAATAAGCAGGATTATGAAGTATTGGAGAGCCACATTGGTAGTACACTATATGACTTTGAGTGGTCCATTCTTGCCCATGCTCCCTCCCACTCAGCCTGCTGTAGCAAGACAGACGTAACTTACATGCATTGTCTGTCTAGTCACCTCTACAGGGGAACAGCAAAGTCCCTGGTAGGGCTGGGTCAAAAGCTCTTAGTATACCTCTGGAATGCAAGCATCAACAAGCTATTTGGAAAGGTACTGGCACTTGGGGGTGGGAGGGGACAGTGGGTGGATGTGTGGTTGAGTGGGTGTGGTTGAGGGCAAAGGACACTGGAAATTGGTGGCCTGATGTGTAGTAGGTCAGGTGGACTCATGCCAAAGTGACTCAAACTGGTTCCAAGCCAAGGAAGGGAGACACACTCCACTTTCTGTGGCAGAATTAAACAAAGTTTAATCTCTCCCCCCCCCCCCGTTCTTTTACAAATGATCCTACCTTAAGGTTCATTTTGAATTTAAAAAAAAGACAAGGTACATCTGAGTTGACAACAGAGTATAAATTTGTTCTCCCAAGTACAAAAAGTACTTCTAGCAGCAGTTTTTCCATAGCCTGTGTAAAATTAGAGAAAATCAAGCTAACAGAACCAGTTTGTTTCCTTCCTTTCCTTCCACAGCCACACAGATTTCATTTAAAATTTTAAAATGCAGAATGATCCAACTGATAGCATGTGCCCGGTTCACATGCTTCAAAATAACACCAGTTCCTAAAAGCTCTTCTCTCTCCCACATCCAGCCTTCAAGCAAGGAAGACAAGGGTCAGGAGGGAATCCACTGTCCTATCATAACCCTGGTGAACAGAACAGTACAAGGACAAAACTGGCACATGTGCTGAAGTTAAATAGGAAGCAGATTGCTAGAAATGGGGGGGGGGGTATTTAAATCTGAACCCAGGAGCATAGAAAGCAAATATCGCACATAAGGCTGCTCAAAATTACCTACCAGGAACATCTCTCCCCTTTCCATTTTTATACAGCATAGTTCTTTGACCATACTGGAGAACTTCACATACATTGCATCACTACTTTCTCAATAATTTTTTAGTTATTTTTTATTTTATTATAATACATAAAAAAACAAAATACAGAAAGAAAAAAGTAGAGTAACAGAAAAGATCCGGATTAGCCACCAGCATCTATACTTTAATTCTTATGATTACTTGTACCCTGCCTAATTGCAGAGTAATCTATTCTTATAGTCATACACCAACCAACCTAATACTACCGTTAATTAAAAATGACCTCAATCTCTTACTATTTAAATCTAAAAGCAAATAGTCCTACTCAATGAAGCCACATATTAAGTCATTCTTATTTTCCCTTACATGTAAAAGATCTATAAACTGTTTCCAATTCTTTACAAAAGTATCTACAGATTTCTTTCACCAACATGGTCAGTTTGTCCATTTCTGCCAATTCTAAAACTTTCAACCACCACTCCTCAAAAGGTACCTCTGTAGATTTCCAATTTTGTGCATACAACAACCTCACAGCTGTATTTAGATATAAAAATTACGTAATTCTTACTGTCACTGTGTAAAGAGGCAAACGTTGAAGACAAGGAGCTGCGATGGAGAGAATAGTGGACTGTCTAAAGGTCATCCCAGACATGAAAAACAGCCGACTTCTGCTATCAGTGGGTTCCCACAGATCCCCTATAAACAGGAGACTGTGTGTGAAGGGTGGATGGGCAGTGTTGAATCCACTTACCCATGACCTCACTAAGGGCCCAATCCTATCCAACATTCCAGCACTGGTGCAGCCATAACACAGTCCACTCCCTCCCCCACATACACACTGCAGGATGCAGCACATACCCTGTTGGCATGGCTGCATCACCGCTGGAAAGCTGGATAGGATTGGGCCCTAAGGCACCTTTCCCTAGCTGCTTTTTCCTCCTAGTGGGCTCTGGGACCACTCTGTTCACTCACCCTCTTGAGTGAAAAGCAGTAAAGTCCGCTTCCACAAGTTTGTGGCCAACGAAACATTTGAACTAGAGACTTCAGAGCTCACTACAGGTAGTACCTATAGGAGAGGGAACATCGTGAATTCCATACACTAAGGACCTTGCACAGCTGCATTAGGAAACCTTTTGGGAGGCAATTTACCAAGTGTGGCTATTCTTTTCTGCATGTTTGCCCTAAGATCTGCACCAGGGGCAGGTGTTGTGTGAAAAAGAGGGTATTATAAAGAAAAATGCCATCTTTCAGAGCATCTAGAAATCCCATTTGTTGAAGCCTAGCTTGAATTTCTAGCTTGAGATCTTGTAAAAGAAGCAAGTTTGTTGCTGCACCTTTGGCATCAAACAACAAGATTAATGGCTATTTAGGAATGTATATCCTGTCTTCTTACCAATGTCTCAAGGCAGCTCAATATATATTTGAAACATACAGATGAACACAGTAAAATACAATTCAAAACAAAAAAGCAGCAAACATAGCGTTAACCACAGCTGATACCCAGTCTAAAAAGATACCTTGGCCATTCATTTTAAAGTGTATCTGGGAGCAGGAGATCAAGACTTTTGTCCCTTCAAAGAGCAGCACTTTCTCCAGGGTTTTAGAAGCATCTGGAAACCAGTGCTCTCTGCCTATTTAATTCTCCATTTCTATTACCCCCTTAGCCCATTGTTTATCAGCGACTACAGAATTGTTCTGGGGACTCTGCCTTTGCTCAACAAGGTCAGCGCACTACGATAAATAAGAGTGTAAGCAGTCAGGCTGTTTAACAGGAATTTTGCCATGGGATGACTGAGTGTGGCACCTGAATGCATCTTGGTTAAGGGACCCTAAGTATCAAGTCATCGTTTTTCCTAGAGTCTCTCACATTCTTGGTAACAGGTAACCTCACAACAAGCCCAAAGGCAAAGTTGCTGGCAAACGAGAAGCCAGTTTCAATTCTAGTTAAAATCTCTTCAGGAAGAGATGCCAAGGTTAGTTGGTTTTGGCACTAGTTTAGAGTGTTTCAAGGACCCATACTGCCCACCTAGCCGTCTCAAAAATAAGAATTACTGAGCCACAACAGGATCCAAGTAATCAGTTCTTGGATTAGATGGCAAAAGTCTTGCTGCTGCAGAGGATCTCTACTGAAGTTCATAATGTTCCTTTTCAATAAAGCAGTTTCTGAAGTTATGCTTAGTTCTGATGGAACTAAACTTCCTTTTCCCAAGCTGACCAAGCACAACTTGCTCCAACAAATAGAAAACTAGCCAAAAGATGTAATTATAGAGCAGATGCTGCCTAACTGGTAAGTGTAGTAAGTAGGTTAAGCAAGGGGTGAGGTGGTTAAAATAAACGGCGATGATCATGAACTGAAAACTATTGCCTTACAAGACTACAAAGCCCGATTCACTGGGCATGCTCCTGAATGTGCAGCACAGAAACTGGGCCTCTGACCCTGGGAAGCGATACACCCAGACACACATTCTCTAAACCAGAGGCATACAAAATGTGTAAAGAATTCAATGCAGTGATTTCTTTATCTCTTAGACAGCTTCTTGAGACTTGCCGTCAGCAGCAGCACCACACTTGCAGCTTCTTGAGACATCCAAGTCTATTCCTGTGTTGTCATCCCACTGAACTTTATTTCTGTAGTCCAGGTTCAGTTCCTGTTTCTGTAGGTTCAATGCAGTTTCTGTAGTCCAGGCTCAGTTCTGTAGGTGTTTCATAAAGGGGGGGGGGGGAGAAGAGACCATATACCTGTGTGTTCTTTCACACAGCATTTAAAGCACAGAGAAAGATTTGCTGCAAGCACTAAGTTGAAGTGGTGATTAACCAAGCCCAACACGGACTGAAATTATGAAATGAGAGGCAGCGTTAGATTAGCAATATCCTGTTGGTAACAATGCCCAGCAAGAGTGAGCTCAAGGCAACTGAGGAGCACTATAGCTGTTCTGAGGATAGCATGGAAGGAAGGAGTTGAGAAGGTCATATTATAACTGGTGCCCAAAACTATTGTCTTGGATCTTGACATCAAAAGATTGCTAACTAATAAAGTTAACTGCACAGGTCGCAAGTTACTACTATTACATACAGAAGTGCTGCAAGCCATTAAAACGCAAGCAGCTTCACTATGACCAAAACCTCCTCGGTGGGTAAAGACAAGAGAATGGAAACGCAACTGGCCGCTTCTGCTGTTACAAGCCAATTGCAGGGTAAGGGGACACGTTGCACTCAAGCCTGGAGCTGATATTAATTAGCTCAGTTTACAGAGTACAGGAACTGGTGCAGGGAAATAGCATCTGGCAGAGGGGGAAGGGTGTAGAGGTGGTTATTAGTTTCAAACTCTGTCTTTAGCACACTTAAGCTCAACTGGCAGCTACCCAACACTTTAAAAGTTTGGAATATCTTATTCCAAGCTAAATCTAGCATAGTATGCTCTCTGCAACTGTTGTTTCCCATTACCATGTGTGCAGTACATGCCTTCTCAGCAGAGGAAAGAGACAACATGCCCACAAGGAAAACATTCCAGAGGGAGAACACATTCTTCGTGAGCACTCAATAGAGTAATCCCACTCTAAGACGACAGCAGCGGTTTAGAAGACTCCAGCCCATCCCCGCTGCTCAAAGGGTTTGGTTTTAGTGTTCACCATGTCTCCCTGGGCAACAGGATCTTCAAGAGAATCACAGGACCTCAGGACATTGCCCAAGATGACAAGGTGAAAAAAAAAACAGAGGCTGGAGGTGGGGTGGGAAGAACCAAGTGCTCAGCATAAAAGCCAAGAGTATGACCAACAATAGCTCCACAACATGTTATACATCAGAGCCAATAAGTTAAACTAGCCCTTGTTGTGCCACAGGGATTCCCATTTATTTATATTTGGTGATGAGAGAAAAGTAAGACTGCTCATTCCGTCTGCATCATCATGCCATACTTTCAGTCTATGCATGCCATTGCCCTCTGGTTGTTCCTCAGGCTCCACAATCCACTTTATCAAGCTTTTATTACTTTTAAGTGTACTGTACTTTCCTCCACCCAATGTTTCCCTCCTTCACTTTCTCTCCCTGCCCAAGGTGAAGTGCAGAAGTTGTTACATGGCTGCTAGACCTGGAGCAGAATGACATGCGATGACAGCAAGCCCCTGCCTTTGAATGCAGGTCACCACCAACACAGCAAAATGGGCAGAGAAACAGACGTTTCCCTGAACTGTCACTTTGACCACCACCCTCCCCACAGGCAGTTTTTCCTTTCAGATTTGCTCATTCTAAACCTGGGTGCCCAGATATGAAAAAAGCAGCTGAGGGGGGTGGGGGTTGCAGAAGGCAGGATAACCTAGAAGGCAGATGGAAGGATTCAGCACCCACCACTTCATCAGAAGTCCCCCACTATGCCTCCTTACTGCCATTTGGCAATGACCTACATCCAAAGCTTTGGTCCACCTCTATCATGTGCAGTTTTGCCCTTGCTCCAAGCAGAGCTTGGAATATTCATTTGTGTTTACTTTCTACATCCAGTGCCCTATTCATATTTATTGTATATTGAGCTTGCCATGAAAACTTTAAACAGTCCATAAAAAGTTAAGTGCAGTGCAGAAAAATGAACCTTGTACTTCTGTCTGCAACAAAACACGATCGTCACTATGGCAGGATTCTCCATAATCAAAATTTTGTGGCTGCACCATTGCTTTTTTAAAGTTCTGCAAAAGCTTCTCCCTTATTTTCTGCTCCACAATTTTATACACTCTGGCATGCTTGACTTAAGGGGCAACTCGTTTCGTAGCATAAAGTAAGCTTCGGGCTTTGGGGAGTTAGCCATTTTTATCACTATTTGAGGATAGTCATAAAAACAGCAACTATGAAACTTCAGCAAGTTATTGTATAGTATGTTAAGCAAAAAATTATTATATTGGACTTAGAGTGCTTGCCCAAGTCTGCCATTGTGCAGAGCTTTAAACTAGTCTTGCAATGTCACCTTCCCATTTCCCACAACTCTTCCCCACCTGCCGCCACCCCTTTTCTTAAGCCCAGAAGGCTCACATGGCCAGAAGGAAGCATAGCACTGGTGCAGAGCCCCCACTCCTGTTCTCCTTGGACCCAGGAGCTACCACCACAGCAGACACTGCAGGTAGCTCCGATTTTCCTGCCTTTAGGGCCAAAGTCTTCAACAGACAGGTCGAGACCCAGAAGATTCAGGCCTGCACAAATCTGAACATTAGTAGAGGTCCTAGGGGAGTTAAAACTGGAGGTATTGGCTTTGGGGAGTTGCACCCCCAGTCTTCAGAGAGCCTCCTTAATCTCCCACCCACACTTCTGTGTCACTCCCTCTGGTCTGCCTAGCCTCATTTCCTCTTCTACTCCCTCTACCTTTCAAAATTGTGTACACCGTTACCATGCCATTTCACTCTCTGCCCCAACTGGCCTAGAAGGAAAGAGACACAAGACACAGTAGCGACACACACCGATTGGTCACTACTGAGTGAGAAAAGGAGGAAGTGAAAGAGGAAACATGGTAGTTCACTTATCTACCCTTTTTACCAACTGGCTGGCCAGCCAATGTATCTGCCTAAATTGCACCGTGGCAAGCACAACATGAGCTGTATGCCACCATCAAGAGTGCGCACAAGTCACCTGCTGCCACTACAGCCAAGCATATAGCATTGTTCTTGCATGTATGTTGCCTAGCAAGGAAGAACTAGAACAGTACAACAGGAGCAATTGCCAGGTAGCCCACAAAAACAGGATAGGTGCATGGGCTCTTGAAGGGTCCCCCTACAAGGTTCAGTTTTGAGGAGTGTCCCAAGTCCCAACTGGACACATTGGAGACCACTGCTTTAGAGCAAGCAGGAGATAAGCTACGCATACAGCAATATTCTGCAGTGGTCACCCCTGGCTCAGACTCTTGTGCAGCACATTCACCAAGACTCAATCAGGCAGATTAAATGGCAAAGTGTAAGCCTGTTCTACATCCTTGGAAACCATACATAGTCTGGGACATCAATAAGAAAAATGTGCAACAAGGACTGAATACAGAAACACAGGAATGCTCCCTTGTCGGGGCGGGGGGCACACTTGCAAGCAAAATGTTATCTACATTAAGGGGTCCAAGGGGGCAACTAAGATAGTGAGGGGGCTGGAGACCATGGACAGGTTGAAGGAGCGGGGCATGCTTAGTTGGAAGTGGACATGATAACTATGAGGGGCTATCACATGGAAGATGAAGCAGACTTGTTTGCCATTGCTCCAGAGGACAGGATCAGGACAAATGGGTTTAAAGAACTTCCTGATGGTACAACTATTCCGCAGTGAAACAGTCTGCCTCAGAAACTTGTTTCTCCATTGTTGGAATCTTTCAGCAGAGGCTGGACAGCCAACGATCGGGGATGTTATAGTTGTGGACAGCCTGCACTGGCAGGGAGCTGAAGTGGATCCCTTCCAACTGGGTCGGTTCTAGAAGCTACTAGCTGCCAAGACAACAGGAAAGAGTTCATGCAGGCTGAAAAGTCATGGAAACAACCATAGCATGGGCTGTATGCTATGCCGATGCTTTTATGACAAGATAAATCATGCCTCAAGCGACTTCAGACCCCTCATGACCCCATAGCCACAGCCCTTCTCCCCAACTGTTTTCCAACCAGACAAGGTCACTTGCATATCCGATCTCCATTGAGATAACCTTTCCTTCTGCATGCTTAAGTGCACAGAACTGCTGCCATTAAACCTGGCCTGTGTGTTAAACCAAGACCAAAGAACACAGATAAACGACAAAAGAAGGCTCCAATTTTGACCCATCAGCCCAAAAATTGTTAAGTTAGAAGTTTCCTATTGTGTGAAAGCAATAGGTTTCTGTGTTCCAAGACCAAAGACTGTATAATTTTGCTTGGTTCAATCACAGGCTAGTAGCTCCTGCTGAAGATCTGTATTCATTGCCGAGATTTGTTTAGCTTTTGTCTTTACATTTGCTAGGCATCTCTAAATAGCAAGTTTCAGCTTTGTTTATTGAAACAAAGAAACTTTGTTTATTGAAACAGTTTCTCATTTAACTACATCTACTGGTAGTTACTTATTACCAATTCACCTGAACACAATTGAAAGCAATTCCCACAGATTTCAACTTGAAAGTTCAAGTAACTGTGCTCAGGACTCTTCCGTCTGGACCTTGGCTGGGCAGAGAGGTAGCTTGGTACTATTAGCAAAATCACAGAGGATCTTCTCTGGTTAAGAGGTATAGCAATACATATGACCAAGCAGCACATCAACAGAGCTGGGGGGGGGGGGGAGATCTGGCTGGGATTAAAGGATCTGACAATACCCAGCGTAGACAATGCTCAAGCTTACAACAGAAAGCTTGAAATGGAAGGGTTTTTTTAGCTGGGAGGCAGGTCAGACAGGTGGGCACTGAAGAAACAGCACTTTTGGCAAGTGTGCCTAGGCATTTAAGCAACAATGGAGGAGAGACCTTGCCACGTTCAGCAAGGCCTTTGAACCACATGGATGCCCTTGTCCCATCTCACTCCAGTTACATGCTGGTGCCTGGGCAGTTAATTTAATGTGACATAGCATCACATCTCATTCAGACTTGGATATAGGAATGGAGAGTTATGACTTCATGCACGCATGCATAAGAAGTGCTTAAAAAACAGAGTAGACAACCTGACTGATATACGCTATGAAGGGAAGACAGCTCTGTTACCATCCCATGACATTGCAGTTCCTGCTACATAAATGAACACTGGGGACTAACGTTCAGGAAGCCAAGGACAAGGTTGCGTGAAAGGAGTATCCCTAATGAAGTGTTGTCAGAGGTCTTCGAAATACTCTGATGGAACGGAATACATCCATGTAGAACTTTTATGAACGAGTGCACAGTTATAAATTGTATGCCGTTCATGAACTCATCATGAAGCCCTTTAGCTACTCTTTTCCACGTCTTTTTGAAACAAAAAAAAGACATACCGTATTGGTCTGAGATAAGACTCACTTTTTTCCTCCTAATTTAAGTTTTTAAACTAGGGGTGCGTCTTATAATCAGGCTGTTGCAATTTAATGCCAGTGATTTAATTAAATTTTTTAATGGCACCAAACTTTAAGGGTGCGTCTTATACTCGGGACAATACGGTATTTACCCTGTAGGGGGGAGTGCTTCAGGTTAATGGGAAAAAAGCTTAAGGCACAAGGTCACCTCAAACACAACTGGAGTTAGTGATGGTTTGATACATTGCTCTGCATTTTAGCCCCACAATAAAAGCTATCTATTGTTGCACTTTTGACCTTGGTTCCCTCTTTCATTGAGCTGTGCCACAAGCCACTGCATTTGGTCCCCTCCCCAGACATATGCGCACACATGCACTTGCGCACACATGCACACGCTGCACATGTCTTAGAAGAACAGCCAGTAACACATCAGCAAGAACTATGCCACTACAAACACCATGCCACTATTATAGTCCTGCCTTCACATATAGGAGTTACCGATACTGAACACATATCGCATCAGAGAAGACATCTGCCTAGAAGTGGACGGCACCAAAGAGGTCATTTATATTTATTATTAGTTAGTTTATTTTTCACATGTTTATACCGCCCTTCCTCCAAAGAGCTCAGGGTGGTGTACATGGTTCCTTCCCCCCTTTTGTCCTCACAACAACCCCACAAGGTAGGTGAGGCCGAGAGATATTGACTGGTCCAGTGTCACCCTGGAAGCTTCATGGCTAAGCAGAGATTTGAACCTGATCTTCCAGGTCTAATTCAAACTCCAGAACCACTACACCATCCTGGTTCTATTTCTATATGATCTACCAAAATTTAAGCTGTTAGCTTAACTAGTTAAAAGTATTGAGTTCATGCAATAAAGGGACCTACAGGAAGAGATTCCCCCCCCCCAATTTAATTCTATGGACATATGCACCCTTTTAGGGCACATCCTCATTGCTTTCCATCTGGTTCTGAAGTTCTGTTAGTAAGCTGTATGTGTGACCTTTAAACAGTACAAAGCTGTCTTACAAGCAGCTAAAATGACAGATATTACATCATGACAGAAATTCAGATAAGAACATGATTGCCTTGCAGGATCAGACCCCCAGGGCCTACCCAGTCCAGCATTTGTCAACATTTGTTTACAAGGAACACACACTTACACAACAGACAACTGGTCATCATTGCTGAAGTGCCTATATCTCTTAGGGCTCCACTGGTAGATGCTGGAAGACCTCAAAACATATAATTGCAATTCCAGGCTGAAATTAAGAATGCTTGGGGGGAACAAAGGAGACCAGGTTTGCATGTGAAAATGACTGCAAGCTCAGTTCTGGTACTAAAAATCAATTTCTGGAAATCCAAGTAAGAGTTCAGATCACTTGATCATAAAGGTATCGCATATGTCTGATCTGCTAGGGCAGGGGTGGGCCAACCTTCCACCATTAGGGCTACTGTGTTCTTAAGAGTTGTGTAGAAGACAATCTTGGCAGCTGCAAGTGCTGATGGTGCTGCTAAAGCAGCTGCACCTGCTGAAATGCCCTCACCTATACAACCATTTAAAGGGCCAGCATTCACGTTGAAAGGTTGGCCACCACTGTGCTAAGGCACTATTTTGCAGCTGGCTCTGGCTGGTGAACTTCAAGGTCCTGGCAAAAACCAAAGTAAATCCCACACACTGAATACAGTATCTGCCCACCCATGACTTGGGCAACTGATCCACAGTAAACAATTAAGGCAGACGTTTCCTACAGATTAGAGCAAGTTATGTCATATTCTATCTACAATTTGAGCCCCAGCATGAAATAGCAATTCTGAAAACTACCGGTATATTATTCTGAAAAATGGTAACCAGTTACCGGTAGCCCATTTCTAGAAGGATCTGCACAAGAACATTTCAGTATGATTGAAACAGCCCAAACACTAACCTCAAAGAGAAATATTTGCATTATATTCTGCACATGATTGCCTCTGACCTACCTGAACACCTGCAGACTTAAAGTACACAAAGCAAGTTGGACAAACAGCTCAACAAGTAGCACAAGGATCCTTTTTGGTTCAGCCAGAGGCTGAGCCATTGCATTCAGGGGCAGTTCCTAACAAAGAAATCTTAAAAGTCAGATAGATTTTGAAATCTGCGAAGGGAGAGGGGCGATACACTGTTGGCATTTCAGTGCTGAATGCTCAGGTGCTCCACCAGCAAAGGGAGCTTTTAAGATCCCCTTCAAGTAGCAGCCCCTTTAGCTACTCCAAGATGCCCCCCTTCCAAGACTGGGGGCCCCTCTGGCATAAAATTCCATGAGGTATTTGGGGCTGCTGCTGGAAGGAAGCATTGCTCCTCTCTCCAAGCACAAGCAGAAAAGCTTCCCACTGGTGAAATAGAAGCACCAATTCACCAGACTATACTCCTGTTGGCAAGATCTTGACAAGTTCTAACAGGGGCAGCAAGCAATCGAAATTTGGTTCTCTGCAGTTAAAGAATCCGCTGGTAAGATCAACCAAAGCAGAACACTTAATGCAGGACAGGAGAAGAAAATTTTCCCTATGCTTTCCAAGGTTCCCACTCAGAGAACACTTATGGCAGTATTATGCAATTCAACATTAAACAGACTTCAAGTACAGCTCTTAACTGAGGAATTCTGTGACCTCGAGGGAGTCGTATCCGAAAATCAAAGAGCTCCTTACAAGGAGGAAAGAGGGTTGTCCAAGCAACAACAAGCATGCACCAAAGTTATATCGTCACCACAATGTTGACATCTACAACCGCTATTTTCCTTCACATCCATTCGACTTCAAGTCAAGAATTTCAGACTCTAACAGCAACCCATGGGATACAGTGCTTCTAGCATCACATGCTGTCACAGTGCTCCACAGCCACCAGTCATTAGCATGACAAACCAAACAGAAGAGGTCTTCACCTGTGGTAAAAAAAAGCCTCTCTTACAAGAATCTGGAAAATTAAGATTTTAAAGTGGGAATGCAGGTATACCACTAGTTACTTTCTGGTTCCAAACTGCCTCATCTGACATCCCCCATTCCTCCCCCCCCCCCGTCACTTCAACAGATGCTTTTTTCTTAGCTGCTTGTAAGACAGCTTTGATAGCGCAATCCTATCCAACTTATACCACCACTGTAACCAGCAGTGCAGCGAGAACAGGATGCCCCAGAACGGAAAGGGGATTCAAGTCCCCTCCAAAGGGGGATTCAATGGGGATTTGAATCCCCTTTCTGTTCTGGGGCCTCCCGTTCTCACTGCACCGCTGTGCACACCGGTGGTGTTAAGTTGGATAGGATTGCGCAATCAAACAAGTAAGGCTCACACCAATAAGTGTCAATCTATGCAGCTTCTTTTGGTGTTCAACTTGAAATGACAATTGCACCCTTTATTCCAAGTAAGGTTTCATGGGAGCAGGTAAAAACAGGTATCCCTGTATGTCTACCTGCCATTTCTCACTTAACCCAAATAAGTGTTTTATTTCAATCACAACAGAGTCACACAACCGTTTTTGTGCTACCAATAGTTCACTAAAGTTAAATTCAAGGTTTGAATGCTTCAGCATGCACCAATTTCAAATGGACTGCCAGATCGTCAAAAAAAAATCAGTGCCTGGAAGCAGTAATGGATTAGATGAGCGCAAACAAACCGAAGCCCAACCCAATTAAATCAGAGCGAGGTGTACCTGGCTAGTAGAATCACCATCTTGGAAATGGGTTCAGCCTGTGCTGGATAGGGGAGCATGCCTCCTGAAAGCCAAACAGTTTAGGGGTGCTCCTGGCTTCAGCTTTAAGCCTACATGCCCATTTCTCAGCCTTGGTCAGTTAGCTTTTTGTTCAGCTTAGGCTGTGTACTAAGTAAGCCTATTCCTGCATAGGTTGGATCTGACCATGGTAGTACATACCTTAGTCACCCTGAACTTGGACTACCGTACCATATTCTATGTGGGGCTGGCTTTGAAGACTGCTCAGAAGCTTCAGCTGGTTCAGAATGTGGACATCTACTACTGCTAATAGAGCCTGGCAACTAGGACCATACGACGCCCACTGCTGCAACATCTACTCTGTTTACCAGTGTGCTTCTGGGCATAATTCAAAGTGCTGGTTCTAACCTTTAAAGCCCTAAATGATCTGGGTCCCTAAATGATCTACAGTGCATCCTCCCATACAGGCCTTCCAGCTTGCTAAAGTCAGCAGGAGAGGCCCTTCTGTGTGTCCCATCACTTTCAGATACACAGTTGGTTAGGCCCCAGCAGATAGCCTTCTCTGTACTTGCAGCCTTCTCTGTACTTGCACTCAAATGAGTTCCCAGCTTGCTTTCTACCAAGCTGTTGTGTCTTTAATATGTGTAAATTCTATCTCGCTGGATTTACACAGTGTTCTTTGTAGCTATTATACGCTATCTTAATGCTGCTTTTACTACTAATTGATATATTTTATTTTGTGCTATACAGTACTGATTTTTTCTTGCTGCAAGCCACCTTGGGTGTGTCATTTTAAATTATGAAAAGGCAGGATATAAATCGCTAAAATAAAAAGTAAAATTGAACTGAAACTGCAATCTGAACACAGTGAAGCATTAACACACTGACCTAGTCACCTGCAGGCGATAACATGCCTATTGGCAATCTGATGCCACAGTAAGTGCTGCATCACAACATCAGCCTATGAAGGTTGCACACACAGATTTTCCTTTTGTCCTTTGTAACGGTAAAGAGCTACTGGCTACAGAGAAGACAGCATGAGAACCATGTGTGTGACATCCAGAACACTGTCTCAAGTTAAACAAGGCAGCACTACAGAGGCTATGAATAAAACTATTCCTGACTGCTATTTTTGGAAACTACGGTATTCCTGACTGCTAGTTTTGGGCCCAGAGAAGCACTTGGGAGGGAAAGCTCTGCAGCAACAGAGTATAACTCCTAGAGGTTACTCCAAGTTATTTCAAAATTATTATTCACCAAGTCATATTAAGCCTGCTTCCACTCCCCAAACTCTGACAGAAACAAGCTAGCTCACATCAACTTACCAAAAAATCTTAATTGGCCCTGACAGTTTAAACAGGTAATTGTATTATCCTCCAAGTCGTTTACCCAATAAGCCAGTAAGTAAAACTTCTTCCAATTATTTCATTTCAACTGAATATACTGATATAGCACTATAGCTCCAGACATCTAGGGCATGAGTCAGGCAGCATTCATCTCTACACAAAGGTCTGCCATTTCCACTGGAGTGCAAAGGTAAGCAACTACCGGCATTTTTCTCCTGGTGACTAAGTCAGAATGTACTGTATCTTTACAAAAGCTGTAACTGATTACACAGTTGCTACTTTAGAGTGAGTTTTGTCACACCTATGCTTAAGGGTGCATTTGAAATGCACTGCATTTGAAAAGAGTTATAGAACCATGTTAATCCAATAAACCAATGACTTTACACCAACTAGCCTCTTCTGCAGAAAAGGTAGACACTTCCATCTTGAACCACAATATCCTTTTACTTACACAGCTCAAAACCACCATTAGTTTCAGCAAGAACATTTGGTTAAAATAATTAGATGAGGGCATACATGTACAGTCAATTTGCTGAGGCTATTTGTAACAGCCTGCAAAAAAAAAAAAAAACACCCAGCACCCAACGATTTTTACAAGGATAGTTTCCAGCCAGTTCAGAAGTTACCTTTTACAGATGCAAGTCATTCCTATATCTTGTATGGTGCACAAGTCTGACTCAAACAGACAAAATTCTGAATGCATGTAGGATATCAAGTTTGTCATGTTAGCAAGTCAAACTTGCATGTCATGTCATTTCCATCACATGTGTACCCATAATCAAACACAGGAAGGATGCTCCCATCCACAAAACATAGGGGTCTGCTTAATGTTGTTTTAATGCAAGCCTACTCAACGTGTATATGGGGAGGGCACTACTTCAGTAAGGAAGCTGACAATGTCTACCATATCCCTTTCCTAGTGGTAATGGTGTGTTGCTTCCTCCCTGCTCTTTGAATTGCCTTTACTCGATTTACTCGAGTCAAAATCTATGTATGAAAAAGTAAAGGCAATTCAAAGAACAGGAAGGAAGTAGCACACCATTATCACTAGAAAAGGGATATGGTAGACATTGGCAGCTTCCTTACTGAATTAAGTTTTCTAACTAGCACATTACTGCAAGTAGTATAGAAAAGGAGCAGCCAATAGGCAGGCAACATGAATCCCACAGGCTCTTTCTAGAATGTGATTTCACTGATGTTCTAGTCCCAGAGTCATGAATGCAAACTGGGGAATCCAAACGATCCTCAGGAACTGGGAACAAGAGTGAATCTACTCTTTAAAATCTTTGCTACATCCAACACAACCCATCAAGAACCAACTCAAGTATTTATCATATGAGAGCAACAACTGACAAATAAGAAAGTTCTAGAAGATGACCCTGAACATTTCTCATTTTCTATATTAAAAAGTACAGATTGTTGTACTCCAATAGGTGAGCTGCAGTTACCCATCCAATTCCCTCCCTCCACTCTTTAAATACAATTGGGTGGAACAGATTGTCCACTCTTGATATTCCAGACCATGGGACTGCTTGGATAGTTGCACTGTCACGTCAAGTCAGAAACAAACCTCACTGACCATCGACGACGACGGGTATTTTTCAGTCTTAAACAAAAGTGAAGGGCGGCTAAATAGAGAACGCGCTTAGGTCCGATTTTTTGCTTTTTAATGGGGGAGCTGTGCTGTGGAATCTACTAGAGACTATCATGCAAGCTTCGTCTTGCCCCGTCACTCCCTCCTCCCCCTTTACTGGCTTGACTAATACAGAGCCAACTGAATGAGGAAGTCGAGCTCCGAGGGCGGAAGCCAAGCCCATTGCAATGTCTGCAGCAAGATTGTCAGGCTGTGACTCAGGCGGGAGTCCTGACAGCTGCCAAAGCAGTCCTTCCCCTACTGCCCGTTACTTCCAAGGACGGAGGGTCTTTTGAAAAAAAAAAATAGAGGGAAGGGGGCACAGACCACCACCTTGATCGGTAGTAGAAGAGGGTTCCCAAATGGAGGCGAGAGCGCGAAACAGGCGTGACCTCTTGAAGCCCTAGCAAGACATTGCAATGTGCAGCACCGAAGAAGGGGCGGGTGGAAAAGAGAGAAAGACACGCACGCGATCAGCTGCTTTTTCTCAGGCCCTTGTCAAAAAAATGCAGGATACTGCCGTGTAAGTTGTGTTTTCTGCAAGGTTGTTGGGCTTTTTTTCGGAGAGGGGAAGAAAAGATAAGAGAAAGACATAAGACATAAGCTGGCGGCGCACTAAGGAGGGAAGAAAGAGAAACGTTTCCCTGGTCCTGAACACTAAAGTGGAAGTGTACATAGGGACATAAGTGAAATCGCATTCTAAAAAGAGCCTGTGGGATTCATGTTCCCTGCCTATTGCCTGCTCCTTTTCTATACTACTTGCAGAACACTCCACATCCCCAGGCAGGAAGGTATCAACAGATTTTTTTTTAAAGGTTGCACTTTCCAAAAAGCCGATACTTAGCAAAAGGTGGCTCCAGCACGCTTGGCGACAGTAGGAAGTTCTAGAAACTAAACCACACCCGCCCGCCTCCCAATGAATCCCAACCCGCCGGCGCCAAACAGAGAACCAAGCACCATTTTCTACGTTTCCCGTCCCAACCCGCACAATCCTGAGCTTGGACTTCACCTGAGTCTGGCAAAAGCCTGGGAAAACAGCCGCCACCCCCGCAGCGGCTTCTGCTCCTCACGGTGTGACTAAAGTCCGTAACCAGCAGCTTCGCAAAAAGTCCCAACGCTCCACCCGCCGTGCTGCTCCAGCTTCAACGCCTCTAACTCACCGGCAACAGCGAGGTTTCAAGCCGGGAGGGAGCGGCCGCCGCTAAAGACGGTAACTCCCACTTGCTGAAATGCAGACCAATAGGAACAGGAGTTTCCTCTGACTGAGCTCTAGTTTTCACCAATGGCTTCTCAGAAAGGGCGGTGCTTCTCACGAGGAGGTGTAAACCTTTTTTCTTTTTTTTAATCTCCTCAACTGACTCCGCAACCCCCGCTCTAGAAGTAGCCCGCCTCCATTTTACCGGATGAGCGCAGCCAATGGGTCCTCAGTCAGGGAGGGCCATTGATTGACATGTTCAGAAGCCAATCCATGCAAGGAAAAAGACAGGGCTCTTTGTGGACCTATCGAGAACGTTTCACTGATTGTCTGAGGCGTGGCAGCAAAGAACGTAAGTGGTGGGAAGGGAAGCAGGCAAGGCAGGCGTCATCCATTTTCAGCCCAATCCACTTTCCCTGGGCAGGAGCCAGCCCTTGCATTCTCCCAGCAGCCTAAGTGCCCACGCCTGTGTATGTACTGTATATACTCGGAAGTAAGTCTGACTGTGTTCAGTGCAGCTTGCTTTTATGTAAGTGCCCAAGGCTGCAATCTTATGCAACTTACCTGGGAGTAAGTTCCATTGAATTCAATGGAACTTTTTTCTGAGTAGACATGGAGAATTGTACAATACTTCGACTTTGCACTTCATTCTTTAGCAATACCTGGACTTTTTGTTTTCAACCGATTTAGTCCCCTGGGGAGCTCAGAGATAAGGCATAATACAGAGACAGCTGTTCCATGGATGTTTGTCCTCAGAATTTGGACATTGGAGATACCTCTGGCTCTGGCCCATATATGAGGCCAACTGAAGTGGTTGCCTCAGGTAGCAGATTGGTGAGGAGGCACCCATCTCTATCATTCTACTTGCCTCCACTGCTCTCCTCCTTCCACTCCCTGGACTGGAAAAGGAGAAGGGGACAGAGTGGGGAAGGAAATGTGGAAGAGAGGAGAGTGCTGACCTAGAGCATTAGAGAGTGGGGGCATAGGCTGGCACATCATCAGGTATTTATCATGAAATGGGCAGAAACAGCAGATGCAACACATGGTTTCTGAATCAAGATGCATAGTGTGTTTGTGGGGAAAAAGTGGTGTCACCTGAACACAGTGGTACCCTGTTGAAGGATGAGAGTACCTTTGCCTCCCCCTCTTCGAAGCTGCACTGTAAAGCCTGGACTACACTGTACGCGTACGGCCAGCGTACGGCACGGCACAGGCACGTGCGTCACATGTGGCCTCCCATCGGCTGCCGGTGTTGGCCCGTCGGCTGCCTACGTCCCCGCACGGGCAAAGTTGACCTCCGCTCGACTTTTGCCCGTTTCATGAACGTCCAGCCAATCGGGCAATGCTTTGTACTGTGGGGGGTGGGATGCGTTTCACGCGGTATCCAATCACAGGGCAGATGTCAGAAAAACTCTAAATAATAAGAAACTAAATAATAAAAGACTTATTAAATAATAAGAGACTTAATAAGCAGCCTGAAGTGAACTGGAGGAGGAAGGGCTGCAGGGGAAGGTGCCATGATTATTTGTTGGGCAGTGATTTTCAACACGTTCTCTGGAATAGTGTGAATTAGTTCCGGCTCGCTACGGCTGCATCTCGGCAGCGCCAGACGCACACGGGACGCAAACGCCTACAATGTAGCTCCGGCTTAACTCTGCAGGTAATGACTGCCCTGCCCCTTGTGGCAATGCTATACTCCTGAAAAGCAAAAGGCTCCAGATTAGTGTTTGGCCAGCAGTGTCAATGGTTGGAGTATCTGACATTCACCAAGAGAGAGCAGTCACTCAGAGCTATTAGCTGTTGCAAAGGGAAGGGACAGTTAGGCAACACAGTGTACGGCACAGAGGTATTTGGCAATACAGAAGCGGGGTACAGTCATGAGACCGATATGCAGAATCAGTACGTTGCAGCATGGGATTCTCACCCTTTTCTTGCTTAGCTGTGTAGGGTGCATTGTCCTTGCTCCCCCTATTGGGGATGGTGGAGTAGAAGTTCCAGTTGGGTGTTTATATGTGGAGTCCTCCTGGGGCAAAGTACCTTCAATACAAATTCTAAGAAAACAAGTGTTGACAAAATCTGCAATCTATACACACTTTCCAGGGAGTAAACCGCGGACATACATAGGAGTGTGCTGAAAGGCATCTGAAGGTGGACACCATATCTGATGTGTAAGATTGGGCTGCGAGTTATGTCAGGTTTGAGGATTCTAAAGGCCAGTGGAGAAACTTCAGCAGATAACAGGGTTCAGTATAGTTGAAGATGTACTGTACTGTATTGGAAAACCAGATTGTTCCACAGACATTCACCTGAAGGCTATTAGAAGAAAGCCACACATTTATTTGGTTAAGTTAGGCATGGAGCTGAAGACGGAGATGTCACTGATGTTGTTGCAAGAATGTGTGCAGCTGACTATCAGGGATTACAAGATTAAATGCTATTGTTAAACATTAGTGTGAAGCAATGTCGAAAAAGCAGAAGGGTTGAGCAGAGAACCTGAGCACTTTGCATAGGAGGGACCTAGATGGAGAAAAAACAACAGAGGGTCTGAGAATGAGACAACAGGTGAAGTGAAACCATATAATGATACCAAACATTTGTACAGGGCTTTCTGAGTGTGATAATACTTCACATGTATTATCTTGACATCATCCTTACAACAACCCTGAAAAGTAAGTGAGCATTATCCCCAAATTGCAGCTGGGGCTGAGAGGGAGCAGCTTTCTGAAGGCCATCTAGTGCACTGTTCTTCAGCCTTGGGGTCGGGACCCCAATGGGGTCACAAAGCCTCATTTGTGAGGTCGTGGCAACTTACGGGAACCAAAATGGCTGCTGGGGGTAATGCTGGAGGGCAGTGAGGAACCTGCTGGTGGGGTTTCCACAACGATTTCATCCCCCTCCTCCTTTCGATTTTCTGGAGGGGAACCGCAACTCGGCTCTCCTGTTCTAGAATGACCCCACCGCAGGTGATGCGTGCTGGGCAATCTCAGCAGGATGAGGCAGCCAGTGATGGGGCGGGGGGTGGCAACAGGGGTGGAGGGTGGGCAGATCGGGTCCCAGGACGGGGGCGGGATCAATGGTGGGTCCCCAGCCTCATACTTTATTTATTGGGGTCATGGCATGAAAAAGATTGAAGACCACTGATCTAGTGAGTTCATGAGAGGCAAGAGGCAAGCCTTGTCGCATAATCATCGCACTACACTACACCAAATACCAACAAAAGGAAAAGTTTTTACATGGTAACAAGCATATAGCAATAATGGGACAATCTATGGCATCCAAAGATGCAGTTGGGTTATGAGGAAAAGAATATCAAACAAGGAAGATGCTAGAACAAGATAGAAGTAGGTAGACTTTTACTAATTCAAGGTATTTGCAACTGAATTTAGGGGAAGAAGGAAAACAGATGAGAGTTATGGAAGGATAACAGCACTCATCATGACAGGATGCACATTTACAATGCACAGAGACAGAACTAAACACCCAAGTGTGTTATTGTCGGGTATGGAAGATGGCTGCCAATTTGAAAATCTTCTGCTTCTTCGATTCACATATGGTTATCTGCACTTCTTTTGCATGAGAGCATACTGTCATAAATATGCCTTATTTTACAACCATCGCATGAGTTAAAACAAAAGAGTGAAGAAGGAACAATGCTCTTTAGCATGTTGCTTAAGGCTAACCACAGTGACTCTGTGTGTGTGTGTGTGTCTTTGAAACCCACAAGCACAGAGCAGCAGGAAAATGTTACAGCATTGTATTGGTAAGAGACCTCATCTTGGGTTCTCTTCTGAAATGTATGGACTAAGTAGCTGGAATTTGAAAGAAGGGTGTAACATACAACAAGTTCAAAGTGAGCGCCCTGTCCCTTCTCATAAGCACCTCTGGAAAGCTGAAGCAAATAATGGTGGTTGCAAGTACATGTTACAACCAAACCCCAACAACTATAGGAAAGGAAAAGTTTGAGACTGGGGGGGGCTTTAGGAAAAAGAACACCACAAGTTATGCACTCCCAGATTTGCCGTTTCTCTTCCTTGAGTCTCCAATGTGGTGTTCTCTGAGGACATAGATCAGCTGGCAGGCAGCCATTACCTCCCCTTAAGGCTGATCTACACGACAGCGGAGGGGCTCCGCCGTCGCCTCTGACTGGCGCCTCCGCGCTAGAAGCAGGGGGAGTGTTTTCAAGCATGTTACCCCTCATGTTGTCCCGCCTTCCTAAGAACGCGCCGTTGTGATTGGTAGCTCTCTTCCCCCCCCTCTCTGTTATTGGTAGGCTGCAGCAGCTCCGCGAGCCACCTCCAAGCTCTGCCGTACGCCTCCAAAAAAATAGAGCACTCGACTTGGAGTACGCGGCAGTGGGGCGGAGGTCCGGCGGCTCCGCCGGATTACAAAAACGCTCCGCGACGCTGTCGTGTAGATCAGCCTTTACCAATTATTCTGTACCTACTTAGGATGACTTTTTGCCATTCTTTACTTTTCATGCCATGTGATGTCAGCAATTAGGAACAACCATTGTGCAGCAAATCATTCAAATTCAAAGAGAAGCTGCTTTGAGCCCATCTTCTTGTCACGTTCATGGCGGGCTTGTTCTTCACAGCTGTGGTGCGAAGCTTATCCACAGGGATGGCCTTACTATTTGGCAGCTCTAGGTGACTATCTTGAGCAGCACTTTGTAAGGGGGATCCCGGTTGATGCTGCAGCAGATGGAAGGCCCTTTCCTTTCCCAGCCCTGTTGTGGTGCATTTTTGCTACTGAGGAGAAGCAGCAGGTTATGCAGGTTATCATGAGACAAGGAAGAGTCAGACACTGGGCGAGGGATCCTAGTGAGTAGCCGCTGTAGTTGTAAGAGTGTAGCGCAGTGGTTCTCAAACTGGTGGGTCGTGACCCACCATGAAACCTGGATGCAGTTGCTACCCCCTTAAGGGGGGTAGCAATGTATGATGACGTCCCACCACCACAGGGAAAAAAGAGGTTTTTTTTTTTTAACTTACCAGGGGTTGTACTGGCCCTCTGGAGGGTGTGAGTGGGGCGCGGGCCCCTCTGCAGGCCTTCTTGCACTTCAGATCGGCTCCCTGAAGCAATCAAGTCCCACTTCTGGTTTTCATCCAAAACTGGAAGTAGGTCTCGATCACTTCAGCAGCCGCTCCAACTGTCTGTACTTAAGATAGGATTGTGCCATAAGGCTGCACTCCTATACAGACTTACCTGGGAGCAACTCTCTGAGACTTACCTGGGAGCAAGTCTCTTTATTTCACATTGAAGTTGTTGTTGTTCAGTCGTTAAGTCGTTTCCGACCCTTCTCCCATGAACCACATCCCGCCAGGCCTTCCTGTCCTCCACTATCTTCCTGAGTTCGCTCATTTTCATGTTTGTTGCATCGGTGATGCTGTCTAACCATCTCATCCTTTGCCTTCCCCTTCTCCTTTTGCTTTCAGTCTTTCCCAGCATCAGAGTCTTCTCCAGAGAGTCCTCTCTTTGCATTAGGTGGTCAAAATATTTGAGCTTCAGCCTCAGTACCTGTCCTTCCAGGGAACAGTCAGGGTTGATTTCATTTAGGATTGACTGATTTGATCTCCTAGCAGTCCAAGGGACTCTCAGGAGTCTTCTCCAGCACCACAGTTCAAAAGCATCTATTCTTCGGCGCTCAGCCTTCCTTATGGTCCAACTCTCACAACCATACATTGCTACTGGGAACACCATCGCCCTGACTAACTATACGAACTTTTGTTGGCATGGTGATATCTCTGCTTTTTATTATGCTGTTTAAGTTTGCCATAGCTTTCCTTCCAAGGAGTAAGTGTCTTTTAATTTCATGGCTGCTGTCTCCGTCTGCAGTGATCTTGGAACCCAAAAAAGTAAAATCTGTTACTGCTTCCATTTCTGCCCCTTCTATTTGCCAGGAATTGATGGGCCCAGATGCCATGATCTTAGTTTTATTAATGTTGAGTTTCAAACCAACTTTTGCACTCTCCTCTTTCACTCTCATCAAGAGGCTCTTTAGTTCTTCTTCACTTTCTGCCATTAGGGTGGTATCGTCTGCATATCTGAGGTTGTTGATGTTTCTCCCGGCAATCTTGATTCCGGCTTGCGATTCATTCACCCCTGCATTTCTCATAATGTACTCTGCATATAAGTTAAATAAGCAGGGTGACAATATACAGCCTTGCCGTACTCCATTCCCAATTTTGAACCAATCGGTTGTTCTATGGCTGGTTCGAACTGTTGCTTCTTGACCCGCATACAGTAGTATGTTGCTTCTTAACGCATACATACACATTGAAGTAAATGGACGTATATACACGTTGAAGTAAATGGACGTATATACACGTTGAAGTAAATGGACGTGGAAGTAAAAAGTAAATAGTAAGTTGCTTCTTAACGCATACATACACGTTGAAGTAAATTGACCTTATTTCTGAGTAGACATGCACTGTAAGAACCTGCTCCTATGCATGTCTACTCAAAAGTAAGTCCCATTATAGGCAATGGGGCTTACTCCCAGGTAAGTGTGGATAGGATTGCAGCCTCAGATGTGTTTTCCTCCCACCCCAATTCAAAACTCCCTAAACCAAGTCTATGATCCTGTTTCAGTGTCCCGTGTCAGTGTTGTAATGGTGGACTGGGCAGGATGGTTTCCTCAGAATTTATAGCTACATGACAAACACAATCAAAGACGCTGCATTCCTAATTTATCACGCTGACAGAAATAGTTCAAAGCACACTCACCATCTGATCTACTCAATAGATATTTAATGTGTCAATCACCATAGTAACTGGCTCAGGCTGAAATGGGTGGGGGGGGATGATGGAGAAATGCTTGTGGTTCACCTCAACATGTCATCCTCCTAGTTCCTTTTCCTCTTCATCTTGCCCTCTTGCGTGAACATTTTTCTAGGCTGGTTTCTACATTACTGAAGAGCCAGCAGCAAATGAGATTGCTCTCTGTGCTGCTTTTACCAGTCATATGAGTACTAACTCATGTCATCCACTAAAAGATGTAGTAGCCTTAGCGATTCCCAGTTTTTGTCAGTTGTCCGTAGCAGGTGCACTCAAATTAAGTACCGTATTGTCTCGAGTATAGGACGCTCCTGATTATAAGTCGCACCCTTAAAGGTTGGTACTATTTTTTAAAGAATACATTTTTAACTTTTTTTTAACTTAAATATACACATTAGTAGAACAGTACAGCTTTAGTACAGTTAAAGGCATAGGCACCCTGTCCCTTATTGAATCTGGGCACTCTAGTATTAGTAGCCTTTCCAGATCCAAAGGGGGAACAGAGTGCCTACCTTTTAACCTTTGGAATTTGGGCAGGTGTAGCTTGTTGCACCCTTTCATGATGATGAGCTGCACCTGCCCAAATTTCAATGAACAGCACAATCCTATGCATATCTACTCAGAAGTAAGTCCCATTGCATTCAATGGGGCTTACTCCCAGGAAAGTGTGCATAGGATTGCAGCCTAAAGGTAGGCACTCTGTCCCCCTTTGGATATGGTAAGCCTATGCAGGAGCTCTTGCTCTCAACTTTCAAACTGTACTCTCAACTTTTAAACTGCAAGATCAATAAATATCATCGTTTTCACAGAGTCCTGGGGTTGAAACTTAAGGGTTAATTTTTTCAAATGCTTCCAGAGGCTGCTGAGAGATAATGATCTCTCATGGTATTCAGCCATTTAGCAAGTGATTAAGAACTGCAAGGAAAGGCTTGAAAACACAGTGCTTTGCAGTTTAAAGAGAGAGAGAGAGAGAGAGAGAGAGAAAGAAAGAAAAAAAAGCCCCGTTTTACCTTTGAAAAGAGACTCCATCTGGAGTCTCTTGGTTTGAAAGGCTTGGTTTGAAAGCGCTTTGCATAAAACACTAGGCAGAAATGTAGGGCGCACCCCCTACTTTAAAGACTTGCCTTAGGGGATAAAAGTGAGTCTTATATCTCTACCCCAAGGACAAATGGTTTGAATCTACACCAATGCAACTGCAGCCACACAGAATCTGGTCGCCCAGGACCTTTTCAAGACTCTGTGTAGAAGAGCAGGGGCGGGACCTGGATGTTTGTGTGACAGCTGCCTGCCCCCTTCCTTCTCAGTTGGAATGTGCTGTGTGTCACTGTCAGTTTAATCTACATTGGGCAGAGACAGGACTTCAGCAGTGTGTAATTGGGAAAATGAGGCTCTAGATAGGATTGTGTCCTTATTTGCAACTGTGAAATGCTGGAGGGTATTAAACAGAATCACCTCACAAGGTTCAAAGAAGGAAAGTAGCAGTGAAGTTCCCACAGGATGGGGACAGGGCATCTATGAAGTACAACACCTCACTTTTCCTACCTTGTCATCAAATAGTTAGGCCTTTGTTTTCCTCCCAGTTTCCATTGTGTGATGTTTACCTTGGGCCTAGGCTACCTTAATGATGAAAGCCAAATATTTGCTTACATTTCATTTTGTGGTTTTCATTCTCTACTCTCTTGGCTGTGGACAAAAACAGGATAAAGCCTTAAATGTTCCAGCATTACCTGGAGATGTTAGAGTTGAGGAATCTGCCAAAGCTTTGTGGCAGCACCCAGAACCACAGTGTGGCTTTGATGCTTGTTGGGCCACCAAGAGTTGTAATCCCAGTGCAAGAGGACAAGCAGCAAAGGTGGCCTCCATCAGAGTTATTCTTCCTGTTTTGACATTCAGAACTAAACACAGAGTTACTCCTTTGGCACACCAATGACTCTGCACCAGTGTCTAAGGAGGGCCTAAGCTTTGTTGGAGCTGTTAAGCCTACTTCAGAAAATCAGGGCGATTGCCACCAGCTGAGCCATCACTCCTTTGCCTGACACAGCAGTTGTAAATATCTGTATTCATTTTGTTCAACATTTATCACATCAAGATCTAATTATATCTATTGCCTGTGCAGTGCTCAATACATGAGAAACACTGGAAAAGTGATAAACCTCTAACCCTGCTGCTGCCTGGCACTTGAGCAGGTGGGACTGGGCAACCATCCACGAATTTGACTCTATAAGGTCGGGCTAAACCTCATGCCTTTCACACTAAGTCAGAGCCTTGTGTTTCTCATACCAAAATGCCTCCTTGTAATGTGCTACATTACAGCACCCCATTGTCTTGTGGTTAAAAGATAGTGCTCCAACCAGACCAAGAAGGTAGTAATGGCTTTTTCACCTGCCCCACTTCCTTCTGTTGCGCTTCTTTCTTCTTGGCCTTCCACTCCCTTCCCAGTTCTTCCCTGCTTCCTCCTTGCCATTGAAGCACCAAGCCTAGCTGCTTGCCTATTGAACCACATGCAACGTCTCTTCTCCTTTTTTGCCCTTCCTCATCTGGACCCAGGCTGATCTGCTTGTGAAGCACCACATTGCTTTTACCAAAGCTGAGATAAGGCTGAGATAAAGCCAAGGTCCTTATAAAGCTGAAATCACACAGAGTTACAGCTTGAGTGTGCTTGGCTGGTTCCCTTTCTCCACCCCTTCTCTCCCCTGGACAGTCCTGCAGTGCTCGCTGACCTGGAGTTTGCCTCAGCCTGAGCAACACCTTGGCTCTTCAGATACCAACTCATCTTAGCAGACTGGAATAGGTAAAACCTCTTGCTCATTGGCCCTTCTCTAACCTGTATTCCTTCTTCCCATGTGCAGCCTTTTAACTGTACAGTCCCCTTTTTTTCCCCCATTACTGTATTTCTCTCTATTTTTCAACACTCAATAGGTATGAACCTGAAGAATCAGTCTCTAGGCTGTCTAGAACAGGGATCCCTTAACTCAGTGGTGGCCAACCTTTCAACATGAATGCTGGCCCTTTAAATGGTTGTCTAGGTGAGGGCATTTCAGAAGTGCAACTGCTTTAGCAGCACTTACAGCTGCCAAGATTCTGTCTTCTACACAACTCTTAAGAACACAGTAGCCCTAATGGTGGAAGGTTGGCCACCCCTGCCTTAACTTTGAGCATCTCTGAGCATATGAGGTTACCTGTACTGGATGACCCCTTCTCATCCAGTACAGTGGGAAAGTGGGAAAACCATTCCAGTTTCTGCTCTCTCAGGGAAACTGAGACAAGGGTTAAGAGTCTTTTGAAAGAGAGCAAGGTCCTTCATCACAGACAAATCGCAAGGTTCTTTAGCCCCAGGCTCCTCTCTGTTCATCTTCACTCTCTAACTCATTTCATGCATCCAACCGTCAACCACCAATGTACCCTGGCCATTCTCTCAATTTTTTTGCACTGCATGCCCAGTTCATTCCCTCTCTTTTTCACTTGCTCCAAAGTCCATTAACACACTGCTTGCCCTCCTGGGTAAACCCACCTAATAACCATAATATGCTAGCTTCCCTCCAATAAGCGTGATCTCTGATCTCCGCCTCTCTCTCTTTTCTCCTTCCCCCATAGAAACCAAGCACACCCCTCCTCTCCCCTCTCTTTCCGCTCTAAGCAACAAGTCTCTTTTAGAAAAGTTCTTTAGCTCGCTCACTCTCGCACACTCACTCTAGGCTTACCATATCCAAAGGGGGACAGGGTGCCTACACCTTTAACCATTGTAAAAAGAGGGAATTTGGGCAGGTGCAGCTCATAATGGAAGGGTGCAACACGCTGCACCTGCCCAAATTCCCTCTTTCTACAATGGTTAAAGGTGTAGGCACACTGTCCCCCTTTGGATATGGTAAGCCTATCTCTCTCTGTTCTAACTGGGACTGTTAGAGTATGTTTGCCAGTTTATTTGCCTCTCATTGGTACAATTTTCCTCTTGCTTTATTATTTTGCCTCTTGCATTGCATTTATCTTAATTCCCCTTTCTATTATTGTAAAATAATCCTTAATAAACTGTGTACTGTGATGTGAACCCTTTCAACACTCTGTGTGTCTCTCCTCCTCGTGTGTGTGTGTGTGTGTGTGTGTGTGTGTGTCCTCTCCCCCCCCAAAAAAAAATATTGATGGTTGGTTTTAGTAGTATTTATTTATATAGTGCCACAATATGCACAATGGATCCCTATTCCAAGGGTCTCATTCCATCTATCCAGTCAGAAGCCCTAACCTTTCTGTTTCCCTTTTAAACTCAGGAGATGATGATCCAGACAAACGGAGATTAGAAAAATAGATATATCCCAAATGCATCCCTTACAGATGAATGCTATGTAAATTGAAGGGGGTGGGGGTGAGAAAGCAAAAGTTTCTTATTAGTTGATCATACTGAATGAGAAGGCAAATCAACCAAAAAGTGAAAATGATGCTTCATCCCTATCTGTCACCCGAACAAAATAAGCCTGTACACCAAGTGTGGTCTTAACACCTGTTTGATAACAACACACAACCTGCAGTCACCAGAAACATGCTGACATTTTTTCCCTTACTGAACAAAAATCCTATCAGCAGATATTAATCCTCAGCTTTGCGTATCATACTGCTTCTGATCTCAGACATTTAACTGCTTAAGCCTGCACTATCCTGTAGTGCCTGCCACAAAGTCAGTACTGGGTATAATGGGATTTTTGTGAGGCTTTGCTGATTCCTCACAGGTTAATAGCTCCTTCAGCATTTCACTGTGGGCGCAGATGGTGCCATGTTGCTATGCCAGCCTTTTCCCAAGCAGAGCGAGGAGTGCAGGAGTTCCAGCAGGGACTATTATCTTAAGATGTGAAGAGGCATTGTCACACCATGTGAGGCAGGAGGGGAATAGCTCTGAGGGACTGATGACTGTTTCTGTTATTGCGTTAATAGAACAACACTGATAGTGAGTGTTACCAACCTAGAGAGATATTATGTCAAAACGGAAGAGAGCCTGAATAAGGAACTGCCATTTAAACTACATGGCTTTCAGTGCGTGACCTCCTTTCTCCTTGATAAAGGATGCAGCTTTCTAAGGCTGCTTTCTAATAGCACTTTACCACATTGCGTGAGCATACTAACAGCACAATCCTGCGTAGGATGCACCAGCCGCCCTAAACAGCTGGCCGCTGCATCCTACCCAGGATGCGGCCTGCACTGGATCTGGTGGAGCTGGTGCACACAACTGGGGCACACGGAGCTGGCGCACATCCGAGGGGCCAGTGTAAGACTGACCAGGCCTGGGAAGGGGCATTGCATATCGGCAGAGTGTGCCGCCGATACCCCTGCCCTTCTCCCAGGCCCAGCGTACCAATCACTCCACCACAGCCAGCCCTCCCGCTGCCTGGTGCAGGGTGTACTTGCATCCGGCGGCGTGGTCCTCGTCTGGCAGCAGAGTGAACAGCTCCGGCCTCAGCACCGGCACCACAGATCCCGAAAATATGCCTTACGGCACGTTTATGACACCCAATGCCAGCGGAGCAGCAGCTCCACCAGTGTAACCCTACGCTGGATTGAGCTGTAAGTCTTTCACCAACACATTACCTCATATTATCAAACCCTGGCGCATATCTTCAATCCTCCTCAGCTTCCTTCTGGTAATACAAGCTAACAGCAGGTGGAACATATCATACAGATCTTTTTATTTCATTTTACCATTTTACCTTTTATGGCTGTAGAGTGGGTCCCCAAGTACAGGTGTCTGAGTTACGGATGTCCGAATTACTCACAGCTGTATTGGCACTTTCACGCAGGCGCAGTCCGTCTATTGTGCTTTTGCACAAGTGTATTTGTTTGTTTGTTTATTTGCAATATTTTTACCCCGCCTTTCTCCCCAAAGGGACCCAACACTGGGTTTCAACCTATGTACTGACTTCCGGACAGCAGAACCCAGTACATATGTTGGGGGCATAGTGTGTATATAGAGAGAGGATAGCCCCTCTCCCCTATTAACTTCAAATCTGGAAAGAAGTTTTCTCAACTACTGTCAATGTATGGGACCATACCATAAAGTAGCTCTACTTTGCTATGTAGTAAATGGGTTGTCTGAAAATTGACTGTGTATGCTACATGTATTAAAACAACATTTCTGATAAACATTATTTTATCAGTTGTCGCATCCTAGCCTTCCATCATGTCAGGCCCTTTCCCCTTGCCTCAGTTTGACTCTTTGCACTTATGAATCAAGATTATGATTTGCCAGGTTTTGGTTGATTTCACCTTTCACAGTTGTCTCTAATCTGAAAAACCTTAGAAGCTGGTCAAGCCAGCCCAAACTTCAGGGCCAAACTACATGTTACTTTACAGCCCAATGTTAAGGGATGAGCTCATAACAGGAAGAAAACAGGAGGTGCCTCTTTTTTTTGGCCAGTCACTGAGGGAAGGGGAGGGTTGATCTAGTCTAGACTGTGAGCATGTCACATGTGGGGAAGGGGGTTAACACTTTCTCCTACACCATCTGCCCAAAATGGTCACCTGTGCAGGTACACACACACATTCACAAAGCAGCTACTGTATTTGCAGCTGAGCAGACTGAAGTCAGGGACAAAATCAGGGTTGCTGCCTTTGGACTTTCCTGGACTCCTTGTCCCTTTTCAAGTCTGAGCAATTAAGAAGCACCAGCAAGTCTGACTTTCTCCACCATCACAAACTCCAGCTTCCCACCCTCATACTCTCCAGCTCTCTAGTCTCTCGGCTACCTGGAGAGAACAGGTAAAGGTTTCCACCTGAATCATGGTAGATCGAGAGAAGCAGACCTGAATCGCATCTCCTTAACACTGCAGCTTTCTTATAAATTAGATCCTTTTCCAGATCTGGAGATTTCACTGGTAAGCTGGCAGATTTTAAATGTCTGGGAATGGCATTTGTTGCCCCATTATTACAGAGGTCCTGTATTGCTGCAGTTAAAGCAGTGTCAGAAACAACATCCAACACTTGTCATTGAAACTCTAAGGCAGGCTTACCAGATCGTCGCCGGGACGGGAGCGGTCTACCCTTAAGGGGGCGGGGCGTTCTGGGGGCCCCCTGCCCCCTTAAGGGTAGACTGCTCCCGTCCCGGCGACGATCTGGTAAGCCTGCTCTAAGGCTATGCACACTTACTTGGGAATAAATCTAACACACTGAGACTGCAATCCTATACACACTTTCCTGGGAGTAAGCCCCATTGAATACAATGGGACTTACTTCTGAGTAGACATGCATAGGCTTGTGCTGCCAATGAACTAAGTAGGATTTCTAATGAAACATACACAGGATTGGGTACAGTTTTGCCTGCACATGGGAAGTGAACTATTATTCTCCATAGCTTTTAGGGTCCTATGCCAATGGCCCAGCCCTACCTGCTTTAAATAAGTTATGTGGGCACGTCTGTTCTGCATAGGGGTGGGGCCAGGTCCAAGTACCAGTGGAAGAGGACAAAACTGGCTTTGTGCCAACAGTGGAACATTTCTGTTTGACCTGATGAGCAACTAGTTCAGCAACCATGTATTGATTTATTTTACTGTGTAAACCGCTTTGTGAACTACTCCTGTTGAACAGTGGTATATAAATATCCATCATCATCATCACAGTAATTCATAAAATCAAGTCAAAGAATGTCATTTCTGTCAAGGCTACTGAGATGTAGAATAATTTTAAACTAAAATGGATGTGCAAAAGGACCTGCCAGGTACTTGGCAATCTCTCTCCCCTGTCCCAGGCAGACCAGCCAAACCAGGAGGTTTCACAAGCACCAGCAGGTGTAGTGTAGAGGGGTGGGCAGCCTGATCCACCGTAACTTTAAAGCGGCGGAGGGTGTGCTCTGCTGCTTTAAAGTGTTGCAATTGCACCATAAAGCGTGTTTATGATGACTCAGGAGTAAAGGCCACTGGTGCAGAGGCCAGCAGCCCTCACTCCCCTGGTGGACCATCCCTGCACCTGATGGTGAAGGTAAGCCCTGCATCAACTGGTGCAGGGGAGGGCGGACCGTGCAGCAGGGGTGGGGGACCATTGGCTGAACCACCCACCGCTTTGGATGCACGCCAGCTTCAGAGCTGGCGTGCATTCAAGGAGACCCATAGGCCCCGGGCTGCCATGCACTTGGGGAAGGGGATGGATGTCCTCTTCCCCCAAGGTGGGGCCACGCCAGTGCAGCCTGGGAATGGGCTCAGGATTCTGCAGCCTGCCCTGTAGTAGGCCAGCTGCAGGAAGTTGCATAGGATTGCGCCGTAAGAGACTTCCCCAGTCTCAGTCTGTGAATCAGGACTTCCTCAGTCTGAATTTCACCATCATCATGAATTCATGAGGTGGCCTTAGGCAAACCACTCTCTCTTAGCGTCAGCTCCCCAGATGGAGTATAAGTAATAATACTTAAAGTTGTTGTAAAGATGACAGCAAGATAATGCATGTGAAGCACTTGAGCTCTCCGAAAGCCCTGCAGGACAGAGTATTAATGGTGGATTGTTCTTGGCTTGGTGGATTACAAGTCATGTAGGCCTCACATTCAGGATGTCTCTCCATGCTTCACATGGGAAAGCAAATGGTAGGAAAAGGACACCAACTTGTTATTTAGTGCAATTAGGAAAGTCAACCCTAGTATGTTGCAAATGGGCCTCTCTCTTGCCTTGTGCAGCAAGATCTTTAACAAAGCTTTCCTTTTGGAGTGCTAATTAGGCAGTGGAGTAAAACTGGGGGTAACCAAAATAAACAAACCCTAAAGAATTCCAATTAAGCACTGTAACTAAGAATCCTTTCTCCTGTTAACAGTTTGAATGCTCCCTTTGCTTGATTACTGGACGATTTTCCTATTGTCATGGGAATCTCCCTGAGCAGAGCAATTTCTAGCTTTCTAGTTTGAAACACACACAACCACCCCCAAACAGCATTTTATAAAACACAGAAACATGTTGTGCTAGCTAGTGAACAACAAATGTATTTTAAAACCACATAAAATCTCTGCATGTCTCCTTTAAAATGAAGGCTGATGCTGTATCCTGAGAATGGTTAGAGTGTTGGGACTGAGACTGGGTGATCCAGGGTCAAACCCCCCCCCCCCATTCAATCACAAACTACATTGAACAACCCTGGGCCAGTCATGATGTCTCAGACTGATCTACCTCGCAGGGTTGTTGTGAGGATAAAGGAAGACGATGACGACCATACACACCACCTTGAACTTCTTCCAAAAAGGGTGGGATAAAAAAGTGTAAAAAGAATACAGTTGCCAGGAGCAGCAAGAGAAACTCTGAACAAGAGTCTCAAGCCACTTGAAAGATACTTTGGATCTGATGCCTAAATGCTGGAGAGATGAATCTCAGCTGAATTTTGTGCTTTTTGCAATGTACTCTGTCTGCACGCTCTCCATGGGAGTAAGAGAAAAATGCAAATCAGGAGTGACTCAAGCCATTACCTCTTTCTGTTAATTCTGTGTATCAAATAGAAGCCCCAGTTATTAAGATCTTGCTTGCCTATAGCCTGCCACTTTTATCTTCCCACTTCCCTGCATGGTTACTCGGCATGCCTTCAGGTACAGCAAGCTTCACACAGAGATCCTGCAGAGAAGGGAGTGGCTTTTTGTGCTTTTGCCTGGGCAAAGGGAGTTAACAGTTGATCCTGATAACACAGCAATGATTTCACTGCTTGGCAGGATCCTAGGAAAAGAGGGATGCCAGGAACAATCATACTAACAGCCATTCTTCCTTCTGAGTGCAGAAACCATAATCCAAGATTTGCAGAGTACAGTAGTTCCTTGAAGGGGCGGGACAAGAGAATGAGAGGAGACCTGTCCTTCTTTCCTGAGACAAAAATCTGCCACTGCTATCTGCCTCTCAAGGGCTCTGTGTATTCTGAATCATGCTGTACATTACAGATAATCCTTATTCCTAGTTGTTTTATTATTTCCAAAGGAATGTGCTTTTTTCATTTACGGCCTTGTCTCTGAAGGATGTTTGTATTTGTGTAACATAACACAAAGCCTTACAGCCTGGTCTACTTGTAATCTAATTACCGTATTGGTCTGAGTATAAGACTCACTTTTTTCTCCTAATTTAAGTTTTTTAACTAGGGGTGCGTCTTATAATCAGGCTGTTGCAATTTAATGCCAGTGATTTAATTAATTTTTTTTAATAGCACCAAACTTTAAGGGTGCGTCTTATAATCAGGTGCGTCTTATACTCGGGACAATACGGTGATTCAGCTCAAATTCCTCTGTCTTGTGGTACTAAAAAAGTCCACAGACATAGTGGCTGGGAAAAGATTGGCCTGGCAAAACTGGGTAAACACACAACCTGGCACAGAAATATATAATTTTTGTTTAATTTTCTTAAATTTCCAGCCTAACAATAGTTCTTTGTGATTTAAAAACTTGCTTCTAGCAATATAGTTGGGCCAAATACTGTGAAGGTAATTTTGTGGGACCAACATAGCTACCATTCCCCCCCCCCCCCCCGGTGATGCTGTGACTTCAAAATTTGCTGCACAAAGGTTAACTTATCTCAGATCAATTGCATGATTCACTTTCAGAGACATGAATCAACCTGTCCTCCTTCTCAGCTCTTCTAAACCATGTCGAAGTCGGCCTGATGCCTGGCATCACCTTTATATTTGGATTTCTTCAATTGTGCCATTCTGTGGTAGCTGTACTCACAGGCCAGACCACTTCACACTTTTCCTGAGCAGAGATGATGACTGTGCAGGAAACTACAGGTTTGCAATAATGTGTGAGGTACAGCATAAGTACTGTTCATGCCACAACTATACAGATTGGGCAGCCTCATGGCATAAAAAACACTTGTAGCCCATTTCACAGATTATCTCCCTGTAGGAAAATTATATATTATTAAATTGCTTTCATCGTCCATGCTTCTCATGTGTGTGTGTGTGTGTGTGTGTGTGTGTGTGCTCGCGCGCTCGCCCAGTTCAGTGGGACCTTGACCCTGACTATATAACCTTGACTTTTAGAAACAAAACAGAATTTAAAAAAATACAACAAAAGCCAGGAAGGAAAGATCTACCTTTAAGGGAGAATGCAATTTCCATAGTGGGAGAGGTTATACACTGCTGAAAAGTCATGTAGTTTGCAAATATGGATACATTTCTGGCTGCCACTAGAAATCTCTCCTCCTCCAATCTGTGGATTGTTAGTGTATGAAGAAGAAACAGGCTGGCTCTCCTCCATATGGTCACATTCAGTTCATTCTGTTACCTTGCAAGTAATGCTCCTTGTTGCCACTGCAAAACCTTAATCCCCAATATGTAGGATGGAGCTCATACCGTTCCATAGATATTTGTGTCTCAGCTTGCTCTGTGCTGTAATGCCTGTCAATATTTTGAAGTAGACAATGTCCCATTTCCAAATGTTTCTTGTTGTCATCCCTGTATTTAGGACTGTCTGCAGGGGTACCACATTTCAATTTTCCATCTGTTGTGAAAGTACCCTAACAATTTTGATGTGCGTGTCTGTGTCCAGGTCACAAATATCTTAAATTCTTTAAATATTTAGATAGTGCATTATCCAAAGCTGGCATGTGGTAAATTGGCGGCCACGGGGTGAATTTCCTTGACATGGAATTTGAGATAAGGCGCTTTTGTACAATGAAGTTCTGCTTGAATGGATTCTAGGCATGTTTATATTCTCTGGACTCCTGAGAATGGGAGTTCAGTTCAGGGATGAAACGAAATCCGGAGCCAAGAGCCTCTTCTCACATTATTCTGTCTTCACCAAGGCAATGGTTCTCTTACCATCGTGGTTAATTCCACTGGATTTGGGAGGAGGTTAACTTCTGATTTTTTGACTTGGGGAGGGCCGCACTCCCTCCCCCGAAAGCTGCAACTAGCAGCCGCTTTGCCGTGCATTGTCGTCTGCAGGGCAAGGAGGAGGCTCCACCCCGTGCGCGTCTGCACTGGGGAGGCCGCCGATGTGCATAGACACGCAGGCTGCTTGGAGAGGAGACGCGATTGAGAGGGGCGGGGGCCAGAGGACTCGTTAACTGCAGGCAGGCTCCGCCTTGGCTGGAAAGGTGCCCGCCACCATTTCGGCGAAGCGGGCAGGTGATGACAACATCACCGCTATTTATGGGCCTTTGTGACAATCGCAGCCTTATATGGGCAAGACGAGAGACCTGCGGAGCGCTCGGCGCGGGCGGGGCTTCAAAGGCGGGTGCGCCCTCTTCTGTCGAGTCGGCCTGAGAAACCCACTGACCTCCTTTCCGGGGAAAATCCCTCCCTCAGTCAGTCCAGCTGTGAGACCAACAAAGAGGCGAGCCCGCCGCCCCCGCCCCGTCCTTCTGCAGCCGCAAAGTACCACCGGATGCGCAGGCTGGTGGTGGGCACGGGAGGAGGGAGAGAAGAAGAAAAGGAGTTGCAGAAGCCGAAGCCCCATTAGCCAGAGATCCGGTTGTCTTCGGAGATTACGACACAACAAGAAAAAGCTGCACTTTGGCTTGCGCTAATAATGCCTGCCTGCCTGGAGGCAGGGCAGGGCTACGTGGTGCAGCCGGCGCGCCTGAGTACAGGCAGAGGCGCTCCGTGTTGTAGGCTACTAGCAGGGTGGCCCTTCTGGGAGGAGAAACGTGCCCTTCTCCAGAACAGCACAGGCGCACAAACAGGGTTTGCATTTCCAAAAGGACGTGGTTGGTTGTGCCCTGTGTTTGGCCTTCTAATCTGCTAAAACACTGCTCTCCCCAGTCCCCACTCCGGATTGTTTTTTGTTTTTTTTGTATGTGTAGTGGGTTAAACCGCTGAACCATGAGCTGTCGAGCGAAAGGTCGGCAGTTCGAATCCGCAACGGGGTGAGATCTCGTTGCTTGGCCAGCTCCTGCCAACCTAGCAGTTCCAAAGCATGTCAACGCGAGTAGATAAATAGGTACCGCTTGCGGGAAGGTAAACAGCGCTCCGTGTTCCAGCCGCATGCTACGCGCTGCGGCAAGGAGAGTCATGCCGGCCACATGACCACGGAGGCGTCTTCGGACAACGCTGGCTCTTCGGCTTTGAAATGGGGATGAGCACCACACCCTAGAGTCGGACACGACTGGACTTAATTGTCAGGGGTCTCCTTTACCTTTACCTCTACTGTAGGCACTGACATTGTTAAGTGTTGCTTTTCACTTCCATCACAGTTCATTTTTCTTTTTAATTTGGGTGACTGTCAGTCACTTTGATGACCCATAACTGGGCCAAAAATGTGTGGCGTGAAATATTATTATTCCAGAAGTGGAGAGATAACTATATTTACAGCACAATCCTATCCAACTATATTTACAGCACAATCCTATCCAACTTACACCACCAGTGTAACCAGCAGTGCAGCGGGAACGGGAGACCCCAGAACGGAAAGGGGATTCAAATCCCCTCTTGTTCTCGCTGCACCACTGGTTATGCCGGTGGTATAAGTTGAATAGGATTGCACTGTTAGTCAGTGGTGAGGGAAAAGCATAGGACTAGTGATTAATATGTGGCACTAGAACCCTGGGAGGAAAAGGTTTAAATCCCTGCTAGGCCAGAAAGTTTATTGGGTGACCTGGGGCTAGACATTTTCTTAGCCTGACCTACCTAACAGGGTTGTTGTAAGGAGAAAAACAATATGCCCCATGCTGAGCTCACTGGAGGAAGACTGGGATAACAGGTAAATAACAATGTTATTATAACATTCAGAATAATTAGTAAGGCACTCTACATGCTTCAAGGCAGCTTCATCTTTAGAGCTATTGCAATGATGAGGTGGTCAAGAAGGCCCTGGTTCAAGTCTCCATCTACCACAGTGGTTCCCAACCTGGGGGTCGGGACCCCAAGGGGGTCACAAAGCGGTTTCTGGGGGGTGGCAGCATGTTGGCTGGATGGTCACACCCAAGATGGCAGCACAGTCCTCCCCCCCCCCCCCCACTACAGAGAAAGAAGTGTCGGATGCTCTCTTGGGACTTGTTTGCTCACCTTGTGTTACTTTCTGCTTGCCTTTTAGCATCTCTGTTAATATTAGCTCACTCTTCCCCCCCCCCCATGGGCCTGTTTATGAGTACAACTTTTAAAATGTGATTTATTTTAAAAAGTGTGATTTATTAAACAGTGTAACTTGTTAAAAACAATGACATCCTGCAGTGCTTACTGACATCACTTCCGGTCCTAGGTCTTAAGGAGGTCCCGACAGATTGTCATTCTACAAAAGGGGGTCCCGGTGCTAAAAAGGTTGGGAACCACTGATGTACCAGCTCACTCAGTGAATGGCTTAAAGCAAGCCTCTCTCTCTCTTTCTCAATATCCCCATACCATGGGACAACAGTCCTCCAAGGCCCTCCCTCCAGGGCTGTCAGGGCCAGCCCATCTATAAGGCCAACTGAGGCAGTCACTTCAGGCAGCAGATTGATGGGGAATACCCACCTCCATCAGTCGGCTTACCTTCACTGCTCCTCTTCCTCGTCCCATTCCCTGGATTAGAAAAGGGAGAGGGGGCAGAGTTGAAGTGTGAAGGAAGGAGATAGAAGGCTAAAGAAAAGGGTCTCTTCTTTTTCCAGTCCAGGGGAGTGGGAGGGGCTGAGACTGGCACATCACTAGGTAAGGGGGGTGATGACAGCATTTGACACGCCACATCAGGCAGCAGGAGGTCTTAGCCTGCCCCCCACACATTGTCATTATTAGGTTTGCCAACTGGCCAGGTTAACAATAAAAGATGGACTCTTGTACAGAAGTTTGATATGTGAAGTTTCTCATGCTGTGGATATAATCATGATAGCCTCCTAATCAGTGCAGATCAAATTGCTGTTTAAGGAACAGCTACAGAGGCCTGTTCAAAAGTAGTCAATAATCCTTGCTGTACTAAGGGTTAGAGAGAGATAATATATGTGCTTTGGGCACCACTAAAAAAAGCACTAAATATGCGTCATACGTACTATTTTCAAGGCTTGAGTTTTGGCAGTGAAAACAAGCTTGGAGATTAAGACCTGTTGAGTCCTGATTCAACATACTGCTGCGCTTCATTTAACTCAATGGCACTGAGAAAATGGATTAGGGGTCCAACTGGAAAATCCTGTCTTTAGAATATGATGGTTATCCTTCATTTCAAAACATCCCACTCCATAGACTGTCATTACACGTGTGTGCTCTCTCTCTCTCTCTCTCTCTCTCTCTCTCTCTCTCTCTCTCGTGTTCTTTATTTTTTTTTATACTGAAATGATTCAAGACTACTTTAAAATCGGGCTGGCAAGGGTACAGAAGGTCAGGAAAGTCAACCATGCTTTCCCAAGGCAAGATGCTTTACCCCTCCTCCTCTCTCTGAGGAATGAACACCACCATCCAATAGACTATCCATGTTAGTCTGTTGTAACAAAACAATCTTAATGACTAACACATTTCTAGTGATATGACATGAGATTTTGCAGGCAAGATCAGATACAGCTGATGGAGTATGAGCTTGCCTACAAAAGCAGTACCACCAGAAATTTGGTGCAATATGATCCTAAGCATGTTTGTGCAGAAATAAATCCCACTAAGGTCAGTGGGATTTACAGCCTAAATCCTATGCATGTTTAAGCAGAGTAGTCCCACTGGGTTCAGTAGGGCTTGCTCCTACCCAATCAGCTGCAGCTTTGATCAGAAATAAGTCTCACTTTGTACTGTAAGCACGTTCAGGATTGCAGCTCGCTCCATGTTTATTGAAATAAACTCTGCTCAGTGGAACCTCTTTCCCAGTAAGTGTGTTTAGGATTACAGGCCTTGTAGGTGCATCACCCCACAGTGCCTGCTGCAAAGAACAGAGAACTTTCTAGATCACTCAAGCAAGTAAACCAACGAATGTGTGTATATATATATAAAAAAACCAACAGGGTAATTTGGCAGTCTAACATGCGCTGGATCATGGAGAAAGCCCGAGAGTTCCAAAAAACCACCTACTTCTGCTTCATTGACTACGCAAAAGCCTTTGATTGTGTGGATCACAACAAACTGTGGCAAATTCTTAAAGAGATGGGGGTACCAGACCACCTTACCTGTCTCCTGAGAAACCTGTATGCGGGTCAAGAAGCAACAGTTCGGACCGGCCATGGAACAACCGACTGGTTCAAAATTGGGAAGGGAGTACGGCAAGGCTGTATATTGTCACCCTGCCTATTTAACTTATATGCAGAGTACATTATGAGAAATGCAGGGCTGAATGAATCGCAAGCCGGAATCAAGATTGCCGGGAGAAATATCAACAACCTCAGATATGCAGATGATACCACCCTAATGGCAGAAAGTGAAGAAGAACTAAAGACCCTCTTGATGAGGGTGAAAGAGGAGAGTGCAAAAGTTGGCTTGAAACTCAACATTAATAAAACTAAGATCATGGCATCTGGTCCCATCAATTCCTGGCAAATAGAAGGGGCAGAAATGGAAGCAGTAACAGATTTTACTTTTCTGGGCTCCAAGATCACTGCAGACGGAGACAGCAGCCATGAAATTAAAAGACGCTTACTTCTTGGAAGGAAAGCTATGGTAGACAGCATAATAAAAAGCAGAGATATCACCATGCCAACAAAAGTTCGCATAGTCAGGGCGATGGTGTTCCCAGTAGCAATGTATGGTTGCGAGAGTTGGACCATAAGGAAGGCTGAGCGCCGAAGAATAGATACTTTTGAACTGTGGTGCTGGAGAAGACTCCTGAGAGTCCCTTGGACTGCTAGGAGATCAAATCAGTCAATCCTAAATGAAATCAACCCTGACTGTTCCCTGGAAGGACAGATACTAAGGCTGAAACTCAAATATTTTGGCCACCTAATGCGAAGTCTGGAGAAGACTCTGATGCTGGGAAAAATTGAAGGCAAAACGAGAAGGGGAAGGCAAAGGATGAGATGGTTAGACAGCATCACCGATGCAATGAACATGAAAATGAGCGAACTCAGGAAGATAGTGGAGGACAGGAAGGCCTGGCGGGATATGGTTCATGGGATCACGAAGGGTCGGACACGACTTAACGACTGAACAACAACAAATTTGGCAGTCTAAGTGGGAATACCTAGAGGGGAACAAGAAACAACACTTCAGAAACTTGGTTCCATTTTTAACAGAAATTGTGAGACTAAACACAGGATAAAGACGTCTCACGGTGCAATCCTATCGCTGGCTTAGACTGGCGCAGCAGCGCTGCTGCGTTGGCCTATGTAAAGCATGTTTTTGGCACCCAGCGAGTAGGGGGCGCCAAGACTCTGCACTGTGAAGTGGGTAAGTGCTGCTCTGAGCAGCGCAGGGCCTGGGGGAGGGCAGGGAGGGGTGTAACAGGGCGGGGAGGGCGGATTGGGCCTGGGAGGGGGAGGGACCGACGTCAGTGTCAGATGCCGGATCCTATCCCCCCTCCCAGGCCACAAGCCCCAACATGGGGCTACTTGATTCTCTGCTACCTAAGGAGTTGGTGGAGAACAGAGTAGCCCCATTGAAGCAGTTGGGGGTTTACCCGGGGTAAGCAGGCAAATCTCCACTTACCCCAAGTAGACTTCCAGTCTCTCCCTTCCCTGGATAGGATTCAGCGTGAGTTGTGCGGCCCGTGCTGAATTTGCCTACACCAGGGGAGGATAGAATTGGGCTGCCGGTCTATTAAAAAACAACAACCCAGGAATGACATAAAAGCTATAGCCAGAGATGTTGAAAACCATTTACATGCATTGAAAAAGGAGAAGGATTAAATTGTACAACTAGTCGCTTTTGCAGATTGTTGGGGGAAAAAATGTAAAGGGATTTATGAGTGATCCAAAACATTGGTTATAATTTTGGTTTGTTTGTTTTTTTTAAGTAGAAGTGCTCCTATATTTAGGTAAGGGTGGAGACTTATACCAGGTGGTAATGAAGCTTACTGTTTATAGCAGCCCAAGATGCTGCTATAGTCTGAAAAGCAACATTGGTTATGCACATATTCTTTTTATAACTTTAGTAGTGTGTGTGTTTAAATAGGTGAGGCGACAAGCCAATTTTACCTGTTGGATAATTTCTCCCCAAACTCAAATACAACAATCAGCTAAACCCTGAGCATAAAGCAAAACATGTCCATCATCAGTTCTCTCCTCCCACCATATTATTTAGGCACAAGTTCATAGGGTTGCCAGTGTTACTTACTAGCAGTGCTTTTAAAAAACATATGTAATAATGGCACACTGGGGGTGGGGGTGGGGGAGCAATCATGCGCAGGGAACCTGTGTAATGGCCAGTGGTGCAACTGTATTGTTCAGTGGGGAAAGGAAAATGGAGACAAGGGTGAAGGTGCACAAAAGTTTGCTAAAGTGCTAAAAAAAATGAAAGGGGGGGGTCAAACTGGGTCTAACCAAAATAGTTTGCTTACTTTACTCTAGACAGGGGAAGTCCATGGCTAACATTCATGCACAAAGGAGCCCTAAATAAAGCAGTTAGAGGGAGGAGAAATGAGAAGAGGGAATGAGAGAGAAACTCCTTAGAAGAAGAGGCAGAGCAAAGGGGGATGTGGTGGGAGAAGGGACGTAGGGAGGTTAGATGGGCGAGAAACCCAGGAGAAGGGAGGGAAGGTTTTGGGGTGCCGAGAAAGAGGGGAGAAGGAAAACAGGGAGAGTCAGTGGGAAAGGAGAAATGTGTAGGCAGCTCAGGCCTCAGCAAAAGGCTGCAGCTGGGAATGGCTCTCTCTGTAGCCTGAGCTGAGGATTACAGGCAAGGGGTGAGCCTAGAAACAGGATGGGAATGCACTTCTCACTCACTTGCAGCGGGGGAGCTGGTCTCTCCCACTGAATAAGAACTCTCTTGACCAATACACCAAGCCTCTGAAGGGAGAGGTTTCTCAGCTCTTGTATGGCTTGAAGGATCAGTCAAGAGAGTTTGTTTGGGGAAAGAAGGTGAGGCTGATCTCAGGCCTCCAGCACAAATGTACAAATCTCTCTCTCTCTCTCTCTGGACAAATGCAGTCAAATTGACTTCACATGCAAGAAAGACAAGGAAAATGGGAGGGGGAGTCTGTGGTGAGGCTGCACGGGGGAACAAGGTTACCTCCTATTCTGTTTTTGCAAGGCTTGAGAGTGTTTAGCTGCAGGGGTCATGGCAGTAAGGGCTGACCAAGCAATTCTCTTTGGGCAAAGAGGGGTCTCTATGGATTTATATAGGCTTTTGCCTCATAGAATCCAATTAGCTGTTTAGGAGGGTGAGTCAATCAAGGGATTTGCTAGTTGAGGTGGGTTCTGCTGCCTTTGTTTGCCCACCCATTTGAAGGTGCGGTAACCGATTACTGAATTGTTCCTAGATTGGAGCTCGACCATAGTGCTGGTGTTGGAGGTGTGAAACCTTTCCTTTGCTTCGCAAAAGTTGTTTTTCCAAACTCAGGAGTCCAGGGAGTCAGCCCAAATGCACCAAATATGCTGTTCCTTCCAGTAGGATTTGGAGCTGGAAGGCCTTGTCTCCATTTTGGAGGCAAAATTCCATTTGAATTTAAGGAGCGTTGAACTCCATGGATGAAACAGAGGCGTCACTAGGACGCGCGACACCCCAAGGCAGGGGGGCGCACGTCACCCTAGTGATGCCCCCCACTAGAACTATCGGCGCAGCCGTAGGTGTGATTTGGGGGGGCACCCAGCTGCACCCTGCTCCGGGTGCCCCCCCGCCCCTTCACATCGCCCTCCGGACGCTCCGAGGCCAGCCCAGGAGCCGGCCTCGGAGCGTCCGGCCTGGCTGGCACTGGCACTGGCTGGCACCAATGCGTCGTGAACTTTTACTGTTTTCGCGCATGCGCAGAGACCGTTTTGAGGGCAAGGGCCTGCCCTCTTGCCCTCGAAACGGTCTCTGCGCATGCGCAAAAATAGTAAAAGTTTGCGACGCATTGGGCCTTCTTTCAGAAGGCCCTGGAGCTCCGGCCGGGCCCGACGCTCCAAGGTCGGCTCCCAGGCCAGCCTCAGAGCATCCGGAGGGCGACTCACATCAGGGGTGCGCGTGTCACCCCTTTGCGCGCGTCACCCCATGGCGGCCCGCTCCCGTCACTTGACGGGAGCGACGCCATTGGGATGAAACATGGTTCAGTGAAAAGTGTGGCCTTCCTGGGCTGTGGATCTGTGGCCTCTCTTGCCATCTGACCTGTAAATAGTCATGTTACTGGTCTGGCCCCTTGCTCTCCAGGCAGGCACCTTGCTCTAAGTGCCTGTGTTTATGTGTGTGTCCCCTGCACATCTTGTCTTAAAGGAAATCAACAGAAATAAAATATTGACCATATAACACCAGCTAATCAGGAACACAAATAAACCCCAGCCTGCTCTCCTGACCTTTTAACAGAAGTCTGATATGTAGAAATCCGCAGGTGAAGTCCATGTCCAGGGGTGGTGTCCAGGCTTGGCCAGGTTGGGCATTCATTGGTCAAGGGTTCTTGTCCACCAAAGGACCTATGTGGCCAGACCAAGCCATGAATCCTCAGTTAGTACCACTGGCAGTAGCAGTGCACAATCGGGGTGGTGGTGGTGTCAGCAGCTCAGTGTAAGACATTTCCCCATAGCAAGCTGGCACCACCACTATTTATGACATGGAATTGAACTCTTATCACCTGCTGATTGCTGAAGTCAGACCTGTTAAAGGAACAGCTACACATGGCCAATCCAAAATAAGTTGGCAACCTAGAAGCCCACCTCACACCAAATGCTGGGTCTTTACTTGTGGCAGTTTCTGATGCCCCTGAATGAAGGTGAAGCTCCAATATTTTAAAGGGACATTCAGCTCAGGATGTCACTGTAGATAGAATGATACTGCAGGATTGCAGGGATGGTAATTACTGGTTCGGTTCAGATCTTGTTTGGTGGATCAAGCTCTGACTACTTTGTGATGCTCCTTCCATTTGTCTCCCATCACACCTGTTTCAAGTTGTGGACCATTTAGTTTGCTCTGTAAACGGCTTTGTGAACTTTTTAAAACTGAAAAACAGTATATAAATCTTTTTATACACAGGCACGCAAGGATGAATGCCCATGTCTAACTTTGTGTATGTTATCTCTACTCAGACAGCTCTGCAGCTGGGCAGCCACAGATCCAATTTCCCTTTGTTTCCCTCTGGAAATGTTTACATTCAAGCTTAATTCTGGTGAGGTGGCTTCTACATTACTCATCTGCCAGTTATGATTATGCTCTGGCAACCCTGAACTCAGGCTATCAGGTTTATATTATATATACCTTGCTTGTAGCTAGGGGTGGGGTGGGGTGGGGGACGAAACGACACAGACATCACTACCTTTGTTACCCCAAGAGGAGTGGACTTTGCTGCTGTGATTTTACAGCTGTGAAGCAGGGTCTTTAAAAGCATGAAGAAAAATAAATGAGTAATATACTAACCAAATGCTTTTAAAATTGCATTACTGGGAAAAAAGGAATCCAGACAGACATTTTATTGCATTTGAGCTCCTGTCACTGTATGCTATATAATTAACCTCCAAGTTGCCAGTTTCTGCCTGGCGTCCAAATACCTACAGTTCAGCTTGATGAACAAAACGGAAACCTATAAAGGGTTTTAAAATAAATCTGGCAGTGATTTCTTTGCAGGTATTGGCTTATGGTGTTATAGGTCTTCATAGAACCGGTCAACTTCATCTTCTTCAGCATCAGTGGTTGGGGCATACACTTGGATTACTGTAATGTTGAATGGTTTGCCTTGGATTCGAACTGAAATCATTCTGTCGTTTTTGAGGTTGCACCCCAGTACTGCCTTTCCCACTCTTTTATTGACTATGAGGGCTACTCCATTTCTTCTAAGGGATTCATGCCCACAGTAGTAGATATGATGGTCACCTGACTTAAATTCGCCCATGCCCGTCCATTTTAGTTCACTGATTCCCAAGATTCCCTAAATGATTCCCTAAATGATGATGCTGTGAAAGTGCTGCACTCAATGTACCAACAAATTTGGAAAACTCAGCAGTGGCCAAAGGATTGGAAAAGGTCAGTTTACGTTCCAATTCCAAAGAAGGGCAGTGCCAAAGTGTGTTCAAACTATCGCACAATTGCACTCATTTCACATGCTAGCAAGGTTATGCTCAAAATCCTACAAGCTAGGCTTCAGCAGTACGTGGACCGAGAACTACCGGACGTACAAGCTGGGTTTCGAAGAGGCAGAGGAACTAGAGATCAAATTGCCAACATGCGCTGGATCATGGAGAAAGCACGAGAGTTCCAAAAAACCACCTACTTCATTGACTACGCAAAAGCCTTTGATTGTGTGGATCACAACAAACTGTGCAAATTCTTAAAGAGATGGGGGTACCAGACCACCTTACCTGTCTCCTGAGAAACCTGTATGCGGGTCAAGAAGCAACAGTTCGGACCGGCCATGGAACAACCGACTGGTTCAAAATTGGGAAGGGAGTACGGCAAGGCTGTATATTGTCACCCCGCCTATTTAACTTATATGCAGAGTACATTATGAGAAATGCAGGGCTGAATGAATTGCAGGCCGGAATCAAGATTGTCGGGAGAAACATCAACAACCTCAGATATGCAGACGATACCACCCTAATGGCAGAAAGTGAAGAAGAACTAAAGAGCCTCTTGATGAGGGTGAAAGAGGAGAGTGAAAAAGTTGGCTTGAAACTCAACATTAATAAAACTAAGATCATGGCATCTGGTCCCATCAATTCCTGGCAAATAGAAGGGGCAGAAATGGAAGCAGTAACAGATTTTACTTTTCTGGGCTCCAAGATCACTGCAGACGGAGACAGCAGCCATGAAATTAAAAGACGCTTACTCCTTGGAAGGAAAGCTATGGCAATCTTAGACAGCATAATAAAAAGCAGAGATATCACCATGCCAACAAAAGTTCGCATAGTCAGGGCAATGGTGTTCCCAGTAGCAATGTATGGTTGCGAGAGTTGGACCATAAGGAAGTCTTAGCGCCGAAGAATAGATGCTTTTGAACTGTGGTGCTGGAGAAGACTCCTGAGAGTCCCTTGGACTGCTAGGAGATCAAATCAGTCAATCCTAAATGAAATCAACCCTGACTGTTCCCTGGAAGGACAGATACTAAGGCTGAAACTCAAATATTTTGGCCACCTAATGCGAAGAGAGGACTCTCTGGAGAAGACTCTGATGCTGGGAAAAATTGAAGGCAAAAGGAGAAGGGGAAGGCCAAGGATGAGATGGTTAGACAGCATCACCGATGCAACGAACATGAAAATGAGCGAACTCAGGAAGATAGTGGAGGACAGGAAGGCCTGGCGGGATATGGTTCATGGGATCACGAAGGGTCGGACACGACTTAACGACTGAACAACAAATTGGCTTATGGTGGTCTACAGGTGCAGCACAACCTGGAACGCTGCCTGATGCCATCTTGGGTTTGCCGCCTTTGTGCTCCAAAACACACAAAAACTCTTACTGTGCTCCTTGCACACTGTCACCAAACCCAGACAGCACCTCATGGACTCTCATGCTGTCCCTGTAAATAAAACCAGGTTTAACATCAGCACACAAGGAGCACAGTAAGGAGGGGAATGATCTGCGGCTTACATTGGTGGCCTGCATTGGCAGCGAGTTGGGGGGAGGCAGCAGCAGTATACGTGGGGTGAGAGGCACCCCAAATCAACCACCCTCGTGGACCTCTTTCAATCTGCCACTGATGCCACCTGCATCAGCTGGCCTCATAGATGGGCCGGCCATGGTGGTCTATGCTTATTACCAATTTGCGGGAAACCTCCTCTTACTGGAGCAAGCATTCTTCTCTCCTTCCTTCTTTCAGCTGCAACAGCAGGGCCACTGCCATCCCACCACTCACCACTGCAGCCTTAGATATCAAAACCTCCAAATGACACTCCTATTTGTTGGTTTCTTTTAAATCACACAGCAACAGAGGCAGGGCCACAGGTCCCCTTTCTGGAACATGCTACCCACAGCAACAGCTTCTCATACTTCACAATAAGGCCTGCTGGGATGTGTCTAGGCAAGTATCCAACAATGCTGAACCCTGACCCCACCCCTGCATGCCCCCAAATGAACTATCAGCGCTTGCAGGGCCAGCGCCAAGGTTGAGGCTTCTGCTGGTGCCCCCTCCTCTTATTTATCATGGTGGTAGGTGTGGCAGCAAGCTGCATAGACTTTTTTCTCCCATGTCTGCAGCCAAGGCAAAGGGACCGCCCATAGCAGGCGGTCATTGGTTGCTGCTTATACCCAACCCCTTCCCTGGACGTCAGGGTAAGCTTCAGAAGGGGGCCCCTCTGGTGTGTTGATGTTGCCCCCCTGAGCATTTGGCAGCCACCACTGTCGGGGTGTGTGTGTGTGTGTGTGCGCGCGGGCGCGCGCGTGTGCATATGCGTGCATTGCAGCAGACTATCTAATATCTCCACCACTGAAGGAAAACACTGGAGTCTTGGCAAATGGTTTGTAGTGGCTGAAGCCCCAGTGGAAGGCATTCAGCAGGCACAGCCAATCCCATGGGTCATGGTTTGTCAAGCCTGGGCTCACATCACCCCGGGGAAGACATTTTCCTGCCTCTCCCCACTGTCTCCTAGTGCTTTCAAAACAAGCAGAGTTGCTCCTTTTTTTTCTTTTTCTTTTTTTACCAGGCGGTTAGCAGGATGTCCAAGTCAACATCTGTGATGGAGATAACATTCCTGTCTAATTAGTGGGCTGTGAGCAAAGAGAACTTCCTTTTTTCTCTCTCCCCCCCAGGACAGCAGAAACAGCTCAGACTAGAAGCCAAGGAAGGTCCAGGCTCAAGCTGCCTGTTGAGAGATCTGCTGCTGCTGCTGCTGCTGCACTGGAGTGCAACGTGCCATGACAGGGTCTCCTGTTTCCCACAGTCCGCCTGGGTTCATCTTCCCACTGCAAAGGTTGCAACTGCTGTTTAGAAACATATTTGGAGAGTGATGTGTTTGTAAAGGATGTTAGAATACTAGACAGGCTCTGAAGCCCTTTCCGATTCTACTACAGAATCAGAATTTCTCAAATGTGTAGGAAGTACATACACATTTGGTGGTGGGGGCCTCAGACAGGGACCACCATGCATGGTAGCAGTAGCATTCCTATGACCGCCCCCCCCCCGCGCTGGAAGTGATGTAATGGCAGCAGCTGTTATCACTCACTCAGAGGCGCAGGGCGGGCCAAACACGCCGACAGCTCTCCTCACTTGCCCTGGCGAACAGGCCCGATCCCGACGGCTGGGGGCCCACCACCCCAAGACCCCCACCGCTGATGATGCCACTGCATGGTAGTAAACCCTCCTATTTAATCATACCTGACAAAGTGGCCACAAAATGGCTTAGGATGGAAGGGGGAGCAGGAATGTCCCTTCTGCAAGCAGAACACTGCTCAAGGTTCTTGGGATTGAAGTCATTCCATGGTGGCTTTGGATGAAAAGCAACTAAACAGCCTATTTGTTTTCATGATTCCCATCAATGGCCAAATTCCAAAACCTAAATTAAGATTTTTGCATAATAATGCAGCATGGCTCACTGCATTATAATTAAAATGGTGCCCCTTCTTTCCTGCCCCAAATAATCTCCAGGTCTAGTAGCCCTTCATCTATTGCACTTATCCCTTTAGTTCCAGTTGGACTTATCTCCCCCTTGTCCTCCCAGCACCCACTTGCTCCAAAACATTTCTCACCCACCCTTCTACCCTACTGGAAGGTAGGGTGTATGTGCCTATTCCCCCCACCCCACACAAAACCAGGTGAAACTATGCCCATCTGCTAACAGTGCTCAGATCAGGCTTGAGACTGATGGCAGATATCCCAGGAATGAAGAACAAATAATTGTGGAAAAATGGAGAATAGGTTGGGGGGTTTCCTGCCCAGTGGCAACGCTGTGTAATTATAAACACAGAACAATAGCTCTTCTTGTTTCTGTGGCTGCTAAACCAGACACCTGCAGAACTTCCTGCATCCAGTAGGCTGAAGGACAACTTATGTGTTTCTGACAACCCCCCCCCCCCCTTGCAGCATAGTTTACATTCTGGTTATAATCTTCTTTGTTCCCCACAGAGTTAACACTGAAGCAGAATATTTCAGACTCTGAAAGGAGGATGTGGTTACTTGCCCTGCCTCTTTCGAGATGTATTCTCATCTTTCAGACATGCTTCTCCAAGCAGCCAGGGGGGTGATTTTTCTGCATTAACCCTGAGTGAGTTCTCAGTCTCCTGCAGGGAAAGGCTTACCCAGGCTTAGTCACAGCCTTATGGTGGGGAGGTGCTCAGGTCCTCCTAGCACTCAGAACAACTTTATAAGACCGCTGCAGGACAGATTCACTAGCCAACAAACTATTTAAGGCACAATTAATTTCCACAGTACCCCATTTCAAAGCATTGAGCAAACATCTGCCAGTTGGCACTAGTCACTACAACAGTTAAGGTTGCAAAATAATTTGTTTTGTACTCCAAACCCCACATGCCGGTTCAAAAGAGCATGGCATTCCATCACTGACATGTCGTAAGTAAGCAGAATTGTTTTTCCATATTTGGTCTCTCTCCCTCTTCTCCCTGCCTCCCCTGGCCACCACTCCCAACAACCTCAGGTGATTATTTCTAGAGAAAAAAAAATCAGAAATTCGCCCTGTTTTAATTATGACAGTATGGTTGTTTTAAAAAGCCATTTTGTTTGTATATAGTTGGTTTGCATTACACACAGTGGTCTCCCAGTCAGCATCATTTTGAACTTCAGAAGATGAAACTTGGTAAAGAGCAAAAAGTTTCCCCACTGAGCTGAGCTGGCCTTGCCAATTGCTAAATTCAGATAAAGAACAACAAAGTTATGTAAACATTTGAAGATATGTCCCAGCATATGTGCATCCTATTATTAACAATGAATCTCATTACCAGTAAAAAAGAACAGAAGGTCCTCAAGGCCCCGACATGCAAAGTGGTGTGTGAGATGTGCAATAAATCTGCACATGCATGCATGACCTATAGCAAGATAATTTAAGAATTCTTTCCAGAAGGAAATAGTTGGTTTATTGCTTGTGATGATAGTCACGCCAAAAGTAGATTACTTTTGTGATATAGTGCCATAAATGGACATGGTGTTTTCTTTACACAGAATGAGAGGACAAGTCTCTGTCCCTAGACTCTAGAATAGATTGACACAATGGAAATAAAAGAGGAGGAAGAGGAGGGAAACGGAGGCCAGGGAAGAATATGCAATTGCTTAACTTACATGTACTTAAGCTTGGTTATGGGAAGATAATACTTTTGTTAGAACCAGCCAATATTCCTGAAATGTGTGCACTTGTGTTCCTCAGAACTCTGTCACGTTGGATGTGTCAAAATACACATACAGTATTAAAAGGGGGAGGACATTCTTGGAACAGCTTGAGTTACATGGGTAAAAAGCCATGGCAGAAAAAGTTTTAAAAATGATAAGAACAGGCAACACGAGTTCATTCATGCAAAAAAAATATAGTATTAAAATACAATAATGTCTCAGCATTAAAATCTCAAGTAAAACCTGTACAAAATCATGTTTAAAAACTATGTTTCTCTCAAATTCCATTGAGCATCCTCAGGCAAGTCCACATCATGTTTGTGGGAGAGATTATATTGTTGAGATAAGACTGAAAGAATTTGCAGACTAAGATGACAGCAGCGAAGCCCTTGCTAAAGGTTAGAACTGTGTGTCGTGCAGTATATCATCAATGTGACAATCTATATGTGGGTTAAGCCGTTATTTCCCATGAATATTGTCATTATGTGCCATGTATAAAGAACAGGATGTCATCATCACCTCACATAAAGAAACACCTCCCCCTAATTGTTCAATATGAATTCATTTCAACATCTGCAAAATTTAATACATTGCCTATTGCCAGCCATATGACAAAACAACACCCACTTTCCAGATGAGAATACTGTACTACAAACAGGAGATGTCGGATATACACTACACAGATAAGCAACCTCTCCTGGTTTTAGAAGTAGGTTTACTCTGTATGCCAGGTGCAAGGAAGTGGCAACAGGATACAGGTATCTTGTTGTCTTGTTTCGTCTCTGAGGCATCTGGTGGAAGATACAGGAAGCTGGACTAGACGGCCCTTCAGCCTGATCCAGCAGGGCTCTTCTTAAGTTCTTATGTACCAACAGCAGTGCGTCCATGATCATCTTACATTGCAGCAATATGCGTTTCTGTTGAATCCTCTCACAAAATATTTTGAACATACAATATTGAAAACAAACGGTTTTGCCAGAAATATTCTGATCTGGTCATCAAGGAAACTAAATGCACTGGAGGACTGCCATCATAATAGCCAGCTACTTCATGACCTCTCAATTAGTGGGCCACAGAAGAATTTAACAGAGTCATTTATCTTGGATTCCATATATAACCTCTGGCTGTGAACAAGTCCATCGGGAAAGACAGCCTCACTTATTTTAAGTGAGCATTTTCTAGAAAACAGTGATATGTATCTGTTTTGTTGGGGTGTATTAGTACTGCATTATGGACATTTCTAATCTGAAATTTCTTCTGCCCGCAGAGTTTGGATAGCAAGCTGTGCCCTGACTTCATGTAAATGCTTGGTTTGAGCAGCTTCAATCTCTAGACAATGATTAATCAAACTCTGGACAAAACAGAGAAGGGTAAGAGAAGCAGACTGACAAAGCACAACACTTGCACAAGACAACCACAGGTTAGGGCTAGAAGAGAATTTAATTCCCACTGCTCTAAGCGCTAGAAGAGAATTAAACCCACTGCTCTAAGCACTAGGCGACACCATCTCAAACAGTCTGCCACCTTAGTAAGTGGCCTGTTCAGATGACAAGGCTTACAGTGCAAGCTGATGCATGCCTACTCAGAAGTAAGCCCCATTTCAGGAGGACTTACTCCCAGGTAAGTGTGTATAGGAACAGCTATTTTTTTTAAAAGGTGACAAATGTTTCATGTGAGCTATTTTAGGAACTTTAGGTTTTGCAGCCAGTGGTGGATAAATACATACATTGTAACTGATGAAGCACAACACAGCAACATTGTAATGGAGCCACAGGGCAGTTTTCATTAAGTTTATTAAGGAATAGAACAATACAGTATATGGTGTCTGAGCTAAGATAACAAAGGGGAAGTACTGCAAGGACAAAGAGAAACAGGGAATGCTATATGCATTAGAGAAAAAAAAGTCCACTACTATAGCCAAGCTGTGTGAAGCAAGAAGCATCAACCTAATAATAATTACTGAGCATTTGTATAGTGCTTTCAAAAGTGTATGAAACACTTCACATGAATTATCTTGATGCAATATTTACAACAACCCAAGGCAAGCAATTATTATTTATAATACCCATATTGCAGCTGGGGAAACTGAGGCTGAGAGCAGCTCACCTCAGGCCACCTAAGGTGTTCATGGCAGAACTGAGATTTGAACAAGTCCTGATTTGCACCTCAGTCTCTTAGCCACGGCACTACAACATACTCTTTCTGTGTCAAGGCCAAAGGACAAGAGGGGTTTTCCCTGCCCTTCCCAGCATTAGCAAGGCCCTCAGCAATTCCCCTTTGCAGAGGCAAAAGGAATAAGACATTCACAGCGCAATCCTAACCAACTTTCTAGCACCAGTGTAGCCGTGCCAACAAGGGCACACACTTCATTTTGCAGTGCAGGAGCAGTCATGGAGGCCACTTCAAGGTGAGGGAACATTTGATCCCTTTCCTTGGGGCTGCATTGTGGCTGCACCAGCACTGGAACGTTGGTTAGGATTGCGCTGTAAAAGGCAGGACCGAACAGAAACACCTTTGTCCTCCTACTTTTCTGCCATGTTCAAGCTGAAACTCAAAAGGCTTCCCAAATCTCAAGAGATGTTAAGGCCACTTTGAGAATGACGAGTGATTGTTTGGTGAGTAGGAGGAGATGCATGTTTCGAGGCCCCCCAACTTGATACAAAAAGGGGTTTGGAACTGTTGCCTTCACATCACCTGCATATTTTAAAGGTTTGCCAGTAAATCTGTGGCTTGTCCTGATAGCGCAACAATACCACCCAAGCCCCAGAGCCTTGGAAGGAAGTGATAAAATAGCTAATGTATGCAGGCTCTTACATACACAATGCAAAGTCACAGTGCCTGCAGCTGTTTTTTCCTGTTCTGTGTTTATGGTAGGGCATGAACGTTAACCACTGTAGAAACATACCAGGCCTGTTCTCCCTCCCAGACTTTTCCTGCACGTCTCTGACAATGCCCCGTCTTTGCTACAGGCAGGAAATGTTCCTCTTCCAACCATGCAGAGAGAGCAAGCATGGAATTGGAGTCGTATGCCCAAATTAAAAGTCTTGAAAATCTAAGCTTCCATCCCACATTGTTCCAGCTTGAAAGTATGCTGACAACTCAGAAATCAGAGAAACAGACAGACACACGTTTCCATGAGTCGAGAAAATGGTGGCTTGATGTGCCTTGTGAACATCTCGGATTTTCTCGTTCCCATCTCCAGGCCACTTTCTAGTAGTAAAGATGTTACAAATATACACACCATGTTTTCCCGAAAATAAGACAAGTGTCTTATATTAATTTTGGCTCCAAAAAATGCAGGTGGTCTTATTTTCAGGGAGGTCTTATTTTCCCAACCTGTGGCGTGAAACCCCCCCCCCCCGGCACTTACTTTGACCGATTAAAGCTTCATTCTTTCCCGAGGGTGCAAGGCCTGGATGGCCTGTACTCGAGTCCTCTACCATGGAGACGACATGCTAGAGAGACTCTGCAAGGTTGCAGCCACCTTGCTGGCCTCTCTAGCACGTCATCTCTATGGTGGAGGACTCAAGTGCAGGCCGTGCAGGCTTTGCACCCTCGGGAAAGAACAAAGGTTAAATCGGTCAAAGTAAGTGCTGGGGGGGTCGCGGGGGTGCTGGGGGGTTGCATCTGGCTGATGATCCTAGCTAGGTCTTACTTTCAGGGAGGACTTATATTGACGAGTGCCAGCAAAAATCATGCAAAAATGACAGTAGGTCTTATTTTCAGGGTAGGTCTTATTTTCGGGGAAACAGTATTCTGCAAGCAGAATAAAGTGGCCAGATTACAAACTGAATGTCTTTAATAAATTGACAGCTGCAATAGAGGATCGCAGGTCTGGCTTCGCCTACTCCACCCAGTCACTTGCCGTCTCCTCTTGCCTGCTGGGGGCAACACAAGAATCCTATTTGCTCTAGCTAGCAGAAGGATGCTAGACCAAGGGAGGAGTGACGTAGGATGGCTGCATCCTCTTTTGCAGTTGTGAACGTAGGAAGCGGCCTCATGCCGAGTGAGATCATTTGTCTATCCTAATGGCAGCAACGCTCCAAGTAGCCAGTCATTTTGTTTAATGTCTTAGCCAAAAACAGTGATCCCCAGCAGCAAAGCTCTCTAGCAAGCTCTTCGCACAGCCAAAGGACTGAGTAAGAGTACAGCTTCTTCCCCCCACTTCCTGGCACTATTTCCTGAAGCTGACTAGGCCCAATAGTGCCCTGCTTGAGAAATCTGGCAGGAACATTGCTGTTTGAGCAGTTACGCTTGCAAGAAAACACTCAAGGGCGTTGAAACATTGTTCTTTAAATATTTATTGTTAGTTGTCCAGTCTAACAAGGTGGGGTCATTCCGTGTCAAATCAACCAATAAAAAATATATTTTGGAACTTGATGTCACGGATTTTGCTCATTTTCGGTACATTTGTAGCTTACCATGAGATGTTTAAAAATTATTTTTTTCAGATTTTTTTGTCCATCCGTTTTTGAGATATTGAATGTTCAAAATTGCCAAAAAAGGCCAAAATCCACTTGTCACCATACATTCAAACGCCAGGTACAGGATAACGATGAATGCTACAGACATGGGACAGGTGTCGTTTTAAAGCTTATGAATAGGGCTTTCATTTGATATACAACATGACAAAATTGTAAATTTTCAAGAAATTCAAAAATATTCAAATAATATTAATTTTGAAATTTTGAAAAATTGAACTTTTTTAAAAATTTCAAAAAAATCACACTTAAAGGTATATGTCTTGTAGTCAATCAGTCAAAATTTCAAGATGGTATCTCAATGGTATCATACAAAAATTAAATTTTCTTGTTGGCAGTGACCAGGAATTAAACCCCTCAAGTCCATTTTTCTACAGTTTACATTGATAAAATTAGGTGGTAAACTGAAATGAATCCAAAAATTTATAACAGGACTTATAGAGATAGATTTATAGAGCATGAATTCACTTTCTATTCTTTTACAGGATCAGCTTTTTGGTAAAACTATCAAAATCATGAGCTTTTTACTTCTGTCCGTAGTTTTAAAAATTTCCTTTAGTTGCTGAATAATTTCTGAATCAGCACAGTGATATTTTTCCTCATCTAAATCATCTTCAGAAGTAAAAAATAATTATTTGTAGGTCCTTTTAATCTTCCCCATCTTTTCTTTGCACTTTAGATACTTTCTTCTTGCACACCGGAGACTCACCAAGGGAGGTCAAAGAGGCATTTAAGTGGGTTTGGACAGTGTGTTTTTAGTGAAGGTTTCTAGGACATTTTTGTTGTGAAGCTGCTTTATTAGTCTTTATTAATTCATTAACTGTTTGATAATTACATGATTTGAAATATGGAGGAGAATAAGTGGTCAAAAAACTGTTGCAGCCCTTTTAAAAAAAGGGGGGCACTGGGTTAGTAAAGACTTGAGGAATGTAACTGATTGGATGGTTTCACTAAATAGTGAAATCAAACCACACATGAATAGAAGCCTTGTCAGATGGAAAACAATATACTTGAAAAGGAAATTCCTCCTGAGAATTATGAGATTCCTGGTCTTAGTCATATAAAGGAGTCTGAGTATTTGGACCCTGATACAGCTTTAAGCCACTTAAATGCCTCTTTGACCTCCCTTGGTGAGTCAAGAAGAAAGTATCTAAAGTGCAAAGAAAAGATGGGGAAGATTAAAAGGACCTACAAATAATTATTTTTTTACTTCTGAAGATGATTTAGATGAGGAAAAATGTCACTGTGCTGATTCAGAAATTATTCAGCAACTAAAGGAAATTTTTAAAACTACGGACAGAAGTAAAAAGCTCATGATTTTGATAGTTTTACCAAAAAGCTGATCCTGTAAAAGAATAGAAAGTGAATTCATGCTCTATAAATCTCTCTCTATAAGTCCTGTTATAAATTTTTGGATTCATTTCAGTTTACCACCTAATTTTATCAATGTAAACTGTAGAAAATGGACTTGAGGGGTTTAATTCCTGGTCACTGCCAACAAGAAAATTTAATTTTTGTATGATACCATTGAGATACCATCTTGAAATTTTGACTGATTGACTACAAGACATATACCTTTAAGTGTGATTTTTTTGAAATTTTTAAAAAAGTTTAATTTTTAAAAATTTCAAAATTAATATTATTTGAATATTTTTGAATTTCTTGAAAATTTACAATTTTGTCATGTTGTATATCAAATGAAAGCCCTATTCATAAGCTTTAAAACGACACCTGTCCCATGTCTGTAGCATTCATCGTTATCCTGTACCTGGCGTTTGAATGTATGGTGGCAAGTGGATTTTGGCCTTTTTTGGCAATTTTGAACATTCAATATCTCAAAAACGGATGGACAAAAAAATCTGAAATTTTTTTTTTAAACATCTCATGGTAAGCTACAAATGTACCGAAAATGAACAAAATCCATGACGTCAAAGATTTTTCATTGGTTGATTTGACACGGAATGACCCGGTGGGCAAAACCCCTTCCCTGCAACTGATCCCCAATATTTTGATCCTGCGTGTTGTGAAAGAAGAGAAGCATCTCAAGAGCCTAAAAAAGAAGTTAAGTGCAAACACCAGTGTTGTGGATATTATCTTGGTAAGAAAATAAAGGCAAATGCAACAGAAGCACCTATAAGTAGACTTACCTGATCCATACCTGGACAGCATGCTAGACCTTTAGGAGAAGGAATGTGGGCAGGTGTAGCTTGTTAAACCCTTAGAACACAATCCTAGGCATGTCTACTCAGAAGCAAGCCCCATTGTGTTCAATGGCACTCTGTCCCGGTATGGATCTGGTCAGCCTACCTATAAGGATAGTGCTGAGAAGTAGCAAGTGTTTGCACTGGGTTTTCGGGCACGAGCCGTTTCCCTATCAAACCACCAAAACAAAAAAGGAAAGCTGGGTGTGGCAGGTACAGCCACTGGCCACATGATGAAGGAAGCAGATACCCGCCAGAGTATGGCTGGAAAGAGGTCATTCTAGACGAGAAGCAGAAGTAGTAACTGGAAGGAGCTGCATTAAGGTGCAGGTGAAAACAAACAAAGCAGTCATAGTCTAAAGGTTACAGTAAGGAGTTACAGCCCAAAGGTATGGACTAATTGCCCTGCTGTGTAACTGTAGGTTTTTGTGTCTGCAGATTGAGAGCTTGAAATGGGATTCCTTTGTTAAGTTCAAATGAAACTTCAAATAATTTAGCCTAGAGATGTTGTGCTGCTAAGCCATAAGGCAAAGCAAGAAAAGAACGGGCTGTGGCACATTTTGGCTCTGCTATTCCTGAACTCTTAGGAGGTGGCAAGCAATTACATTGACTTCCGTTGCAAAAAGTCACAGCAGTAACCGGTGGAGTACCGAGGGTGACACCCAGGTGGGCCACTCAAAGCCTCTGCCTTGAGTCCCCCAGTGGAGGCCAGGGCTATCGGCTGGTCAGTGGCGCATTTGACACCCTGGGCAGACCGCCCCTCTGCCCCATCCTTGGTACGCTATTGGCAGTAATAGGTGGCTGGATCTAAAACCAATCCTCCTTCCCATGCCTGCAACTGCTCTCATTGCAGATGGGTGGGCGTTCCCTAAAACATGGCACTGGAGGCCCAAACCCAAGACCGGGGGAACTTGGGCAGAAGAATTTGCAGATGAAGAATTTGCAGACTTCAGGGGCAGAAAGAATTTGCTCAGATTCACAATATAAAGACATCTAATAGCTTTATTGGGTTAGATCAGTGACCAATTAGCCCAGCATTCCCTCTTGAACAGCTCTTTTTGTTGGCTTCAAAGCAAAAGTACTCAAGATGGTTATCCCTGTGACAAAGATCAGCAAGGTAGGAACCACTCCTCTTTGACAAGTATCCAACAGCGTAAGACACTAATGGAGAACGGCAATCCTGGTGTCCTGCTTCTCCATTTTGATCTTCTAACCTCTGGGACCATTTTCAACAAAAACAGTGCTTGCTTTGACCTTCTTACTGGTCAAAATGGTCACAGATGTTTTTTTTTATTTTCTATTAACCTGTCTGGTACATTTCTGATAGTTATACCACTGATCAACAGCATTGCCCCTTACCAAAAATAAATTGTGCTGATTTCATTGGGTACCTTCAGAACTGGCTCTACCATTAGGAAGTGTGAAGAAGCCCACCTTGGAGAGCAGGTGTCAGGGTACCAGTAAAGGACCAAAAACTGTTAATTATTTAGGCTTGGATTCAAATGTGCCATTGTGTAGAAGATGCCTTCCGCTTGGGGGCAGAGGGGCATTTTTGCCACTTCTACCTTACTGCTGCAGCTGCCGATGCCACATCCTCAGGAATGGGGGGGCACAGAGGGCTGCACGGGATAAGACGACCTGGAAAAGCCACCTTCTGTAAGCAGAGCTCACAGCAGTTAGGACCAACTACCATATTTTTACCATGATGCATCTCTGGCTTATCCTAGCATCTTTGGCTTATCCTAGCATCTTTAACAGTGCAATCCTATCCAACTTACACCATCGGTGTAACCCAGTGCTTCTCAATTATTTTCTTTCATGCCCCCCCTAGGAAGAAGAAAAAATTTCGCGCCCCCCCGCAATAGTTAGTGTATGCTTTGCGCCACTTAAAGGGGTTCCGTAAAGGGGGGCGCGGGCTTGCAATAGTGTATGCGTGTATGCTTTGCACCACTTAACTAGAGTGTAGGAGCCTCCAGCGACGATCTACTTCACCGGGATCTGCTTCCGGGGAGCAGATCGTTCCTCTGCTCCCCGGCGCGAACTCTGTAACGCGCCTAGGAGCGCTCTGCAGAGTTCACGCTGTGAATCACGAATGCGCAAGACGACGATTGGCAACATCGTCATCTTGCGCATGCGTGAACTCTGCAAAGCGCTCCTAGGCGCGTTACAGAGTTCGCGCCGGGGAGCAGAGGAACGATCTGCTCCCCGGAAGCAGATCCCGGTGAAGTAGATCGTCGCTGGAGGCTCCTACACTCTAGTTAAGTGGCGCAAAGCATACACGCATACACTAACTATTGCAAGCCCCGCGCCCCCCTTTACGGAGCCTCGCGCCCCCCCTGGGGGGCGCGCCCCACTATTTGAGAACCGCTGGTGTAACCAGAGGTGCAGTGAGAACAGGAGGCCCCAGAACGGCAAGGGGAAATCCCCTTGCCGTTTTGGGGCCGCCCATTCTCACTGCGCCGCTGGTTACACCGGTGGTATAAGTTGGATAGGATTGCACTGTTAGTCTGGTTAAGATTTAGCAAAGCAAAGCCTTGCCCAACATGACTTTGTCAAGGCCCTCTCTTCAAACAGAATCCCCCTGTAGAAGAGAGTGACCTTAAGGCAGGAAACATTCTCTGCAGAAAGGGAATGAAGTAAATTACTAAAGCGGTCTTTATTACAGATCTGCAAAACAAATCCAAACAATGCGTTCTCTTCATTCAGTTTATAAACAGCAGCAACGGAGCTTGTGGCAGCAGCCAAAAAGTGAAGATGAACTAAATTGCCTCCAGACAGAGGTGGGGAGAGGACACAGGCTGGAGAGATAAGGCAGCCGGACTGCTTTTAAACAAGATCTGCCACTATCTCACAGACACCTGTTGTTAACTCCACTGGGTCTAGGCTGGGTCAAGTGGGTGAGGGAGGTGACCTCAGCAGAAGTCCTGAATTAGAGGAGAGCCTGGGGTGGACCCTGTTCTGCCCCAGTGAGCAGCCACCCCCACTAAGCTCAGCTTCGCTGCTGCCCCACCAAGGAAGGAAAGGTGCCATCTGCTCCCTCCAATTCACAACTAGTCCAACTCCTAGAAGGTTTTTCCATTTTCCCCTGATCCCCTCCAAGTAAACAGACAAGTAGGACAAATGCAAAAAACCCTGGTGGGTATTAGACGGTTGTCTTCTTGGCTTGCTCAGGGCCCAAGAAGCTTCTTGAGAAAGGCTTCAAGTTGATCCTCATCTTTTATCCCCACAAACTTATCCACCACATCACCATTCTTCATAGCCAGGACTGTGGGCACTGCCGAAACCTACACACAGGGATACAATGGGAAAGACACAATTGGAACACTCCACTGACCTGTGAATATCATTTCAAACGGGAAAGCAAACATTACAACAAAGGCAGGGCTCTTAAAGAGGTGAATGATTAATGTTTCCTCAAACTGAAGGGTTCCCAGGAAGTTTAGCAGTATAATTTCAATCTCTTTTACAAAAATGGTTTGTCACACTTATCGAACTCCCGTGAGGAGGAGTTTGGTAGAAAGAGGGTTTCTGTTGACATATCCACACACTGTTCCACACTCAAGTGGGTCAACCAATCCACATTCCCGAGGATTCTGAGAAGTTCCTTGTTTGGGAAACACAGCAAAGTCCTACTGCTCTTGTATTTGGGAGGACCAGGCTCCATTTTGACTCTATCAAATCAATTTTAAACAGGTTGTTTATGTTAATGCAACTTCTTGAGCACAAAAGGTTCTGAAAATACAACCAAAAAAAGAAAAAAGATAGAACACATACACCCAGAAATTTCACAATATGACATAAAATGCGTCATGCCCATTTGCTAAAACATTTGGCTGTTTCAGCATGAAAGTCAATGGAACGAATTAGTTGTTGGTTAAAATGTAGAGGGGAAGAGGAGACTTTGCCCAAGTTTCAGGGTTACACTGTCACCTCTTGGAAAAGGAAGACCATGAGGAGAGACGGTAGTATTCTGGAGTATTGCGTCCAGTTCTGGTCACCGCACCTCAAAAAGGATATAGTTGAATTGGAAAAGGTGCAGAAAAGAGCGACCAAAATGATTCGTGGGCCGGAGCACCTCCCTTATGAGGAAAGGCTACAGCGTTTGGGGCTTTTCAGTCTAGAAAAAAGGCACCTGAGGGGGGACATGATTGAGACGTATAAAATTATGCATGGAATGGAGTGGATAGAGGGAAGTTCTTCTCCCTCTCGCACAACACCAGAACCAGGGGACATGCACTCAATTTGAGAGGAGGGAGAGTTAGAACGGACAAAAGAAAATATTTCTTCACCTAGCGTGTGATTCACCTAGTGTGTGATTCATCTGTGGAACTCCTTGCCATAGGATGTGGTGATGGCACCTGGCCTAGATGCCTTTAAAAGGGGTTTGGATAGATTCATGGAGGAAAAGACCATCACAGGTTACAAGCCATAAGCAACCTTCTGGTTTTAGAAGTAGGTTCTCTCTGTGCCAGGTGCAGGGGAGTAGCAGCAGGAAACAGGTTATCTTGTTGGCTCTGTGCCCCCTGAGGCATCTGGTGGGGCCACTGTGTGATACAGGAAGCTGGACTAGATGGGCCTTTGGCCTGATCCAGCAGGGCTCCAGGCAGGGTTCTTCTGGTAGTTGCTTAAAAGCTTACTATGGTATATGGTGAGTTTAACGGTGTGAAAAGGTGGCCACGTGGCAAGCCAACATTAATCACACATAACAAAGAGATGATAGCATGGCTAGAGCCATGGGAAATCACTCCTTCTCACGGTTACCCAAAGTTATAAAACTTTTAAGCAGCTCACATTCATCTTTGTTCAGTCTATTCGTGCCATCAGGCTCACATAAACTAACACCCGAGTTCTGTAGATGTCACTACCAGACATTACTCTTCCCTAACTGTGTTTCTAAACAGCGCATACAAGGAAACAGGGAGACAATGGATGAATGCGTACTGTATGTCTTTGCAATGTCAAAGCTGTTGAGTGCAAGCCTGACATATACACATGCACACACATACTCACGCAAGCTCGCACTCACAGCAGTTGTGCTCACAGCTTCACGCGCTTATTTTGTTGCACAGTTAAATTCCTCTTCTGTCTGTCATGGGGAGGAGCAAAGGGCTATCTCTGACTAAAGCCCCACCGTCTGGAATTCCTGTTCAGTCTCACCCCCTGGCTTCAGAGATTTGAACAGGGATTTGTCTACTACACACCCTTCCCAGCCATAAGAGCTAGAATGAGGCTTTACAAAAAGAGAGACACGCACACAGCCAGCCCATCGACCCAAAGTCCTCATGATACCGAGTTCTGCATCCACAATCAGTTCTCCGCACTTCTATGGTACCACTGATGAATGCACACAGCTCAGCTGAAAATGTGCCTTAAAGAGTATCAAAGGGAATTCGGAATCTGTCCTAAGTTTATGCCCTCTGCAGTGGTCTCTTGCCTCAAGTCTGACTCCTCTTCTGCAGTTTACTGAACTATCAACTTCTTCATACCAGCTTTTGACTAACAAAAAGAGTTATTTATTTAGAATATGCATACATAACTTTTCAACAAAAACAAAGTTCTCAAAGTGGTTTACATAGCAAAGGGAACGAGGAGACTGTTTCCTGTCCCAGAGGGACTCCCAGTCTAAGAATCGAGACAACTGAGAAAGGAAAAGGGAAATGGAGGCAGGAGAAGAATATGCAATTATAGCCTTAGCTATGGCTCCATCCTGGCCAATGGAGACTTGCAGTCTTGCCTCTCCTGCTGTTGCAGACAGGTGGAAAAGGCAACAACAGCCAGAATTGCAAGAGCAGGAAGGGGAGGGGGACAGGTATTTGGACTCTGAAATAGTTCAAATCATGTATCAATACTGCAGGGTCCAACTCTGAAAGGCTTGAAAACACAGGTTAATGGCCCCACATGTGAACAAGTCCTTTAGAGTCCAAAGGAAGAGGAATTTATAAATATTTTCAAATGGGCTGACACATTCCACAGCTCCCCTGGCGCCCTTATCTGTAGACTGCTTAGCCACAGGGTCGTGTCCCATCCTTATCTCGCTTGCTGTCCAGCCCTGGAATGCACCCTCTCATCACACTCCCAGCTGCATCTTGCTGCCCTCAGCAGTTTGCCACATGGAAACCCTCCCCCATGGACAGCCCTGGGAGATCTGGCTGTGCTTTTCACAGACACTCCAGAGGCAAAGGCATGTTTTAATTGACCTCACCCTCTTCCCTTTGCTGGCCAATGCAGAACAGTTCCTTAGAGTGCCACATCCTACCATTACGCCAGGAAGGTTAAAAGGGGGCCCCCAAAAGCAAAGGCTCAGCCTGCAAATCATTGGACTTTTGTGTCAATGATGTTCTTTAGTGCCCTCTAGAGGTCAACTATCAAAACTTCACCATAGACCTTCAAAAGGCTGAGTATTAGAAGGATTCTTTGCTTGACGTGCACTCTTACAGGAATGCGTGGGACAGAAGTTCACTTTATGGATTAAGGATGCAGCATCTCTCCCTGCCTGCCTCCCCTTCCCACCATTTCAGTTGCAAGGGGAGGCTCAGTCAGGCTGTAAGAGACTTGCCTAACGTCACGGAGGATGGAAGGCTGTGGCACAGCACAGCCTTCTGGGTAGGATCTCAGCAGCACAACTGACAAGTCAATATAGTTTAATATTACAAGGCTGTGCATACCATTGTTCTCCATCCACACCAAGACAGCCTCAACCCCTGCACTTAACTGCTGGCTCTCGAAGCATGCCCAGTCTCCAGTTCATCTTCTGACATCCAATACGAAGTAGGGTTGTTGCACTCAGATTTGCGCCAGTCATGCTTCTTCTGAGATGGGAAACTAGGCTCTGGGCAAAGCAGCCAGAAGCCACTCGCAACCTAATCTTTATGCTGGTATCTCTATCCTACTCTTCCTCAGTACTTGATCTGCCCCCGTCCCCTTTATCCTCACAATTCACAGACAAACAGGTAATTGAAGACATGCATCATGTCAACGTCAAAAAGGAATTCCAGGATCGTTATATTGTAAAAGAAAACAAGACATTGCACAAGCAAAGGAAGAAGATTATAACACAAATGGAGAAATTATCTGTAAAGATTGTGGACAAACTTGGGGAACTATGATGGTGCACCAAGGTCTAGACCTGCCTTGCTTAAAAAAAAAAATGGTGGTTGTATTCAAAGACAAGAAAAGTACCCAAAACATAATCTACAAAAGATGGGGAGAACTGCCCATTAGATTTCCAACTTTCGATTTCGCAGATCATTATGAATCCAGTGATGAAGATTAAGGAGGCAGGAGAGACTCTAGCTGTTCCGCTGCTTCTCTGCTCTATATTGTCGTCCCCCCCCCCTCCCCTGGTGGATTTTACTGTTTTTAATTTAAAATAATACATAAAATAAATTGTGTATTTTTTATCTTTGATGTTCCTGAGGCACCTTGGGCATGGGATAAGGCGGGGTATACATTTTTAAAATAAAAATAAATAAATAAATTCTGCAAAGGAAGTTAAATTGATAGTGATTGGCCTGAGATTTATGCCACAAGTGTTATGGCTGACTGAGGATTTGAACCCAGGTCTTCTTGGTCCCAGACCAATCATCTAACCACTATACCACATTGGCACTCTCTCCAATCTGTTCCTAACCCAGCAGTAGTATGAAGAGAAGCCTGATCGCCGGAGCAGCATCAGCTCAGCTGTAACATAGCAAGAATGATGGCAGCAAGCCAATGCAAGAGAGAACAAAATGGAAGCGTTTAGAACAAGGTGGCAGGCTACAGGCTGAGGCACGTCCCTCTTCCTGACTTTCTGGCAACCTCAGTGGCAGCCAGATCTCAAGGAGAGGCCCCTGGTCCAAGGGGACAAACTAGGCAAAACAAAGAGACAAGAGCAAGGCTGGTCCCTCCATCAAACCAATAGGATATCTTTCCTGGGCAACAGGCCTGCAGGAGCCAACAGGCCTCCTCATCAGCAAATAATGGAGCAGCAGCAGAACCAGGACTTCTTGCCTTGGGAATGAGAGAGCAGAGCTCTGGGTTGTATAGAATCAGTTCTTCTGGGAAGAGCCCTTGGGAAGTTGTTGTTGTTTTTCCACAGCAAGAAACACTTTATGGATGGATGCTCCACTGGGACAGCCTGGAGCCAGGGGCAGGCCAGGGCTTGTATGCAAGAATGCAGAGCGATTCCAAGGTTCACAGAGGGGGTCTCTCACTCCCTCTCCATCTCTCTTCGAAAGAATCTGCTGCACAGCAGAGAGATTGTGAAATCCGCAAGCTGAGATGTCAGCCAATGTGTTGTAAACAGAGGGGGGGGGGAAGGGTGGCAAGAGACAGAGAGGAGCTGGAGGTTTAATGGCAATTTGCAGGGATTCCACAGAAGACCTTGGAAAAACTCCAAGGGAAAACAAAACGGTTTAGGATCCTAAGGCCACAAGTACAAGGGTTCAAGATTGCTTTTGCTACAGAAAGGCGCCTTGTACAGAGGCAGATGATTGGTTCATGTAGCCCAGGGGCAGCTTGGTCTCAATCCCTGGGACCTTATGAATGTAAAGCATGTGCTCTACAAAGTTATGGGCTCTCCCCCAAGGGGAGACATGCCAGGGGACGTGCTAAGCAGTATTTCTTTTAGTAGATCTCACCCCCAATTTGCATCTCCCCCTACTCTTCCAAGTTTAAAAACCAGACTAGACCATTGGAATCTAAGCTCTTCTTGGGCTAACGTTCTTGGACACAACCCAAAATGTACAATATACTGCACACAGAAGGGTTTTACAGGCACATACCTCATATTCCAGGGCCAGATCCGTGTGATCATCAATGTCCACTTTTGCCATCAGCACCTTCCCGTTATGCTTGGCCACCATCTTTTCTAGTCTGGGGCCCAGGATCTTGCAGGGGCCGCACCACCTCCAAGCAAAGAAAAGAACGCATGTGTTCAATCAGGAAAAAGCAACAAACAGGATGTGGATGCGTTTCCAAAAGCACTGAGACCCTACTTCCCTGCTTCTGTGGGTGAGCTGGTTTTCAAGTTCAATAGCTACATTATCAGGCCAGATATCGTTGTCTGGATTGTTAAAGTTAAGAAAAGCATGCATCAGTTGAGCAGATTTGGATTTCTTTGACAATTAACAGCATGCCAAGACTTATAAGCAGCAGTTCACAAATTGCTAAGGGAGTTTCCACACATGACACTAGAAAGGGACCTTTGAATCGCTTTCATACCATGTGTGAATGTTGTTGATGTGCCACGGAAAGCAGGACAGCAACCTTTTGCAGACAGCCAGTTCTTCATTCGTACATTCTTACCAAGGTTGGTTTTTCTAAAGCAAATGTAAAACCCATCTGAAGATTCACATGCAACAGGGCCCTAAAAAGTCTTGAACAAGGGCAAGTTCCCACATTATGGCATTCATGCATTAATCAAAGTGATCACATCTGAACGTAAGCAACTGCTGCCAATTCTACCAGTTATTACTCGAGATCAGTCACCATGATGGATTATTTTAACAGCTATCTAGTGGGAACCATAAGAACATAAGAAGAGCCTTGCTGGATCAGGGTCCATCTAGTCCAGCTTCCTGTATCACACAGTGGCCCCACCAGACGCCTCAGGGAGCACACAAGACAACAAGGTATCTGTATCCTGTTGCCACTCCCTTGCACCTGGCAGGCTACCTCTAAAATCCAGAGGTTGCATGCAGTTGTTGTCTTACCAAACTGTAAGGGAAGATATGAAGCACGTCACCTAACTGAACTCACACTGGGCTCTTTAACAAACATCAGAACAGTTTCACACAAATTATCTTCATAAGGGACAATGAATGCAGCATAAATTTCATATGTAGAGGCTCTCAACCATTACCGCCACTGCTAGATTTCCACAGAGCCCACACAAATACCTGGAGATCTACATCCATGCCATACAAAACCACAACAGAGCATTACGGTATGTTCTGTAATCCAAATCATTCACAACTCCGATCTCTTCACTCAGCAAAACTGGGCCATGGGCCCAGTTCATACATTACTTTGACAAGGTGGTGGCTGCCAAAATTCAGTGGCCAGCACAAACCATGGTTTTGTGAATGTCTTCCTTGGAGTTCAGACTAGCAACACATGAAGCCCTCAACTTGTCCTCTCCCAGGGACCGTACTGTCTGGGCAAAGAACCCCTTGCCACTGCTATGTCCATCTTCCCTGCTGACCGAGACTAAATTGCTTTGGGCTGCCAGAAGCCCTATTCTGAATGAAGATACTGAGGGAAAAGCAGTTCTCGTTGCTAGGCAACCACCCACCCACATAGTTTTCCATTTCCTCTCTCCCCACTCCTCAAGCTGTTCACCCCCAAAAGTGTCTAAAAACAAAAATTTCAGAAGCATTTAAGAGTTGCATGCAGACACTGACAAAAGGGTACAGCTCAGCTAATTTAAGCTTCATATTTTTAGACCGTTTGGATCCAAACTTCAGGTAGCTAAGTATACGTTTCTGTAGCCTCTCCAGTGCTAGTAAGGAACCCTAGCACCTGGAAGCTATGACACAACACACGCAATAAACGCATAAAAATGTGCCACAAAACTCCTGGTGTTTACCATTCGCTTGAGACAAATTCACACAATGATACAGTCAAGCAGTAGATATGAAGGATTTGTTCAACAAAGACCATGTGACAGACGTTGTGAGGTGGACTGTAACTAATTTGCATATTTTGATTGCATGTAATTAACATAATTCACATACCAGAAGAGGAAAAATGCCAAATTATTATTAGCTGGCATTTCACACTTTCTTATTCTTACTCCGAAAGGGCATCTCCTGAATGTGGCAAGATAAACTCAAGGCCAATTTGAATGATACTTACCTCATCTGACAGACCCCTTACAGCAGTGGTTCCCAAACTGGGAGGCGTGGCTCCCAGGGGAGCCACGGAAACCAGCCAGGGGAGCCGCAGAGTGCCACAGAATCCTCTTGGAAAACAGTGCAATGCCAATTGGCAGGCATCAACATAATGTAATGGGGAGCTACGGCCAATGGTCGCCAATGGTCAAGGGAGCCGCAGGTTGAAAAAGTTTGGGAAACACTGCCTTACAGCCATGCGGGCTCACGGTACACACATACTCTGGCTCCTCCCCTCACTTCCTTGTCGATTTTTCTAATTACTGGGGGGGGGGAACCTTTCATCTAAACCACCCTCCTTCTATTCATGTTGCTAAACTGCCCTGTTGCCATGCATCTGTCTCCCTCAGAGTGTGAATAAAATACAAGTACTGTACCACTAACCCAGTGTTTCCCAAACTTTTTCGACCTGCGGCTCCCTTGACCATTGGCGACCATTGGCTGCGCCTGCGGCTTCCCATTACATTATGTTGATGCCTGCCAGTTGGCATTGCACTGTATTCCGAAAGGGTTCCATTGCACTCCGTGGCTCCCCTGGCTGGTATCCACGCCTCCCAGTTTGGCAACCACTGCACTAACCCAAGCTTTCAGGCTGCGTTTCATCTGAGGCCTGGTCTACACACCCAACAGAATTAGGTGGGAATGAGGCAATGGACTGTACTACAAGTGGCAAATCTTTTTTTTTTTTAGTGTTTCCTTATGTTAAAAAACCCACCACGCCAAACCAACCTCTGTGAACACAGAAAATGAGAGCACAGGGCAAGGAGAGGGTTGGGCTAGAACCCCTCTCTCTCTGATGTTAGGTTTCTACTTGCAGGGAGTTTTTAAGGAGGAGAAACATTAAAATAAAAGGTAGTTCCTTCCTGCAGTCTGAAATGTTACAGTCTCATATACCACTTCACGTCACTGCATATGTAGACCAGCCCAGAGTTACCGTTGAACAAGTTCCAGCATTTCTCCCCCCCCAAAAAAACCGTTTGTGAATCTAAAAATACTTTCCATCCAGCTGTCAGAGCATTTGATATAGGCTGGTATGGGACAGTGAGGCACACAGAGATTAATCAAGTTGTCCAGCCTCTTGGGTTCAATGAGGCAAAGGACACGGCAGCTTTGTGAATGCGCTCCCCAGAGAAGCCCACCAGATTCCCACACCACATAGATTCCCACACTTTTATCTTTTCATAAGATGAAAAGATAAATATAACATGTTAAAATAAATAAGAAGGGTATTTCATCCCAAAAAATTGGTATCCACAATTGCACATTATATTGTGGACATACTGTATTTATTGCAGACATTCATTCATTGAAAGTAGGAGGTGTCTCTCTCTCTCTCTCTCTCTCTCTCTCTCTCTCTCTCTCTGCAATCAGCCACCAAACGCTACTTTTGGTCTCAGCCAAATTCCTTCAGACATGAGGGAGGTTAATTGGAGGAGGTCAATGTACTGCACATAGGGGCAGGCATAAACAGTCCTTGTAGCAAATGTTCTTTAGCAGGAAGAAACCTCTTGCCAAGCCCAACTCAAGCTTTTGGAGGCCCCATCAGGGCTGGAAAGAGCCCTGCTGCCAGGTTACCATAGCAAGAGGCAACTTGCTACTTGCATTTGGTCATTCATCCTTCCTTTCTTCAAGAGCAGCAGCTGCACACAAAAGCACACAGGTCAACCTTGGACTGGGAGAAGCAGATGATCTCTAGCCATCATCACTGAGTACCATGGGCAAGAAAGGCCTAGGGGTCAGGGTCAAACTAGACGTGCACTTTCTTGAGCTTTTGAGAGGGATATTTAAACCTAGAAACACTTCTTATTTCACAGATATGCACACAGGGGGGGGGGGGGAGGCAATCTTGATCAATCCTGATCTTGAAATCTATCACTTGAATCAAAAACCCCTAAAAATCTTTAAAAAAACCGAAAAAAAGCAAAAACAAAAACTAAAGTTAAGCAGGCCCGCGCCCCCCCAGAGCCTCTGTGCCCCTACGCCCTGGGGCCCACCGCCCCATATCAGCCGACGTCATTGCACTTGATCAAGGCTTTGGGGTGGTTAACTCCCCTTGCTCTGTTCCCCACCCCACCCCAGAAACCCCAAAGTGCCTGTTTGTAGCCATGCCTCTCACTCTGGTGCAGCTTGGGCCAGGGAAGGTCTAACACAGAGGTTCCCTAACTCCTGGGAAGGCCTTACGCTGCTCTAAGTAGCAGCGGGGCCTTCCCAGGAGTGGCGATGACAGGCCTGGGATCGCGCCGCCGCCGCCACCGCTGCGCCCGGGATCGCCGTTTTTACCATCATTGGTGGGCAGTGGGTGTCCCTCGGGGGTTGCGGGGAGCCTGCGGACCCCTCCGCAGGCCTTCCCAAGCGTCGGAGCAGCGCTCCAACTCGATCGCAACTGACTTCCGGTTTCCCGTAAAACCGGAAGTCAGTTGCGATCGCGTCGGAGCGCTGCTCCGACGCTTGGGGAGGCCTGCGGAGGGGTCCGCAGGCTCCCCGCAACCCCCGAGGGACACCCACTGTCCACCAATGATGGTAAAAACGGCGATCCCGGGCGCAGCGGTGGCGGCGGCGGCGCGATCCCAGGCGCGCCGTTGTCGTCACCGCGGGTTGCCATGCCCCTTAAGGGCATAGCAACCCTTTCTTCCCGGCTGGGGCATCGCGACGCCCCAGTTAGGGTACCACTGGTCTAACAGATACATAAAACCAGGGAGAGGGCAAGAAATGAAACCTAACTACTGTACTACCTTCCTTTCCCCAGGGCTACAACAATTTTACACAAAGATGCAGCAACTTGGGCTGTCAGTTGATCATCTGGGTTCTGTGTCATTACCATCCGCCAAGGCTATGCTAAAAACTAGGCTCTGGGATATTGAACGCCAGGAACTAATTGTAGCAGCAGAGAAAACATGTTCCCCTCTCTGTTTTCAACTTCCTTGGGCACATGAAATTAAATTACCTACAATTTTTGTTCAACCCACAAGAAAGAAGGGCATTTTCGCTGGCTAGGTTCAAGTCTAACCCATCAAACCTCCTTTGGGGCAGGTTTGCAGTTATGGTAGAAGGAGACAGGATTTGTCCATGTGATGGTCGCTTGGTGGAAACTTTAGCACACATGGTCCTTAAATGTAAATTGTATGATGCTCTCCGCCAACAATATTTAGATCAATTTTGCATTCCCACATGGAAACCAGCGTTGAGGTCATAGGTTTATTATATGGGTTTTATTTTATTATATTATACCCGTCGAAGTGCATTACAGACTTCTAGCCTTACTAACGACCCAGAGATGTAAAAATAGACTGTTTTTCTTTTCTTTCTTTCTTTTTTTCTTTTAGCCAGTAGCTTGTGTCACTGGAGTGATGGTGACTGTGTATTGGTATATTTAACTTGTATGTTTGTTTGTGATGCCAATAAAGGCTTGATTGAACTACTGTACTTTTAGATCAGGGGTGGCCAACCTTCCACCATGAGGGCCTCTGCGTTCTTAAGAGTTGTGTAGAAAACAGAATCTTGGCAGCTGCAAGTGCTGATGGTGCTGCTAAAGCAGCTGCACCTGCTGAAATGCCCTCACCTAGACACCCATTAAAGGGCCAGGAGAATTCATGTTGAAAGGTTGGCCACCTCTGTTTTAGATCAAGGGAAAAGAGGCCCTTAGTACTCACTGTGCATGGAAATCGATCACCACTGGTGTCTGACTCTTCAAAACTCGGTCTTGGAAGTCCTCCCCATCCTGGATGTTGAAGGTGTGCCTGAAGACCTGACTTGTGGAAAATGTCCTAGGTGTCACAGGCACAGCAGCGAAAGGAAGGGACGTGCGAAGGAAAGTGGTGCTGCCAGGCACAGCTGACATCCTGGACAGTAGCAGAGAGGACTGGGAACCAAGTGGTGCAAGACGCTGCTTGATGCGGACAGACAGGAGTGGCCTGAGTAGGAGTTTCTGAGCCATCTACAAAATGAAGGATAACAAAGTGTCACAACAAGGGAAAAACACCCCCCCAAAAAAAAACAACTATGAGGACCCTAGTAGCATCCTCCACCACTAGTTTTGCACATGGCACCTCCAGCTTAGCCTTATGGCAGGGGTGGCTAACCTTTCAATATGAATGCTCCTGGCCCTTTAACGGTTGTATAGATGAGGGTATTTCAGCAGGTGCAGCTGCTTTAGCAGCACCATCAGCACTTGCAGCTGCTAAGATTCTCTCTTCTACACAACTCTTAAGGACACAGAGGCCCTAATGGTGGAAGGTTGGCCACCCCTGCCTTATGGTATCCCTGTGACAAAGATCAGTAAGGCAGGAAATGCCCTTCTTTGACAAGAAAGTACCCAACCACATAAGAGACTAAACAGAGAACTACAGGTGGGCCCCCATATCCACGGATTCGCTATCCACGGTTTCAGTTATCCACGGATTGTGGGGACCCCCCCCCCCAGGCTTTTACTTTTTTCTCAGTAAGCTTCGTTTCTTCCTTAAACAAACAGTAGAAGCAGCCTCTGGCTGCTTATTGCAGGCAAGTAGAATGAGACTAAGTCCTAGAGAGGCTCTGCAAGGTTAACAGAAACCTTGCAGAGCCTCTCTAGGACTTAGTCTCGTTCTACTTGCCTGCAATGGAGGCTGCTTCTCTGTTTGTTTTAAGGAAGAAACAAAGTTTGCTGAAAGAAAAATAAGAGCTGGGGGGGCACGCATGCCTGCCTGCAGGGGAGGTAGGGTGGGGGGCCCTCAGGAAACAATGGAGGGGGTGTTCGCTCTTATCCACGGTTTCAAGTATCCATGGAGGGGCCTGGAACATATCCCCAGCGGATACGGGGGTCCACCTGTACAATCCTGGTGTCCTGCTTCCACATTTTGACTTTCTAACCTCTGGGACCATTCTCAACAAAAACAGTGCTTGCTTTGACCGTCTTACTGGTCAACATGGTCACAGATGTTTTTATTTTCTATTAACTTGTCTGGTACATTTCTGATAATGGTCATACCACTGATCAACAGCGTTGCCCCTTACCAAAAATAAATTGTGCTAATTTCACTGGGTTACCTCATTCTCTCTCCCATGGGAACAGAGGCACCCTGTTTTTGCCTACTCGCATGTCTACTCCCAGCTAATGCTCCTAAGGCCCACTTTAAAAAAAACAACCCACCACAGAAGTACCAAACCGGGACTGGCCCTCACAGTTCTGGCGATGCATTGTGGCCCCCATCACTTCCCTCCAGCATTACAGTGACCTTCACTCATGCCACACACTACCGCCATAATTCAGACACGCTAGTCAATACTAGGCTTACCATATCCAAAGGGGGACAGGGTGCCTACACCTTTAACCATTGTAAAAAGAGGGAATCTGGGCAGGTGCAGCTTGTTGCACCCTTCCATTATGAACTGCACCTGCCCAAATTCCCTCTTTTTACAATGGTTAAAGGTGTAGGCACCCTGTCTCCCTTTGGATATGGTAAGCCTAGTCAATACGTGCTAAACAGACTGTGCCTACATCTAAGCCCTGTCCAAAGAACAAATAAAAGAGACCTGCCCTGCCCACAGGTGTACAGTCAAACCTGCCTTGCGGGCTATAATTCCAAAGCTACACCATCTGTCTCAGCTCAGCTTTACTTCAAATCACCAAGTCCAAACGTCAACACGAAGGGCGTACTGGAACTAAGGCAAATGAAACTGGAACTAAGGTACAGGAAACAAAGGGTATATCAAGCAGAAACATAATCAGCGACAATGCGTTTCCTGACACGGAGAAGAAGGGATGAGAAAAATGTCAAAAGCTAAACTTCCATGTGTCCAGCAGTTGGTACACAGACAAGGGGCTCTGCAAAGAATGAGTTAGCAACCTATAGTTCCTCTTTGCTTTTAAGATAACTTCGAAGAGTGGGCTGCATTCCACAGCGGCTTATGTTGAAATAAAACAATTATAGTCTTCAAAAGGGTGCTATAAGCCTTTTAAAAAAAAATAGGGAGGAACTGAGGCTCAGAACCAATCACAAAGGTTCCAACTCTAATTTGAGAGTCATTTGCTCTAATCCAGACCATGTCACAGGTAGTTATAATTATTCAAGGATAAGGAAATGGCACTCTGCACATGTTCAGGAACTTTTTTTGTCTTTCAAATTACACTATATGTCCCAGGGAATCGGCTATATATAGCAATACTGTACTTGAAATCAAGCCCAGCCTGTTTTCTCCCAATCCTACCAGTACCCCTCACTTGCACTCTCTTTTCCCCTACCAAAGCCTCTTCCTGTTCATTCCTCTTCTACCCAATCCTGACCATGCTTCTCTGAAGTGTAACCTATATCTCAGCCCGAATCTCCTGCGTAGACGGGGCTTATTCTGGACGCTAATATCGCAAAGCAGCGTCCCCTTCTCCACCTCACCTTTCAGACCCCCCTGAAGAGCCTCACACGCACGCACGACGAAATCAGAAGGCTGGGGTACCTGAAGCTGATTGGCTGGAGATACTTTCTTTTTAACAAAGTATAAATGATAGCTTGACGATTGGTTGACTAAAGGAAGTCCTTGAGAACTCTGGAAAATGATTGGCTAGGGCGGGATCATTGTGACCAGATGGGAGCGTATCCTCTATGCTTATTGGATACAGAAGTCGTTCCGAACGCTGAGAGAACTTTTCAACCTGGATGTTGATTGGCTATTGAAAAGGCCTGTGCTTGCTACGAATGCTTCCTTCTCCAATGGCAATCCAAGTGTCGCTTTTATCTTTGCACAGCCCCGCCTTCAAAGGAGCGGGGTCGTAGCACACAGGATATGCCTAAAGAGGCGGGTCTCTATATTCTGCGTCAGAGGTTAATATTATACCCCATATCAATTTGTATAGACTAGTTTGTCCTTAACATTAACATACAGCAGAATCCTTCCTATCTATGCATGTCTACTCAGAAGTAAGTCTCATTGTGTTCAATGTTGTGACCTACTCCCAGGTAAGAATAGGATTGCTGCCTCAGTTCAGTCACCCTTTTAATGTATTTATTTTATTATGCACTCAAACTCTAAAAGCAACAATTTAGTAACATTTTTATTAGAACCAACTCAGTGTCATAAAAACGTTTTTTTGTAATCCTTTTTTTGGACTTTTTACATGTTTATCAAAACCCAACAACAAAATACTGCAATAGACTGAACTGCATCCAAAAGGAAACCATATGATGAATGACAAAATCTTGAGCAGCTAGCTAGTAATTTTGGTTGGTCCTAATAATGGTATTTATTATTAGATTGTGGCTTCTGAGCTTTTTTTTACTGGACCAGTGTGACTACCTACTGCATATAAACATTCCGTCACAATGGTTCTCAAAGCAGTTCACAGCAAATGAAAGGGATTATTAAATAGAACATAAACAAGCAATTCATTTAAAACTACAGCCAACAATTAAGACAAAGCCAGCCAAAACAAAACCCAACCAAAACAACAACCATGGTATGGTATCAATGCTCCAAAATGGTAAGGTAAAATCAAACAAAAGTTTACCCTAGCAATAAGAATAGTTCACCTGTACATTTATCTTATTCTATCAATACATACTGTACTTACAAATACTGTACTGGGAATTCTAATCCATGTGGGAGATTGTGCAGTAATTGTTCTGGATTAATGACTATGGCAAATGATAATCTTGTCACAGCTAGGTTCCACAAGACAGCTCCCTTAGGAGTGGGCAAGCATGTAGAAGAAATACACAAGACTCCCCAATGAAAGAGCTTGGTTCCCTGTGGGGGAGAGTCCACCAGCTGACAGGAATCCTTTTCCAGGGGAGGGAGTGGAGGAACCCCAACAATACCCTGGCAAGCCACTGTGCTGATAATCTACTATAGTACTACACAAACATTCAGGATGGGAACCAGGCAAGGTAGATTATTCAAGCCCAGACAGGGGGCTTCCTATCACACTCACCTTTTGCATGACTGGTCAGAAACGGCCAAGGGACAAAAGAAGAAATGGAGGCAGGTCTTGAACGCACCCTGGCCAGATCACTGGGCTGCTCTCTAACTACTCTGCCACAGCAGGTGACATACAAAGAGCACCTCATGGGACATGTCATGTTTTAAACCGCACCACAAACAGGCACACCTGGCTGGAAGACTATAGCACATAGACCAATTGGGCCAGTCATTGGGCTTGCATGTGGCACAGGGTCCCTACTGCAGCCTAGCCATCTAGCCACATGTCCTCTGCATCATTGTTGGCACCTGTTGTGCAGCAGTCCCCGGAGCAGCTGTCATTATGCTGCCCTCCCTCTCCTCCCCAACTATCTGCAGCATATATCACTGCAGCAGTGAACAGGTGGCTTATGATGACTAACAAGGGGCTTACCCCCACGTCCGCCTTGGAGCCCAGGCACTCAGACAGTGAGGATGATGCAGATCCTGAACTCTGGTAGCAAAGAGGCCCCTCCTCCCACCCTTGCAAAGTGTGGAGGCCAGCGGAGGGTGGGGAGAAGGGATCCCTCTCCACTATCAAAGACATTACTGTATATACTTGTGTATATAAAAAAACCCCTTAAAATAGACCCTGAAAACCTGGGTCAACTTATACACAGAGCTTCTAAAGAACAGTTGCCTGGTGAGGCGGGGGGACGGGACCGGGCTGAGAAGCGGGACGCACGGGGTGGGTAAAACGAAACCCAGGAGCTATTTTACCTTAGGACTATTCTCAAACAGGAAGAAAGGTGAAGGAGCTTATGGGTGTTGTAATCTTTGTGGGGGCTGCTGCTATGGAAGTACAGTACTGTACTCCTCACAAAGCCTACAACTCCCACAAGCTCCTTCACCTTTCTTCCTGTTTGAAGAATTTCTGTTGCTGCCTCAGAACAATCACTGTACTGGTAAGTCATTTTCAAAGAATTTCATACACCACCTAAATTTTACCCTTGACTTATCCACAGGTCATAGCAAATTCCGTGAGTTTTGGTTTAAAACATGCCCTCGACTTATCGACTTATACAAATCTATGTATGGGTATGTCTTTTCGGTAAAGCCCTCACTGTTGAACAGAGATAACTATTTCCTTCCTGAGCACAGGTAACTAAAATAATACTGGAAACACCACCACCCCCCATATAGGTTTTGAATCAGGCTTCCCATTCTGTAGCTCAGCAAAGAAAGATACCATTGCTTCTGTTGAACCTGAAAACATTTTTAAAATTTCACTCAAAGAATGCAATCATACAAAACATATTTGCAAAACAACATTACAATGGTTATCCACTTCATCCTGACAATAGGTACCTTAAAATAGGTTTTTAAAAAATACTGTACTGTACTGAAATATGATTTATTTTTTTTCAAACAAAGAAGGCGCAACTGCTCAGTCTACCAGGGGCTCTCTGAGTGTGAGAGGCACTGACAAAGCAATGGAACACTGTGGCACTCAGCAGATCTTGGTCTGGCAAAGGTATCATAAGAACATAAAAGGATCCCTGCTGGGTTAAAGGCCCACCTAGGCCAGTATCCTTTTCCCACAATGGCCCTCAGAAGTCCACAAGCAGGACAGAAAGGCATACCTCTCCCGCTGTTGCTCTCCTGCAGCTGGCATTCAGAGGCATAGGTAAAAGTAAAGGTGACCCCTGACAATTAAGTCCAGTCGTGTCCGACTCTAGGGTGTGGCACTCATCCCCATTTCAAAGCCGAAGAGCCAGTGTTGTCCGAAGACGCCTCCGTGGTCATGTGGCCGGCATGACTCTCCTTGCCGCAGCGCGTAGCATGCGGCTGGAACACAGAGCGCTGTTTACCTTCCCACAAGCGGTACCTATTTATCTACTCACATTAACATGCTTTGGAACTGCTAGGTTGGCAGGAGCTGGCCAAGCAACGAGAGCTCACCCCGTCGCGGATTCGAACTGCCGACCTTTCGATCGACAGCTCATGGTTCAGCGGTTTAACCCACTGCACCACCCGCTGGCCTAAAGGTAAAGGTGATCCCTGACAATTAGGGTCACCCCTGACATAGCCCTGCTGAATCTGGAGGTAGTGCATAGTCATCATCACTAGTAGCCATTGATAAACCTGTCCTCCCTAAATTTGTCCAATCCTCTTTTAAAGCCATCTAAGGTAGTGGCAATCACCATATCTTGTGGCAATAAATTCCACATGCTGTGTAAAGTACCTTCTTTTGTCCATCCTAGATTTCCTGCCAATCCCTGTCATTGGATGATAATTTCATTGGTTCCAGTATTGTGAGAGGGAGAAAAAGTTCTCCCTCTTCACTCCCCCTCCATATCATGCATAATTTTATATCCCTCAAGGATGCCCCCTTAAATGTTTTTTTTCCCAAAGTTAAAAAGCTCCAAAAGTTGTATTCTTTCCTCATAAATAAGGTGGTCCAGCCCTCTGATAATTTTTGTTGCCCTCTTTTGCATCATTTCCAACATCCTTCTTGAGATGTGGTGACCCAAACTGTACACAGTATTCCAAATATGGCTGCACCATAGACTTGTTTAGGAACATTATAATACTTGCAGTCTTGTTCTCAATCCCTTCCCTGATGGCCCCTAGCACAGAATTGCCTTCTTCACCACTGCTGTGCACTGGATACATGTTTTCATTGAGCTCTCCACTATGATCCCAAGATCTCTTTCTGGCCACCTTGGTGTTTACCACCGATTCATGCCTGTGAAGCATCAGCAAGAACCTTTTGAAGAAAGCGTTTTCTAACCATTCATTTGGGAACTCTGGCTTTGCCCAGTAAAGCAGGGATCTGGCTACATCTAGCTCTACCCCTGAATGCAGAGACAAATCTGTATTACAGTAACACTCCCAACAGTTCAGAACCAAATAGTACGGCACTCCCAATAGTCTGGAATCAAAATGGCTGGGGCTTGGCAATTGCCCTGAGCTGCTGTAGCTGCCTGAGCAATGTTGGTGGCACCCCTGGCGTGGCCCAGGCCTCTGCTACCTGCATGTCTCTCCCGCTCCCACCCTGGCACTGCTGGGAGGGGCAAGAGGAGCCGCCTGCACTCAACACCAAATGCTGCCCGAGCCCCATAACCACACAGCAGGCTCCCTCCCACTGCCCCGAGTGCCACTTGGCACCCCTGGAATGCGGCATGAAAAGAGATCCTGGCTAGACAATTGCCACAGGCCCCAACCAGTTACATATAACATTTCCTTGCCAGCCCACAGCATCCTCCTGTTTGACAGTTCTGTATTATCTCTATATGGTCTGGGCTGACCAAGGTGGCCCAAAAGTGCCAGGAACATGGCAAGTACTGACAGCCTCTTTTGGACTGGATTCTTGGCTCATTTAAACTTCTGCACTTTCATTAATATGACTACATGAAGTTCCCTTTTTACCATCAGACCACTGTCCCATCCAGCCCAGCACTGTCTACTCTAACAGGTAGTGACTTGCAGAGATCTTTACCTAGAGGTCCTGGAGATTTAACCCAAGATCTTCTGCATGCAAACTATGCATTCTACTACCCCTGTGCCTGTGGGTTCTCTCTTCTTCACAGAGAAGATCAAAGACCCCTTTCAGCTCCACCTTCAAGAGCAGGTGAGATAGAAGGATTAGACATTTAAGATGTGAAAAGAGCTAAAGTGGATCTCTGCCAGGGAGCAACAGCAACTAGAAAGGTGTTATCTAGAACGCCCAACGGCAGAGATTACAGAGGATATAGAACACCCATCATTCCTTCCAGCTTCCAAAGAGGATGGAGAAAGATATAGGTAAGAGACAAGAGCTTGGACTCTTTCCAGTTTGCTTTTCCTGAAGTGCAGGGTGTGAGAGATGTATGTACACTGGAGGTAGGGGTTCAATAAAGTGCAGATACATTTTCCTACCTAACATACAAAATAGGGATATTAAAAAACAAAAACTTCCAACAGGAAGTACAATTTCATCTTGACTGAACTGAATTAAAGTAGCCTTCTAAAGGGGCACAGTGCAAAGAGATTTTGCTTAAGGATACAGGATCGTTCCTCCTGAGAAGGGCAAGCTGGCGCACAAGGATACCAGTTCCACAGGACAAACTAATCTCTAAGGAAGTAGTGCATTTTGGCAACTTGGCATGAAGGGACCCATCCATAGCCGTTCATCCTTATGGTGCCTTCTCCTCCTGGAGACAGTGGGTAATAATATTTAAACTTAATATTCCCTGCTCTGGATGGTAACAGCACCATCCCTTTAGTCTTTCATCCAGCCAATTCCACCAAATTCCTTGTAAACTCATGCACATACAAACCTGCAAGTATATGCAAGAACATGGTACACGTAGCATTCACAACCAATTACTTATCATGTGGATTGCCACAGAACATGCAGTCAAGAATAATATTACATGCCAAGTCATCTGTGTATCCCCTTTTTCTTCCTTGTGACAAACCAGAAACCGGTCTATTTTATAGGAATACAACAACACCATCAGCAGGCAATAGCAAACAGGAACAAAGGAATAATTCTGCATGATCCAGTTTCAGCCGTCACTTATCCTTTCAGGCATTCTGTTTTTCATAAACAACACCAGACCAACACAAGTCTTTGGCAAATCATGGTCCCCATAAAGGAATGGGTAGAGACTCAGCTGCATGTAATGGAAGTTGGAGCCTCTCTCTGCAGCATGACCTCAACCCTTGAGGATTTTGACACAGTTGGAAGAAGGTTAAAGTTCATCCTTAGTGCTCATGAGCTGCTGCAGTTGGTGATTTGGCATCATGTAGTCCTCCAACAGCTGGTCATGTGACTGTATACTGCCGCTCTCCTGCTCATGTGGGGAGCCCCCAGCAGCATAGTCCTCAAGCAGCCCTGCTTCCACTCCATGATGCCTAAGTCTCTCATTACCCATGAGCCCCTGCATTCTCATGTATCCCTGCTGACAGAAGGGAGGCAACTTCCGGCGAGTTAGGGCAAATAGGAAGCAGGACTCTACAGAAGAGGAAAAGAGACAAACGTTCTGTTACAATAATGTAAAGTTTTTTCTAGTTATAAAGAATTTTCTAGTTTGACATGGACAACAACAGTCCTGTGGAGGAGCTCTGTTTAGCTTGTAAGAAAGATGTCATTCAATCACTGTATGTAGTTCAATTCCTAGGCTGAAAATACTAGATATCGAAAGGCTACAGTATGTATAAAATAAGAAATACAAGAACCACCTAACACTGAGCAACCTAACGTGCCAAAGATATTCGCAACATACAAAGTTAATCACTACAGTCTTAAATCAAGACCAGAAAGAGAGACATGAAGAAAGACAATAAGTCAAAAGCTGTCCCCTGTCCCCTTAAGAGGCGGGGACAGCATGGCGGCGGCAGTGATCTCGGATGGCCAGCAGCACTGGGAAAATTTTTTTAAAAGGTGATTTGTGCACTTACCAGTGGTCCTGAATTATTAACATTCTAGCACATGGTTTACAGAACCCTCACCATGAGCTCAGCTCTGGTACTGTGAAGCTCTCATCTCTCCGTTACCTACCTTGGGCATTTGGGTGATGGGCTGGAAAGTGGGGCTATAATAGATATATTTTTAATAAATATCCAATTCAGTCAGGCGCCTGGATAAGGAGACCATTCTATTTGGAAGTCCAAAATGGTCACTGGTAACACAAGACTCATTACAAACAGTGGTGATGGATCCTGGCAGTCTTTGGGGTTCTATCACCTTCCCTTAAGAGGCAAGGGACTGTAAGCTCAGTTAGTGCCCATTCGACTAGCCCCATCAGCTGGGACCAGTAGCCCCATTGCCACTGGCCTTCTGCCAGTCAACTAAGACTTTTTAAAATTCTAGTAAGCCTTTCATGTATTGGCTGTGTGGGTTTTTATGCTGTTTTACGTTGTTCTTATGCTGTCTCTTTTTTTTCTCTTTTAATGTTATTTTTTTTGTTTCCATGTACCCTTACCATTGGGGTTTTTAGACTGCCCTTCTGTTATGGTTGTTATATAGTCTGGTTATATTTTTATTGTACTTTATTGGGCTGCCTTTTTATGGTGAAAAGGCGGGATATAAATGTATACAACAAAATAAATAAATAAATGCATACAAACTTTGCATGCAGAAAGTCCCCGATTCAATTCCTGGCATCCCCAGATGGCCCTGGGAAAGACATCGTCTGTAACCACTACCAGTTACAGCTTCGTTTGTTCACAGCAAATGAAAAGACTATGCCATTTGCAGGCTTTTGGATGCGATATTGGTCTCTAGCCCCTGAATTCTGCTTCATTTCAAAAGATGAGAGAAGGGCTAACTCAGCAACGGGTCATCACCCCCACGTTATTAGGATAAAAACAGGACGTCACAAACCATGAAATGGGGTGGGATAAAATGGAATGAAATCATTCCATAAAATGATTGAAATGATGGAATTAATATTCAATTTTATCCCACCCCATTTCATGGTTTGTGACATCCTGTTTTTATCCTAATTATATTCCCCTCTTACTGCTTTCTAGAGTCTTATTGTTTTAGTGGGTTGGCAGACACGTTTTATAATGTTATCTGATACTGTGTCGGATGCCTATTCTCGTTTTTAATATATGCGTTGGACTTCGGGTGTTGTCAGATTGGTTGGGGGGGGGTTGCTATACAGTGAGGTCCGCTCTAGTGTCATCAGAGTCTTGACTCAATGTAAGCGGGCTTGCCACCTTAAGTTTTAATTGTTGTAAGTTCGTGCCGGAACTTTTCAATTAGTGGGGTTAGCTCTCCTCTGGAACGGACTAATTAGGTTGCAGACAGCGCTGCCGGCTGATCGCAGTGAGCCAGATACATCCGGGTTCCTGTGGCCCCGAGTATAATTGGGTATCTCTCAACAGGCTGGTTTACTTCTGATGATGCCCCAGATATTTGCGGCGAAACGTAAAGTTGTTATAACATCTTGTTTATTTTGAATAAAAGTTTTAAAATGACGGAGTTTGCCCGGCAATATGCTGATTTTCAACTTGGGAACACAAATGTTCATTGGCCTGCTTCCTTGCTTTTGTTCCCTGTCCCATGGGTCTCCTCTCCACATCTCCCTCCCTAGGTTACCTGCGTAGAATCTGCGCAGGTCAGTTCCCAGGCAGTTCTCCAGAAAGCGTCTCAGTGGAAGGATGTGGGCATTTGGAGCAGTCCAGTCTGTCAGGAAATCCTCCACAATGTGATGGATGGCATCTGGGCGGGGCAGGGGCCAGTCTGGTGGACAAAGCCTCATTTCGCGCTCTGTTGCAAGAGAAGTTAGAGGAACAAAAAAGAAAATATATCCCAGATAAAGGGCAAAAGGGGGAAGGATAGATAGGAAGCTAATGGGATGTACTTGTCCAATTCCAGCTCTCTACAAGAAGGAAGTGCCCTTTGCTGGAAGTCCACTGGCAGCCCATTGGCTGACAACAACTTACCTTTTAACAAAAAGATCCTTACTGGCTATGAAAAGGCAACATCCTCCCAAGGGTAGCTAGTAGTGGGGACACCTGCAACAGCCCTGACAATGCAGGAGGCAGCCAAAGCTGAAAAATGTAGGTCCAGTGCCCCAGTAACAGAGACCTATCAAGGTCTGGAGACCCAGATATCCCTCAGGAGGAGGGAAGGTGCAGGTCTCACATTACACATGCCAGTTCCTAATAGCTGGCAGAGCTTAATGGCCAGAGAGAGAGAGAGAGAGAGAGAGAGAGAGAGATATCTCCCAATTTCACCTTACAGCATGTTTGCGACACCCTGCGCCGGCGGAGTGCTTGCTCCGCCGCCGCCAGCTTGCACTGGCTTGCGCCGCTCCTCTTAACATATGACCTGTCAGGAACAAGTGTGCCATGTCTCTCTCAGAAGTGATGCTCTGTCCTTGTATGCCACTAGGGGCAGTGCAGGCCACACTGAAGTCAGCGGCTAAATGACAACTGGCTTCAACAGGTTAAAGGGCACCCTCTTGGCTCACCCATCAATCTTGTGGATTACACCCTCAAAGACCCAAAGTGTACTCAACAGAACACTCGAGGTGTCTAACTTTTCCGATGATCATAGAGGCACAATTATAAAAAGCAGTAATTGGTAGGGGGAAGAAGCAAGAACGACTTCACTTACCAGTGGGGAGGCGTTTGTAGTAATAAATGACAGGATGCAAGAAGTTGGACTGCCAAGCATGCTGCGCTTCACCGACTGCACGATTATCATAGAAGACGTCCTTGTTAGCCCCAGAAAAGTTCTTCCCATACTCCATCAGGATGACGAAGAGCCCATCCTGGACTTTTCTCCCGGTGCGCCATTCCAGGTCCTGCAGGACCCCAACTGGATACTCCTCCAGATACTCAAATTCAGTGGCATTCCTAGGCACAATCACCCCATTAACCATACATTTCTCAAGGAACAGTTTTAATAGCACACTCCTTACACAGAAGCTATGAAATGATCTCCTACTACACTGTTCCCTACTTAAATACAGGTTAGGTTCCAGGGGTCTGTACTTACGTTGAAATATAAGTTGAAACATCTGGTTCTTGCCGGCCTGCGTGAAAGCACCACCGAACAACATACTGCGCCAAAGCAGCAGTCCGTTAACTTGGACATCTGTAACTTGAGGAGCCAGTGTATTTTCCTGAGGCTGCAGATATAGAATGCAACAGAAACTGTCCCGCTATTGGCAAACCAGCTAGGGGACACTGGCCTTTTTCACAAAATGATGCTCCGTCACTACACCTATGAGACCCCTTCTATGGCTGCAGGCCAGAACTGCTTCACACAAGATGATAATGCCACACGGTATTAACGTCTCCATAGGCAATTGTGTGAATCCCACATCAGGTGAGACTGAGTCATTTTTTCCTTGGTACAAAATGCAGAATTTATGTGATTTCCTACCGTTAAGGAACTTCTATTTAGGAATTTTATTTTGCATTAAGTGAGAATGTACGAGAATTACCCAACAAGGGTTCTGGCTATATAGCAGAACATTATTGGAATATAAGCCAATGAGCAAGGTTGATTTTTTTTTTAATTTTTAGAAGCGACATCCTAAAATATTTAAAATTTCATTCAAAGTGCCATCTTTGCATTTTTAGATAACCTTGTCTACAATTCTTCCTGCCTGAAAAATGAGAGAGAGAGAGAGAGTAGGAAAAGGAAACAAAGGCTTAGAAGAAGCTAGTGTGTAGTTCCTGGGCATCAGAATCCACTATAATTATCTTCCACGGTCATTTTGAGTGCAGCTTATATTCATGTAATGATAGACATATAAGGAATAAGACACTGTAAGCAATACTATCATCTCTGGATGCAAAATAAACTGGCATACAATCTGCTCAGGATTGTCTTATCTCCCTTCTGTCAAACTGCCATGATAGCTTTTGATGAGAAAAGAAAATGGCTGCCCCTCTTATCAGAAACTGCAGTGGAGCCCCAGGAGCATAGAAAGATACCCAACAGCTCTTTCCCTCCAGGAAAAAGTCTGGCCTAGTTTCGCTGCTACGAACAGGCTTTGAACTTGCATATTCCCTCCTGGCACTCCAATTCCCTCCCTCAATTTCTGACTCCACAACGTATTTGCTGATATCTGAATTAGACAAACTATGGTTACCAGAAACTATAGTTTGCCTACAAACCAGAACTGCAAACCCAATTCTAACTACAGCTTCCAATTCTGGTTTGGAGGCAGACTGTGGTTTGCAGTAACCATCATTTGCCCGACTTGGAGACTGCAACAAATTATAGTTCTTGTGGACCAGGAAACTGGAGTGTCAGAGTCAAAGCACAACCCTGATAAGCAAACCACATCTGAGCCAAGCCACTTCCTTCTCCAGCTTTTCTTGAGCAGTGTCCTCCAGCAAAGCAGAAGGAATTCAATACTCATCAGAAACAATCAGATTTTTTCATGACATCTGAAAAAAAGTCATTGCCTTAGCCCAGTGTTGTTTTCTGAGAGGATTCTGTAGCACTCCGTGGCTCTCCTGGCTGGTTTCCATGGCTCCCCTGGGAGCCACACCTCCCAGTTTGGGAAGCACTGCCTTAGCCCCTACTGCCATGACCACCAGTTATAGAGATGGAAGCCTTCCACCTGATCTCACAGTGTGTTCAGACTCTGCCTTGACCCAACAAGCCAAGCAGCTGTGGGGTGGGGAAACAATGAACTTATAATAGACAACTTATAGGTCTCTGTATAAAACTGGACTGTGGCAAATTTACAACACTACTCATCCATTCCTTGCCACTGGAAAGACCTGGGAGTCCCTAGGTAAAGAAGGGATTCTCACTTGCACCAGCCCATCAAGGAGCTAGGGGAGAATAACTCACTCTTTCAGCAGAATGACATCTGCTAGCACACCATACATCTGGTAGAGCCCCGACGCCTCATTCACTCGCTTGACAATGGCGTTCGTTAACTGCATAATGGGGTAGACGGAGTATGGCCAGGGAACGTCATGATGGCGAACTTCTAATAAACGATGAACTGCACGAACTGCATGAGGAGGGAAGGAAAGAATGATGCAGACTGTTTTAAAATATGTTGTGACTTAAGAAATCTGATTGTGTAGCAAAACCACTGAAAAAGTTTTGCATCAGGAGGGTTAAGAGCCAAATAGTAAAGCAGGTTTCTGGGATAGTTTCAAACCTACTGGAGGCAGAAGAGAAAAGTGGGTGCTGCTGCTGGAGCATGGTCCCTGGAGCTCTCAAATCAGCGGTTCCCAACCTTTACTCTCAAAAGGAAGGGAACTGGTAAGTGCTTGCCGGGGGGGGGGGGGGGGAGGACTTGGCAGGATGGCAGAGACAGCATTCTTGGGTTCCCACCGCCGCCAAAAGAAAAAAAGGGGAGTTGAACTCACCTGTCTATGGCGGCGGCGAGAATCCCGGTTTTACGGCATCCCTAGCCGCCGTCGCAAACGGGTAAGTACAAACCCCCTTTTTTTCTTTCAGTGGCAGCGGGAATCCAGAAGTGCCGTCACCGCCCTCCTGCCGGGTCACCACACCCCTTAAGGGGGTAGACAGTGGTTCCTGCTGATTTGGGGGGTTGCGACACCCAGGTTGGGAACAACTGTCTTAAACCTATAGGCACAGGCTCTGAGCCTGCACCTGGCAGTTCTAATAGACAGAAAAGTACAGGAGATAGAAATATTGAGATGTCAGACAATATTGTCTATCTATATACAATATAAGGAGATAGACAACAGACACGACAGCAGCTCTGCAGTTATTATGTTATTATTGGGTGCAGATCAACCAACAATGGTGGAGAAGTACCCCATCAACTAAGTCACTATGGGGACATTTCCCAGGAAAAGAACCTGGTCACTGCTACTGTGCATACAACAACTTATTTCAGTACATGCAACCTGTTAATGCTCCACTGACTGTCACTGCTGGGCCTGCTCTCTTTTGCTTGCCAGACACCCCACCCACAGCCCATTCATCATACCTCTGAGCTCACCTGTATATCGGAACCCATGAATAAAACCTCCAGCAGATTTCCTGAAATCAACAGAGTGGCTTGCAGTGCCCAGAACAAAAAGACCCCGAGTGGCTTTGGCTTCATAGCTAGGCTTGATCAAAGGATATTTCTTCTTACCGCCTTTGCCTTTCATCAACCCAACAGACCTGCGTATGTTAAAAAAAGAGCAAAAAAGTCAAGACCTGGAAAGTTGGAAGCGGGGGCTGGCTGGACTGGATCCATAGAATGGATTGGATGTAATAAACTGGTTATTAAAGAGGAGATCCCTTTGCCAGCAATGCTGAGACAGGAAGGAGCCATCTTTACAGATGTTATCAGTGCAGCAGGGACCAGACCATGTGAAAGTGGCTCCTACACTATAATGGTAATCTATGAATGGGTCACATTCTGGATTCAGTATAGGCTGCAAGGACTTTGCCTTCTATCATGATATCTCATCTATCATGAGAGCAGTATGAGCGCTGAGCCTTCTGAACTCAAACTACCTTTGAACACCTGAGAGAATCACACTTACATGCTTATGCTGAGATGTAACAGAGAAGAGCTAGGAATCTCCCAACCCACCTTTCCCCCATTTCAATATTCAGCCAAACTAGTAATTTAGCACTCGGTGGCCTGTGTTGTGTAATTATTACCTGTGGGAGATCAGGCATATTCTCACTACTACGGGGACAGAGCTGAGGACATGGGCACCACAATGCTACCCTTTGAATAGACAGGGCTGTGCTATGATGACTGTATGACTGCCCTCCCTGCTCCCTCCACCTAGCACTAGGAGAGCTACTGGCAGAGACATTGTGGGCTCTATGCACAGCATCAACAGCCCTACCTTCTTAAACACAGGGCTCCATTAGCAACCCCTGCTAACTGGGCAAGAGGCACTTTTTCAATTGGTGCTCCTCTTATATTTAGCAGGGGGAGAGTAACTGCTCCCTTTCACCCCAGCACAGTGTCTTTTCTGGTGGCTGTTTGCTGGTGTTCTTCTGCATCTTTTTTTTAGATTGTGAGCCCTTTTGGGACAGGGAGCCATTTAATCATTTGATTTTGTCTGTAAACCGCTTTGTGAACTTTTTGTTGAAAACCGGTATATAAATACTGTTAATAATTAATAATAATTACAGAGCCCCAACATGTCAGGACTGGTTGTAAGTTTTAGAAACCCTTGGCAATGTGCCCTCTGGTAGTCTCCCGCCTATGTGGATAGACCTCCTAAAGTTTATGGGTGGGGCTTATCCCGGAGGCAGGGTGGCAACAGTAGTGCTGTTTTTGACAGATGTGCTAATGGCCACCATTTTTTTTTACCCACAATGTCTCCACCCTGATGCAGTGTCCTGGACAGAGGCCTAATATTCCTAGGACAGGGGTGAGGCCCAGCATCAGAAATGGGTCTGCTGGGGCCTCAGAAGCTGCCCGATGCCACATGGTGACACCAGGTCTGCCACATGTGGCTCTCATATTCCCTTCTAGCTTTAGAGCTACTGTTAAACGAAGGCCAGGTGTATGGCTCTCTCGATCTCTGTTTCAGCCCCCCAGCAGGCACTGGTGAAAGGGAATTTATACGGGTAGCAGCAAATGGGGGGGGGGGCTGGACTATGAAAGAGGGCATGGGTAAAGCAGGGTCACCCCCAAGTTGGATTAAATAAATGAGTCTTCAAGGAATGAGCAAACTGTACGTTAAATGATCTCACCCCCAGAACAAGACCCAGCTAATGGACGGATATCTCAGGGTGACTGATTGCGTTATATTAAAAAAAAAAAAGACTAAGTACACTACATGGCATTATTTTTTCTCTCCATCTCACTGCTCATATGGAACCAGTCTCCTGCTGAGGCAGGGCAATGGTGTGAGAGGCTGGGAAGCTCACAGTCTTCATTTTACTTAGGCTAAGATCTTTTCAACTACTCCGGTACGTGCTTCTCTCTTTCCCTCACCCAGGCTCCCTGCCCTAGCTTACTTGTTGAAGATGGAGAAATCAAATGTCCAACCCAGGCAGCGAATGGCACGGTCATAGGGTGCTCTCGCCGCAAAGTTGTCCAGCTCGTCCTGCGGGAGGGGGATGGATTCTGGTTCACTGCTGTTGCTGTTCTCCAGGTAGAAGCGGAAGGTGGTGTGCAGCTTCCCCTTTTTATCCTTGATGAGAACCAGGTCTTCCAAGTCACCTTCCAGGAGCCCATCCAGAGACTTCAGCTGATACGTGTCCAGGAGGCCATTGTTAATAGCTCTAAGGAAGAAAGAGTTGGAAATACAAAAGACACATCCAGATGCGGTCGGTTTACAGTTACTTAAAATCTGGCCTGAACATATTTAGTGCTTAGCTCAGCCTGAAATAGGCTCTTACCTCAGATCTCCAACATAGTGAGTGGCCCAAGAGAGGCGAACCCGGGAGCGGCTGATCATGTGTATGAAATTAGTGACGCCCAAAATGTTTTCTGCTGTCTCGAAGGCAGAGTTCCCACGGCCCAGGATCAATACAGACTGGCCAACAAAATCCTCCGGATCAATAGACACAGATTCGTAGCCCTCGACGTATTCGGAACCAGGGAAATTCACTTTATGGGGAATCCATGTACCCGTGGCTACTAAAAGGACACTGCAACATATGACAGGAGTTCTATCAGGCTTAGCAGACAGACAAATCACAAAGATCCACCTCAATTTCCAATGCATACTATACACCAGGATCATGCAACTAGGTTCAGATATGGATATTGACAACTAAAAATTAATCAAGTTATTATTCCGGATACAGCAAGGTTGCAGTTCCAAAACTAGCTCTCAGGTAGTTCAGAGGTGTTTCACCCTTGGCACTTACCAGAGTAATGTGTGAATGCTGGGAAAACAGCAGCAAGAGCCCACAGTTGACTGAAAATGCCACCTTGGCATGCTGCAGCAGCAGTGACAAAGGCAAACTTAGTGTTGAAATTATTAGAAAAGGGCTTGATTACAGAATAGCCAATAGATGCATAAGAGGACAACCAAAATGATCAAGGGAACTTTACTTTCCTACGAGGAAAGGCTAAAGCATTGGCAGCGCAGGACCTCTGTCTGCCCATCTCCTCCACTGCTCCTCTTCCTGAACTGGAAAAGGAAGAGGGGGATGGAGCAGAAGAGGAAGTGTAGAGGAGAGGAGAGTGGTGGGATAGAGTGTTGGTGATGCTTCTTCTTCTCTTCCCTTCCCTCTTCCTTTTCCAATCTGTGGAGTGGGAGGAGCAGAGGGTGGCACAACACCAGGTAAGGGGGGGCAGCATTTGACAAGCTGCCTCAGACACAGGGAGGTTTTGGAGCAGCCCTGAGCTTTGGTGTTTTTTTTTTTGTAGTGGAGGGCCCACAAAATCTGGTGGAGCAAAAAGCGTCCCTAGGTTGGGAGCTAGGTTGACCTCGACTCTCTTCCCAGCCACCTCTAGGCCTGTCCTCAGCCAAACAATAGGGAAGTTGGTTTCCTGTCCTTGGCGAGCCCCTCTGGCCACCTCACCTCCCTGGCTTCACCGCTTACCTGCTCCGAGTCCTCTCCCTTTCCTGGCCCTCCTTTCTATGGTCCCCCGTTTCCTTCTGTTCTTCCTTTCTTCCCCATTTAGAGTTCCCTCTCTCCTCCTACTTTCCTCATCTCCCTTTGTTTTTCCTCTCTTGTCTTCCTCTTTCCTCCATAACATTGGTCCTCCCCATCTTCCCTCCTTTGCACTCCTGGTTGTTTTAATGAGCTGATATCAGCCTTGCTCAAACTGACAGCTGCCTCCGCTCTTGGCTGGGAGCTTTTGATGGTGGCAGACATCGTTGACCACTGCCCTGCCACCCAGCTGACTGGTGTATCCATGTCTTCCTGTTGGTGGGGCACAGCATCCTGCAGATTGTTATACCTGCAGACACTTTTCTAACAGTGTCTTTAGGTGGGCTTCTTTATTAGTTACCTGCACTTATAGAGCTGTGCACTCTGGTCAGCGAGGATGAAGTAATGGCCATTCCATGCCTTGGTGTCCTTTTCCAGCATCACATGGGTGATAGATGTGTTATAGTGCACCTGGAGATCTAGCAAAGAAGCAAAGTCTCCTAGGTAACGCACCATAGCATCAGCATCTGGGAAGAAGTCACGGGAATAGTGTCGGAAGAGCAGTCGGCTATCATGGCTGAGTAGCGAGTTCCAGTCATGGCGAAGGTTGAATTCACTGTTGGATTTGCCCGTGTAACGTTTGTTGATGCTAATTAGTTTGCGATGGCGGGGATACAAGGCAAAGAAACGGCCTGGCGCATGGCCACGTTCAAAGACCACGTAGTCCCGACCTGCATGCTGAAGGAAATAGGCCATCTGCAAGCCTGAAGGGCCAGCCCCAAGGATGCAATAGTCATGGTATGGAAACACTGGAAGGTTATCCGCCCAGGAAGAGGCCACACACAAGGCAAAAGTTAGCAGAAGATCCTGCGCCTGCTTGGAAGGAGATGGCATCATTGGTGGCAACAAAGTTCAGTGGAAAGGCAATGAGAAGACAAGGCACTTATTGTAAGAGCCACAAAGGCAAGAGTTAAAATCAAGTAATGGAGAACTCTTGAAATGGAGTTATTAGATCTGCACTATCAGTTACATCACATGTTCAACTCTGCATCCAGTCTCTTCTCCAGGGTTTAACAGGAGCCAGATCTTGCCAGGGTCCACTCCTGGAAAACATTAAGCAAGATATGAATGCTGCACTGGTTTCTTCTGTTGAGGAACAATCTCCCAGCCATAAGGGGGAAAGGATAAGCAGGTATTCTCTTTGAAAATGATTTTCTCCCACTGCAAGGCACCATTGCTCCATTAGCTTATGCATAGGCTTACCAGATTTTCTGGGACCCCGAGGGGGGCGGAAGTGACATCACAGGAAGGCGGGTCAAAAATTATGGTGTCACTTCCGCTGGAAGTGGGCGTGTCCGCCGGAAGTGGGCAGGTGATGGGGCGTGTCCAGTCAGATTTATTTATTTATTTATGATGTTTAGAAAAAGGGAAAAAAGGGCTGCTTCACAGGATACCCCCCAAAGAAGGGGAAAATAAATAATGAAAAGAAATTGGCTGGCCTTACGGCTGTGATCATAGCAGGCGGGGGGGGGGGGGGAGGGAGAGACTTGTCACAGTCTAGCTGCCTGCCAAAGAAAGATGAGGCAGCCTCACGTTATTCTCTGACTTGCTTTGCAGGCTTCCTTTCCCCATCCTGAGCTAGCCGATTTCAGGATTAGTGCAGAGAACCAAAACAAACAAGGTGATGCTGGTTGCTAGTGGCTGTTACTGGTGTTCTTCTGCATCTTTTTTTGATTGGGAGCCCTTTTGAGAAAGGGAGTCATTTAGTTATTTGATTTTCTTTGTACACAGCTTTGTTAACTTAATAATAATGCCACCAGCTACCAGAAAGCAGCCTTAACTTTGAACCACACACTTACAGTTTTCATTTCACAAGTTCCGTTCCATCCATTTCACAGAACGCCTCCCTCCCGCAAAAAATCCCACTGCAAACGTTCTCACACTAAAGGCTGAGCTACATTGTCCACGGCCGCGCTACGTCTGCGTCCTGATGCAGCCGGAGCGCAGCCAAACGGGCAAAAGTCGAGCCGAGCTCGACTTTCCCTGCGGAGACGTCGGCTGCCGACGGGCCAGCGCCGGCTGCCGTCGGCAGGCTCCACTTGACGTGCGTGCCGGTGCGTGCCACACGTTGGACGCATGCTGGCTGCACAGGTATAGTGTAGCTGGGGCTTAAAGGCTGGGCTACATTGTCCACGGCCGCGTTGCGGCTGCGTTCCGTGTGCGTCTGGTGTCCCGCCCCCAGGTCAAACAAAGGCTCTGACTGGCCCGACGTAGCGCGGACACAGCCAAAGTTGAGCCGGGCTCAACTTTGGCTGCGTTCGCGCTACGTTCAGCCAATCAGAGCCTTTGTTTGACCTGGGGGCGGGACACCAGACGCACACGGAACGCAGCCGTGACGCAGCCGTGGACAATGTAGCTCGGGCTTTAGGGAAGCCCTGCTCATCAGCTGGAGTATTCAGAATGCGCAGGCAGTGGCAGCAATCGCAGGGAACAGAAGCTGACTGTTGTGACGCTGTTCCAGAGAGCTTCTGACGCTGTTCCAGAGAGCTTCTAGCCTCGCGGAGGCGCGCGAGGCTGTCTGTCAGGTCAGGGGCAAGAAACTGGAGCAGCAGCAGCAGCTAGAATGGGCGGGCGGCAGCAACAATCGCGCTGGGAACAGAAGCTGAAGTCGCCGCTCGTCAGCTGCCAGCTGGAGCGTAGGGCTGAGAATGATCACAAAACTCGCCCCAGCATTTTAAGCTTACATCACAGAGAAAGTGCTTTTAGTGTCATGTGCAACTCAAGAACACCCTGTTACTGGACTTTAGCCCAGTCCAATAGGATGGACCTCTCCTCTGCAGCAGACGTGACATTTCTCCTCCCCCAGCTGCGTGGCGCGCCCCCTATGGGCCGCAACGGGGAACAAACACCTACAGATCCTCTCCAATCGCGCAATGGGAAAAGGGGCGAGACCAGCAGCGAGCTTGGTGCGTGACGTACTGACGTACCTGGAACATCCAAGCTGCCGCGAGACAATCAGGTAGGTCGCGGTCTCGTGCAGCTGTCCTGCAGCAGCGCACGCCAGACCAAAAGCGCGCCACACCGCCCTGACCCTCCGACAACGAGATGCTCTGCTAGAGCGCACCTCCCGCTTCTTGATCAAAGCCGCTCTCTCGTTCGCTCCACTTCCTCTTCGGCTAGACGCGTCACGTGACACCGGCCCGGCTTGGCGCCCCGAATCAGGCGCGGCGGGTTTCTGCGCGTTCTTCCTGCCGCCGCCTCGGCCGCCCCCCTTTCCGCTGTTCACGTGCTGAGCCGAAAGCTCAGGCATGTTGGTCTTAAAGGGCCAGGCGCTCCAATATCCCTCCTCACCCCGACAATAAAACTCAGAGTACGATGAGACGAGACCTTTTGTGACCGCTTAAAAAGCTTAACGGTCAACGGATGTTAATGATATAGATAGCATGGGGGGGGGGGGAAAGCAACCCCATGTGAACAATGGGGCGAAAAGGACGTGAAGTGCCGGAGGGCCCTCTTGACATTTTCTACACATAATTACAGTATTTTCAATGCACGTTTTAATAGGACACATTTTCTGAAACTGACATTATAGCAGGAAAAAAGACAACCACCGATATTAGTCAAAACAGGAGAAAACCCCACTCGCACACCGCCCTTTAGAACAATGAAATACACATGTTGAAAGGGCTTTTTCTTTCCCCAGGTGTTTTCAGGTTGGAAAAGTCTACTACTGGCTCTCTAATGCTTGTGCTTTTTTGCTCCTGTTTATCTGTTGTCTTTCATTTCAATTTTTCTTTCTGTTCATTCCAGAAGAGTGCCAAGCTCTAACACCAGTCTTTTACTTTTAATGGCTTACAGCAGGGGTTTTCAACCCCTTCCCAGCCGAGTATCACCTCTGGCGCCACTCTCTTGCTGCATAACACCGAACATGACTGGCGATGACATCATCGCCAGTTACTTTTAGGTTTTCAGAGGCCAGAAAGGGCCCCCCTTAACATTCCAGAGAGGCGCTCAGCCAAAGTCAGGAGCTTCTTGGGAGTGAAAACACACTGCCAAAACTGCCGGTTCTGGCAGTCCGACTATCACCAGCAGTTGGCCAAAAAGTACCACTGGTGGTATTATTAGTACCACTGGTTGAGAACCCCTGGATTATAGCTTGTTGCCTCATGGTTTTTACCCATTTTCTTTTTCATTCATGGGCTCCATTTAATTGTTATCCCTCCCCTCCCCGAAGCAGTTCAAGATATGTCTGCTTTTTTTAGGTCTTCCCCGCTATGCTGATATTTTAAATTGGAGTCTCAGTTCCCCCTTGGTATCTACCTACCCCCTTCCTTTTAAAACTGTTAACTATAACAAATATTTTGCCCTCAGGTTAATTATATGTACAACAGCTTCCCTTTTTTTTAAAAGCACTAAATACAGTAAATGCAAGCAAAGATCAACTTATGGAAGATAAGCAACAAAAAGGAGGTTAACACTTCAGGCCCCTGATAGGTTCTAGACTGTGTTGCAAGACCACATGGTTGGCCCAAGACCTCCTGACCTCTGAGGCAGTACATGCCAAATACTTCCCCCTTTACCTGATCATGTGCCAGCTTCTGCTCTAACATTCTAAGCTCAGCACTCTTATCCCCTCCCCATTTCCCTCTTCTCCGCCCCCTCTTTATTTTCCAATCTAGGGAATGGAGAGCAGTGAAAGCAAGTAGGCACACAGAGATGGGCACCCCCGCCCCATCAATCTGCTGCTTAAAGCCACAGCTTCAGTTGGCCTCATGGACGGGCCAGACCTACAAGCCCTGTTATTTTTGCTGTAATAAACATACCTAGGTAAAGGTAAAGGTATCCCCTGACAATTAAGTCCAGTCGTGTCCGACTCTAGGGTGTGGTGCTCATCCCCATTTCAAAGCCGAAGAGCCAGCGTTGTCCGAAGACGCCTCCGTGGTCATGTGGCCGGCGTGACTCTCCTTGCCGCAGTGCGTAGCATGCAGCTGGAACACGGAGCGCTGTTTACCTTCCCGCAAGCGGTACCTATTTATCTACTTGCATTGACATGCTTTGGAACTGCTAGGTTGGCAGGAGCTGGCCAAGCAACGAGCGCTCACCCCGTCGCGGGGATCGAACTGCCGACCTTTCGATCGACAGCTTATGGTTCAGCGGTTTAACCCGCTGCGCCACCCGCTGAATACCTACCCTTCTGAAAACAAAAGCCATATGCTGCTTCTTTCCACTTCCAGCCTTTGGGTGCGTCAATATGACAGCAAGAAGCCACTGTCCTTGTTTCACTGTTCCAACTTTCTTACCACCTTCCACTGTTCCAACTTTCTTACCACCTTCCACTATCTCTTAAAAATAAAATTCCAAGTGAAGAAGAGAAGTGATAAATTTACAGGATTGTAGAATACCCCTAAAAGATTCTAGTTCAGTCTCAGCCACCAATTTGCTAGGTAGCTTTAGGCAAGATACCTCTTATTTGACCTACCTTAGAGTTTGTAAGGATTGTCTTTCATGGCCCAGTACTTAGGAAGCCAGGAACACACCTGTAGGCATGAAGTCCAGAGCTCCCTGCTGATGGGTTAAAATCCTCTGGAAGCCACAGCAGCCCACAAGCAACTGTGGGTCATTGCTTTGCACGCTGAATTGTCCTACAGGTGACCTGCAAGGGCCATTGCCAGGATAAATAGCACCAGGCTAGACTATAAGGCAGCTTTGTATCCTAATAGCAAAATTAAGTGGTCAAGTGCCTATCAGTTTTGAAATGAAATGGAGCCAGTGCCACCACTACCATCCCAAGAGGAAACTAGTAGTTTCTAGTTGGTACACAGTATATGCATTAATCCCTCCCCATGGCCCTTTGAGCTTCCAGGACCGATGGAATGTTGAGGGCTCTTAAGACAGGGTGTCAGTTTAAATATTCATATTAAAACAAGGAAAACTGAGGGCCAGAGAGTGAGAGAGAGAGAGAACGAACATGAACAAACAGGCCTGATCAAGCCCCTTTCAGCAAGTATCCTGGGTGGGGGCAGGATGCATGCTGTGAAGTTTCTTTCTGATTACCGGTAACCATTGTCAGAGCATCTATATCAGTGGTTCCCAACTTTTAGGAGACCACGGACCGAGGCAAAAATTGGAATTGTCGTGGACCACATCCACCCCCCAACCCCTGCACTCAAAAAATAGCTAATTAATTAGCTAATTAATCAATCATTTCATTCTTTTAAAATCCCTAAGTCATCAGCTGTTTCGCGCTAGATAAGGGCTTGGATCTTGGATGAGGCAAAGTGCCACTGGTTGGTGCAAGTACTTCCTTGTGGCTTTCTAGCCCGCCACTCCTTTTAGTGAATTGCACCTGCAATTCTATGCATGCTTATTTCAAGGTATCACTTCTGCTACACATTTACTATTGTAACTGCTGTTAATTGCTTGACAACCCAATCTTCTACATGCTTATTCAGAAGCAAGCTTTGCTCAGTTCAGTAGTATGTACTCCCATATAAATGTGTACAGCAGGTGTTCCCAACCTGTGGTTTGCCTACCCCTAGGGGTAGGTGGACCATCAGGCGGGGGTATGCCAGAGGCTGTCCGTTAGCCTGTCGGCTTACTGATAACATAGGATGAGTCTTTTTAAACCCATGTCATCTTGGATCCAAGCCCTTATCTCTAGCGCGAAACAGCTGATGACATGGGTTTAAAAAGACACATCCTATGTTATCAGTACGCCGACAGGCTAACCGACAGCCTCTGGCATACCCCCGCCTGATGGTCCACCTACCCCTAGGGGTAGGCAAACCACAGGTTGGGAACACCTGCTGTACACATTTATATGGGAATACATACTACTGAACTGAGCAAAGCTTGCTTCTGAATAAGCATGTAGAGGATTGGGTTGTCAAGCAATTAACAGCAGTTACAATAGTAAATGTGTAGCAGAAGTGATACCTTGAAATAAGCATGCATAGAATTGCAGGTGCAATTCACTAAAAGGAGTGGCGGGCTAGAAAGCCACAAGGAAGTACTTGCACCAACCAGTGGCACTTTGCCTCCCTGCTGTGCATTGCTAAAGAGGTGGTGGTGAGAGTAGCTGCTCTCGAGTGGCAGGTGAAAAGGCAGCTCTCTATTATGCAAGAAGCAGTTGGGGATCTAAGATGACAACTGGGATCTTTCATAACTCCCAATTAAAAAAAAAAAAGCCTGAACTCCCAGTTCTTTCTGTGGAGCCCGTCATTACACAGCCACCTCTCTGCAGCAGCTGGGAAGACAGAAGTCCACGTGGGAGCTGTTGGAATATGATTAGAAAAAAACCTGCAGTACCCTCCTATCTAGCCAGGTCTGGCTGCCAAGGCCATTAATGAGCATCCTACCAAGATTTAAGCAATCAGCCCCTCTGGTGCTGTAGCACAAACATTCATTTAATTGACAGGTTGCGGGCTCCTTTAGAGGCTTCAACCCAAGGCAAGCTTTCTTGGCAGGGGAAGATTGCAAATGGCATCAATTAAATTATTACTCATGGTAATAGCTTTTAATAGTCTCTTACAATGGGGGAAGCATTATATTCTTATTTTGTGTTTGAATTCACAATCTCTTCCTCCCTCGTTCACCTCCAAGAATATGCATAATCCCTCAAGGGGATAATGCAGGAAGTAACTGCTACAGGGAACAAAGAGCTGTCTTTAGAAATTAGTACGTTTGATGAAGTGTCATTGGCACAAATGCCATTGTACAGAACTGAAAGAGGTTCCTACTTAAAGTTTCCTCATATTGACAGCCTATTATTCACAAAGTTTCAGAGCAGGTAATTGCACTAAACCATTCCAAGTAAATTATTCTAGCCTAACAGCCTACAACTTCATCATCAAACCTCCCTTGACAAGTTGTACAGTCTCAACCCCCCCCCCCCCCCGAACGTATGTGGCTGCCGCTGCCTTAAACCGAGAAGTCAGACCACTGTCCATCCAGCTCAGTATTGGATATCCCGAGTGGCAGTGGCGCTCCAGAGTTCCACACAGAGGTCTTTCCTACTGGGACCCTCTGCAGGCAAAGCTTGTGCACTACCATTGAGCTATTCCCCCCCCCCCCCCCGCCTTCTCTTCAAGTTGTGGACAGCATATTTAAAAAGATACTTTAGGGGCACTGTAAGGGGAGAAATGGGAGAAAGTTTCCATCAAGACTGAACAAATGTAGCTGTGCTTGCATGAGAATTAAGAGCCTATCTACATTCATGCAACAGAATCCTAGGTATCATTTCACCTAGACGGCACGGCTTCAGTTGGAAGATTCTACGTTTGTACAAAACACACACATTCACTGCATACAGAAAATAAATCATGACAGAGAGAACAATTCTCTGGGACATGGCTATTTTCTATGTCCAACCATTCTTTTCTTGATAAAGGAGCACTAAAACACGCTCCCCCCCCCTCCCAGCAGTGGTACAATCAGGAATAGCTGTACAAGGCAATTCTCCTGCATGATTATATCAACCCTACTGCAAAGATAGTATTTTTTGAAGACTTCTTAAACTTGTCTATTATTAAATCTGTCAGTCTCACTACACATACTGAGTAATTAGACAAAAGGAAAAGCTGATTAAAGATTTTATTTTGTTCCTTAGGTTATGAGTAAATGGTGCAGATTCAGCCGCGATCCATTCACCAAGAACGCAGAAGTTGAACGTGCTGTCAAGTCGCTGTCGCCCCTGGCATCCGGCTGCAATGTTCAGCTCTCTTCCTCTGCAACACAAAGATTGAAATGAAGCATTTCTTGCCATTCCACGAGGAATCAACATCCATGAGGAAACAAAGTGGTCATGATCACTGCAGTCCTCTCTCCCTCTCCCCAGGTTAATCAGCACCCTATGTCAAGCCAGACACAGTACCTTTCTCCATATGGGTTTTAAAAGCAGATTGCTTGCTAATTGTTTGGAAAAAAAATCCCTGCAAAAATTCAAGTCCTGCACTTGAAACAGCATAAAGCAAACCTTCAGAAACAAACAAGCTGTAATGAGGTCTGTGCACAGCTGCAGTCAGAAAATAAACTATTTCACTCTCAGAAGATCCAACTCAGTACACAAAGCAGAAAAATAATGATAAAGACAGCGTTATGTGTGATACACAGGAATGCTGAAGGTCAATAGCGCAATTCTAAGCATGTTTACTCAGAAGTCAGTTCCACGGGTGCGACTGGGGGAGCAGGCCGCACTGGGTAACACCAATGTTGGGGGCAACACCACGGCCGCTGCACCCTGCTGCCCAGGCTTAGCCACTCTGAATCACTTCTTTGTGTTCTCATGAGCTTGGAGCGGCTGAAAACGCTGAGCACGGGTGTCATCCCTCCCTGCAGGCTGCAGGGAGGGGTGACACCCCTTGGCTTGCCCATCTTTGGTGGCTCTGCCTCCAAGCCGAAGCGGAGTCACGTACACTTGAAGGTGGCACCACTAAACACCTGCCTTGCAGCAAGCTCACCTGCCTTCGTCATTAGCTGAACCGGAAGTAATTCGTGGTGATGTCATCAAGTCACCACAAATTACTTCTGGTTCAGTGATTTCTTCCTGGTCCTGTCCACACCAGCTGCCTCAAAAGCAAGCAGTGCCGCTGGTCAGTTCCACTGTGTTCAGTGGGGCTGGCTTACTCTCACATGAGTATGCACTGGACTGCAGCCTGTGAGCCAAGCTGCAGGAGTGTATGAACATTTGAAGCCTGTTACAAAATTAGCATTTTGCTAACCCCGACATTCAATTTTTAAAGAAAGCTTTTCTACGTCATGTGTACTGGGGGAACTCTGAAAGCAAGCTGGCCCCACAATTGAAGACAGAGGAAAGGGTAAATGTAGGTGAGAGAAAAGCAGGATCAATGGGAAATGGAACAGAGCAAGCTAGGGAGGATGTCAGTGTAATCTAAGTTTCCTATGCTCAAGAGAATAGAAGAGGTATCTAGCCTTCACCAGGACTAAGTTTGGGGAAGCTCTACACACTCGGGGAAAGTATCAGAATTCACCTTTCTGCTGCACACAAGAAAAAGGTAGAATCCATTTGTTAGAAACGTATTTTGGCATGGATAAATCTTCCTAGATAACTTTCTAGACTCTGTAGGCAAGTTATATTGTAAGGGTGACATACAGTGGCGTCGCTGGGGGGGGGGGCTGGCAGTGGTGCGGCGGGCCCCAGGGCGTAGGGCACTGAAGCTGTTTAGGGGGCACAAGCCCCCTTAAGTTTGGTATTATTTTTCCGTTTTTCTGGCTTTTTTCTTTTTTTTCTCTTTTGCGGGCAGCTGCCGCCTCTCACAGGGCGGCAGCTGCCTTGTGTGCACCCCCCAGGGTGTGTGCGTACGCTTTTGGGGTACTTAGCTTGTCTCGTCGGAGCGCAGGCAGCATTTTCCCGGGGCGCAGACAGCATGTTCGCGTTCCGGCGCCGCCATCTTGAATGGGCGGGACCCTTTAGGACTCTCTCCGTCTCGTTGGTCTTGCTGGTCGGTCCTCCAGAGCCCTAGAAAGGCCTGGAGGACCGACGGACCAGCGAGATGGAGAGAGAGTCCTGCCCATTCAAGATGGTGGCGCCGGAACGAGAACATGCTGCCTGCGCCCCGACGAGACAAGCTAAGTACCTCAAAAGCACACACAGCCTAAAAGCCCTTAAAAACCTCGGAAAACCCCAGAACCGAAACCTAAAATCAAAAACGAAACCTAACTGGGGGGTGTATGGTCAGCTGCACCCCCCCCTTGGGGGCGTAGGATCGTCACTGCAAACATAAAGCCATGGGTCTAATCCATTTTGCAGAAGGTCTCCTGCCCTGACTGTGGGTGTACCCGTATTGTCCTGAGTATAGGATGCTCCTTATAAGCCACACCCTTAAAGTTTGGTGCTATTTTTTTAAAAAAATACATTTTAAACTTTTTTTTAACTTAAAGAAAATATACACATTAGTAGAACAGTACAGCTTTAGTACAGTTAAAGTCATAGGCACCCTGTCCCTTATTGAATCTGGGCACCCTAGTATAAGTAGCCTTCCCAGATCCAAAGGGGGACAGAGTGCCTACCTTTAACCTTTGGAATTTGGGCAGGTGCAGCATGTTGCACCCTTCCATGATGATGAGCTGCACCTGCCCAAATTTCAATGGTTAACAGCACAATCCTATGCATGTCTATTCAGAAGTAAGTTCCATTGCATTCAATGGGGCTTACTCCCAGGAAAGTGTGCATAGGATTGCAGCCTAAAGGTTGGCACTCTGTCCCCCTTTGGATATGGTAAGCCTATGCAGGAGCTCTTGCTCTCAACTTTCAAACTGCAGGATCAATAAATATCTTAGTTTCCAGAGAGTTTATTTAAAAAAATTATATCCCGGCTTTTCCTATGCCCAAGGCGGCCAAATGCTTCCATCCTGAGGCTAGAGGCTGCTAGAGAGATCATTGTTCGGCCATTTAGCAAGTGATTAAGAGCTGCAAACAGTACGCTTTGATTGTAGGCTGCACCCCTGCTTTAAAGACTTGCCTTAGGGAAAAAAGGGAGTCTTATAATCAGGTCAATATGGTATATAGCAGCTACCATTTCCTCCTCTGCTTTAAGAGATCACCTACTACCCACATGACAGTAATCAGTGTCATTCTAATGGAAACAAACAGCTTTTAATGTGTGAGAGCAAACAGCCACTTTTACTTTACACACCTTCCTCCTCCTCCTCTTCCTCCTCCTCATCGTCCTCTTCATCAGAACTGAAGGTACCATCAGGCAGGCTGTAGACACGGATGACTTGCTTGTTGGGGTCTTTCAAAATGAGGTACTTGCCCTCATCCAGTTTCATGCAGATGTCAATGACACAGCGCAGGATGCCCCAGGCGTTCTCCATGCTTAAATTAATTTGGCTGGCAAATTCATTGGGTTTGAACTGCTGAGTGCCCAGGATCACATGACGTGAAGAGTCCTTCACATGGTACCGGGACACGTACCTGGGAAAAGCAAACAAAGAAGAGTTGGGCAATGCAATGATGCAGCCCAGCCCAGCAGCTACAAGAGAACTATAAATGTAGCAGGGCAGTCAGGTTTGAGTGCTGACAAAAGTTCAAGGACCATCGCCATCATTTTTAGTCAGGGCAGAGAAGCCATTTCTACACATTATGCTTGACTGAGGGGTTAAAACAGGAGATTCTGACTATGAAGAGGCAATTGTCAAGGTTGAAGGCTTTAGGGCTTAAAAGCACAAAACTAGTTGTATGCAATATAAAAGAGTATGCCAGTAGAAGGAAGCAGGGGAAGACCCCATTGATATGCCAGCTCTCTCGCCACTGCAGTCCTGAACATCATGTGCCCTATGTGAGGACCCCATGAGACAGAGGTGGGTGAAGACACCACATCAAGGGGAAGAGGTTCCACCAGGGAAAAATCTATCAACTGGTCATGGAACAGCTGGTAGCTAAACCTCCACCTCTCCTCTTTTCTCACTGTTCTAGTGGTTTCAGTGTCCCTCATACTTTTAGACCCCCAGTGGTTCCCAAACTGGGAGGCGTGGCTCCCAGGGGAGCCGCGGAAACCAGCCAGGGAAGCCGCAGAGTGCTATGGAATCCTCACGGAAAACAGTGCAATGCCAATTGGCAAGCATCAACATAATGTAATGGGGGGCCACGGCCAATGGTCACCAATGGTCAAGGGAGCCGCAGGTCAAAAAAGTTTGGGAAACACTGCCTTAAAGTATGTTAGTGTACCCATTACTTTATTCAGCTTTTACTCTGGTGTAATTTTAATGTTCATGACTCAGTTATTCTAGTGGTCCAAGGTGTTTAGAGTCTACTGGATTAGGCAAGCAGATAATATAACTGGAATGTTCTGCAAAAGCAGCAGCTTTTTATAAGTCTAGTACAGCTGAAGAGCTTCTCCTCTTCAACAGCTAAAACAGGCAGCCTGTTATCGTGCCTAAAATGTATGTACAAGTTACCAGTAGTTGGGCCCAGCAATTTTGAGGGCTGCAAACTGCAAGTTTTCTTAGAGGACACTACCGTTGTGCAGCCTGTGCTATCCCAGCAGCAAAATGCTACCCAGCTGCATCAGAAGCTCAAATGAATGCGGAGGCACCTTGAAAACCAATGAACTGACACAGAGAGCAGCCACAGTGTGATCTGTTCCCACACGACCCTGGGCTTCTCATGTTACCCACAAGATGCAGGAAGGAGCTGCCTGTAGCAGCTCCCACATGGCCAGTGTAATGCAAGAGCACCCGAGTTCCAGTGCCACTTCACACAGCGATGCAACTTCCAGCTGGTTCCTCCCAGCACACTGGGCGTGACAGAGACACACGCCACACTCTATAGGAAAACAGCTCAGATAAAGAGCATGCAGCCTAAAACCTCATCACAGTGTGATCATCTTGGAAGCTGCACAACCACACCAGTGGCGTACCAAAAGCAAAGCTGACTTGTTGCCTCAATGCAGTCATCACCACTGATAGACTAATAGCATGATGCATGCTCCAGGACACTGGTGACCTAATTAGTGCTGGCAGGATATGCTGCCTAAATGGGGCCAAGGGGAGGCTAACAGATAACAACAACCTATAAGGAGGCAGCGTATACTTGCATGGTAGATAAAATGAGATGGGATTTTGTAAGACTACAATGCAGCTTGATGCCCTTCAGGGATCTGTCTCCAGTTTTATAGGATTCTTTCAGTGAGAGATACTGGTTTATCTGTGACATTTCTGTTGTGAGAGTACATTACAAAGGCTGTCGAACCTGCAGATAAAATGAAGAATCTGGTTCTGAGTGATGGCTCAAGTAAGCTTCCAATATTGTTTTTGAGTTAAAAACCCACATATTTCCGGGTAAGACTACGTCGTTTTTATTACAAAAACAAGATGTTACCAGTAAAATCTTGTTTTTGTAATAAAGAATTTATAAACGACGTCGTCTTACCCGGAAATATGTGGGTTTTTAACTCAAAAATATGGTCACGTCGTGAGAGTCTACAATTGTATCTTCCAATATTGTGTTAGGTGATACCAGGGATCCTGTATGGTGGGGATGAAGCTCAGTGGCAAAGCACATGCTTTGCATACAGAAAAGAGGTCTTGGGTTCAATCCTTGGCATCTCCAGGCAAGGTCTGGAAAAGACTCCTGACTGAAACACTGAAGAGCTGCTGCCAGTCAGTGCAGACAGTAGTATGGACAGTAGTGCACTAGATGGGCCAAGGGCCTGATTCGGGGCCCAATCCTATCCAATATTCCAGAGCCGAGGCAGTCATGCCAACAGGGCATGCGCTGCATTCTGCCATGGAGGGGCAGTCATGGAGGCCTCCTCAAGGTAAGGGAATGCATCAGTACTGGAAAGTTGGATAGGATTGGGCCCCAAGTCAGGGACATAGCTGCATCTTCTGCTGCCTGGGGGGCGGTGACTCCTGATGGAACTGTACTGAAAAAGAACTGTACTGGTTGCTGCAATTCAAAATCTCATCCTTAAGACTTCCCCCACAACATACAGTAGTTCTTTTCTGCACACCCAAACAGTGGACAAAAAGTACTCAAAGTATTCAACAGGCACACTCCTCCGTCTCACCCCAGTTTAAGATATTCTGTTCCAGCCAGCAGTGCACAACACGTCCAGCGGGCAAGTTTGTAGCTGTTGTTTTTCAGCTCAGTGGCAATCACAGCTCCTCTCTGAGAGTCCAGTTTCTGCCGCCAGTCTACTCCATTACAATGCTGGAAAAGTAGGTAAAGTTGATTAGGGTTTTTACAGTGCAGCAGCAACTATGTTATACTGCACCAACGTGAAACTTGCCATAAAGATGAAAGTATCATACAACTCTACTGATTTCAAAATGGCTTGCAATTCCTGAAAGGGACAATCCCAGTTCCATAAGTGAAGATCTGGGGATCTTCCACCATCACTGGCAAAGGACGACAGAAGGCAATGCTTTAAAAACTATAAACCTTGAGTGCCTTGGTTAGAAAGGTGTGCGTGTGTATAAACAAATTAAGTTACTCCCTCGCACTGAAACAGATAAAGAACTGTTGAGCTAAGAAGCACCTTTTAAGCGTAGTTCTCTTGTACTTGGGCAAGGAAAGAGCAACTGCCCCTACTCATCCCAGCATATTTTTATTTTCATTTTCATTCGAAAGCTTTCATGGCCAGCAGATATAGTTAGAGAAACAGGTAGTACGGGTAACGCAGCCATATCTAAGTAAAAACACAGCAATCCGACTGAGGTTTAAAAACAATGACTATTTTATCTGGGTTTAATGATGTATTCCCGGACAAACAGAAATTATTAAGAAACCACGGCTGGACAAGTGAGCCCAACGTTTCGTGTCCTAATCTGGACACATCTTCTGGGGCAATCCCAAAAAGGAATGAGAGATGTTATAGTTCTCGGCGTCTTGCTTCGTTGTTTTGAACTTCAGAGGTTAGGGAAACATGCTGTCAGTTGAACTGAAACCATTCCGGAACTCCTCTGTCAATCAAAGAGATCGATCCTGCAAAAACTCTGCAAGTGAAAGCTTGCAATTTTGTCCTTTAGACCTGGGGCTGTTGTTCACTTAGAGACACGGTGATTATCAGTCACATAGTATCAACCCGCATTTTCTGTTGTTATATTATTGCGAGCCTGTCCCTTCATAGGATGTTTACGTATTACAGGGAGCCAAATGCGATTGGCAAGATTCAATTCTTGCTGCCTATTCATCAGTAAGTGAGGTGGTTTTTTGCTGATCTCGAGAGCTTCCAAGTTCTTCAAAATCAATCCCTTGTTTTCTGTTCTTATAGAGCAGGTTTCTTTGAACAATATAGAGTGTCCTGTGGTAAGAACATGTTCAGCCACCGCAGATTGTTCTGGGTGTTCCAGTCTTACCGAACCTTCATGTTCTTTTAATCTGGTGCTGATGGACCTCTGAGTCAATCCAATGTACTCCTTTCCACATGTACCACAGGGAATGCTGTAAACGCCTGGGTTGGAAAGGGGTGGTCTCTTGTCCTTGGGGTTGTTTAAAAGTTGCTCAATCTTCCTGGTTGGCTTAAAGATTGTCCTGATGTTACCCTGCCTGAGAATTCTTGCGATTTTATCAGTTACCCCTTTAATAAATGGTAAAAAAGTCCAAATTTCTTGTTCTCTCTCAACTTTTTGTATCTCATTGGTGTCTTCTGTATTTATTGGAATATTGCTTCTTCCTTCCCTAGCCGTCTTGATTTTTTTACTTTGTGATATCCAGCCTTTGTTAATTTGTGCGACCGGGTAGCCATTGGCTCTCAAAGTATCAAACACAACCTGTTTCTCTTTATCTATTGACTCTTTATCACAGATTTTAATGGCCCTATAAGCCAATGAATTAATTAGGGAGACTTTCTGGGCAGGATGGTGATTTGAATCAAAATTCAAATACCTTCCTGTATTGGTCGGTTTTCTATATACTGAGTGATTAAGCGTCAAGTCTTCTCTCCTGGTGACCAAAACATCTAAGAAAGCCAAGGACCCATTCTTCTCTTTTTCTACTGTAAATTGGATCTCTTTACAGAAGTTGTTTAGATGTATCAAAAAGTTATGTAATTCTACCTCTCCATGCGGCCATATACAAAAGACGTCGTCTACATAGCGCCACCAGACATCAGGTTTAAATGGAGCCGTCTGGAGCACCTGCTTTTCAAGAAATTCCATATATAAGTTCGCTACTATGGGACTTAGGGGGTTCCCCATAGCTACCCCATCTGTTTGTTCACGGTATACCCCTTCCCATAGAAAGTATGTAGACGTCAGGCAATGCCTGAAGAGTGGAATTAATTCCCTGGGGATTGTAAGCTCTTCTATCAATCTCAGGACTTCCTTAAGGGGAACTTTGGTAAATAATGACACAACATCGAAGCTGACTAGTATTGAATTTGGTGACAAAATGGTCCATTGTAATTTCTCAATGAAATGGTATGAGTTTTTTATAAACGAAGAGGTATTACCTATAAAGGGATATAAAACTTTTGCAAGATACTTGGACAAACCATGTGTCGGTGAGCCAATATTGCTCACTATGGGTCTTAAGGGAACGTTTTCCTTATGGATCTTAGGAAGCCCATAGAGCCGTGGTGGTTGTGCTTCTGATTTAATTAGAAATTGAGAAATTACAATGGACCATTTTGTCACCAAATTCAATACTGGAATATAGTATTACAATATAGAAGTAATTTCTCAATTTCTAATTAAATCAGAAGCACAACCACCACGGCTCTATGGGCTTCCTAAGATCCATAAGGAAAACGTTCCCTTAAGACCCATAGTGAGCAATATTGGCTCACCGACACATGGTTTGTCCAAGTATCTTGCAAAAGTTTTATATCCCTTTATAGGTAATACCTCTTCGTTTATAAAAAACTCATACCATTTCATTGAGAAATTACAATGGACCATTTTGTCACCAAATTCAATACTAGTCAGCTTCGATGTTGTGTCATTATTTACCAAAGTTCCCCTTAAGGAAGTCCTGAGATTGATAGAAGAGCTTACAATCCCCAGGGAATTAATTCCACTCTTCAGGCATTGCCTGACGTCTACATACTTTCTATGGGAAGGGGTATACCGTGAACAAACAGATGGGGTAGCTATGGGGAACCCCCTAAGTCCCATAGTAGCGAACTTATATATGGAATTTCTTGAAAAGCAGGTGCTCCAGACGGCTCCATTTAAACCTGATGTCTGGTGGCGCTATGTAGACGACGTCTTTTGTATATGGCCGCATGGAGAGGTAGAATTACATAACTTTTTGATACATCTAAACAACTTCTGTAAAGAGATCCAATTTACAGTAGAAAAAGAGAAGAATGGGTCCTTGGCTTTCTTAGATGTTTTGGTCACCAGGAGAGAAGACTTGACGCTTAATCACTCAGTATATAGAAAACCGACCAATACAGGAAGGTATTTGAATTTTGATTCAAATCACCATCCTGCCCAGAAAGTCTCCCTAATTAATTCATTGGCTTATAGGGCCATTAAAATCTGTGATAAAGAGTCAATAGATAAAGAGAAACAGGTTGTGTTTGATACTTTGAGAGCCAATGGCTACCCGGTCGCACAAATTAACAAAGGCTGGATATCACAAAGTAAAAAAATCAAGACGGCTAGGGAAGGAAGAAGCAATATTCCAATAAATACAGAAGACACCAATGAGATACAAAAAGTTGAGAGAGAACAAGAAATTTGGACTTTTTTACCATTTATTAAAGGGGTAACTGATAAAATCGCAAGAATTCTCAGGCAGGGTAACATCAGGACAATCTTTAAGCCAACCAGGAAGATTGAGCAACTTTTAAACAACCCCAAGGACAAGAGACCACCCCTTTCCAACCCAGGCGTTTACAGCATTCCCTGTGGTACATGTGGAAAGGAGTACATTGGATTGACTCAGAGGTCCATCAGCACCAGATTAAAAGAACATGAAGGTTCGGTAAGACTGGAACACCCAGAACAATCTGCGGTGGCTGAACATGTTCTTACCACAGGACACTCTATATTGTTCAAAGAAACCTGCTCTATAAGAACAGAAAACAAGGGATTGATTTTGAAGAACTTGGAAGCTCTCGAGATCAGCAAAAAACCACCTCACTTACTGATGAATAGGCAGCAAGAATTGAATCTTGCCAATCGCATTTGGCTCCCTGTAATACGTAAACATCCTATGAAGGGACAGGCTCGCAATAATATAACAACAGAAAATGCGGGTTGATACTATGTGACTGATAATCACCGTGTCTCTAAGTGAACAACAGCCCCAGGTCTAAAGGACAAAATTGCAAGCTTTCACTTGCAGAGTTTTTGCAGGATCGATCTCTTTGATTGACAGAGGAGTTCCGGAATGGTTTCAGTTCAACTGACAGCATGTTTCCCTAACCTCTGAAGTTCAAAACAACGAAGCAAGACGCCGAGAACTATAACATCTCTCATTCCTTTTTGGGATTGCCCCAGAAGATGTGTCCAGATTAGGACACGAAACGTTGGGCTCACTTGTCCAGCCGTGGTTTCTTAATAATTTCTGTTTGTCCGGGAATACATCATTAAACCCAGATAAAATAGTCATTGTTTTTAAACCTCAGTCGGATTGCTGTGTTTTTACTTAGATATGGCTGCGTTACCCGTACTACCTGTTTCTCTAACTATTTTTATTTTCATTTATTTTTGCTATGTATATGCTTTGTGAACATTTTGTTGAAAAGTAATAATACTACATAGGCCATCAGAGAATGCAATAGCCAAAGACTGGCCAGCATTGCTCTTCTGATAAGAGTTGGTTATGCAGCGGTTACATGAAAAGGGATGGCCCTGACTCAGTGTTGGGGCACCTGCAGTCTACACAGAAGGTGCCACGTTCAATTCCTGGAATCTCCAGGTAAGGCAGAGAAAATCCCTGTCCAAAACCCTAGAAAGCCACCACTGGTCTGTGTTGACAATATGGACTTAGATGAACCAATGGTCTGATTCAGAATACGGTGGCTTCCTGTGAGACTCTTCAGTGCTTTGTCTGCTGTACCAGGCAACATGGAGTAAGGATTTAGACTTTGCTTTCAATTCTCTCTCACCCGTGAATCCCATTCATTCAGTGTTTTGATGTTGATAAACGATACTTCTCCATTGGCTCCAGTCATCACTCCATCATGTTCACAGCGTACAATCAGGTCTATGTCATCTCCCAGCTTCCACCTTCGATACCTGCAGCCAAAGAAGTAATCTTACCATCAGTAATCTTACCATTAGGGATTTACCCAAGTATGACAAAAAAAGCCTGTTATGATAACAGTGAGTTTTCATGGAAGCTGCTACAAGTTTGCAAGGCACATTTTAATGCATTATGGCCTCCCAAAATTATCCATGTTACAAGAACAACATACCGATATGCAACAGAAGCCACTTCATTCTTATCCATGTCATCTTCCACAAATGGGTTTGGATTGGGAAATTTATATTTCTCTTTCCCCTGTAAAAGAAGCCATGCAGACTCTTTACTAAACGAATTACACAAGGTAATGTGGCTGTAATAGCCATGGATGCCTCAGACGAGAAGTCTTGCAGTGTCTAGCTTTGGCATGAGAAACTTAAGCTGCTGTCCCTTTCCTCAGACTTTTTGATGTGAGTTTGGGGTGGCATCTCAACAGGCAAGAAGTTTTTCCCACCATTGCATCAGCAGTATTTTCTCTGAGACTTCCCAAATGTCAATGCTAATTTATCTGTGGAAATCTGGAGGCCCTCAAAATCAAAGTGTCCCTCCAAATCTATATGATCCAATTTCTACTGGCAGAGGAGGACTTTGAAGGGCAATGTAGCTCATCTTTTGGGCTCACCGGCAGGAGGTTCTTGAGATTCAGAATCAGTTCCTTTCTAAAATGTTCTGCCCAAATAAGGCTAATCTAAGTCCATCATTTCCCCTACTCTTACCATTCTCAGGCATTGCTGGGAAAAGTTGTGGTTGATGTAAGTGGCTTCCATAGCAAGGTTACGGGGTGAATTGAAGGAGTTGCCCTCATCCTGTGGTGGTTCGTTAGCAGTCTCACTCACTGTCAGGAGATCTGAGGATACAGCAAAGCACAATGGTGATCAGGAAGTTTAATATCAAACCCCAGAGCACTGAACACTGCAGCAGTCTGATTTTCTCGGGCACAGCTTGACCCATAGATTAAGCTCTCTTTCAAACAGGGCCGAATTACAAAATCCGAAAAGTCCCAACCACCCTCTTGCTCCACTTTCATAAATATAAAAGGCTCACCGAAGTCAGAGTTATCCCTCTTGTCGAAGAAGAGCTTGGATCCTACTCTCTGGACAATAATGTCCCAGGAATACACAGAGCGAGTGCAGGCCATGAGTGTGGCTAGGATGGCATCTGTAGCAAATACGTTCCCCTGAGTCTTGGCCAGCTACATAGAGAGAAGAAGCATAGGGGATGAGAGCACAAATCCTGGCCCCAACAAAAGATGGGCCATGTGGCCCTCCAAAGTTATATTTGTTGGTTTCTGCAGAAAGTATTTTTGAAATCATATCAAAGTTGTCCTCTCTTAGATTATCCATGGCCTGTGCATCCCACCCATTAGCGAGAGCGAGAGGCTCCTCTCGGAAGACAGAGGAGATTCCCTAAGGCAAACAATTTTCTCCAATACAAGCCAAGAGCTATATTTCTTCCCCACAAACCCACATTTCAAAAATTAATTTCTCTCAAAGCCACTTTCAAGAACTTTGATTGTCCACCTGTCCAAACTACAATTTACCTTGACTTTAATTCCACCCTAACTCCCAAGGCTCATGACAAATTGCAAGATACATAAATTCCCCTGAAAACGCATATAACCTATTCTCCCCACCACCCACTGGCGTCACTGCAGGGGGGGGGGGAAGCTCTAAGTTCCTCCGTGATCCGAGCCTTCGTTACACGGAGGAATGAAGCGCCCCGCCCCCGTGCCTTCCGAACCAGTCAAAGCAGTGAAAACAACGCGCTTCATTCCTCCGGGGCGGGGCGCTTCATTCCTCCGTGTAACGAAGGCTCGGATCATGGAGGAACTTAGAGCTCCTGTAGTGACGCCAGTGCCACCACCCAAATCCAATAAATATGAAAATCTCCACTATTAAGTAGCTCAAATAGAAATGATCTACCAAGCATTTGGAAACTGTCCTGAGATGGGAGATATGCCTCCAGGGGAGGAAGTTCCACCAAGGCCATATTTCTGTGCCTTTCTAGTACAAACTGTACAGGCAACAGGATACCTGTCTTCTAGTCTAATATGTTGGGTGAAGTTTTCAGTCTCAAGTTTGCCAAAGGATGTTTTATTAAGAATATTCTTGTACTGTATTGTGATGTACAACACACTTTGTTATTTTATTTATTTTTCACATTTTTATACCGCCCTTCCTCCAAGGAGCTCAGAGTGGTGTACATATTTCCTCCCCTCCTTTTTGTCCTCACAACAACCCTGTGAGGTAGGTGGGGCTGAGAGATAGTGACTGGCCCAAGGTCACCCAGGAAGCTTCGTGGCTGAGCGGGGATTTGAACCTGGATCTTCCAGGTCTAAGTCCGACTCCCAAACCACTACACCATCCTGGCTCTCCTGTTAGGGGCATAACTTCCTTGTTCTCTGAAGTACAAGGGCCTCACCTCACTCTTCTTAAACACAAGCTTCATAACAAAAGACAACTAGCCTGTAAGACTAAAAGGACAGAATAAGTCTTTTACCTTGCGAATGACAGGGTCATCAGTAGTTGTTACAGTATGGAAGATGCGTTTGATGCTACGAAGGTTCTTTTCATTTCTTGTGGTGATGCGGTCAAAGCCCTTGTCATAGTATTCTAGGCCCCCACAGCACTCGCTACAGTAGAAAGAAAGGAAGATCATGAAATGCCCTCACAAGACAACAGTGACTGACAAAAGTAGAGTAACCAACCCAATGAAAAATAAATTGAAGGATCACCGCCAACACTATATAGCACTAGTCAACATCCTGAAGGTTTCTTTTTATAGATTTCTTTGTCTTTCCTCTGGTCCTACATTGATTAAACCAGAGCTGAGGGATTAGCTTCAACCTCGAAGCTGCAAAGCTATATGAGAACTGCCTATCATGGAATCTGAGCTCTAGGCAAGCTACAGCTCCTAACATGCTGCATGTGTTCCTGCTCAAGGTGAAGACATACGGTAATATTAACGAAAGCTCTTCCACATCTAGGTGTCAGAACCCAGGACATACAGTTAAATTATATTGTGTGGTAAGAGAGCAGAGGCTGTTGCCAAATCAGGTAATATGTGCCCAGACATCAGACCGCAGCTTGGGTCTTGGTAAGGACAGAGGCCTTATCAGTAAAAGGGCATTGGCCACACACTGCCAATTCCAGGTCTCCAAAACTCCAGCTGACTGACAGACTTACATATCTTGAGGTTCTGACACCTCCAGGTATCTCATCTTCATCAGCCTAGGAAAATCCATTTCCTCTTTCACCTCCCAGTCACTGCGAACTTCAACAGAGGAATCGCGAGGCTTCTGCTGGACAGACCGAGGAAGTATAGGCAGATGTAGAGAGAGAGGAAGGAAGTATAGGCAGATGGAGAGAGAGAGGAAGGAAGGAAGGAAGGTGACAACACATCAGTGTTCAATACGAGAGCAGAAGCTGAAAATGGAGCAAGACAGACACGATCATAACAGCCAGACTGGAATCCCACTTGGTTAGAAAGCAATTTACTTTACCTGCGATTTTTGGTCCCATTTCTGCCTCACTCCAAACTGCTTCTGAAACTTCTTTTGCAGACGTAGTCGATCTCTGAAATGAAAGAAAACGATAGTCCCATGAGGACAAAATGACCCCCAAAGACCCCAAACCCTTCATTCACAGTACAGAAGTCACACCAATGCTGCTGAACAATATTCTGCTGACCTTTTGCATCGCAGAGCTGCTTGAGACAATTCCGCTGAACAGTCAATCTGAGCACATCTACTTAAAAGGTACATTTCCAAGTCTAAAATGCCATACTTCTGATCCTTGACCTGGTTTTGGAGCCATATCACAATTCATTCAGCAGCCATATGAAATTCAGGATATACTGTATCACAGCAGAGCCCAACAAATTGCTTCGGTTACCAATTTGCTTTTTCAAGACAACTGATTAATCTGTTAAACCAGCTCTGCTGTACTGCTGCCAATCAAGGCATCCAGAGCCTAAACAGCATGTTCTCTCTCTCAGACACAGCAAGCTCACCTCTCCTTCTGCTTGGCACTTTTAGGCAGCGTCTGCATATTGAACTGAAGTACGTTCCGACGGTCTTTGTCTCTCCGAAGGTTTCTCTGAAAGGAGACACTCATGTAAACAAGCAAGAATGGCACACTTCATTTCAGAATTATTCCTTGAAAGGAAAGAGGCCTGGGCAGGCAATCCTACAAGAGACTTCTGCACTGCAATGCATGACATATGCACTGAAAGGCACACTAAGTGAGCAGGAAAGCATAACCTAAATACCAATACCTAAATAATCTTTGTAAACATTGGTGTTTTGTAGAAAGCAAGAAAAAAATACTTGTACACCAAAATACCCTACCACCCCCTGACAAAATAGACCCACGCGGTGCTTCAATTCACAACAGTTTGTTTGAAAAAGCAAAGAAGCAAGTAGAATACAGGCTACATGCAATTTAATGCAGGCAAAACTTTGTGAAACTCATCTGGTTATACCAGGAGACTAGTAGTTCTATAGCTCATTCACAATAATCTCAGCCTTCACTTATCTTGAGATAATTGTGCAATCAAGGCATTATGGGAGCATTTTATGTCATTATGGCATCTAGTAAGGATTTATGATTTTTTTAAAGTAGGCTAGCAATGTGCTTTTTTATAACATTGCATCTTCAGCACAGTAACATCTAACCCAGCACGCCCTTATGCCCACCCCCACAACAGCATCTCAATTATACTGCATAAAAATGACTAAGGGTTGCAATAACAAGGTTTTCTGTCAATCAGAATGAAGTTACAGTGCCAACACAGAAAGCAGACTATGACAGCCAGGACAAATAGCGCAGGAGGTGCTGCGATGACAGCAGAGCTACAGAAGAAGGATCAAGCCTTTAACAACCTGGAATCATGCACATTCAAACTGGGGGTGGCAAACCGGGTGGCTTACATTTCAAAGAAATGTAGAAAAATTATGGGGAACAGTGACCAAGAAACACGCCAATATAACAGTGCAATCCTATCCAACTTACACCACCGGTGTAACCAGTGGTGCAGCGAGAACGGGAGGCCCCAGAATGGAAAGGGGATACAAATCCCCTCCAAAGGGGGATTCAAATCTCCCCTCCCCAGCCTCCCACCCTGCCCTCCCCCGGCTGGGTACACCGGAGGTGTAAGGTGGATAGGATTGCACTGCCAATCATGGATTTAAACCAAATGTTTCCTTTTATTATTTAAACACTTCCAAAACAGAAGTGGATACTAACTGGTTATGACCAGAAAAAATAGGTTGATCACACAAGTCCCACAGAACACAAGAACTGCATTTTTATTAAGCAAGTTACAAAACAATGTTTGAGGCATCAACTTTTCAAATTTACATCATAAAAAGATCGTAAGTTCAGTTATTATACAGTTTCATTAAAACCACATTTCATTTTAAATTAAGTTATGTTTAAAAGGGAAACTTATTATAGTCAAACCTAACCATTTTATAAAAATGCGATTTAGATTATTTTTTGTTAACAATGCACTACACTACACGACTACGATCCTCCTTACTATACAGCAACCTAAGTCAAATTCTGTCCATGGCTGTACTATGCAGTAGCCCTCCTGGTCACCTTCTGAAGGCCAATGTCAACTGGAGGCAGCCTAGGATGTGCTATGTTCACCCTGAGCCTCCCTCTTCATTTTCCATCACTCCAAGCAGAACACTGTATTTGGTTAGGAAGGAGTTTCGTTGCTTTAAATTACAGGAAAACCATCTTCCATAAACACCAACAGTAAAAAAAAAGTCCATCAAAAGGGAAGGCTCTCAGTTTCACATATGCCACCAAAGAGCCTTAGAAGAGGCAGACAGTTCACTAGCGATTGGATCAAAATCTAACATTTTCAACCAGCCTGCATAATACCTGTGCAAACCTCATGCGATTCCTCTGGTACGCAGTCTTCTGTGTCCGTGCTGTGTCCACCAGCTGGAAACTAGTCTCATCTTCCTCATGGAAATAAGCATACTGGCTTCCTCCACCAAACTGGGATGAATACTTATCTGGAAATAGAATTACTTCAGTCACCTTCCTGATCAGGACCGGGATTTCCTAGGACAGGAATGGTCCTCCTATACTCACCAACAGGATATAGGATGTTCTCTAATACCTAAATAATTTTTGTATAACTCCTTAGAATGAGAGTTCTAACACAATTCGTGCACTTTTGCTAAACAGTCATATAAACACCACAACTGATCACAAAATGAAGATGAAAGCTACCAAAATGAAGATGGAAGCTACCCCAAGAAAGTGCAGGAAGACCTCTTTCTAATCAGTACAGAGATGTGATGTATCGCAGCTTCCTGCCTATCCAAAGATTTGGTGTGTCAATGTTTGCACAACCAAATCCCAACATCAATATTCAATACAGCCAGAAGAAATTCATTTATGAAGATTAGGTCAACTTGTAAACATTTGAGGGACAGGCAGAAATGCCCCCCAAAAGCTTGTATTCAATGCTATTCTGTCCCATAAAGACAAACCAGGGGCAATTATAGGTACTTCTCCTGGTTATCTCAGGTGAAAGTTAGTAATATTCAACAGCAGAAGTCAATTAGGATATGGCCAGGTCATCAATTGCCAGAGAGAGAGAGAGAGAGAGAGAAGAGGCTGAAGAGGGAGCTGCATTTCCTCCAGACCTGGATGAGGTGAGCCCTGCCCCCCCCCCCCAGTAAGTCCTAGAGGCCATCTCTGGGTGGGGTATTTCCTCCAGGTCTGCTATGAGTCAATCATCTCTTTGGGGTCGCCACTTTGGGGTTAACCCAAAGGTGGGGGCCATCCCCCTTTCCTCTTATTACCCATACAACTATGAGTATGGCTGTGTAATTTGCGTTTTCTTCCCCGTTTCTCCTTGCTTCCATTTCTCCTCCCTTCCTTGTTGTTTCCCTTTAAGTCTGTGAGCCCTTTGGGACAGGGAACTGTCTTTTATTCCTTTCTTCTGTAAACTGCTTTGAGAACTGTGTACTACATAAATATAAAAGTGTGCTATATAAATACAATGAATAAATAAAATTCCTCTTATACCAATGGGTGCCTAATAATAATAGCCTGCCCTATACCATTCAGGAAGTCTCTTCAACCAACAGAGTCTTTAACGTCGGTCCACCTATGTGCTATGCTCACAGCCACCCTATCACAATGCAATTTCCTCTATGAAACCTATTGCACTTACTTGTATATCGTTTATCCTGATAAGTAGCTCCAGTCCAGTCTGCAACCTGATCAAAGAAGAAGCAAACACAGTGACAAGGATGTGTGTTAATAAGGCCACACAACAGCTTCACGGAGACCTTTCACACAAAGATTCATTTTCATACTTGAATTGTTTTTAACTGCTTCTATTGTAAACTGCCTTGGCTCTGTCTTGCAGTAGGTGTCATCATGACATCATCCCATGTCATGAAACATGTGATCAGGTTGGAGTGTGCCACCAACTCAAGGTTCAGATTCCTTGTTGAAACAGGCCATGGCACGTTCTAGCAAGCTGACACACAATCCAGGGCTGAAATGAGCTACCCCCGTTCCTGCTATAAGATCTGCTGAGCCAGATAGTAACACAAAATAAACTCCCTACTGCTATTATTAGTGCTTATATAGCATCATCCATATGCATGGATGAGAAAAAGAAAAAAAATACACTGCATGCTCAATGGTTCATTCCCTACACAGTGTCTGCCCAAAGAGGAGTGCTACACAAACTGGGGTGTGGACTCCTGCAGCATGTGATAAGTGAACTGTCAAGGCAAGGCAAAATAATTTTGCTAGTAATGTATCACACAGGGCCTTGAATGGAAATGCACAGAATCAGGTAGAAAAAATGTCAAAAGCAGTAAACAGGAGTTCTGTTCTGTTTTGTTGTTTCAGTCATAACAATGCAGAAGTCAGAAGTACCTTTCCCAGTCGATCTCCTTTGCTGAAGGGCTGATAAGGCATATCTTTGAACTGTTCAGGGACAGCACATGGACCCCAGCCTGAGGGATTGTCCTGGATCACAGGCGCCATGAACTTGGCCATCATTTATAATTCTAGAGAGACAAGAGGTGGGGGGAGAGAATATGAGAATCAAGTAACCGTAAAGCAACAATGCTTATCTAAACAGTAGGAGCAGCCAATACAGTACTTGTGTTTAAGAAACAGGCACAATGAAACAAAGTTGCTTCAGAAACCTGAACAAAAAGATCTTGATACACTGGGAACGACCAACAGGAAGAGGAGTATTCAATTATCACTCTATGGTATGCTGTTGTATGCCTCTTGAAGCAGGTACAGGAAAATGCAGTTCCCGAGACTGGATGGCATAGTCTGCTGACCAATTTTTGATTCCCGAGAACCTCAGCTTGAAATCAATGAAAGAACAAGTTTTTATCCTTCACAGATGTGAAGTTAAACCTAGTGCATCAATATTGAGGGTTCAAATAAAACACTCCAAAATTAATGCTTACTCATGATTCTACAACATGATTTTAAGGCGACATCTCGATTGTCAATGTTTAAGACAGGGGTGTCAAACTCGTTTCATATAGTGTGCCGAATAGCATTCATGGTGCTTGCTGAGGGCCGCAAGTGACATCATTAAGCAGGAAGTGATGTCATTTAAGCAGAAGATGGCCAGAAATAAGCACTTTGTTCTCACTCATTAACTGCAAATGACAGAAGAGAAAATGTGCAAATCATGATCGTATTTTCAAGATATGGAAGAGCCAACTATCACGTGGGTCGCCCTTTGAGCAGTGCCGCTTCTGCCGCAGCATCACTTCACAGCTCAGCAGCTGAGAGGTGGTCTGCAAAGTGACACCTTGGCAGAAGTGACACTGCTGAAAGGGCGGCCCATGTGATAGTTGGGCTCTCTCAGCACCTCAGCAGTGTCTCCCTCTCTCACTCCTCTTGGTCTACCCCTTGCCCCATAGCGTTCCTTGCCTTCTAAGGCCTTCTTCCGTTGGTGCTGGGACAGCCCAATTACCAAGGGAGACGGATAAAGAGGTTTCGAGGGTTGCATTCGGCCCGTGGGCCTTACGTTTGACACCCGTTTTAAGATTTGCACTGCTAAGGCAGTTGAACTGATTAAAATACATGAACCTAAATACATTTTTTAAATTTCTGTCTTGGGAACAGTTCATACTTAATATGTTTTTCATTACTATGTACCAATGCCTAAGATCACAAAATTTGAATTTGCCTAATGGTAATTTAGGCTGCAATCCTATGCACACTTACATGGGAGTAAATCCAACTCAACCCAATGCGACTTGCTTCTGAATAGGACTGTGCATAGGACCGAGCAGTTAAATTTCAAAACACCATACATTGCACCTTGTCAGCTCACCAAAATGTTGAACATAGAAAATTTCCAGCATTCACAACTGCATTAAGCTCTTATGCAATTGTTATAATTTGCTAAAAACAAAGCAAAGGTAGTCTCATTCCTACAGCTCCTGATGTTTCCAATCTAATCCGTGACAATGAACAAGGCTGTTTCCCCTAATCTACAATTTTGAAACCTGGATCATAGGTCCAGGACATAGTACTGAACTTCATGGGCCATACATCTGTCCCAATAGTTTTATTTATGGGTTATGATCAGCACCCAGAATATCTGGAATCTATAAAACTGTAAGAAATAAAATAGTGGAAGAGTAGCTGTAGTTTCCTTTAAGTGCATAAATAAAATCCCAATTTTAAAATAAAGAGACTAGAAACCAAGTACATTACATCAGAGATAACCTAATTCTCAAATGCTTGTCTCCATATATCACTCCCATTTGCAGTTATTTAATTAACAGCACAATCCAATGCATGTCAACTCATCAGTAAATCCCATTACGTTCAATGAGGCTTACTTCCAGGAAAGTGCATACCAGATTGCATCCTAAATTAGGAACAATTCTTTTTTGGAATTCAGTCAGTCAGCCTTTCATCTTCGAGCACAGGGACAGATAAACCATTCTTACTGCAATTTTGCTTTAGAACAGGGTATAATTACCTATAAAAGGGCAGCTAACAATCCTTTCCTTATAGTGTTAGCCAGGGGTTCTCAACCTTTTCCCGACCGAGTACCATCTCTGGTGCCACTCTCCTGCTGTGTACCACTGGAAGTGACTGGCAATGACATCATTGCCAGTTACTTCTGGGTTTTCAGGTTTTCATAGGCCAGAAAACACAGGTTGGAGGCTCTGGGCGGGTGGAAGGGCCATCTCAGCATTCCCGAGAGGCTCTGCCAAAGGCAGGAGCTTCTCGGGAGTGAAAATTCGCTGCCGAAAGTGCCACATCAGAGCAGAGTTCCGGTGGTCCAGCGGTCTGAGAACCACCAGCAGTTGGCTGAAGTACCACTGGTGGTAAGAGTATCACTGGTTGAGAAACACTGGTGTAAGCTATTTTGCTCTGGGGCTGTGGAGCTACAATGAGTGACTTCCATGCAGTCAGTACTTTATGAATAAGTACTGTACATACATAACATACCTGTATTTTTTTAATTAACATTATGCTCTCTTAATGTTTCCAGTTCATATACTGAACTAACAAGGTGGAGTGAGATCTCTACAATCTTAAAGCAGGAATCTCTATGTACTAACACACCTCTGTAATATACTATAACCCTCAATACAGATTAAATGACAATCGAAGAGTGTGAATAAAAACTGATGACTTAAAAAAATTAAATCAGAGATATATTTTATTTAGTTGCATTGAACAGTCTAGTCTCTAGACACCCAAAAACTTGCTTCCATTCCTTTTTGCTACCCACTCCTGAACTGCGAGTCTTTTTCACTAGGAATCATAGTGTTTTTACAGCTGTTCCAGTTTCCAGTTCTTTAGAAAGAAAGAAAAAAACACAGGAACCCGCAACCACTCTACAGATCGGCTCCCTCTGCCCAGCTCCATTTTGCAGGGCTAGGAGTTTCATTAGCCACCTGGGATGGTTATTTTATTTATTTATTCGATTTTAACACCACCACCCCGGTTAGCAACTTAGACCAAAGGGGCAGGGACAATTTTTTTTTTTTAAATAGCTTGACCTAGGGCCCTGTCAAGCGGGTAAAAAGTCCCTTGGAATTAAGCGCCATCTTATTTCATTAATACGACAGAGGAGCAAATGCGTGAATGAGCCACCAGACACACCCGACCCTGATCTCAAATGGCCAGGCCTAGTCCCGAGGAGTGGGGCGCCTCCTTCCCTGGAAAGGGGGGGAGGAGAGTCTGTGAATCTGGACACGGCGCGACGAAACGGGGCCGAGTGTGGGGAAGGATGTCACTGCCCCATGGTGTGGAGGGTCCCAGGTCCAGCCCCAGACTCCCCTCCTCACCTGTAAGACCCGAGCGGGTCCAGATGGCGATGGATTCGGCACAAGAGGGGCGGCTACGGAAACGCGCTCTCAGAAACACATCAGCTTACAGCCGGCACCCACTTCCGCCCCAGTCTCACGGAGATGGCATCATCACACTGCGCTTCCCCAACTGTCGTAAAAGCAGGCTGTCGGAGGCAGTTGGGCCATGCAGCGCCTGCGCGGAGATTTTAATGGTGTCGTAAAGAAAAGCGGTGCGTTTTGATAACGCGCCATGAACTTGCTGTGACTCCTTTTAATAAAGCCGTGCACCTGATTTGGCGATGGTTTATTATCTTGTATTTTTATAATGTGTTTTTGAATTGTTTAGTCGTTTCGAGGCTATGAACGTGGAATTATGGCCTATAATAAATTGGAAAAATAAGGTCTTTACTGTGGCACTTTAAAAGCTAAGGTGACAGACTGCAACCCTTACCGAAAGTAAGCTCCATGTGAGACTGGCTTCTGAATCATTCACAAACATTTCTTGTAGCATCATCGGCCTGTGTGAGGGGTATTGTTGGGGCAGGAGGAAGAAGGAGGTGCCCAGGCCAGAGGGAGCTTCCTATAAAACCATCTCCTTGAGAGACCAGCACTGGCCTGGGAAGACAAAATTGGCTCCAAAGGGGAAACTAGAGGCTTCCTCGTTGGAGTGGCAAGTCGTTTTCAAGTTATCAGTTCCTGTCCTCTGTAAAATAAGGGGGTGGGGTAGATGGATGGAAACCCAACTTTACCCCCCTAACCTGCTACACATGAGACCCATTTGTCATATCTCTGAGTCAAGACCATGGACTGGGTTCACTATTACTATGGGCGAAAAGGAGAAAATGGTGATAACGAAATAAAAACACAATAAAATAAAACCATGTAATTTTGCATCTAATTCTTCATCTGCTGATACTCTACACCCTATACCACCTACCTAGTACACTTTTAAAGTGGTTACAATGGATAAAAATTGGAATAAAAACACATATTGCTTTCTGCCGTTTCATTTTGGTTAAACCAAAATGATTACTTCTGTTACTCTAGCCTTGTTGCTAAGGTAATGAAAAGTAGTGTACCCACCTGCAAATGTTTAACTCTCCCCCTTATCAAGTGTGGTGGCAACAGCTGCATTTTTTCTTTGTGGTGCACCTTTTGTGAGCATGGCTCCAACTACCACTTGAAACACTAAGCTGATAATGGTTACTGCTGGTATGTTTTTTTTTTCCTTTTAAAACTTTTTGACCATGCCTCTGCAGATGGCAACAGTTTTAGTAGTGCATGAAGTGCCGGTTACTTTCCTGATGGCCAAATCCTGTAGAATCAGAAGCTTGTGTGGGGTCAGGCTATGAATGTGAAATATAAACTTGTTTCTGTTCTATGTAATTTAGGAGGGCAAAACCACCACAGTCCTCTCCTGCTTTTGAAGTGAAACCGACAAGAGTGATAGAAATTACCATCCTGTGGACAGTGATTCCACACTGGGCAATCAGTGTTCACAACCATGGGGAGAAAGTCTCCCTGGTACAGAGTTGGTGGTCAGTGCAGGCAAATGTATGCATGAAGTGGCAGGGATTGGGGAGTGCATCATTGCAGGGACAAAGCTTCCTGGCATGCTCTTGCTGCTCCGCATCTTGTGGACTGATGGGGAGGGGAACCATCACTCTGTCCACCTGATTGTAATTTCTGAGCAGCATGAAGGTCTCAGTCTGGCAGCTGTGGAAAGCTAGTGCCTGAAATGCCTTGATAGGACCCTAAGAAAACAGAGAGGATTGTTTTTCCCTCTGCTTGAGATACTGCCAGTTACAAAGATGCTTAGGATGCAATCCTAAACACTTATTAGAGAGAGACAGCCCAAGCCTAACCAACTTTCCAAGGCTGTTGCAGCTGTGCCAATGGGGTGTGTGCTGTATTCTGTGGGGGGGGGCACGTCACAGAGGCCTCCTCAATAGGCTTACCAGATCTCCAACTGGGACAGAGTGCTAGACCTTTAGGAGAAGGAATTTGGGCAGGTGTGGCTTAAGTCCTAGAGCACAATCCTAGGCATGTCTACTCAGAAGCAAGCCCTATTGTGTTCAGTGGGGCTTGCTTCTGAGTAGACATGGCTAGGATTGTGCTTTAGGACTTAACAAGCTACACCTGCCCACATACCTTCTCCTAAAGGTCTAGCACTCTGTCCCGGTTGGAGATCTGGTAAGCCTACTCCTTAAGGTAAGGGAATGTTTGTTCCCTTATCTCAGGGTTGCACTAGTACTGTAAAGTTGGTTAGGATTGGGCTGTAAGTTACACAAATCAATGAAACTTCTGAGTAAACCTGCATAGGCTTGCAGTGCATCATGATCACACAATGCGTATAATTCTAAATGCTTGCATGAAGGCTCCCCTAGGATAAATGGGACTTCTAAGTACTGTACTTGACAAAAGTCAGTAAAACTTAGGGCCAAATGACATGGTTAACCCTGCCCTTGCAAAAGGGACTTAACACAGGAAAAAAAAACACCTAGAAGTGTCTCTTTGTTGTCAAAAAGTTGTGTGTGTGCATGAAATGACAAAGTGGATCAGGATCATGGCAAATGGGGTGAGGAGTTGAACATGTTTCCCTGTGCTGCTTTCCCACTGAGATCTATTTGCCCCCAAAGCAGCATTTTGCTGCAAATAACTCTATTGCAAATAGCTCTATTGAAATGAACACAGTTCTAAGTATCCTTGTCTGGGAGTAACAGTCTCATTGAACACAGTAGGCCTTACTTACAAGTAAACTTGCATGGGTTCAGGCTTCATGGCTCTGCAATCCTGTTAAAATACATACAATCGAGCTGGCACAAGGTGGTACAGTATTTACTTCCTAATACTGGATACGATCCAGCTAGAGCTAAGCTCTTTCAGGACCATTGATTTACATGGCAAAATTGAATTACGTGGTATGTACTCTCTCTCACCGACGGAAATCTACTACTTTTCACTCTAGCAAAGCTTTATTTAGGCCAGCGGGTGGCGCAGTGGGTTAAACCGCTGAACCATGAGCTGTCAATCGAAAGGTCGGCAGTTCGCGACGGGGTGAGCTCTCGTTGCTTGGCCAGCTCCTACCAACCTAGCAGTTCCAAAGCATGTTAATGTGAGTAGATAAATAGGTACCGCTTGCGGGAAGGTAAACAGCGCTCCGTGTTCTAGCCGCATCCTACGTGCTGCGGCAAGGAGAGTCATGCCGGCCACATGACCACGGAGGCATCTTCGGACAACACTGGCTCTTCGGCTTTGAAATGGGGATGAGCACCACACCCTAGAGTCGGACACGACTGGACTTAATTGTCAGGGGTCACCTTTACCTTAAGCTTTATTTGGATAGGCATTGGATCTATACAGTGAAGCATTTACTCAGTGAAAATCTCTATTCTCTACAAATTTCAGTGTATATTCTGAATGTTCCCATTTTTCCTGTCTGATCTTGTGATTCTTTGAGGATTTCCACAATCACAGATTCCAAAGAATTCCTGGGAATTATGGTTTAAAAAAGTGCTGAGAATTCTCTTTTAGAAAGCACTGCCTTATGAGATGATTCTCTATCCAGCCTGGTTTTTATCTATCCTTACTCTCCAAGCAGCCCAATCCTAACTAATTTTCCAGCGCTAATGCAGCAGGGTGCGCACTGTCTCCTGTGCAGAGGTGAAACTAGACTGGAGCGGAGGTAAGTAGTTCTGCAAGACTCCGTTACACTGGAGTCAGCGGCCCCTCCCCTTTGCTATTGGAGCCATTCCGGCAGCGACAGGGGAGTGTCCTGCGTGTTGCCATTGCCGCCAGAATGGCTCCAACAGCAAGGGGGAGGGGCCGTTGACTCCGGTGTAACAGAGTCTTACAGAACTACTTGCCTCCGCTCCAGTCTAGCTACGCCACTGCTCCTGTGATGGGGTGGGGGGCAGTCATGGAAGCCTCATGGCAGCTGCATCGGTGCTGGAAAGTTCGGATTGATCTGACAGTCTTTCTTTTCCAGCTCAGCTACCTGATGATGCTAGAGGTTTAGCTAGAGATACTGTGGATTGAACATGTGACTTTACACATGCACAGCATATGCTCTATCACAGAGTGATGATAGGTCCTTCTCCTAGTGCTGATTTGCCATTTGATTCTCTCTAACTGGTCAACATGCATGCCGTTACTCCTGACTCTGATCAATATCAGCAGGAGGTTCTGGGAGGCTGTCAAGTAACCCCCTTTGCCAGGGCCCAATGGCACTTTCTTGTGTGCATATGAGCACACACGTGCACACACACATGAGCACACACACATGAGCACGTATGTGTGTGCACGTGCGCGCGCGCGCGCGCACACACACACACACACACACACACACACACACACACACACACACTGTCTCCCCGAGCACTGTGGATGCTCCTTGCTGGGCTCCACTGGAACTAGGTAACAAGGGGGCAGTTTAGCCCCTCTTGTCTCAGTACTGCTGGAGCCCTGAGACAGGGGCATTCTCTCTGCACTCTTCTTCCTCAATGCTGGGGCTCCAGAGAGGAGAGGAAACAATATAGCAGGTTGCTCTATATTGTCATCCTTTCTCTGGCAAATGGACATCCTCAAAGGCCCTTGCATCTGGTCTTCTAAGGATGGGCCCATGAACAGGTACGATGATGGATGAAAAAAATGCAAGTTCAGAAGTACAAGATGGGGGGGGGGACCCAAGTACCCCATGATTAAGCATTTTGGCTGCTATCACCTTGGAAGTCCGTGTCCGGGCTGGCAGCTGGGCCCACGCCTCCTGAGTGCGGCGGCGCTCCAAAACATCGCCTTGCCGCCTGCTTTCTATGCAACTGTGATTCTCGCCTAATTAAACAGGTGCAGCAACAGTATCAGCCCTTGCTTTCCTAGTGTCAGTATTCATCCTCACTTCCCTAATGTGTTCTAAATATTCTGTAGTACTTATCTCGAAAAAGGAGGACTCAGGAAATTATAGGTCAAATTATCTTAATTTATATCTTTGTGGCATCATTAGAGCAAATAAAAAAATCAATTTGTAAGCATCTAAAAAAAGCCCAGAGTGCTTACTGGGAGACAGCTTGAACTGATGAAGGAGAAACCAGGCACAGGCAGCTTAGGTTCCTCTTTTCCAGGAGTTCGCTGGGATGGAGGAGGAAGCTTCAGCAAGGGTTTGACACATTCATGGATGAGCATACAATTGATGCACTGTGACTTTCTCCTTCCGGGGAGGGGAGGTGGAAGGAAAGGGTGAGCCAGCACTTCCGGGCCTCTCCAGTGTTCCCTGCCTGGCAGGACAGCATAGTTGAGGGAACCCTGCTGGACCGCATGGTGACTGTGAGTGTAACCGATGGCTCAGTGATGTTAGGGAGAAACAGATTTGATGTGGAGAGGGACGGTACTAAAAGGAAAAATAAAGGAAAGCTGACCAAACAAGCCTAAACATGCTTACTTGGAAGTAAGTCCCTAGAGCCATTGGCGTCCCTTCAGTGGGACTTACTCTTTAGTAGGTGTGTTTACGGTTGCAGACTTACGGCGCAATACTATCTAACTTTGTGTCCTGCGATGCAGTGAGACTGCGCTGCATCCAGGGCACAAAAAAGCTGCCGGGGAGGTCACCTCGGGGGAAGGGAATGTTTGTTCCCTTCCCCTGGGTATAGCCTCAGTCGCCCTGATGGGGCTGCTTGGATGTGTGCCAGCTATTTAGCAGGTGCAAGTCCGAGAGCCTTGTGTAAAGGCGGCCAGGCGTGGGAAGGGGGATAGGATTCGATGGAGGAGGCTGCTGCCAATCCCTCCCCCTTCCAGGGCCTGGCCGGCCAATCCCACCCCCACCCTCCGGAACACCCTGTTCCGCCCTTTCCTTGTCTCTCCACCGCCTGGCAGGGAGTTTTCCTTCCCTGGCAGGTGCTCCACTGCATCTGGTGCGGGGAGAGTGGTGCTGGCCTCATTGCTGGTGCCTCCTCCTCGCCGGGTGACACACAAGACCTGTGGAGCAGAGTCTAAATTGTAGAGAGGATTGGGCTGTTAATCATCTCCAAACAAATAGGGAAAATTTTACAAGCTCCAAATTGTGATATAAAAGCCAGTTAAGATTTAGATGCAACGTGTAGTAGGGATAATATGCAGCAGCATACCAAGGGTGGGATGGGGGGGGGGTCTGCCCCAGTTGCCCAACGTAAGGGGGTGCCAGTGTGTGCCTGTCCCTTCGAATGCTGGGTAGACCTGGCCTCCTCTGTGGGGGATCTGGAGGAAGGAGGCCAGCTCTCCCCATGGCTTCGAGCAGCTAAGGCTGGTGGGAGCAGTGTGCCCCGGGGACCAGTAGTGCTAGGTGTGCCACTGATAATATGAAGAAGGATGAAATTTTCTGTTCTTGATCTTGGAAGTTAAAATGCTGTGTAGTTTCCAGGAAGTATCAGAAAATGGAACTGTCTGTATATCAGTTAACAGACTGAAGTGAGGCCTTTGGTTTAACTAGCCTGTTTGGAATTCTGTTTGTTTGTGTGTTTGGTACACGCATTCAGGACACCATTCTTCATTTCAAGTTGGAATGACTCCCTGGTTTATTCCCACATCCATGTTCAAGGGGATCAAGGAAAATGTTTGCACACCACAATGCAATTTCTGCCTTGAAGACTGATCTATCAGAGTGCCAGCTTTTGTGCGCAATCAGGACAACATCCTACACTTCAAGCTTGGATGTCGGTTCAGTTCACATGCTTGTTTTCAAGGCATAAAAAGGAAAGATTCAAGATAGTTGATAATTCGCTATATCCAGCGAGAGCCTCAAATGCTGTGCTTTTCTAGTTACATAAGAAAAGTTATGATACAGGAGGAGATACTGGAGTCCTGCTACCCTACACCCTATTGAGTATACTATGAAACTTCCTAGTGAGGCAGAATTATCTAATTCTCTATCTGCGGAATTATAGAAAAGGAGGGTCTTGGGGAGCTGCTCTCAGCATGTTTTTGTTAGTGGTGTGGTTTTATTTTCAGATCAGGACACCAATTGTGAGAGTCGGTGTGGTGAGAGTAGGAGCAAGGAGACCCTGGTTTGCATCCCCACTTAATCATAAAACTCAATGGGTGACTCTGGGCCAGTTTCTCTTTTCCAGCCTAACCTCACAGGGCTGGTGTGAGGATAAAATGGGGGGGGGGGGGAGGGAGGACCCATGTGTGCTTCCTTGAGCTCTTTGAAGGAAGGGTGGGAGAGAAATATAACTAATAATTTTATTCTGGATTTGTGCTATAAATATTGTAGCATTTAAAATTTTGATAGGCTGTTTTAATTGTTATAATTGACTGTAGTTTTTGTGATGATTGTGCTTCTGCATTTCAATTTGTAACCTGCTTTGATATTGCCTGTTCTAGATAAGTGGTGGATCATCCTATACACATTAACCTGGAAATTAAGCCCCACTAAGAGCATAATCCTATGCTTGTCTACTCAGAAGGAAGTCCCATTCTCTTCAATGGGGCTTATTTTCAGGAAAGTAAGCTCCATTGCTTAGGATGAATTTAGGAGTACATCCTAAATTCAATAAGACCTACTTGCAAGTAAATGCGCATCAGATTGCAGCCTGACTCCCATCTGCTCAGGCAACCACAAACGTTTTGATGTCCTCTTCATCCCAGCTCTGCCTTGCCCCTTGGAGCTATAGAGTTTTGTGTTTTGTGCAGAAATCAAATGCTCAATTGTTGCAGCAGTTCTCCTTTCCTTGCACTGCCACCCTAAGCTTCCCAGGAGTTCAGGTACCCCTGCATGGGGAAAGCTCAAGGAAGGTCCTCCGATTTCTGACATGGCATTCTCTTACCAGGGCTCAGAAGTACTCCCTTAAAAGGTCTTATTATTAAGCTTTGATTAAAAGGGATATCATGGGTGTGTGACTAGAACACAGTGTGCCAGGATGTTGCCAGAACACAGAGATAATAAATTATCAGCCCTAGCCACACTGACTGCACTAATCTGGCACAAGCCCCGTTGAAATAAAGGAGGCTGGCACCAGTTTGAAGGTTTGAAGATCAAAGAGTGTCCTCTATTATCCTGCTTGCGCACGGAGGGCCTTTTCCCGCAATGCAAACTGCTGCCACACGAGGGCACTGCTTCCTAACAAATGAAAGTGGGGGGGGGGGGAAGGAATAATAAAGATGGAGATCGGCATCTTGACGAAATTAATAGGAGGCAAATTGTTGTGATTGACAGGCCCCTGGAGAGCACGCTCCTATCTTTTATTTATAGCTTCTCACATGCCTTGCTCCTGCCAGTTCCTCAATAATGTCTCTAAGGACCTGTCTAGAGAGGTGACTCAGTTTTATAGACCCTTTTAACTCCTGCCCTTTGCTGAAGACGCCAGGACAATGGCCCCTGAAACATTCCCCAGACTTTTTTTTTAAATCTCAGCCCCCCCTTCTAAACTTACTCAGTCTCATGCTTGTGCCCAGCTGTGTGTGCACGGATCTGTGGGAGAGGACCAAGGCACATTAAAAGGGTTTTGTGACACGACCGCCCCTGTGTCCCATCCCTTCCACTCTCTCCACCGCACCAGCAAATACAGGCCTGCTCATTCACCAAGTTCAGCCTGGGAATCAGCCTGGGAAGGAGTGGGGAACAGGCTGGCTGGAGCTAGCAGCAGCAGCACTAATGCCAAATGCAAGGCTGAGCATTGCAAGCACCTGTGTGGGAAGCCCCTTGTTGGGGAAAAGTAGCTGAAGGTGGGGAGCACAGGGAAGAAGTGGGCAGGGGAAGGGTTAAACGCCCCTTCCTCCCCAGTGCTACTTCTCCCCTCCTCCTGCTTTTAGGTGCACAGAGGAGACCCAGGTTTCCAGACCTGGGCCTTCTGCCAAAGTCTAGTTTGGTCTTCTTCAGTGTGAAAAGCACATGAGCTCTGCAAGATCTGTCCCTGGGCCTATGAGATGGTGCCTCGGTTTCAAGCTGATATACGTGTGACCACAATCAGAGTGAGCCTTTACCCTCCTTGTCAGATAGAGTTTGTTCTCACTGAGCTACTGGCACAATCTCTGGCTTCTCCGCTTTGAAATTAGTTCTTGTTTTTAGAGCATGATAGCATGCTAAAACGAAGACAACACACATGACGATGGCCACTTATTTAATTTGTCTGACTGTGTCAACATCACAGCAGGATTTAGGAGCTACTGCTGCAGCAGGTGGCAGAAGAACTGTACTTGGTTGCTCATCGTTTTAAGATTTTTCTTCCTCCTGTGATTTAAGGGTAGATACGCTCACTTGCACTGTTGGGTGGTGCCCTGGGGATATTTCAGTATCTTAATTGTAAACCCAAGTCCCACACAAAAAGAGATTTGAGCATTTGTCATAAAAGAAACAAATGTTATTCCAGAGTTACATGACCTCAGAGTAAACACAGCCAAGAAGGAGAGAGTGATTTCCTTTTAACATGTGAAATAATGCATGTTTTATACAGTATTATTTGTCTCATTCACGTTCAGCCCACAACAGTGTGATGTCAGCCACAGTTATTCCCATTTTATAGAAAGGAACAGGATTTAATACAAGTCAAGGCTCATCAAGAATCAGCCAAAGAAACTATTTTCAGTGGCAGGACTTGGCCCCGGAGTGTGTGAAATATCAAGAATACATCTGAGCATGTGCAGAGTGCTCTTGCCAGGGGTGGCATCGGGGGTTGGCTAGATGTGATACTAGCCAAGGACCCACATCCATCAGAGAGCTCACTAGACCCTGAATCCTCAGCATCAGTGGAAGGGGTAGTGTGCTAAGGGGGTGGCTAAGGGGTACCAATTGGGGGGGGCAGTGTAGGGCTTTGCCTTAAGTCCCCCAGCAAGCTAGTGTCAGCACTAAGTTTTCCCTTACCATTGTGTAACCACAGCTGGCCCACACACATGTAGGACTGGCAGCTAGGACAGAGGCAGTGACACCCCTGCAGATCTGAGGCCCATCACTGTCTATTTTAAAATTAAAGCACTGGGTGGGGATCACAGATTGAGAAACAGGTCACTCATTGAATTTTCATAGCTAAGCAGAGATTTGAATCCAGGTCCAACACCAATATGCTACCCACTGGATCACACTGGAGCCTATAAAGAAAGAACTAACCCCAATTCTAAGTTATTCATAGCTGAGTGATTAAAAACTTGCCTTGGGGCTTGACCATGCATTAAAAACAGGGAATTGTAGCTAGCACACTACTTATTAGTTGTGCCTACATAAACGTCACTTGGCGGGGAGGGGGACATAGTTCTGCATGCCAGCAGGCCTCGTGCCTCTGGCTATGGGGGTCCGCAGATATAGACGGTCTCAGGTCATTTCAGTGAAAACCCTTGACTGCTCTAAGAGAAAATGTGGTTCTTCTGTGCAAGTTGCCACGGACCATGAGCTTATCAAGTGGTGACATGCAAACGGTGGCAAATGGCTACGTGGTAAGTGGTCGTTTGCATCCACCCTCTGTTTACTTGTGAATCCTGCAGAGATGAATGGCACTACTGATGGGAGATCAGTTTCCATCGTGTTGTTCTCACTGGGCTGCTGCAGTCCCAGGCTAGAAGAACCCCCAGCCTACCTTTCTTCCTAAAAAATAGAGAAAACCTTCTTGCTGCATAAGGGATGATCCTCTGGTTACTTCTAAAATTTTCAGCTAGTTCCAAGGATTTCAAGACAGGACAGGACAGTGCAGCCCTCAATGACTTATGAAAAACTGCAAACAGGGCCGAAGGAATAAATGCCTGTGATTCTATGGGCCTCCCTAATCTGAGCACCTCCTTGCTTTCATGGTACTGCAAAGCAAGGAATATAAATTTGTGGATAGCCTTTAGGGCTGCTGTCTGCAACCAGTCTTATTTTTTCACACCAGAAGCAAAGAGAAAGAACATGTGCCACCTCTTTTCCCCACCCTCTGAGCTGCAGCTTGTTTTTAAAGTGAGACATCGAGATAGAGATTGGAGGCAAAACATGATGCTGTTCCCCTCCCAAGGTTTTGTTGCCTGAAGCAATTGCTTCAAGTTGCTTCACGAGACAGCCAGCCTTGCTTGCTGTTACGTCAGAATCAGTGACAGCAGCACCTACATGTGCATTTGACAGAGACACAGAGTGTGATCCACTCATTGTGTTCATTTTCGAAGGGTTCAAGACACTTAACGCATATTATGGGTTTGATGTTCTCGAAAGCTATGATTGGAAGTCAGCTGACCCAGTTCTTTGTACTCTGTTCCGTATTGGTGGCCTGTTTGGTTATGCCACTGACTTGGCGACGACAACTCTTAAGAATCCCTCCTGCCCCCGTAGGCCCTGTACGCCGCAAATGTCATGCCGCTTTCAAGCGAAACTTCAGGAAAGAAAGAGAAACCTGGAAGTGTGATAGCTACTGATCTAAAATCACAGAGCTGAGGAACTTGTGACTTTGATGAGGGGACCCATGTTGCTAATAATAGTGGTTGGTTGGCACCAGGCGGGTTGGCTAGTTAGAAGTGGAACTTTCACTTTTGCAGTGGAAGGATCCTAGAAGATGAAGTGACAGCGTAATCCTGTGTAACCTTGCTCTGGTGTAACAGTAGATGCACCAGTGTAAGTGCACTTACAGAGTGTAATCTACTGTTACACCGGTGCAAGGTTACACAGGATTGCTCTGTGAGTCACTGAAATTAGAGTGTCATGCATTGCTGATTACTCATAGAATCAGCAAGGGACAGAATCACCACCATTATGGCCTGACAAGGAGCAGAACAATCCCTGAATTAGCCAGGCCCCCACTGGTGTCCGATTCTAGCCAGCATGTGAGCTCTCAGGAGTGTTAAGCACATGATAAAATAAATGACTGCTACTTCTTGGAACCACTAGCTGAGGAACCAGCTCACGGGGAGGCAACTCTGGACTTAATACAGTACTGAGTATTAAGGGTCTGCAGGGAGATGGCAAGTAAGGAGATACTGGGTAACAGCATTTACAAAACCAGTGATAGTATCCTTTGGAGTTGCAAATAGGGGTTCCAACCTCCAGGATTGGCCTGGACTCTCCAGGAATCAGCATCTATCTCCAGGTGATTACTGAAAGCAACCCTGGAGAGTTCAACAAGGCCTCCTTGGTTTAATGACACTTCATGTTGGGGGGGGGGGAGAGATCTCCAGGAAGAGCATTACTCAGAGACTAGTTGCCAACCCTAGTTGCAAGCTTGGTTCTAAAGGCAGCTCAGCTTTCTAGAAACAGGCATGTCCATTAAGTTATTCTTCTGGTCCATCACAAACTCCAGCAGACAAACATGAGAGAATGACATGCAGCAGAAGGGTCCCACCTCCATGCTCTGGGATCTTACATTAAGAGGATACAGACAGAAAACGTCCTGCTGTATGGAAGTCATGGAGGGGGTGGCAAGTCAAGAAAACTCAGATTTGAAGATCAAGCTGTTCCAAAGAAGTGTAACAGCTTGGTTTTTAAATTTGGCACACCATTCCAGAGCTTTTCAGTTAGGAAATTAAAACAATAAAAATAGAGCAAACTGACTATGCAGTTTACACTTCATTTTTCTCAGGGGAATTTCCTTCCCCATGTGCTCCCTTCCCCCCCAACCCCCCCCTCCAAGTTAGTAGCACTATCACTTTATCCTTTCAGTTAGGACATTGTCACTGCCCAGCTGGTGCATTTCCCAAAGGAAAATGAATTACCATTAACCATTTCCTTCCTTTCTATGACAATAAAATAAAATATCTGGGGTATAACATTACCCCAGAAATGAATTGGATTTCCCATTGGGGTAACTTTGTACCCTGGCTAACTTTCATTTCTCCAGTTAGCTTCTCTACCCCAGCCACATAATTTCTTTGTGTGGGAAAAATATTCCAAAGGATTCTGACTCTCCTTCAGGCTCTTGACTCCCTCAGAGAGATCCTGCCTTTCTCTGAGACTTTTCCTTGAAAAGGTTTGCCAAAGATTTGCAAACGAAACGTTGCGACTACTAACATCTTTCTTTTAACATTTTATGCCATGGCAGAAAACCCGGGAACTTTGGAATATATGGGTCATGAAAGTTTGCGACTATTTGTGATACATAGGACTGCACTGTGAAAGTGCATATAAAGTACAAACATATACCACAAGACACAACTGCATGCACGCATTTGTATATATTTCTGTTTACAGGACATGTGGCGGTGTATAGTGTCTATCTGGGATATACAGTGTGTGATATGGTGTCTATTCTGACACATACTGATTTCTACTATAAAATACTATTATGTTTTCTTGGAGTTCACTTGTAAATACAACAACACCTATCTGAGGTAACCAGTTACCCCTCTAAACAAAACATCCTTTCTTTGTTCTGTTTCTAAATGAAGGTTAAGCCACCGATGCGGGAAAGAGCTAGCTCCTCCCTACGTAGGAATCGCACCAGGTGCTCTACAGGAAGTTTCTCTCAACCCAGTAATAGGAATCTGCACGTGGATCTGATATGGATGCCTACCTTAATGCTCACCTCATTTGATGGACGCATCTGAAGCAGATGAGAGGTTGTGCATCCGCGTCCAAGGCTACTTGTCATGTGCAATGAAGAGGAACTAGAGCTGGATCAGGCCATTGATTTGAATTAATTCACTTGCTTTCAGTTGATTTTAGCTAAATAGCATACTTACTAGCGCAGGTTGCGTGTGCCAAGACACGCCCCCTCCCCTTTGTTATTCCTTTATGGTCAGTTGATGTCTCTAAAACATGAGCTAATGATTGGGGCAGAGGCAGCTCATTCATGAGGCTGACTGGGCCAGTTGCCTCAGATTGGTGGGAGACCGACCTCTGTCTGTCTGCTCACATCCGCTGCTCTCCCCCCCCACTCCCTAGATTGGAAAAGGAAGAGGGGGACATAATGGAAGAAGAAAAGTGGAATGTGGATCAAGTCTCTGACTCCAAGTCTTGAGTCAAGTCCTAAGTCTCTGGGTCCAAGTCTCAAGTCAAGTCCCAAGTTTCTCTCAACCCAGTAATAGGAATCTGCACGTGGATCTGATATGGATGCCTACCTTAATGCTCACCTCATTTGATGGACGCATCTGAAGCAGATGAGAGGTTGTGCATCCGCGTCCAAGGCTACTTGTCATGTGCAATGAAGAGGAACTAGAGCTGGATCAGGCCATTGATTTGAATTAATTCACTTGCTTTCAGTTGATTTTAGCTAAATAGCATACTTACTAGCGCAGGTTGCGTGTGCCAAGACACGCCCCCTCCCCTTTGTTATTCCTTTATGGTCAGTTGATGTCTCTAAAACATGAGCTAATGATTGGGGCAGAGGCAGCTCATTCATGAGGCTGACTGGGCCAGTTGCCTCAGATTGGTGGGAGACCGACCTCTGTCTGTCTGCTCACATCCGCTGCTCTCCCCCCCCCCCACTCCCTAGATTGGAAAAGGAAGAGGGGGACATAATGGAAGAAGAAAAGTGGAATGTGGATCAAGTCTCTGACTCCAAGTCTTGAGTCAAGTCCTAAGTCTCTGGGTCCAAGTCTCAAGTCAAGTCCCAAGTCTTTGCCCCCAAGTCCCGAGTCTTTGGTTGTGAGTTGCAAGTCCCTATCTATTTAGCAGGGAAAATGGGTTTAGACCTGAATAAAATTTGTCGTAAAAGGCTCCAAGTCTTGAGTCAAGTCTTTTGAGTCTTTTACAATCACCAAGTCAAGTCCGAGTCAAGTCATTGACGCGACTTGAGTCCGAGTCAATAGACTCAATTCTACATCACTGGAAAGAGAGGAGTGGAGGCCTACACCACTTGCACACTTCCACTCCGTCCCCTCTTCTGTTTCCAGTCGAGGGAGTGGGAGGAGTTGAGACTGGCACATCACCAAGCAAAGGGGGGAGGATTTGACATGTCCTTCAGGCAGTGGTAGTTTTTGGGCTGGCCTTGGTTTGGAGATGTATAGAGATGGTTCTGGAATATAGGCAAGCCACCAGAGCTGGAAGAGGTCCTCCCTGAGAGGAGGGTGTGGTGTAAGAGGTGTGAGTGAAAAGAAACAGCAGGTTTCCAGTTTGAGGTAGCAAGCCTGACCGGGGGGGGGGGGGGAGCGAGGCTGGAAGGTCCCTTGGGATGCAGGGTCTCTCTCTGGGAATCCGATGTGGAGTAGTGGGCCTGCTGACTGCCAAGAGCACACATGCTGCTTGCCCCCCTTTGATGCCCAACTTGAATATAAAAGAAATATAAGCCAAACAGTAGCGTAGCTGGACACGTGTCAGTGGGGTGGTGGGCAGAGCAACACATGGTTGGCTTCGGATCAGGGCCATTCCGGTGGCGAGGCGGGTGGGGTGATGACACATCACCCCGCCCACCGCCCCACTGGCATGAGTTCAGCACGAGTTCAGCTACGCTACTGAAACCAAACATGACAAAATCACGTTAATTCTCCAGTGATCTCTCCTCCAAGGACAGACCAAACCTGAGAGCAGAGCTGCCTCTGGAACTTCTCAACCCCTGGGGAAGTGGGGAGTGCATAACAGTTTGGTACTGAAGACCCAAGCAAGCACTTTGAGAGACCCGGACCCAGGAAAATCTTACTGTACCACCCAGGAGGTTTTTGATCAACAGTTCTTTAAAAGTAGCATTTAATACACAGATTAATTAGTTAATGTTTGTAAAGAGCTTTGAGCATGAAAAGTGCTCCATAAATGCTGAGTTTTACTATTAATCACCATACTACCGAGCCAGCCTGCCTGAGTCTATTGGGAAGAATGATGCCCTGGAGGTCTGCTGCGTCACACAGCTTTTGCCCTGGGGCCGCCTCGCTTCCTGTGCCTCCTCTCTGACTACCTCATTCCAGAATCCTTCTGGGCTTCGCATACACACAGAAGAAGGAACATGCTCCATACTCACAGAGCAAAGATCAAGCCATTACTCTTCTCTGGAGAAGGGAATTGCTGATCCATCCAGCCGAGGCCAGGAGACGTCCTACTGGCAGGGAACTGCATGCTGATTTGTGTAGCCCTATTGGGGATACCCAGTTCCAGAGGCAAGCTATGCATTTTCAGGCCAGATGCACTTCAGTCTAATGCTCTGTGTGATGTTATTCAGGAATTAGTGAAGTCTGATCATCTTGTAGCAGCAGGAATCTCATAAACACAGGTGAATGGAAGGTGGGTCTGCATTGCCCTCAGCAGTACTGTGGATAAAGGGTTGGACTAGGACTGGGGAAACCTGGGTTCAAATCCATGCTTAGTCATGAAGCATTGTGAACTTGGGCCAGTCATTCTCTTTCAACCTAACCTACCTCTCAGGGTTGTTGTGAATATTGGGGACATCAACTAACCATGCAAGCCACACTGAGCTCTTTGGAGGAAGGATGGGATAACAATGTACTTTAGTTAATAACGATTGTGCTCCTGATGTGGTACAAGGGGGCAAGGCGTATGAGCGAGGAGGAGCCCTTGCAAAAATGTGGGTTTGACATGGGTTGAAGTTTTCTCCTTCAGCAATACTTAGGCACTGCGGTGGTCGTGTAAGATGGCTGTGGCTGAACAAAGATTTAAATGCATATCTGAATTAATCAAGCAGGTTGTGATTTTCCCCCGGAGAAGAAAAGCCAAATGTTGTCTCACTTCAGCTGACATAAGAACATGAAAAGAGCTCTACTGGGTCAGGCCGAGGGTCCATGGAATCTAGGACCTTGTTTTATCCCAACAGTGGTCAGCCAGAGACAGGAATCATTTAAGTGGGATACGAAGGCCAGGCAGCAGGTCACTTGTGTTGTTTGTTCTCACATTGTGGTACTTAAATGTGGTACTTAAATGTACCTGTCTGGTTACACGTTTCTCGATGTGATTGTAAAGGTATCCTGTCAACTTTTTATCTTGCACTTACATGGGCTGAAATCAGTAGCGTCACTAGGACACGCGTCACCCTGGGGCAGGGGGCGTGCGTCACCCTAGTGACACTATGACATCATGGCGCGGGGGGGCGACCCGGCTCCCCCCCCGCGTCGCCCTTCGGACGATCCGAGGCCGGCCCGGGAGCCGGCCTCGGAGCGTCCGACCCCGCCGGCGCTCCAGGGCCTTCTGAAAGAAGGCCCAAGCAGCGTGTTAATACGGGTATTTTTTTACAATTTTCGCGCATGGGGGTGTCGCGCGTCACGGAGGTGACGCTCGTGGGGGTGCGCGCGTCACCCCCAGGTGGCCCCCCCGCCACGCTCCAGTGGCTGAAATAACAGGAGATGTCAGGCCTGGGACAATTGTCTCTTCTTTTAAGGGTGCCATTTTTAAGGGTGCAAGAGCCTCTCACGTTGTCAGCCTGGGAAACCTATGACCCCTTCCCCAGTAGTATCCTGGCCCACAGCACTCCAGTCTCCCTTGCCTGTCCACTTCCTGTTGTCAGCTTCTTGCCCCTTTGGTTGTCTTGGTGTGAGATTTTGCCCCAGCCTCAGTTTCCCTTTGAACCTTCTAGGCATCAATGGGAGATTCTCTCAGAGGGCAAACAGCAGACACAGGGTGGAGGGATTCAGACAGAGACCAAGGCAAGGGAAAAGCCCCCTCTTCATGCCATGTTTCAGCTCATAGTCCCCAATCCAGTTGCCATATTTACTTAGGAAAAACTAAGCCCCTCAGTCCTAATAACTGGCTTAACATATGGGTTACTTGACCAGAACATCCAAGTTACTCTCTCTTGCAGTTTCTCCGAGGCCTTGGTCTTCAAGGTATTGGTATTGCCTGCTTTTTTGCCTCTTCCACCATTACCCACCCCCAACTGTTGCTGCTCAGCTCTCCCATGTCTCTTCCCCTTTCCTCTGCCAATACCATCCACTCTTCTGACCTGTGATGTTTTCCCACAGGCATCCCTTTCATTAGCTCCATATATCTCCTCTGCTCCCTGTCTTTTCCTCGAAGTGCTGTCTCCTCTGCCCTTCTTCCTTGCTTTTCAGTCTTCTGCCCTTGCTTCAGCCACATTGCCGTTTAGCTTCCGTACTTCCTGGGACTCCTTCCTTCCCACTGAACTTTCCAGTGCTCAGTCTCCAGACCTTATCACATCTCCCCCGCAGGTCCCTTGGCCTGGGTCTTCTCACATCAGCTCATGAAGATGGAGGGTCGTGAACATTCTGAGGCTCAGAACTTCCCTCAGCAGATGGGCTGCTTGTGAATATCGTGTCTCTTCAGGACAGACAATCAATAAAAACTTAGTGCATTGCAATATATATTGTACTAGTGCTTTAATTCTGCGCCTACATATTTGTTTTCTGCATTAAACTGAACAATTTACTTCTAACTACATATGTGCACTCCGCCTGGGTTTTCTACCTATGCTGCCCCATGTCTCTTAAGATGTAAAATACTGCTGGTCACACAGTACCAAAGTACTTTATGGTGTTTGTTTGTTTGTTTGTTTTTCACATTTCTATACTGCCCTTCCTCCAAGGAGCTTAGGGTGGTGTACATGGTTCCTCCCTTCCTTTTGTCCTCTCAACAACCCTGTGAGGTAGGTGAGGCTGAGAGATAGTGACTGGCCCAAGGTCACCCAGGAAGCTTCGTGGCTGAGCGGGGATTTGAACCTGGATCTTCCAGGTCTAAGTCCAACTCCCAAACCACTACACCATCCTGGCTTGGTTTAAGAACAGTTTGAGATTTTGGGGTTTATAATGCCTAACCCCAGACCTGGGTCTCGCCCTAGAGAGTCTCTACTTTAACTCAAGTTGGGCTTTCCTTTTTCTAAATGAGAAGGTGAGGGCTGGCTCTCTGACAGTCTATTGGGTCTAGGTAAAGGTAAAGGTGACCCCTGACAATTAAGCCCAGTCGTGTCTGACTCTAGGGTGTGGTGCTCATCCCCATTTCAAAGCCGAAGAGCCAGCGTTGTCCGAAGATGCCTCCGTGGTCATGTGGCCAGCATGACTCTCCTTGCCACAGCGCGTAGGATGCGGCTGGAACACGGAGCGCTGTTTACCTTCCCGCAAGCGGTACCTATTTATCTACTTGCATTAACATGCTTTGGAACTGCTAGGTTGGCAGGAGCTGGCCAAGCAACGAGAGCTCACCCCGTCGCGGATTCGAACTGCCGACCTTTCGATCGACAGCTCATGGTTCAGCGGTTTAACCGACTGCGCCACCCGCTGGCCATATTTGGGTCTAGATACCCTTATTTATGGATTCCAGTAGGTTTTTACTGCCCATCACAGAGAGGAGAAAGATGACTCCCTGAGATCAGCTCCAGGTGGTTTGTGACAGCACGGAGCCACCCAATGCTACACCAAAGTACACACCATACCTGTCTCTTCCATTATCATGACATCTCTTGCAAATGTTTCTTCCATTTTAGTAACAGAACAGACACTTCTGATTTAGATCTTGGTTTCGTCTCTGGAATTAAATTCTCTGGTGGCCCTAGAATGGAGCCTGTTTGTAGAATTGCTCCCCAGAGGAGGAGCAGAAATGAAGACGGGATGTTTGTAATTAGCTCTGTGATATAAACCTTCCCACTGGCTTGCTGTGGCAGTCCACCAATGTGCAGATCAAAGGGCCAACAGAGGGGTTGTTTGTGCTTTGATATCAGCTTGGTATCAGTGGGGAGGGCTTGCTGTGCATCAAGCCAGCAGGAAGAAAATAAGAGGGAAAAAAGCAGTGAGTGGAAGGAAATGCTTCAAAATAATATATGGGCAGCTCTTGCGTGCTCAAAACATGCTATTATTTATTTATTTATTTATTTTAGTGCTGACTTGGAAGGGTCAAACCCCTTGTCAAAACGGTCTTTTTGGATCTTTAGCACTGATGCACAGCCACAAAAATTACCTTTGCTGTTGCATTACTTGAATATACACCCGAAGCTCTGCAGATTCTTCATGAGCATGATGAAGTTCATACCCTAAAATATACCAATGTGTAGTCAAATGTCAAAGGCAATAAGGGCACAAAAAATTGCATTTGGAGAAACTGCTCTGTACCATTCTGAGTCCATGAGATAGAGCAGGATATACATTAATGAAGAATATCAAAGAAAGGAAAATATGTTGGCAAATCAGACTGACAGCTATATTCTACATATAGGTGGAGGTGACTGCAAGGCAAATGAGATTGAGGCTCCCCACTCTTAATAACTGTCAAGGAAAACATGTATTAAAATTAGGGTAGGAAAAAAAGATAAGGAAGTAATCAATCACCAACTTTTGGAAGATTACTAGTTGCCCATTGAGAACCGGAGAACCAGAAACTTAAACCAAGAAGACTAGAAGATGAACGAGCCATACATATGTCAAGATATGGAGGGGAAGCAAAGAAACAGATCTGAAGAGCATAGTCACAAATAACACTCAGTCAGCCCTCACCTGAGGAAGCCCCCTTTCCCTCTAAATAACTGTGTTCCATGCAGACTGAGGCTGACCTAGGCACATGCACACTGAATCAGCCTGTCACATCTTTCATTCTGTCCAGAGCTCTGGGTCATTTATTGCTCAGAGCAGTCTCTCAACTCCCCCCCCCCCCATGCATACTAGAGAACCATGACTGTCTGGTTTCCCCATAGAACAGTAAGATAAAGGTATTTCCTGCTTGAAAACCAGTCGTGGTGTCCAACTCTAGGGTGCGGTGCTCATCTCCATTTCTAAGGCCGAAGAGCCAGCGCTGTCCGAAGATGCTTCTGTGGTACGGAACGCTGTTACCTTCCCGCCACAGTGGTACCTATTTATCTACTTGCAATGTCTTGCTTTTGAACTGCTAGGTTGGCAAGAGCTGGGACAGGAGACGGGAGCTCACTCTGTCACGTGGCACTCGGGTCTAGAACTGCTGTTCTACCGACCTTCTGGTCTGCAGTTCAGGTTCAGTGTCTTAACCAGTAAGCCACCTTGGCTTAGTACAGTACAGAACAGTAAGGTAAAAGGTAAAGGTATCCCTTGACAATTAAGTCCAGTCGTGTCCGACTCTAGGGAGTGGTGCTCATCTCCGTTTCAAAGCCGAAGAGCCAGCGCTGTCCAAAGACATTTCCATGGTCATATGGCCAGCATGACTCAACACCGAGGTGCATGGAACGCTGTTACCGTCCTGCTAATGCGGTACCTATTAATCTACTTGCAATTTCTTGCTTTCGAACTGCTAGGTTAGCAGGAGCTGTCGCACGGATTCGAACTGCCGACATTTCGATCGACAGCTCATGGTTCAGTGGTTTAACAGTAGCCCTGGCCAAAAACTTTCTGAATCCCTGCTGGTTTAGCTCACGCCTGGTAACTAGTTCAGTTCATTCACCCAACTCAGGAGCAGGAAATCTGAAAGTCTGTTACTTTCAAACCAACCTAACAGAACCTGGGGGCTATTTTCCCCAATATAGGATAAAAGGGAGCTGACCAGCTACGATAAGTTATGAGATGCCAGTGAAGCCATGATGAAAGCTGCAATGCTGTCCATCCAGGACTGGTCTAACCTAAGAAGATCTTCTTCTCCCGGGTTAGGAGGATTCTGATTTTAAGTGGATTTATTTCAGTCTGGAATTTTTGTTTAGTTATAATCTTAAAAAAAAAAAAAGCTTGATTTTGTATTTTTCCTCTTGACCTTAAGTATGGAGTTTGACTCTGTTTGTCTACTTATCCCTGACACTTTTTTTTTACTCCCATTAAATTTTTTCTTGAGTATCCATTAAAACAAACCTGCCTTGTTCTTTAAACCTAAAGAGCAACTAGTCTCCCGTCTCCACAGCCTTACCAAGCCATCCATAGAAGGCTTGGGTGTGCTGTGCCGTGTGATTGTAGGGGTATATGTGGGTGAGCTCAGGAAGATAGTGGAGGACAGGAAGGCCTAGTGGGATGTGGTTCATGGGATCACGAAGGGTCAGACACGACTTAACAACTGAACAACAACAACAACATGTGGGTGAGAGAGGGAGAGAAGCAAAGCAAGGACATTGTGCAAGAGTTTTCCCCCCTCCATCTCCCTCCTCAGGGAGCTCAGCAAGAGGGCTGTCAGCTGACAGACAGATTCACAGCTGGGTGCAAGGCTTGTAGTAGTCAAGTCAAGTAACCTTTATTGGCACCACACAAGGCTTGTACCATGGCCTTGCCTCATGGTGCTGGCAGCAAACTGAAATCTACCTGACCTGTATGGCAGCGCAGAGGTGAAACTAGACTGGAGCGGAGGCAAGTAGTTCTGCAAGACTCCGTTATACCGGTGTCAGCGGCCCCTCCCCCTTGCTGTTGGAGCCATTCCGGCAGCGACAGGGGAGTGTCCTGCGTGTTGCCATTGCCGCCAGAATGGCTCCAACAGCAAGGGGGAGGGGCTGTTGACTCAGGTGTAATGGAGTCTTGCAGAACTACTTGCCTCCGCTCCAGTCTAGCTACACCACTGTGGCAGCGGCATGTTATGCGTGTGTTTGATGTGATCTGTGGGTGGGGAGAAGCACCAAGTCAGGGAGGTGAACATGATCCTTCTCAGCATTACCCTGAAGATCGCCACAAGCAGAAATCTGAATTGTGAACCAAGGAAACTTTCCACTATGAAAACGCAGGTGTTTGTGGCTAGATTATATCATGCAAATGCACGTCTAATTCAAGGTATGAACATTTCATTTTTAAAATCATGGGATTTAGAGTGAAGTCGGCAGGATGTGGGGTGATAGTGGGCAGTGAAAGAGAAGCTTTGTGTCAAAGGAAATGTTAGAACCCCAGGCCACAGGTACATGGTTCATGAGCATGGAATTCATTTTCAGAGAATGGGATAACAAACATTTGGGTAGCCGGCCTGTGGCTGCGCCGAAGATTCCCAAACACACTTTTCCTGAATTCTTTGCTTTCAGAGGTAACAAATCTACAAAACAACACACAGACCAATTGTCAACATTAAACACAAAAACGCTTCCTAAATACAGTTCTACTGTACTTTAAACTCAAACTGAGCCTGGAAGCTACTGTCTTGTGACCTTCCATGTACTTGGGTGGCAGCAACAATTGTTATTATGTCTTTAGCACTTGGCATCCTATAGCCACAGCCATTGTGAAATTCTGCAAGGTGCTTGTGATCCACCAAGATCTGAGTTGAAAGGATGAAAGGTAAAGGTAAACGCAGAGGCGTATTTTGGGCGGAGCAAGCGGAGCACCCCGCTCTGGGCGCCATCGCCCGAAGGGCGCCCCGCCGCTCCGCCCGCGAGTCGGACTCGGACTCAAGTCTCCGAGTCCGACTCGGGCCGGCCCCCTCAATCGGGAGAGCCGGCTGGGGACGTCTTCCCCGGCTGGCTGCCCGGGGCCTTCTAAGGAAGGCCCGCTGCGCAATTTTTTGCGCATGCTCAGACTGTTACTGAGGGAAAAGGGAAGCCTTTAGGGCGCCTACCCCCCCGTGCTCCGGGTGCCAAGAGAGGCTGTTACGCCTCTGGGTAAACGTGACCCCTGACAATTAAGTCCAGTCGTGTCCGACTCTAGGGTGTGGTGCTCATCCCCATTTCAAAGCCGAAGAGCCAGCGTTGTCCGAAGACGCCTCCGTGGTCATGTGGCTGGCATGACTCTCCTTGCCACAGCGCGTAGCATGCGGTTGGAACACGGAGCGCTGTTTAGCTTCCCGCAAGCGGTACCTATTTATCTACTCACATTAACATGCTTTGGAACTGCTAGGTTGGCAGGAGCTGGCCAAGCAACGAGCGCTCACCCCGTCGCAGATTTGAACTGCCGACCTTTCGATCAACAGCTTATGGTTCAGCGGTTTAACCCGCTGCGCAGCAAAGCATAAAAGAGCCTAGAAAAGACAGAGGGAGCTGTCCAACAATTGCACAGAACTGTTCACTCCCAGGTTCAGGAGACCAGGCTGGAGACCAGGCGTTTATGGAGCTGCAACCGTATTGAACATAGGAAGCTGCCTTCTGCTGACTTTGAGCATAGGTCTAGCTAGGTCAGGGCCATCTACTCTGACTGGGAGCGATTCTCCATGGCTTCAGGCTGGCATCTTTCCCAGTCCTACCTGATGCCAAGCAGTGAACCTGAAACCTTCTACAAATGCAGCGCATGTGCTCTTGCACTGAGCTACAGCCTCCCCCCCCCCCAATACTGTATCTGCAACAGTTAGGTTCCAGATAGAACCCTTTTATGCAGGCTGCTAGAAGCCAGTGATGTAGACTTGAGTCTATTGACTCGGACTCGAGTTGGACTCAAGTCGCATCAATGACTTGAGTTGGATTTGACTCGGTGATTGTAAAAGACTCGAAAGACTCAACTCGAGACTTAGAGCCTTTTATGAGAAGTCGAATTTTATTCAGGTTTAAACCCACTTTCCCCATAAATAGGGACTCGCAACTTCAGTGGCATCTTCACCCCCCGGACGCCTGGGGCTAGGGGGGCAGGGGCTGGCCGAGCGTCCCCGGACGTACGTCACGTGACCAGTGGCGTCACTAGGGCGCGCGCGTCACCTAGTGACTGAGGGGGACGCCCCCTCAATCGGGAGAGCCGAAAGGGCAGCCCTTTTCCCTCAATAACAGTCTGAGCATGCGCAAAAAGAATGGTATAAATATCGTTCTCTCAGCGGGCCTTCCTCAGAGGCCCCGGGCAGCCGGCTGGGGAAGACGTCCCCCAGCCGGCTCTCCCAATTGAGGGGGCTCCCAGAGCCAGCCTGGCGAGGCGGGCGGGAGGCTCCCCAGGCGACACTCAGGACTCGAAAGCTGGAGCGCCGCCCGCCCGCTATGCCTGCGGGCGGGCGTTGCGCTCCAGCTTTGAGTCTGAGGAGCAAGAGAGCGTCTTGTCGTCTAGGCAATGCGCACAGCGCGCGCCCGCAGCCGCTGGTCACCAGGGCCCCCTACGTTAGTACGCTTCTGCGCAACTTGCAACCAAAGACTTGGGACTTGGGGGCAAAGACTTGGGACTTGACTCGAGATTTGGAGTCAGAGACTTGATCCACATCCCTGCTAGAAGCCTCCCTCACCTTGTCTCTTCTGTGTGGACTTCCACCTGCAAAGACCTAGGAGTCCTATTTGCTTGGGGAGGTCTCAAATGACCAGGTATGCACTGTGTCTCTCTGAGATTGGCTCTGTCAGAACTTTCTGCCTTCATTGTTCTTGACATTGAGGAGCTGACTTGGCAGGTTCAGCTCTGAATTACTGTAGCATCTTGGCAATGGGGACAGGGTTTTTAGACCCTTCCTCATAATTGGACTCTCTGGTTTGTCAGGGATCTTGGGTGAGAGCACCCCATCACCCTTTTCTAAAACCATTGGCAGCCCCCCTCTGCCCACACAATGATCCTGATCCAGATCACCCCCCAAATGTCTACTATTTAGGGGGAAAAAAAGCCCAAGCCCGCAAGAGCTATCACCATGCTTAGAGTAATGTGTAGTTTGGCCCTTGAAGAGAATGGCAAAAGTGCCTGCTTGGGTGGGTGTGTCTGTGTGAGTAGTAGAAATAGAAAAGGCAGTATATGGCCTATGGGTCAGAGAGGTAAAGAGTCTTCCAGCATGGGGCAGTGTATGGTCCCCAACCCCTTAGTCCAGCAGTGAATGGGGAGTTCTTCAGAGCCAGCAACTGGGTCTTTGATATGCAGACTGAGGGCTGATTAGAGGGGGCACAAATGCCTCTGGAACAAAAGAGATGGAAGAGTAAAGATAAAAAAAGGAAGATAAAAGATGGATGAATGATGGGGAGGCAGGAGATGGGAGACAGGGGGCAGAAATGGTGTTTTCAAGTGACTGAGGGTGCAATCCAAACCTACTTAGGCCGCCGTTGTAACCAGCAGCCCAGCGAAAACAGGAGACCCCAGAATGGAAAGGAGATTTAAATCCCCTCCAAAAGGGGAATTCAAAGGGGATTTGAATCTCCTTTCCATTCTGGGGCCTCCCATTTTCGCTGGGCCGCTGGTTACAACGGCGGCCTAAGTAGGTTTGGATTGTGCCCTGAGTGAGTTAGCTGTGGAATTTTAATTTGAGGCCCCAGTATTGATCTGTGCAAGATGCAGCAGGCGAGAGCATGAGATGGGGGAAGGAAGGAGGGAACTGCAGTGCTATTAATACAGAGGACACACACTGTAATCTATCAGAGTCAGACTAAAGAGCCAACCTGCTGCTTTAACCCTCTCATTCTCTGTGACTCCCAAGACTTTGATCATCATCATCCAACCTGCAGACAAGTGGGATGCAATTGTGGTTCAGGTTCTAGACGATTACATAAAGGAAACTCAGAGACGCGTGAAATTATGACCAAGATTGCACCTATTACCAGAGATCCACTACAGAGATATTGAATATTATACATATTACAGCTAGAGAGGCCTTGGCTTGCATTTATATCAATGTTAACAAGACATCTGAAGTTTTGTCAATATGTATCCAAGGATCTCAGTGATTTATACGCTCCCCCAAAATACATAAATTGGCTGCCCGCTACTAGGGAGACCTATGTTTTTGGTGTCAGGATCCATTTGGGAGCCTTTGTCTAAATAGTTGGACTCATTTATTAGGAAGTTCGTACCTCATTATCCTTCTTATATGAGAGATACAGAAGACATTGTTACCAAAGTTGAAGATTTCATGTTACAGAGAATACAGCATTAATGACATTAGATGTGTCAGCATTACATACTAATATAGCACAAGAAAATGCTAGGCTGGTTTGACAAACTACAGTAGATTCTTATTTTACCCCCTACTGATTTCTTGTTGGACCTGACAGATATTATTCTTGAGGGGAAAAAACTATTTTAGATTTCAAGGTCAGTTTTATTTACACATAGAAGGGGTAGTCATGGACAAGATGTTTGAACCCAACTGAGCTATTTTATTATGGAAGAAAATCATACTTTAAAATCTGAAAAGTGCATATTAGGATCAACAGTATATTGTATTACAGATTTATAGATGACATTGTCATGGTATTCCATAGGGGCCAAGTAGCAAGACAATTTCATTTTTAGAGTAATTCTGTGCATTCCTCCCTTCAATTTTTTATGCATCTGGACATACAGTTTGTATCTTCTTCAGATGCTAGGGTTTATATCAGGCATGGTGAAATAGCAGAATGTGTTTGCTCAATCCACATTCAGGAATTCTTTATTATATTACAGTAGTCATCCTTTGATGTTTATAAATGGGTGGTTGGCATAGAATTCAATTTATGCATCTTAAGATAAATTGTACTAGGAAAGAGCACTTTGAAATCATTTGAATCATTGTACTAGGAAAGAATATTTTGAAATCTTTTGCCAGGCTGTTGAGGAAAAGGGTTTACCCAGGTCAACTCAGCCTCTGATTGTGCTAACTTTAGGGCTGGCATTCGATTAAAGAAATCTCAGTTGATCAATCATATGAGTTAGGCAGCCCAATTCTCCCTAACTTTGCGCTGAGGGATCCAGTGAGGTCAGTGCAGGCAGCGCAGGATCCCGAGTACAAAACGGGAGCAGAGAGGTCAACTGGGGGAAGGGAACTTTTGTTCCCTTACCCTGGGTAAAGGTAGGCTTACCAGATCCATACTGGGATCTGGTGGTGGAGAAAAAAGAGCAAGATTTTGGGAGTCGGACTTAGACCTGGAAGATCCAGGTTCAAATCCCCGCTCAGCCACGAAGCTTCCTGGGTGACCTTGGGCCAGTCACTATCTCTCAGCCCCACCTACCTCACAGGGTTGTTGTGAGGACAAAAAGGAGGGGAGGAAATATGTACACCACTCTGAGCTCCTTGGAGGAAGGGCGGTATAAAAATGTGAAAAATAAATAAATAAACCATGGAGTCTCCACAGTTAGATAAGAAGATCCAGGAGTCAGTATGCCAGCAAGCCTTGCTTCCTCCTGTCACAATCCGTATGACTGCTGTGAGGACAAAACTGTATAACTGTCTGTGCTTCCCAGAGCTCCTTGGAGGATAGGCTAGACAACATAGGAGTGAGACCCAAGAGAAAAGAGTATCACTATTTTTAGTTGCATTGTTGGGTCTTTCTAATAGGGTCGGCATTACAACTGCTCACAGGACCAACTCAAGACCTCCGGGCACCTAGGCCAAGTGCCAATTGCTGCCCTCCTTACCTGGTAATGTGCCAGCCTCTGTTCCTCCCATTCCCTGGACTAGACAAGGAAGAGGGGGTGGAAAAGAGGCAGTGTGGAGGAGAGTGGTGGGTTAACTAGAGCATCGCATCATCATCATCATCATCCAGGTCTGATCAGGTTGTAAGGTTCCATTATCAGTTTTCCACCCAACTCCTGCTCCACCCCCACCCCTTGGCATCTTACTACTTCTCTGCATGCCACATTCCACATCCCTGTTTCATCTCACTCACCTCCATGGATGCAGAGAACTCTCTTACCTGTCTGTTCATCTGCCTCCCTCTTTCTTTAAAACACACCTCAGAATCTTTTCCTTCCCCACCCCGCCCTGTGCTCATTCAGAACGTTCTTCAGGAATGCTGCCTGCCTGCAGTGCTTTCAGTGCATTTCTCTCCTTTTGTGTGCAGAACTGTGATTCCTCAAGCCACACAAAATCCAGCTGGTACTGTAGACGGTGCTGGTCTTTGGAGTGCTGGCTTTAAAAACAAACCATCTCAGCCATGGACTCACTGAACAGTCTTGAGGAAATGAGCATTTAATGGGGCATTTCCAGACAGCTATAATATAATAGGGTTATATTTTTTTACTCACTCATTGCTCAGGATCCAGGCATCCTCTGTCAAGATAATGCATTTATTGTGGGGTGATCAGATTTTCCAAGCACCCAAACCACACAGAGTGTTGATGGGGAAAAGGTGATACTTTCCCCAGCTAGGGCACCTGTTGCTCTTGCAATTTCTGTGTGGAATGTAGTTTTGCATGTATCATGGGGTCCTATTGGCCAGTGCCTCTGACACCCCTGCTGTTCAGGGGTAACTACCCCCCCATCCCCCAGGATGGTGTAGTGGTTTGGGAGTCGGACCTAGACCTGGAAGATCCAGGTTCAAATCCCCGCTCAGCCATGAAGCTTCCTGGGTGACCTTGGGCCAGTCACTATCTCTCAGCCCCACCTACCTCACAGGGTTGTTGTGAGGACAAAAAGGAGGGGAGGAAATATGTACACCACTCTGAGCTCCTTGGAGGAAGGGTGGTATAAAAATAAACAAACAAATAAATAAAATATTCACACTTTGAGCAGTTGTCCCTTATACTATTCAAGTACGGAGGTGATTACTTGGCTCACCATGTTTTAAAACATCTCTTTCCCTCTGCAGCAATGTCCTGTCGCTTCCCAAATGTTTTCCTTTTCATGAAATGTTTTACTTGAGGGCTGCATACTCCTAGTATCTAATACTGAAGCATACATCTCCCCGTTTTCTTAAAAACATAATGAAGCTATTCTCCATGCAGCAAGGTCATCCCCCCACCACCAAAGTACGACTACGGAAACAATTCCCCAGAGTATCTGTGATTTGGAGACGCCTCAATGCATCCCTAGATAAATCTGCAGATGTGATAAGGTCCTGTCACATACAGAGATGCATGAATGCATAAACTTTATCATGCATAAAAGTTGGGGTACCACCTGATTTCAGTCAATTAATTGTATGAGTTTTAGTCAAGTAATCATTAGTTGACTAATGGCCCAACCATATTCAGATGCTGCACTGACATTGCACAGGTGTTGACATGACGTCCACTATATCCTAAGCCCACGCTGGCAATGCCACACTGTCAGGGCACTGATGCTGGTGCAACAAGGACCAAATGTCAAACCTGTCCTGGCAAAGCAACTCTGGTGCAGCCCTTCCCAATAATACTGCCAGCGGCCATGGAAATACTGACACAGCCTGTAATCCTGACAGTAGCGTGTCGTTGCCATGACATTGGCATGTTATCACCATGACTTTGGCTCACCATCCATGTGTCTTGAAGTCAGTGTGTTAGCTGTGTGATGTCCAAGGAGCCAATCACTGCATCCGATCAGCCCCCAAACTGGCAGCTAGGAAAGTGCAGCCAGGTTGAACTGAGCAGGGGGCGGGGGCAGGTGCAGGACTACTGAGCAGCCAGTGCTGGGGGGGGGCACTTCTCTCCCAGCCACTAGGAATCAATAACACATCCACAGGCACCACCTCAACCATGGGGAAATACCCCAAGGACACACGGACACACGAGTACAGGGATGCCACACATCCTTTGCCACACCACACAGCACCCCCACCTCCTACAGGAGTCCTAGTGACATCAGTAGCAAATGAGCAAAAGCAAAGAACTACTAAGGACTCCTTGCCCAGGGTCCAAGTCTCCTCATTCCACCCATATAAACACATACATCCAAGGAATACATTTTGAGCAGCATTGCACAGCACAGATGGAAAGAGAGCTTCCTTGGAAGAGGGCATCCATGTGAAACACACACACAAGCCTCTCCATGGCAAGGGTTTGAGTCCCTATGGGGCAATCTGGCAGCTGGAAGGAGCCCTTTTGACAGGGAGGGACTGAGTTGAATCATAAGGGGAGCCTCAAGAGCACTTGGGCAAAGCAGGGTGCTGGTAGCTCATTGCACAAAGGCACGGGCTGGGAGCCAGGCGAGACAGGTTTTGAGCCCAGCCAAGGGACTTGCCCTCACCTTTTGCATGACTGGCCAGAAACACCCACAAGCAGGGACAAAAGATGAGAGGGAAGCGGATCTAGAACCCATATCAGCCATGCCACAAAGCTGCTCGCTAACCACCCAGCCAGAGCAGGAAACATGCAAAGAGCACCTTGTCTGCCACTGGATACCTTGCATCACTGCAAACAGGCAGACCTGGCTGGGAGGCTGTAGCACATAGACCTATCAGAGAGAGCACTGCATGAATCACTGGGCTGGCATGTGACACAGGGCACCTACTGCAGCAGCCCACCCAGCTAGCTACACCCACACACCATGCCTTTTGCTGCATCATTGGCACCTCCTGGTGTGACTGTCAGTCTGCTCTCTCCTTGTCCCCTTGCCACTGCCCACCATGTACCAGCATGGCAGCAGGAAATGGGGCTCATGATCACTGAGGGGCATCCCACCCCAGAGCCCAAGAAGCCACAGAGTGAGGATGCTGCAGACCCTGAGAACAGAGAGGCCCCTCCCCCTGCAGAGTCCCACCCCGAGGTCAGCGGAGGTAAGGAACAACTAGGGTGGCTAGTAGGGATCCCCGTCTGCTAACAAAGAGACAAGGGTGATCCAGCCAAAGGTTTTATTGAACACTATCAGCGACAGAGCAGCATCTGAAAGAGAAACACACAGGTGGGGTTACCAACCATTTCCTCCCAGCAGGGCTGTTGTGCTATTGCAAGTTATCCAACAGTCAGCCAAGTAACAGGTGCCTGTGAGGTCTGGCTACTAGTTGGTTCACTGTCTGCCATGGAGTTTGCAAAGCCACAGGGGCCTGACTGGAAGAAGTAGGTCAGCAAGTTCACCCAGCAGCCCCTGGACCACATCAGTCATTTTGGGGACGCTGTAGGCTTCCCTTGGAATCTGCACAGTGTATTTGCCTGTGGGACAGCTGCCTGTAGGAATCAAGGTGAAACACAGGGAGAGTAACAGGGACTTGACAGCAGCATCAGTCACACCTGCTGTGCTGATGCATACTGAGTGTTTGTGAGGGAGAGTGGTGCCACCAGAGCATAAATGCAGTGGTGCCCTGTAGGGGGCAAAAGCATAGTGGCTTGGGACATTACCTTTCTCTCTCTAGGAAAGAGAACTCTGGGGGGGGGGGTGTATGTGTGTGTGCAGTGGAACTCTGCAGAGGACCAATGTTCAGCCCCCAGTGGCAATGGTGCAGTCCTGAAAAACAAAGGGGATTTAGATGAGTGTTTGGCCAGCAGTACCAATGGTGGAGTTCCTGGCATTTACCAAAAGCAAACATATGTTCCTTGCTCTTAGCTGTAGCAAAAGGAAGGGATGGTTAAGCAATACAGCTGACAGCAGAGACACATGTGATAATCTTGGACGGTCAGAATGGGGGGGGGAATCAATACATTGCTGTATGGAATTCCCTCCCCCCTTGCTTACCTGTGTGGGGTGCATTGTGGTTGCTGCCCCTGTTGGGGTGGTGAGGTAGAGGTTCCAGCTGGGTGTCCGTCTGTGGAGTCCTCCTGGGGCAGAATGCCTGCAATAAGAATTCTGAGGAGACAAGTGTTAGCAAACTGTCTTGCCATAGATGTTGTGAGGGACAAGAGGTGGTTTGTGCAGAGTGCTCCCTTTGTGCGTCAAGGGCCCTTTCAGCATGGCTCCCATCACCAAGGGTCCCTTTTGAGAGACCAGAAAAGTACAGCCCCATGCAGTGCCGTTGCCAGAGGGGGCGCAGAGCAATAAGTTGCGAGAGATGCCGCAACATGCCGTGTAAGCTCCCCCTCCCACCCTCCATCGGAGCCATTCGGAGCAGATGATGGCAACAAACAGGAGACTCCTTGAGCTCCTGTGTGTTGCTGTCGTCTGCCCCGAATGGCTCCGACGGTGAGTGGGAGGGGGAGCTTACACGGCACGTTGTAGCGTCTCTCGCAACTTACTGCTCTGCACCCGCTCTGGTGACGCCACTGGCCCCATGTCGTGCGTCTGCTAATCTGAGCTGTAGTAGTCTCCCTGGCAGGGGCTCCTTTACTGGAGTTGGTGTAGTATGATTGGCTGCCAAATGTAGCCTGTATGCTCTGCTCCATCATAGGAACGTGGGCGGTACAGGGAAAGGCAGGAGGTGCCATTTTCTGCAGTTTTCCCCTTCCCCATGGTTCCTTATGAGTTTATTCCTACCTATGCCAGCTCTGTCATTTGCGTAGTGTTTTTCTGCCACCGTTGGGTGCATGGTTTTTCTGCCACCATTGGGTGTCCGTTGTCTGAAGGGGTGTGTGTGTTAGGATTTGGTATACATTGACTCCTCTTCCCTCCCATGTCATGCCCCAATCTCCTCCTTATTTTGGCCTCTTCGCCGGCGGAGTTGCGCTGGAGTCCAAGTGATGCCGAAGCTACATCGGTGCAGCGTTTTTCCAATATTGAACCAGCATTTGTGAAACATCTTTCAGTAGGCAGACTGCTACACTGGCGGGGCTGTGTCCTTGTGCTGGCATATGTTGTTGCCAATGTACTCTCTTTTCCAACATGTGTGCAGTCTACCCTAACTCCATTTTGGTTTCTAGCTGACCATCTTAGGAGCTAGGCAGCACTTGGCCCTGGAGGGTGTGTGTTCAGGCTGAACTCTTAGGAGAGGTCATGGTTAGCAAGGACCATTAAGGGGAAGGAAGGCTTTCGGGGCATCTGTGTGTCTCCTTTCCTCTAAGGCCTTGCACATTTGTGTGTTCCATCTTGATAGAATGTTGCTGCAAGCACAAGTCCTACTGCATAATAGAGTAAGTTCCACCTGCCCAGTGACCAAGTCACCTGGACAGTCTTTTCGAACTCCTATGCCCAGAAGCTTCTCTCATCTATGACCTAAGTCTGGGTGCAGCACACACCCTGCCATGCCTTTTGTCCCTCAGGAACCTCTCTGATTGGGGTGTAATTAAGCCTTTGTGTCTCCTGGAAGGGCATACTTTAGCTCTGTTAAGTCCAGGAAATTCTTAGTTGCACACCCAGGAGAAGCTCCAGATACTTTTGTCCACCCAGAAATGCTTTTATTTTCTTCATGCAAAGTCCTATAACTACCCCTCCACCAGAAGCAGAACTTTGTCACTTCTCAATCTCTTGAACGTGTCCATGTTGCACTTGGAAGTTTCCTTCTCCATAGAATTAGAAACCCCCACCATTTTGGCGTTTTCTTCTTGGAAGTGTCCATACTTCTGTGTGTTTGGTGGTCTCTTTCCCAGTAGAGACCTCCTCCATTTTGTGATGCTTTCTTCCCCACTGAAAGCTTCCATGCTCTCCACTTTGCAAAACTTGTTCTGCTCTGGAAAACCTCTCGCTCTGGTAGCCACCCTCACCCTTGGAGGAACAACTTTCCGTGCTCAAAGGAGCCCCTCTTTGTTGCGTTTCCCCCTTTCCCTGGAACCCGAAGCTATGCAGCCCAGCCTTGCTGTATAGAAGGACATCATACATCACACTACTCAGCAGACTACAGGCTGTGACACACTGCATGCGATGCGAAGCACTGGAAAGCAGTGCCGCATGGGCAGTGTGTCATGCATTCGCTTGCATTCTCTCCTCTCGCACAGTAGCGCGTGTCAGCTAGTGGAGCCCTGCCAGAGGAGATGGAAAAATTGAACTTTGGCCAATCAGCAGCCGGGTTCAGTGCAGTGGGGCAGGATGCATAGGGAAGCGAACAGCCAATCAGAATTGAGTCTGAAAAGACTTGATTCTGATTGGCTGAAAGACCGAGGACAGAGAGAGCCATCCAAGGCCCCCCAGGGGCTAGTATAGACAGGAAGCGGTGCAGCGCAAAGAGAAGCAAAGGCTGGCTTCGCTTCATCTTACTTAGCGCTGTGCCGTCTGCGCTGTGTCGCAGCCTTAAAGGTTGGTAATTTCTTTTTTCCCTTTGATCCTCGAAACAACCTTCCCCCTCCTTTCTAAAAGCCTCCATTCTCAAAGCTTGTGTTTCAAGTCTCCCGCTAATCTTTTCTCTTTGGCTGGCTGGCTAGCTGGCTGGCTGAGGAGGAAATTCAGGGTTGCTGCAGCCTAAAGGCCGACCCACACCGTACGAGTTCTGGCGTGGAGGCGCGCGAGCGTAGGTGCCTGGTCGCCCACCTCCAAGTGCTACCCTGCTCTCCACCAGTGTCGTCCTGCAATTAGTCCCTCCTGATTGTCCCGCCTTCTAATTGCTGATTGGATGAAACATAAGTGCGCTCCAATTGGCTGAAACCCCCTCTAATCCGATTGGTGACAAAAGTAGCTCCGCGTCCCACCCCCTCAAAATCTTGGGCATGATACAATTCTGATTGCGCCGGAACTCGGGAGAGTGCCACTAAAAATGGAGGCCACACAGCTGTGTGAGCTCCACACGTGTCTGGGACGCACCGGAACTCATGCGGTGTGGGTCGGGCTTGACTTTCACTTTCGCTCCTTTCTTCCTTTCATTTAACATGTGCCTGTCCAAACGGAGCTATTTGGAAGATTTTCTTTCACCTGCAACCATTTAAAGTTCTGTGTAACTGACCTCTCAAGTAAAGTAACCAATCTTTCAAGTAAAGTGCCTTTTCCTTTTGGCTTAATAAATTCTATCTTCTTGTGAAAGCTCAGTCTCATGGTTACTAGTAGCCTAATTCAGAGGCACGTTGAGATTATTCGCAACGCTGTCCATGTCAGCAATCCCAAAACTGTCAGACGCTGCTAAATTTGACCTCTTGCGCTGTAAGTATTGCTAATTTCCCCAATTTGAGTTTAATTCTGGGCCGGGCAGGTCCAGACAGGAGATTTTGTGTGTGAGACACATGTAAAAACAGACACGTGCACGTGGATGAGCAGTGCTGGCAGCAACCTGGAGATACACTGGGTCTCTTGAGGGTTAGATTGGGCCTTAAATCTGCTCACATTTGCATAAGCATGAAACCACAGTCTGGGCTGACCAGGTTTCTGGGGGTCCTTGGCAAACTGTCCTCCATGGGCCCTCTCCTCCTACCTGAGCGGGCCCAAAAAGAATCACTCTGCACATGATATAAAGGCTCTTGGCACAAAGGTGGTCTCAGGGAACAGCAGTTGGCCCCTGGCCACTGCCCAGTGATGCCGGCCCTGCCAATAGTTCAGAACATAAGAACATAAGAAGAGCCCTGCTGGATCAGGCCAAAGGCCCATCTAGTCCAGCTTCCTGTATCACACAGTGGCTCCACCAGATGCCTCAGGGAGCACACAGCCAACAAGATAAATCCTGTTTCCTGCTGTCACTCCCCTGCACCTGGCACAGAGAAAACCTACTTTCAAAGCCAGGAGGTTGCTTATGGCTTGTAACCTGTGATGGTCTTTTCCTCCATGAATCTATCCAATCCCCTTTTATCCCATCTATCCAATCTAGGCCAGGTGCCATCACCACATCCTGTGGCAAGGAGTTCCACAGATGAATTACACGCTGGGTAAAGAAATATTTTCTTTTATCCGTTCTAACTCTCCCTCCACTCAATTTTAGTGCATGCCCCCTGGTTCTGGTGTTATGCGAGAGGGAGAAGAACTTCCCTCCATCCACTCTCTCCATCCCATGCACAATTTTACACGTCTCAATCATGTCCCCCCTCAGGCGCATTTTTTCTAGACTGAAAAGCCCCAAACGCTGTAGCCTTTCCTCATAAGGGAGGTGCTCCAGCCCACGAATCAAATAACGTTCTTTCTGGATTAGGATACTTAGAGAAGTACGTTAGACTGAGAGCTGGTGACTGGCAATGTAATTCAGCAAGTTTCATGGCTGAGGGCCAGCCTACACGTAGGCCCACATCTTTCCACACAAGTCTGCGGGAGAGAAAAGCCCTCTTGGATCAGGCCAAAGGCCCATCTAGTGACTAGTCCAGCATCCTGTTTCCCACAGTGGCCTCTGTGAAGCTCACTAGCAGGAGAGAAAGGCAGACGTCTCTTCCACTGTTCCCCTGCAACTTGCATTCGGAGGCACAGTGCTGCTGAAACTGGAGGTGGTGCACAGGGAGCCATCATGACTAGTAGTCATTGACCAATCTGTCCTCTGTGAATTTGTCCAACCCCCTTTTAAAGCCATCCAACCTAGTGGTCATCGTCATCACATCTTGTAGAAATGAATGCCACATACTAATTATGGCCTGTGTGAAAAAGTACTTTTTTCAGTCCTAAATCTCCTGTCAATCAATTTCAGTGGATGTCCCCTGGTCCCTAGAGAGGGGGAGAAAAACGTCTCTTTCTCTCCACACCACGTTATAAGTCTCAATCATATCCCCTCTTAATCACCCCCTTTTCCAAGCTAAAAAGTCTCTAATGTTGTAGTCTTTCCTCATTAGGAAGGTGCCCCAGCCCTCTGATCATTTTGGCTCCCCTCTTTTGTGCCTTTTCCAGCTCTACAATACTGTATTCTGCTTGAGGTGTGGAGACCAGACCTGGACACAGAATTCCAAATGTGGTTGCACCAGAGATTTCTATAGGGGCATTAGGATATTAACAGTCTTACTCTCTTCCTACAAACCCTCCCCCCAGCTCTTTTCTCCCAGTTTGATGTGGAGGTGGGTGACCTTAGGAGGAAGGAAAGCAAGAAGGGTGCAGGTTACCCCCTTCTGCCCTTTAAATTGCACCCTCCCCCCACACAGTTTCAGTGGTAAAGCCCTGCACTGCCTTCCCAAGCTTACTGGTGGTGGCTCCTCCCATGCTGCCCATATAGGCGAATGGGGGAATGACAACTTTGGGGCAGCTCACTGTTACTGGGGGGGGGGGTCAGGGTCAAGCCAGGTCAACCCTCTGATGCATGTGGGCCCACAGCTAGTGTCAACCTGACCACCCCCTGACATAACCCCTGCACACTTGACATGTGATTGGTCCATACTCACATTTAAAGACACGGATATGTCACTGCCATGGGTAGTTTAGCTCTGAGTAGGGATCTGAGTCCAGGTCTCCTTATTCCAGGTTGTCCACTACACCACACATGCCTCCTGCTTCTTCAAGTCTTTGGGTCGATACTGAAGGTCCTCTGTTGAAAAATTCCTTTGCCTGCAGGATTACAGAATTTACAGGCAACCCTATACATGTCTACTCAGAATGTAAGTCCCATTGTACCCAAATGAAGCTTACTCCTTAGACTTAAGAATATAAGAACATAAGAAGAGCCCTGCTGGATCAGGCCAAAGGCCCATCTAGTCCAGCTTCCTGTATCACACAGTGGCCCCACCAGATGCCTCAGGGAGCACAAGACAACAAGATACTTGTATCCTGTCGTCACTCCCTTGCACCTGGCACAAAGAAAACCTACTCCTACAACCAGGAGGTTGCTTATCCCCATCATGGCTTGTAAGCTGTGATGGGCTTTTCCTCCATAAATCTGTCCAATCCCCTTTTAAAGGCATCCAGGCTAGGTGCCATCACCACCTCCTGTGGCAAGGAGTTCCACAAACCAATTTACCCTACACGCTGGGTAAAGAAATATTTTCTTTTTTCTTTCAGATGCTGGGTGCAGGGGGAGCAAGCAAAGTGTCCAAATCCAAAGAAGGGTTGTTGATGCCTTTTGTAGAGCGAGAGGTGAGGTGGTGAGATACGACAGCAGGGAGGCCTCACTGAATCTGGGATAAATAGTGTGTGGTTTTGGTGCATGGTGCAGGTTAACCTTCAGTTATGAGTCAAGGTTTGACATTCTAGCTACGTCTTGTCTCAAGTCCAAAGTACATCATCTCCCAACAACTACAAAATTGCTCTGCTACGTTGTGTCAAGAGTGAATCTGTTCAGGACAGGGTCCTTTGTCAAGCCTGGTCATCCCATCCTTGCCATGATTTATTTGTTACATAGACATTTTGTTCTTCCTCCAGGGATCTTAGAGTGTTATTTTAGCCTCACAACAATCCTGCAAGAAAGGTTAGGTTGAAGGATTTTCCAAAGAAAGCCACCCAATTTACTCCATGGCCGAATGGGGATTTGAAAATGGGTTTTTGACATCCTCCAAGCCCAGCATGCTCATCAATGCACCATAACAGCTCTGTTTTTCATATCTGAACACCCTGTTGATAGCTGCTTCTGTGCAGAATGGCTCTTAGTCCTGCTGAGTCTATCTACAGAGGCATCACCTCCTGCTTGAAAGAATCCAGGAATAGAACTAGCCGGGCTCCCAACTTCAATGACCTACAGCTTTAAGAACCAGCATTAGCAGTAGCCAAAAACACCTGGGCTGGAGTGAGGACTGTTGCCAGCTTAGACATTTCTGCTGCTTGGAGCCAGCTGTTGGCCACTCTGACACCTGCAGCCCCAAGGAGGAGAAGCTCCACCCTTCCTGTCTTCTGCTGCCAGGTCTTCCTGGTAGCCATTTTCTTTTTCATGAATCCAACCTGATGTAGCTTATAGAACCACTAACAGCTACCAGAAGTCTTCGTTATTTTATTTTACAGCTCTTTTAGTAGCCTCAGTCTGGAAGGTGATACCCAGAGATGTCAAATACATTTCGCTTGCCTTCTCTTTTAAATCCCTGTCTTCACAAAGTCTTTTCTGGTTTACCACTGAGTGTCCCCTTCTATGCTGTTAACCACCTGATAACTCTTCTTTCCCAGGGCCAAGCTCTGTTCAGGAGTCTTTTTAAGTCAAGTCTTCCAAAACAAGTGCTGGGCCATGATCAAAACGTTGGTTGTACTATTTATAAGATGCATAAGACTATCTGTCAGAAAGTGACTAGTAGAAGGGACTTTGCAGTGGAAAAAGATACTTGTGTGAATCCATCCTTCCATGATAATCATCCACACTTCCTCTCTATGGGGATTGTTTCCAAAGCAAGTATGTGGAGAAAAAATAGTCATCCATATGAAAAGTCCACTGACCAGGAATTGCGGCACTCCTTTGTTCTCTGCATTGTTGGTACTAAACAACTTTTCAAAACAACATTTTATTAGTCATGAGTTAGGTTTTGCCCTGGAAAAGCAAACAAAAATTGAAACTGCCTTGATAACTCATATTTAGCGCTTTTTTGAAGTGAATTTCATTGAGGTTCTAAATCTAAACCTATAGGGCAGACAAGGCAGCTTACGTTTTTCCGTGCCACCACGAGAACTAGAAACTAGACTTCAATTCAATTGATGCTACTCTGTCTGACACGATGATCCTTTCTGAACTTATTGTGGGAGTTACGTAGCTGCTTGCGCTTATAATCATGAAAATGCAGGCTTTGCCTTTTTCTTGTCATGCCTTTTTTCAGTTAAGTGTGCTACATCATGGCACAATAGTTCGAAAGCTTGGATCCCTGACTACTAGTACTGTATATAAATTTTCAAATGTACCTGTATCAGGAAGTTGGTATGAGTGGATGAGGAGATAACCTTGAATTTAGGAGACCCAATTCAAGTTGCATCTTGACGATGGAATTATTATGTGGCCTTAGTCATTCTTCTTCTCAGCCCCAGTTCACCTTTTGTGAAATGGAATTATAGTAACCCATCCACCACAGTTGTTGTAAGGGCAACCACAATAAAAAGGTTGTAGAATATGTGTTAAAAGTGCTAATAACAAAGGAACAGTACAAATAGATCTGTAGCCTGTATGGAGAAGATATGTACATGAGAACGCTGTCTGCTTCAGAGGATCTATTTTTCCCATCATCCCCATTTCAGGGCTCATTCAGAATCCATGTTTTAACCACAACATTCATCCAAGCAAGCAAACAGTTGGTTGTGTGAACTGGATGTTTTAGTGGAAATCTAAAAATACCCACAACACATTGCCTGTCAGAGAAGACCAAACCATTTCAATGAATAACATTTACTTCAAACACAAAATGTCAACACCCATCCCACTACTCTCTCCCCTTTCCTGGTTCCAAGTCTTTCATCCTGGGTTCCCTAAAAGAGGGCAAATCTTGCTGGCCAGGGGTCCCAACGTGACAAAATGGCCTTCACTGATCGACTTTCCTTGGGGATTTCTCCATGAAAAAGAAGAGTGGAGCGGGGGAAAAAAAAAACATTTTGCTTCAGGCCTCCAAACAAACCCAGAAACAAGGACCAAGTTATATATTAAAAAAATCTTTATTTCATGTACCAGGATTTTTTTTTTGTAATTTTCTTCTTTTTAAAATTTTTCTTTTTAACAGTCTGAAAAAAAACACAAATAAAGAAAATGGAGGTTTGTTTCTTGAACTGGTTTGAGCTGAACATAAGCAGTATTCTTGGAAAAATTTCCCCACCAGTCCTAGTCCTCCCTCTCTTTTCCCCCTCTCTTACGTCCTCTCACTCTCTCAGTCTGTCTCGCTTACACACTCACCCAGTCACTCAGTCACTCACACAAATACTCATTCATCTTTATTCGATCAGAAATGCTCAAGAACTCTACAGGCATCAAGTTCTCAAAAGCAGCTTTGGGATTTTCAACCAAAATACCATCCTCTGTCTATGCTGGAGTACAGGAAATCAGTTTTAACTCATTTCTGGGGGGTTGGATTTTATTTCTTCTGCCCTTTTCCATTGTTACAGGTTTACAGGCTGAGGTTTGGGATTTAGCAAGAATTCTAGGCATTCCTTATAGAATGAGGTGTCCCGTATTGATTCCTAATGTCACCTAAACTGTATCTATGCTCTCAGGCATGTCTGACCTTCCTGCTTAAGCCTGGACAGAATGGATTCATTCTGCCACTGGCACAGGTGGTTCCTGTATCCTGTCCCCCCCCCCCCCCTTGGAGGGACTCTGCTCTCCTCTGCGAGGAGAAAAGCAAGAGAAAGCAGCAGCGACTGGGTGGTGCTACAAGGAGCTTTTTCTGAGCTCCACTTAAATTCCAGTGGGAGCTAAGCTGTGGAAAGTGAAGACTCTTTGAACCAGAGCAGCACTAGTCTGGACAGAAAGCGTCAAGCCCGGGCCTCAAGGTACAGGGAGGAGTCAGTGGACCACACTCAGTAAACCCTTAGCCCTAAATGCTGTTCCTTCAAGACAACACAAAGGGCTCACGGAGAACTCACTCCATTTCTTTTGGCCCAAGCCGGATCTGCACCTTAGCATAAACTGCATGCCATGTACCGGCGCATAGCCATAGTAAGTATCAGTATCTTGCCTGCTGTCGCACTCACACTGCCTTGTCAGAGCCTGCTCTCTTCATCTCCTAGGAGCAGGATGAATGAGGGACTTGAATTAAAAGTGGTTCCTGGCACACTGTGGCCCTTCAGCAGAAAGCCACAGCACCAAACGTCCCTCACATGCGCACTTTGGACATGTGCTATATGAGTATGCTGTGACTGAACTCTGTAAGGGTCCGGGATGGTCAGGGGTAAGAAGGGAAGGAAGAAAGCGTGCTAGGTGTGCACTTCATTTTCACGGACGTAAACCAGAAGTAACTGCGGCAGAATCAGCAGCGTAAGCCTAGGGTCCAAGTCGTGAAGGCGGAAGAGGAGAATCATAGATGCGACCAGTAGGACTGAACTCTCTATTGCTTTACAGCTTACAGTGTGACAATGTCCTCAACTCCCAAATAAATGTGGAAGGTTACTACAGGGATCAGCAAGGAACAACTTTAGATCAGGTCTATCAGCAACAGAGGGCTTGCCTACTTCCTAAATTTTGTCCCCTCTCCCGGCATGTGCTAGAAGCATATATGAGATATATAGGGGCATGCCTCAACCTGAGAGGGGGCACAGTGACGGGGGGGGGGGGGGGAAGGAGCAGCACCTGCCAAACCCTTGCTTGCTACTTAGCTATTAAAGGCACAGGAGCCCCTTTCAGGGAAGGGGCTGGCAAGGCCCAGCCACAGGCCTGTGGTAGAGTTTTACTTTACACCTAGTCTTTATGGCCATAAATAATCGTAGGTATGGCCAATAAGTAGAGTACCAAGAGGCCCTTGAAGGAAATCTGGAGTCCCAAGAAGACAATTCTCATCATGACCCTTCTCTCCAACCTTTTTATACAGTCACAATGCGCTTCCATAGATTACCTCCCCAAGGGCTCCCACCTCCAACGTCTGGCAAAGACAGCATATGCAAAGAAGTCCTTCCTTTCTCTCTGCCATGGATATCCTTCACTGAGAGACCGAGAGGTGTAGGGGAAAGAGGATGAAATGGGTCACCTAAAGTAGCTAAGCCCCAGGGATCCTGCCTAAGTCCCTTTTCCTCTGCCAACATTTGTAGAACTAGCAGATTCCACACGGCACAACTTGGCTCCTCTGACTTTAAATACAGTGTAAGAGGGGAAATTTCAGCAGCTGCAGGTTCTCCCGTCATTGTGCAGCAGTGGTGGAAAAAGCTGCACCTGCTGAAATTCTTGCCTCGGCGCAATTCTTAAAGGCACAGAACCAAACTGTCCCATATTGAACAGGGCAAGACTACTGTATATACAGTCTCTGTATGAGGCAGAGTAAGCCTACCCCTTTGTGTGGCTGGCACTGACAACAGAACGAAGTCAGGGAATTCCCTTTCAGGAGTATATACTTGGTTTGGGGACTGTATCTTGGGAGCTGTGCTGGATGTGTATGTAGGAGGGAGGGAGGGATGCAGGCGAAGCTGGCAGCCCCTATCCACGAGTCAGGAAAGTTACCCTAATACTGGAAAGAAACTGACATCAGCAGTGGGCATGTGGCGGCCACCCCGTCTGGGAGCTAAGCCTGGGAATGAGTGCAGGGGAACAGGATATGAGCCTGCCTGGGAGGGATTGCGAGCAGAAGTCTTTGCATTCACAGCTAGTCCTTGTTCAGGGTTCTGACTCCAGCCAGAGCAGCATCTCTCTCTCTCTCTCTCTCTCTCCTGGGAAGAGATTTTGCTTGGCCCAATATTCTCATGTCCTGTGGGGAATGCTAGCCATTCCAACCAGCTGGCCAAGTTCTGATGCCTTTTTAAAAGGGTTGTTGTTGCCATTAAATGGACCTGGTTTCCATATTCTCTTTAGAAGCCTCTCAACCCCTAAAATTTTAGTTTTCACAGTTTTCAAGCTGGAAAAAAAAAGAAAATGAAAAGAAAAATACTATCTGGCTTTCTTGCAAGTAAATCCACTTATTATATTTACATGTATTTATAGTTGGTTTTCTTTTATTAAAAAATTGCCACTTTTTATGAAGCTTTTTTTTTTTTTGCAATGTCACTGTTAACATCAGGATAGTCACAGGCTAGTGAGGCTGGACTGATCAGCCTTCACTTCCTGAGACCTGGAGATCAGCGAATCAGCATTAACCCCTGGAATCCCCAGGGACAGGAAGGTCACTGTTAAGCCCTGTGGATCAACAAGAACATGGTTGAACCACCAGTTCTTCCAGGGGCTTCAGTAAGTTCAGGCAGACCACAATGCATGTGCAAACAGAAGAATCCCCAAGGATGCTAAAATCACTGCATTGCACTGCCGACCGCTTACCCCTGGAGTTCCTTAGGAACCTGCAAGTCCACAGGGGGTTAAAAGTGAACAGAAAAGAAACTAAAACAATGAAAGAATAACCCACCCCCCAAAATCCAAAGAGCTGCCTCATCTTCCCGCTTGGTTTTTAAATTTTTGTTGTTATTTCTCGGTTCCTTTTTTAAATCTGTTTTTATTAAATGTTAAAATAATGGTACATGGGAAATCATGCATTTTCTTTTAAATTTATTTTCTATTTTTTATATTTTTAAATTTCTTTCTCTTGATTTTTTTAAAGTTTTTTCTTTTTTCTTTTTCCTTTTTTTTAAACTTTTTATTGTTTCTTTTCGGATGTTTCACTTAAGTTTGTTTAGTGTTTTTTTTTTTTTTTGCTTTTGGAAGGTTTCCCCATGGTTGCTTTCTCCTCTCCCTCCCTGCCCTCCCCACTGCTCCCTCCCATCCTGCACCCAATTCCCACTCCCACCTTCCCTGTCCCCCATTTTCAGCCCCTCTCGACGGCTTCATACAGGGGTGGTCCGGCGGTTGGCTGTGTTAGTGTGGATAGAGTCCTTGTTTTCTTTCTGGATACAGTTGTGAACCTGGAGGAAGCTGTTATCCCTGTCTGAATTGTAGGTGGCGGTGGGGGTAGTAGCAGCCTTCAGGGGGTCCCTGGTCAGGGTATACATCGAGATCTCCGTTGATGGGAGGGTGTTGAACCCTTTGATCCCGACAGGAGAGGCATCCCTGGAGTGTGAAGGCTCAGTGGAACGGGAACTGGAGCGACTGCGTCTCTGATAGCGGTAGCGGTAGCTGGGTATGCGGGTGATGGCAGAGGACTGGAGGTAGTCCGTGGCATGAGCACTGGCACGCAGCTGTTTGTGCCGGTCAATAAACATGTGTACGGCCAGCACTCCCACCATCTCGGCTATAATGAAGGACAGGGCCCCGAAGTAGAAGGACCAACCGTAAGAGTAACTGTTCTTTTTGGAGTCGCTTTTCGAGGGGTCTCCAGCATTGGCTGATATGTACACAATGATGCCAATTATATTACTCAGACCTGTGGACCAAGGGCAAGAGAGAAGAAAGCGTTAAGAGTCTTACCGAGTGCACACCAAGCATAAACTGAGGGGGCCTTGTAGGCATGGCTACTACCCGGAGTCCTACCCAGATATTTTCTCCAATATCTACCCACTTCTAAGGGCCAATTTACATGACTCTTTTGGCAATGTGGCTGTGCAGGGCAACCACCATAAGGTAACCTTTGGGCATGTTGTCTGGTACTCAGAATGCCTCAAAGTCAACACGTGTCAGGGCCACGATGACACCTCCTAGTTCAACTTTCTTTTGGAGAGCGCTCTAGAGGGTATGGCGAGACATCGATGCCTATTGGCAAATTCACGACCACTACATCAAAAATGACAGATTGTGGTGCCCCTTCAATCAATAAAATAAAATAAAATAATAATGCATGTGACTTGTCCCTGACTGTATGACAAAGGAACACCAATAGAAGACTTGCAAACTACTTAACACCTTTGTAGACAACTGAGTAAAAGCCTGGGCTTTTAAAAAAAAAAACTTAGAGCAGGGGTTCCTGAACTACGGCCTGCAGGCTACATCTGACCCACGAACAAATTTTGACCAATTTACTGAGTCCAGTGGCATTATAATTATTTTAAGCCCCCCCCAACTACTTCTCCCCCCTTCCTGCTACCAAAGCACTCTTTGCTGGATGAAGCAATTGCTGGGCTGGGTCACTCTGGGAGAGCCCAGCTCACAGAGAGAGAGAGAGTCAATTCAATTCTGGCCTCCATTCCACTCATGGAGTACAGTATATGCCCAGAGCGAGTGCAAGATGGAAGAATGAAACTGCTGTTCCCTCAGTTGTCTCAATTCCTGCGAGTCTCTCATAGTGCAATTTTAGTTTTTAAAGAGACCATATGTATTTTTTGGATTTAAGGTAGTTTCAACTATATGTGATGTTCCCATTCTGCATTGACTTTAGAACCTGAACTTTGTGTAAGATGCGGCCTGACTGTTCACATTTATTATATGAAAAATTATCATTGTGAAAGCCACTTAAATGACACTAAACTCTTTGATTATTTTTTAAATTTTCATTCTTCCTTTCCTATCCCATTCTCTCTCTCTCTCTCTCTCTCTCTCTCTCTCTCTCTCTCTCTCTCTCTCTCTCTCTCTCTCTCTTAAAGTTTGCAAGCCATCGGCAGGGCCTTGTTTTTAATTTCCAAAGCACCTGGCTCAATATTGAGAGCTTCATGAATAAATAATAGTTTGTTTACATTACAGCGATTGTATGACAGGATTCCCTACACTGCAGCTTCATAGAGAAAGACAGTGGCAGGAACCAGCCAAGGCTGGGCACATAACTTCAACAAGGACCCAACTTTAGCCGTTCAAGGTTCTTCATTCCAAGTTCTCAATCTGCTCCAAAAGCAGGTTTCCCCTGGTGACTGCCAGCCACTCTCCATGGCCTCATTCTTAAGTTCAGAATACTTGGGCTTTACTGTGTAGCTGCTGCTCCCATCTTCCTCCACTACATGAGAAGTAGCAGAAGTTAACTTGACCGTAAGGCTTGTAGTAAGGCACTTCTATGAAGTGCTATGGAGAAACGTGGTGAATTAAGAGCCCAATCCTATCCATTAACCACAATGTGTAGTGTGTGTGTGTGTGTGTGGGTGTGTGGGTGGGTGGAGAGGGGGCGCGGCGGATCGAGAGACTTCAGCAGGGAAAGGGAATTTAAATCCCCTTACCCCTGCATAAGACCCACAATGGGTCTCCTCGGACCTGCGCTAGCAATTTTGCTAGTACGACTCTGAGGAGAGAAAGGGGGCAGGGAGGCTGCTGCTGGAAGGGATAGGATCATACCTTCAGTGATGGATCCACCCCATGCAGCCTCCCCGCCCTGTCACGCCCCTTCCCCACCCCGCCACTGACTTTACCTGCTCCGGCAGGAGTAAGGCAGCTCTGATGACGCTTCTCATGCGGCAGCGCTCCTAAAATGGCCACTGACGGAACACTGCGTGCTCTGTCGGCAAGCATTTTATGACAGCGAAAGTGCTTTCCGCTGTCACAAAGGGCTCTGCGCACTCATGGCATGCTAAATAGGATTGGGCTGTAAGAGGCATCCATTATATTCTATGACCCTGCTAAGCTCCATATTGAAGGACAGTTGGTAACCCTAGAAAGAGGAACAAAAGCTCAGTCCATGCCTATATGTATAAAATTTGCACTATGACTAGTATCCTGGATTGCACTCATGCCTGCTGTCATTTGAAAATCCAATAAAGGTGCATGAAGGGCTTTTCCAGAAGAGCAGTTAATAGTGCAATAATATGCAATTCATGGCGCAATCCTATCTAGTCTTCTACTGGCGGAGCGACTGCTCTACTAGTCCAGGGTGTGGTAAACGTGCTGGTGCCACTCTCCCCTCACAAGATCTGAAGGAGCATTCGCCGGGGAAGGTGAGTTCCTCGCATGGGTGATGGAGGGTGGAATGGGGTGTTCGGGTGTGTGTGAGATTGATCAGCGGGGCCTGGGAAGGGAGAGGGATCGGCAGCAGCCTCCTCCATCAAATGCTATCCCCCTTCCTGGGCCTGGCCAGCAAAATAGATGGTGTGCATTCAAGTAGACCCATTGGGGTGGCTGGGGCTCTACTTGGGGTAAGGGGACGAATGTCCCTTCACCCAAGGAGAGCTCCAAGCACTCTGGCGCTGGGTCTTAACTGGAAAGGATGCAGAGCGGGCTCTACGCCCATGCTGCAGCCTAGGTAGACAGGATTGGGCTGCTCAATCCTGTATGTTACTCATTTGTTGCACATAGACATATTTCCTTGAAAGTGTGCTTCTGATGTGGGGACATCACATTTTTCCAGCATTGGATACGTTAGATTTCATACTTGGGAAAATGCAATTGCTTCACCAGACTGAAATTGTAATGAGTCAGAAGTACCTATTGGCCATTGCTTCTGATATCAATGACAATGAATGATTCAATTCCTTCATTAGTAGTGCCCATGTGATTTTGTCACCTTTTGTAATAACCAAGATAAGTCCTAAAGCTTCCACCCAGTCTGGTTTCCACTGCCAAGCATACCCACTAGACTCAGCTTCCAACCCATGCTGGAAATAATAAAACTAGGTTAGACAATTTAAGAATCTTACCACTTCAGATCATATTTCTAAAGGTATGTAAAAGAAACTTTACAATGCTTCATATAACTATGTTTTAAGGTGGAATGTAAGTCTTGCTTTGTTCTGTTCCAGTTATAAGATGCTATTACAATTGCCTTGCAGTTGGGCTCTTGCAAAGTTGATCCTAGTTAAATAACTATGCAGGGGAGTGATGCTCTTATAAGCAGCTTTGGTCTGAAGTGGAAGATCGGCTTTTTTCAAAGTATTCTTTAACTCACCATGTTTCAGGAACCTCAAGAAACAGAGGGACATTCATCAGTATTTGGGATAAAATTGGCTAGCATAAATGCAATCTATGAGGTAACGTAACGGACAAGATTCAAAACTGGTTCAGAAGGAGGGTTGCCAGCTTTTCAACCAGACTTTGTAGCTGTTCCTTTAACAGCTTGGTCTGCAGGCATGAATTGATGATAACATTTATGTCTGTACTACAAAAACACAGCTGGTAAAGAGGCAATCATAGGCCAGGACCCAGGACATTTTTTCTGGTCAACTGGGAGGTAGATTAGCATCTTCATCTCTGTTATCCAACTTGATAACCAACTAACTTGGTCTTTGATCCTTCTGCAAGGATTCCCAGCAGAGTGCAAAACTGACTTAACCATAGATTTTGCTCCTCCTACTAGCACACTATATTTTTCTAGACTTGGGTACAAAAACTAGTCCATTTATCGTGAAATACATGCATGGCACCATCAACAATGCCTACTTGTTTCAACTGCTGGGTTTTCCTGCAATAAGCACAGAAGCAGAGAATGGGAAATTATTGGGCTTGCAATTTCAAGGCTATTGCATTTCAGTGATCCCACCTGACACCAGAGCTCTGCCTTTATGTTTAGAATACAGATTGCATTATGCCTGTTAATGTTACTTTTCCTTTAAGAAACACTGCATTGGAAAGAGAGAAGTCAAAAGAAAGGGAAGTTAAAAAGGCCTCTATTTTGGTTAGTTAGGTTGGGTGGCTGTGAGCAGAAGCTGGTGTAGGCTGCTTCAGAGACATATGGGGTTTGGTTTTGATTAATCACTCTGTCCAGTACCACAACCGATGGTACCACACTAGTATTTTGTCATTTAAATGTGGATAGATTTTTGTACCTGAGTTTTAAAAAGTAAAGCATAAATTACCACAATCACCTGGCTTAGATGGAGGACCCTGAGCTCCATCTCTGTTTAGCATATCCATGCTCTCCCCTACACATTTTTCCTAGCAGCATGGGGAAAGTTATTTTCTACCTGCCTCCAATACAAGATAAAAGAAAATGTGCTGTTTGCTGCTATGACGAGGACAGAAGTTATGTCTTTTTGTTGTCTGAGCCCCTTCTGAAACACCTGTAGCTGTGACACCAATGACACTGTTTGTTTCATGTTCAGTGTACTGCATTTGGAAACAGGGAGAGTCCTTCCCCTACCATCAACCCCACCTCCCTAGCCACCAGCAGGAAGAGACTCGCGTATTGCTTTGCAGTTCAGAGCCACAACAAGGGCCAAACTAAAACTACACATTACATTCAATGCATGGCTGCCATCTCCCCCTGCCATCTCTAGCATATACATTTTATAAAAGCAGACCCCCAATGTGACATCCATCCACATGCTCTGCACTTCAGCTCACTGGCTGTTGTTTGTGGGGTGAAGAGGAGGGCTGAGCACAACAATGGGCTGTTTTAACAAAGCACCACTGAGAATGTTAGAGAGAGAGAGAGAAGTTGTGGTCAGTGGTAGCCATGCACATCAGCTCAAGTGTAGTTTGGCCCTGAATGAGGTACAGCATCAGAGACACTAGCTTGAGAAGCTAGTTAATCAGCATCCATCTTTAGGACCAAGATGAGGTGCCACCTCTCCCTGTATCAGCCTGGGTACCAGTGGTAGTCATGTGACCAAGTTCTGCTTTGTACACCCTCACTGCAAGACATTAGAATTGTGAGCGCAAGAAGGCAAGTCTTCACCACAGTGGCCCCGCCCCCAGGCTTTAGAACCACCTCCCTTTATACAGGAGGAGGAGCCTCGCCACCTCTGGCTGTTTTCCCTGAAGACTGCAAAACTGCACAAATTCAGCAGGCACTGAGCTGATTTAGCAGCGTGGGTGGCTGTCTTTACAATTACCCTTTGGTTTTCTGCTTTATCTTATTCTGTTGTGTTGAAAGACTGTACACCGCTTGAAACATTGGAAAAACAAACAAAGAGTGCTTCCAGATGAGAGCTTTCGACATGTCCTGGAAATGCTTACGTTCTTTGAGACTAAAGAGCAGACGAATATAGAAGGTGTCTCAAAAAAGCATATACATACACATTTTAATGAGCTATAATTCATACATACTTCCTTGTAGAAAACCTTCTACGTTCTTAACATTTAAGGGAAGCAATTGAAGAGATGTGTGGAACCATCCCAGAATACATGTTGGTGGATGTCTGCAGATCCCTTAGTCAAAGATGTCAGCAGTATATAGACGCCAACAGGGAACATTTTGACCACTTGGTCTAATTCATTACTAACTAATTAATTAACTGGGTCAAGAAACTGATTCTGTGTACACCATTTGCGGTACAGTGGACCCTTTCTATCAGCAGATTCGGGATCCGCGGATTTGATTTACCCCAGGATGCATTCTGGGACAAGGCTGGGAGGGGGGGAAGAGCCTTCACATGACCCGGAAGTGAGTCATTAAGCTTCAAAAAGCTCTGCAGAGGCTTGAAAACGGCAGGGTTTGCTTCTAAAAGGTAACCCCCCCCCCCACAGTTTTTAACCTGTTTTTCCTTTTTACAGCATTTTGAACATGAACCCCAGTATCCGTGGATCCTTACTATCCATGGGGTGGGGGCCCAGAATGGATCCCCCGCAGACAGTGAGATCCAACTGTATATGTGTGAATTATGTCATTATAGTATACGTGTGAATTATAGCATAATACATTTGACACAATAAAGTGTGTGTACATTTTCTTGAGACACCCTGTATACTGGCCTATAGGAATTCTGCAGAACATCGTACTGCTGCAAATGAGAGCATGTGAGAAGCAGGTATAAGCATAGAAAAACGCTTTTGCAGCATCCTTGAGCTGTCTTCAGACACTGCCTCCTCCCTACACATTTCCATCATGCTTGCAACATGCCAATGCACGTAGAACTGTTCACACATAGGCATGCTGCAGGTACACATCAGAACACACTTAGGCTGCTGCTGCTGCTGCTGCTGCTGCTGCTGCTGCTGTGGGGCTTCCTCTCTACCCTACAGGCATTCACTGAGCATGTGGACAAGTCCTCAAATGTCTGAAGGGGGCTCATATGTTGGCATGAACTCCAATAGTGGCAGATACTTTGAGCACGCACAGTAATTTGTCCAAACTCCTCACTGGCATACTAGAAAGACGTGTTACCATCCCTAAATGACATAGTAGTTCTGAGAGGATTTGGTGGGTTGCAGGAGGTCTGCCTGGCTGCTGATGGCATTTCTGACTAACCCTGAGGGTTGCACATTGTAGGGTGTGTACTCACACAAGCTGTTTTTCCAATACCTGCCCAGAAGACAAGTGGGAATTGGGAAAGGCTCGTTCAGTCTGCCCTTCATCATGGGTGGGGTCCCCAATGGCAGCACAACTCCTAGGTAAGCCAGTACTTCATCAGTGAGGGAGTAATTTACCCACAATGTCTAGTGGCCTCGCTAGCAAGCTATGCTCAGGCTCAGGCCTCTGAGACCTCTGAACGTGAGATCTCCCTCCTCCAGCTCTATGTGTGATTGGAGCAGCAGATCCAGGTCGCTGGACTTCTGCAACCATGCCTAGTTTGGCCTTCACCTAATGATGTGTTAGAACCCCAAGGCGCAGAACTGATGTATATTACATTTATCTCCCGCCAGAAGAAGGCAGCAAACGTGGGGTTTCCCTCCCATCCACTGAGCAGACCCAGACCTGGTTAGCTTCAGCAAGACCACACTATGCCCTGGGACCACTTTCCAGAATCCGGCAGCATTTATTCTCTCTCTCTCTCTTGGGAAGGTTTTAAGATCTGCTCTTTCATCTAAAGTAAATTCATTCAGACTCAGAAATAAGTACTTGTCACCACAGCTGTGCAAACACAGCATGTCTTTTCTCCCGTCCCCTTTTGTCCCGTTGTCCCCCCCCCCATTGCTTTGGCAGCCTGCTGCTCTCTTTACCTCCCAACACACTGAGCACCCTCAGTTCTTGGTTTTGTTCTTCGATCCCGCAGATGGGCAACTCGCTCATCCCTCATCCCTTTACCTGCAGACACGAAGAAGATGCCGGCACTAAGGATGATGTTATGTCGGGTTTTGTAGAACTCGCTGGCTGCAATGCAGAGTCCACCCATGAAGAGCAGAATCACACTCAGGATCGGAAAAATACTAGAGGCCCTTACAGCCCCTGTAAGCAAAGAAAGGGAGGGAGGGAGGAGGGAGGGAGGGAGGGAACAACAGTGTGCATGCGAGACAAGGGGAGAGGGGAAGGGAAGACAAAACAGATGGGAGAAAAGTGAGGAAGGACGAGATTGAGGGGAGAGGAGAATTGCAGCAAGGATGGATGAGAAAGACAGAGGAATCGGAAAGGCAAGTGGTACAGGGAGGAACAGGGAGATAGAAGGAGAAGAGATAAACAGAATGTCAACAGAAGAAGAAGACTGTTACACATGAACTCTCAACATCTTGGATATTAGTACCACCAAACTGTGCATTTCGGGGCTGGAAGCCAGTGAAGTGGCACCTGAGCAGGAATTTTCCTGGCTCCTCCTCCTCTATGCAACTAGAAATCCCGAAGGCAGATCCCTCTGTCCAAACGGAAAGTGAAATCTGAGGGCCGGAAAACGGCACCCACCATCACCAGCATATTGTAACATTTAGCATAGAGGCAGCAGCTGCAAACAGAGGAAAAGAAACGTTGGGCTGGTTTAGATGACACTTTCTCTGCTAGCCCCTCTTCAAGTGCTTGTATTGGGAATGCACCCCGAGCATGCATGCTCTCCCTGCTTCCCAGTACGCCACCAGGGAGTTATGAAGTCCATGGGGGTTTGCGTGTCCAACCACTCCTCTACAGGCTGCAAATACAGTCCTACTTTAAATGTTGTTTGCAAATGTGTGAAGAGGGGCCGACGGATGAAGTATCGTCTAAACTGGCCCACAGATATTTTGCAGTTGCAGGTGTGAAGGATTCAAATAAGGGCAGCCGTGTGTGTGTGTGTGTGTGTGTGTGTGTGTGTGTGTGTGTGTGTGTGAGAGAGAGAGAGAGAGAGAGAGTGTACCCCCTTTTTTCATTATTTTACACCCATCCTCACACATTCCAACCAGCAGATGGCGGTAGTATGCAGATACACAACACACATGTGCATGTGCGCGCGCACACACCCACACACCCACAGAGTCCCCTCCCCATGTAATGTATTTCAGATTACTAGTCATGGTATATGGGCAGCAGCAATACAGAATATGGTTGTTTCTGTGTTGCTTCACCAGTGTTTCCTGCAGCAAACATGTAAATGTGTGTGTAAACGTGTGGACGTCACATACATGTGCACATGAGTGTGGAAAACTCGATGATGTGCAATATTCACAATTTAAATATTTGCTGTGGGAACCACTGACACTAACGTCCCCCACTTCAGTCCTTATGTGTACAGCTGCATCTAATGCTCCCTTAGTCTTCGCAAGTAGACTAATGCACAGTAGAACGACCAGGCCAAGCATAACGTGCATTGGAAAACATGGGCAAAATTCTCCAAGCACCCTGACGGTTTGAAACAAACATGAATGACTATTAAAAGTGTTGTATGACATAGCAATCTATGTTACATCAGATGCCTCTAGTAATGTCAAAGCAGAATGCTTTTCACTTTTAACAGAAATCTTAAAACAGAAAACGGAGCAGGGAGGAGGGTGTGTCGAGGCCGGGAAGGGGGCGGTATCAGTGGCAGCAGCGCCACTGATATCCTATCCCCCTTCCCAGCCTCAATTCAACTTCCCAGGTCTGCTTGGACATGCACCAGCTAAATTGCTGGTGCAGTCCGAATAGACCCATTCAGGCAGTGGAAGCTTACCCCTGGGCAAGGGAGCCACAAATGTTCCCTTACCCGGAGGAGACCTCTGGGACTGCCCCCCCCCCCAGGATGCAGTGTGTGCTCTGGTGGCACAGCTGCATTGGTGGGGGGAGTTTTAGGTAGTATTGTGTTGTCAGTCTATGTTACAGGAGTTGGATTATGGCCCAGGTCGACATTCAGATTTTACCTTTGCCAGTGGTAAATGTGGACCTAATATTTGTCCACTGTTGCCAAATATTGTAAGAGTTCAGGAAATGCATGTAGTAATCCTTAGCTATTACTGGGTGAGAAGTCAATTTAGCAGCATCCATAGTGCCTGGAGTGTAAGGTCTGGGAACTAGCTTAGATGCCAACAGATGTTGTGCCTACGCACGCAAGTCAAAGTGGTGAATGAAGATCAGGGCAGCACAAATCCAAACACGTCACTGCAACAAGAGGCAAGTGACTTAAGCAGATGCAAGGAAGCAGCTTGATTACAGAACCATGCTCTAAGTCCCAATGCATTTTGAGCAGTGCTAGCTCTTCATCAGGGAAACGTTTGTTTGTTTAAAAATCTCCCTTTACGTTCTCCAAGAGGAGCTGTATAACTTCTATTTCCTGCAGGTAAATGATGTTATGCAGCTTTTCTTCGAGAGTGTAAAGGGAGATTTTTAAGCAAATCAGTGCTCCCCTGATGAATGGCTGTGGTAGCTCAAAATGTGGTGGGAACATTTGGATAATGTTGAATTAAAAGCATTTTCCTCCACCTACTTGAATCAAGTTGCACCACTTGGAAGGGGGTTAAATGTCTGTGCTCAGTTTAACAAGGCAGAAAATATGCAAGACAAGAAACACTCACATTATCTCCATACTGTATTGGGTGAGCTTTGGGACGAAAGGTAAAGGCAGTGGCGTTCCCAGCCCTCCCGGCGCCTGGGGGGGGCGGGGGTTGGAGCGCCCCCGCAAGCAGCCAGGCTTGGGGCTGAGCGCCCACTCGGCGCGTCCCCGGCCTCCGGAGGCTCCGCTCCGAAGGCCGGGGATAAGCCCTCCTTAGAGCGACCGCCCAGTTCGGCGGTCGAGGGCTTTATGAGAAAGCCGAATGCGTCCCCGGCTTTTATATGTTTTGTGCATATTTTGCATGCGCAAAACATATAAAAGCCGGGGATGCATTCGGCTTTCTCATAAAGCCCTCGACCGCCGAACTGGGCGGTCGCTCTAAGGAGGGCTTATCCCTGGCCTTCGGAGCGGAGCCTCCGGAGGTCGGGGACACGCTGAGTGGGCGCGCTGCTGTGCCGCGCCACTCTGTGCAGCCCCGAGCCCGGCTGCCGAGCTCCCGCGCCCACTTGGCGCCTGGGGTGGAGCACACCAGCTCTCCCCATTAAAGAACGCCTCTGGGTAAAGGTATCCCTTGACATTTAAATGCAGTCATGTCCGACTCTAGGGTGCAGTGCTCATCCCCGTTACGGAGTCGAAGACACTTTCGTGGTCATGTGGCATGACTCTCCTTGCCGCAGTGCATAGCATGCGGCTGGACACAGAACACTGTTTACCTTCCCGCAAGCGGTACCTATTTATCTACTCACATTAACATGCTTTCGAACTGCTAGGTTGGCAGGAGCTGGGGCCGAGCATCGAGAGCTCGCTTTGGGACTAGGGTGACACATAGCCTGAATTTCTGGGTTCAGTGGACTTTTTCCTTTTTCCCAGGACAGAAGTGAGACTAGAGCTGGCCATAAAAAACATCCTTAGGATAGCTAGGATTAGACAGCCAATATTCTCCCCTCGGAACAAAAGATACCAGAAAAGGGAGGTATTCATGTTCTTACTTACGAACTCATGTCATATTTCATGTGAAAAATGTAATCTTTTTTATTTTTTAGCTTTCAAACATTTAAAAGTGCAAGTAAAAGCAGCACATGACTTCTGCATGCAACTGAGCATGGGATTCAGTCTGATAGTCTGAGGGGTCTATGTTATTAGCTTGACCTTTGCTGCACAGGCAGGCCTAAGGGGTGTTTCGTAAAGGGGATTTTTGGCTGAAAATCCAAACCAGTCTCAGTTCCACCTCTAAACTGCAGTATTAGCAGTGGGCTACACTGCAGGGCTGTTGTAAACTGCTTTCTCTGTATCAGCTCTCTTCACCCCTCCCCCCCACCTTGCAGTATGGAATTTCAATTAATGGACTGTAGTGGCATTGAAATCTGGTTTAAAACTAAAAAAAGCACCACCACATTTTTCACATGAGCTAATGGCCCAAACCTAACGAGGGCTGTGCCAGCAGAACATGCCACGCTCTGTATCCAAACCCCCTTCGCGGGCCTGATCCACCTGCACGGATCAACGTGAACTTGCGTTAGTGATATCCAAGTTGACCCATTGCGGCTGCTGGGGCCAAATGTCCCCTTACCCTGAGCATCCAAAAATCCCCCATGGGATGCAGCATAGCATGGCTTCTGTATCGCCAGCCACGTGGGGATTTGTGTTGGATTGGGCTGCCCACCCTGAGCTGGAAAAAGCAGCATTTCCCCTCTTTGCTGGTACGATTTGCTTTTGGGGGGGAGTGAGAGACAAACACTGCTGTCTAATCATCACTGCTATGTTAAAAATTCTGGATTCTGCCATTGTTTCCTATGGGTCCCCCCCCCCCGGTGTGTGTGTGTGTGTGTGTGTGTGTGTGTGTGTGTGTGAGAGAGAGAGAGAGAGAGAGAGAGAGAGAGAGAGATTGAGAGAGAGAGAGAGAGAGAGAAGGAAGTTTAAAAATAATTTCTCCAGAAGTTCCCTCTCCAGATAAATGCAATGAGTGACTTTGCTATTTTCTTATCTCTGTGTTTGGAGTTCTTGTGCCCTTTCTTGGCTTTCCTTTGGTGTCTGCTAATCTCTTTGCTTTGCCAAGTGCAAAAGGCTGATCACCCACCAAAGCAATTCAGGTACTGGTATTTTGCACCTGATTTTGCTGGGTGTTTTTTTACCCCTTACTGTGTGAGGTTTCTCTCCATGAATTTTGTTTAAATGCGCGAAACACAAATAAAGGGGAAAAAAAAACCCAATTCCTCATTTAGAAAGGGACAGGTAGTCTTGGCTCACTGTTTGTACATTCATTCCCTACCATTTACCTGCTGCTAACGCTATGTTGGTTGAGTGCCGGCATGCATGAAACTGCCTTCTACGGACCATCTAGCTTAGCATTGTCCACCCACTGACTGGCTACAGCTCTCCAGGATTTTAGGTGTATTTTGGAGTTGTTAGGGATTGAACCTGGGATGTTCTGAATGCAGAGTAGATGCTGAGCCACTGAGGCCTGTCATCCCAAACACACACCTCATTGCTGTGGAAAACACAGAAGCGATGTTGTCGAGGTCCAGCAGATTTTAAAAATTGTATTAGATGGACAAAACAGGTCTCCCTTGCATTCCCCAGTTTTCTGGCCATGTTTCAGAGATGGTGCTATGCTATGCTAATGACTTCTGGAAAGCACTAATGAGATTTCACAGTGGGGAATGTCAGCAAATGCCAGGAGATGCTCACCATCCGTGGATGCCCTACATACGGGGGAACTTTGGAGCGCAGGAGTGTGTACCACTGTTTGCCTTTTTTCATATATCACTAATTAGTCCAGTGTGGAACAACAAGGACTCTCATGGCAGAAACGGAGAGGTTTTTCTGGGCTGGAAAAGGACCAGTACTCAGAGTACATGATGGAAAGGCAAGTCTTTCCATGCTAACTTGACTCAATATGCATGATTCATTGCAGTTACAGACTGTGGATTCAATCGCAATCCTGCAGATTCCTAGAACATCTCCCCCATATGCAAGAAGTCCCTTCTTTGACTAAAACAGTAGCGAGAATTAAACCCTTTGCCATAGATATTTGTTAATGCAACAACAAATGATCTGCAGAAGTAAGACTCTTGCTGGCCACATGCTTGAACAGCTCTGTAGAAACATTTAGCAATGTGTAGGTATTACGACCTGATGATGATGGCTTGAGCAAAAGGGTTGGGGCTGTAGCTCAGGGATATGCATGCAGAAGGCCAGCTGGGAAGTCACCTCTGAGCCTGAAACGCTGGAGAGCTGCTGCCAATCTGTAGACAGCACTGACCCAGGTGGACCAATCAGTAGAAGGCAGCTTCCTCTATTCAAGAATGATAGGGAGCATTTATGGGGAAAGCAGTCCAAGCCTGGTTTTCTTATCTTGTGCTACCTCCTGCTCTTGTAGGGGGGGGGGGAGGGAGGAATGTAAGGGAAGACCTGCAAGTAGGATTGTCAACTTTTGAACTGACTTCTGTAGCTGTCCCCTTATCAGCAGCTTGATCTGCAGCAACTGGGAAATAAGAAGAGCACTGCCAGATCAGGTCAAAGGTCCATCTAGTCCAGCATCCTTTTTCTCCACAGAGGCCAACCATATGCTCTAGGAAGCCCACAAGTGGCAAATAGCCCTCTCCTGCCATTGCTCCCCAGCAACTGGTATCCCAAGATGCACTGCTTCTGAACCTGGAGGTAACATTATAGCCTGTTGACAAGCAGCCATGGATAGACCTGTCCTCCTCCATGCATCTGTCTACTCCCCTTCTAAAGCCATCTAAGATCGTAACCATCACCACATCTTGTGGTAGCCAGTTCCATAAGTTGTGGTGATGGCCACACAAGCTTAGATGGCAGGTGATTATAATAGTTAATGTTTAGCAGATGAAAATGTTTAGCTCCATCATGCCATAAAAACATTCATCTGCTGAATTCTGCACACAGACTGCTGCTAAAGGAACATGAGCAGGCCAGGCCAGGTTTTATATTTCTGTCTAGTTGACAAGCTCTACCTACAGGCCACAGCTGCTGCTGTTCCACCTTACAAGGCTGGCACATGGTTTTCCCCACAATCTGGAGGACCAGAATCTTAACTCTCTGTGAAACAAACAAACAAATATGAAAGCTGACATCTCTCCATATCAAGTATATTGTGGATAAATTTTGACTGAGGGCAATCTGAATCAGCAGATCTTAAATGGAAGAATAACGTTTCTGGCTACATCTCATATCGCATAATCCTCTCATCCACACCTTAGGAAGAGTATTGAGGCTCTGTAGTACTTGCATTGATTTATTGCTTAACTGGTAACAAGATAAAGAGTTAATGACTGTAAAATCTTCCATGGGTTGACGGCCTGACTCAGAAGAAAAGCTCCAAAGCTCTTTTACCTCACACCAAATCTATAATGGGAACCCTGGTGATCTAACAAGCCAGGGCTGAGGGACCTTCCAGCTTGAAAAACACAAAACAGGAGGAACAGCCCTGGTAACACAAGGTAAATTTGCAAATAAGAAGGTGCAGACTCAGCAATAAGGGAAAACAAATGTGGAGCCAAGAGAGTAAGCTTTTTTAGTTTTACAAATAAAAGGATCTTTGAATGAAGGTTGTCAACCTTCAACTTAGAAATGACACAGGTGTAGCGTTTCCTATTGCTGTAGCCTTGTGCAAAACAAAACAAAAACAAAACACCTGCACTTGCTGAGGGTGTTGTTGGTTTTATGCCTATAGTGAAGCTTTTAAATGCCCAGGAGTCTTCTCAGAAAAAGACAATATTTCCTTGATCTTTGTCCCTGGCACATGCTTACAACTGAAGCTTATAAGAATCTTATAAGAGAGGTGTCTAATGCTTTGCCCAATGAATTAATATCTTCTTCTTTTGGCCTAATTTAGAGCAAAATGTTCTCTCCTTTGGCAGCTGTGCCCACGGGAGAGAAGCTACATGCCTACGCTGAAGCCCACAGAGGAAATATTCAGTGGACTTGTGGTCAGCCTCTTATAGAGAACGGCATAATGGGAGGCAAAGATAATCAGGCAGAAAGGGAAAGAGGAGCGTCTTGATTAGGACAGAGTGGATGCTCGAGCGCCTTCAACATGCTTGAGTAAAGGCTTTTTTGCGTAACTTCTGCTCAGCAGCACACATGCAGACCTAGAGTTCAAAACACACACAGGCTTTATGGCTTGGAGCAAGATGCTTTTTGGAAAGAGTTCCAAGTGCTCAAATGCCTGTCACCAGGAATTGCCATGAGCACACTCGTTTGTACACGTGGTGTGCACACACAGCACCATGCCTGCCTTTATTTATTTGTCACAGCCAGATCGTGCCCTTCCTCTAGGGAAATCGTTTCCCCAATTTACCCTCACAGATTAGAAATGATGACTTCACCATTGAGGGGGCACTTGAAACTGGGTCTCTTTGGTCCAATTCACCACGTTGCTCTGACTCTCATAAGAACAGAACGTAAGCACATAAGAAGAGCCTTGCTGGATCAGGCCAAAGGCCCATCTAGTCCAGCTTCCTGTATCATAGAGGAAAAATGACAGATTCTGACATATTAAAGGTATTTACAAACAGGAGGGTTTGATGAACCATTGTAACACGTGGCTGTACATGGTGAATATATCCACCACCGTTATGAAGATCCTGGAAATGTGGGCATATGAAGATACAAAACTGCCTTATTCCGAGTCAAACTATTGGTCCAGCTACCTCAGTACACTCTGTGCTGACTGGCAGGGCAGCTCTCTGGGGATTTGGGGTTTCCGATGGGTCCCGTCCCCCCAGTCCTTCCTGGATAAGCCAGGGACAAAACCTGGGACATTCTGGATTCCAACCAGAATACCTACCTGCCTGTACCACATTTGGAAGTCCAGAAGAGGGGTATTTAGGTTCTTTCCCCTAACGTTTTAGTCCCCAACCTCTATCCTCACTATTTAAATCATCACGAAAGTAAGACCAAGAGGGCAAAGGGAGATATGTTAATATTTGCATATGAATGCAGATTGTATTGCACTTTTTATCTACTGAGGTTCTGTTCCCGGAACCCCAGTGGATTAAAAAAAAAGTGTTATAGGAAAATCGGGATGGGGTGGGTGGGGAGTGGTGCCACATTACCTTTTTTCCAGCGTCTTCGCTGCTTCTCTCCTCCTGAATTTGTTTAAACTGACAGAAAAAAGAAAAACCGCTACCAGAAGCAACCTGTAGATGGTGCCAGAGATTCCTGGTTGCATATTTTTTTCTTTTTTCAGCAGTTTAAACAAGCGGCTGGCAGGCCCCCGACAGATTTCCGGTTGCTTTCCCCCCCCTTTTTTCAGTGGTTTGGACACACGCAGGAGGCGAGGAGTGGCTGGCAGGCCCCCGACAATGCTGAAAAAAGAGGTAATGTGGTGCGAACTCCCTCTTCCACAGTTTTGCCACCCGAGTCAAATCCGTGGATGGAAAAACCCTGGATAAAAAGGTCCGACTGTACTACATACAGTCTATTTTTTTTTTTTAAAAAAAGATGCTTCATATCATGGCCATGCTTTGAGGCCGAATAACAGCTCCGGGTCTTTCTTGTTCTACTCTGTACATTTTGAGGTAGGAAGATATTCAAATGTCTACTCATGAGAACTCCTAAAATCTGAGTAGTCCAGCAGCTCAGCTTCAGTTCAATGCATAGCAGGCCGAGGTCTTTCATTTAGAAGTTCCAGAACAACAATGCTTATGAAAGTCCAGGTGTTAAACTTGTTACATTAAAGCAAAGCACTTTGCATCACAGCTCAGTGTTTTTGTGAGCTATTTAGCATGTGTTAGATCCAGTTATTCAAAACAAGGAATAATGTGGACATCACACCCAAAAGCCATGCTTGTTGACATAAGAATATCAGACTGCCTTGCTGGATAAAACCAGAAGCCATCTAACCCAGGATTCTGTTTCTAACAGTGCCTGCCAGATGCCTTGGGGAAGCTCAAGAAAGAAGGTGACGACCTTCCCCTGTTATTCCTCTCCAGGGTCTAGTATTCAAAGATATACTGCCTCAAAACATGGAAGTTCCATCTAGTCAGTAGCTATTGTTGTTTGAGCTTTAACTGAGAGTCAAGCTACACACTACACAGCAGCCACATATCATGTTAGCCCAACACCCCTTCTCCACTGCAGAGGGGGAACTTTGCAGCAGAGGGAAGGGGGGGGTGCCTAGCTCTTCTTTGCCAGCTCCTTTCCCCTTGAAATCCCCCCCCCAACTGTTTACCCCTCCAAGGCTTCCAGATCTCCTAAGATTGCTTTGCAACAGGCAAAGTTTAAACCAGTGTTTAAGTGGCAAAAGATAGATGACAAAGCATCTGTGCCATTCCATTCCAAATGGCACACCACCTGCATTAAAGGCAAAGACAGTGTCTAGGAAAGAGTCAGCTTCCCCCATCCATATGCTTATTACAGGAGAACCTGGTCATTTTAACGCATGCATGCCATTCATAATGGTCAGTGCTAAGAATATATTTTGCCCTTTACATTCAAGTTCAACTATACTTTTTGTACCTGTGTTGGCGCCACACCTCTTCCTCTTTGCCTCCCCTTCCACTACCACACAGCCCTCACATCTTTCTTGGCTTGTCATTGGGACTGTGAGTGTCCCAACCCTAGTTCATCATGTCTCTACTGGGGGTGCAGTCACCATGAGCGGCAGGTGCACAGGACAGGTGAAGTATCTGGGGAGCCAGTTTGGGGGAGACTAGCCCATCATCCCACAAATTAACTGAATAGGGCTGACTTATTTTGCATGCATGGAAAAAAAAAAGGAAACCTAAGTGTTGCCTTGTGTTTAAAAATGCAATCACTGGTAAAAAACAAACAAACATTCAAAACCTAGGCACACGGAATGGAGCCGTAGGCAGATAGATGCACAGGAGGTCTAAGAGACACCCCTCTTGGCTTTTCACATTTTTGCCTCATCTAGCATGTCCATCCTCAAGGGAAATGATTTTTGTATCATGTCATCACCAGGGAACGAAAGGCACCCAGTGCTAGGTGCACATGATAATCAGTTCAAAGGAAAAGAAGCTGCAGACTTACGGAGGAAATATTCTGCTGTGTCGGCTTCATACTCTGTGTCCTCGAGGAAGTGATCGATTTGCTTACACAGACCTTTAAAATTCCCTACAATACAAGAGAAGAAACAACAAATGAGAACATCAGAAATCGAGGCAACAGCTCCCCTTCTGTCCTCTCCATTTCCTTTCTAAGGGCCTTGCCAGAACACTGTTTCACCGTGCAATAAACGTGCTGTTCGTTTGTTGCAGGAGAGCCAAACACCTCCCCCCACCCCAGTCGTGCATTTCTCCAGCACTCAAACAAACTGCAATATTCTGCTGTTGGGAAAATGTGAGTCTTCCCTTCCCATCCCCCTTCAGCAATATTGCGGTAGTAAACAGTGTGCTACATGAGCATCACAGTCAGCTACTGGATAATGCCCATGACATCACTGCGCTATTTTGTGAGCTTTAAATTAACGTTCTACCTTTTGTTAAAAAAAAAAATCTTTAGAGACTGAGTGCTCTCAGCTGAACCAGTCCAGAGCAAAGCACTCATGAAGTCATGAAAACAAACTAGGAAGAAACAAGTTTTCTGCAGAAAAGTGCCCATCCTTAAAAACACAAACACACACACACACACACACACACACACACACACACACACACACACACACACACACACCTTTTTTACTTTAGTTCCCAACAGTGGAATGCCCATGGCCCCGGATGGTTAAAAACAAGAAAGACCAGCAAACAGGCTATCCCTCTCGCAGCAAGCTTATCTTCATGGCAGCAAAACTAAACGACTGTATCCTTCCTTCCATGCTTTACATGGGAATGGGATATTGCCCCACTGAAACAGGATTGTCGTTAGGGTTACTTTAGTGCTCAAAATGACATGTATTTTTTTCTTGCTACCGGAAAAGGCCCTAGTTGTGCCTTTATCCACATCTACCTCAATACACGTAACACCCATATCTATACAAATGAAGGGAGCTACATTATCTTTCCATCCATACCTGCTTATGCATGCTTACCAATATAACACAAGCATTCATCTGCACAGACAGACATGTTTCATATTCTAGTTCATCATGGCAACAAAATGTGTGGCTAACATTCAACATGATCATCAGTTAAGTTTCTGGCGTCTTGTAAGGTCCTACAGGATTCTCTAGGGACCCGGAAAATGTCTGATTTTTTGAGCAACGGGTAGCAAGAAGTAAAGTGAGATTTTAAGGAGTCTCTCATTGCTGCCAGACCAGACCAGGTCCAGCTGGAGTCCTAAATAAAACAAGGGTCAGAACTCCCCTAGATTCTGGCATGGTAGAGCTACACTAAGGACACCTGGAGTGGCCCTCTAAACCCTATACCACTGTAGGCCTTCAGCATCAAAACTGATTTTCTACACATGACAGTTGTTATTTAGGCAGCACATTATGCGCACATAGAGCTAGGTCCCGCATACATAGAACCCCATGGTGGGTGCTGGTTTGCGAAGTCTTTAGATTTATGGTAATCAGGCAAGATGGAAGCTTGTTGTCCCCTGATGTCCAGTGCTCATACCCACTGCTCCCCACCAGGACCATGTATGACAGACATGTTATCTGTTCCAGAAAATTCAATGAACAGTGACACTAATGACAGCAGCCAACTAAGGGGGAGGCCATCAAGATGTCAATAACAACAGCAAAGGAGACTGGGCACCTGGTGGAGCCAAAGGCCACCAATTGAACTTGCAGTGTGAGCAGACTCTCAGATCGGAGCTTAGAATCAGTCCAGTTCACACAAAGCTGCTAGCACAGGCCTCGTAAGCATATGTGTTGAGGGAAAGCCCGAGTACAGTTCTCAGACCTTGAGCAAACAAAAGGATAAAGCGGCCAAACCAAGGAGAATGCATGCATAACTTGAGAAACAAAACCTCATTCAAGCCACCTTCAACTCTCTTAAAAACTATTGTCTGTCTCTGGTCTTGTATTGGTTTTGTACTAGTTGAGCTATCAGAGCTTTTCCCAAAGAATTCCAAGAATTGTTGTTTGGTGAAGAGAATTCTTTGTCAGGGACATCCTCTAGGAACTACAGTTCCCAAGCTTCCCTGGGGAGAAGGAATGACTGCTAAACCAGCCTGTGTAGATTCTAAGGTGGCTACTCTTCAAAAAATTCAACTTTACTAATAAATATGTCAGCAACAAAGTGGAAAAGAGAGAACCTATTAGAGTTCTGAATGTCAACATCTAACATAACTTTTGCCAAATATAAAAGAAACCCAGCCCAATAAAAACCCCAAATATATTTTTGAGATTAAGCCAAAGCAGGTTTAGTCCCCAGCAGTGTTCCCTCTAAGCTGCGTGGCCACGCAGCTCAAAACAAAGCTCTGCACAGCTCAGAGCGTGGCAACCTGGAAGTCCAGCAATGATGTTTGATGTCATCGCTAAACATCTGGAGATGCTGCTGTGCAGCCACAGAAGTGGTCCAAGTAATGGCACAGACCCCTTACAGGAACATTGGTCCCCAGGACCTCCAGTTAGGGCTGGAAAAGACACTTGCCTGAAACCCTGGAGAGCTAGTGTACTGAGCTAGATGGACAAACAGTCTGATTCGGTATAAGGCAGATTCAATGTTCAAAGCCAGCCCAAGCCAAATTACTTAACCATTTCAGTATATAGGTCCACAAGGATATATTATATCCCAAGGATCTCAGCACAGCCATCACATTTAAGCTGTTCACATGCAGCAGCATACCACTAGATCATTTTCTTCATTCTACTCCAAACTTAGAGAGACTCCTCTCTCTCTCTCTCTTTCTCTCTATGTTTCCATTGCCATGAAGAAAATTGCTTATACTGAGTGATGAGTTGCTGCAAAAACCCAAGGCTTCTTGCCATGTGCAGCAATGTTAAGTGACCTCCTGTTTTATATGCACCAGACCATCTTTAACTGCTCCGAGGAGGCTGGTGGCCATTTTGTACAGTTATGCTCACAGTTGAGAACAGCTGTGACTGGCATATTCAGCTTATGCCTCGCTGGCCAAACAATACGTGAGTTTTTAAATGGGGTGTGACATCAGCACTGAATCATGCTTACAGAAATCTAACTTAACCTCCCTCTACCTTGACCCAGCTCCATTATGAACGTTCCATCGTTGGCTGAAGCAGAAGTTGGCAAGTGGTGCACAGAAAGATACTGTCCCTTCGGTTCCTTTTTAGTAGGAGGAGTCCTTATTCCTCCCAGCACAGCGTCTTTTCCAGTGGCTGTTTGCTGGTGTCTCCCTTATGTCATATCAATCAATCAATCAATCAATCAATCAATCAATCAATCAATCAATCAATCAATCAATCAATCAATCAATAGTAGTAGGCTTTTTAAATTAAAATTGTGAGCCCTTCTGGAACAGGAACCCAATCTTTTCATTTCTCTTACTTTGTAAATTGTTTTGTGAATGTGTTTTTGTTGAATTATGAATGTTCAAAATATATACGGTATTATCAACAATCAGCATTATATCCAGAAAGTTGACTCACTACTTTGCTGAAGCAGTTAATCCTACAGAGGTCATTTAAGGTCACACAGAAATGTTGTGGCACAACTTGGAACACAGTTTGCACCTTTTATATCTTGAGCTATTGCTGAAATTTGGGGACACATTAATAGGAGGAGTTGGGCACCTGACCCAAAAGAAGCTCCATCACAATCTTGTTCTGAGCACCTTGTTTCATGTACAAGTGTCTTGGAGATGAAAACTCTAGATATGGCACAGTGGGTTAAACCGCTGAACCATGAGCTGTCGATTGAAAGGTCGGCAGTTCGAATCCGCGACGGGGTGAGCTCTCGTTGCTTGGCCAGCTCCTGCCAACCTAGCAGTTCCAAAGCATGTTAATGCGAGTAGATAAATAGGTACCGCTTGCGGGAAGGTAAACAGCGCTCTGTGTTCCAGCTGCATGCTACGCACTGCGGCAAGGAGAATCATGCCGGCCACATGACCACGAGGCGTCTTCGGACAACGCTGGCTCTTCGGCTTTGAAATGGGGATGAGCACCATACCCTAGAGTCGGACATGACTGGACTTAATTGTCAGGGGTCACCTTTACCTTTTAGTAGCAGCGGGGCTGTGGTGGCTTAGTGGTTAAGACACTGAACTGCAGACTGGAAGGTCGGTAGGACAGCAGTTCGAGACCCGAGTGCCACGTGACGGAGTGAGCTCCAGTCTCCTGTCCCAGCTCCTGCCAACCTAGCAGTTCAAAGCAAGAAATTGCAAGTAGATAAATAGGTAACCGCTGCGGCAGGAAGGTACAGCATTCCGTTAGTCATGCCAGCCACTTGACCACGGAAGTGTCTCCGGACAGCGCTGGCTCTTCGGCCTTAGAAACAGAGATGAGCGTTGTACCCTAGAGTCAGACATGACTGGCTTTCGAGCTTTACCTTTACCTAGTAATAGCAGAGTGTCCTGGGAGCCTAAAATGTTTTCCCCTTAGTTTTTGATGGTTGCTATTCTTATGTCAGATTTGTTTTTATTAATTCTTTTTACACCTGCTTCTCTATTTGATGGCTATCAGTTCTACTAATAAGCCAAAATCAATCTGGACACACAAGACTCTGGTAAATAGGGACAGCCAAAGTGTATATAGCCGAAGGAGGAAAAACAAAGATTGCTTGCTTGTGTTGAGCCCTCAACAACTGCAATCACAGCCTCTGGGACTAAGAAAGAATCCGGGCAACTTAAGCAGGTGCCCTACTCACTGAAATTAGATTGGTTAGCCAGTGCTCTAAGGCTGTCAGGAAGTCAAATAGAGACAGCTACCTGTCTGGGAGATGAGCCTTTATTACATAACTAGCTACAAACAGGGCCCTTGAGTCATGGGGTCAAATAGGAAGGTTTCAATTATAACTGCCTTGACATAACCCTTTGGGAACAGCCAGAATGCATACAAAGAAGAGGATGGAATAATGCCTTGGGAAGACTGGTTCCAGATTATTAAACCAGACTTTAGAAAAGAGAAACTGCAAAGAACCAGTCTCGGGTTTCGTAACCATCTAAGACCTACATTTTGGCTCTTGTTGTCTCTGGTCATTGCTACTGCTAGCTCAGCTTCACTACAAGTGGCATTATGTCGGAAGCACTGCCAGAACTCTCTGGGTAGGGCCACACACGCATACCCATCACTTGATTACTCAGCATCTGATGATTTGCAGCATCCGTTGAAATGTATTGTGCTTGAGGTGATCTGAGGTGACACCAAAGTTCTGTTCAGGGTGTCCGAGATCTGTGATGCAGGCAGGCATGGAGCAGGTGATCCCCAATGAACCGAGAGAAAGAAGTGAATCATTCGGGATATCAAGCCAATAATGAAAATATATAATGTACAAAAGTCACAATGGCTATTTGACCACATATCATTCAAATTGCCAAAGAAACTGTGATAGATGAGAAATACAGTTCAAGTTCTACTATAGGCAAAGCCGACATTCTGAAGATTTCTGGAAGAATGTCCACAGAAATCCAATATTTAACCTAGAAAAACAAGGGGTCCAGGTTATATATTGAACTCCTGCAGACTTTTTCCGAACGGTCTTCAGAATATCAACTCTAGCCTGTGGTGGTTGTAGAATTTGAACTATATCACATTTACTCCCTAGGGTAAATCATAACGAAGGCCTTAACAAGTTAGTTAATAAGTTCTACTTTTCCCCAAGGACAGAGCTGTTAGCCTATTCCTTAGAAATTCCAACAGTGTTTTCCATTATCTATGATATTCTAACCTAATTTATTGAGTAATATTGCCACAGGCTGACAAATAACAAAGGCATTCTTCCTCAAATGCTCGCCACTTCTAAGCTAATGTACAAGCCAGTTGTAAAACCTACCGTTAAGATTAGATGATACATTTCATCATTTATATAGCTGTTTTTTCAACAAGGTGGCTCACAGACTTTTGAAAGAAATTACGTTCATTTGGACAATAAAGCATCTTTGCACAGTTTTTACAGCCTTTGCACGCTTACTCAGAAGTGCATACTTCCAGGTAAATGTACAAAGGATGGCAGCCATGTAACCCAACTCTATACATGTATGCTCAGAAGTAAGTCCCACCTGATCTGTGGATCTGCTCAGTTCCTGGATAGGAGACTTAGAGGAACCCTAGTATATACGCTGCCCAAAGGAAGAACAGGATAGAAGTATACAACACACACTTAACTCAATGGGACTTTTAAATAAGGATCAAACTTGATGAGATGGTGGAAGAGCCATGCATTTAAAAACCAGATCTGCACCAATCATGTAGTAGCACGTTTAAGAGCAAAAGGGAGTGTAGGTGTGAAGTGCTAGTCACTCCACCCATCACCACCACCTAGTCTCTCTAGTGCTCTTCCCCAAGCTGAGCTCACTTCTGGTATTGAAACCTGGTTGAGGGAGGTTGGTTTAATATCCCCCACCTGCAAGAGGTGGCAGCGCTCCCCGGCTGTCACTGGATCTCGCCGCGTCCGCTGGAGAAGGAAAGGCAACGGTGGGTGGGGGCAAAACTGGGCAGGGAAGGGGGAGTAATGGGGGCGGGGAGGCGGCAGGAGGGGGTGGTTCCAGTGGCACTGGCGTGTGCTGGATCCTTTCCCCTCCGAAGCCTCCTAATCCACACTGTGTGTGTGTGTGTGTGTGTGTGTGTGTGTGTGTGTGTGTGTGTGTGTGTGTGTGTGTGTGTGAGAGAGAGAGAGAGAGAGAGAGAGAGAGAGAGAGAGAGAGGGTGGATAGGACTGGGCTCTGAGTCTCAATGTTATATTAATAATTTTGGCTATACTGATGAAGATAAATGGTCCGCCTAAGCCAGGTTCTTCTCTCTAAAGTGGGAAAAAATACAACAAAGAACATAAGAAAAGCCCTGCTGGATCAATTCAAAGGTCCCTCTGGTGTAACATTGTTTTCTTCAGCAGTGGCCCACCAGCTGCCTCTGGGAAGCCCACAAGAAGGAGAAAAAGGTGTACTGGTTTGATCCTGAAAAAAGAGGAATCACACAAGCAGCTGTCAACTACACTGCTGCTACTGCAACTGGAAAAACAGTTGGTGGAACTGGAAAGAGGAGCAGCTTTATTCCCAACATGTTTTGATTGAAACCAGCAAGGGCCTGCTTCAGGTTTTGGTTCTTCTGAAGTGAATTCATTCTTGAGAAAGAATTGGTGTCAGTTCAAATGCATCAGGAACTAGTCAGGTCAGTTCTGGTTCATGTGGGAAAATGTTAACGATAATTAAAACAATGATGCTGTTTGCATATCTAATAAGGCAATTAATATATTTGTCGTATAGTCTAATCATGACAGTAGATGGGTAAACATGCTAGACCGAGAAAAGCTGCAATATCGGCAGGAAGGTGGAATAGAGAGCTATGGGAGGAACAAAAAGAAAACTGAAATAATCCTGGATTATTTCTTGAACTGAAAGATGTTGATGTAGTGGTTTGGGAGTCGGACTTAGACCTGGAAGATCCAGGTTCAAATCCCTGCTCAGCCATGAAGCTTCCTGGGTGACCTTGGGCCAGTCACTATCTCTCAGCCCCACCTACCTCACAGGGTTGTTGTGAGGACAAAAAGGAGGGGAGGAAATATGTACACCTTGGATATGGTGTAGGTCCTTGGAGGAAGGGCGGTATAAAAATGTGAAAAATAAAATAAATAAATAAACATGATGGAAACCACTACACAGTTTACATTTTAAAAACTTTCTCACTCACATACCATCTATCCTCATGTTGCCAACCGCTATCTCTAAGACTTATTGGAGTTACCTAATTCCGAGTTAAAAGCAAGGGGCTGAGGAGCTCCTCAGGTCCACGTAGCTGCAAAGAACAACGGGGACCCTCCCCTGTATCTTTAACAAGATGCCGTGACGGCCACTAACTTCAAGGGGTTTTAAAAGGGAATGAGACCAATTCATGGAGCACAGGTGGTCTATTCCTGGCTACCTGTCAGGATGGCTGTATGCTACCTTCAGGATCAGAGGTGGCGAGCCTTGGAAAACCAGTTGGAGGGGAGCAGTGGGGGCAGAGCAGAGGGGTACAGTGTATTCTTCATCTCCTGTTTGTAGGCTTCCCCAAGGCAGCTACAAGGTGGGCCGCTGTGGGAAACAGGATGCTGGCTAGAGATGGGCCTGTGGTTTTCAGTTCAGGTTTACTTTGACTCCTGGACATACTGTATAACTGCACTGCAAACTTATAGAATAGCTTTATTCTGGTTTAAGGCTTATGACTCCCTCACCCCACTTCCAGCATCCCAGGAACTGTAGTTTGACGAGGATGCTGAGAATAGTCTGTTAACCACACCTAGTCTGCCCTCCTGTCACAGAACTACAGTTTCCATAGTTCTCTGGGAGTTGATGCAGAAAAACTGGTTTTTATTTACATCTGCCTTACGTTCACCAGAGAGAATCTCTGGTTTTGCAACTTCACATTTCCCCCCCCCTCTGGAAATCCATACACACACACACACACACACACACACACACACACACACACACACACACACACACACACACACACACACACACAGCGCCGTAACTACGGCGGAGCGCGTGGAGCAGGAGCTCCAGGCGCTCGATCGCGGGAGGGCGGCGAACTCACTGTGTCCCAAACAGCAGCCAGCGTCGTTGTTTGGGCCCGCCTGCCCTCCCTGGAGCCGTTTGGCTCCGAATTGGGAGCAAAACGGGCGGGGGAGGCGCATCTACGGCGCGTCAACGTGACGCGATGCTGGCCCCGCCCCCTCGCGCCCGGGCGCCCTCCCGGCGCCTGATGCCTCTGCTAGAGGGTGAGGTGATGGCTCCATTTGGCTAACTCAATCAAGTCTCCCTGCCCTGGCAGCAGAGACCATTCTGAGACCTTTGATTCACTCAGCCCTCCATTGTTCCTATTGTCTGGTTGTAATGTCAAATCTGGAAAGTACTTGTTTCGCCTATATGTCTCCATGACCATGCACATACACATTGAACCATGTGATGTACTTCTCCTTTGTGTATAAAAGTGTGTGTTCTCCTGCAGCAAGGGGCCAGCATTCTAATTTTCTTGGAGTGTTGTTCATGCGCTGCATAACCAAATAAACCCATACTATTTTCTTTGATTACCAGTCTTCCTGGTCCACTTTATTAATTATTCTCTGCTAAAAATTCCGCTACAGAGTGAAGATTAAACCTGTTTAAATCTAAAGGGTGGATATGATCAATGTGAGTCTGCACAGCTTGTGTTTGTCTGGTACTAGACCTTTTGATCCTTTCAGCTTTGTACTGGAATTGCCAGAAAAAATACAGTTTAGAAATGAGGGAGGGGATCTCAATTCCAAGAGCAGTTTCAGCAATGGAAAAAGGAGGTTATAGAACCTTGTTCTTTGGAGGTTTTCCAGAAAGGCTGGGCAGGCATGTTTCAGGGGTATATTAGGTGTAGTATAGGATGTCCTGTCCTAGGACATAGGGTTGGACAAGATGACTCACTGGGTCTTTTCCAACTCTGTGAGCCAGGCCACTATAGACCATTTCCTGTATTGAATTTTAACAGACTCTCCACGTCACAGACCCACCCAGTGTACCCATGCAAACTGTAAATACTGAAGGAACTACACACAGTTTTGAACAATGTGCACACTATAAGCACGCAAAAAATGTACTGTGTGAAGTGACCAAGAAGGGTTCCTGAGAATGAAATTTTGTGTGGGTGACCTCTACACAGACAGACAGACTTTAACGTGGGAAAGACTTATTTCATATAGATGTACATAGGCTTCGATGCAGTAAGGTAGAGGAGGGATTAGGGTTAGTGCCAAAGGCTTCATGGAAAAGATGGGTTTTGAGGAGGGGATTGAAGGAAGTAAGAGTGGAGGCACCTTGCAGGTGAACTTGGAGGGAGTTCCAGGCACAAGGAGCAGCAAGAGACAAGGGGCAGAGTCTTCTTCTGGGAGAGCAGGAGATCTTTGGGCAGCTAAGGGTGATGAAGCCAGAGGAGTGAAGGTCATGAGTGGGAGTGTAGTGGGATTTGAGAGCAGAGAGGTAAGAAGGGATGGGGCCATGGAGGGCTTGGAAGATAAAGACCAGGAGCCTGTGCTGGATCCAGCAGGGGAGAGAAAGCCAGTGAAGGGACATGACGTGATCAGAGTGACGAGAGAGGTAAAATATTTTAGTGGTGGAAGTCTGGATGGAGGTGAGGGGGCTGTCCTGAGCCAGCAGAAGACCAGAGAGCATAAGGTTTAACTCATCAAGGTGAAAAGTAACTAGGGCATGAACTTATGTTCTCACTGAGGAGACAGAGAGGAAGGAACATATTTTTGTGATACTGTAGAGCAGTGGTTCTCAAACTTTTTAGTACTGGGACCCACTTTTTAAAATGACACTCTATCGGGACCCACCTGGCTTTATGAGATGCTCAAACATTTATCTCCCTATATTTACACAAGCTTGCAAACTGCAGGAGCTCAGCTCCTTGCAAACTGCAGGAGTTCAGCTGTTTGCAGGGTAGTTAGCATCTATCTTGCAAACTGCAGGAGCTCAGCTCTTTGAAGGGCAATTAGCAGCTATCTGATTTTTGAATAGCCTCAGGCAATTACTTTTCTGATCTTCCCATCACCTGAGACCCACCAGAAATCAGGTTGTGACCCATCAAGTGGGTCCCGACCCACAGTTTGAGAAACGCTGCTGTAGAGGGATAGACAATAGGCTGGACCTGGGGAATGACGTATACAGCTCCTTCATTAGAAGCCATGACAGTTAAATGGACTTGATTTGCAACTGGTTGAAATGTGTTGTGTGGACGCAGCAGGTTCACCCTCAAAGTTTTTTTTTGCTGCCCTAGGTAAAGTAAAATGTTGTCCCTCTCTCTCTTGTGTCTTTTCAGAGGCCAAGAAGTACCTATAATGCTGGGACAGGCCAGAATACTGTTTTCTTGTTTTAATTTCAGCATCTGTCACACCTTTGCTTCATCCCTTTTACAACTGTGTCTCCGTTGGCTGCTTTCGGCAGCCAACGGAGACCAGAGGCTCTTGGTCATGTCAATGCACTGCTAAGCTGCTTCTTCTCTGCACCTCCTCCCAAAGTGTGGGCAGCAGCTATCTCTCCAAGATGTCCGGGAGCCAGGTGCCCCTGACATTCTGGTACCCTGGGCAGTTTTCTAGTTTGCCACTAGGGTGGGCCAGCCCTGGGACACAGTGATATCTGGGTTAGCAAAAGGCACAAACAGGTGACACAGCTCAAATACAGATTGAGTATCCCTTATATCCGGACTGCTTGGGACGGAAAGTTGTCTGGATTTTGGATTTGTCTAGATTTTGGAATATTTGCATAAATATAATGAAATATCTTGGGGATGGCACCCAAATCGAAACACTTAAGGGCGCAATCCAATCCTACTTACGCCACCGTTGTAACCAGCGGCGCAGCGAAAATGGGAGGCCCCAAAACGGAAAGGGGATTCAAATCCCCTTTGAATTCTCCTTTTGGAGGGGATTTGAATCCCCTTTCCGTTCTGGGGCCTCCCGTTTTCGCTGCGCTGCTGGTTACAACGGTGGCGTAAGTAGGATTGGATTGTGCTCTTAATTCATTTATTATGTCTCATATTCACCTTATACAAATAGCTTGTAGGTAATTTTATACAATATTCTTAATAATGTTGTGCCCCAGCATGCCTTGCGCTATGCCAGCCAGCTGTTGGAAAACAGTTTATTTTTAAAAGTCATAGCCCCAAAACTGTCTGCATTTCGGAATAGTCTGGATTTCGGATGTCTGGATAAGGGGTAATCAACCTGTATTGTCTTTTTTTGATTATAATTCTGTTTATGTCCACATGTTGGTAGTGGCACCCAGAGATTTTTCAATTTCTCTGTCCCCCAAAGGGAAAGGATACTCCAGTTTTTTTCAGCTGAAACACACTAATGTTAGTTTGATTGCAACAAAACTACACTTATGCATGTATTGAAAGAAAGAATTGGGAACTCAAAAGGAAAAAAAATGAAGTGGGAGAAAGCAAATACTGGTTACACAGGAAGCAACTCAAAAATACACAAACCTGCTGACTACAAATTATACCTTTACTGAAAAAGCAAGGAAGGTACTATTGCTCATCATGGAATTTCTTGGGTATCTAAAAGCATGAGCGGAGGAGGAGCTCTCATTTACTCAGGTTCTGCCTTTGTGTGTCACACAGCTGAGCCATCAAAAATAATTGGTATTTCAGAGGGTTTTTCCCCAGGTCCATCTGGCTTCTGAATAGCTCCAAATGCCTCATCTGCATGGACATGGACTATGCCTTCATTGCGTCTTTAAGAGGTTAAAGAAAAAGAACAACCAAGGAGGGTGCTAGGCAAGCCCATGCTACTCTGGAGACGGTGTTGTCAGAAAACCACAATCTCAAACCCCAGAGACAGATTTTTCAGCACTGAATGTGCCACTGCTATGTAAACATAGGGTTCACATCTAAAACTTGGCAGCTGATAAGGGAGTAGTCAGTCACATACAAATGTACTCTTAGCTGAGATGCACTGCAGGAAAACACACAGTATTCACAGGATTGAATAAGGTGTGAGCATTTCAGTCAGACATCCCATATGCTGCGCTGCACAGCGCATAGCAATGGCATGCACAGTCTTGCAGCACCTGCCAGTTCTGGGACATCCATATGCACACTGTGAATTCCACCACGTTGACTTTCAAGCTTTAGAACTGAAAGGTTCAGGGATAGCATGAAAGTAAACACCTTGACCAATCTGGGTTAATTCCTATCTTCCATGAAGTTCCCAAGTAGATTCTTGAGCTCAGCTATAACAATTGGCCACCCACTACCACCATGTCGTCCGACAACCAGTTTTATGTGCTGCATGATCACATATTTCCTTCTTTTGGTGTTACACCAACTTTGTGCTCAATTCATTCAGCGCTTTCTAGTTTTGTGTGATGTGGTATGGTGAATAGCTGTTTCTGGTTCATCCCCCCCCCTTTATGGTTTTGCATGTCTCTATCACACATTTGCAATTGACAAATTGGAAACAGAAAAAGGGGACATATCACATAAGGATGGATGGAGCAGACAGTTGTCTAAGGAAAGCTTCCTGCTGCTTTTTCAGTTGTTGTTGTTGTTCAGTCGTTAAGTCATGTCCGACCCTTCGTGATCCCATGAACCATATCCCGCCAGGCCTTCCTGTCCTCCACTATCTTCCTGAGTTCGCTCATTTTCATGTTCGTTGCATCGGTGATGCTGTCTAACCATCTCATCCTTTGCCTTCCCCTTCTCCTTTTGCCTTCAATCTTTCCCAGCATCAGAGTATTCTCCAGAGAGTCCTCTCTTCGCATTAGGCTCTTTCAGTAGGAGTCTATAATTGTGTCACATTTCAGCTAAGCAACTGTGGGAGGACACCAAACTCCAGAGAGAGAGAGAGAGAGAGAGAGAGAGAGAGAGAGAGAGAGAGAGAGAGAGAGAGAGAGAGAGAGAGAGAGAATTGTTCTTGTAGCATTGCTGGCATGATGGCGCTCATCAGCCACAGCAGACAGACAGGTGCTAGAGTGGCTTGTGGCAGCCTAGGACAAAGACACCATCAAAATATGCTGAACTGCCAAAGCATCAGGTATGCAGGTGAATAAAACAAAGAGAATTGCAAGGCAGCTAACAAAAAAGTGAGTAAGACATGGAAACATTTCTTTCAGTACCTACTGAATCAGCATCCCTCCCTGACAGCTCCTAGATTTCTGAGGCTCAAGAAAGAGAATAGGTTTTAAGGACGTTGTTTGACAGAGGCATTACTTCCTAAAGTGCGCCAAGACGCATCTTTTGTCCCACTGTTGCCTCTGCTTAAAAAAGCCTTGTGAAACAACACAAGCTTCTGCAAAACCTGTATGACCAGAGCGAAACATGGAATAACTGTATCCACCACAAGCTGCAATCCCTCATTCAAAGCATCTTCAACTTCCTGAAAAAAATATTGAGACTGTAGACAGCCTGAGTAGATCCTGTCTCAGATAAATGGGTGTAATTCTGGAGTAATTTGCTTACCTCCTGAGGTGCTTTTTTTTTTTTTTTTTTGGACCTCCACTGTAAGTGAGACAGAATCTGCCTAATTAGTTTATAAAGTATGTAAAATGCTCTGGGGTCCTTCAGGATGGAAAGAGCTATATAAAAGTTATTATTAATAATAAAAAATACCCCCGGGCTCTTGGGAAATAATCCAGAGAATGTAGCAAGCCAATTATACAGACATCTTTCAATCCAACTCCCTCTATGCTTTAGCCACTGGTTCGATTTCTCCCTCTACCCGTCCCATAATTACACAGTTGTTTGGAGAATGTGATCGCAGTCACTGGTATTGGGTGATCTTAGTTCTGTGTTCTGAAATTGTACGGCTTTCCAAAGCTGTAAGTACTACAGAAAAAGATGTGAAAAGGAACTGAATTCCTCTGTTGCCTCTGTCACCTTTCACTGGCACAAAATACACAGAGCCCTGTGACATTGTTCTAAATTATGAGAGCAGCGACTTCAAACGATGCATCTAAGGTTATATCACAGAAATTAACAAGACATATGCTTAATGTATCTCATTCTGAGTTTCATATCTGGTGCAGTTTGCATGGATTTTGGAGACCTTTGGTAAAGACTGGGTCAATGAATGGGGGCATTGGGGGCACTGGAGAAATGATGGGGGGGGCTTGGGGAATCTTTCTTCCCCGCTTCTTATGTCTTCCAGGTCTCATTGACTGACCTTGTGCAGTAACTGGCTGGATTCATTTATGCTTCTGTGACAAAGCTTTCACACAATAATGCAATATGACTGCTTTCAAATTCTGCAAATATTGGTGTCATTGCAGAGATATGCAATTACCTGGGCTTGGACAATAAAACCATCCTCACAGTAGAGAACAGTTTCCTTCCACTTTGTTACTGAGCCAAGAAGGACATCCAGACATCTTTAATGTTTTCCAGGTGGGGTTAGAGAGAAGGGTTACAAGAGGCACTGGAGGAAGACAACAGGGATTTATCGTTCCAGAGAACTGAAGAGAGAAGCACTGTTATGTGCATTCACCCCACTATAAGGATCTAGTCCAGAGGTTCCCAACCTTTGGAGGCCCATGTACCACCTACGCGGGCCTCCACCCGCCCGCGTACCACCAGAAGAAAGTGCCAATGATGTCATTGGCACTTTCTTGGGGGGGGCAGTCTGCGTCTTCGGTTTCTTTTCCCCAATAGTGGGGAAGAAAAGCCGAAGACGCAGGCGCCCAGTGTGCAATTGGGGAAGAGAAGCTGAAGACACCACCACCGGCAGACTAGGGCGCCCGCGTCTTCGGCTTCTTTTCCACGATCGCGTTAGTTAAACAGTATACCACATTGCAATGTGTTGTATGGACCTGTGAGCTGTGGTTTAATTGTGGTTCACAAAACTATTGTCAGTCTCTGGCTAAGGTTGCAAGAGATGAGGAGGGAAGCAGCATCACATGATTATTTGTTGTTGTTGTTGTCAGGGCCTTAGAAACTGCTCTTGCTGCTCCACTACAGAAGTTATTTTGGGACGCAAAAGAGAGGACAGACTGGAGCCGGGGATTCTCGTACCCCAGGGAGCCCAAAGCCCTTCATGCAACACTGAGGAAAACCCCCCAGTGCAGTGCAGAGTGCAGACAAACATGGCAGCCATTATGTGCTCAGTGATCTCTTTCACACTCACATGCCCTCCGAGAGCAAACCAGTTTTATTAAGCTAGGATGGATCATCCTTGGTCTGTTCAGATTCAGAAAGAGCTTTGAGACTTTCCACACCCCTCTTTGAGCAGATCACCAGAGAAGATGAGAAGGAAATTCAGCTCAGTTTTCCTTGGTGGTGTAGCAACCTGGCTGGGGAAAGCAACACTGAGAGTTGGAACCCAGCATTCTCGGAACAGGGAAGAAATAGTTGCTGGCTAAATCTTTTAGTGCTTGCTACCACAACTGGCCCAAGACCTCCAGTCCTGGCACCTGAAGCAGCATGTCAAATGCTGCCCCCCCTTACCTGGAGATGTGCCAGCCCCTGCTCCTCCAACACTCTAGCCCAGGGGTCTCCAAGGTTTTCTGGCCGCAGGCCAGATGGGCATGATTGACAGGCCCATCCAGCCCACAGTCCCACCCTTCGGGCAGCCACACCCCTTCCGGCTACAATCAGACATGAATGGCCACTGGGGAGCTGTTCAGCAGCCACAGCAGCCAATGGGGAGGCAGCCACTGCTGCAGCCTCCCGCAGCTGTTCGCCAGCCGCTGCAGCCTTCCACGGCCTGGGGAACCACTTGCCGGCCACTGCAGCAGCCTCTCGCTGGCCAGTGGCCACTACAGCCTCCTACGACCTTTACAGGTGGGCGCGGAGAGCTGGGTGGGGAGCTGAAGGCCACCGCGGGCCACACTGACCGGCCTGTGGGGTTGGAGTTTGGGGTTTGGAGTTTGGAGACCCCTGCTCTAGCCCACCGCTCTCCTCTCTGCCACTCTTCTGTTCTGTTCCTCTCTTCCTTTTCCAATTCAGGGAGTGGGAGGGGGAGGAAGAGGATCAGTAGATGGAAGCAGACAGACAGAAGTGGGCACCCCCTGCCAGTCTGCTGTCTGAGGAGACAGCTTCAGTTGGCCTCATGGATGGGCCTCCCCTACTTGCTAGACATTAAGCAGGGCAAAAGCAGTTACTTTATGTATGAGAAAGATTGATTTATTGGATGCTGAGGACCAAACTGTCCTCAGCAAACACATTGTTTAGCCCTCTGGGTTCTTTTTTTATTTTAAAATTGCAGCCGGGGTGGGTGGGTGGGTGGATGACGACACCAGGATTGGAACTACATAAATGTTTCTTTCACCCCTTTGCCTTTATGTTGCAGTCCCAATGAGAATCATTATCCTCTGAACCTTGTATTTGCTATTGGTGCCTTGGGCAAGTAGCAGCTTCAGGTGATTTGTGTCATGATTATGTCATGAGGGGAAAAGGTAACACCCTCCCCCCCCCTCCCCGGTGCCATAGTCTGAATCCAGATAGCCTCAGCTGCTTCTTGGACAAGAATAAGAAACAAGAAGGCCAAGCAGAGGATTTAATATAACATGTAGTTTGGCCCAGATTCAGGGGGAATGTAGATATCTCCCACACTGACATGTTCAAAATGGTGGCAGTATGTATCGAAGGGACTTTACCCCCTGTTGCAACCTGTACTGGTTTATTTTGCAACAGCCTGTCCTCTACTGACTTAAAAGCCACAAGTTTGTTCTTTGGATTAAAAAGATTTACTAGAAAAGTCCTACAATATGCTATCAGTCATTCAAAACATGCCTCAACGGCTGCAGAGTATAAAATGGCAAGCTGTGCACCACATGGAGTCTTTCTCTTCATGTGCATGCATTTCCATGTATGTATGCTGGAAACATCTCGTGTCGTCTACCCACCCACCTACTTACTCAAACACTTAACTTCTAGAGACCTGGGGGAGGAAGGGAAATCCCGAAGACTGGTAGCTTGCACAAACAGCATTTTAGCAAGGCATTCCCCAAAAGCAAAAACAGGGACAAAGGAATGACAAAGATTTTACCAGAGACCAGTACCAGAAAATGGAGACTGTCCCAGGTAAATAGGAGCAGTGGGAGAACATGTCAGTGGCTTTAAATTGAGATTTCTATTCCCCCTGCATATCCCTGTGGTGCTTTGATTTCCCAACTACTGTCATGTTCACAAAACCACATCTACAATGGTTATGAGTGCAGATTAATATATTTTAAAAATGGAAAGCGGAGGATTTTTAAAGGTCTAGTTATGGGTCCCCCCAGGGCAATAATACCTTCTTGTTACAGGTCACCAGTCACTGCTTATAATGAACTCCAATCATTCTAAGTGGCATTCAGTGTAAAAAAGTCAAGTACTAGTCAGCTCAGGGGCTAAAACACACCAGTATTTGCTCAAACCCAGACCAGAACCACATCTGAGAAACTACCCTCAGATGAAGGGATGGTCCAAGGTAATCCATTGCCCAGACCAAAGCCCCTGCTGACGCCACCCCCAACCTACCTGCCACTGTGCCTCCCCAAAGCATGCAGAAGGCACCAATCCAGCCCGCTACCTCTTCATGTTGTCCCTTCCTTGTGCGGTCCCCTTAAACAAAACAAAAAGAGTGGGACACCCTGGGGGTGCTCCCAGAGCACTCCACAATTCCTTATTTGTTGACAGCCTTCCAATTTGCTTCCTGCTCAACTTTAGTGAGATTGGTGTGGCTCCGTCCATGGCAGGCTGGAGGGAGGCAGCAGCAGAGTCTGCACGAAGGGCACCCCAAGTCTGCCGCTCCCTGCAGTGAGGCACTGTGCGATGCAAGCTGCATTGGTCATGTCACACAGGACTGGCCGTGCTCAGGTGCAATGAAATGGCTGCCTTGAGTCTTTTTGGTTTCCACTCTATTCTCCTGCCCCAGAACTGTAGACTAGCCAGTAACAAGGACTGAGGGGGATCTCCCATTGGTCCTTCCATGTATAAAGAAGGTTATAGAATATTACATGGAATCTGGGTGCAATTAATTCATTACTTGTCTACCATAAAAAATCCCTTTCCAGGAGAAAGGGATCCCTTTCCACCTTAGCTGGGTGGAGTACGATGATAGCTCTCCCATTTCTCTCTGCGTCAAGAAAGCATCTTCTAAACATTTTTTCCTAAAGAGACATAAAGAGCTCTCATAAAGACATATTGGCTCACTTTCCAGGGCCACTAAGAAACATTAACAGGTTTTTTGTCATGCACCAGTCTCTGATCAGGGCTGGCTTAGGCAAAAACCAAATCCTCAGGACAGGCCTATTTACAATAATCAGACAGCAAACCCACTGCAGTATGGTTTCACACACACCCTGCCCTGACTGGTGGGAAGTTTGGGACAAGGTGTAAGATTTTTAGATTGTGAGCCTTTGGGGGACAGGCAACCATTTGGTTTATTTTATTATGTAAACCGCGTTGTGAACTACTCTTGTTGAAAAGCAGTATAATCATCATCATCATCATCATCATCATCATCATCATCATCATCATCATCAATAATAATAATAATAATAATAATAATAATAATAATAATAATAATAATAATAAAAACTTCCATTGAAGGAGAGAGAAACCCAGAGACATGGTATCTTTGTAATTACCGGATGAAGCAGGTATTTCAGAGCAACCACGCAGTCAGGACTAGATTCACAATCACAACAACATTCGCATCTGGTTCTCCAAAATCTAATTTTTTTAGCCAAATGGAAATCTCAAACTGCCCTTTTGCCGCTCTTCTTGCATACCTCTCTGCCTTCAAACAGGCAAACCAGTTTCAGCTCCCTTAGTTCCAGCCTACAGAAGTGTGTGGTTCAAGGCACATTCCAAGTTTGCTTTACACAAAGAACAGCCCAACAACTGAACATTGGTGCCTGATGTTCCCCATCAGTGACCAGGCTGCACCAAGCCCGGGGAGAAAAGCCATCTCTCCACTTTGCTCAACACAACAGCATGACTCACGACGGTACACTTGATAAGCGAACTTATCTTCAAGGACAGAAGCCTAAAGCATTAGGACAGGAACAGCATTTTGTATTTTCTTTCCTTGCAACGCTTTTTGCATCTCTCTAATCTCACCCCATCCCAGACTATCCTATTACTTTCCTAAATAAATTTCATGCTTGGTTTACTGTAAATTGGACTTGGAAGGGTTGCGGGTGTCAAGGGGTGCTGAATGGAGTTGAACTCACTGCAGAGGCTGCAAAGGTAGCCTGTTCCAAGGATACAGCAAAAGGGCAAGTGGTGACAAAGGAACTATCGCAAAAGGCCCAGATCCTGGGGCCTACAGGATGTGCCTGATGCTGCTATTCTTGGAGAACAACACAATGCAAGATTGGTGAGAATCCCGGAGGAATTTGCCTGCTCCTTGGAGCAGCTGCATTCAAGGCTCTGAGGTGAGCCAGCAGCCAGATCACTGTGTAGTAAAAGGGCAGCTTCATATGGGATCAGGATTCAAATCCCTTCTCAGCCATGAAACTCACTGTATGACGCTGAGCTGGTCACACACATTCTCTCTCACCTGAAACTACCTGTCAGGGATCTTGTCTTGTGTGAATAAAAAGTGGGGTATTCCACCTCAAGCTTAGATGGAAAACATGATTAATAATAAGCTGAGAAGCCAGGAAACAGCGGAGCTAGAAGGAATGTTATAGTAAACCTATGGGACCAGTTTGCACATGGCATGGATGGCACCCACTGTCTTTACAGACATTAGCTGCTTTAAGGCAAGAATGTATAGGTAGATGCAGGCAGATAGCCCCCTTTCTTTTGCCTTCTACACTTCAAGACCAAGCCACACCTCTGTCCTGATTTAGAGAGGCTCTGCCTCCTTGAGGCTGGAAGTTCTCCTATTCCATGGAATCATCAGTCGACCGGAATCAGTAAACTGGAATGCCTTTACCAGCAGCAGAGCAGCAAATATCCTTCTTTCTGCTAAGCAGTCCATGGCCATGGCAGTTTAACTAGTATAAAACCAATATAAGTTTTTGTAGTCCTTAAGCTTGGACTGTGCGCCTCCCCTCCACAGTGGCCAGAGAAGCACCAACTGATCTGTGAGAAGGAGGGGGAAAAAAGAAGCAAGAAAGGCATACCCCCCCACACCCTTTTTCTGTTGTAATGATTTCCTATTGTTTGATTTTATGGAAGCTGCCCTGGAGCCCTTCTCGCCTGAAGGGCAGGGTACAAATGCTTTAAATAGATAGATAGATAGATAGATAGATAGATAGATAGATAGATAGATGATAGATAGATAGATAAAATGAATATGTCCTTCAAAGAATTCAAGTGACAGAGTGCAGGTTTTTCAGGGGGTGCTGGTTAGAGAGATGGCTCCTGATCCAGTGCATTTGTTACCAGTCTGAAAGATGTGCTTTTTTTTGGGGGGGGGACAACTTTTCATCAATGCTAGTCAGAGAGGAAATTTTAAATTTGGATAAATTCAAATGAATATGCATTAGCTTTCTTCCGGGAGAGTCATCAACATCTGTGTATATCGTGATTTAGCTCTCAATCTTTAAGAAATTCCTCACCTGAAAAGCTTCCATCTGCTGAGTCTCTCATTATGTCTTTCTCTGCAAGAATATTGAGCTGGCTCTTCCCGCAGAAATTGACACCTCATATAGAAATCTATACCACAGTCATGGCAAAATGATTATATATTATAAAGCATTTCTTAACCTTTACCTCCCCCCCCCCCGACTTTAAAATATATCATTATTATCTCATAAGCAGTTTCTCCACAAGCTGGGCATTTTGATTCAATGGCTTTGTAAATACCGTTGAAAAATGACTCCTAGCTGCAGAGTAACTTAAGGACAACTACACAATATTTGGAATTACACATGGAATTTTACAACAGGATCCTGGTTAAGCCATAACTGGAGCATCAATGCATACCCTTTTTTTTGTTTGTAGGGATTTCCAAATCCCCATTGTTATTCAGCTAAATTCAGCCGGACATTTCAACCCATCAGCAGTGTTTCTGCAAAATTGGTTCAGAAGAGATTCAAATTTGCTTCTAATTTTGAAGGTTTTGCATAAAGGTAGAATCCACCATGATCTTTCATTCTGGCTCAGTCACTGACCATCAAAGCTGTCTCTGCACAACCACCCTATTCCTACAACTTGGAAAAGAAATTCACTGGGCAAACCTATATAGTATTTGGTACCGCTTGCGGAAAGGTAAATAGCGGCCCATGTTCCAGCCGCATGCTACGCGCTGCGGCAAGGAGAGTCATGCCGGCCACATGACCACGGAGGCGTCTTCGGACAACGCTGGTTCTTCGGCTTTGAAATAGGGATGAGCACCACACCCTAGAGTTGGACACGACTGGACTTAATTGTCAGGGGTCACCTTTACCTTTACCTAAGGCATGAAATAGGCTGCGTGATCTTGGAGGAATGACTATCTACGAGCCTAACCTACCTCATAAAGTTGTTGGAAAGATAAAATGGGATAACCCCCTCCCCCCCCATATATGCTGCTCTATTTATTATACAAAGTTCTGCCTTTCACCAGTCCATTGAGGTGAATGCCAAGGAATATCTAGGAATACTCTAAGACAGGTAGAAAGGAAAAGGTATGTTTGCTTTGCAAAGGATTGGTATAGTATTGGTACAGTATAGCACATCAATGTAATCTATGCAGTCAATGTACTCAAGCAGAGTCTCTATGGACTCTTGTCCTGCCAAGGAATGTTTGAAAATCTTAACTTCAAAATAATAAACCTTCTTATAGTCCAGAAGGCACATGTTCACATTCAGATATCATATAAAGGTATACTTTTTTTTATCCTCACACACTTCACTTTCTTAAAATATTCAGAATGTCAAAACCAAGCACAACCAAACACAGTTGGGGGTTGCAGGTCCCCTGTGGGGCAGGCACAAATATATTGGCAGTCAAATTGGGTTTGCTACTTTTTGTCTTGACAGTTTCCCTGACAGACTGTGCCTTTAACAGCTGTGCGACAATCAGAAATTCAACAGGAAAGGTTTTTCCCATAACTGCATTTCCTGGGTATGAAAATCTTTACCTGATTAAAAGTAAATTTGACCTGCAGTTTTAAAGGGAGTTCTGTCACTGCCACCCCCTCGAAAGAGGGTAACCACAGATTAGATGAAGATATGATGAACCACAGGTTAGATGTTAGATTGCCATATGCACACCAATATTTGGTACAAATGCGCACACATTAACCAATATACAACAGAGCATACACTGACAACCGATATACAATATTGCACCTATCAACAAGAACAGGTGGAAAGCTTGCAATTAGACAGTAGCCTGCCTACCTCACTGCCAGCCTTTATTTTTTCTCCCTTCATAGACACAGCCCTCCTTTGTCAGCTCTGTGCCTGCTACCTAAAGCCTGCATTTCCCTCTAGCCATGCATTTGTATTCGTTCCACATCCACATCAGCTGGTATGTCACTTTGCCATAACGCTCAAAACAGCATCTCCTTTTCTGGACCTGCCAGAATGTCAGTGATTTCTATACGTGCAGCTGGGCAGATGCTGATCAAGGAGGGTCCTTTGTTCTGTCAGATCTCCTTGCTGATGCTGCTTGCTTGCTTGCCTGCCTTTTGCGTGTTCAAAATAGAACCTGCAAAAAGCTGCCGACACTGTTTGGCCTGGGGGGGCCTACCTGCTTAATGCAAATTCACGGTGTCCATATTACGTGTGCTGTATATTCTTAACTCTTGCTGCTTCTTGGATTCTTCCTCTCCCCCCAAACATTAGTGTTTATCTCAAGTGAAAACCTTCAGATTTGGTACCAGTTGCATTTGTTTGTTCTTCTATTTTTTCAGAAAGAAAAGAACACTGGATATCATTTACCTTTTTTCAAATTTTACACACACACACACACACACACACACACACACACACACACACACACACACACACACACACACACTGCAAGCAATTCTGTTAATATTGATTCAAACTCTCTAGTTTTCAGTGTCAAAAATATATTCCTATGCCTCCCTTTCTGGCAGCCCAATCCTGTGTAAGATGTACCGGTCGGCCTAAATGGCCAGCAGCTGCATCCTACGCAGGATGCGGCCCGCGCTGGCGGGGCTCACCTTGAGGGAAGCGGACGTTTGTCCCCTTCCCCCAGTGTAAGCCCCGGAGGCCCCAAATGGGCCTCCTCAGATGCGCGCCAACTATTTAGCTGGCACACAACCAGGGAGGCCATGTAAGGCAGGCCAGGCCCGGGAAGGGGGTTAGGATATTGGTGGAGCATGCCGCCAATATCCCCGCTCCCTCCCAGGCCTGGCCAGCCAATGGCCCCCTCCCCTGCCATCCCACCCCTCCCTCCCACTGCAGGGCTTATCCGGCTCCAGGAGGACAGCAGAGTGAGCAGTGAGGTGCAGCAAAAGTGCTTTCTGGTACTTTCACGACACCGTAGGCCAGAGGAACGAGTGCTCTGCCGGCGTAACATTAGGATGGATTGTGCTCTAAAAAGGTAAAATGTTCAATATTGAAGATGTAATGCAATTTTCAAATTCTAGCTGTATCCTTTCTAAAATATGATAAATTACAAAGACCATATATGAAGTTCTGCAGCAATGAATGAATATTCCTTCTCTCTCACATACACACAGTTCAACTTCTGAACAGGGCAATTATGTGGGAATTATTTAGTCCTGGACTCAGATTTCCTTTACTGAGAACTTTTCTTATATAACGGCCAGCTGAAACTTAGCAAAACCCAAAATCTAAATGTGTCTTTATGTTGCTCATTCAAAATGTCACCTCTTGTCAGATCCGTGGTACAAAATCTCCTGCAGGGCTACCCCTCTCTCCCTATTGATCTGTTGTTTTCTCACTGAAGCACCATAATAGCTTGCAAGAGGAGAGATGCTGTTAATTGCCTCCAAAAAAAATAATGAGAGACTTTGCTTAACAACAATATTTCAGTATCAATCCCAGTACAAGCAGATATCCCACAGAGGAGGAGACAAGAGAACATTTCTGCTTAGCTGGAAATGCTGCGTGGAGAATACCTGCCGAGATGGACAGAGAGCCGATGTTGGATCCATTCCAAAGGTGCAAAGCAAAGCTGAGACTCACTATGAAGGATGCTAAATTGTGACAATAAGAGAGGAACAGCCAGACAAATAGGAAGCGAGGGGGAGGAGAAATATTTGCTGTGCAAGTTCTCTTTCTGAGTCTTCATAAAATGGGAACCTTGCATTTTACTATTACTGGTATTTATTATGTGATCATAATAATGCAATTGTGTGCAATTGTGTGTGTTGGGTATTGAGTTTCAGAAAATCCAGTTGTTCAAATACTAACAGCACAATCCTATGGCTGTTTATTCAGAAGTAAGTCTTGTTGCATTAAATAGGGCTTACTCTCAGGAAAGTGTGTATAGGAATTGCAGCCTAATGGCCCAAGCCTATGGATGTTTTACGACAGCATATCTCTTGATACGCTGATGTAAAAGGCCCAGTGACGGCGCAAACATCGCATCACTGCTGGACCATTTGGGGCCGCCACCACAAAGTGGCAGCATCTCTGCACACCTGCCACCATGGAGCCTGTGCTGTGCTGACCCTGGTAAGTTGGCAGTGGGGTCATGTCGTGGGCATGGAGGGGGGCAGGGGGAGTTTCGGGGCAGGGAGGGGGTGGATCCCAGCGGCAGTGACTTGCGCCAAGACCCTATCCCCTCTTTCTCAGTCCATCCTGCTCCTTTCCTCTCCTAGGACTTACACCAGATACATACCTGGCATGGGTCCAATGAGACCCATAGGTGTCCAGGATGCCTACCCAGAGGTAAGTAAAAAATACTTTTACTTACCTCTGGTTTGCCCTTCTGGTTGCCCCGCCCCCCGCCCAGCATGCAGTGCACACTCCATTGGCACGGCTACATGATACAGCGTGGCAGGGAATAGGATTTGGCTGTAAATCAATGACTTTTTGGCCATCATCAAGAACTCGCACAGCTCCGTCGTGCACCACGTACTTTACATGCAGAAGGTACCACTTTCAGTTGCTGGGCCAAGCTACACCTTACAATGGAGTTCCCATGTAGCCTTCTTTCAACTTCTTTACAAACAAAAAGCAGGCAAGGGAAGCTGCAAATGTGAGTGGAGGACTGGCAGGAGAAAAGGAGACACTTGGGTCATTTTTCTGCTCCAAATCTCACCCCCCTCCAACTGCCTTTTTCACTGCAGGAGAAAAGATCCAGATTCTGATGGAAAAGTAGCTCGAGGGGAATGCAGTTTTTAGTGGAAAAGTAGCCTCCCCCCCCCCCCCCCAAGACTGCAGTCTCCCTTGGCAGTTTTTCATTAAGTAACATCAGGGGAAATTTACACAGTTCTCTATGTAATGTTTGTTTGGTCCTCCTTCATATATTGGGGCTGGGAATGCCACTGCCCGTAAGTGCAGACTGTGCTAGACTAGATGGATCAATGGAGGCAGCTTTATCATATACAATACTACTGTATTCAGTTGGGCCAGAATTTCTTTCAGGATCCTACACTGAACAATTCACAGTATCACAGCGAGCTCAATCTCCTAAAGTGGTTAAAAACACCCGTAACTTGGTGGTAGGTATAGCAATGGCTTAGCTTGTCCCACCAGGTCCTTGCTGTCAGAACCATTACAAAGGTTGTCAGTTTCATCTTATATTGCCCTTCCTACAGCTGATGCTTATACAAACCTTTGAAGAGCAGAATTTATTTGAAAGTCCGCCCACAAAATCTAAGCCATCATCATGAGCATAACTAATACAGTCCAATACAACCGTAGACATTTATTCTTTCATTTCTTCATTTTTATACAACTTTCTGTCTTTTGATCAGTCCATTGGAATGAGAATTGCTCTCCCCACTATACACAGATAGCAGAGATTTGATTTGACATTCTCTGTCCTTCCTTGGACCTTTCTGAGTCATTTTGGCACTTTCAGCATGCAGTTACCCAAACTTGAGACGATGACAGTTTCCTTGGACCAACTCAGGAAATGGCTTTTGCCCTTTACCCATGTCCAGGCCACCATCACGGGGGTCAGGATGGAAGCTCCACCCACTGGTGGGTCAAATTCGCTAGTACGTATTCCTTTGCTGCACTATATCACAACACGGTACTTCACATAATGTGAGTGACAATGTCTTTTGTCTGTGTCACACACACACACACACACACACACAGTTCAGATGTCTAAAATGAAATGTGTTTGATTTATCAAGGCAAGGAGCCAAATAATATTTGTATTATTTATGTAGCCTGTGCAGTCTATTCAGCTTGCTCTGCAGTTGTCAGTACTGCTTGCTCATCTAGCTGGCTGAAATTCTGAAAAATCTAAGTCATGCAAATGAAGACACAATTAGCTGAGTCTGCATACACCAGGGGCTCATTCACACTGAGCTTACCCTGGAGCAATAAAACCCACATGGTATCCTACCGGGCAGAATGGCACATACTCATTTTTACAAAGTATGGAACCCCTCCTGGTAAAGTAATGCATTTTAACAGCAAATCCTTCTGCTTTTGACCCTATCATGGCAGGGGATGGGTAGTGCAATATGCCTGACAAGAAGACAAAATGTCCAAGAAGAGAAATGGTCTAGGCATACAACTTCTACAGCCAAGTGGGAAGTGGGGGGGGGGCTGACCTCTCCCCAGCCAAGCTGCTTGAAAGCCAGACCACTCCCCACAGCCTATTTATTTGTTTAATTTATTACAATATTTTATATTTATATCCCACTTTTACTGTACAGTGGAGGTGTTCAAAGCGGCTTACATCATAACTAATAAAACTAGATTTTAAAATACAAAACAACAAAAATTCAGTAATAATAGAAAAGCAGCGAACTAGTCAAAACTAACAGAAACACTTGACAACAGCAAAAGGAGAATAATCCAAAATTGGAAAAAGCAAAGAGAAAAAGAAAAGTTTTCAAGCACCAGTAATTATCTTATTCATCCTTCCATTCCTGAGTAGTTTGTCCAGGAAGATTTCCTCTCTCCCCTACACACCAGGATGAAGAACAGGGAAATAGCCCTCTCATCTATTCTGATTACAGGTGGGCCCCCATATCCACTGATTCGCTATCCACGGTTTCAGTTATCCACGGATCGTGGGGACCCCCCCCAGGCTTTTACTTTTTTCCCAGTAAGCTTAGTTTCTTCCTTAAGGAAACAGGAGAAGCAGCCAGAGGCTGCTTATTACAGGCAAGTAGAACGAGACTAAGTACTAGAGAGGCTCTGCAAGGTTAACAGAAACCTTGCAGAGCCTCTCTAAGACTTAGTCTCGTTCTACTTGCCTGCAATGGAGGCTGCTTCTCTGTTTGTTTTAAGGAAGAAACAAAGCTTGCTGAAAGAAAAATAAGAGCTGGGGGGGGGCAAACATGCCTGCCTGCAGGGGAGGCAGGGTGGGGGGGCCCTCAGGAAACCATGGAGGGGGTCTTATCCACGGTTTCAAGTATCCACGGCCTGGAACATATCCCCAGCGGATATGGGGGCCCACCTGTACTGACATAAAATGATCAGAACATGGTGCCTGCCTGCACCATCAGCCTGGCATGGGAAGGGGTAGCTGGAAGAACCATGCCCTGAGCCAGGTATGGCTCATGGATTGCGGGTTACCCCACCCCTTTTCTAAGAGGACTGTACAGGTGCCCCAGTCTCTGGAATTCAACAGGTCAGGTAATAAGGTATCTCATCATGCTTCTTCAACCTGGTGCAATCATTTGGACTTAACGTTTATACAATTAGAACCATGAAGACTATGGTGTCACTACATCATTGGGGGGGGGGAGGTAGAAAGGACTGGGCTCACAGAGAAGCCACCACGTATATTGGACATACAGATTCATCCTGAGGATGCAAGTCATATCCCAGTCAAATATATCATACTTCTGTTGTTCTTAATTAGCCATGTTCACACCTCAGCTGGGACTGGTTTGAAGGCCATGGCTGAGGAGTAAACCACAAACTGGGAAGCAGAGGAAGCAGCAGAAGAAGGTGGTTATCAGCATGATATTCTCAGACACAGGCTACTGCACATTAAGCAGACTCTCTGGACTTGGGGTCATGAAAAAACAGCCAAGTATGAGCAAGAAAAGATTCCATACAGAGTCCAGGTGTGACTGTTTTACTACACATCTGCACCTGAAGTAAAATATCCCTCTTACTACTTAGTAGGGTGATACAAAAGATTGTCCTGGGACAGTATCTGCATGGGCTGTAGCCAGGGGCAAGGGTGGGGTTGGCAGAGAGGAAGACGCAGCTAATGAACATGTATTAAAGTCCCTGTTCAGCCATGATGCTCAGCAGGTGACTTTGGACCAATCAGTATCCCTCAGCCAAACCTAACTCACAGGGTTGTTGTGAGCCCAAATTTTAGTAACGTTGGGGAGTCTCAGTGGTGGGGAGACATAGCACACATGCCACCCTGAGCTCCTGAAGGAAGAGCAAGATAAACATGTCAAAATTAAATTAAAAATATCAAAATTGTATCTTTTGATACAAATTCAGAGGTTTTTGTTTTTGTATATCCCAGGCGTGTATGTTCCTGTTTATTAAGTCGTCAGTGACAGGGCTCTGCGTGTGTGTGTTGGTGGTGTATGTAAAATGTACGATATTAAATTCAATGAAGTGAATACTGTAGTTTGGAAGAGCAAAGTTCATTAAGAGTGCTGCCTGGAACGGTGGAGCACAATCACTGCTGGGAGGCAAAATGGAAATGGAAGAAGTCAGTCAGGATTGGAAAGAGAGGAGGGGGGCTGTGTGCGTGGTATGCAAAATTGTGGGAGAATCTGGGAAGGGGAGCAGGAGGGGAGGCCTGGGGAGGAGTGAGAGGAAACAGGTGTGGATTTGCCTGAGCACAGAGAAGGTTTGGGAAGTGTGGAGGCATGCTGAGTTTTAGTCTAAATTAATGACGAACACGAGCAGGGTTAAGAGATGCAAGCATGAAAGAACTGGACCGACTGTGAGGCCAGGAAACCTGAATTTGATTGAGAAGATCAGAAGCGAATGCAGGAATTTGGGGTGAGATGATGACTCAAAGAAAGTAGGACACCAAGCCAGCAAGATGGCAACAGCATATTCCAGAGTGCCTGTGGGCTTCTGTGTCCCAGCAGAATGGGGTTGGTTTGCTTGTGTGAGCTGATCTGTATTGCTTGATAAAGTCCTGTCTCTCTAATCCACAGCCACAGTCTAGGAATCTGCAGCTAATGCTCATGCATTCAGTGTCAAGCAAGAGAAATGACTGTTGCAGGAAAAGACCGGCCTTGTGAGCTACAAATTTGGATACATGGCACGGTCCATAGGCACTAACACAGTTCCTTCCTCCTGTTCCGAACCCTACACATTCTCACTGACAATCTATCATTACAGCAACCATTAGGATGGTTTCTCTTCCACTGCAGATGTTACATGATTAGCACAGCAAAGACAAAACACCTGTATGATCATCACCAGTTACTGCTGCTGTGAACAGTCATTGGCCTGCACTTGTATTCATTTGAGCTCTGCATAGAAATGTCGTCACAAGACTTCTGGACCACTTGCATTTTGTGGCCTTTTGGCCTCACTATTTACACACACACACACACACACACACACACACACACACACACACACACACACACACACACAATACTCACATATGTGTGTTTGTATCAACTGACTGAGGGTCAAACTAGAAGTGATGATGTGGGAACTCCATGTTGGGAGTCTCCCCAAAGTCTTTTTCATTCTCAAAAAGAAGGTCACAATCACAGAGGGCCCAATTTGGAGGAGGGCCATAGTATGGGAGGAGGGTTTTTTTAAAAAACGTTTTGCTCCCACACCAACTCCCCAATTAGCCCTCTATCCACTAAGCAGCTATTCAGTGCAGAGGAGAAAACATATGTGTACAATTTGTTCCCATAACATTTTCCAGGTTGGGGCTCATAGCAGTTTTGAGGGAGGCAATTTGGGTCAGACTTGCAACCCAGGGAGGGTTAGATCGCCCTTTCCTGAGTCACAGCCTCAATCAGGGCCGGCCCACCCTTGAGGCTGAATGAGGGTCACCTCAGGCACCAGATGGGGGGGTGCCCCCTCTGTCTGTCCACTTGCACCTATTGTGGCTGCTCCTCCCACTCCCTGGATTGGAAAAGGAAAGGGAGAGGGAGCAGAAAAGGAAGTATAGAGGAGAGGGGAGTGGCAGGCTAGAGCAATGCTCCTCAAAGTGTGGCCCGCAGACTGGCACCAGTCTGCAAGCCCTTAGCTCAGGCGTGGGGAACCTCCGGCCCGCGGGCCGTTTAAGGACCCCAAGGCCATCCAGTCTGGCCCGCCGAGACCTGTCGGTCTCCGGAGGCTCCGCACTCACCTCCGAGGCCGCCGCTGGCTCCACGCGTCACCTCGGCGCCTCCTCCTTGGCTGGTGGCTCGGCCCCTTCTAATGAGGCCCTCGGTGGCATTTCTGCACATGCGCACAACGCCGCTGAGGGCAAGAGCCTGCCCTCTTGCCCTCAGTGGCGTTGTGTGCATGTGTGAAAATACCGCTTTCAGAAGGGGCCGAGCCGCCAGCCAAGAAGGAGGTGCCGAGGTGATGCGCGGAGCTGCCGGCAGCCTCGGAGGTGAGCGCGGAGCCTCCGGAGACCGACAGGGGTGCAAATACTGCGGGGTGTGTGTGCAAAAATTGTGGGGTGGTGGTGCCAAAATTGTGGGGTGGTGGTGCAAAAATTGCGGGGTGTGTGTGCAAAAATTGCACCCGGCCTAATGGCCAGTCCGCGAACAAAATTCAAATAATTAAAATGGCCCTTGACAACAAATGGGTTCCCCACCCCTGCCTTAGCTGCTGGTCTATGGTGAATCTAAGGCATGGGGGAGGGGGTTAAATCAAAGCAATGGACTAGAGCATTGGAGACATTTCCTTTTCTGCTCTGCCCCCTCTTCCATTTCCAGTCCAAGGAGTGGGAGGAATAGAGGCTGACTGACATACAGTATCACCAGGTAAGGGGAACAGCATTTGGCATGCTGCATTCAGGGCCAAGAGGTCTTGGTCCAGCCCTGAGTGACCCCCATCCAACCCTTTCATGGTTACTTTTTGATAAAGATGTTGGGGAGCCCCCACATTTCATATCGTTTGGCCCTGAGGATAACACTCCATGCAAGTCGGTTCTACTCCACAAACGTTTTTGCCACAAGAGGCTGGTTTGCCATTATGGTGCTACCAGAGCCTTAGTAGTTTCTGATGCTAAAACCTCCACTGCATAAGCAGTCATTGAAAGACTGGAAAGAAAACCCTCAATGCCCTCTCATCACGGATTAACTACGGTAATTAGTGTTAGATGTCTCTTCTTTCGTTGTCTGCTGTGCTGATGTTCTTGCTTGCTTCTTCTGCTGGCTTTATTTTCATGCTGCTCTGTTTATTTACTGTTTAATTTTTACTTGGATTGGTCAAAAAGCCACAGTACAGTAATACCTTTTTTTTAAGATCAACTAAGAACCAAACTACACATGTCCCTAAACTCATCATTAACAGGGAGGATGGGGGGACGGGCCGGGGGACGGACACGACTCTTGAAGCAGGAAGTAAGCTGGAAGCAGTCCCTTTTTTTTAGTCCCCAAACCACTGCAGGGGCTTGTTTCAGTGTGTAGGAGTGTAGAGAATAGTGTGTGTGTGTGTGTGTGTGTGTGTGTGTGTGTGTGTGTGTGTGGACCCTCTGCTAGTATTTTTATGGAAAATATTTGTTCCCAAAGCAGGTTTTTAAAACAAACAAACAAACAAACAAACAAACAAACAAACAAACAAACAAACAAACAAACAAACAAACAAAAAAGCCCCTTTTCTTAAGGTTAATTTAGGAGCCCCCATCCATGGTTGCTTTTTGTGAAGGAAAAGATGGAGTTTCAACGTGAGGTTTTCCAGCACATTTTTAAAGTCTGGCCCTGCCTTAGTGGAGCCTGTTTTCTTTGTCCAAGCTTCTTTTCAGGATAGACAAAGCCAGGAAAAAAGTACAAGTCTTCAGAACACTTACTTCTTTGAAACCAGTTCTTGCCTTTTGTCTAGTGGCCCAGGTTGGTATACTGTTGTTCAGCTCAGTGCAAAATGTAAGGCTATAGAAAAAGTACTGTGCATATATTTTAATGAGACAGGAAATGCAAATAGGAAGGTCTCAAGTCATGTTCCTCTTGCTCCTGATTAAACAATCACATTCCTTCCCTTTTCTTTCTTTCTGGCAGCCGGGAATGTGATCCAGACCTTTTTTCCTCTAAAATGAAGATAAACAACACTGAAGCAACTTTAGAAACTGTTTTTAGATATGGAGACAGAATAAATTAGACAGTCAGTGCTTGAACCAACAGCCGCTGGTGAGTCTCTCACCTAGATGCAGAGAAGGTGACAGTCAGTTGTAGGAAGGAAGGATTCTACGGAAGAAAGGGAGGCAGGCGGAGATCACATTCAAATTAGGAGGCGCAGGCGAGGAGTCTGGCTGAGTCAAATAAATGTATTTGATGTTTATTCCAAGGCATATGTTCTTCAATAGAGGAAAGATACTTTCTCAACATGGCACTGGAGCTATTTAGGACAAAATGGAACAAAAAATCCAAAACCGGAATGACTGGATGCTCGTTTTTCTACCACATCTTACAGGGCATAGCTACTTTACAGACCTATCTTTTTAAATGCCAGCTTTGTCATTCCCAAAGAACGCTGGAAACTGTACTATGGTGAGAATGTTAAGAATTCTGTTACCATCACTTCCCCCATAGAATTATAGTTCCCAGGATTCTCTGAGGCGATGGAATGACTCCGTAAGCAGTGCAATTCTGTTGTGTAGGGAAATATGCCTCCCTCTTATTCCTTGAGTTCTTCCTCTTTCTTGTCTTTGTTTGTGTGATTTCTTTATTTCAGTTTTTGCGTGCCTTATTATTTTGCCTATGCATAATTATGTCCTTTACTTAGGATGTCTGTTATGCATCTCAACACACTCTTTTTTACAGGGTTGGGCTGCCGGGCGGAGCAGGTTATGACAGTGGAAGTGACTTCTGTTGTTGTAAAATGGCTGCCGATGGCATGTGCAGCGCTCTGTCAGTGCCACCGACTCAGTGGCCATGATGCGCACACTGCTGCAAGAGGAGGAAGTGCCACAGCTCCATCACTAGACCAACCACACCTGCCAGACCTGGTAAGGCAGCAGAGGGTGGGCGGGGAACGGGAGAGATTGAGTGGACTGGGGGTGTAACATGGTGGGGAGGGGAGGAGGAACCGGGGTCAGGGAGGAGGCGGATCTAGCAGCAATGGTACATGCCAGATCCTATCCCCTCCCTTATGAAGCTCCTCGCCCCTTTCCTCTCCTCAGAGTGATATATGCCACCAAAAGTGGTGGTGTATGTCTTAGGAGGTCCATAGGTGGCCCCAGAGCTTACTGGGAGGATAATATACATATTTTATACTTGGGATGCCCCCCTCACCAGCTGCTGGATGCAGCACACGTCTTTTTGGTGTGGCTGCATTGGCGCGGCTGGTGGGGGATGGGATTAGGCCCTTACTTTCCTAGCTTCTCTTTTCCTAGCCTACAGACAATGGTTATTCCCCATCCCCCTGGAGGCTTGAATACATTGTAAGCTACCACAGCACATACCTGCACAGAGACAGCAAAGGACCTGCATAAGTGTGGTGCCCAGTTATGAACAGATCATGGAGTTGGCACAGCAGTGATCTTCCTTATGCCAAATACACGGTCCCCAACCTATGTCGGGGATATTTTTTTCATCCACCCTACCGGTGGAAGTTTGGTTCATCAGATATCCCTGAGCAGGCTTAGGTCTGCTTCCTTGGCATGATCAAGAAAAGGACTTGGTCTGTGGCGCCTCCCTGCACAGGCAGATTCCTCCCAGCCTTTACTTGTGCCTCCTCTCATTGCACCCAGCCTTACCTCACCTCACTTCTTTGATCTTGCCACTCCATATGGCTCCTGTTGGGTTTGCTACCTGCCTGCTTATCCTCTCCAGGTAACCCCTGTAACTCTGCAATCACTTTGTGAATTTTCTTTCCTGGAGTAGAGCCTGATAATAGGGCACTTACAGCCCAGTCCTACTTAACTCTTGTGCAGTGATGTAGCGACGCTGGCACAGGCTGCACTGCATCTTGTGGTGGAGTTTTGCATGCATGAGATCAACAGTGCATGATCCGCCAACACAGATCAACGCAGACGTGCGCCAGCTATAGAGCTCACAGAGGCCTGAGTTGACCTGTTGCACATGCTGGGACTTACCCCCGGACAAGGGGACAAATGTCCCCTTACCCTGAGGAGATGATCTCATGCCCCTCCCAGGCCCTATCTGCCCACCCTCACCCGTTGCTGCCCCACTCCATTCAGCACAACTTACGGTACCACCCCCACTGTAACAACGCCTCTGCACCCACAGTCCTCCTCCTGCCCAGGCTCGTTTGCGCCTGGTCTCAGGGAGCTCCTCACTCACCGACTGCCTCTCAGGTACTAAGCCCCCTCATCGGCTTCCTTTGACCCCTTTTAAGGCTGCCTGACCCTGCGGCTCCACCCCCTTCCCTGGCTTTGTCCTCCTCTCATGTCAGGGGCGAGATCCTGCCAGTACTTGGAGGGCTCAGGCTTGGCTCGGCAGGGGTTAGAGGAGGCGGCTTTGGCCCCGCCGGGGGTTCTGCAGACGCTAGCTGGAGCGGTCGCCCTGGAGGGGTCCCTGCAGTGGGAACATGGGGTGACGGTGCCACCAGCGACGATGCCCTGGAGGGGCACGGTGGAGGTGAGTCGGGGGTGATGGAGGCAGCAGATTCCTGACAGAGGGATATGCCTCAGAACATAAGAACATAAGAAGAGCCCTGCTGGATCAGGCCAAAAGCCCATCTAGTCCAGCTTCCTGTATCACACAGTGGCCCCACCCGATGCCTCAGTCAGGTTCACGGGCTGTGCGCCTTGCTCCCTCCCCATATCTCCACCTAGCGACCACCACACCACTGTGGGCCACCATAGGTCCACAATGGTACGAGACCAATTCCTTTGGTTACAGAAGTACATCCTCTCCTTAACGCACAGGACCTTGCATATTAAAATCCTATAACGGAGAAAAACCCTACGTTGCCTCCCTCATTATCAAATTATGTCACAATTATTTTTAAAATAAAAGAGAATTTGTGCTCCTTCAGCGTTTCTTATTCTGCTACTTCCCAGTGAGACATGATTGGGTTGCTAATATTTAGAGCTGGGAGAAGTAAACCAGGTTCATTTCTCCTTCTTCCCACTGTTTTAGAACTAACCCCTATCCTGTCTGATGATAGAAGTGGCAACCTTTGTGCACAGATGTGCATGCATAGACACATACACACACATTTTTCCTTCATTTGCCTTGGAGGATTGAAGAGCAGGCAAATAAGCCAGATGTATCACACTATTGGTAAGAGAAAAGGGGGGCGGGAGAGACTGTCACTTTTTTCTCACCCCCTTAGCTCACCCACTCGCCCAATAACTTTTCACTTTTTTTAGATCAGTTGTGCATGTCCCTTAGAGATGCACAAGGCACCCACCCTTTCTTACACCTTAGCAATGCCTGTCTAATCAAGGCAATGAAATACAAATGGTTTTAAAAAAATATGTACATTCGGTATTCTAAGCAGAATGTGCCTTGCTAAATTGACATATTACCAGACATCCTCTCCTTTAAAACAGAGACAAATTATTTCCTTCCTCAGCAGCTGTATTCTTCAGCACACAAAAGGATCTTTTCAGGAATCATTGTTATTGTGGTCAAAAGAGAGAAGGAGAAAAGGGAGAGAATCAGTGAGCAGTCTTTTAGATGGTTTAGATCCATCCAAGAATGTCAACTCAAGGTTATTAAAGCAAGGAGCCAACTCTTCCTCAGCAGGGCTCATCCATCCACAAGGTGGGCTGGGGTGGTCGCTTCAGGCAGTCGTTTGGCAAGGGTTAGGTTTGGCAAGGGGTGCCCACCACCTTCTGCCCATTTGCTGCCATTGCTCCTCCTCTTCCTCCTTCAGGATGTGTGAAGGAGAGTGCTGTGCTTGAGTGCTGGAGATGCAGTAGACCTACCTCTCCACCATACTTCCTCTTCCGTCCCACCCCCTCTTCCTTTTCAATTCAGAGCAGTGGTGCTAAAATTGTCAAGGCACACCATCAGTTTTTTTTATGGATATACGGTATTTTATTTAAAAGACAAGTACTAAGATTGTGTTTGAAGTTCAATAATTTTAATCATTGTGTTGATGATGTGTTAAGTGTTTCCATTTCAGTCCCCTATTAGTTCTGATTTCTGTCAGCTCATCTTCTTCTGCAATACAGGTGTCCCCCTCTGAATAACATTCTGCCTAATGACTGTCTGGATATACGACGGCAGTCCCACATGTGGCCCGTCATTGGGCCCTATCTTCGGAAAAGTTAAGTGACACTGGGCACAATCCAAACCTACTTAGGCCGCCGTTGTAATCAGCGGCCCAGCGTAAACGGGAGGCCCCAGAACAGAAAGGGGATTGAAATCCCCTTTGAATTCCCCTTTTGGAGGGGATTTGAATCCCCTTTCCATTCTGGGGCCTCCCGTTTTCGCTGGGCTGCTGGTTACAACGGCGGCCTAAGTAGATTTGGATTGCGCCCACTATCCCTACCTTTGCAAGTGTGGAAGTTTGATGCCTCTCTGAAGGCCTGTTCCAGGTCGCACGCCACTTCAGAGGCCTGTTCCTGGCCTCTGCGGGTCTCAGAATCACCCACAGAGGCCAGAAACAGGCCTCCCGAGGGGCGTGCGACCCAGAACAGGCCTTCGTGGAGGCATCAAACTTCCACACTTGCAAAGGTAGGGATAGTGTCACTTAATGACGGGGCCACTGTTGTTAAGCGGAGGACACCTGTAGTTAATTCTGCTGACTCACACACGAAACACAAATGGATCTCTCACCGCCTCCAGAAGGGCTGGACGATGGTGCCGCTGTGACAGGGCGCTGTGCAAGAACGGCCCTGTGACCCAGTGGCGTAGCAAAGGGGGGTGCGGTGACCCAGGTACTACACCTCAGGGGGGTTAGAGGGGGGTGCCAGAAGCCTCTTCTAGCACTTCACTGGCACCTCCGTTTATCTAGCACCAAACAGCTGATCAGTGCCATGCAATTGCATAGCGCCAGTCAGCTGTTTGGTGCTAGATAAGCGCCGGGGGGACGGACTCCAGGGGGGTGCCAGAAGCCTCATCTAGTACCCCCTGCTTATTCCCAAAGCCAACAAGTAAAACAAAACATAACTTGGAAACAACATTTATTTCATGATCCCCATCTTGCTGCTATTTAGAAAATAAAATAAGCATGACACAGGACCAAACATATACTTAACAAAACGTCTATAGTGTACTTCTAGTAACAGCTAAATCCCTTTGAAAGCCATGGGACTAAATTTAGGGGTGACTGTCTTGTTCCATTTTTTTCCAGTGGGATTTAGTGAAGACTAATTTTAGGTGGCTCAGGGTGAGAATGTTTGTGACCATAAACACATTGGATATAATTTTTCCTTCCCCCGTTGCCTCTCTTCCTTTTGCACATTATGTGAAAATGCCATTATGTCGCTCTGCAAAACCAAACATTCAAATGTTCAAAATTGCTAGATTTACAATTGCTCATCAAAGCTTTATTCTGTGCATCCGGCAAGCGCAGGAGGCCTGTCGATGGTATGTGATGGGTTTAGAATGTACTATAATGAATATGCACCAATGGGCAGAATTAAAGCGGCAGCTACAAACTTGGCAATCGGTGACTTTCATCTGCTTGCTTTTGCAATGCAAATTACAAATCTGTCATATGTCCCTTTTGTCCTTATATACACAACAGCGCAATCCTGTGTAACTTTGCACCGGTGTAACAGTAGATGCACCGGTGTAAGTGCACTTATGCCGGTGTAAGTGTACTTACACCGGTGCATCTACTGTTACACCGGTGCAAAGTTACACAGGATTGTGCTGCAAGACTGTGACCCACACAGATCTCGAATTTGCAAGACATCAACAAAAGTTTGCTATGGAAAGAAAGTGGAGTGATCCACCCAGTTGCGTCGCAACGACGCGCGTCACCCCAGAGCGGGGGCGCGCGTCGCCCTTAAGGGGGAGGCTCCGCCCTCGCGCGTGACATCACGCGCAGGAGCAGAGCGCCCTCCCCGCTCCGTTTTCGGCTCATTTTGGAGCCAAACGGACACAGGGGAGGACGGGCGGGCCCACCGCCAGCTCTAAACTGTAAGTGGGGGGTGATCGCGCGTCAACCCTAGACGCGCGACACCCCCCGGCGGCCCGCCCCCCCCGCTTCCCCCCGTCGACGCCAGTGGATCCACCCTGCTTCAGGAAGACCAGAAGGCATGAAGCCAGTTGGAGGATGGGGTTGTGGCACTCTGTGTCAAGTGCAGAACTATGGTCACACCCAAAGTTCAAACTGTCCCAAGTGAGGAGCTCGCTCGCTGTTCACGACACCTCTGATAACATCTGCTTGGCTGTGCTCCATAAACCAGGAGTAACAGGCTAGTCTGAGCTGAGAGGCAGCATATATATCTGTATGAAATATTTATTGTATATCATTACACCCTCGAACTCCTCCACGGTCTCACTGAATAAGTACACCATCTGACCTCAAATAATTTGCATTTTCACTGTTGCCCTTCTAAGCAGCCAGCCAAAAGGCTGTTGAGCTATTGACCAGGGTTGGTTAATAAGAGAGCTGAATCCTTTCAAATTGCACAACAGAACTGCACCATGTGCCAATTCTGATACTGTAGCAGAGATAGATTAAAGACTGTTGTCTCAGGCATCAAAAGAAATTTGGTGTAAACCTTAACCCTGGCTAGTCAGGTCCCTTTAAAATATTCTATAAGACATGGTCTGTGTCCCGCTTTCCCCCCTGACTGCGCTGTCTGACTACAGCTGCTGCTCTGCCTGCACTATCCTGCTAGGGAAATTGGATGCAGCTATGCATTGCATGATGGGACTATTGTCTAATGCAGTGCAAAGAGCTAAACAGATCTGATTGCATAAAGATCTTTCTCTCTGTAATCATCAGGGACCTACATTCCTTAGCTTGCCTGAGAGGATACTGCTTTTAATGGCAATCCTTGGAATTTTAGAACATGGAGATCCTGCCAACCGGATAATGAAGGGCCTTGCTTGCTCCCAGAAAAGCATGGGATTGACTGACATGCACATAGCAATTTCACTCACACTAAACTGATGACCATCACCCTATTTCACACTTAGCCACAGAACCTGGTAGAGAGGTGAGACGAGATATGGAACTGAAAAGGAATATGCCAGAAGAGGCACACTTTGATATTTCATTCTGTCGCACTCGTCACTGCACTTTGCCAACCATATTTCCTTGTATTCCAGCAGTTTCACACTGTCCATTGCTCAACAGCACATCCATCTCATTCTTCAGCAGGTGTCACTAGGGTTGTGACACCCAAGGCGAGATCTCATGGTGTCAACCCCTTGGGCTTCCTCTCATACAGATCACATGATGTGGAGGCTTCCTGGGAAATGCGATCCCTGCGCGAGCCATGGCGGGGATCAGTAAAACCCCGTTTTCTACCAGTGGTGTGTTTTCGCAATGATGTCACCCCTCCCAGGGGTGACACTCGGGGTTGTCCACCCTCCCCCCAGTGACACCCCTGTTCTTCAGTTTCTCCAACTTCAAAGCTGCAAGTGACCCTTCATTACTGAACGCTTATCATGGACTCCATTGGGGCTATCTCAGGATAGCATTGGACATGTGTGCAGCCCATTTATGAGATGAGACTGTAGCTCAATGGTAGAGCACTTGCTGCTTTGCATGTGGACGGTCCAAGGTTCAATCCCTGACATCTTCAGGTAGGGCTGGAAAGGATTCCTGCCTGAAACTCTGGAGAGCCACTTCTAGTCAATGTAGGCAAACTTGAGCCCAACGGACTACTGGTCTGTATAGGGCAATTTCACATACTCTCTACAAGGCACATACTCACTACAAGGCAGTATCATATGATCACCCTGCCCAAATAGGTGGGGTCTTGCATGTGTGGTGGAGAAAAAAAGGACTTTGGCATGGTAAGCGCATGTCTGAGGCTGTGATTCAGCATATTCTCTCATTGCGGCAGTATGCTAATCTCGAGAAAATTCAAATGAAGTGCTTTCTGTGTGGCTGGCTTGCTACATATGCAGGGTTTGGTCTAGGAATGGCAATTCTTCCGTCATGGATCAGTACATAAAAGCATTGCTTGGCTGAGGAATCAGGGTGACTTTCAAGGTCTGATAACTCACGAATCACTAGGATTAAAAACTGAACATTGCTTATGCTGTGTGCCACTGGAAATTTAAGGATCTCTGCCTTCCAGTAATATATAGCCTGCACTACTCATTCTAGCAGGGCACATTATTTAGGACTGCAACATCAACTTTCTTCCTTGCCAATTTCAGCTTCTGTGTGCTTTCAGGAATCATAGTTCTGAAAACAGAAACTAAAGTGGTCTGTCATTAATAGGTCTGGAGTGATAACTGTACTGTATAATATTATATACACACACAGCACGTGTGTGTGTGTGTGTGTGTGTGTGTGTGTGTGTGTGTGTGTGTGTGTGTGTGTGTGTGTGTGTAATGATGATGGCAAAAGTACAGAATGACAAGCAAAAAAATGGAGAGGGGAAATCAGGGTATCCTAAGTTACAGCAGAAGATAAAAGGGTGGGCCCCATTTCAATAGAGTGTTGATCAGTTCATGTAACAAAGAAATACAAATTACGTAATTATAACAAAAATATTAAATGTGGGTTGGATCTAGACTTATCCAATGTGCCATATCCAATGGAAGCTTTGCCTTCTCATTTTTCCATGACAGATTCCCATGCCACATCACAAACTGCTTTTCAAACGCTCCTTGAATCTATCAGGCAAAAGGAAGAAGTCAAAGATACCTACAGCCATACTGAGGTACATCTTTGGATCTAAGCCTGTGAGTCCAAGAAACTCCTGAAAATACAGTGGACCCTTTTTATTCTCAGGTTCGGAACCCACAGATTTGTTACACCCCGGACCCGCGAATGTCTGCGCTAAAATATGTTAAAAGGGGGGGGGAATGCCCCCAAAGCATCGTTTTACCTTTAAATATGCACCCTGGGACAAGGCTGGGGGGGGGAAAGAACCTTTGCGCGAACCACAAGTGGGTTGTGAAGCTTCAAGAAGCCTTGTGGAGGCTTGAAAACGCCGCGATTTTACTATTTAAAGGTAAAATGGCGCTTGGGGGGGCTATTTTCCCTTTTTACAGGGTTTTGAAAGCGGACTCTAGTTTCTTCGCTATCTGCGTGGGGTGGTGGTGTCCGGAATGGTATGCAATTTACCCACGGAGTAAGTGGTGCCGTTGCCAAAGCCTTTGCCGCTCACTTTGCCACTAGGCAAAGCCCGGTAAGTTCTGTGCCGGGTGGCAGGAGGATGTGTGGAGGGCGGGCCAGGGTGTCAGGGGAGGGGCCGATTGGTTGGCAGGCCAGGAACGGAGATATCAGAGGTGCGCTCCGCTAACCCCCGTTCCGGGCCTGGCCAGCCTTACATGGCCTCACCCGGATTTGCGCTGACCATTTTGCCAGCGCACATCTGAGGAGGCCCATAGGAGCCACTGGGGCTCTCCCCAAATGGCCCTTTCCCTCCAAGTGTGCCCCAGCTCTGCCGGCGTGGGCCCAAACCTGTGCAGAATCCAGCGCAGAGCACTTAGCACGCTGCGGTGGATTTTAGGCAGGACTGGACTGCCTATTAACCTAACATTAGGTTAGTAGGTGTCATAAACTTCTGAGATAAAGGTGTCATAAACAGAGGTTAAAAAACGTTTCTTTTGTTGTGTGTATGAAGATGGTTAGAATTCAAACTTGAAAATTCCTGCAGAATTCAAACTTGAAAGCCTGACACGAGGCTGCTCGGAGCTGTGCCAGCCATTTAGTTCTGCAGGACGCTGTCGCCCACGAGCAGCCTCCAAGGCTCGGCACTGGTGGCAGCAGCTCGCAAAATGGTGGAGCAGCTGCAGCGCCAGCAGCCCAGGTCTTACGCTAGAGCAGGGGTGGCCAACCTTTCAACATGACTGCTCGTGGACCTTTAATGGTTGTATAGGTGAGGAGGGCATTTCAGCAGGTGCAGTTGCTTGAGCAGCACTATCAGCACTTGCAGCCGCCAAGATTCTTCCTTCTACACAACTCTTAAGAACGCAGAGGCCCTCATGGTGGAAGGTTGGCCACCCCGGTGCTAGAGGACTGTGAGATCCGCCAGGGTAAGACCCAGATAAGATTGGGCTGTTAATGATTGAAAGCAAGATCAGATTTGGCCCTTGACATCTCTTCTGTGAATAACACGGGAACAAAGTGTACCAGTCCTTTAAAAAATCTGCCTGCATACCACTTGCCAGGTGCAAGTATCTTGTTGGCTGTGTGCTCCCTGAGGCATCTGGTGGGGCCACTGTGTGATACAGGAAGCTGGGCTAGATGGGCCTTTGGCCTGATCCAGCAGGGCTCTTCTTATGTTCTTATGTTCTTATACAATTTTGTTTTTATTGTATTGTACAGTATTTATTGTATAGTATTAAACAAACACTTTGCATTTGTCTCAACCAGAAAATTCCAAAATAATGAAGTTCTCCAAGAAGAAGTCCCAAAACAAATAGTCTGTTGCTGTTACAATTCATAGTAAAGGTTACTAGTGTTTATCACTATCATTATATCCTAGTCAGGACCAGTCCAAGATCTCCTGATGCCAAATACTGCCCCCTTACGTGATGATGTGCCAGCCTCTGCTCTTCCCACTCTCCAATGTTCTCGCTCAGCACTCACCTCCCTTCCACATTTCCTCTTTCTCTCTGTCCCTTCTCAATCCAGGGAGCAGAAGGAGAAGGAGGCGCAGAGGAGACAAATAGGCAGAGATAGGCGCCCCCACCAATCTGCTGCCTGAGGCAATCACTTCAGCTGGCCTCATGGATGGGTCGGCCCTGACCCTAGTTACAGTGAGGATATTCACTGGAAAGAGACTCCTTATCAATCCTTGTTCAGAGGGGGAAAAAAATTCTTGTTAACAGCTGCGAATGCGCATTTTGCCCCAAGTGAAGCAAACCGCATGTTAAAATATGTTGATACGAATTTAGCCGCAGAGATCTATTAATCTGCTTGAGCAGCCCCAGCCAGCAATAAATCCTAGATCAGCCAATTCTACCTATTTAGGCAACACATTGTACTGTATTATACTTTATAATGCATGCTCTTACTACAGACTTTTCATCTGTTCTATTGCATTTTGACTCTTATCGTGCTGCAAAGCACACATTTTGTCACTAGAGCATCTTGTCCCATGCCAGGACATGATAAAGGCCCTTTGCAAGACCTAAGCAGCTAGAACAAACCAGAACTTTCTGCAAGCAACCTGATTCTTTGAAAGCTAGTTATAATACCGTATTTCTTCGATTCTAAGACGCACGTTTTTTCTAAATTTAGCAATTCAAAAAAGGGGTGCATCTTAGAATCGATGATGTGAAAATTGCACCCCCAAAACGCCCCTTCTTACTTACTGGGGCTGGTGGGGGGCTTTGCGGAGGCCTGCGCGACCCTCTGCAGGCCTCCCTGATCTCCAGTTCGGCAAAAAACAGCAGTTTTTGGCCAATTTCGGTTTTTGCGAAAACCGGAAGTGCCCGAAAATAGCCGTTTTTCACCGAACTGAAGATCGGGGACGCCTGCAGAGGGTCACACAGGCCTCCCCGAAGCCCCCACAAGCCATGGTAATAAGGGATACAATTTGTAAGTTTTGGGGGTACAATTTGCACATATATCCTGGGGGATTTTTTTTCCCTGCTGGTGGTAACGAAATTAAAGGTACACCTTAGAATTGATGGCGCCTTAGAATGGATGAAATACGGTAATACACCAGAAAGAGCTAGGCTGTTAAACTGGAGATGCTTCCTGTACTGGAAATTCTGGAAATTCTTCCTAGAAGGAAGATAGTGGTCTGTTGTTGCTGTATGCAGGCAAAGAAACTGAACATTAAACTCTGCATGCGTTAAGACTATTCTGCATCTCAAGTCTCCTTTGAAAGGGTCCCTGGCCCTCAAGCTACTTGTCAAGTTTGTCACGGTCCTTGTGGTGACCTAGTCCTCAACTCCCCATTTGTGATGTGATGGGGAGAAAAAAGCCATCAGAGCATCAGCTGGAAGTGCCCATTACTGGTGGAGGCCCCACATATTGTGAGTTCTTCCACAGGAGCATTTATGTCGCTGTAAGAACAGGGATGCCTGATCTGGGCCCTTCGCCAGAAGGAGGGATTGGTGAGGCATGAGTGGCATGTCACACTGGGTGTAAAAGCCCAGAATTGTGGTGATGATGAGAGATAGTAGATAGGAGAGATGAGAATCCTGTTGAGTGTTGGGCTGATGGAGGTCCCTAAAGATGACGAGGAGGAAGACCTGGGTGATATCTTTAACCCCTCCTCCCTTCGTAGCACCTGACCTGAGGCACTGGGGTTCACGGACAAGTCCTTCAGTGAGAACATCTCAAGAAGGTACCTTTATCCACTTGGATGCTAGATCAGTGGCGTCACTAGGGGGCACGGGGTGTGTGGACCGCACTGGGTGTCACCCTCAGGGGTGTGTGTGTGACACCACTAGTGGCCAAAATTGTGGAAACCTTTTGGAAAATTTGTATTTATGAATAATACCATAAAGTTGTATATCATTGGAAAGGTAATTTAATACAGAATGGAATGAAACAAACTGTGTTGAATTATCTGTATTCTAAAAGTTATGGCCAAATAACCGGAAAAGGAAAACACAACTGTCTTATGTAACAAAAAGTGGATTTCCTTAACTCAAAACTGACCAATGAGACTGATTATTCCGAGAGCCAATGAGGTGTTATTATGACACAGCATGGAATCAATAAGGTGCTAGTATGAGTCACCTCTCATTTCTACGTATCAGAAGTAATACCAGAACTCTTCTTCAGTTGTGTGTGTGTCATCAAGTTGGCCACTGGTTTTTTGTTGGTTACTAATTTGTTAGGTAACACCATGAGTTACTGCACCAGGTGATACGAACCCTAGTGACACCACTGGCTAGAGTCACCCCCCTTTCGGCCTTGTGACCATCTCGGATCCCCCATGAGGAATTACACAGCTTTATGCTACTGCACTTCCAAGAGTTTAGCTTCTGTGCAGGTTAATTCAAGTACTATAAGACCTGAATTACTAGAACAGTTTCTTGTATAAACATTATTCCTTAATTGAGCTGGAATCCTCAACTCACTTACTAGGGAGTAAGTCCTACTGAATGCAGTGGGACATACTTCCAAGAAAACATGCAGGGGATCACACTGCATGTCTTGATGCTAAAGAGCTAAAATGGAAGATTTTTTCATGTCGTTTTTCCCCCAAGTAAGGCAAAAAGCTCTCAAACGTTGCTTGAGCATCTGCAAGTGAAATGAATATTAAGATGTAGGTCACTTAGCTATCACTCGCCACAGGTCAGGCAAGGTAGAAAGGGATGCTGCAAGACTCCATAGTACTCTTTTATGATGTACAATGGTGGTACCCCAAGGAAGTAATAGCGTGGGGAAAAGAGCTGGCCTTGTAAGGTGAGTGGGGGAAGGAACTATTGCACCTATGCCTCCTTTCTTCTCCCCAAATGTCCCCTATCCCAGGGCCAGAACTGGTATTTTATGTTGCCACCTCAAAGACAAAAAGCCGGAGGGCCATTGCCCTTGAAAGCCTCCCTTCCAACTACATGGAGAAACCCCGAAATCCTCCAAAGTCTATACAGTAATCATGTGTACCCAAGGATCCTGGAGGACTAGGGCAAAGCTCTGACTGAGTTTCACAGTCAGCAGGCAGGTGAACAGTTAAAACACAAGAAGAGTTTATTAGAGGAGGTAGGGTAGAATAATACAGGAAAGAAGAGAGAGAAAAAACAGGCATACAAATGGCTTGAGGATTGGAAATACCCAGGAGTGGACCTTAGCAAAACGTACAGCAGGCAAGCAGAAGCTTTAAAAAGTAAGCAAAATAATTCCCTTATGCATCTAGCTCATTGTCTGCACTTACTCTAGGCACCAGATTTCCAGACTCCATTTCACCTTGCCAAACCTCTGGGAGGTGAGTGCATCTAGCCATGCACAGAAACTCTCTCTGAGGGAACCAAGTCAGAACACACATGAGCATCCTTGGGCTTGATCTTAAGTAAACGTTGCTGAATGAGGTCATTGCTCCATTTGATTGGATGTTTTACAACAACCTGGTCATCCCACCCCACCCAAACTAATCAGGTGGGCTTGGATGCCCATTGGTGGGCATGAGCTAGGGTGGTTGTCCTTTGAGACCCAAGTGATGAAGATGGTCAATCCACAAAATGATTTGTCTGCCTGGCCATGCAGCCTTTCTGTCATGGTGATGATCTTTGGATGTCTCTGTGAAGCCTCTTCCCTAGTGAACGTTATACTGGGGCTTCCCTAGAGGGAAGCAGATAGGGAAACGAGGGGAGCAAGGGGAACTCAATCATCACACCCTGTAACCTCAAATTCGATTTGTATCTTGAAATCAAGGGATGCACCTATATACGATATAGGGTGCTCTAGAATAGTATACCAATATAACTTTAAGAACGGATAAGCCTCCTCCTCTCTCCACTTACATCCAACACAACCAGAAAACAATCAGGTTCCTCACTTTTATTCCTCCCCTACATCTGATATCACATGATACCCTTTCCTATTGCACCATGCAAATTCAGAAAATATGTTCCATGAAAGCCATTCCAGCATGGATCATTTCTGTGTCTGAAGCCCTGGACCATGTGGGATAAAGAGACATGCCATTGACTCCTCTTAAATGACCACGAGGTTTCTGATGTTACACGAACAGTACGGGAAGAAGTTACATTGTAGCATCTCCCACGCTGCTGGAGTAACATCAGAACAGGCCCATTTAACTGTAACAATGGGATTTTTTTTATTTTTATGATAAAAAAACCCAACCTACCTATCTACATATATAAATCCAGGGATAGCTCAATGTGATCCACTGCTTAACTTGAAGTCTCTGCTGACACCACCCTGACCTGCCACCATGTCCCCCCCCCCCCCGAAACCATGTAGAAGGCGGCGATCCAGCTCCTACATTCTCATGTTGCTGCTTCCTTATGCGGTCCCTTTAAGCAAAACAGGAAGTGTGGAGCATGAGGAGGTTTTTATTAGAGGAGGAAGCCAATTAGAAGGAGGCTATCCAGCCCCCTAATTGGCTTCCTGCTCACTTTTAGAAAGCAGAAAGCTGTTTGGAGCAGCTCCACCTACAACAGGCTGGAGGGAAGTGACGACAGACTTAATAACGGGAAGAGCACCCTGCGTCTTGTTTGCTGCTTCCTGCATCCCACCACTTGATGCAAGTGGTATCATTTGCGTCATGCAAGAGACAGCTATGATGCTACATTAGAATGGGTGTGTTTTCAGCCTCCACCAGGGAAGATGCCAACTGTGGATGAAGGAACATGAACAAAATAACAGATAGCAATAATGTCTTGATTGGTACACCATCAGGTATATGAACTAGGATTATCATTGTTCCCAGAAGACAAATATTTCTAACCATTTTTATTTTCATAAAACAAGTCATTTACATCTATACAATTTTTTTTGTTACATTGACTACTGACTAAGTCTACGGTTGAAATAAACAACACTTGCCAAACGGGCTGCAGAGGAAACCCCACCCCTCAAATTTCCCAAGCCTGTTTGACTTAAACCTGTCAGAAGACAACCCAACTGTAAGTCCATGTTGTGGAGATGGTTCACTATGTACCATAATAGAGATTAACCGCCATGACGAAGGGCTTGTTTGATTATTTTAACATTCCTGGCAACATTGGTAGTATATCAACAGTAAACCCACAATGGTTAAAAACGATTGCGAAGTGGATATTGGAGAGACGTTGCAGGCATTTGGTATTGGAGCTGCCACCTCTTAGCCCAGATGGCAGATGCTGCCTTTTAAATATTCAGTAGTTGTCTTGAGACGTAAGTGGAAACAACACTATTTGGTATTCCAGGTGAAAGATGGGCAGCCCACTCCTGCCTAAGATCCGCCACAGCACGCTAAGTGTGCTGCGCCAGATCCTGTGCAGGATTGGGCCCATGCTGACGGAGCTGGGGCACACCTTGGGAGAAAGGGACGTTCATCGCTTTTCCCCGGTGTAAGCCCCAGCGGCCTCAATGGGCCTCCTCGGATGTGCACCAGCTATCTTGCTAGGCAACATCTGAGGGGCCAGTGTAAGGCCGGCCCTGCCCAGGAAGGGGCGTTGGATACTGGCGGAGTGCGCCACTGATATCCCCACCCCTAGCCTGGCCATCTAATCGCCCCCCGTGACCCCGGCCCGCTCTCCCCACGTCCTCCCACCACCAACCTGTGTCCAGCGGCTGGGTCCTCGGCGCCGCTTACTCCGCAGGTGCCGCAAACGTGCCTTATGGCACGTTTTGCGATACTCTGAACCAGCAGAGCACTCACTCCGCCGGCACAGTGCTATGCTGGATTGCGCCGTAAATTAGGAAAATAATAAGAGAATTACTGAATCAGAATTCACTGAATTCACTTTCTCAAGGTGGCCAACCAGATTTCTTTGGAAAGCCCAGTAGGCAAATAGCCCTCTTCCATCATTGCTCCCCTGCAACTGGTACTCAGAACCATATTACTTTCTTGGAAACTAGGGGGAGCATATAGCTAATATAACTAATAGCCATTGATAGATTTATACTCTATGAATTTATTTAATCCTCTTTTAATATCATCTAGGCTAGTGGCCACCACCACCTCTTATGGAAGTGAATATCCGCTATATGAAAAAGTGGATATGTTTGTTCGTCCTGAATCACCTGCCAGTCAGTTTAATTAGATGCCCCTGGGTACTAGCATCATGGGAGAGGGGGAACACACAGAACCTCCATCCATTTCCTTCACATCCTGTATAATTCTAGAAACCTCTATTATGTTCCTTCTTATCTAAGGCCCCAAATGTTGCAGTCTTTCCCACGAGAGAAGGTGCTCCAGCCGCCTCTCAGTCATTTTGGTCACCCTTTCCTGAACGTTTTCCAGCTCTACAATATCCTTTTTGAGATTATCTGGACAACCAGAACTGTACAGGATGTAGTATATGAAGAGTGGCTTTCCCTCTTCGCACGGAATTAGTTTTTCTGATCCTTGCATCATCACCTACCTCAATCGACCTGTGTGGAACAAGGACCCTCTTATAGCTACACCTGCCCTAGTGGGGTCCTCGTTGGCTCATTCGCTATCCATTGTGCCTCACACCACAATCCTATGTGTGTCTACTCAGAAGCAGCAGCGGAACTACGGTGGAGCGCGTGGAGCAGGAGCTCCAGGCGCTCGCTTGCGGGCGGGGGGCGCGATCAGGGAACTCACCCTCGGAAGAGCGGCGTTGTCTCGGCCCTCCCACCCTCCTTGGAGCTGGTTAGGCTCAGAAATGAGCGAAAAACGGGCAGGGGGGCGCATCGACGTGACGCGAGGGCGCATCGACGTGACGTGCCGCAGGCCCCGCCCCACGCACCCTGGCGCCCTCCCGGCGCCTGTCATCTCTGCTCAGAAGTAAGTCTCACTGTGTTCAATAGGGCTTACTCCCAGGAAAATGTGTATAGTCTTGAAGTCTTAGTGAGCCGCAGGTCCTGACAAACTGCTGCTCATTCACCTACATCTCAGGTGATTCTGTTACTGATTCTTCTTATAACGTATCAGTGGAACCTCCAGCTTTTGGGGCAGCCTGAGGCAAAAAGCCTGCCCTCTCCCCCATGTGCAATCCCCCATGGTTTGGAAAGCATATATGTGCACCGGCTACTTTCTTGGTGTCCAGGAAATGTCCAGACAGACACAAGTCCTCCTTCCTGCCATCACTTATGGCGGTGGCGGTGAAAGAGGACTCTCGCCTGTCCACCGCTCAACTCCCAGTTAGCTTTCCTAGCTGAGCACCATTCAAAGTGTTCAGCTTGGAAAGCTAGCCAGGAATTGGACAGTGAGCAACCAGGCCCCTGACCCAGCAGGCTCCACCTGTAGATCTTCCGTCTTTCAGCAGATGGAAGAAGGGGCTTTCTCTCCATGCTGGTTTCTGGGGGGAATGTGTGTCTTACTGCCCCCATCCACCCCACCCCCACATGCTTGAGTTCCTCTAAGGATAAGGTCAGCCTGTTTGATCAGAACCAGTGTCTGATTCATTTCCAGGATCTGGCCCTGTAAATTCAAATGCTGAAACTTGCACTGGGTTTGTGAGTGTCACCATGTTGCTAGAAAATGGGTTTTCATTAGCTTGCACTTTGCTAATTCACAGCTTGTTCTCACAGCTCTCTGTCAGCTACAATCATCTTTTTTTTTTATTTTCACTCAGAGAGAGATTACGCAAAAGTCAGATAAGGTTGCCGACGTCCCCTTTTGAAAGGCACAGCGGTGGCAAACAAACGTTCGGCTTTGATTTTGTGCAATTCACTTGTTTTGTGAAAGAAAAATATGCTAACAATTATATCCATTTTAGACATAATTAAACAATAACCAATTAACTAAGAATTTCTTTTCATCTTTGGAGGCTGCCTAATGGAACTAAGCAAATTATCTGACACGAGCACTGAAAAAGGAAGAGAATTGTTTGTAGAAACAACCATTCTTTACCTTCTTGTATTGAAGGAAAGAAAACACAGGTGCAGATTTCTTGTTCATGCAAAATATCCATGTTCAGCTGGAGTCAGGGAGAGTGAACTGTCTTGGGGTAGAGTTGCCCACAGCTGCTGCTTTTGACAGGTGCTCCTGCAGTAGGCAAACATTTGCCACGTGCAGGGCCCTGGCTGGACAAGTTAGTACTGCTGAGATCCAGATCTCGGTACAGGTTGATTACCCCTTATCCCAGGGGTGGCCAACCTTCCACCATGAGGGCCTCTGCATTCTTAAGAGTTGCGTAGAAGACAGAATCTTGGCAGGTGCAAGTGCTGATGGCGCTGCTAAAGCAGCTGCACCTGCTGAAATGCCCTCATCTATACAATCATTAAAGGGCCAACATTCATGTTGAAAGGTTGACCACCACTGCATGAAATCCAGACTATTCCGAAATCCAGACATTTTGGGGGCTATGACTTGATATCTCATTACAGTATATTTATGCAAAGATTCCAAAATCCAGACAAATTCGAAATCCAGACAACTTCCCGTCCCACATCCATCTGCCACTTGTCTCCACTGCTCCTCATCACCCCATTCCCTGAATCAGAAAAGGAAGATAGAGCAGACAGTGAAGGGCTAGAGCAGGAGTGGCCAACCTTTCAACATAAATGCTCCTGGCCCTTTAATGGTTGTCTAGGTGAGGGCATTTCAGCAGGTGCAGCTGCTTTAGCAGCACCATCATCAGCAGTTGCAGCTGCCAAGATTCTGTCTTCTACACAATTCTTAAGAACACAGAAGCCCTAATGGTGGAACTCTTAAGAACGCAGAGGCCCTCATGGTGGCCCTCATAGTGGAAGGTTGGCCACCCCTGGGCTAGAGCATCTCTCTCCTTTCCTCTACACATTCTCTTCTGCTCCATCCTCTTCTCCCTTCTGTAATTCAGGGAGTGGATCAGAGGATGGCACATCTCCAGGTAAGCAGTGGCATAGTGACACTGCCCCCTACTTGGGGCAGCGCCACGTTCTGATGCCCCCCAGTCAGTGCGTGACGTCACCTGGAGGTCACGCCCCCTGGGCGATGTCACGTGACCTGGAAAAAAGGCCCCAGCGAGGGCCTGGAACGCCTCCCAGGCCTCGGCAGCCTCTGTCAGGGACGCTGGCGAAGCCGGGGGGCATTAAGGGAAGAAGCCGCTGTTGCCAGGAATGGGAGTCGCCACCACGTAACAGTGGCTGGGCCAGGGGGGCATTAAGAAGGGGGCAGCAGCACTCACCCAGTGGGCAGCGGCGGCTCCCGTTCCCGGCGGCGGCTTCCTGATGCCCCCCTAGCCTTGGCAGGCAGCAGCTTCCAAGCAGCCGGGGGCATCAGCGGTGGTGGCTCCGGGCCATTCGCGCCGCTTTTAATTTCTTTTTCCTTTTTTTTCTTTCCTGGGCCTCGATGCTGCCTTCGCCCTTCCTCTGTGACTGGCTGCCGAGGCCTGGGGAGGCGTTTCCCCACCCAGCTTACTTGGCCCTTACTGGGAATGGCTCCCAGGCCTCAGCAGCCAGGCAGAGAGGAGGGGCGGACAGCGGAGGTGGCGCCGAGACCCTGGAAAGAAAAAAAAAAGGAAAGAAAAATTTAAAAGTGGCATGAACGGCCCAGAGCCGCTGCAGCTGATGCCCTCCGGCCCTACTGCCTGGGAGCGGACCGCCCCCCGTTCCTACGCCTCTGCAGGTAAGGGGGCAGTATTTGGCGCACTGCCTCAGGCACCAGGAGGTCTTCGGCTGGCCCTGCAGTCAGGGGTCTTTCCTAATCCTACCTGGAGATGCCAAAGGTTGAACCTGGGGCTGTCTGTATATGGAAAACACAAGTTTTATCACAGAGCTACTGTCCCTCCCTTTTTTTTGCCTCAAATTTCTTCTAGGTATCAGTCTTAAGCACTGGTACCTGACAGTGACTCACCTCTAAATAAATACTGGGAGCTTCACATCACTACCTGGAGAACGGTTCACAAGACAAATAATGCAGGTGTTCCCCCCTTGGCTCAGCAACCAAGACATTCAGTACACAGTTTTTCCAAGCCTCAGAGAATAATGCTTAGATCTGACAGGTATTGGAAATAGGGAAGCATTTCACATTTATGAACAGATCCACAGTGGGGAAAAGTAATCCCTGGTTTACTGCAGCAAGTGCTAGTAACTGCATCAGCCTTGGCAATAAGGCAGATAGGAGGACTTGTGTTCAGTGGAGGTGGGACAAAGGAGTGCATAAAAAACCCTGGGAAAATAGGGAGGTTTGAGGAGTTTTTGAGCAACTACTGAAGCAGAATCCAACGTACGGTGTGAGTTGAGAAACCCGCATAGTATCTGGGGAAGTGTCTCATTCAGTTACTCATTTGACAGTGGTCAGGCTAAATGAGATGAGTTAAAATGAGGATGAACTATAATTGCTAAATTGAGCACCTGTAGCGATTCTTCGGCGCCCATCCTCCCTCAGTGATGCTTTCAGAGGAAAGGAGAAGCTGTGCCCTACATAACTGGCAGGAAATGGTGCTAATGGAGCTGCTGCAGATACCTCAAAGAGGCCAGGGAGTCCTTTTATCCCCAGCAAAGCTAATTGAGGCAGAGTGACAGCGACAGAATTAGGAATAAAAAGTATGGATGGATTGCCTACCTGGCCCCAGCAATTGACAGAAACAGATATAGTGCTGCTATAGATATGAACCCCACCGAATTCCAGTGTCTTTGTCAAAGTATATGAATGCAGATCTATCTAGCTCTAGAGTGTCTATGGCGACAGGTAGCAGCAGCTCCCCAGGGTTTCATACAGAGAAGGGTCTTTCCCAGCCTTATTCGAAAGTGCACAGGCTTGGACCTGGGACCTTCCACATGAAAATAATGTATTGCACAAATCAGCTACAGTGCAGCGGGTTAAACCGCTGAACCATAAGCTGTCGATCGAAAGGTCGGCAGTTCGATTCCCGCGACGGAGTGAGCTCTCGTTGCTTGGCCAGCTCCTGCCAACCTAGCAGTTCCAAAGCATGTTAATGTGAGTAGATAAATAGGTACCGCTTGCGGGAAGGTAAACAGCGCTCCGTGTGTCCAGCCGCATGCTACGCGCTGCGGCAAGAAGAGTCATGCCGGCCACATGACCAAGGAGGCGTCTTCGGACAACGCTGGCTCTTCGGCTTTGAAATGGAGATGAGCACTACACCCTAGAGTCGGACACGACTGGACTTAATTGTCAGGGGATACCTTTACCTTTATACAGTACACAGAATTTGGGAGTGGGTTCAGGTGGCAGATTGGCTTGGACTGCCTTTAGTCCCACAGAACAAAGTGGGATTTATTTTATTTTATTTATTTATTTATTTTGGAGGAAATATGCTCAGGATTCAACTGAAAGGCACAGGAGGGTGCAAAATATCCTTCCTTCAGTATGGTTTGAAATGCAGGAGCTCAGAAAGGTATTTCACCTGTTCCTCAAGAGAAATTAGGATCTCTCAGCTATTAGTCATAAGATGATATCGCAAATTATTTTCCTAAAGATTGAATTATCACCCTTGCATTTTGCAATGGGAGCCAGCAAGTCTCCACAACCAGAATCGGGTATGCATTGGCTAGAGAAAGGACACAGAACGTTTCTTCACACAGCAAAAAAATCTGGGGAGTGGAAGGAAAATTCAGGCCACTAGTCCTAATCATGTATGGTTACTTCTTCTCCTGCAGCAATTGCAAGAGCAAAGGGACTGAAAGGAATGCAGAGCTCTTAAAAAATGCTGATCGCTGCCAGTGGTTCTAAGAAGGTTTACCCCTTAATCCCACTTGTGTGGAAGTATGACCCATTGATTCTGAGGATGCTTGCTTTCAGGTCAGTGTCCCTAGGACTGCAGTCTCACACTATGTATTCCACAGTACTGAAAGAATTGTCATGGCAGACAATTAGTGCTGTATAATGGAATAAATGCCCTGTACACCCTTCCTCATCTTTTATCCTACAGTAGAGGTGGCCAGCTTCTTCAACACACAGGTAACAGTTGATCCTTCTTGGCCAAACTGCTTCAGGAATACAATAGGTTCCCGGCCATGAGATAGCTGCTGCTGCTGCTGCTGCACATAATCTGCACCTCTCAAGGTAAAGAAGTTGACCATTCATGCCCTAGAGCAGGGGCCAGCAACCTATGGCCCATGATGGGCCAAATCCGGCCCACCACCCAAAGTCATCCAGCCCCCACAGAGCTCAGCTTGGGAGGCAAAGCCTCCCACTCAATTTGCTGCATGCCGGACTCTGCCATGCCTTATCCAGCATGTAGAGGCTTCGCCTCCCAAGCTGAGCTCCATGCAACTGCTTCCGGGAGCTCGGCAACCCGGGAGCTCAGCGATGACACTATTACTAAATGGCCAGCCCCTTTGCCCCAAAACATTGCCGACCCCTGCTCTAGAGTATAACACATTACTTTTGCTAGGAAGATTCCTGGCTAATATTCCAAGAGGCCAGTAAATGTTCCTTAATGGGCTGCGCGGGTTTAATGGTTGACAGAATCTGGAATATGGAGAAAGCACCAGAATTAGAAGGGAAGCCTTCTAAGCTAAGGGAAGGGCTGCGCAGAAGGAAGAGAAGCAGTGACTTGGGTCAGACAAGAGGAAGAGCTGACAGCAAGAAGCACGTTATGGAGCGCAAGGCTTCTCTCGGGAAGCCTGATGTGATGTGTGCGTCCTTAGGAGAGCACATGTTGTAGGCCTCCACTTGATGCTCAACTCATATATTCCTGGTGCTTTTGTAATATTTGGTTTATATGAACCAAATATTACAAAAGTACCAGAAGTCTCCAGAGCTCTCTTCTCCAAAGAATGCCAAGCCCAGGTTGTCATGCCTATGAAACGTCTTAGTGCTTGGGGACGTGGGGATTGTGCAACAACATTATGGAACTGAATGCCTTTTAAGCTTCCTTTTAAGAGACTGCAAAACATTACTATATTTCCTAGAAGTTATTGTTCAGTTGCTGAAGCTGCACCGTGTTCCAGCAGAAACAGTCGTTGAAGAGCAGTGCATCTGACGAGCAGGGAAGAAACATTCTTCACTGAAGATTCAGCCCGGCAAGGTACAAAAAGATCAAGATTCCTTCTTTTTAATTATGCCTTGAAATTTCATCTTTATTCTTAATGTTGTCAACAGTTTTTCAGCAGATGGAGCAGCTCTTCTTACTCTCCCTCCTGTGTCCCAGATAAAATGCCAGCAATTGAGTCAAGTGTTACAGTGTGTGTGTGTGTGTGTGTGTGTGTGTGTGTGTAAACTGAGGGACGCCAATAGAAGCTACCCTGTAATAAAACAAAATAAACCTTATATTCCTTGATCCCCCCCCCCCAAAAAAATAACACCCCAAACCAATCTGTGACTTGAATTGATTTTCAGGATCATCTCCCAGCCTTAGTTCTCCTCTTTGGTTGAATGGAAGGTACTACGAGCCCCCTGCTACAAGGAGGTTATGAATGTGGGAGAAGGGAGGAAAATGCAAGGGGAGAAGAAAGTGAGGGGAAGTTGAAGAGAGTCCTGAAGGCAAGGAGGAAAGACCCAAAGAGAGGGTGGAAAGACAAAAGATCAGAAGGAAGAGGAAAAGTGGATGCAGAGCAACAGAATTGATAGCATGAAAGGAACTGTGAGGAGGGCTGCTGTTCCATTAGCAATAAGATCCCTGACACTATTATCACGTAAACAAGATAGTTTGGGGCTGCTTTCATATGTGCTTTTCTTAATTAATTGCTACCTGTTTGCATTAACTATTTGAATAAATATTGTTCACATTTATTAGTACATGCACTAATTTCCCTCCCTTTCCTCTCTTGTCTCCCCCCCCCCAATGTTGATTTCTAGACTGCAAGCCCCTTTGGGGCAGAGACCCATTCTCTTGTACTTTGCAAGCACCCATGTACACATGATGGTGCTTCACAAATTAATTCATCATCATCATCATCATTGACTAATGAGCGATTGCCAGTCTTGCCTCTCCTCACCTGTAACAGATAACTTGTGTGCCTGATGGCCCAAGCTTATGTGCCTTTTACAACAGCGGAATGAGTGTTTTGCGGTTGTGAAAGGCCCAGTTTCAGTGCAAACATCCCGCAGCTGCTGGGCCAGTCGCAGCTGCCGCCGCAAAGCAACAGCAGCTTTGCACATCCACCGCCTTGAAGCCTGGACTGTGCTGACTCTGGTAAGTCAGCGGCGGAGGCATGCCAAGGGCAGGGAGGGGAAGAGCCAGGATGGTGTAGTGGTTTGGGAGTCGGACTTAGACCTGGAAGATCCAGGTTCAAATCCCCGCTCAGCCACGAAGCTTCCTGGGTGACCTTGGGCCAGTCACTATCTCTCAGCCCCACCTACCTCACAGGGTTGTTGTGAGGACAAAAAGGAGGGGAGGAAATATGTACACCACTCTGAGCTCCTTGGAGGAAGGGCGGTATAAAAATGTGAAAAACAAACAAACAAACAAACAAACAAATAAATAAGAGTGGATCCTGGTGGTACCAGAGTGCATCAGGATCCTATCCTCTTTTTTTCCAACCCACCCTGCCCCTTTTCCTCTCTTCAGACTTACACTAGTTATATAGCTGGCTTGGGTTCGAGGAGGCCTATGCAGTGGCTAGTAGAAAATATTTTTACTTACCTTTGTCAGGCCTCCACCACTGGATGTAGCACATGGTTTGTCAGCATGGCTGCATAGTTGTTAATGGTGTGTGTGTGTGGGGGGAAAATAGGATTGGGGCTTTATATTTGTCATACAGGATATTGCCCAATATATCTCATCAAGTTTTAGTTTTCATTTTTCTTCTGAAATCTATTCTTTCCCATTTCCCCACATCTAATGTGCAGTATTTTGTTCCTTTTACTGCTAAGATTGCCTGTTACCCAGAAAAAGAAATCTAGCCTGGGCTGCTCCTATGCTTTGAACAGCAGGAATTAGCCGGTGAAATTTTTCTCAGCATGAAAATAAACATTATCGCCTACTCATGTCTTTACATCAGGATGCTGTCAAAGGCACAGAACCAGGGATTGGTTAAAAAGTCGGTAACCTATGGATGCGCTCATCATTCCATATGTCTACATTCACTTAGAGCCCAATGCTTTCCCCAGCCACGCTATAGCACACAGCTATGCCAAATAGTGGGCTGCATGCTGTGTGTGTGTGTGTGTGTGTGTGTGTGTGTGTGTGTGTGTGGCCTGAAGGCAAATGAGAGGTAAGTAAAAATATTTTTACTTGCCTGTGCATAAACCTACAGGCCACCTATGGGTTTCCTTGGACGTACGCCAGCCATTTTGGTAGCGTCTGCCCAAGGAGAGAAAAGGGGTGGGGAGGTTTTAAAAAGAGGGGAACAGATCCAGAATGCATGACTGCCACCAGATCTACCCTTCCCTCCTCTGATATGCCCCCCCCGGTTCCTCCCCCAACGTGCCCCTCCCCACCCACAAACCGCCCCCACCCTGGCTTACCTGCACTGGAGGAGGTCACTGGCCGCAACAGTGTGCTGCCACCGCTGCCTTGCCATGGCGGCTTTACAATGGCCACTGGCAGCATGCTCTGCGCGTCGTCAGCAGCCAGTTTATAGCAGCGGGACAGTGTCCGGCTGCCATAAATCAGATGATAGGATTGGGTCATTAGTTATGCTGGGTTGCTCCCCTTTGAGATGCTTGGCCAGGATTTGTTTGTGTTTCTCAGACACATACACTCTTCAATCTCTCTTTTTGGGTAACTATTGTACTAAACTGAACATATGTGACGCTGTAAGATTATGACTATGTAATGAAATAAGTCCTTAAAGCTGTAACTAACTGGCAAGGGCGGAAAAATCATCAGGGTTAAAACACATTATCTGAACATGTTTTGTGACACTGAAGCCATACAATTTAACTTCTTCTAGAATCTGTGGCCATTTTTAGCATCATAACTGAAATATTACACTGGTTTTGCAACCGTGAGCCATGAAAATGCTGCAGAGAGGGGGTGTTCACACCAAACTGAAAATCAAAATCAAATAAAACCCATAGCGAAGAGCCAGTACATACATACAGACAGACCTCTAATTGTGCGCTAGAAGAAGGAGCACTGATGGAAAAAGGTTGGATGACACATTTGGTAGTCATACATTTCTCTCCTTTTCAAATAGGCAAATGTCCATCAGTGACATAGTAGGAAGAGTTGGAGTAGGAAGAATTGGTGCTAGCTTCCTGGGACAATACTTACAGCGCAATTCTGTGTAACCTTGCATCGGTGTAACAGTAGATGCACCGATGTAAGTGCACTTATAAGTGCACTTACACCGGTGCATCTACTGTTACACCGGTGCAAAGTTACACAGGATTGCACTGTTAGTTGGCTTGTTCCAGTTTGCCTCTTGAAGACAAGGTATTCACGCCTCCAGTATGTAGATTAATCTTAAGCTAATCACACCAAAAGCTGAAGCCCACAATAATGAAGAAGCACTTGCTGACCATGAGTTTTAACAATTAATTTATACTAAGAACTCAAGATGAAATTTCTAAGCAACTACTTTTAACTTTCCATAATGCATAAAGCAAGAATGGATAATGCAGAATATAATAGATACAATACAACAGAGAGAGAGAGAGAGAGAGAGAAGAGCTTGTTTAAGGAGCATAGTCTTTCAGCCCAATTCTATGGGCAGGATGAGATGACAGATCTCATGATCCATCATCGCATTCCGTGGGCTGCTTTGGAGAGCTGGCACCAGCGCAAATGCCCAGACAATGCATGTGGGTGCTAGTGGGCTCCAGATAATCCATTGTGTCGGTAAGTTGGAGGGGGGAGGATCAAGGTGGAGTGGGGCAGGGAGTAGGCTGGGCCGGGGGTGGCTCAGGGGCAAGCCAGGGGTGGGAGGGGGAGGATCAAGGCAGCAGTAGCCACTCCCTCTTCTGAAATGAGATCATAAACTAGTACAACCGCACAGTCATTTCAGCCATATATTAGGCCTTTCGTGTACAAGGCTTTCCCAACACCGTGGTGTGAACTCTCTTCCAAGGAAGAAAGGGAGGAAAAACATCCACAGAGGAATGAAGAGAGAGGACAACCTCCAAGCTGCCCAGTAAGAATAAATTGTTGTTTTGTGCACCTCAAGAGTTTGCCTTCTCTCTTCATTCCTGAACTCTATTTCAAAACAAATCTCTTATCCTCCAACTGTACCTATTTTTTTCTCAGTCTGCATGCAGGTTTCTGGGATATGCTGAATACAGTCGACTGTGCCAGCATGATTGCTGTCCATCCGTCCATCTGGGGAACTGGATCTCAAACCTTGCTTGGCTTTTGGAATAACAGAGTTCTGAGATTAGCCTTCGTGGAGTGAGATTTGGAATGACACTGCACCAATACCCACTTATGACATCCCTCCCAGTGTGACTATGTTAGGGCTGTCACTCTAGTCACAAAATCTCTTTTGATAAATCATATGAGTTTTAAGAAACACATCAGTCAATCAATTAATTAATTCTGCACATATTTACATACTTATACATGATAGTTTAGAAGTAAAAAACATTTCTTTCTTGTTTTTAGATCACGCACATGTGTGTCTTACAAGAGACATTTTTTTCTTGTGTGAAGGAGATGGAGGAATGCCTCTCCTAAGGTAGCACCTGCAATCTGCAGTTTTTATACATACTTGTATTAAAAATAGCTAACAGATTTTTTAAAAAATCTGCTGCTCAGTTAATTAGGGCCACCTTTTTAATCGATTGCATGTATAATGTCATTATGTAACATATGAAAGAGTTACCACCTGAACTTTTTTCTTCCGCTCCCCCTCTGTTCCTTTTCCCGTTTGTATCACACTCCTTAGATTGTAAGCCATTTTAAACTAGGAAATTGCCTTGAGTGCATTGGTAAAAAGGGTTAGGGTTAGTACAGTACATAAATGTACAGTACATAAATGTAGTAAACAAATGAATGTTGCAAGCCTGGGTTCATATTTTAAACAATTAATTCCAAGCCACCAGATCCTATGGAAGCAGCGATATCATAGGCCCAGCCTTTTGTTCAGTAAATGCAAGGAAGTGTTTTTCATTTCCGTTGCCAAATATTGGAGTAAAAAATTCTGCTCTCCTTTCCAAAGATCAGATGAGAGTTTTGAGAAAAGACCTTTAACAGATATAAAACACACATTGCTCCCTTAAATGGATGCCAGGACTCCAGAGTGTCTGATCTAGACCCAAGATTCCTGCTAGGCAAAGACAACCTAGTATTCCCAAACGTCATGAGCAGGGGTCATTCTTTCTTCTTTGCTTTTGTATAATACTGTCATGGGCCATGCTATCCTGATAATCAAAATCTCTCTTTAGCTTTGGTGAGGCTTGCCCACTAGGATGTATGCTAATTAATTAGCAACTAAATCCAGCTAGGGATATCATCCCACTAGGGATGGGATGTCCCACCCTACCTGGGTTAGAGGCAAAACAGAATCTGAGCATGGAAAAGTGGGAGATTTTAATCTAGTAGAGAGAGAGGGGGGGACCTTTGGCAAGGTGTTCTCAGGTTGGCCTTTCTGTCTTCCTTCCATGCCTGCTGCCATACCTGCAGACATTAGATTAGCTGAGGTCATGAGTCTGACATCAGAGCAGTTGGGCTAATGGCAGCTAGAGAAGCTGTGCATAATAATAAGCCTCAGGGAGCTTTGCAAGCTTCAAACCGTGTAGCTGTTACTTTTCAAATGATCAGACTCGCTGTGACATCAGAGCAGGTCAACCAATGGTGTCTTGAGCAGCAAGGCTGGCTGAGCAGAATGCAGCATCTTGAAGTTCAGAATTGGGGATGGGAAGCAGAAGGCACCAAGGCAGAGGCGTCGCTCCGGTAGGGGCGGGGCTGTAAGTATCGCTGCGGTCATAGTCTCTTTACCGAGCGAGGAGGAGGCAGCCCCGCCCCCTCACTGTCCGAGCCAGTCCCCTACGGAGAAAGCAGCAGGCAGGGTCTCTTCCCTGCTGGTTTCTCCGTAGGGGACTGGCTCGGACAGTGAGGGGGCGGGGCTGCCTCCTCCTCGCTCGGTAAAGAGACTATGACCGCAGCGATACAGCCCCGCCCCTACCGGAGCGACGCTTCTGCACCAAGGTAAAGAGGCCCACCCTGCTGCTGGTTGCTGACTAAGTGCAATCCTGCGCATCTCTAGGCCGGTGGAGCGCGCGGCGCACTCCGCCAGCCTAAGGAGTTGCAAAAATGTCATAAGGCACTTTTTCGGCTCCTCGAGTGTAAGCGGTGCTGGCGTGGAGGCCGGCACCACTCACACCACCGCTGGACGGACTCCATGCCGCCGGACGCAGGTGAGTGCTGTGCTGGGTGGCAGGAGGGTGTGGGAAAGGCGGGCAGGGGTGGTGAGTGAGGGGGCCATTGAGTGGCCCGGGACTGGCCTGAGAGGGGGCGGGGATAGCGCTGGGTTGCGCCGATATCCAAGGCCCCTCCCCAGGCTGGGCCGGCCTTACACGGCCTCTCCGGATGTACGCCAGCTAAAGAGATGGCACGCATCCAAGGAGGCCCATTGGGGCCTGTGCCACTTACCCCGGGGGATGGAGACAAACGTCCTCTTCCCCTGAGGTGAGCCCTGGCTGTGCCGGCGCAGCCCACATCCTGACTGGGATGCAGCGGCTGGCCCTTTAGGCCGGCCATTGCATCTTAGGCAGGATCGGGCTGTGAGTCCAGTTCTCCCAAGGTGCCAGGACAAGTGTCAGGGCAGGGTAGCCTCCCTTGCAATATTTGGCCCAGCAACAGTTGCCACCAGTCACTACTGCTCTGTACTGACACTGGCCCTCCCTCAGAAAGAGAGACAGAAAGAGAAACAGCTGGTTTTGCAGCTGGCTGGCAAGACGAAGAAGCGCTGCTTTTGCTGATTTTGCACCTCTTGTTCTCTGGCTTGTTTTCTGGCTTGACACCCCCCGTCAAATATGGATATCTGTGTAAGTACATAGACAGCCATTAGAAAACACCACAGTCTCCAGTTCTCTCTCCTCATAAGGAAACTGACTCTGTAAAGCTACCTGGGGACTTCCTACTAGTCCAGGAAATTGGGAGCATGAAACAATATCTTTTTCTTTTCATCACAAAATACATCTGAAGTTACAGCAAAAGCAATACCCTGGTGCTTTCTCTTTCCCCTTTGGTCCTAACAACCAAAGAGAATCAAACGTGGGTTTTTTTTGTTTTGTTTTTGTTTCAGAGATGAAATCATTAAAAAAAAGGTAAAATAACCCCTGTAAAAGAAAAAGGGAGAGGGAAATTGATATGAATGGCAATGGGAAGGAACCGCTTCTTCCTGCTTGATTCATTCTTTCCCATAGGAAAGGCAGAACCCGGAGCAGGTTCAATGGTGTCCCTGATAGGCTTGTTCAAGGAAGCTTAGAAGCGGCAGTAAGGGCTGTAAAGCCCAAACCAGATGTTTGTTTTATGACAGCAATCCATGCCATTTGCACAGCAATTCCTAAACTCTCTCTGTATGTCACATGTCAGGGCTTGCAAGGCTGGCAGGACACTATGACGTTGTCATCAGATCAAACTTAAGACTGAGTACATTTCAGAGATGTACTGAAATGCATTACCCGTATTAACCTCTAGTTGCAAAATTTCAGAGATGGTTTTTCAACAGCTATTCTCAGTCCACCTCTGAAGTTTCTGCTGCTTCAGGTTTCATGTGGTGTGGAGAATCACTGGTGGAAACATGGCCCAGTACACATGAAAAACACCCCCAGTCAAATATGGAAACCAGGAGAGACAAGGCTGGATCCAGACTGAGACTGGTCAAGACTGGGCCCTTCTGAGAATTTGCTTGCCCCTGAAAAGTGTTCCTGTGCTTTTTAATAGTTGCCACTCCTGCCCTTTCTCCCAGCAGTGTCAGAAACCTATTCAGCTAGAAATATCTTTTCCAAGGAGCATTCCTGTGCCTTAATGGCTTCAAGGCAGGCCGATTATCAACAGATGCAGTTTTTTTTTTCCCCTGACAGAAAAAGTATTGCTTACCCTGACCTGCTGTGGATCTCCAGTGTTTCAGGCAGGGGCTTGATATCAGGGAGTTTTAGCTTGGTGTCTACTGCCTGCAAAGCAGGTGCTGTACAATAAGCTACATTCCCATCCCCAATCTTCAACTTGAAGGTGCTGCATTCTCCTCAGCCAGCCTTGCTGCTCAAGACGCCATTGGTTGACCTGCTCTGATGTAATAGTGTGTCTGATCACTTGAAAAGTAACAGCTACAGGGCTCGAAGCTTCTAAAGCTCCCTGTGACATCTGAAGGCTTATGTACAGCCTCTCCAGCTGCCACAACTGCTTTGATGCATGTCAGTCTCATGAGATGACCTCAGCTGATCTGATGTCACAGAGGGCTACCATCCCTGGGGCATGCAGCTGATTAATTAGGGGCAATGGGGAAAGTTCTGATACTTGGTTCATACACCCATGGGCAATTTGGCCTAAATGAAACAATGCCTTTGGCTGGAAATAGATAAGACAAAGTTTCCTGCTTATAAAATGGGATTTATACACAGTGGCTTTCTGTAAATTATTAGATTGTAAGCTTGTGGTCATGATGGCTATATCTTTGTTCATAATTTGTAGATCTAGTTTTCTGGTAGGTGATAAAAAACAAATATGATGATGATGATGATGATGATTCTCTAATTAGGTCACAGCCCGTAGCACTGCTGCTTTGAGCAGCTGGTGATCATCAAGCAGGATAGACAATGTAATAAACTAAAAGGTCCTGATCCAGTCACAAATGCTCCCTGGTGAAAAATATAATAAGTACATGCAAATAAACAACTTGATCAATGACAGGTGCTGGGGGTTAAATATAATTGATGTGAAATGATGGTGTCTGTTCCTGATAAAAACTAACATTTTGCTAATGAAAAAATAATGAAGATTCTTGTTACAAAAAATATTATTCAGTCTTTGTTGCTCTTTTTTGTAATTGAAGCCATCTTGTTTATCAGCTGCAGAAATCTTTATACTGCCTTTACCGTTTCACAGTCTTCTCAGCGCATGCCAGCTATATTAAAGGAAAGATATTTTTATGGGGATTCCTAAAACGTTATTAGTTCTTCTTAGTACTTTTGGTACTTTTCTATCTGTTAAAACACGGGGTGTATTTATCATGAATCCGACTTACAGCCTTACAAGATTTCATAAGGCATACTAAAAATATATGGCCTATAATATCATGTGTAAACCATCAGAATTTTGAATCTCATCAGCCCAAATGATGCCTGGGCTTGGGATGATGAAGGCAGTGGATCAGATTCTCCAGTTTCAACTTTATAAGGACATAAGAAGAGCCTTGCTGGATCAGGCCAAAGGCCCATCTAGTCTAGCTTCTTGCATCTCACAGTGGCCCCACCAGATACCTCAGGGAGCACACACAACAACATGATACCTGTATCCTGTTGCCACTCCCTTGCATCTGACATTCAGAGATAGATAGCCTACTTCTAAAACCAAGAGGTTGCTTATGGTTGCATCATGGCTTATAACCCGTGATGGACTTTTCCTCCATAAATTTGTCCAATCCTCTTTTAAAGGCATCTAGGCCAGGTGTCATCATCACATTCTGTGGCAAGGAGTTCCACAGATTAATTACATGCTGGGTAAATAAATATTTTATTTTGTCTGTTCTAACTCTCCCGCCACTCAAATTTAGTGGATATCTGCTGGTTCTGGTGCAAGCGTCGCAAGTGTGCTAGAAGCTGAAAAGCATATGCAATCATAGCGTGCTGGGAGGAGTTTTACATATACCTCTAGTACGCTACTGGCACTGCTAGCTGAAAAACATATGCAACCAAAAATATGTTGTGACGAGGCAGCTTCTCTGGGTTTGCAACCCACCAGAAATTGGCTGGAGACCCACAGTTTGGGAACTGTTGGCCTAGGAAAAGAGACCAAAGAGTAGAGTGTTCCTAACCTTTCCCTGATATTTACCCCTTTTCCCTTCTTATCAGTGCACCTAGTACAAGCACATATACACTCACACTGTAAGCCTTTACCCTCAAGGTGGCTGGTTATGGGAAATATTATCTTAAAATCATTTCCAGCTATCTGAATTAAAAATCTGCATAATGCCGGGTAAACTCCGTCGTTCATAAAACTTTTTTATTAAATAAACAAGATGTTAAAACCAAACTTTACGTTTCACCCCAAACATCTGGAGCATCATCAGAAGTAAGCAGCCAACTTGAGGAACACCTAGTTATACTAAAAACCCCAGAGCCCAGGTGTAATTTGCACTGGTAATCAGCAAGCAGCTGACTTCAAACTAATTAATACGTTCCAGAATAAAATATCTTCCCCTCATTGAAACATTCCAGAACAACTTACAACAACTTACACCACTTGCAACAACTTACAACAATGATTGAACATTCCCCCAAAAGCTTAACAATTCTAGGGAGGCAACACACTATCCGGCACTCCCTTCCCCCTCCGTAGCACAACCATTCCCACGCTGCCAGGTAAACGTTACAACCAGATCCAGTGACATAATGCAACAACAACTGCCCTCTCCCTGCCCCCCTCCCAACCATAAAGCCCTAAAACACTAATACATCTGCCAGACAGAATAATAACATGAAACCAGTAATGGACCAAACTATTAGACAGCCACCACCATAAGTTACAGCCTGTATACCAAAACGGCAGTACTATCCAAATATTAAAGAATTAATAAATAATTAAAATCTGCAAAACTGAATAATGGAAAGTACACAAGAATACTCCCAGGGATAACACTATTGCACCAGCCCCATAATCAACTTTTGTTCTTTATTTGTAAATCTTTCAAGACCGGCAACCAACTGCTACTCACTTTGAGGGACTCTTCTTTCTTATTAACTGAATTCGTATGTTTATAAATTTCTATGGATTCTCTATGGAGTCTCGGTAGGTATTGATTGGTCTTTACTATTACTTTGGCCTGATCAAATTTAATATTATGATTATGCTCTAAAGCATGTTCAACCAGAGCTGATTTCTCCTTCTGTCCTAATCTAAAATAGTGTTGATGCTCTTTAAGTCTGGTGTTTAAACTTCTCTTAGTTGTACCAATATAGCACTTTCCACATTGACATGAAACCTTATCAGGCGCGTCGCTAGAGCGAGGCACGGGGTGTGTGTGTGGACCGCCGGAGGGCAATGCGCGCAGAGGGTGACGCGCGCACCCACGCCCATCGCCCTCCGGAGGCTCCGAGGCCGGGAGAAGGCCTCGGAGCGACCTCCCCGGCCGACACGCCAGGGCCTTCTAACGAAGGCCCAATGCGGCGATACGTAATTTATAACGTTTTTCGCGCATGCGCACAACGAGAAACATTCTGCGCATGCACGAAAAACGATATAAATTACGTATCGCCGCATTGGGCCTTCGTTAGAAGGCCCTGGCGTGTCGGCCGGGGAGGTCGCTCCGAGGCCTTCTCCCGGCCTCGGAGCCTCCGGAGGGCATTGGGCCTTGTCATTAGGCCTCGGCAGCCAGCCGGCGCAGATGTGTGGTGCCGGATGGGCGGGGGGGGGGGGGGGTTGGCCGCTTTGGGGCGGCGCGCGCCTAGTGACGCTACTGAATCTTATAGACCCCCGCATGTGACCAGGGGTGTAGGGGGTCCTTTGGATTTCTCAATAGATTCCCTATTTTTGTGGTAGGGACAAAATTGGTCCTGATACTACATCTCTGAAGGACCCTACCTATTTTCTCTGTTGTCCCTTTAATATATGGCAAGCCCGTCCTCTCTCTGGCACTACATCTTGAGGTTGTCTCTTCATTTGTCTTTTTCTATCTATTCTATCCACCTCTTTTTGACTGTACCCATTAGCTGTACCCATAACCTACGAATGTATTCATTTCCAGCTGCTTCTGATTTCTGAAACCATTTGTGAATATCCACAGCAACTGGGAAGAATAGCTGAATCCTGGAGTCACAGTAAACATTTCTGACAATGATGTAGTCCTAAATAAGCTTAATTCCAGGCATTCTGGCTTAAGTGGGTTTGTGGCTCAGTGAGGGATGACATGAGGTATAGAACAAGCCTTTTCAGAGCTGTCTAAAGTAACAACTGATGACATGATAAAATGGTTTCTGGACCGTACAAATTGCACGTGGTGTGTGCATGTCTCAATATTTCCCCATGGAAAAAAGCATCACGTACATAGAAAACTAAAATAGTAGAAGGCAGACCAGGTTAGACACCTTCTCCCTGTCATTTACGCCCCAATCCTACGTAACTTTCTGCCTGCTGAGTGTGTGCTCTGCAGGCGGAGGGTGCCATAAACGCGCCGTAAAGCGCGTTTTCGGCACCCTTGGAGTAAGGGCCACCGGTGCCCAAGCCAGCAGCCCTTACTCCGCCTCCAGACCGACCCTGCAGCGACCGGAGCAGGTAGGATTTGCACTGGCTAGTGCAGGGGTGGGGGGAGGGCGGACCAGGTGGCAAGGGAGGGCAGCCTTTGGGCTAGCCGGGCCGGGAGGGGGCGGGGATATCAGCGGTGAGCTATGTCGATATCCCCAGCCCTCTCCCAGGCTTGGAGGCCTGGGCGCCAGCGGCCCTAATTCCGGGCTTGGAGGCCTGGGCGCCGGCGGCCCTTATTCCAAGGGTGCCGAAAAACACACTTTATGGTGCATTTATGTACCCTCTGGTACCCTCCGTAATCCACCAATGCAGGATTGGGCTGCCCGTTTTCTATGTGCCACATGATTTTGTTTTTTCTAAACACGTCAGATTGTCCAACGATGCAGTCCCCCACCTTCCATCTGAAGTGGCACAATCCAGGAACAGTTTTACTATGTGAGCTATTTGTGGAGATGAGGCTCCAGACAGCATGTAATCTTCTGTATACTGCAGTCCTGTTTATCATCTTCTATTTAATTAAATAATTTCAGTTCCACCCCTGTCCCTAGTGTCACTTGAGCAAATGTGCTCCTTCTGCCATCACGAAATTCGAATGTCATGTACTTTTAATCCTTGCAGGATAGTAGTTGTATAAAAGCAAGAAAACAAATGTTTCCCAGTCTACATGCACTGTATGGCTGCACCAATGCCTGCCCTAAACAGCAGCCACATCTGGGGCTAGGAGTAGCAGATGGTTTCTGATGGAGACATTATGCAACATGTTGTTGCCATCATGCCCTTTCGTTAGACTCATGGGAGTCTAACAAATCCAGTGTAAGACAACCCTGAAGAAACGGCATTTCAGTAGAAAATGAGCAGGCAGTCATAAGTAAACGCTAATGTGAACCCTAACATGACTCTATGACTCAGTTGAAATCTACATGGCACCATTGGAGCTGAAATGACCAATGCAGAGGCACTACTATAGCACAGCATGATCCACTGCGTGGATCCTGTAGTTATTTGATTATTGTAAATAATATAATCATTCTCTGAAGGCTGTGCTGGATGACGCAGCAGTGTGGTTCACTTTATCGAACGGTTGTACTCTGATTGGTTTAGAGAGTACACCCACTGGATGATTCAGCCAATTAAATGGCCCGCTAACCCACAAAAGCATAATTAAATACATCCCTCTTTCATTATGCCATTTCCTATCCAGCAATTGGGATTGTTCCGCTGTACTCCTTGTTGTTGAGTATGATTGAATTGTTCATTGCAGATCAAGTGGGCTCCAGTTGGCTGATATTCAAGCACAGCAAATCCAGTTTCTGATAGTATAACTCTGAATCATTTTTACATATTCTGATAATCACATTTAGCTGAGGTAGCCAATCTGGTGCTCAGACAGCTGCCAGGTGGCTCAAGTGGGGTCCCTTGGGATTTTTCCCCTTCCCTGCCAAACCAGGAGCGTAAGGAAGGAGAGAGGGATGCAAGTGGTATGCAACACACACCTACATCGTTCCATATCGTTGCCTCCTTCAGTTTTCTTCCTCTGGAGCAGGACCTCAAGCTGGGTTTACATACCGTATGCAGGAGAATAAAATTATTAGAATGATAAGGTGGTAGAATGAACTTCAGGTGAAGGATGCCACTTCTAAATGACCTCCCATTTTAAAAAAGGTCCATGCAAATAGAAAACTAGTGGATCAGGGAGAAAGGTTCTACCCACTCCTTTGCCTGTTGTGCTGGTTTTCTATTTTCAGGGATTTTTTTTACATAGGGGAACATTCTAAAATGAGATCTCCAACTTTCAGGCCACTTTCATTCAATCACCTCAGTATGTTATCATCTCATTCTCTGCATGTGTAGACCAGCCAAATGAAGAGAAACAGGTGTGTGTGTGTGTGTGTGTGTGTGTGTGTGTGTGTGTGCGTGCGCGAGCGTGCGTGCTTGCAAAGTTTCATGTTAATATATCTCCTTGCTTACTACAAATAGCTGCTTATAGTGGTCACAACTAACAATATGACACAGATGACAATTGCTAAGGCTACATCTTATACCATTTACATGTTATGTTTTAGGAAATGAATACATGCCAACATCTATAGTTTTAAAGGAATTTCAGCCCCACCCTTCTGCCCCAGCAGGGGCCACCAGGGTAGCTCACAATAGTTATAAGACCATTTTAACAAGCCATTGAAGACATCATATTACAAATACAAACAATTGCAAATGAAATAAAATTGGAAATGTTGCATTCAGTGAAAGGCTCTAGAAGCTGAAATTCAGCTGGAATAGATGGGGTGTAACCTGGCGTGTAAAAGAGCCATTCAGGTCTCTGGAGGAAGGACTTCCATAGCTTGACTGTTGCTACAGAGAATGCCCTGCTGCCCCTTGTTCCCTCCAATCTAAGAGGAGGGACTCAGAGCAAGACCTCCGATGAAGAATGACGTGTGCAGCAAATACATGTGGGAGAAAGGCAGTCCTTCCTTCAGGCATCTGGGTCCTAAGCCATATAGGGCTTTACAGGTCATGAACAGCACCTTGAATTGGGCTGGGAAACATATTGGAAGCCAATGCAGATGGTAAAGCATGGGAGTGATATGAACATAAGAAGAGCCCTGCTGGATTAGGCCAAAGGCCCATCTAGTCCAGCTTCCTGTATCACACAGTGGCCCCACCAGATGCCATCAGATATGGTCAGATACCCACCATATATGGTCAGACCAATCCCCCCCCCCCCAATTTGGACCAGTTGAAGCTTCCGGGCCATTTTCAAGGGCAGCCAACATACAGCATGTCACACTACTCATGTTAATAATGTGATTAGGGCATAGAGCACTATAGTCAGACCTGTTTCTTCAGAAATGGGGGAAAGCTGGTGCAACAGTCGAAGCTGGGTGAAGGTCCTCCTGGCCACAGCCAAGAGCTGGTTCTCCAGGGTCAAAACTACCGTAGATCTAGAAGAACTCCCGCCAAGCTGGTCCTTCAAGGGGAGTGCAATCCCATCCACAACAGCTGTACTCCCAAATCCAAATCCGCTATCTGCACCAAGAATGCCTCTGTCTTGCCTGGGTTTAATTTCAGTTTTATGAAATGAACTCACATCTAGTTTTACTAACCCACGTCAAGTCCTCCTTCACCACAGCAAGACATCAGTTCAGCACATCCACAGCCTCCTTAATCCCTGACAGAAAGGAGAGATAGAGTTGGGTGTCATTTGCATATTGATGACACCAAATCCCTGGACGGCCTCCCCAACGGCTGCAGCTTCGGTGACAAGACAGAACCACGCAGAACCCCAACGAGTGTACTGTATAATTCTCACAGCTTTTAGACCAGCCTTGTAAATACATCCACAAAAATTAGGTGTAAAAAACATTTTATTTAATAGCTTGACTACCTACGTATCATTTGTGTCTCATTGATGGCTTAAACGAAAAACAAAGAATCCTCTTCTAGATTATCCAAAATCCCTTTGGAGGTTGCCTGGATTCAATTTTTACTCCCCCAGACAACCCAGGTACATTCAAGACTGTGTTAGTCATATGAGAATTTGGTGAAATGATCATTAGACCAGAAAGATTGAAAGAGCCCTGGAATAAAGGTTCAGTCATGTACAGTACAGTACTTGGTGGGAGCTGTTGGGGCTAGAACCAGCAAACCATGCATCTGTGTGCTGCTGCAGAACACAGATGCATGGTTTGTGGGCCACTGGGACTGCCGGTTAGAGTGCTCCCCCCTCCACGTAGTGTGTTTCCAGGTTCTGCAGTGGCCCCACCTACTCAGACTGGTGGCCACTGGCTCTCCCTGACCTAGAAGGGCTAGAAAGGGTCTCAGGCGGCCAGGCCAGGCCGTTGTCTGGTCAGCAACAAAATCTACTGTGTCTGGTTCCTGGCTTTTATCTATGGGCATTTGCCTCTCTCTCTCTCTCTCTCTCTCTCTCTCTCTCTCTCTCTCTCTCTCTCTCTCTCTCTCTGTGGCTCCCTTACCTATCTAGCACCGACAACACCATAGAGAACTCCCTCCTTTGCCATGCAGTTCATGAAGGGGCATTTCATGAAGAGAGCCAGGATGGCGTAGTGGTTTGGGAGTCGGACTTAGACCTGGAAGATCCAGGTTCAAATCCCTGCTCAGCCACAAAGCTTCCTGGGTGACCCTGGGCCAGTCACTCACCTACCTCACAGGGTTGTTTTGAGGACAAAAGGGGGGAGGAACCATGTACACCACCTTGAGCTCCTTGGAGGAAGGGTGGTATAAAAATGTGAAAAATAATAATAACTGATGTTTCTTTTCCCACTCAGCCACTTCTGCCCCAAATGTTTGCAGTAGGTTTTATTTAGGATTCCACCACATGCCTTCTTGTGAATCAGCCTGAACTCTAGCACTGTCCCAGAACAGCACTTGTGCTCGACTAATACAGCTACAGCCAAGTCCTTTGACATAACAACAGAGAATAGACCACCCAGGAACCAACTAACTCTTGCAACAAACTCTGGTACCAGCTCTGTCCCGTACTCTGCTCAAGTGATGCTATTGCCCATCACCCAGCAACATCAACCATCGTGCCCTAGCAATACCATACAGTTCAATACCTAGCAGTTCTGCCTCACCTGCCACCCCCGCACCGCACGTCCCTGCTCTGGTTTACAAAAGCATTTGCAACAAGAAATGTGTTACAATTCTTTTAGGTGTCACAAAGTGCTCTGTCGTTTTGCTGCAATAAGTGAACATGGCTACCCCTCTGGCGTTTGACTAATTTGACCATATAAAGCTGCCTTATATCATTGGTCCATCTAGCTTAGTATTGTCTACTACACACAGTGACTCTCCAGGGTTTCAGATGGGGGTCTATTCCAGACCCACCTAAAGATTGAACTAGGGACTGACCATCTGCCTGTAAACCACATGCTCCACTACTGAACTACAGCCCCATCCACAGTCACACCACTCCAAGGGCACAAAACCCTCAGAAAGCTTGTGGGATATTTTGAGGAAGCATCACTAGGAAACACAGAGCAATGCTAACAACTACCGTTATCGGCTCCCACACACTCCACATGGTGGCAAAGCCAGGTTTGCTTCCAGTTATACTCTTGTCTGGGAGCTGCAGCCAGAACACTAAGCTTTCTCCGCCATTAAATCCTGCTGGGCCTACTGTTCATAAATTAAAGGGACTAAGCAACAGCCCTGCAGAGGGAAAACATTTATTTATCTTCATCACCACGCCGATGCCACAGACAGACTGCACTTCTGAGTCAGTATTGAGAAGTTAGAGGTGATTTGGATCTTCATGGTCTATTTAATATTTGACCTCTCAGCTGTGAGAGCAAAACAAGGCCATTGTACACCAGTTAGGATGGTGGGTTAAGAAGAGCTAAGCAGCACCCCTGCTTAGGAACTGATAGAAAGGCACTTTTGCATGGAGGCTTTTGTGTGGTGGTGGGGGGGGAGAGGGAATCATCCAACTCACTGAAACCAACAGGCAGTCAGATCAGGACAGACGCAAAGCACCTCTTAACTCTACAGCTTTTCTGCCCTATTAGATTAATTGTCACAGGAAGCTGTGATTGACAGCCTGCCTAGGTGGATTTTTGAACCACAAAATGGAATAGCCATGGTTGGAGGTTGACTGCCAGATGCTGGGGACAAACATCTCTGGGGATAGCTAACACTCTCATGCCTTGCTTGACACTCTCATGGCTGGCTGTTGCAAAGCAGGATGCTGGGCTAGAAGGCTGTTGAATATGATTCAGCAGGACAGTTAATACCTTCCTTATGCTAACCAAGAAACATAAGCCACCCACCCAGCCCATTATGATTCCTAAACCTAGGGACAGATGGCCCAATATGATCTGCAGCCCAATGCCATCCCTCCCTGAACTGCTGCCGCACCCTAAAACCTGGGTAGAAGAATCCCACTCCTTCCTGTGCAATCCTTTTCTACAAAACAGGAAGTGCAGGACTGCATTTCCTGTTTTATTTAAAGGAACCTCATGATGACGGAGCAAGGTGAGTGGATAGGGAAGCTGTGCTGCCCACACATTCTTGTGGGGCACAGGCAGCAGTGATCTGCTTTCTTACCCACACACCTTTGCCCCTTCCTTGTGCAGTTCCTTTAACAATCAAACAAACAGTGCACTTCCTGATACGTTTAAAGAGACCGCACAAGGAAGGAGCAAGGTGAGTGGGTAAGGAAGCAGATGATCCTTTGAGGCAGACTGATGCGGCTCTGCCCATAGCGGGCTAGAGGGAGGTGGTGGCAGACTTGGGGTGAAGGGCACCACAAATCTGCTGCTCCATCCGCCCTCCGCTGCTTGATGCAAGCCACACTGCTTGCATCATGGATGGGCTGGCCATGACTGAACTGTCCTCATGGTTGTTACTAGGAATTCTGAGCAGTGACCTCTGTCTGCAGAGGCGGCGGTGAAGGGAACGGAATGGCTCCGGGGGCAAGTGGGAGGGGCCGTGTTACAAGGTTTGCAAGGCACAGTGCAACACCTTGCACCACTAATGGTGCCGCACCCCCTCCAGGAACACCATTGTCCAAGACACACTGTACCTTACTTTCTCTGAGAGTCATTTGTGCACCAATAGTTGTGCTCTAAAGCTCTAACTGATCCATGGGGAGTTCATATACTAAGCATCCATATACAATTAGTCAGAGATATAACAAACATTCCACAAGATCATCCAAACTTCTCTCTTTACATATGCACAGTGGGCTCCTAATATGACAGGGAAATTCAGGTATATGAATAACAGAGGCTTAGATGTTTTTGAAATAATCTGATCACAGCTGAGCACTTTGGAATTTGGGGTGTGAACTCCTTTTGGGAGATCTAGTTGTGCAGCATGTTCCTATGTGTGTTCACTTGGAAGTAAGGCTTCCAAAGTAATGCATAGTATTTGATAGTATCTGTTTACAAATTGCAGTGTAAGTGATTAGGTTGTTGCAGACACAAAAGGCTAGTGAGTTTAACCTGAACTTTCTTGGTACATTGGACTGGTTGGGAAGGAATGTTCTGCAGAGAAATTTTTGGTGTTCAATTATTTTCTGCTGGAACTCTGGGAGGTTATTGATATGCATTGGGAATTATTTCCAAGGCAAGGAAATCAAACCATTATTTAAAAGTTGGCAATATTTTGGGACTGCCACTCATTACTATTCCTAGTATAGTTTGTTGTCTTTAATTATGAACAGGGATGGGGAACTAGTTCAGCACCAAGGGCCATATTGGAAATTTATGAGCTGGAGAACTGTCGCTAATCTGCATATTTTATCAACATGTTTGAGAATTGTGATAAGTCTGTTTCACAAGCTGAATCTTCCACTCAACTGAATTACCAGCTGCTCATAATTTACAACCCTCAAAATGTGCCCTTCCCTTTCTATACTACCATGATGTTGACGTAAAAGTGCTTGAATTTTAAAAATCCATCATAGCCTTTTAAAAACTTGCCTTCCACTGTCCCTGAGTCTTCTTTCACACTTCCAAGCTTTTCTCTGAGTCCAGGAGGGCTGGAACCTTATTTCAAAATAAGGATATGAGGCCAAGACTGTCAAGATTCTAATAAGAATTGTCAGCCTCTGTCCCTGTCCCACTGAAAATAGCAGTGGTTGTGCAAGGCTCTTTTGGAGGAGTTTACTGTGTGGAAGAATAACTAGGCTAAAATAGAGCAACCATAGCCAAGGATGGCATTAGGGGATCAGCCAGGTCACTAGGGGGCAGAGGCGTCGCTATGCGGCCCCCCGGTGACGTCACCGCTGGACGTGATGTCACTGCCGCCACCACTAAACATCCCTCAGAGGCGCAGAGCGGGTGGGAGGGCCAAAACAATTGCCATCTCCGCCACTGCCGCCCGCTCTTCCCGCAGCCAAATGGCGCAATTGATGCCCCCGCCACCTGCTTTGTTGCCCCCCCACATGCCACCCGGGGACCCCTCCGCTTCTGCTAGGGGGTCAGGCACCGGCAGAGGGTCCATGCCCATCAGAGACCAGCCGCTGAACGCTCTGTACCAGTGGAAGTACCGTATTGGTCTGAGTATAAGACTCACTTTTTTCTCCTAATTTAAGTTTTTAAACTAGGGGTGCGTCTTATAATCAGGCTGTTGCAATTTAATGCCAGTGATTTAATTAAAAAATTTTAATAGCATCAACCTCTAAGGGTGCGTCTTATAATCAGGTGCGTCTTATACTCGGGACAATACGGTAATAGCACCCAGTACACTACCAGCAGGAGAGGGCCCAGTGCAGAGCTCTGCTGCTCCAGGGCCTCAGCAACCCGGCACCAGCACCAGCTCTGATGTCAACCTTGTTGAATGGCAGTGCACATCTGTCACGCTTTTGCTTCAGCTGCAGTGGGACTGGGAATATGGCGCAGAGTTACTGTTTACACAGGAATTGTGAGGCATATGACACCTGGGTGTCAGCACTGCTCCTAAAGCTGCTTCTATACTACAAACAGAGTTTTTTTGAAAAACCAATTTAACTGTCATTCCTTACACCAACAAAGGGACTCTGGGAATTGTTGAGGATGTGAAGATAGGAACAGCTAGAATCCAGCAGGGTGTGTTCCTTAAAGCAGTGTTTCTCAAACTGTGGGTCGGGACCCACTTGGTGGGTCGCGATGTGATTTCTGGTGGGTCCCAGGTGATGGAAAGATCAGATACGTAATTGCCACAAGCCCTGAGGCTATTCAAAAATGGGATAGCTACTAATTGCCCTTCAAAGAGCTGAGCTCCTGCAGTTTGCAAGATAGTTGCTAATTACCCTGCAAGCAGCTGAACTTTTTACTTGTAAATAAATATATTTATTTATTTCTAGATCACCTTTTTTTAAAGTCTCGTAAAGCTAGGTGGGTCCCGATAGAGTGTCATTTAAAAAAGTGGGTCCCGGTGCTAAAAGGTCTGAGAACCACTGCCTTAAAGGATCTATTTATATGGACCTCTTCCATAGGTATTCCCTTCCCCTCATGCCTTCATTTGTACTGCCCCCAACCTCCTCCCATTTCTTTCCCCTTGTTTGCTCATGTTTTATTGAGAGGCCAAAAGCTTCTGCTTTCTCACAACCTATCATTTGCTTTTCCTTGCTTCCCTCACTCATTTTTCCCCTTCAGTTTAATCATTCATAACCTTAGCTGTGAACTCTTCCTGAACCTGTATTTATTGCAAATCTCTTCTTCACAAAAAGGGGGAAAATGCCTCTTAATTGGTGCAAAATGATTGGGGAACAGGGACTTGTCAGTCAAACACCCCAAGTCCTGATAGACAGTGGAGAGGTCCGGAGGCTCACACCCTCACCTGTCTGAGAGCCAAGCCAGTAGCTGGATATAGCAGCTGCTCAGAGAAGACAGAAATCACCCCATCTTCGGGAGAGTCAAGAGCCATCACCCTCAACAATGCACTCTTTTAAGCTGCATCAGGACCGCTGAGATAGTATCTCTTTGCCGCCACTCTCCCTTCTTCTTCTAATGCTCATAGTAACTACCACCCCACCCCCTGTCCTGGCTTCCATTGGCTACTGCACATGTGCAAATAAGGAAATATGGTGGCCAAGACTGGGGTGCCAGCAGTCACCATGAACATTCACATATCAAGCTGCCTTATACAGAATCAGATCATTGGACCATCTAGGTCATTATTATCTACGCCGAATGACTGGTAGTGTTTCACAAAAGGGTATTTCCCCCTGGAGACGACAGGGATTGAATCCGGGACCAAGCCATGTCCCCCTCCACTGTGATATGGCCCTCCCCCAACACTGGGTACATGCTACTGGCCTGCATTACAATAACCTATTAACAACATTCTAGAGAGTTCAGATCAAGCCTGCACAACTCGTGATCCGCCAAGCCAAATGGACCCTATCAACTAGCTATGGCAGCCCACAAGTATATCAATGAAACTTCTGTTTCTGCTGTCTGACTGGGACTGCTTCAGCCTGTGCTGGTCCCTCCCAGTGCTCATCACTGGCAGTAGTAGAATGGGACCATTGCAGACATTGTGCAATCTAGCTGGCTGGCTCCTCCTGTAGTGCGTGTAGGGACACCCCAGGGGAAATGTACTAGGATTTGCTCATGTTGTTCCCCCCACTCTGTTGTGTGCTAACTGGCTTCCAATAAGGAATGCAGGACACTGCTGCCTGGCCATACTCTCAGGACGGAGCAGTGACATCACAAGGTTATGTCACATGCTATGGTAATGGCAAACTCACTGTGTGGCCTTGTGCAAACCACTGTTACGGAATCTCAGCCCTGCCCCTCCCCCCTGGTTATGATGAAGGAAACGTAACAATGGCCTACCTTACAGGGCTGTTGTAAGGATTACTGAGGTAATGTATGTGAAGTGCTTTGAACACTCAGGAAAAGCACCATATAAATACTCAATAGACAAAATATTGGTAGTAGACAATAAAGAAGAAATGGGGATGACGATGCTAAATGCTAAATATTAAATTTCTTCAACAACAAAAACCCAGCCCAAACAATTCTGAGGGGAGCTGTACTTCAGGCCTTCCAGGAAGTTGGATGCTGCAACAAGGAAGCCTTTCTGTCTGATCCCAGGTGTGTGAGATCTGATTTGTGGTTACTTAGGGAGGGCCCCATGCCCAGAAGCACTTAAGAACATAAGAACATAAGAAGCGCTCTGCTGGATCAGGCCAAAGGCCCATCTAGTCCAGCTTCCTGTATCACACAGTGGCCCCACCAGATGCCTCTTCTTACAGTACTTCACATGCTCCTGCATTTACCACAGTATTGAAAATAGGTTCCAGGGTGCTGCTGATTAAAAATAAGCTTTGCCTTTCATCTTTACTATGCCATGTTTCTACTCCTGCCCTTTAACTAACCTGGGAGCCTGACAAACAACGCCATGCACCCAGGGCCTGCCTGGTTTTTGCACTGGCCATGCCCCCCCCCCCTGTTTTGTCACTGACTTTGTTTCTGGCTTTTGACTGGCAGGCTCTAGCTTCCTTGGCCTCAGAAAGCCGATAATAAGGCCTCATTGCTGCCCACAGCCTCCATTCTGGCTCTTTGGGAGCCAACAATGCATCCCTGTGCTTGTGAGAGTCTTCTTTGAGCGACAGCTGTCAGGTTGTCAGAGTGAGAAGAGAGGTAGATACTCCACTCCAGCTCTTCATTGGCTGCTCAGGGCTGGGATCATCAAGGCTGACATTCAATTAAAGGTAATGAAGGAAGGGAAGCTGGATGTATCCGAGGAGCGCTCCGCATTTCTGTCCGCTTCTCCTTGAGTGACAGCTCTCAGCAGAAGCAGCCAACCTTTGTTTGTGCGTAGCTGGAATTTGTTTTAGAAAAATTCAAAGGCATTTCCAAACCTGAAGTTTTAATCTGCAGCTCTTGAGAGAGCAAAGAAATGTTAGGTGCTGCTATCAATCAATAATTTGTGTAAACTCTAGGTTGGAGCATAGATAAACTGAATAAAAGCAGAGGGCCTCTTTCATCACCTTGTGAGTGATTACCCCCTAAGAGAGCTTCTAAGGTTTTTTTTTTGCTAATGGTACTTAGAGGAGGGGCTGCGGCTTAGAGGGAGAGCAGACATCTTTGCACGCAGAATATCACAGGTATCTCCAGGTAGGGCTGAGAACGAAGCACCCCTTTTCCCAAACCTGAGAGAGCTGCTGCCAGCCTGGGTTGACATTGCTGAGCTAGATGGACCAATGGCCTCGCTCAGTTGGAGGTTCATCAATTCTTTAACATTCCAATCATATAGTACTGAAGAGGCAAACACTTTTCAGCTGAAAATGCATATTAAAAAGCAGCTTGCCATGGAACATCAAATGTCTCAGCGGGTACATGGCTCTCTCCCATCTGCACGTATAGCTCGCCGTGGCCACAAAAAGCAAGTGCAGAATATAGAAATCTTTTAAGCATCCTCTCAAAACAGAACAAGTAAAGAACCACCAAACTAGGTCCTCAAAATAGCAATGTTGAAGAACCTCCACGCAATGGTTTTCAAACTTTCTAGTTTCAGGAAGCTTTTTTTCACATTGACTTGTCTATCCAGAAACGTCTGTATATCTGCCTGTCTGGGGCCATATCTGCAAGCCTGGAGCACCCCGTCCACAATCACCAACAACGAGCAAAACAGTGCTATCTTCCTGGACGCTGGAGCAGTCAGAAACAGAGGCCACACAGGAATCTGCAGCGCTGTGCTGATCTGATCAGCACAGCCTGTTACCATGACAAGCCCAATGCCACATCCAGGCTACGCAGACTAGGAAGGAACAAACAGAGCATGCTCAACTTGCTTTATGAAAGCCCTGGCCAGTGTTGAAAGGAGGAAGCTCAGGAGCAGGAGACTGAGGGTTCTTTCTGGTTGCCTTCTGCCAAGAAGGAGGACTCAATTGGTTGATCCCATGAAGCAGCTCCCAGGAGGATGAGGATGACCCTATCCCCCGCCCACCTAAGCTCAGGCCCCTCTGAGGCCATTCTTAAACCCAAGCAACAGCTGCATTCTTCTCCCAGCCCACCTCCAGCACCATTACCAGCTACCTGAAAGAATCTTGAGGACCCCAGCAGGGGGCCTTTGTGGACCCCAGAAGCACCTGGGACCAGTGATGTAGACTTGAGTCTATTGACTTGGACTCGAGTCGGACTCAAGTCGCGTCAATGACTTGACTCGGACTTGACTCGATGATTGTAAAAGACTCGAAAGACTCGACTCGAGACTTGGAGCCTTTTACGACAAGTCGAATTTTATTCAGGTTTAAAGCCGTTTCTCCCCAATAAATAGATAGGGACTCGCAACCAAAGATTCGGGACTTGGGGGGCAAAGACTTGGGACTTGACTTGAGATTTGGAGTCAGAGACTTGATCCACATTCCTGCCTGGGACAATCAAGGACTACACTGTCCTGGAACATCTCTGTGTTGCAAGGGAAGTGTTCAAGGGTAGTTGGGGGCTACCGTAGGCCTGCTGGGCCTTTCACATTGTCTCACATGATTCATGAACTCAGTTAAGTTCATTTGCACTGGAGCACACCCAACACAGTCCTGTGGCTCCAGACCGTAGGTGCTGATAAGTAGTGGTGGGAAAGCTGCCTTTTCAGGGAAGCCTGAATGCCATTCGTGTCAATCGTCTCCTTGAGGAGCCTGTCAAGAATCCTAGAACACACCTGAAAAGCACAGCTCCAATGTCATGGAAGCCCCTGGCCTTAAAAGCCTTTTCATATACAATAGTCTCTCTATGAAATATTATTCTTAAATCCAGTTACTTTAATTCCTGTTTTCCTTTTTTTCGTTTCCACTTTCCTTTAGCTCAAGGAAACTAGGTTTCATACAGTCTCATTTCCCCCCCCAGTACTTTCATCTTTACTAATCACCTTCCCGGTTATGGCAGTTTCCCTCAAATTGGTGGTGACACTTCAAGGAGATTCCAGTTCCCTCCTCTGTGGCTTTGGCTGTGAGGAGAACTGGTCCAACTACCTTCCCAAGTCATTCCTATGCCTGTTCTGAAACCAGCACAGCACGGGCACAAAATGTGAGGAGGAGGAGGAGGAAACATTCTTAGGTCCTCTTGCTTGATCAGCCATGATGCTACTGCTTTAAAATCGACTAAGAATAAAAAATGATGAGCAAAGTAGTAAGCAGGTTCTTCCAGGAACTCTTCATCAGGCTAGGTGCTGAGTAACACAACAAAGGAAGGGGAGAGAAAAAACCTGGGCATGACATTGAAGTCCTAAATTCTGAAACTCATAATCATCTTAATATGGAGTGCAGGAGGTGTTGGACAGGTAGCGCAATCCTGTGTAAGGATACCTGGCCGGCCTAAAGGGCTGGCCGCGGTATCCTTTGGCCATCCCAGGCTGCCCCGTTTCGTCCTCCCCCACCCCTGCACTGGCCAGTGTAGGCCTTAACTTCTCCGGCGAGTGCAGGGACAGTCTGATGGGGGAGAGAGGGTTGCTGGCCTCCTCGCCGGTGGTCGTTACTCTCCAGGTGCCGTAAATGCACTTTACGGAGTGTTTACGACACCCAGTGTCGGTGAAGTACACACTCCGCCGGCACTTGTTTACCCAGGATTGCGCTGTTAATTAGATTAGACTCTGCTTGGTGCAAAACAGATTTCAAGTTGCACTGGGGGCTACTGGGACAAAGAAACAGCCCTGTCTGTTCCATTATTCTCCCTGGTCCCTGCACAACATCCATTCTGAAGAAGCATTCTGGGGAACTCAAACCCTGGCTCACTACTTTGTGACATTTTAGTTGGCCCTAATAAAGATATTACCGTGCTGCCTGTGACTATTACTAACTCACTAACTTGGTAGGAGGGTTCTCAACACCTAACTACTGCATTCACCATCTTCACAGTAAAAGTGGACCCTATCCAAGAAGAGTAAAATATCTAAGACTAAAGGGAGGGAATTCAATAAGAGGCAAGGGAGAATGAGGGAAGGAAGGTTCAGAAGAAAGGAAGGGACAGCGAGACAAGGGCAGATGGGAGATTTGGGGGCAGAGCGCCAAAATTAAGCAACACATCTGGCATTTTTGCCCATTCACAGAAACAAATTGTCAATCTCATTACAAGGGATTATGACCTGAGATACATCTGTGAACAGCTGGAACCACTCCACCAAAGATCATGCAGCTGCTAAGAAACAGGAATTTATCAGTGAAATACGTAGGGACCATATTATTCCACTGGGTTCGTTGGACTAGCGACGGGTGCTTATGGCTTATTCACCTATGATGAATTTAAAGGAAAAAAATGTACCTCTAGGTAGGCTATCAGGCAGGGGTATATTTCACCTAGTAATAATGGTGGCTCATTTTACTCCTGCTGAGGGATTACTGCACGCCATCAAAGGGCAGACTTTCCCATCTATCATATGGATCACAAATTCATTCACCCAGCTTCCCCCTTTACATTCTGGAAGCAGCTACACTACAGTAACTGGTCCTGCAATCACACTGGCCATTGAGATACCATGGAGGGATTGCTGGAAGACCTCACACACCAACCAGCAGCGGCAGAGGAAGGATAATCATCTGCCACATCTCCTCGATATGGCTAGTGGTCATCAAGTTATACTTTAACTCCAACTTACTTCTCAGTATTTAATATCTGACCAACTGGATGTTCCCTCTTATTATCCCAGCCCATGTCCAGAGACAGTCCTTAAGAAAGAAGTATGTAAAGAAGTCCTTATGTCACAACTAAAACAGACCTGGAATTTATCTGAAAAGCATAAAAAATTAGCCAAGGATTCTGACGCTACAGTGCCTTAAAGATAGCCACATTTCCCTAAATACTGCACATAAATACAAAATAATATGGATATACAAGGAAGGACATGACTCAGTGACAGAGAACACACCTTGCATATGGAAGCTCCAGGTCGGTCCATCCATGAGGCCAACTGAGATGGTTGCCTCAGGCAGCAGATTGGTGGGGTCACCTATCTTCACCTGCCCATTCTCCTCCATTGCGTCTCTTCCTCCTCCCATTCCCTGGATGGGGAAAGAAAGAGGGGGGTGGAGTGGAGGAAGAAGAAATGTAGAGGCAGCACCTCTGACACTGGGAAGTCTTGGGCTGACCCTAGCCTCAGCTGAACTCCCAGTTGTAGGATCTCAGATAGCAGCAGGGTTGGGAGAGAGAGATCCCTGTCTGAGACCTGTTGCCAGTCAGGGCAGGCCGTCTGTGGATCACTGGTCTGACTCAGTATAAGCTAGCTTCTTATATAAGTGCCCAGTTCTCCTCTTGCTTAGATTGCTTTGATACCAAATATAAAATCGTCTCTTTATTTTACCCTGGTGGAGTGACTCATCATGAGTTACAACAGCATGAGAGAGAAAAACCAGATATTCTCGTATGTATTTTGAAACAACAGAACAGACTTATAGCAAACCAATGACACTGACTGGATGTTTAGCACACATTTTCATGAATGCAAAATAATAAGTGAATCTGGGAAGCTTGGCAAGAATATTGAACTTGGTACCTGAATTTGCCCATCTCTGCTGAATTGCAAACTCAGTGGGAGGCCTTGAGTGTTAGTCCTTTCATCTGCAAAATGGGCACACTATCTTCCCTACAGTTCTGGGACAGACAGCACTGCAGGAAGTGTCTGAGCACACTACCTACCCTACAGTTCTGAGAAAGACAGTTATAAAGCACCGCAGGAAGTGTCATTCCAATGAATAATAATAGCCCCCATCTCTTGCTGGGTTTTGATACCATCAGAAAGGCTCAGCTTACCAAGGCTCAGTCCCATTATCTATTTTTAATGTTGGGACTGAGACCTGTAATTTGGGGTCTAAAGAACTGAAGAAAGATGCCTCTGAATAGCTGCAGAATTCTTTTCTCTTCTGCACTGAGAAACTATAGTACAGCACATGTTCATGTCCTCAGGATTAAGGAGTAGGATATTATTATTACACCAGAGGATGAAAGGACAGGTCCCTGCCATGAGGGGATTACAAATTAGATAGCAACACAAGGGAGACAACAGAGGAAGAGGAGGAAAGTGGAGGCAGGGGTGAACCGATGGCATGGTCTCCTTCCGGGACACCAGCATCTTTCTTCAAAATCAAGCACTGCTTGACAGTCAGATGTCAGCATTTTTACCATATTAGAACTCCCTCATTACTGACATACAAAATTGTTCTCTACCTGCCCAGCAATCATTTCCTCACCTTCCACAATTCACAGTACAATGGAAAAGTATTGACTCTTATCACCTCCATCAAATTAGTGCAGGTGCTGATACAGGCAGAATCACACTGCCTTGTTCAAACATTCTTACCCTCCTACAATAATTCCCAGGTGAAAACAGGGACAGTCTTGTGTACTTATAAGAAACATCCATATTCTCACTCGGCAGATCACTGCCTGGCCACTTCCGTATAGATGCTGGAAGTCTCTTCTCCACCACATGCTGTATTCCTTGGATCTGCAAGAACTCGTCCTTCACCAAGTCAAAAGTAAAGGGGTTTCTTTTCTTTTTGCCAGTCTGTATTATTATTGCTAATCAAATTGAATCTCTGTAACACCTCCTACATTCCATTTTATGACTCTTATTAAGAATATTTATATACCGTTTTTTCAAGAAAAAAAATCACAAAGCAGTTTACAGAGAAAATCAAATAGCTAACCAGTGTTTCCCAAACGTTTTTGACCTGCGGCTCCCTTGACCATTGGCGACCATTGGACGCAGCTCCCCATTACATTATGTTGATGCCTGCCAGTTGGCATTGCACTGTTTTCCGAGAGGATTCCGTGGTACTCCGTGGCTCCCCTGGCTGGTTTCTGTGGCTCCCCTGAGAGCTGCACGTCCCAGTTTGGGAACCACTGAGCTAAATGGTTCCCTGTTATAAAGTGCAGCCTTTGGGGTTCTGCCACCATACCCAGCTTTTTTTTTCTTTTTTCTTTTTTGCCCTCTCCCTCCTTTTGGCGTGGCTTAACATCCAGCCTGATGATGATTCCTAAAGAACTCAAAAGATTGCTGGCACAACTTAGTGTTATTTTGGTTCCTAATTAAGGTCTTACCAGATTGTGGCCTGGGGCCACATGGACCAATGGACCATGTTGGCGTAATGGACCAACATAACTACCTAAGATTTTGTATCTTTTGTTTTAGTTAAATATATACCAGGGATGTGAATCAAGTCTCTGACTCCAAGTCTCGAGTCAAGCCCCAAGTCTTTGCCCCCAAGTCCTGAGACTTTGGTTGAGAGTCCCTATCTATTTAGTGGGGAAAACGGGTTTAAACCTGAATAAAATTCGACTTGTCATAAAAGGCTCCAAATCTCAAGTCAAGTCTTTCGAGTCTTTTACAATCGCCGAGTCAAGTCCGAGTCAAGTCACTGGTGAGACTTGAGTCCGACTCAAGTCTGAGTCAATAGACTCAAGTCTACATCACTGATATATACTCAAAAAACATAATTGTCATATAAATCATCCTGAACACATCAAAATGAATCTTATTAGCTGCAATATGTGTAATGGAGGGCTGTGCACTGCGTGGTAATGTATAGTTGTGTGCATGTGCAACAGAGACAAGATGCATCTCTCCCCCCCCCGCCCCTCAGAAGCTTATATTCTCAAGTCCAAAGAGTGGGGACTGAAGCAACTCACATTAAAATAATTTTCAAAAGCATTTCCAAAACGCAAAATAGGGATTAAATTAAAAAGGACAGCAATTTACCAGGGAAAGGCATTAGAATGCTGGGACTGACCCTGATATATAGGCCCAGAGAGAGAGAGAGAGAGAGAGAGAGAGAGAGAGAGAGAGAGAGAGAGAGAGAGAGAGAGAGAGAATGATATAAGTGCAAATGAACAAGGTTAGCAGTTGGGATTCAAGAAGTCTAAGGATCCTGCCCAGCGACCCAGTGTGCCGATGTTCGGATTCATGGTAGTTTCTTTTGTGGTGAGGAAAGGCAGTTCCTTCTAAAGCAAACACATTATTTAGATGAATGTTTGCCTTTCCACTTTCCTCTTGTTCACAGTACAGCGCAGCAGCCACCCAAGGTCAGCCATTCAAGGTCACCAAGGCCCACAGCTATAGCGCTCCAGGCCTTCGTGTAGGACCCTGGACAGTTGGCTTAGAATAGCTGCTGCTACTAGATGGATAAAAGCATCAGATTTTGCATGTGGATCTTTCATGTCCTCGTATTCAAATTGACACTAAGACTAAGAACCCTCTTGAATTTTTTTAGTAATTAGTATCTATGACACTGAAATCCAAGATGGCCAATATATCAATGGTAAAAATAAATTATATAACCTGGTAGTTGTTTGAAGATCAACACCAAAATGGTACCTGCGGCCCAAAAACTATTTATCACTTCTGCACAAGACCCTCCAGCTTTGCGGCCCCAAAAAATATTTATCACTTCTGCACAAGACCCTCCAGCTTTGAATGCACTTTGCTTCTATGAGAAATCTGCTTCTCCATCCATGATTAAACATGGCATGAATGTTACAAGAAGACAGGACAATGAAATTCTTAATCCAGTACAAGTCTCAGTGGGCCAGCTTTTGTTTACCATAGCCAACTTTGGTTCACAAAACTGTCCAGCTATTTATGCTGAATCTGGGCATGTGAAGTAGAGTAGCTGAGGGGGGGGGAAGGGCGGTGGCACGGTAAGTGCTGCACGGCGCTGCAAGGTGGCCCTCCCAATATCCATCAGAGCCATTCTGGGCAGCAAAGGCAATGCACAGGAGACTCTGGTTCAGGGAGCACCTGTGTGTTGTTGCCTTCACTGCCCAGAATGGCTCCAATGGCGAGTGGGAAGGGCCACCTTGCAGCACTGTGCAGCACTTACTGTGCCGCTGCCCCCCAGCTACGCTACTGGGCTTGTGTTTATGCTGGGTGACTTTCACACCAAGATGGGGCTACTCTGGAAGGCACTGGGTGACAACTTGGGAAGGTTTGTCTGAACAAGGAATAAGCATTCGCATGCTTTGGAGTTGCAGACTCACTACTAAAGACAGCCCATTTCAGAAGAACAAAGAACTTGCATGAAATTACATACATTCCTGACCGATCAGCATCACAACCTCCTGTGAAATACCATCCAGCTTTCACAGGGTTCCCACGACACCCTCCATGGAAGCCTGGAGCAATGACATGCAGCAGAAGAGTCCCATATTTGTTCTGGGACTTTGCGTTATGAAAGAGCACACACAAAGAAATGCTTTATTCTGCTGTATGCTGCAATCAGGGAGGAGCTGATGCCGCTATTGTTTGCTTTGAACCACATGGTTTATGCAACAAAGATGCCAAATACAAATCAGAGAAATGAAATCCTTACCCAAGCAAATCAAGGAGAAGTTTGAGAATCAACATCATGGAGTCCTTGCAAACCGGAAGTAATCAGCGGTGATGTCATCACTGGCAATTACTTCCGGGTCTTCTGGCACTCGGGGGGGGGGCTCCATCCAGAGTCATGGCCTCAGGCACTAGAAGACCCAGCTATGCCACTGCTGTTGGTTATCGCGGCTAAAACAATTCTGAAGGGCTCCTTCTAGCCTAAATTTGATTTGAAGGCCTTGAAATACCAAAAGCCATCTTGTGCTGCTTTTATCCATTGTGCAGCAGTTACACCACCTAACTACCTGGTTAGCTGCTTTGCAGATGCTTCCTTAGAGCCCACCTATTTGCTACGACAGGGAGGCAGCAAAATGGAAGAGGTGTCCTGCAGGCAGGCAAGGCAAGGCGACAGCGAGACACTTACAGCGCAGTCCTCTGCGTGTCTTCTCTGAAGTCAGTTTCATTGTTTTCAGTGTGGAGCTTACTCCCAGGAATGTGTGTATAAGACTGCAGTATTAGAAAAGAGGAGAACTAGCTCAAATTCACCCTCCTTACATTCCTCAGCAATCCCCTGAGGAAAGAAGAGGGGGCAGCCATGATGAGTGGAGAAAGAGATGTGTGTGTAGGAGATGTGGAAATAGAGAACATGGTTTCTCCTCACCCTTATGATGAGCAGCAGCAGCAGCAGCTGTCCTATTTCTCAGCTGGTAGGAAAAAAGTGAGCGTGGAGCTGAGGAGATGAGGAGCCGAGCAAAAGGGCATTTTAAAAAGCAGGAAAGAAAAGACAACAGAGATGTTTTCACTGAACCTGTAAGAGGTAGTGAGATGAGGCAGAGTTCAGAGGTGATAGTGAAACATGAACAAAAGAAAAATGGCAGAAAAACATCAGTGCAGAAACGTAAGGAACAAAGAACAGAATAAAGCCAAAGGGACATTGGGTAACACAGGCAAAAATCGGGGACAAATCCTCAGGAACTGCAATGAAGTGAGAGAAAGAGAATGAAGAAAGTCAGAGACCTGAGGAGAAATTTGGGAACCTGGTACTCTATGTTTGTTGAGTCTCTAACTTCTCCTAGTATTTCAGTATCCCTTAAGAATTATATATACATACGTTAGCTACAATTATTATTATACTCAAATTTGAAATGTAACTGTAAACTTGAAGGAAAAAAACATCTGGCCGGGGCCCTTTACCCCACGCTTAGGGCCCTGCCCTGGTACAGCTGTATGTATCCCCCTTTTCCTTCCCTCATTTCAGGCTGGGCTGTGCAAATTTTTTTTTTTTTTTTTAGCATTAGGTAGAAGATCTTTCAGGGTAACATTCCAGAATGCATTTTTCCCCAGCTCCTTGACCCAGCTGAGTTCTTTTTATGCCTTTGAATAAAAGGTACAAAGAAAAAAACAGCAGCAGAATTATTTGGAAAAGTATGGTTTCCTCTGAAAGGCAAAATGTATTGTATCATATGCCTAACTGATTCCTCTCCCAGCAAACACCATCTCAGCAGCACAAGAATGGCGCAGGCCAGGCTCTCCTTGAAATAAGAGACACCAGCCTGTTTGATTGGTTATCTATCCATACAAACGGCAGGGGTGAAGCTCCAGTTCTCCAAGATTCAGGAGGACCTGGTTTCCTCAGCAAACGTCTTGCCTGTTTGTGCATTGGCCCAACTGTTAAATCACATCAAAATACATGCACAGCACAGGTTGGTGTCAGGGGTCAGCATGATCGAGCACCTGAGGAGGCCATTCCTCAGCATGGGACCCCCGGGCAGCGCCAGCCCCTGAAGTCCTCCTGCTTCTCCTCTTGTTAGCTGTTGCTGCCTGTTCACCTGCCATCACTGAATGAATGGGCAGTAGCTGCAGTGAGAAACAGCCACAGCAGCAGCCTCTCTCTGTCTTCGCCCACAGTCTGGACAGGCATGTGGACTGGGATCCGAGAAAGAGGGCAAAGGGTGACAGCACCAAGGAGGAGAGGGGCCCATTGAGGCCATCTTAACCCAAGGTCCTTCAAACCTTGAGCCAGCCAGCACTGCACATAAAGATGTCAACTTAAGGCTACACAAATCTGGGTTGTGTATGAGGAGAAGGATTGACTCATCAAGAGCGAGAGAGCTCTCAGTATCCCTGGAAAAGTCAGAACCTTTTCTGTATCCTCGCACACTGACTCTGTGTAGTGTTGCTGCTGCTGCTGCTGTTGCTACACTGCAGCTTCACATCCCTCTCACTACGCTTCCCTCCCACTCAGTTTAAAGGCAGCAATTTTTGGTGCATTTCAGGACAGTGTTAACCTATCCGTCTCCCCCTGCATGGCAGAAGCATTGATTTTTGCTCTTAATTTTTTTGTACAGTCTTTAGCTCTTCCTTTTTGAGGACTGCATCTTTCACAAATAAAAAGGGATTTGCTAGTTTGAACCTAATCAGTTCTCACTTTCCTGTAAAACACTTTGTAGAATTAGCCATGGTTTATAAATCAATCACCAACCAACCAACCAACGAGGGAGCAACTTTTGGAGAAACACCAAGCACCAAACCTTAGCTTCTATGTCAACCTTCCTTCCAGTTTCCACAATAACCTCACTTTTTCACACGCTCTTCTCTTTCAAGAACCATGAAAGCCATACCATGCCAAGCCTGTGTTCTGTATAAAATGTAAGCAATGATCTTAGATGCACTCAAACCAAAGACCCATCTTGTCCAAGGCCATATAGGTAGCAGCTCCCCCCTATTCTCATATGGAGGACTCTCCTAGTCCTGCTGTTTGAGGGTTATTTGTTTTTAAACAGAGTTGCAAAAGATTGAATCTTGGACCTTATGTATGCCCAGCATGAACTCACCTACTGAGCTATGGCCCTTACCCAACCCCGCCTCCGTGTGGACAACCAGGCACTAGTGTGTGCAAAGTGCTGGGCAATCGTTTGCTGCTCTGCGTGAGAGACAGTGCTGCATCTGGGCCTCTTGTGAAGATACAATCACCCAGCCTTAATCCAGAGCAATTAACTGTGTTGTGCTCAGAGGAGATCTAAAGCCAGAACAGCAAGGGGTACTATAAATCAGGCTGGATGTGCATGAGCAAAGCTGTGAGAGTCTTTGTACTAATAGCAGGAGTTTTGGACTGGCAAAATTGAAGAGGTAAAGCACAGCAGAGACTCCAGAACCGGAACAGCAACTATTGTTGCAAATCAAGATTGTGGTTCATTGGCAAAGCTCTGCTGAGGATTGATTAAGAGGGAAAGGGATTCTTCTAAGGCTGAAAACATGCTGAGACTGAGGTGTATTGGCAAAAATATATAGGGGTCTTGGGGTGGAGAATTCAAGTGATGGAGCCAAGAGATGGACCATGGATGAACGATGCTGGCAGAAAAATATGGGCCTGGGACTGACCAGCAGGGGTTCTGTGCCACTCAGGGGGTTGTCAGATTAGTGCTGCAAAGGAAGGTTTGCCTAATGCTGGCTTGTCTTCCACTTCAGTTTGCTATCAACACTGGGCTTTTGTGAGTGTCAAAATTGCACTCAAACTCAGGTGCACAAGACATTGCTCAGCTATAACAAGTTGCAAAGAGGAAGTGATGAGCTCATTAATTTCCTTTTGGAAGGGTCTTTAGGCTGGGATGCTTTTCAGCACCAGTCTCCATTCAGTTACTTGCCTTCACACCAGACAAATCCACAGGGATGTCTAACCCCTTGCACATCACTCACACTTACTCTCTGCAGATGGTTCTCTCTCCGCCCTCTGTCCCATATACAGGCCTCCCAGACCAATCCCTTCTCTAATAGTAATGACATGACAAAGCCAATAACCATGCAGTGAAAGAAAATCAAATTCATTCCTATTTGCTTCACAATGCATCAGAGAGCCAATCTCTTTCTGTTCCTGGGTTTCTGGAAAAGGAGGATCACATTAGTTCCTAGTTACGGAGATTTAACTGAAGCTCAGAAATAGCATTCATCAAAATTAATAGATAAAGGCTAAGGGGGAAATGGCCATCAAAGACAAAGAGTTATGCGGGAACTGATAACGTGGCTGATAGGAGTTTGCAGTTTTCAGCTGCCTGACATACAAATGAGCAATTAAAAATCCAAAAGATTGCTTCCCAACGCAGAAATCTAGTCACCCAGCCTAGAGGGGAAAAGAAACAGTTAATGGTCCCAACAATATACAGGTGGGCCCCCATATCCATTGATTCGCTATCCACGGTTTCAGTTATCCACGGATCGTGGGGACCCCCCCCCCCCGGCTTTTACTTTTTTCCCAGTAAACTTCGTTTCTTCCTTAAAGAAACAGGAGGAGCAGCCTCTGGCTGCTTATTACAGGCAAGTAGAACGAGACTAAATACTAGAGAGGCTCTGCAAGGTTAACAGAAACCTTGCAGAGCCTCTCTAGGACTTAGTCTCATTCTACTTGCCTGCAATGGAGGCTGCTTCTCTGTTTGTTTTAAGGAAGAAACAAAGCTTGCTGAAAGAAAAATAAGAGCTGGGGGGGGGGCAAGCATGCCTGCCTGCAGGGGAAGCAGGGGGGGGGCCCTCAGGAAACCATGAAAGGGGGTGTTCGCTCTTATCCATGGTTTCAAGTATCCACGGAGGGGCCTGGAACATATCCCCAGCGGATATGGGGGCCCACTTGTACTGACAATTCAGAGATAGTGTGGTGTAGTAGAGAGTGCATTGGACTTAGACCAGAAAGACCTGGGTTCAAATCCTTGCTCAGTCATAAAGCTTACAGGGTGATCTTGGGCCAGTCACTGTCTCTCAGCCGCATCTACCTCACAAGGTTGTTGTGAGGATAAAAGGATACGGAGAAGCCATGTACACTCCCCTGAGCTCCTTGGGGAAAGACCGGTGCGTAGGGATGGATGTACAACCTCCTTGGCTTCCAATACATTTTTCTTTTGGTTTCTCTCAAAATTCTTTGGATTTGCCATCTGAAGTAATTTTATATTTCACTTTAGGTAACTGTAATAATCATGATGGTGCTACATGGGCTGCTGGACACATTTTGTTTTACGCAGAACTAGTATCTGTGTGGAATATCCATTTTATCCAAAGTGCTGGATTCTCTTGAATGAAAATGGAGCATGAATCAGCCTAAGGGGTGGGCTTAAGGTGGTAGCTACCGGATGGACGGAACAGAGGACTGAGACAGTCACCCGAGGATTGGGCTGCCCTGAAGGCTATACCTCCCAACCCATACCATCCCAGCCCTATTGATCTTTAATAAAATAATAATAACACTACATATCATTTATACCACATATTTTAAAATCTTTTCATATACATTAGCTCAGTAATCAGTAATCATAATTATCTCAGTAATTTTTAAACATATTTTTCCACCTATTTGTGTCAGGAGCCCTGATTAAACTGATCTCTTGGGAATCAAGGCAAGTCTCCTTGAACAAATGCCTAGCAGAAGCTTAGCACACTGTCAGTCATTCCCTCAGTGATCTAACTCTGGGGAGGCCAGCTTCTGAATTCTTGGGGGCCACTCTGTCCCTCGGACAGTGCATTTTGTCACATAAACATGAATGGCCTCCCTTCATTGAGTGGTGAGGCTCAACAAAGTAGTTATCAACAACTAGCACAGGTACATAGGAAGCTGCCTTCTGCTGAGTCAGGTTATTGGTCTAGCTAGGTTAGTGCTGCCTACACTGACTGGCAGCAGTTCTTCAGCATTTCAGAGGTGGGGACCTTCCTCGCCTTTCTGGAGATGCCAGGGATTGAACCTGGGGCCTTCTGCATGCACAGCACTGAGCTATGGTCCTGTTGTAACCAAACAGAAGTAGTAAGTACTTCCAAGTGTGCCATGGCAAACACACTATGAATTCATAGATGAGAAGCAGTGGGGGGGGGGATGGGGGATGGACGGACGGACGGACGAAGAGAAGTAATTTGCAGAGGGAAAGGGCTGAGCACCACCCACTCCCATTCACCTCTGAGGTTTCATTCCCTCCTGAAGTTGCTTTACTTTAGTTGCATGCTAAAGCACTTGCAATGTATTTGTAAGGTGCACATGTTCCTTCCTTAGAAGAATAGTGTATTGCATCCAGACCTAAGATGACAACATGAATATTCCTGCAACATACAACTTGAAAACACTTTTCTTTTTGAGTAAAATGGTGGGCCGCCTTTTTCCTATACATTGATTAAAATTTGATAGAGCATCTAGGGCCAAGTACAATTTATTTAGGGGTTGGATCTGGCCTGCAGGATGCCATGGGGGCCATCCCTGCTCTAACCAAAACTTCATTAACAAAACAGTCTAACAGAGGGCCCGTCCTTGTTCAACGGCCCGGCAAGTCCCAGTTCAAAAAGCAACAGCACACTACCCAGGTGGTGTATGATGCTGGTGGGGACAGGACAACCATACTGAAAAGAAAAGAAAAAAAATCAGTGAACACATGCACTATAATACTGGAGAGAGGAAGTGCACAGCCTGTCAATCAATCAATCAATCAATCAAATAAATATCACATTCTTAAATGCCAACCGTTTGAAGAAGGGGAACATTCACAAAATGGTGGGGCCACAATGTGGGGAATGCTGTGTTTTCCTGATGTTCAGGAGGAGGACTTTGCAAAAAAGGATGAAGTGGTTCTAGATTGGAGTGGCACAGCATAGGATTGCTCAGCCTCTGATCTCTCTCTCTCTCTTTCTCTCTCTCTCTCTCTCTCTCTCTCTCACACACACACACACACACACACCTGTGCAGCAAGTCCTACCCATGTTTAGCTGAAGTAAATCCCATTGTGTTCAGTGAGCTTATCGCTATAGGACTGCAGTTGTAAAAGGTCACAAATTAGTGTGAACGAGGAACTGATGCTCCTTTCTAGCAATAGTAAGGTAGAAAGCTGCCTTTTCTGAGTCAGATCATTGGTCCATCTGGCCACACTAAACAGCACCTCTCTAGGTGATGGTGTTCGAGCAAGACTCTTTCCCACGCCTACCTGGATATGCTGCGCATTCAGTCTGGCACTTCTGTATATCAGGCACGTGCTCCAGGCCCTCTCCTTAACCTACCCCTCCTCCCTACAACTGGAAAGACCCCTGTGCAAGCTGGGAGGTCACCTTGGACTAGGCATGTTTTTTGGAACTCACGCTGATCACTAGCATCAGATTTCAACATTTTCATCCTGGACAAAGTTGAGGCTGCAGTATCCCACAGGTGCTCATGACAATTGTGCAGCCATATTTGGCACAGCACTCACACAAGTGGTGACCATGCTAACTGGGGAAAGAATCACATTTCGTAGTGCCAAAATGTTGCCGTTTGAGTGCTAGACAGGTGAGATATTCCTACAACCAAGGCATTATGCTGTGGCAAGATGGGGCAACAACAATGTATTGTTATCTATCTTGCTCAACAAATGACTGTATATAATGCAGCCTCCGAGTTCTAGAGGTAATCTCTCTCTGAATGCCAGATGCAAGGGAGTGGCAACAGGATATGGGTATCTTGTTGTCTTGTGTGCTCTCAGAGGCATCTGGTGGGGCCACTGTGAGATACAGGAAATTGGACTCAATGGGCCCAAGTTGGCCTGATCCAGCAGGGCTCTTCTTATGTTCTTATGTAAATGAGTAGCAAAAGTGTATATTCTCTATTCTATGTGGATTTATTGCTGGTTTAATGAGAGTGTCTCCCACCTGGAAGACATCACACCCTACTTTGTGGGCAAAGATATGGGGGAAAAGGGTAGGGGAGAGTCCTGGAATTTGAGTACTGCTATAGAGACCAAATACTCTTGGTTACATTTTGGTGTATTCCCACGGGAAAACCAGATCCTACTCTAAACTGCAAGTCACTTCTTCAAGCCCTATAAAAGTACCCCTAACATATGAACGTCCCAGTCTTCCTTAAAAGCAAGGCAAAACGTGCCCCATATTTTCCTACTTCGTAAAAGCAGCATTATAGCTAAGCCTCGCAGGGGAAGATGGGAGAGAACGCCCGTCTTCCTCCCTTCCCCAGTGGGCAACTTTCACACCAAACCAGGGAAGCTTTCCAGATTGCCTTTCCTTTCCTCTTCAGAAAAGAAAGAAGAAAGGCCTCTCTCACGAGGCCGCGGCTGCACGATTAAAAAAAGCGAGAGACTAGAGCGAGCGACATCAGAGGCCCCGCAAACGCTCGGAGCCCTTCATAGCGCTTCGACGAGGAGGATATTCAAAACCTGCACTTTTAGACTTATTCTCCTGGTAAAGGGTTAGAGACAGGATGAGAACAAAACCAAACTACTTCTCCCCGCAGCTGGAAAAGCCACTGGATAAGATACTGTACATAGGTGGAGATCACTTTCCGGCCTAAGCATGTTCTGGGGAACTTCTCCGGCTCCTAGTATGATTTGTTGTCCTTTGACATCCAAGAGCACAAGCAAATCAAGCTCAGGAGGAGGCTCACTAGTCCCAGGCTAGCACACACACACCCCTCACCCCAGACAAAGTTTTCAGGTTTCCCACCTGGCTTCTGCTGCTTTCGGAAGTTCCGGTTATGTGTGAGCAACAGGATATTTGAGCATCCCATCCTTCCTATCTACCTTTTGGTTTCTCCGGATGTGGTGGTGGTGGTGGTGGTGGTGGTGGGGCGGGGAGTTAACTAGCAGTAGGGAAGCTTCAGCTCCACAAGATTTAATGGTCTACGTAGCGCCTGGGATCTGGGCCGATGGTGTGTGTGAGCCGCGTGTCTGTGTGTGTAGAGCGTTCCCTCTTCTCGCGTTTGGGGGAGGAGGCGGTGGGCGCCGTGACAGCATCCCGCAGGGCTCAAGCTGTTGCCTCTGTCTGGATTTCACAACCCTTTTGCAGGGCTACTTTTTGTTTTGTTTTGTTTAATTTAAAGCCGTTTAGAACTCTCTCTCTCTCTCTCTCTCTCTCTCTCTCTCTCTCTCTCTCTCTCCGCTCACTCGCTTGCTCACCCCCCCCCCCACACACAGAGGTGCTAGCCACCGAATTAAATAGGCTGATGGCATGTCTTGGAATGGGGCAATTAGGAGCTTTTAATTAAAAGATCCTTGCCCTTTTAATCTACGGGTGATCACAGCACAGGCGAGCCGAGAAGGGGAGGGGAAAGAGGAGAGCGGAGCCTCGTGAACAATGGTAGAGAGGAGAAAGCGAAAGAGCCCAGCTTCTCCACTTCGACTGACAACACCCCCCCCCCCGCGCCGCTCCCCAACAAATGCCTGGTAGCCAGAGATACGTGTCTGTAGACCAAGCACAACCGGAATACCCCGCACTTCCTCGTCTCCACTGAAGCTCGCTTAGCTCCCTCTCTCCCTCGTTTCTTCAAGCCGTCTCCCCCACCCTCTTCCCATCTGCCTGGGGCTCCGAATCCTGGAGACTCAGATCAGAAAGAAAAGGCTGCTCTCTGTCTCCCCCACCCCCACCCCCTTCCAGGCAGGCAAGCCAGCCTCTTTCCTCCTTTAGTTTTTTAGAAGACAGGGATCTCATCAATGTTTAATTCAATCGATTTTCTCTTTTCTTCGATGTTAATGAATAGCTGCCTGACAGGCTATTAAATAGATAGCTATTGAAATATATATATTTATTTCTCCGGGTGTGTGTGTGTGTGTGTGTGTTTGTGTGTGTGTGTGTGTGTGTGTGTGTGTGTTTAAAACACCCTCGATTAATTTAGCGATATTGATTTTTTCTGGCTTGGAGATAGCATAGAGTATTCAGCATGGAGGTCCTCTGCAGAATATGTTAAAAGGCAGCGGCTTGGATAGAGAAAGGGCACCAAATGCAGTATGCGTCAAATAGACCATCGCTCAATGAAGTCACTTAGCTATTCAAAACATGTTCAGCCATCACTCAACCGTTTGCACCAAGAACAGGGGGGGAAATTTCGCTCTTCTTCCCGGCCACAACCATTTCCAAACAGCATCTCTATCTCTCTCTCTCTCTCTCTCTCTCTCTCTCTCTCTCTCTCCCTCTCCCCGACTTTTTTTTAAGGAATGGGGGAAGAGAAAGACCGCTAGGATGGACGCAGAAGTTTATATTCTCTTTCCCCTCCCCTCCTCTTCTACAGACCCCCCTCGAACAGATTCTGCGGGATCCGCTTTCTCCATTCCCAGGCATCACCAGCAGCGATCGGTACCGCTTCGGTTGAGGCGGGGACATCACAAGCATGTACATGCGTGTCCACATTAGCAATATATACCCACCCCCATCCCCCACCCCCAGTTCCCAAGTTTGATTCTTAAACATACAGTCTACGGTGATGCTATGCGTGTCCATAAAATCCCCCACGTTTGCATCAGTCTTCCCTCCCTCCCCCGTCTTTTCACGCACGATCCGAAGAGCCATCTCTCTCCCCCCTCCCGGCTCTGCACATCTATACCGAGAGCAATGCTGAATAGCACATTTCAAAGCAAGCCAGTGACATCCCTCCTCCCTTCGCCTATTCACAGCGTCTGATTTCAGAAACTGGCTGCAGTAGTGATTCTCCTGCTGCCATCAGACATGTCAATCCGGGCGAGAGCGGACAAGCTCTTGTTCAGTTTCCCATTAGACTGAGAGGGGGGGAGGAGAAAGGGTGGTTTGCTGAGGTTTTTTTTTCTCCCCCCCGTTTCCACCACTTGTTCATTGGAAGACTGATCATAAACCCCTTTGAAACGAACATAAAACGAGAACCACAAGCCACCCAAACCAATATGTAGTACTGTAGCTACTCGGAGCGTTTACAGAAGCCTCTTGAAAACTCTGCCGGAGACAACTAGAAATGTTCGAGCGTACCGAAGCAGGCAGCCAAGACATAACCAGACCGGCTGTTGTTGCTATTCAGAACATTGTTGATGTGAAGAAAACCAGACATAGGAAGTTCAGTTGTTGTGGCTTTCTCCCCCTTCACTCTACCAGACTTATCGTCATCAACCCAGTTCGCAAAAGGAGACCAATTATCTCTCCCCCCCCCATTAGAAACCAACGGCGCACTCCAACAATATAGCATTTTGCTCGTTTTCTAAAAGGAACTAAAAAGAATCCGGAAAGAGGCGGACCGAACACACAGTTTGCGTTTTAAGAAGCTCTCTTTGATGTTTTCACAATACAGGGATTAGGCCAATTAAGAGGGGTTTCAGGGGGACGAGGAGGAAAAGAGGGCTAATGGGAAGAGAATGGAGATGTGTACTTTGGAGATATACAACTTCTCTGCTTTTCCGCAGAAACTCACCCAAGCACCCTGGTTCCTGATAGGGCTGAAGTGAGAAAATGGTGGAATGGGGAGGATTTTTGGTGGGGGAGAGATGAGAGAGGATGGGGGGAGGGGGGAAGGTGAGATCCGGAATTAAATACCTTCCAGGCAGCAGGTTCTCCATAATCCAGAATGGGTCATTACTTCTTCGTTCTTTTTGCTGGTTTCGTTCTCACCGGTACCCTTCATCTTGCAAACCCCTCTGGAGTAAAGCCAGTAATCGGTCCCCACAGCTATGGTCATGAGGCTGAAGGCAGCGAAAGCACCAACGGTGGTTAAAAGCATCTGAACACCTCTGTCAAAGAGCCCCATAATTCTTCATTATACAAATACCCAACCGCCTTCTGATTCTTGGGCTCTGTGTGTCTGTGTCTCTGTGTGTGTATGTATGTGTGTGTGTGTGTGTGTCTGTCTGTCTGTGTGTGAGAATAATAAAATAAAATAATAATATTTCCTCTAAGAATAAGAATAATATAATGGGTATCTATTCGAGATCAATAGAGAGAAATCTATATATAAAAAAGGGAGGTAAGAAAGCCCACGGAATCAGTGTAAATGAAAAAAAAATCACACGGAAGAGGCTTGCTTTTTAAAAGAGAAACGTTCCAGCTGTTAATATTATATATATATGTATTTATGTATATATATATAAAAATAAAATAAAGGAAAAATAGATAAACCCCCACCCCCCAAAAAAATTAGATGCCTTAATCCCTTTTTCTAAAATTCTGGTCTCCAGTTTCCATATGTAATGGCTAATTTGGAGATGGCTTCCACAGTGAACAGGGGAGCAGGAGCAGCAGCAGCAGCGGCAACAGAAACAGCATCCTCAACACACTCTGTCATTATCTGGACCTAGACAGTTAGAGACTGTAAAAGAAGAGATGCAACCTTCAGTCTTCTTGCTTAGCTCTGCAGCCTGCGCCATGAAAAATCCCTTTCCTTCCCAGTTATCTTCCTTGGATTTTTGGTGGGGTTTTGTTTGCTTCCTTGCTTTTGTTTCAATTCTTTCCTTCGCTCCCCGTTTTCTACCACCGAACCAGACTTGCCAGTATATTGTAAGCCCTTGATTTCAGCTGAACAGGTGCTGAGGTTTTGCCTTCCATGGTTTTTTTCCCCCCACGGCAGCGGCAGAGCAGCAGTTGTTATTGGTGGTGTGGTGATGCTTGCTGGTAGTGGTGGTAAAATGGACAGAGGAGGGGGGAGTTTTTTTCCCGGAGAATCAAGACGGATTTTCCTTCCTCCCCCCTCTCTGCAAAGCTTCTGAAGATAAAGGGAAACCAGTAGTCTTGCTGCAGGATATGCTGCCCGTCGGTGTCTCGCGCCTCTCTTGCCTTGCTAGTTCCGCTCCCACCTACTGCATTAACGTGGTGGTGCTGAAATGGACAGCTTCCCCGCACCGATCATTCCGCGGTGCTGAAGAACAGCTCTTTTACCTCTTTGCCCGGGGTGCTGCTGGGAAAACTGGGGAGGGTTGGGAGGAAGATCTTCCACTTCCTAGATCCTCTTCCCGAGCATCTGCAAGTGATAGTAACCCTCCTTGGCTCTCAGGAGCAGGAAGGGCGGGGGCGATTAGCCTTCCTGCTTGTCCTTTTCCGTTTTTACTCCTCTTCTTCCAAATCCTGAAATGATTAGTCCCTTAGGCTTCAGAAGCTCAGAGAAAGGCGTAGCTGAATCTATCTCTTTCCCCCCTCCCCCCCCGTCCAGCCTCCTCCTCATTCCAGCTATACGTGCCCAGAGCTCCAAATGCAACCCTCACATCACAATTAGACCAGCACAAAACTTCAATCAGCCGTTTCTCTTCCTAGGACATAGTGAAAATGCAACGTGGAAGGGTAACTTGAAAAATATACATTTCATATATGTGTATGTATTTGTTATGTACTTTAGCAAAAAAAAAACCACCTTTGTTTATTGTCGATTGTGAACTAGAACATTTTGGGTATGTGCATGCTGCTGTACGTGATTTGGTTCCTCCTGTATAGTGGTTGGGTGTGGATCTGTGCTGTATTTGTCTCTTTTTCTTTTGAAAGCTTTCTGTGAGATACTGTATTGTTTGTCCCATCAAGGGGACATTTGGGAGACATGAAAATGGCAAAATAAAGAAGCATAATGAAGGAAGTTGATGACTATATAGAATCTTGTTTTTTCCCCAAGATAGTGTCCCTTAAATGTCCTTGTTCTTATACCAAAAAGAGGCATGCTGAACATTTTAAAAACACCCATATAATGTTCACTGAATATACTAAGTTTCCTGTGCTAATTGCAACATTAGCAGTGGACTGGAGAATAACTCTCTATTTATCTCTGATCAACTTCATTGTTCAGAGAATAAGAGTGACCATAAGGGTAGCTTGATGTTGCCTGTAGTTCTGCCAGAAGGATGTGTAGGGAAGTTGAATCTTTTGATGGGGTAGAGACACATCGCAATTTCATAACTCCCATCTTCCACCTTTCTTTGGCTCCCCTTCTTTTTAATGGCAGCTTCAGTTTTTGTTAGTCACTAAGAGGTCTAGTAAACATTAAAATGTTTGGAAAACACAAATTGACTTGACATTCAGCATCATATATAGTAGGGGAAATATCTATCATGAAAATATTCCCTCATGTTTATGCTTTTAAATTTATAAAACTAAACAGAAAACAATACTTTGCAGGTTTTTGACAGCTATAAAACAGCTGGACTCAAAATAGTTAGTATTCACAAACTACATGACAAATTTCTTGTAGCCAGGTCTGGTTTAATCATGGCATGCTGGTGTGAGAACAACATTTCATGGCATTTCCTCTTTGAAGTTAACGTTGTCTTCCTAAGAATCTCATTATGCATTTTCCAATGCCCCTAAACTTCTAGCCTTCATGGCAAAATATTCTTTGGTTTTTCCCTTGTAGTCTTCCAGAGACCCTGGGAAAAAGATTACTGTCATGCCCCATTTTTAAAGAAGGGAACCATGGCATTCTCAATGTGAATGGTTTGCATATTTGGGAAGATTTGGAAATATTTCAGAGTGGGGTCTGACCAGAATATAGTATCCTGGCCTACTCTTAAGTGCCTTCTAAGAAAGCTGGCTATTAGTCATGTTGACTGCATGGAGTCTTCAAGGGCAGTTCAGTGCTATTCACTAATAGCAAACTCAGGTGGTTGAGTACCTATCAGTTTGTATGTGGGGACGCCAAGTGGGGACACCTGCAGACACAGGAGTGGTTTCTACATATTTTGGGAACTCCCTAGGTACCCAGATGTCTTTGTAAAGTTTTTGTAAATTCAAAGACAAAGAAAAGCCTTGCCCCAAACAGCCTGATGCATATAGAGTATGCTCAGTGACCCTCAGGACTCAGGAACATAGAATGGAGGGGGGCAGAAGAAGGGGTGGGCACAGGTGGCAGGGAGAACAGTCTACTTGAGCCAATTGGGCATGGGGGTTGGTGAGATGCAACATTTTGTTGCAGGTCCCACTTGTACCTCTGAATACCAGTTGCTGGGGAAGGCAGCAACAGAGGAAGACCATTGTCTTTGTGCCCTGTTTGTGGGCTACCTAGGGGCACCTGGTTGACCGTTGTGGGACAGCGAATGCTGGACTTAATGGCTTGATCCAGCATTCCTGAAGTCTCCCTCGATGCATTCCTGTGGAAGCAATGTAACACTAGAACTAGTATTGGAAAATAAGATAATGGATTGCCTAAGGCTGGCCAGGGATCTTATGAGGCTGAACAAGGATTTGTGCCCAGGTCTCCCAGGCACAAGTCCCACTATCCATATTAGAGGAATAAACAGAAACTCTATACCAAGCCCAACAGTAAATATTTAGACTGTGTCTTTTCCTGTTAAAATAAGACAGTTTCTTCTCAGTCAATTTCTTTTTCTGGGCAGACACCATCTGCTGTTATCCTATTTATGCCTTCAGAAGAAGGGATGCCAAAGTGGGGTTGGGGGTGGGGAACTAGTTACTTGGGAGGAAGGGTGGTTCTTCCTGAAACCTGAATCTCTTTGGAAAGAGAGGCCAACTGAGTCTTCTGGATGGGAAGATGGATAAGGCCAAACAGTGGTATGGTGGGTATTACAGAAAAAGTTTGAACAGGGGTTGGTTATGGTCCAGCAGCAGGTGGACTGAAAGCAATCTGAAGGAGATGGGCTCCAGGAAGCTGAATCAATATAGCAGGGACAGGTCATGGTCTGTAGAACCTGGGTGAGGTCCCATTGACCTTTCCTGCTTAGGAGAGACAGGTTTGAACTCAACCAAGCACCTACAAAATAGCAGGGTTGCATGCTAAGTGCCCAGCTTTGCATTTAGGAGCTAATGACAAGTTACATGCAAATTTTGGAAGGGGCAATTGGGAGTGGAGAAGCAGTCAGGGAGAAGCTGCATCATTTCCCCACTTGACATTTCTACTTTCTAAAATCATGCCCTTATCCTCCCCCCCCCCCCCGCAGGGGTCCAAATGTGTTTGTGAAAGCAAATGTATGAAGCCCTGCAGGGGAAGAATCTACTGGGTGTGTGCGATTCAAGTAGAGAAATGGTGGACTTGGAATGGGTAAAGTGGACCTTCCCACCATCACTTCTTTGCTACAGGAAATTTAAAGGGACAGAGTCCTGGTTTGGTGTTTGGCACTTCTAACATCACTGGGTAGGTCACTTGCTGTCTTCTCTCCTAGGAGCTTACAGAAAAGGAAGGAGCCTTGGGCTCTTGGTGAGGTGATGCAGCTCAAGATTCTGGTTCATCGTTTGAGGAGTCTAATCTCCAGCATCTGGGCTACTATAAGAACTCCTCTCCATCTGGGTGACTTGCAGAATGCTCTTCTGTGGACTATATCTTAGGATTCTATATAATCACTGAGGCAATATCCTGCAGACTCACCTCTGCAGATACCTCTTCTGTCTGGGAATTACTGTCCATGCTGCCTGGAGACTGGGACATGTAATTATAATTGAACATTATAATTGAACATATAATTGAACATATAATGTTGTGTGGTTAAGATACAGAAGACTGAGGCCAACTGGTCAATTTTGAGGGATAATTTCCATCTCTACTAAGATGATTTCCCCCCCCCTCATTCTTATGCCCCTCAAGGGGCTCTAGGTTTGGGACTTGCATAATTGAGAGTCTCCAGAGCACATAGACAAAGCCATTAACAAAATTGCCAACTTAATTATTTTTGATACAGTGACCCATTCATTTGAACACTAGGCTGTCACATGATTCTGGCGAGATTTTGACTCATTTTGTCATGCAAACATGTATGACATCTGAGTTGATCAGGCTGAGGGTCAGTAGCTCAGAACACAGAGTGGCTCAGAGAGCTGATCTCAAAAGAGGGCAAGTAAAAGCACATTTGTGCCCATTTTGGGGAGATGCGATACCCCATGGTCATGTGACATAGAGTGATGTCTCACACTGATCCTCAGTCCAGCCTCAGTGACCTGTGGAAACAACAGCAATTGCAAAATCAAACCATGTTAGATTTAGGCTGCAATATATGTGCTCTGGCCATAGGGCATGAGCATATTTCCATATGTTCCGTGTGAACTGGTGCACAATCATCAAGCAGTTGTGCGGTATGCCAAAACTATGTAGGTTGGATTTAGATGGCCAGCTGAGATGGTCACTGACAAATTGAACCCCCATGTAGCATGATAGTTGTTTTAGGCATGGTGATGCACTCCCTGGGACCAATATCTCTTCCCTGCTATCTATTGACTGATGAGCCATGTTCAAGCTTTTCTCAACACCTTTTGGGCAATCAGCTCAGTTGGTACAGGTTTGAATACTAGGATGTCATATACCTGTGGTGAGATTTTGTCACACTTTGTCCTGCAAAACCAAAAATGAAATCTGGGTTGAGCTAGGAGGTGAACGCCACCGTGCATCTTTTGTGCAGCAAAACATTCCAAGAACCACTCAACAATCCAACCAACCATAACCAGCCTCCTCCTCATGTCAGCTCTATCACATCTATTACAAGTTCAGTTGGTTATTGACCTTCTGCTATATTGGGAGACTCTGGAACATATTTTCCCCATTGGCTTAGGGGAAGTTCAATATGACCAAGATCCTTAGCCCAATCCCATCCCCTGCCAACCTATAGCATGCAGCACCGACGACAAAGCATGCGCTGTATGCTATAGTGAGGGAGAAACCAGATGGCCTGGGAGATATAAGTAATCCTTTTTACTTACTTCCCTGTAGGCTTCCTGGCCTCCAGTAGGTCTCCTCAGACCTATGTCAGCTATTTAGCTGGCATAATTCTGAGGAGCCTCAGGGGGTATGTTGGGCTGGAAAAAGGGGGATAAGATCTTGGTGTGTGCTTCTGCCACTGAGATCCACCCCCGGCTTGGCTTGGCTTGCTTGCGAGACCTGCTGTCGTAAGCCCCAGAAAGGGTTGGTTCTCTGTTTTACAGCGCAATCCTGACTAGGATCTGACCAGCAGCCCACGGCCGCTCACCGGGTCCTGTGCACCGGCAGCCAGCATAACTGCTGGGCGGGAGGTCAACCCGGGGAAAGGGATGCTCATCCCCTTCCCCGAGTGTAAACAGAGGCAACCTGGCTGGGCCTTCTCGGATTTCTGCCAGCTATTTTACTGGTGGAAGTAAGAGGAGGCCGTGTAAAGACCATGGCGCCCGGCGGGGGTCAGGATACAGCCAAAGGCTGTCCCCCTCCCCCTCCCGGGTCGCCTGGGCCAATGGGCACCCTCCCCCGCCAGGCGAATCCTATCTTACCTAGGTCTTGCGGTTGGCGGGAGCTCCGTCATCGGAGCAGGGGAGGTCAGCCTCTGCGCCGGCCTTCTCTGCTCATGAGTCATCGCAAATGTGCTTTCCGGCACATTTGCGACTACTCTCGGCACCGGAACGCTCATTCCGGTGCCGGAGTTTACTTGAGGATTGGGCTGTGTGTCTAATAACCCATGTGGATCAAAGTTGCTCTTTTTGACTAATCCTTTCTTCTCATCTAGTTTTGTTGCTCGCCAACAAGAAAGCCACCAAGAAATGGAGATCAACTAAATAAAATGTCAGCAATGGCAATCAGAGGGATTTGTTTGTCAACAAATGTACGCCAGTGTCTGGCATCATTGGTGATATATAAGCCATATCAGCAGCTGCTCTGTTCTGCAGCAGACGTTCCTTTCCTTCTGGATGGAGTGAGCCTCTGAGAAGGAGGAGGAGATGTGGTCGTGTCACTGAGCTTATTTTAGCCTAGTTCTATTCCTTCCTATTCTACTGAGGGCTTCTTGTGATCAGATCAGGACCTGTGGTCTTTTGGTCTTCTTTGTAACTGAGCATCACAAATATCCAGCTAGACATATCTGACACACCGGTATATACAACTGTGCCTTTCAGGAATAATGGCATTGGAAAGAGATTTTTCACACAGGCAGATCTCTTTTTCACATGATGTCTTAGCTAAGAAAGCAGATGGGAAAGCAGATAAAAATCAACTACTGACACTCTATAATCAAGCTTGTGAGTAAAAACAAAAAGGTATCACATAATTATACCATGTTTTTTAAGTGTTGGTTCAAAATGTAAACCTTAAACTTTAATGTTTTGCTGATTTTATTATTTTAATTAATATTAGAATATTAAGTAAATAATATTTATATACTTTTTTCAAACAAAAACAATTTCACAAAGCAGTTTACATAACAAAGCAGTGAAAAAATGATTCCCTATCCCCCAAAAGCTCACAAATATCTTTAAAAAGACACAAGGATGATACCAGCAAACAGTCACTGGAAATTTTGGATCGAAAACGTTCATGGCCAGCAATAATCTTATGCGATTTGGGAGATATAGGTAAGTTCCCGCAGCTACTATCTTGTGGGAACTGCGTACAGTGTTAGATATTGTTTTTAATCGTTTGTGTGGCTTTACCTAACATGGCATCTTTACCTGTATATCCCAAATCGCATAAGTCACTGGAAAATATGCTGTGCTGGGATGAATAGGGCTAGCTGTTCTCCTTCTGCTAAATACAAGAGAACTACCACTTAAAAAGTGCCTCTTTGCCTAGTTAGTATGGTTTCCAAAATTTCCAGTAGACTTTTCAAAACAGCTGTTCTGCCATTTCACTCCAATTCTTTTAAACTAAACCTCCCACTCTCAGTGATCATTATGGTGCCCTTGTGGTGCAATATTTGCTCTCAAAGAGAATGTTCTGGGGAGGATCCCATACAGGTGGGGAAAAAAGATACATCAGATTTGGCCATTTGTGTAGATTTTCCTGGGACAATTCTGCAAGTAGAAGATTGGAATGATCTAGTCTTCTGTTCCCTGAAAAATCCATATGGCTGATCAGTGTGTCAGCTCAATATCTTTCCAAGTGTATAATTTACCCAGGAGCCATTCCCAAAGCCCTCACTTGGAAGAAAACATTGCTTGGGAAATGGTCCTGTGTTTGCACACCAAAGTGCAGGTTGGGTTCCCTTCGTTTCCCTTCTCAAAAAGCTTTCATTGCAAAAATACATGCAACTGAATAATTAGTTCTGCAGGGTACCCTAATGTACTCCACAAGTGCAAAAGAGACCAGAGGGAGAGGAGTAACAAATGAAGGCAGGGGTAAGGAGGGGAATCAGAAAGAGTAGACTTTCACCTCTAACAGGTGAAACAGCCAGGATGGTGTACTGGTTTGGGAGTTGGACTTAGACCTGGAAGATCCAGGTTCAAATCCCCGCTCAGCCACGAAGCTTCCTGGGTGACCTTGGGCCAGTCACTATCTCTCAGCCCCACCTACCTCACAGGGTTGTTGTGAGGACAAAAGGAGGGGAGGAAATATGTACACCACTCTGAGCTCCTTGGAGGAAGGGTGGTATAAAAATGTGAAAAATAACTAAATAAAATAACATCCTTGCTCTGCTTCACTCCTATTTCTTCACTACAGGACCTGCTCTATCTATTCTAGGCAATTTCGCTTTGCTTTACCACTTCTTCCTGTTTCACCCTCCCTTTCCCCCTTTATTTACATTATTGTGTTCCAATTGTCTCAGACTATACATATGCTTCTGTACACACACATACAGCAATATAGCATGCAGGGATATATTCCTTCCTTTCCTTTGGTAAGTGGGTTTGTCCTCACCTCCAAGTACAATCACCATCTACATTGCTGTTTCAAACAATAATTGAACTATGCCCATGCTAGGTGAGAAGCCATCCTTGAAAAATACTCTGTCCACTGAGTATAGTTCCTGTAATAATAGAGTTCCTTCCAGTAGTGTTGAGCAAGCATTCTGCCCATGCTCAGAAACCCTCACTTTTATCATACCTGGCAAATAGTTTTGTACAAGCTCTCAGCACTAGATCGGAATATGCTACCTGTCAAGATATATTCTATGAAATCTTAATGCTGGGCATGTTTGTTACTCAGTCTCAATGACACCGATTTCAAACATAAGGAATTTTTAATCTTCATTTAACAGTGTGTAAAGTTGCAGAAAGAAAGGGGTGGGAAAGGAGAAGAGGAGGAATGAATATTAGAACCAACCCGGAACATCAACAGAATTTATTTGATGCTCTAGTCTTTTTGGTTGCTCTATGTTGATTTTGTTGGTGTTCTAAGAGGAAATGCGCTAACCCAAAAAGAAAAAAGGGGGGGGTGAGAAGAGAAACAAGAGGAGACATACTGTCTGGGCAGGATAGGAAGAGCCAGGAAGGTTCAGCGATAGCTGGTGAAAAATATCTGTCTGCCTGGATACTCCCGAAAAGACGATGTCAGGAACCAGCAGATAGAATGGGAGAGAATGCACTTCTCCTATCAAGAGCAAATGGTCTTAAGAGGAATGGGAGGCAAGCAGATCTTCTAGGACAGTGATTCTCAAATGTTTTAGCACCAGGACCCACTTTTTAAAATGACACTCTATCAGGACCCACCTAGCTTTACAAGACGCTCAAACATTTATCTCCCTATATTTACACAAGCTTGCAAACTGCAGGAGCTCAGCCTTTTGAAAGGCAATTAGCAGCTATCTGATTTTTGAATAGCCTCAGGGCTTGTGACAATTACTTATCTGATATTTCCATCACCTGGGACCCACCCGAAATCAGGTCGCAACCCACCAAGTGGGTCCCGGCCCACAGTTTGAGAAACACTGTTCTAGGATACCAAGGAGCATACTGGCTTTGCCCAGAGCAGTTCTGCAGTTCCTCCTGATCATGTCGTGATTGATGGCACTCATCAGCCTTCAAAGGGAGAAAGCCGTTTCCCTGAAAATATAACCACACTCTGGAATTTCTGGAGACTTCTCTGCTGAAACTGAAATCAATTTAAAACATCTGCACTTGGTTTCAGCTCAGCTTCAGCATACTTTTGGTCCTTTTCAGAACTTCCACACAACCTCAGGATAGTAAGACCTGTTTTGCTACACTGTGTGATTTTTTTCATGCTGTGCAAGGGAGGTCAAAGAGTACAACTTGAAGTGGTAAGTGAAAACATGGATTCCCAGATGCTTTTTATAAAGATGCTGCCATTTCGTGACTGGTGAAATCAAATCATCGCTGACTCGGGATAGATTTATACAGATAAGTGCTAAGTGGAGATTAGAGATGGAACCTGGGGATGGGGGGGAGGCACCTCTAGAAATGTTTTTAAAGGCCCAAGTAAAGCCAAGCAACAACAACGATAAAGCCCACTACAAAGGTTCTTTACATCTGCTACTTTTCATTGCAGTATTAATCCATATGCTAGATCAGAGGTTCCCAAACTGTGGTACGCGTACCACTAGTGGTACATGGACCACAGGCTGGTGGTACATGAGCTGCCGGTGGCCAAGATGGCGGCTACCATCTCGGCCATGTGCTGCTGTGTTGGAGCCTGAAAAGTGGTGGCTCAAGCTCTGCCAAGCTGGCAGAGAATGGTCCTCCCGCCCGCCCCTGCATCTTACCTTGTATGTCTGTGCTCCAGCATGGCAGTGAACCCGGATGTAAGTGCCGATGACGTCATCGGCATTCACTTCCGGAGGTACGTGGCGGGCCGAAGGTGGTACTTGCCAGGAAAAGGTTGGGAACCTCTGTGCTAGATATCAAGGTTTGATCTGGATACCTTAGACCTGTGCTATCTCCACCAGCATCCCTGGGGCTCAGAATTCTTCCAGTATTTGGTCTACACATTGAATGTCAGCCTTGCACATGCTAACAAATATACTGAATCTAGGCTCTCTGCACTTTTGATCCCTGCAACAGCTGTGATGTGACGTGATTTTTGTTTTGTGCAGCTGTTTAATAATGTGTTGCTTTAAAAATGCTTTAAGTGTTTTATTGCAAATTGTACAGTACGTCACCTTCTGGGTGCCTCAATTGAAAAGCAGCACATACAATTTACAAACAAACAAACAAACAAACAAATAAACAAACAAACAAATGTCCCCAACATTTATTTGAAACTTTTAACTGAACCTCTTGGATGCATTTAGGGGTTGCTGTTTTTCAGTGATTACTTAACTGATGCAGTCCCAACAGGAAACCAATATAAGGGGGTAGTGGGATAACGTGTGGAAGGAAATAGTTGAATCCTCGTGATAGCTCTTCCATTGACCTCTTTTTTCCATCATCAAAGCATCATTTATGTCGCTGAATCCTGCTTTTGCACTGATCCCCACTTTCTCTATTTCTACCAGTTGCTACCCTCATGTGACCTGTGAATAGACATTGCCCAGTTGAATCTCTATGTCAGCCCAATTCTGCCTAACTTTACGCCTGGCACTGCAGCAAAGTCGGTGTAGCCGACGCTGCATCCTGGGTGCAAAGGAGGCGGGAGGTCACCCCAGAGGAAGGGAACATTTGTTTCCTTACCTCGGGTAAAGCCCCAGCCACCTGAACAGGTTCCATCAGATCTGTGCCAGTTATTTCGCTGGTGCAAATCCAGATCTGTGTCAGCTATTTCGCTGGTGCAAATTGTCCGTGTAGGGCAAACTGGCCAGGGAAGGGGGAAAGGATTCGGTGTAAGCCGCTGCCGCCGATCCCACCCCCTCCCTGGTTTGATCCACCCTTGTTGCTGCCCTAGAAAGCCCCTCCCTGCCTCCTCCTGCCCTTCCCCCGCCCCGGAATGCCTCCACGCTGAGCAGCACAAGCTTACCTGCTCCTCGCTGCCTACTGTGTGGATCTGGTGCTCTGGGTACGGTGTAGGCCTCTGTGCTGGCTTGGAGTCGGCGCAACTGCCTTATGACACCTTTTGCAACAGCTCTAGGTTGGCACAGGATGACCTACGCAAGCCCTACGCAAGCCCAGTGATAGGTAGGATTGCACCCTGTGTCACTCTCTGTTTTTTCATTGCTCACCAGCTTCATTCATGTCTTAGGAATGCAACTGTGGCTTCCTACTCTTGTCATAATCCATCGTAGGATTTTCCCCTTTGTTCTTAAAGCTTTCCCAGGCACTCAGTTCATGCTACTTGATAGATTTTGGCTGCACTCCTGAAGACACTTGTGAATTTGTCAGTCCTATCGACCACAATAGGTTTTATGGGAATGCAAATGGCTTCATAGTGACATCCTTTGTCTCTCTAGACATGCCACCTTCTTCCTGTCACTTGCTAGTATTGCTCTCTTCTTTTCACTATAGGGTTGTAACTTATTATGACTTAGCATTGTTATAGTCTCTCCCTCCTCAACTCCTTCTGAAATCTCAACTGATCTTGCATCATTTTGTGTGTCATTGGTTCACACTACTGTACACTGACTCTGATTTCCTCCCAATATCCTCCCTCCTCTAGCTAGCCTATTATTCCTCAGGAAGGCTTATGTTGCTCTACGTAACATTTTGCTTTGGCCATTTTGTTGACAGCATGTATGTTCTATTTATTACAACATGTGCCTTCAAAGCCCTCCATAGCCTTCCTCCTCCTCCTCCTCCTCCTCCTCCTGAGCGCTCCGTTCCCTTTACACTCCTGCTTGTGACTGATCATGTGCTTTCAGCTCCACCACTCCCAACTGTCCAAAGGCCTCAAATGACTCCATCCAGTCTCTCTTACTTGCAACTGCCTTCTTAAAACCCACCTTTTCCAAGAGGCACAATGTTACTAGTACTATACGGTACTAGTACTATACTAGTTACTACATGGACGGTACTATAGACATTGTTGTTGTTGTTGTTGTTGTTGTTGTTGTTGTTATGCTATGAAGCATTCTGTAACTTTTCTTTGAGAACATGAGAACTATTTGAGAACATGAGAAAGATGTGAATATATCAACATCTTTCTGAAACCAGGCCTCCTGAATTTTGTTCCTGTGCTTTTCCAAGCTATTTCATTCTCTCATGTTTCCCCTGTGTCCAGCAAAGACTATACTTCCAAAAAAAAAAAAATCAAAATCATTTTGGCAGACCAAAATGTTTTGGAATGTTAAGTAATTAACGTTGCTCTCTCTCTCTCTCTCTCTCTCTCTCTCTCTCTCTCTCTCTCTCTCTCTCTCTCCCCCCCCCCCCCCAACCTGGATCTCTCCTAATAGTAGACTGCAACTCCTTGGGCAGATATATTGGGGTTTGCCACGGTAAACATGTAATGTGTGAAGGAGACGATTTCCACACAATCAGGAGCCAGGATTGGCTGCAGTCCACTGGCAGGTGTTTGCCGTACATCACTGAATGTTTGAAGAGGCCTGCCTCTCCTTGATACTTGATGTGTTTACCGTGGTAAACACAGTGCCGGTGTCCTGTACAATACTTTCATTTTTCTACATAAAGCACGAAGCAGCTCTCCGTGTTGCATGTGGATGAAAACGTTTTCCCATAACGCCATCATGTTTGGCCAGTACTTGGTCACTCTTGCCTCCTTTCACCACTATTAAAGATAAATAACAGAGCCTGTGTACGAAAGAGAGGGAAAACACGGAGCTTAGAGGGTGTCAAGCTGAAGCGATAGAACCGTTCAGCCATTCTTTTGCACATCTCTGGCTGCTATTGATCTCCAGCGACCTTCCCTAATCACTGTGCCTTGGACTGCAAGAGTACATTGAAGTCAGACCTCAAGTCTTTCTTACCCATTCTTTCCAGCTGCACTCCAAACCTATTCCTGAGACCTGTTTTCTTCAGCGTCCATATTCATTTAATTTTTCACATGGAAACATCTCACAGTTCACATAGTTAGGCAAATGGTGTAAACAAGCAGCAGCTTTTGCATGCCACTGAACTGTCAAAAGTGGTCAGTGATTTTGTTTATTGTTACATATTTTTCCTGTTGGGAAGCCCCATTCCCCCCCCCCCCCCGGGGACAGCCCTGGATCAGAGTGTCTTTGGAGATATGAGGAGGTGGAATGGCCAGGAAGACAATGAACTGTAGTTATATGTTGTTGTTCAGTCGTTAAGTCGTGTCCGACCCTTTGTGATCCCATGAACCACATCCCGCCAGGCCTTCCTGTCCTCCACTATCTTCCTGAGTTCGCTCATTTTCATGTTCGTTGCATCGGTGATGCTGTCTAACCATCTCATCCTTTGCCTTCCCTTTCTCCTTTTGCCTTCAGTCTTTCCCAGCATCAGAGTCTTCTCCAGAGAGTCCTCTCTTCGCATTAGGTGGCCAAAATATTAGTTCACCTAAATTTGGGGACCTCTACAGGTGAGTCAAGTGGGTTAGGTGAGGAGGTGTAGAATGTTTGCTAATGGAAAAATGTTGTAGCTATACAACGTTTATTCTCTCCGCTGCATCACTGTGTGAAGGTTGCAGTGTCAGAACAACACAAAAGCTACCTCATTGCTACCAGAATTAGGTCTGTTCCATATGAGCTTTTGGCTCTCTCCTCCACATCAGAAACAAACACGCCCAAGAGGCATACACTGGTGTTTGTGGCAGAGCATAGAAACCACATCTAGTTCATTGTGAGTACACTAGTGTATGTTCTTCACATATGACTGGGATATGTTTGGGGGACTGTTTATTTATTTATTTATTTAATTTATTGAAAGAATTTTTACCCCGCCTTTCTCCCAATAAGGGCAATCAAGGCGGCTTACAATTAAAACATGTTAAAATAATAATACAACAAACACAATAAAAATAATTAAAACAGGTAATTAAAACAAGTAAAACAAACAAACCCCAGTGGGTCACCTTATGATACATTAATTAAAAAGTCAGCCCACCATGTCAGCCATCGAACGCCAACCTGGTTAAAAACGTTTTGAGGCCCCATCGAAAGGTCTCTAAAGAGGGAGCTGTTCTTAATTCCAGAGGGAAGGAATTCCAAAGTTGGGGTGTCACCGCCGAGAAGGCCCTATTCCTCGCTGCCATCCCCCTCACCTCCGTCAATGGCGGCACAGTTAACAGGGGCCCCCTGATGTCCTCAGAGTACGGGTCAGATTATAAGTAAGGTTTGAACTGTTTAAACATGGATATAGCATATCTGGAGGCAGCACTTCACATCTGACTAAGAAAGAGGTGCACAGGAACGTCGAACTTTGCTCGGATGAGGGAGGCTCTTGCCTATAAAAGCTCATGCTACAATGTACATGATCACCTTTAAGGTGCAACAAGACTCTTTGTGGGTTTTGCTACAACATATGGCTATTCTTCTAGAATACATGTGAAGTGGCCCTTAGCCATTGACAAGTGTATCACTGCCTTTCTAAAGGGGCTAGATGAGTTAATGGAAGAAGCAACTGCAGCAACAACCATTAGGTAGGTAATCTTCTCAAAGCATCATCAGTCCTAACATTTTGACTGTCCTTAAAACGAAGGATGTTTCCAGATGAAGGGCTCCTTCCTATTGCAATTGCACAAGTGCCTGCTAATACTGAACTAGCACAGTGATATCTTTGTTCCTGCTAACCTAACGTAAAGGGGGTTACAGGGCTGTTGGGGACACAATACATTTAGGAGGGTTAGAGTGAGGCCTCCAAAGAACCAGGGAGGGGGAAAGCCATTTTGTCATAGCTGAGCTTTCAAAATGGCTCACATAGGCAGCAGAGGGGCTTGTGATATTGCAAGCGCAGTCTCGTATGTCCTTGGGACATTACTGAAGTCACTTTTCCCCTACACTGAAGGATGTGCAACAGGTGTGCTAGTTTAAGGGAGGAATTGCTATTGACCAGCAAACTTTGGCTAAAGGTATGAGCTCTTTGGCAAGGAGCATTTTCCCCACAATCAGAGTGCCAGATATTCAGAAATGGGTGTTTCGAGAAGAACCAGCATGCCTGGATAAACTGCCAAGAAGGGAAGTGGACCATTGTCCACTATGGATATGGGGCATTTTACTCGTATTCTGGATTGTTGTCCAGAACTGTTATCCATAACATGAGAGGTGGTGCAGCATAATAGCTAGGAGAGCTGAACTGTGGTGACGCAATGAACCCTCACTTCGGGTGATGCAAACCCTAGTGACACCTCTGACTGCGAATCAGGACTTCAGCAGTTCAAATCTCATCTGAGCCACGGACTCGCACAAGGGGGTCATCTCAGCAGACCTCTCCCTCAGCCTCAGCTCCCCAGTTGCTCCCCAGATAATACTACTTACCTTACAGGGTTGCTGTAAGAACAACAGACAAATAAAACACATGCAGCACATTCAGAAAAGGCTACATAAATGTTAGTTCTTGTTATTGACCTTCTCAAGCATCTGAAACGGGTTACTGGCAAAGCCTTGATCCAGGGCTGTCGGTGCCAACCACATTTTTTGGGATATACTAGCTAAGACTCAGGCTCTGTGTTTCTGAATTCTAGAATTTCTCAAGGCATATATGCATGTTTCCTGAGGAGAGCTTGGTGTCCTGTGTAGATTTTATCCTCTTTTTTTTTAAATCACAGCTTCCTAAATGTTACCTGACGGACCTTGTGAACTGATTTCTCGTGTGGGGGAAATGCTGTAGCTCTTTGGGGAGAAATAGATAGTACACGCATCCAGACTCCCCCTGGCTGGCACGTTCTCCGCATAGCCCTGGTTTCCGTGAACTGTTTTACCTCGCTTCTCTTGTCTTTGCATGTTGTGGTGGGGTTTGTGTGCTCAGTAGCTGCCTAATCAATAGAAATAGGAAAGAGATCAATGCATGTAAGCCATTAGCTCCACACAGAGGGCAGGCTGTTAGCAAGGCATACCAGCTGGGATCATATTTTTGGTGGAGTATTCTTGGTGAGGTAGGCAGACTGTGCAGACAGAGTCAGATTAAAAGACAGACTGTCGATGGTATGACATATATCTTGAAGCCCCTGAGCAGTTAAGCTGCTTTCCCTTTCCTGTGGTCCCAAAGTCAAGAACAGCCTTCCAGTAGAGGGGAAAGAAAAACCGCATCTTTCTTGTGCTGCATACCAGAATAATAATACCCGTTGCCTTCTCTGAAAAAGGGACATTTGTACTTATCTCTCAAAGTGGAGAAATAACATGTAACCCCAAAGTAACCCCCTTTAGAAAGGCAATTGAAATTTGATATGCACTTGATCCACAATACTGTACCTCAATTCCTACAAAAGTATAAACTGCATAATTTTGGAAGTCCTTCCCTAAAAATAGAGAGCAAGCTGTGCTTCAAATGGTTAAGGAACTTCCAGGTCACTCAGAAAGCGGAAATTTGGTACAGAATAAGTTCAGGTCACACTGATCACAAAAGGAGTGTGAAAATTTGCTTCCAAAATATGTATCAGTATTAAAAAAAATTGGGGTATTATTATTGTAGCCTGATTTAGATATCACATGCAACCATGGTTTAGTCCTGGATCCTAGTAGTGTCACTGGAGGGGTGCAGGGGGGTGGACTGCACCGGGTGACACCTTTAGGAGGGTATGACATCACTAGTGGGCAAAATTGTGGAAACCTTTTGGAAAATTTGTACTTAGGAATAATGCCATGATGTTATATATCAGGGTGGCCAATCTTCCACCATTAGGGCCTCTGTGTTCTTAAGAGTTGTGTAGAAGACAGAATCTTGGCAGCTGCAAGTGCTGATGGTGCAGCTAAAGCAGCTGCACCTGCTGAAATGCCCTCACCTAGACAACCATTAAAGGGCCAGGAGCATTTGTGTTGAAAGGTTGGCCACCCCTGTTATATATCATTGGAAAGGTAATTTAATGCAGAATGTAATGAAACAAATGGAGTTGAATTATCTATATTCTATCAAACGGTATGGCCAAATAACAGGAAAAAGAAAATACAACTGCCTTATGTAACAAAAAGTGGGTTCTCTTAACTCAAAACTGGCCAATGAGACTGACTGTTCTGAGAGCCAATGAGGTATTATTATGACACAGCATGGAATTAATAAGGTGTTAGTATGAGTCAGCTCTCATTTCTATGTATCAGAGCTAATACTAGAACTCTTATTCAGTTGTGTAAGTGTCATTAAGTTGGCCACTGATTTTTTGTTGGTTACTGGTTTATTGGGTGACCTATACTGTTATATATTAAAATAAATAAAGTTTATGGGGGTGTTATTAATAAAGTTAATAACTTATTTATTAAAATAACCAAGAGAATCAAGTAGCCCCGTGTCAGGACTTGTGGCCTGGGAAGGGGGATAGGATACGGCATCTGACACAGACACTTTGACTATCTGTATATTCTGCAAATAAGCTGTCAGCCCAATCCTATGTGGGCTAGCCGACCATGGAATGTGTGTTCTTCCGCCAGTGACGGTCTTATGACAGTCATAAAGAGCACCCCAGCAGCATGCAGCCTTCTTGCGCCTACTGGTGGAGCGCTGTGGACCCGCCGAGGCAGGTAGGACATCAGGGGCGGGGGGGGGGGGTTGGCAGCAGATCAGGTCCAGGAAGGGGGTGGGTTTGGCAGCAGCAATGGCTGCCAAATCCAAGCCCCCTTCCTGAACCCAGTCCCAGCGAATTTGCTAGCACAGGTCCGAGTAGACCCCTCTGCGCTGCCAAGGGGTCAACTGCTCCCTCACAGGATGCAGCAGCGGTAGCCATTTTGGCATCGCTGCATCAGCAGAGGGGGTGGGGAATAGGATTGGGCTGTTTGTTTTTTAAAGGAAGATTGACATGGTCACAGCAATTAAATAAGATGCTCCAGTCAGCTGTCCTAATTATAAAGATTTCTCCATGTGAAGTTATTTAATACGAGACAGGAAAGAAGTGTTGGGGACCAAAAGAGAAATTGTTTCTGCATTTACACTTTCAGAATCTTCTTGGCAGCAATAAGAATACAATAAAAATGCAGGAAATGGGAGGCCTGGAGTGGTCTTTTTTCCAGTGTGAAAGGCACAGACGGCAGTGAGAACAGCAGTCCCTTTGCAGCGTCACCCCTCTTACTTCCATTTGCTAGTGCCACACTGGACAGTTAACCCAGGCTCCCTGATCTGATCTCTAGCAATCTTACTCACTCACTCACTCACTCACTCACTCACTCACTCACTCACTCACACACCCCTCTACCTTCCTGGAAACGTCATCACCTGAATTCTGTATGGAACAGACTTGCTTGCCTAGGGCAGCTGTTAGGGAGAAATCATGAAAACATAAGAACTGCCACTGTGGATCAGCCCATCAGTCCATGGTGCTCAGAATCCTCTCTCAGATAGTGGCCAGTACTGGATGTTGCAAAGGAAGCTACAGGGCAAACTGAGGAGTGAGCTGTCCCTTGTTCCCTCCCAGCTCCTGGCATATAGAGATTTAGAGACACCCGAGATCACAAGCCTGCCTTCTCCCAGACCATCATGGCTAACAAGTCACCAATGACACTGTCCTCTTTGAATATATGAAATCCTGAAGGCTACCATCAAGATGCCCATCTTTCCTTTGGGCCACCCCTTTTTTCCCTTTTCTGAAACACTACCATCTACCATCGCTTTGGGTATTAAGAAAGAGATGCTGCAGATTTGTCTCATTTTCTAATGTTCACTTATGCACATCAGAGCAACTGACAGAGCCTAAAAATGGAATTTCTAAAAAATGTTACGTAAAAAAAGAAAAGAAAATATATTTGCAGTGCAATCTTCTGCAGGAAAACGGACTCTGGATATACATGAGTCCGTTCATGCCTGACTTTCTAGAGACACAGAGCTCAGCAAGGAAATAGACAAATCAAAGGCTTAGGAGCTCAGTGAATGCAGTAGCCTAGAGGCCGAGGGGTCAAACATTCAGGATCTCAAATAGGACTATTCCGGTCCTCACAGGCAATGGAGCTGTTGAGCACAACTGCAGCGTGTAAAGTCACAGTACCAAGGAAAAACCAGCCGTCATGACAGTTAACACACAGCTGCTGCAGGATGCCTGGAAGGGATTTGCTATTAACATGACCCTAAATATTACAAATTCTAGGCAATGTAAGCAAAACTATGAAGACAAAAGGATCAACTTTTCACTCTAGGAGTGTCTGCATCATGATGGACTTGCAGGCAGCTCTTGCAGTCTGGATTTGGTGCTGGGACCAAAGCACCAAGAGCAGAGAAAGCATCCCTGGGGAAAAAAAAAATGGTCCTGTTTCCTCCACCCACATACCTCCAATCATGTTGAAAGCAGGAAACTGACAATGCTGTGTACAGTATTGCTAAAATGAGAGATGCTGAGCTCTTAAGTTAGCTTGGAAGCTGCATCCCTCTCATCCAAGAGTTGTGATTATTTGAGGAGGGAGGAAGAGAACTGCACTGACTCTACACATGCTCAGAGGCTCTTTTCCTACTGTTTTCCCCCCAGGCCTGAGACCTGGCATTATTTTATTTATTTATTTATTTACAATATTTTTTATCCCGCCTTTCTCCCCGAAGGGACCCAAGGCGGCTTACAACAGAAAAAAAGAAAAATACAATACAAAAAATACAATACAAAAATAATCATATTTTAAAATAGTAAGAAACAATTAATGAAAATTAATAAAAACAGTATCTAAAAATCGATTAAAAAGATTATTGCTACAATTAAAACAGGAGCATAAAAACAGCAGCACCCCCACCTGTACCAGCGAGATGTTAAAAAAGGCAAGGGCTCAGAAGGCTTCTTTGAACAAGAAGGTTTTTAGGCCTCGCCGGAAAGTGTCCAAGGAGGGAGCAGTTCATAAGTCAAACGGGAGGGAATTCCATAAGGTTGGTGCCACTACTGAGAAGGCCCTGTTTCTGACCACCACCCCTCGCACCTCCCTGGGCGCACCCGCAAAAGGGCCTTCTCTGATTACAAACAAACTTATCTGATTATAAACAAACAGGACTGCGCCCCAGCTCAAACCCTATGTTTTAAATTTAAAATATTTATCGCTTGTTCTTCCCCTGCTCATTGAGAGGAGCCCAAGGTGGCTTACACTACTTTTTCCCCTATATACAGTAGTAATAGTAGCCCTAATCCCAAGGGCCTCACAATCTTAAAGGGAAAAAAAATGGGGCAGGGGATTAAAAGTGGGCAAACAAACTCAAAAATGACCAGTCCCCACTGTTTTTGAGTCTTTCCCATTAGCTGTGTGAATGGTTGGGAGACCACCATGCCTATGCAAGCATGGGCTATGGGACTTAGATGTTCGTGATCCCAGAATTCCAATCATGCAGGTAGAATTCTCACTAACTCCACAGAAGACTATGACTGATGACATGTTTGTAAGGCAATATATGTAGATTTACATGAGTGGACAAGGGCTTAATGCTTTATATGGAGAGTCTTTTTGAAACCCTTTGCAACAATGCAGCTAAAATTTCAGTTGCGGGCCCTGGGTGTGTAATCAATGGTTGTCGTTTTCACTTGTTCACTTTAGGCAATTGGGCTGCATTGTCAATGCCCCATGTGTTAGCAGAGCTGTCTGGAGGCTGAAAATCTGGCAGCATCTGTTTGTGAAAAATCTGTGGTCATCTAGGAGTTCACAGTTGCCACCCTGCTGCAGTGCCGTGGAATTGCAGAAAACTGCTGCAATGGCAAGAGAGAACGAGGTATAATGGAAGGGCTGGATTCTCAAGAGCAGTCCACAAAAGCCAGACCTGGGGATCCCTTCCCCCAAGCCTGCCCCATTTCCTGGTGGGCAACTCGCAACATGCTCATGCGCATTCTCCATTCTTTTAAATGGGACTTACTTAGGGTTCTTGGTGCAAAAGCTCTGCTAATGAAATGAGGTTGTGCGACAGTGTAAGAACCGTGCTTGGTCGATTTATACTCCTTGTTGTCTCCTACCTCTATGGGCCAATCTCTATACCTCCTACCTCTATGGGCCAACCGCTATAGCTGCCTTCACTGGACCATTGATACATCTCGGCTGATATTGTCTCCGCCAACTGGCATCGGCTCTCCAGGCAGAGATCTTTTGCAGCCTTACCTGGAGGTACTGCCAGGGATTGAACCGGTGGCCTTTTGCATGTGAAGCAGGAGCTCTGAGCTACATGCCCTCCCACCACACTGTGGAAACTTTCTCCCCAGGCAAGAACAATGCTGCAAGCTTGAAAGATGTAGACCCTGAGGCTAAAGAGAGATTGGACCCATTTGCTTTGGATCGAACAACTCTGCTACCATATATGGGATTTCATAATTCTAGCATTTAAGTACTGCTCACATCCATAGGGTAAGTGGGTTTATTTTCGACTGACAGATACTGAAGATTATGAGAGTGGAGAAAGGCCCTGATGGCCCCCCTTGGTGGGCTCAGCAAGGTATTATCTCTAATTCCAAAAAACAGTTGCCCCCATGTAGAACATAAGCTGATGTGACTTTAACTTAATGCCTTTCTACTTCCATTGTCTTTCCTTATCTGCTCCTGTCTATTTACATGATAAACTTGCAGGCAGGGATGTGTTAAAGTTATGTTTGTAAAGTGCCCCCCCCTTTAAAGATGCTTAAAATAATTTATTATAATAACAAGATTCTTTATTTCATGCAGGTGCACCTATACCTTATAGAGTGTTAAAAAAAAAAAAAAGGTTAACGTTGTCTTGCTGTTGTAGCCCATCAAAACATTGTTTCTGTAATGGTACAAACTGCAGATTTTTGGAATACTGAAGACATCTGGGAGACGACCTTGCTGGTTTTTGAGAAGGAAAAATCTCACCAAACACAAATTGGTTTCAATCTAGCTCTAGTCACACACAACAGTGGTCCAGAATGGGAGAAGTACATCTCCATCAGCATCAAAAGATGCATTCAATCAGCTTAGGAGCCTGAATAAGCATCACAGTGCGGTGAGAATGCACATCCAGATGTGCATCTGTAGCAGCTGTGTGCAGAATCCAACAATTGCCCTGATCTCCTTTGCAGGATTAGAGAGATGGTCATTTAGCAATGGGCATACATTCTGGTAACATATGCTCATGTGATGGTTGTGTAGCTCTATTACTCAGTTGCCATGTTTTCAGTATCTCACCAAAAGCAACAAGATACTGTTTTACACAGACCACTTAGGGTCTTATCTGTAACTGACCTATATTCATCTTAAGCTCCATTTGTTTTGGCCTGCACTCCCCCTTGACACACACACTGCAGCCCCCCCCCCCTTGAATAAGCACCTTTCACATCCAAGGTCAGGACAATGTAAAAATAAAATGATCACAACTTGGCCCTCTGGGAATTTCAGTTTTACAGCTTGCCCCGCTTAGATGCTGATAGAATTCACAGCCTAGTTCAAGAGAGACACAGAGAGAGTGAGAGAGCGAAAGAATGAAGAGAGGGAGACAGACGAAGGGGGATGGGGGGAAGAGAGATCAACTAAAAAGTGAACCGAAGGAGGAGAAAACAAGCCAGGTAACGGGAAGGAGTACCTTGCATGAAAAGAAAAGATGTTAAGTAAGGGAAGGAAGGAACTTACTAGAGAAGAGACATCCAGTTAGAAGCAGGACAGGGAGACTAGAAGACTGGGCAGAAGATCGGAATGGCAAGTAAGACAATATTGATATTGGCGAGGTCATAATCAAGGGAGAGGGGGAGAGAGGGGGGAATGAGGCAAGCATTTTCTGCAAGCATTTGTAGTGTTGCTGGTAATGCCAGTGTGCATCTATGACCAAGCATCACAACGGTTGGAAGCATATCCTTGGCCAAGGGTGCTGATGGGTCTCACATAGGATAGCAGCACATACACAAGGACTATCTTGCAACTGCCAGTCATAAAGTCCTGCCTTATTTAAGTATGGTGCCCAAGCTTCTCCCGCCCAGCTTCAGATATGTTTGTAACATATATACACAATAGAAGACAAAGACTACAACCCTAGACACACTTACATGGGAGGTGAGTCATTGAACTCAATGGGACTCCTTTCTGAGTAGACACGCATAGGATTGCACTGTAAGTTATCTGCATATGCTGGAGATAGTAATCCTTGAAATCGCCAGCACTGTTTGCCAATTATTTTTATGTGTAGGCTGGCAGGAAGCCAACAGGATGGTATGCCAGGAGAAGTTTGGGTATCCCCTTTTCCCCTGGGTCCCTGTGTCTGCTCTCCCACTTGACCACGGTAGTATGATACACTACCAGTAGAAGCAAAACTTAAGCAAGCAAGGCCAGAAAATTGGATTTCCTAACGCAAATAGAATTGCATTGTCAAAAGATGTTTAATAGTTCACTACACATATATACTATGTCTGGAGAAAATAAACAAAAGATATATGCACTTACAAAACATAACCTGAGCTAGATGTTGGTCACTAAGAAAGGCAGAGGAGGCTTGCTGAGTTGCATGACAACTAGCAACAGCTAAAACATACCCACCGATCTAGTCAGGGATCTAAGCTTATCCCCCCAAACCCAAGACGAGGAAAAAAAAAACCACCATTGATTATTTTTTTTGGTCAATACATGCCTGGTTTAGGCTAGCTCTGACAGTCAGGTTGATATTAAAATTAGTTCCTATGCAGGCACTAACTAGTAAATTTGGGGTATGTGTATCTTCCAACTTCATCTCCTTTGTGGAAGTAGATATCAGGTAGGAGAACGAGACAAAAAGAAACAGGAGAAAAGATGGACTAGCTTCCCAACAGGGTTCCAGCCTTTGTGTAGGATTGCCAGGTTGTAACCTAGAGAAAGTCATTTAATATCCTGGCTCCCTGCCTCTCTGGAGAAATGTGTTGCATCCCCCCAGTACACAGGCAGAGTGGCAGCTGTGCAGGCCAATGGATAGCTCCTCAATGCAAACGGAAGCCATTTTGTTTTCGTTAACCAGAGCTGGGTCAAGAGGGGGTGAATTTCAAAGAGCCTCACTTCACAGGAAATTGTAAGAATTGGCGCCATCAGCTGGGGAGGGAGGAGCTACCACGTGCCATTTTTGTTCAGTGGGGGAGCCCAGCTCTGCTGTCTCCTTGGCTCCCTCCCCCTCCCCCTAACCCAAAACAAAATAGCTTCAGTCTAGCTATATAGAGGAGTTCCTGTAGACAAGGAAGGGACAAGAATAAAATACAGAAAGAAAGAAAGATGCATATAACATAACCAAAGCATCTTAAAGCAATCCTATCAGGACAGTACCTCGAGTGTCCACTCTGCAAGGAAGATGCATACCCACCAGCAGGGCCTTTGATTTGCCTTCCAGTTGCATGTCAAGTGGCGTTATGACTCCCCCAATGTGCTTCACTGGAAGCGCATATGCATGCAATACCTGAAGCGAAAGTGATTTATCACTGCACTTTCCACATGGCCAATGATATTTGGCCATGTGTATCAAGCCAGAGATAATAGGGGGAGGGGTCCAAAATAACCATTAGGACCTCTCAAGGTAGTCTTATTACAATATGAGAAGCAGCTACCTTGATGGAGGTTTGTCACGGCACCCTGAATCCTAAAAAGAGGAAGGGGTTGGAACATGGGTACTGACACTCTCCCATTCTCTCTCTTTCTTTCCTCTCCTCTCCCTCCCTCTCATATGATCAAAACACCCTCTTAGCCAGAGTGCAGCCTCCTTGCCCCACAGAGATAGAACCACAATCTATGCGCCCTCCTCCAAAGAGAGCACGAGGGTGTCTCCCTCGCATTCTGAGGCAACATCTCACACATGCTTTTGCTTCTACCTCAGACCATATATATCTCCTCCATCAGTCATTTCCCCCCACCTTTGTTCATACAACCCATGTCTCCCTCTAATCTCTCTGGCACGTAGTCTCGCCATCAGTATTGATTCAGGCTATCCATAGCTGTTTTCATGAGCCAGGTGCCGACAGGACTAGGAGATGCCCAACTCGCTCCCGTTCGTTCTGTCCATGTCTACCAGCTCTGGCAATTCCTACCTCCTTTGGATAATCCCCCACCTTTCCCCTTTATCCCTTTACCTCTTCTATAACCTGGTGCACCCATTTGCCTCCTCCCATCACAGTCCATTTGTTGCTCCCCTCCCCAAATCCCTGATTTTGCCTCCTTCATACAGTCCACCTCTCTGCATCTCCAACACTTCCAAGCCCTCACTCACTCTCTCCCATACTGAGAGGAGGCGGTGGCGGTGGCGGCGGCGGCAAAGAATTTGCTGCTGACCGCTGCATTGCTAGGAGGCAAACACATGCCCAGCCTTGTGCAGGCCAGTTTCCGCCTGAGTGCCCCAAGTCACATATCCCCAGCATCATCTCCAGCACTGAGAAAACAGATGGTATAATAAATGAGTGCAGTTTGATAGGGGGACAAAAAGGGTGCTTGCCTAGATAACCCCCACTCAAACACAGACACAGACACACCCAAGTGACCCCTCAATTATCCTCTATCAGCCCAGCTTCCTTACCAACACTGAAGAGTAACAGCTAAACTCTGGCCTGAACATCAAGTGGGACACACAGAAGCAGGAAAGTGCACAAGGAGACAAGAAGGGGCTTAAGATTTGACATTGAAATCTGCTTCAGAAATGAGAGATGAGAAGGTCAGGCGAGCGACAGGGTTGGCTTTGTCGATGGAGAAGGGAAGGCACACACAGTCGCTCAAATTCCCAGGCATTGCTAATACAGTCCATAGCCAGGCTGTGGCTGTGTAGACCCACAGAAAGAACTGGCAGGACACAGTCATTTCAGCTTGGTAGAGAGGAGAGGTACGTACAGTTTCCTGCTGCCCAGAAGCCTCCTCTTTGGCTATGCGCTCTACCCCATCTCTCCTGTCACTTCGGTTTAGTGGTGTCTTCTATCTGTGAGAACAAGTGAAAGCCACACCACTAGGCTGACTTCAACGACAGGGCTATCGGCAGCAGAAGTAGCAGCAGCTGTGACTCAATCCTTGCCCAAGAGAAACGTCCTCCGGCTTTCAAGCATGAGAACACAGAGGATGGAAAGAGCTTTGTTTGGAGGCTTAGCTTTTGACACAGACATGTAACACCCTCCTACTAAACCCAAGCCTCACCTAATGTGCTGGCTGCTGTCACAAATCGAGCCACGTGTTCACCCAAGAGTTTTCTGCTAAACAGTCTCCACCTTGGTTTTGTTCTGAATCCTACGATTCTTCCACGCCAGGTTCCCAGGTCTTGGTATATTATTGAGGCCATTTTGCCAAGGGGGGCTGAACAACAACCTGGATCCAGCCCTATACTTCACTATAGCTTTATGAACCAACTCTAAAGAATGGTCTAGATTCTTCAAGCCTAAATTCATCACGTCCATCGTCGATTATCCCATCTGCACACTCACTTGATGATCTTGATGCAACCCCCACTCCATTCCTCTATGGTGACGCATCCTATCAAGCAAACGATTGTCACATAGAGCAACACTCAATTCTACACTTGCACCACCCTGTGTTTTCCAAATAGGGTGCTAACTCTGTCAAGCTGCCAATACTCAACCCTGAGGCAATGCAACACACAGGACTTGAGAATATTGCCACTTTTGACAACAGTTGACAATAATGAATGAATCCCAAACAAAAACAGGTTTAGATCAGGGGCCCACTTATTAAAAAGAATAAACATCCCCAAGGTAAACTTCAATACAGGTAGGCTACATTAGGACACCAGGGAGGCAGGAAGCATGAGACCCCCAAGCTGCCCCTGCCACCACACTCACCTTACAGTGGTTCCTCCTCCAATAGCTTCAGAGTCATGCCTGGGAAGAGGTTGGAAGACAAGGAACAGTAGCAAGGATAGTTCAGGGGGAGAATAGCCTTCCTGCAAACACAGCCCTTATCTTCTCCGGTCATCTCACTTTGCCCTAGATAGGACTGAGCTCTGCTACAGATAGATCCAAGAACCCGACTCTGTTAATGATGAGAACTGTGATAGGAAGTTTCACTGGATTTCTGATAAAGATGTGCCCCTTTTGCAGAGCATATCACATGAAAAGGCCAGTCTGATCAACAATGCACGCGGAGCTGGCATCAGTATACATAATTTTTCTCTGGCTCCATTTGTACTTGTCTAATTTGACCACAATATACTAGGGGCTGGGTACACACAAGAAACAGCATGGAACCTGATGCATTAAGGACATGGTCATGCACTGATACCATCCTCTAGGTATCTTTTATTGTTCTTCATTCTTGTTTTACTGAATGATTTTTTGCTTGGTTCTTGGTCAGCTATGATATTTTTGTCCCTCCCAAGTATTTATTATAGAGAAGGAACTGAGGGCCAATGTATACCCTTGTTGTGGTGCCCAATTTTTATAGCAGTTGAAGATGGCTGGTCTCTTCTTTTGGCAAACTTCGTTTGACTGATTTGTCATTGGCAGAACCGCCATTATGTCCTGGGAATTTTACTGCTGACTTGGAAATCTCCATTCTTCATCAAGGAATCTTCAAAAGAGGGACTACAGTGAGAGACTGCTGAATTAGAATTTACCAAGATATTTGATTCTATTCACACAGGATTGAATATAGATAATGGTTCCTGTCACATCATATGAATTAATTTAGCAAAGCTACATTATCATCACCAATTACTACTGTTGTGAACACAGTATCTTATACTGTATACATTTAAGCTTTACATAGAATTGTCACAAACTGTACCTCTTGCATATTATGGCCATTTGGCTTCACCGTTTACATTCCTTTTTCTTTTTCTCTACATCTATGTACTGTATAGATATATACCTGCCAACTGAGGATAATGCTTTATGCATCTGCTGAGCTGGACACTAGCCTATGCAAGCTTATGTTACAATAAATATGTTACAGCCCATTCCAACCCAACTCCTCTGCAAGTCAGGCATAAGTGTGGCCTAAGTTCAGCCTAAGTTAGACATTAGTTATGTCTGAGTTATGTCAGAGTTATGCCTGAGTTAGGCAGGCTGCAGTTTCTGTGGCCCAGCACCACCCCAGGATCCAGGCAACACTTACCTCCCAGGCAGGCAGGCTCTCCAGGCTCGGTGTCTGGCTCGGGCATGTGCAGGCCTGTGTCTGCATTTGTCAGCGTCCATCCATGGCAGCTGCCGCAGGGTCTGTCGCAGCCCGGTCGCAAAGGGGCCGGCCGCAGGCATGGGGGTTGCGCCAGTCATGTGGTGGGCGCAGGGCAGGTGACAGGTGAGCGAGGTGCCTGAGCCAGCCGCCACAGGGCACCCTGTGCATCAGCCACCTGCTGCAGGGGAGAGTGGCCGTCCCCACCCTCCTGCAGAAGGCGATGCCACCCCCAAGCCACGTTGAGGCCGCACGTGGGAGTCATGGGGGGTGAGCGGGGAAGGGAAGGGAAGCAGGGGGTGGGAAAGTCACACACAAGGGAGCGGTCTCATGAGGTCTGGAACCGCCTCTGACATGACTCGCCCATGCGCTGCCAGAAGCCCTTGGGCCTCCAGGGCCGTGGCAATGCCACAAAGATGGCATCCCAGCGTGCTTTCTGCTCTGTTCCCCGGCCATGACCGAGAGATGCCGTGGGCTTGTCTGCTGCGAGCGGGAAGGGCTCACGCAGCTCATCACGCCCCCAGATGGGGCAGCGACGGCGCCTCGCGGCAGGCGCTCTGGCAGGGTGGGGGTGGCCAGCTGCCATCATCAGGGAGTGGGAGGGGAGGCAGACACACAGGCAGGCAGACAGTGGGTGCTGGGGAGGGGCACGGGTGGGTCTGAAACAGACAGACAACAAGGCTGGTGGGTGAGAGATACAGGGAGAGGGGTCTGCAGAGACCGATAGGGACACAGGGGGCGCTCCGCAGATGAAGGTGATGCAGAAACAGGCACCTCTTATGCAGACAGACTTTGGGTGGAAGCCACACAGAAACGGGCGGACCATGGGCGGAAGGGACTTCGTGACGGGCGGACCATGGGCGGAAGGGACTTCGTGACGGGCGGACGCCCTGGCGGGTGAGATCCCCGGTTGCCGAGCAGCCACTACACAGATGCAGCGGCCCTGTTATTGGCTCCGTGGCGCCTGTCACTGTTTGCCTGCCTGAGAGGCCCCACAACTCCCCCTCCCCTCTGTCCCATGGGGGTCTGGCAGCCCCCCAGCTGTGTTCGCCCTGGGAAGGAAGTGGCAGTCCCTGGAAGGGATTCATGCAGGGGCTTGAGTGCTGGGGGCTGTCTTTGTGTGGGGGGCGATGCTTGTGTTACACTGGGCACATATGTTTCACTGGGGCTCTGCCCGAGGGGCATCTTTATTGTTCTGGAACATTAGCAGAGATGGCCAGGCGAGGCTGCCAGGGGTAGTCACAGCAGCCAATATGAAAGCAGCAGCAGCAGCAGCACACGTGCCCCATGGACCTGGAGACGCAAGCTCTTCCCCTGTGGAACCACAGCCTGCTCCATAGAAAGGGGAGGGGCAGCAAGAACGACAGCCAGGGAGGTGTAGCAGCAGTAGCTCCGGCAGCTGAGGAGGGTTGCAGGGCTGGCCCCCTGACCTCTGGCAGCATCGAGGCAGACGACCGTGGGGCAACCAGACTGCAGGCCCAGGGGTGCTCCCAGGAAGGTAGGTGGTAGTGGACGTTCCTGGGGAGACAAAAAACAAGGGGGTGTTCCATGGCAGCTGGTGTGTGGTAGCAATCACCAGTGAAGAAATGCCAGTGTGTCGGTTGCACAAGCCTGCAGAGAGAGAAATAAAACACAGCTGATAGGTGTGACACACATAGCATGGTCTGAGCTGCTTACCTAGGTGTAAGGAGAGCATGATCCTGTAAGGGTGAAGGAGAGAGAAAACAGCACATATATTGGGTCACAATCATGGCAATCCTAGCAATACTGACCTGTCAGTTGACCCTGTGGAGAAAAAAGGGGGGGGAACAGCTGGTGTCTACAGAAGGTTAACAGCACCACACTCGTGGTGTTGTATGCTCACATGACAACAGGTGGCAATCTGACACAACAGTGGTAAAGCGGCATGTATCCTATATATCATAGCAGGCATTGCAGGCAGGCATCAGACTACTCATTGGTAAAGAGGCATTTCAGAGAAGGCATTGCAGGCAGATATGAGAGGGCACAGTGGTAAAGAGGCATTTCAGAGAAGGCATTGCAGGCAGACATGAGAGGACACATTGGTAAAGAGGCATATCATGGCAGGCTATGCAGGCAGCTATGAGAGGGCACATTGGTAAAGAGGCATATCATGGCAGGCTATGCAGGCAGCTATGAGACAACACATTGGTAAAGCGTCATGTATCCTACCTATATTTCTATATGCAAAGAGGCAGAAATCAGAACACATGTCAGCACAAACCCTGCTCTTACCTGCACTTACCTGCTGGTGTTGTTGCCTGTGTGTGTGTGTGGGGGGAGAGGCTGGGAGAAAGACATGGGTTAGCAAATGGTAGCATGGAGGCAGCTGCCCAGGCACAGCTGTAAACAGTTTGGCCACAGCCAGAACAGCCCTCTCTGCCCTTGAGGGGGGCAGAGAGGAGAGAGGAGGAGAGAAGAGAGAAGTGGGGTGTTTGTGAATTTTGCCCTTCACTGACAAAGTCCCACTTTGTGGCTGCTGGGGGACAGAACCCCACGCCACGTGCTCAGAGAGAGAGAGAGACTGGGGGCCTGGGGCTGGGCTTTTGTGGGAAAGAGGCTGGGTGGGGCTGGGTGCTGATATGCCCTATCTGTGGCATAACTCTGTCCGTTTCCAGACCTAGCAGGCACAACTCCGTCCTAACTCTGACCTAACTCAGGAGTAGGGTGTTAGAACTTTTCAGGAGAGGGCTGGAGTGGGTAAGGTAAAATGGCTCCTATGGGTCTCCTCAAATTTGTGTCCACCTTTTTGGTCGACCTAAAATTTGTGTCAGCATTTGTGTTGGAGGGGGCGTGTCTGTGCTCGCCAGGGTCTGGAATCCAACGTTAATTGGTTGCCGCCCCCGTTACACCCACGGTCCGCCCATGGTCCGCCCACTTTTAGGTCAACTTTAGGTCCGACTTGTGTTGCTTAGCCCTTGGGTTGGAATGGGCTGTTCTTAGTCCGTCGGTCGTAACTTCGACCTAACTTTGACCTAACTTCGCCCTAAATGGTCGCGTTCCAGACCTAAAGTCGCCCTAAACGACTTAGGCTGACTTTAGGTCTGACTTGTGCTGCTTAGCCCTTGGGTTGGAATGGGCTGCCCGTGTCTTTAAGAAGCCACAAGACTATTTGTTGTAGACACTTCATAACTCTAAAGATACAAAATCCAGGCTTAAGGTGCTTAACATGATGGCAAAAATCATATTAATATGCCATCACGTATGCCATTTCATGTTTCTTTTGAAATGTCCAAAACATTTATATTTTTTGAATAAACCTTTCAATGTTTTTGCTTCAGTCTTGAGTTTTGTGTATTAGTAGCCAACCACTAAGCTTTACCTACATGCTTGGACCCACTACACTTGATTTAATGCAGAGGACTGGTGGGTTGGAGAACCAGCTGTATATAGCAAAAACATTATGGATTCATGTCATGTATAATATTTGATTTTTTTAATACCCAGCCCAGCAACCTAACTGACACCTGGCTATGAAGAAAAGGGTGGAGCTATCAGAGAAGTGTGTAAGAAGTCACCTAGAGCAGTTCCAAGAGTGGGGTCATTCAGGTGGTCTGTAAAACTCCAGGTTCTTTTCAGAGTGACTAAGGCCTCAGTCCAGCCCAACTCAGCACAAGTGAGGCACAACTGAGGCCCAATTGTGGCATAACTGTGGCCTAAGATAGGGCTGAGTTAGGCTGCAACTATGCCTGAGTTAGGCAGGAGGCAAGAGCAGTGGGCCAACACCACCCCAGGATCCAGGCGACACTTACCTCCCAGGCAGGCAGGCTCTCCAGGCTCGGTGTCTGGCTCGGGCATGTGCAGGCCTCTGTCTGCATGTGCCAGCGTCCATCCATGGCAGCTGCCGCAGTGTCTGCCGCAGCCCGGTCGCAAAGGGGCCGGCCGCAGGCATGGGGGTTGTGCCGTGCGTGTGGTGGGCGCAGGGCAGGAGACCGGTGAGCGATGTACCCGAGCCAGCCGTCACAGGGCACCCTGTGCAGTAGCCACCTGCTGTGGTGGGAGACCACAGCATAGCCACCACCGCATGTGGTGGGCGCAGGGCAGGTGACCGGTGAGCGATGTACCCGAGCCAGCCGTCACAGGGCACCCTGTGCAGTAGCCACCTGCTGCAGGGGAGAGTGGCCGTCCCCTCCCTCCTGCAGAAGGGGTAGCCACCCCCAAGCCATGTTGAGGCTCCACGTGGGATTCATGTGGGGGGAGCGGGGGAGAGAAGGGAAGGAAGGGGTGGGAACGTCACACACAAGGGGGGGTCTCAGGATGTCTGGAACCGCCTCTGACATGACTCGCCCAAGTGCTGCCTGAAGCCCTGGGCCTCCAGGGCCGTGGCAATGCCCACAAAGAAGGCATCCCGGCGTGCTTTATGCTCTGTGCCCCGGCCATGACCGAGAGATACCTTGGCCTTGTTTGCTGCAAGCGAGAAGGGCTCACGCAGCTCATAACGCCCCCAGATGGGGCGACGTTGGCGCCTCGCGGCAGGTGCTCTGGCGGGGTGGGGGGTTGCCAGCTGCCATCATCAGGGAGTGGGAGGGGAGGCAGACACACAGGCAGGCAGACAAGGGGTGCTGGGGAGGGGCACGGGTGGGTCAGAGACAGACAGACAACAAGGCTGGTGGGAGAGGGATACAGGGGGAGGGGTCTGCAGAGACCAATAGGGACACAGGGGCCACTTCGCAGATGAAGGCAATGCAGGAACGGGCGCCTCTTATGCAGACGGACCTTGGGCGGAACGGACGCCATTGATGGGCGGACCGTGGGCGGAACGGACGCTGTTGACGGGCGGACCGTACGCCGTTGACAAGCGGACCGTGGGCGGGTGAGAGCCCCGGTTGCCGAAAGGGCTCTTCACGGACGTGGCGGACGCGAGCGGATCCAGTATGGGCGCCGTGTCGCCTGTCATTGTTTGCCTGCCTGAGAGGCCCCCCAACTCCCCCCTCCCCTCTGAGCCCTGAGGGTCTGGCAGCCCCCCTGTTGTGGTCTCCCTGGGAAGGAAGTGGCAGTCCCTGGATGGGATTCATGCATGGGCTTGTGTGCTGGGCACTGTCTATGTGTGTGGGGCAGTGCTTGCGTAACATTGGGGACATGTATTTCAAGGGGCCACTGCCCAAGGGGCGTCTTTATTATTCTGGAACATTAGCAGAGATGGCCAGGCGAGGCTGCCAGGGGTAGGCACAGCAGCCACTCAGAACGCAGCAGCAGCAGGCGTGCCCCATGGACCTGGAGACGCAGGCTCTTCCCCTGTGAAACCACAGCCTGCACCATAGAAAGGGGAGGGACAGCAAGTACGACAGCCAGGGAGGTGGAGCAGCAGCAGCGCCGGCATCTGAGGGGGGTTGCAGGGCAGGCTCCCGGACCTCTGGCAGCATCGAGGCAGACGACCGTGGGGCAACCAGAGTGCAGGCCCAGGGGTGCTCCCAGGAAGGTAGGTGGTAGTGGACATTCCTTGGGAGACAGAAACAAGGGGGTGTTCCATGGGAGCTGGTGTGTGGTAGCAATCGCCATTGAAGAAATGCCAGTGTGCCGGTTGCAAAGGCCTGCAGGGAGAGAAATTAAACACAGCTGAGAGGTGTGACACACATAGCCTGGTCTGCGGTCCTTCCCTGGGTGTAAGGTGAGCATGATCCTGTAAGGGGAAAGGGTCAACGAGAGAGACAACTACACAACTTGTGGGTCACAACCATGGCAAACCTAGCAATACTGACCTGTCCGCTGACCCTGTGGGGAAAAGGGGGGGGACAGCTGGTGTCTACATAAGGGTTACAGTTCCACACTCATGGCATTGTCTGTTCACATGAATACAGGCAGCTATGAGACAAGACATTGGTAGAGAGGCATATCATGGCAGGCTATGCAGGCAGCTATCAGACAAGACATTGGTAGAGAGGCATTTCAGAGAAGGCATTGCAGGCAGCTATCAGACAAGACATTGGTAGAGAGGCATATCATGGCAGGCTATGCAGGCAGCTATCAGACAAGACATTGGTAGAGAGGCATTTCAGAGAAGGCATTGCAGGCAGCTATGAGACAAGACATTGGTAAAGCGTCATGTATCCTACCTATATTTCTATATGCAAAGAGGCAGAAGTCAGACCACATGTCAGCACGAACCCTGCTCTTACCTGCACTTACCTGCTGGTGTTGTTGCCTGTGGGGGGGGGAGAGGGCCTGGGAGAAAGACATGGGTTAGCAAATACTTGCATGGAGACAGCTGCCCAGGCACAGCTGTAAACAGTTTGGCCACAGCCAGAACAGCCCTCTCTGCCCTAGAGGGGGGCAGAGAGGAGAGGAGAAGAGAGAAGTGGGGTGTTTGTGAATTTTGCCCTCCACCAACAAAGTCCCACTTTGTGGCTGCTGGGGGACAGGACCCCACGCCACGTGCTCAGAGAGAGAGAGAGAGAGAGAGAGAGAGAGAGAGAGAGAGTGGAGGGCTGGGGCTGGGCTTTTGTGGGAAAGAGGCTGGGTGGGGCTGGGTGCTGATAGGGTAACTATTTGGGTCCATGTCCAGAGTTATGCCACAACTATTCCGTCCTAACTCAGGCACAACTCAGGCGTAGGGTGTTAGAACTTTTCAGGAGAGGGCTGGAGTGGGTAAGGTAAAATGGCTCCTATGGGTCTCCTCAAATTTAAGTCCACCTTTTTTGTTGACCTAAATTTTGTGCTGCAGTTGTGCTCGAGGGGGCGTGTCGGAGCTTGCCAGTGTCTGGAATCCGACTCAAATTCGTAACCGCTCCCATCACTCCCCCGACACGCCCCCAACATGCCCACTTTTAGGCCAAACTTAGGACGGAATAGCTCTTATGCCGAACTTAGGACTGAATTGGTCAACTTTCCTTAACCCGTCCTATGTCAGTCACAATTGCAGCACAAATTCGGCCTCTGCGGCACAATTCAGGCACAACTCGAGCCTAAGGCGCTTAGGCTGCAGTTGTGCCTGAATTGTGCCGCTGAGGCCTTAGGCTGGACTGGGTTGTCAGTCACACCTACAGCCAAGAGCGGCTAGCAACTGCAAAAGGCAAAAATAAAAAAAATCAGTTGCTAGAAAGATATCCATTTTGTGAAACAACCCGTAATCCTTAGCAACGTGAAAGGCAAGGCAGGCTTAGAAAAGAACTACTGTATCTACTTGACCTACAACACTGAAGAGAATCCTTGGGTTTTAAATCCACTGATAGATTTAGGTGGAATTAATGGTGTTAAATCCAAATACCAATTGATTTTGATTGGGGTGTACATCTCAGATAGTCAAGGTCTTCTTGAAAACCAAAGTCCTTCAGTGGATAGTACTGAACTTGACCTCAAGTGAAATTCAAATCCACCTCAGCCACAGCCACTGAATGGCTTTACGTGTCACTCTTGGCCTCTGCTTAACATCAGTAAAATGGAAATAAGAGTGACATACAAGTTTGTTGAGAGGACAAAGTAAACGTTAGAGGCACTTTGCACTTTTAAAACACTATACAGTACTGTATATCAGACACCTGTTTGGACCCAGCAAAGATGGTGTGAAGTACTACAAAATTAGAAAGATCATGTTTTTGCATTAACTTTATGCAACAGAAAACAACTGTAGAAAATGCTGGGTAGTGAGAACCGAACCTTTGATGTTTTCAGATTTGAGCAGATAAAGGAATCCTAGGAACTTTAATTATATCTGATTGTGCAAGACAGTAAGAAGGAAGATTGGCCTTTTGTGGACAAGTCAAGAGCAGCATTTTCCTAGATATTCTCTTGTAGTTTTTTTTTTTACTTCACCCACTTGCTTTAGGGCTTTTGCAAGTGCAGTTTTGCTATATCAAGAGGTAACTGCTGTGTTTACCTCTAGGTAGCTGAAAACCTACATCTATGAGAAATCTAGAAATAATTAACTAGCAGTAACGTGGGAAGATGGCAACTACCCCAAGAAAGTCTCAGCTACCCAAGGGAAAATGCCGTAGTTACATATGCACCGTCCATCAGAGGTCTGAGATGCGGACGTCACCCTGGTGCGCTCACTATTCATTTCTTTTGAAGCGATCATTTTCTGGTGGGAACTGGTGATCTGCACTTTCCTCAGTACTTATTCAGAGATCTTATTTCAAGCTCCGTGTTGTTCCTGTTTGTACTTCTGTGGCTTGAGGGAGACTCATTAAACTGAGCCCTTCCCCAACCCGCTTGACACACAGGATCTGTCATATTCCCCCTATCAACAAGAGATTTTGATTTGTTCTCAGAGAAAAAGGCAATTCCAGACTTCTCTTTGACGAAAGAAAACAGCTCTCAGGGAGGAGATATGTGAGGCTGTGACAGAAGAGCGAGAGAAACTGCCCCCTCAAGGAGCAGGATAGTCTCCCAAGTCAGAACAAGAATAGCCAGTGCCTGCAAAAGTTAAATTACAGCAACCTCAGCAAAGTGTAGACTAGGCTGCCAACACCCAAGCAGAGGCCAGCCTGCAGGGAACCCTTGCCTCACAAACACCCACAGCCTCTTGGGGAAAGATTAAGCGAGAGCTGGAACTCCATGATTCCCCAGAGCAACTGCTGCAAGTGACTGGGAAACCGGAGCCCAAGACTGAGCAGCTCTTCAATTGCTCCCATAGTGTTGTTCTGGGTCACAAGAACCACACAGGCTACAGTGGTGTAACAGAACAAGCAACTGTCCTTAAAGTGCCAGATAAGGAGATGTGCAGGTCTGCGACACCTACAATGATATGCATCCATCCACTTCAGTCATGGAAACACAACAGAAGTTTAGACAACTAATTATGAATAGTGTGAAGAAAGTGGATGGAAAAAACCTCATCTCCCACTCTCAACACTAGAACCGGGGTGTCATCCAATGAAAGAGACTGGCAGGAGATTCACAACAGATAGGAGGAAGAATTTCTTCACATAGCGAGTAGTTAATTTATGGAATTTGCTGCCACAAGCTGGGGTAACAGCCACTAGCTGAGACAGGGATAGGACAAATTCATAGAGGACAAGTCTGTCAACGGCTCCAAGCCACGATGGCTATATACTACCGCTGGGTTCAGAGGCAATATGCCTACCAGTTGCTTGGGAGCAACATCAGGCCGTCATGCCCTGCTTGTGCATTTCCCCCAGGTATTTAGTTGGCCACTGTGGCAATCAGAATGCTGGACAAGATAGGCCTTGCGTCTCATCCAGCCAGACGTTATGACAGCTCTCCAGTGTTATGACCACTCTCAAATATCTTAACTTCTTAGTGTTAAGAACTTTCCATCTCTAGCTGTATAAACACGGCACATCTGGAAGGTATCCTGTTGTTTTGTATGCTCCCTGAGGCATCTGGTGGACCATTGTCCACCAGGATACAGGAAGATACAGGAAGCTGGACTAAATGGGCCTTTGGCCTGATGCAGTAGGGCTCTTCTTATGTTCTTATGGAAGGAAAAAAAAGATACACTATAAGTGTATCTGGCTACGTTTTGTTTGGGAAATAAGATAAGAGTTGATAGGGATACATTGATAATGCATGGAGAGATCCGTATACTGGACAAAGACAGTTTAAATGATGTACTATTATCCACAGATTATATTACAGTACTATAATGGTTCAAGGAGAACCTCACAACTCACAGGAAAGCAGCTGCTACTTCAGACATTTTGCTGTCCTACCTACTTGTGTGTGGGGAGGGAAAAAGGCAAAGCCGTATTTGGGATCAAAGGAGAGCCTCTCCTTTCCTTGCTTATGTGTGCAAGCACCCAAAGGGAGCAAGAGCTGCATAAAGAATGGAAATGCAGCTTTTTCCCTGCTGTCAGCATCTGCATCACAATTCTGGTTTCTCTTAAGGGACAATTCCTGATCGGGATTTATTACAGGATCCCGGCAGCAGCCTACTAATGTCCTTAATTGTTGCCTTTTTGGCATAACTACAACACACAGTATCACCATCACTTCTTATCCATTTGTCTCCTATGAAATAAAGATTTCCCATTCTGCTGTAAAAGTTCTACACAATTTGCTGATGGTCAAGAAACATATGTTAACACCTACTGTTTAAAGTTCAATCAGCTGACTTTTTGCCTCCATCAAGAGCAGGTCCTACACAATGTGCCAGGTATGTTGCTGAAATGAATGGGCCCTGGCAAGTACATCACCAATGGGGCATGTGCAGAAATTCTTGGCACACATACTTCATATCACCAGTCAAAGTTATACGGATGTCTGTAATGCAATTGCTCAGATAGCTTTCATTACATTTACCTCACTTCTAGTTTGCTGGCATTGTAGAACTGACAGTCATAAGCCTTTCCTGTGTTGATTGGCTTCCAGTAAATGGCGCTAAAGCCTGTGTGGGTGTGCATCGAGCGTGGGAAATATATTCATATTGTTGGAGATGTGTGGGTTTTATAACGTGATATTTTTAGACTTGATGTTATGTGCAGCATGTTACGACCTGCCCTGAGCCCTTGGGATAAGGAAGAATAAAAATCAGAATAAATAAATACGTTGTGACAAGTCTTTCCAGTATAGTCTCTCAATTTCAAAGTAGCAAGTGTATTCTGTATCGTTCCCAAAAGAGTACTTCTTCATATACCATAGTATAGATGTCTGTCAGAGGCCCATCAGTTACAACTGTACAATATGACAATCACTAGTAACATGGGAAGAAATATTTAGTAAAGACAAAGTTTTCAGTAGACAAGTCATTTAACTCAATGTGGTATCATAAACACTATGTTAACAAAGCCAATGAGGGCGGATGCTTCCTGCCCCACATCCCCTACTTAAAATGACCTAGGCACCAGCAGAGGGCAGTGCATTCTCAAGTTATACAAGGCAGAGAAGAAAAGTCCTTGGCAGTTTGGTCACATCCTACAGCCAGAAAGAACGAATGCACCAAATGAAAATAAAATTTACATTCTTGGTAGTAATGCTGCAGAGTTCCAGGCTAGGAGAATTGTCTTATCGACTTCTATCTAAGAAGAGAAACATAAGCCAATATCTGTGCTTTGGTACATCATGGTTCTATTTTGTGCCTTGTATCTTTAGTTTCTTCCACAGTATCTAATACATAAACTATCCCCGACAGCCAGGGTGATTGGGCTATTATTATTTACAAAGAATGCTATGTTGCCCATTTCTAATTAGATTTTATTTTTGGAAATCTCTTAAATTAGTTGTGTTATACATGGTTTCACAACATTTAAACAGTGCAATTATGTAAAAGCCATAAAAGGTCATTTTTAAAAAATGCAAGTCCACAGAAGTTGAAATAATTGAAGACAGACTCCTTTTGTAGGTTTATTTTTGGCTTAGTCCGAATACTGGAAAGCAATGGTTATAAGACATCAAAAACCTAACCTCCACTTACATATTATTTCATTTGATTGCTAAATTATTTTAAAAAAAGAAAAAAAAAGAAACAGACATATTACACTCAGGACTTCACACTAACGAATGAAAGGCTTCCACCTTCTCTTTGTATATTCGGTGAAAAGAATTCGCCACAATGTGAAAAGGGGCCTCATAGTTTTCCATCTCTTTCTGTAAAAAAAGAAAGAAAAAAAAATAAAAAATTACAGATTGGGTGTGGGGTAGGAAAGGGGGAGGAGAGGAAAAACTCTTGACCAGTTACTTCTTCAAACTATTATTTCTTGGAATGAGCTAAGCTACGTGGCACAAAACAGTAATGGGAACCCAGAGCCACCTTAAACTGAAAGTGAATTCTTTACCTACACTCAGTGATACAGATAAAAATACTCACTACTGACATCTCACAGTATTCGAGGCCATTGGTCTCTGCCCACATCTGTGCTTGTTTTTGCTCCACAACTCGCCTTCCAGTCAAATCGGTTTTATTGCCCACTAGCACACCTACAAAAAAAGGGGGGGGGAGCAACACTGAATTATTAAGAGAGTAAGCACTATGCAACATAGCAAGTGACCAGGTAAAAAATGACAGGAAAGTGGATTGTTTGACAAGGTAATGGAGAGGAAGAACACAAGGGAATCACTTGGAATATGTACTTTCCATGTTTGTTTCAGAAGCTGATTGAATAAATGGAGAAAAGTCAGTCTACAGTTTGGCATGAAAATGCTACTGTCTGCTATAACTCCTGAGTAGGATATATGGTACAGGCATAAATGATATACACAGCAGACGTTTACAGCCTCTTACCTGGGACATGCATTCCAGTGGTCTGGGCCCTCAGTCTCTCCAGCCACTTGGCACAGTTATTGAAAGATTGTTCATTAGTGACATCATACACAATACACAGGGCATTGGGCTGTTCCCACTGTGTAGCAAGAGGAAAACGTTGTCAACTCTATTGAAATTGATGTGATCAACAGCCACTTCAACCCCAGGAACCGCCATAAAAAGAGAAAGTAATTCTTATATATAAAAGACCAACACAAAGCCCAGGTTACAAATAAAATTAGCCTGATAAAAAGGATTCCACAATCCACTCCCACATAAGTGGCCCTAACATTTGAAAGAAAAGATATATTTCTGTGTACATGTACTGCGACCCAAACGTATACTAAAGAATAAAATGATGGTAGAAAGATAAGGATTGTGGTTTTATACTGCAGTGGTTCACATTGCGTTAGTTTGAATTGATACAATAAAGTCACCATAGTGATAGATGTCTAAATACATCCCAACAAAGGTATATGTCAGGAAGTGAAGAGAGGATCTAGCCTACACTTCTCTCTGGCATACCCAATAGTGAGGTATGTAAGGTTCCATGCTAATATCCAATATTCATAAAAGAGCACTACAGTTTAATGATCCCAGAGTTTTAAAATTAGGTGAACCAGTCAACATATAAGGAACAAAAACAACTTGGCTGAAATTGAGGATACAGAAAAATATAAATAATTGTAGAAGTAACAGGAATAGGAGTTCCTTTATGCAAATATATTCTCTACACATTTTTATTTGTTTTGCAGAAGCCAAGTGGAGCTTTCAAGGCCAGAGTGGGTTAACTTCAATCTTTGCATGGACTATCTTTGTATCTCTCACACCACCACCCCTTGATTTTTTAGTCCACCATGATTTTTTCACCATGATTTTTTAAAATTCAAGTCCACCATGATTTTTTAAAATTACGAAGCAAGACTGAATACTTGAGAGCTCTGAACAATTAAAAAAAGCTGTATGAAGTGATCTTGAGCAAGCATTCATGCTTAGGAAAAGAAGTAGTGTCTTGCTGGATCAGACCAAGGACCATCTAGCCCAGGGGTGGTCAACTTTCCACCACGAGGGCCTCTGGGCTTGTGTAGAAGACAGAATCTTGACAGCTGTACCTGCTGATGGTGCTGCTAAAGCAGCTGCACCTGCTGAAATGCCCTCACCTAGACAACCATTAAAGGGCCAGGAGCATTTGTGTTGAAAGGTTGGCCATCCCTGATCTAGTCCAACAATCTATGTAAGAATCTTAGCAACTGGCAGGTGCTAGGTGGTTCAACGAATCATCCAGTGGTCCACTGGTAGGCTTACCATATCGCCGACCGGGACGCTCCGTTTTGCCCTTAAGGGGCGGGGCGGGGGGAAGGGAGCCGGAGCAACGCTCCGGCTCCCTTCCCCCCGCCCCGCCCCTTAAGGGCAAAACGGAGCGTCCCGGTCGGCGATATGGTAAGCCTACCACTGGTGACTGTAGTCTAGCTTCTGTCCACCTCGATTTTAAGGGACTGCCCCCCTCCCCTCCACCATTGCTTTGTTTTCTTAGGGATAGGGCTACCAGATCGTCGACCGGGACGGAGCGATCTCCCCTTAAGGGGGCGGAGCCGGTAATGCTAGTGTTACCGGCCCCGCCCGCGCTCCGCCCCCTTAAGGGGAGATCGCTCCGTCCCGGTCGACGATCTGGTAGCCCTACTTAGGGATCATTTTCCGCATGTTACTCCACGTGTTAGCCAGAAAAGAAGAGTTCGCAGTGAAAAGCAAGGGAGGCAAAAATCAGGACTGTGAGGTCAGGTTTGCTTCACAGCACATCTGCTGAACCAAGACTTTTACATTCTACTTGCCAGTTTCTCTAGCATCTCAGAAAACAGTTCTTTGCCTGCTGAGTCAAAGAGGAAGAGCTCCTGAAAGGAAAAGCAAAAACAATGTCTAGCTATGGAATGTTCCATAATCAGTAAACAGTCTAGAAGAAGTTGCTCTTCTGAGCCAAAGCAGCAGCAGCACAAAAATGCTTTGTTTCCAAAACAGTGACTCGGTTTTCACTTTAAAAGAAGAAATCACACCCCATAGCCTGGCACAAACCTAGCAAGATTTGCTTACCCCTTCTCTTGAACAAGCAGCCTATGCATGAGCCACCAAATGGTGGCAGCTCAAAGCTGCACCGGGGGCGTAGCCGTAGTGCATAGATATAGTGAATAAATCCACACCCTCCCCCCCATAATCACTAGGCCCAGCTTCTGTTTCCAGAATCATTGTATATGCAAAATGGTAGCTCAGATACTAGCCTACTTACATTTGTATACTCCCAAAACGTTAAGAGTTTCACTGACTGGTGTTCTTGGGAACAGGCTAATGCTCATTTTTCTACAGTACCCATGTTAAGGTTCCAAATATAATTAATGCAAACATACATAGATTCATCTAACAGAATGAGGTGAATTCAGAACAAGTCAGTAAAAACTCTAGGCAGCTTTTTAAAAGTCTCTGTTTAGTTAACAGCTCACCACACTATCACTTGTCTCTGGAACAGGTACAGTCTTCACCAGAAGTTCCACTCCTGTTGTCTGTCAATCGGAATATGGAAAACATGTCAGAAAGATTCAGAGATAGTCAGGTTTTTTTCATACTATGCTTGCCTGATAACAACAGAACTCTTTCAGTTCCTTCAAATCACTCTCAGAACAACACCTCTAACTGCACAATCCTGTGCAACTACAGGCTGGCGGAGCGAGTGCTCTGCCGGCCTAGGGTGTCATAAATATGCCGTAAAGCACGTTTATGGCACCCAGAGAGTAAGCGGCTCTGGCACAAAGGCCGGCACTGCTCACTCCCCCAGCAGCCCGGACCTGCACCAGACAACCTAGGTAAGACCTAGGCTGAGCGGTGCAGGGGCGGGGCTGGGGTAGCGAGGGAGGAGGGACATTGGCCGACCCAGGCTGGGAGGGGGTGAGGATATTGGTGTAGAGTTGTGCCGATATCCTATGCCACTTCCCAGCCCAGGTTGGCCTTACACAGCCTCTCTGGATGCACACCAGCTTCAGAGCTGGCGTGCATCCAAGGAGGCCCATTGTAGCCCAGAAGGGGACGAACATCTCCTTCCCCTGAGAGCCCAGGCCGCAATGGGTCTAGGATACAGCGGCCGGCCCCTTTAGACTGGCCGCATACAGTTAGGCAAAATTGAGCTTTTTTCAGTCACGTGACATTTTCTTCAGTCACATAACACTCAGAATTTGAAAACTGGATGTCAGGGACATGGTTGGAAAAACAAAACTAGTATGGGAAATGAAGATACTTGCCCTCCTTTCACCAGGCACCCAAGGTAGCGAATAAGACTAATGTTCAGCACAAATCTCTAAACATGCAGCGGCACAATTTGCACAATTCTACCCCCACAAAAAACGATAGCGCAAACCAGGCTTTCCACATATACAGGCTTTTGCATGAAACTCCTTTTTCTTTAGTTGTGTCATGAAAAATGGACTGGGATGCACTATTGCTCCTCCTACACATGAAGAAGATCATTGGCCAGGTAAGTGTGTGAACAGGTTCCAGGTAAAAATATTCTTGGTGCTCTTCTGATTGATTATTCTAAAGATGGTTGGCACTGACTGAGATGGTTGGCACATTAGTTCAACAATGCAGTTACAAAATGCTAACCTTGCCTCCGATTAGCTTCTAGATTTGTGAAGGTCATGTTGCCTCTTCCCCTGTCACTATCACACTCACCAATGTATAGTTTTTCTGGAAATGAGCCCCATCATTGCAAAACATCTGGACCAAGGCACTCTTCCCCACTGCTGAATCACCTGCATGACAGAGGAAAAAGCCCTTGTTCTAATTGGACAATTCCACTTCCTTCCTATAATCATTATAACAGCTATTATATCTCAAGAAATGATCCCTTCAGATTGGAGAATTTTTTTTTTAAATTGGAACAAAAGTTCGTAATCTTGTAGATTTGCTTTCAGCTCAGTTATGACTTGAGCCTCTTTGGGGGCTAGGTTTGCCAGAAAACATGACTTTTAATGCTATCCTGTGCATTACAGGATTGGGCACCTAGTCTCAAGTAAGTATGTATAAGACTGCAGGCTTACATTTGACCTACTGGTTTATCTATTAAAATCTACAGATTAGAACCAACACCCACTTTTCCCCATTTACTGTTCTTGGTTTGCACTCCAAAGAAGAAACCAAATCATTTTCGGCCATTAGACTTTATTAATTATCATCATCATCATCATCATCTTAAGCATTTATATTCTATACCACATCCCCAACCGAAGACTCCCACGGAAGCTTACAGTAATAACAGCAAGTAATTACAACATCAGAAAACTATTAAAATTGGAAATGAAAAAATCAGTGATGCCCTATCAAAGTTTAAATTTGGCATCAGAACATCAAATTTGGCATAGGCCAACATAATAACTACTGTATTGATGGCTTAGGTTGTTTGCACCTTGTCTTTGGAACGACTGTTAGCTACAGGAGACACAAATATGCTTCTGATTTTACAGGTCATAACATTGACCTGAGTACACTTTATACAGCCCAGGTCTAACCACGTTGCCTCAGAAGCAATCCCCACTGATTTTTATGGGAATTATTTCCAAATAACTGCAGTCTTCGATTGCACACTCACTGTTCTAAGGCAGCTGCATTCTCTTATCCCAGCGGGTGTCTCTGTCACTAGCATGGGGTCAAATCTTGGCTTGGAACGGTCAGAAGTCAGGACGGACCTATAACGGGATACAACTGATGCTGATGCTAAGGAGGCCAGATCATCTACAACTCACCTGCCACGATGCATTTAGCTGCCAGCTTCACCATAGCCTGCACTGCCCTTCTTCACGATAAAATAATCGGGCGAGGAAACGATGTACACTTATGGGGCGTGTATCAAGTCACAATAGGTGCCAGGGAAAGGAGAAACTAAGTGGTCCCGAATAATAGAGACGGATGTACGGCGGCGAACCGGTTCAGAGGGGCAGCAGTCGCCAGTAGAACGGGCGTGTGGTTACTGTGAGGACTGCAAGTTCACATAGGAGCCCGCTAAAGGATGGGCCAGCAGCGGGTCTCAGACTATGGGGAGAAAGGAGCGCACTGCAAGCTAAAAGGGAGCAAGAAAACAACGACGACCCCTCACCACCACACGTTGCTCCTCCCTGCACTCTCCTAGCAACAGAACACTACAGCGTTCGCTTTCTTCCTCCCCCCCTACCCTGTTGGGAGAAGAACCTTAAATCTTAGAAAGTGGTTGGTTAAGACTCGTACCTGCCTACATTTCCATTGGCTTCCTTTTTCAAGTCTTTCTGTCTTTGTGGTCAAAGTGCCGCCAGTGTCCTCATCTCATTGGCTTTCCGCAGGCGCCGATCAAAGAAACCCTATTACTGGTTGGTTAAGCTTGTTGCCAATCCAAACAACACCCATTCCGGCCCACCCCATTCCCCCCCGGGCAAGCAATGAAGTCATTCCCCGCTACAATATTGCATGCGTGGACAAAGGCTCGTTTTCTACCTAGTGATTTATGATGCACAAAAATATATATATATTTTATGATTGGTTAGAATAAACTGGACTCTACTACTGTACTTGGAAGAAATTATTTTTTTGTGTTCGAAAAAGAATCGTTTTCTAAAAAACTGTTCGAATGAGTTATACATTCAGTGACGGGTCTTTTCTGCGGCATTTTGCGAGGTCTTAAAGATTCGAAGGGGTGATCTTTTTCAATATACCGTGACCTCCCTCGGGCACCCCTCAATAGTGGGCCTTCCCACGCAGCTGTAATTCCTGTGTGCTTTCTGTGTGCATGTGTGTCTATGGTGGCTCAACGCAAGGTTAACTGAGTTTTTTGCGCCTGCGCAGACAGGTGCTAGCGGTTTCTCCAACCCCCCCCCCCTTGGGATGGAGCAGGAAAGGTCTGCGCGTGCTATGACCTCCTCCGCACCGGCTCGACGCGCTTTCAACGGTCGCTTGTCTCGCGCGCCTCCTTCTTCTTTGACTGACAACCATGTCCAATGGTTGTGACCCGCCAACTCCGTTGATATGAGGGGCAGGAAGGCAAATAGCATATCTGCTGTTGCCCAGTTGAGGATGGGGGCTGAAAGTTCTGACGATTTCACAGGAAAAATAAGTGGGCGAACCGCCTCCCATCATAAATGGCAAGGTTTCCTGTCTCATTTCACGTGTTCATATAGTTACTGTTCATCATCGCCAAAGTTTATGCGATGTTCGTATCTAAGGTGCGATTACAGTCTTGTTGCTTCCCCTGTGAGACAAAACAAAAACAAAAACGAGAGAAGGCTGGTCGTTTCCTTCTAAAGAATTCCTGTGCTGAAGAATGAGACAAAATGAACAGATGAAAAGCCCTGCTGGCTCAGGCCAAACGCCTGTTGAAGTCCAGCATCTTGTTTCCCACAGTGGCCCACCTGCAAGCAGGAGAGAGGCTTACTTCTCTCCTGCCATTGGTCCCTTGCACATGGTAGTAATATTAATTATCACATCACTGAAACCGAAGGTAGCAGATATCAATAATAACTTAGGCCTGTCCATTAGTTTGTCCAGTCCCTCTTCTTGATACCATCCAAACTAGTAGCCATCTTGTGGCAATGAATTTCATAGATTAATTATGTGAAGAAGTTCCTCCTTTTGTTCCTAAATCACAAATCAGTTTCAGTGGATGACCCCTCATCCTAATATTGTGAGAGAGGAACAAAAACTTCCCTCTATCCGCTCGCTCCAGAACTTGCATAATTCTACAAGTTTCTCCCTAAATCACTGTTTTTCTAAAATAAAAAGTCCTAAATGTTGCAGTGTTTCTTCCTCAGTAGTAAGGAAGTTGTTTACCTTGAGGTTTTCAGCCATGTGCTTTTCCAATCGACCCCCTGATCATTTTGGTTGTCATCTTCTGCACCCTTTTCTAGCTCCACAATATCTTATTGAGTGGCAACCAGAACTGTTCACAGCATTCCAAATGTGGCCACGCCATAGATTTAGTTATTTAAGAAATTTATATCCCACCCAGTAGCATACCAGTAGCTGGCAGGGGTGGTGGTGTTGCGGTTTGCCCCCGTGGCATTCTGGTGGTTTTCTGCGGTCTCTGCTGTGGGTGTGTGCAGTTCTTGCCGGTAGAAGTGGCGAGTGCCGCGAAATGGGCCCTCCATTGGGCCCTCCAACGCTTTTATAGCGTTTTGTAAAAGGAAGAGACATTCTTGCTTGGCGCCACCGGTAAGAAAAAAAACGAAGGTAATGGACACGGGGGGCATGGAGATAGCATCCACTCTTATCTGTATCCGGGGGGGGGGGCTGGAACATATCCCCCATGGATACAGGGGGACACCTCTATTTAAATAGGTTTTTGTTGTTTACCTTGAGGTTTTCAGCCATGTGCTCCTCATATTTTTTCACATCCCGTTTTGCCAACTTACATTTCTTTTGCCAAAGTTTGTGTGTGTGTGTGTGGGTGTGTGTGTGTTCTAATTTGGAAAAGATTTCAATTTTCTGAAAGAAATCTCCTTGCCTTTTATAGCTTCCTTGTCTTTAATCATGAGCCATGCTGGCATCCTCCTAGATCTGGTGGTGTCGTTCCTACTGAACAGTATACAGGTGGGCCCCCATATCCACTGATTCGCTATCCACGGTTTCAGTTATCCACGGATCATGGGGACCCCCCAGGCTTTTACTTTTTTCCCAGTAAGCTTCATTTCTTCCTTAAAGAAACAGGAGAAGCAGCCTCTGGCTGCTTATTACAGGCAAGTAGCACGAGACTAAGTACTAGAGAGGCTCTGCAAGGTTAATAGAAACCTTGCAGAGCCTCTCTAGGACTTAGTCTCGTTCTACTTGCCTGCAATGGAGACTGCTTCTGTGTTTGTTTTAAGGAAGAAAACAAAGCTTGCTGAAAAAAAAAAAGAGCTGGGGGGGGGGCAAGCATGCGTGCCTGCAGGGGAGGCAGGGTGGGGGGGCCCTCAGGAAACCATGGAGGGGGTGTTTGCTCTTATCCACGGTTTCAAGTATCCACAGAGGGGCCTGGAACATATCCCCAGCAAATATGGGGGCCCACCTGTACTTTCTAGTTGAACTTCTGTTATTGCGGTTTTAAATAACTTCTAAATCACTAAAGAGATTTGACCCACTTGACTTTCCTTTTGAGCTTCCTTTTTTAATTATTCCCTATAGTCATCTAAGCCAGTAGCCATCATCACATCTTATAGCAATGAATTCCATCAACTAATTATGCTCTCTGTGAGGAAGTACTTTCTATTCAAGACATATGTCACCCTCACCCACATCCTAGGGCTCTGACTGGGTAGCAATATTCACATTATGTTAATTAGGTTGTCTCTTGCCCTATCACTAGCCATCAAATTCCAATTTAAATTCAAGGTCTAAACTGTGAACTAGTAATCTTTTTTTAAAAAGTGAGTGTGTGTAACCTATCAAGATCAGCAAGAGTACCTTTCACCACCCATTAACTACATCTGGGCTTAGAGAGCAGAGCTTCAAGTTTGACACCCCATGTCTTTCTTTTCCTTCTTCCCCTTCAAAAGGACATATTAAAAGGAATTATGGGGTTGGAGGTGAATTCAATGTCTGTTGAAAATAGAGGACCTCTTTGCATGTAGTGATAATTGAACATAGTGAGGATTCAAATTACAGCAGTCAGATGTTAATACGTATTTTATATTCCACTTTTCATGAAGGGCAAACAAAGCAGTTTACAAATAATCTATTTTAAAATGCTTTTATACCTTCTCCTAAAGGATCCAAGGTGGTGTACAAAGAAACAAACAATAACAACCAAAATTACAATTAATAAAAACAAATCAATAACATTGACAAAATAGCAATGTCCTCAAGCCTTCAGTCGTTGATTTTAAATAATTTCTGTTTATTTGGATTGTTCCGGATAAAATCGTCATTGTTTGTGATCAACTGGGAAGCGCTTTTTTGGTAACTAAATATGACTGCGATACCCGTAACACCTTCTTCTATCAAAATAGCAACAAAACATAACCAACCAAGAGAATTAAACATCTAACTCGTTGAACAGCCAGAACTTAATCAACCGTTTCAAAAGTGGGTGCCTGTCTGGTCCCCAAGGGGAGGACATTCCAAAGGGCTGGCGCTGCTACTGAAAAGGGTCTCCTTCTCATAGATGCCTAGCCTATTGCACCTCTGATAAACAGGCACCCAAAGCAAGGCCTCAGATGACAGTCTGAGCATATGAGGGGGTGGGCATGTACAGGAGAAGGCAGTCCTTCAAGTATTCAGGTCCCAAGCTATTAGGACTTTAAAGGTCAAACCCAGCAGCTTGACTTGAGACTAGAAGCATGCAGGGGCAGCCCAATCCTGTTTAAGATACAGTGGCCGGCACGTATCCTATGCAGGTTCAGGGCTGCCTCGGGTGTAAGTGGCAGGAGGTCCAATGGGCCTCCTCGAATGTACGTGAGCTCCGGAGCTGGCGTACATTCGTGCCAGCCGTGTAAGGCTGTGCCGGGTCTGGAGAGGGCCTAGGATATGGCATATCTCGCCGCAGTTATCCCCACCCTCTCCAGGCCCTGGGACGGTCCGCCCTCCCTGCCCACCCAGTCCGCCCTCCCCCCGCCCCTGCCCTGCGCCCACTGGCCAGTGTAGGACTTACCTGCTTCGGTGGGCGCAGGGCCGGGCAGGAGCCTGGGTAAGGGCCGCCAGCCACTGCATGAGTGGTCCTTACTTGCCGGGTGCCGTAAACGTGCTTTATGGCGTGTTTACGACATCCTGCGCCAGGGGAGCACGCACTCTCCCAGCGAAGCGCTACCCAGGATTGCGCTGTAAGTTGGTACAAAATCAATGTAGGTGTAGTATGTTCACAAAGAGCTCCCCTGTTAAAACTCAGGCAGCTCCATTTTGCACCAGCGAGCTGAAGTTTCCAAACTTTTCAAGGGCAGCCTTGTGCAGAACATGTTACAATAATCCAATTTATAGGTGAGCACAAATAAGTATTCAAAGTAAAGTAATACATACAATACAATCATGAAAGAAAGAAAAAAATATTCAAAATGATAAGAGATCAATTAAAAAGAAATGCAAGGCAGCAGAAAAAAAATCAAACTTACACACTAAGGCTATAATCTTATACACATCTGGGAGGGAGTAAGTCACATTGAATTAAGTGAAACTTACCGTACATCTGAGTAGATATGCATGGGATTGTGTTAGGAGTTAAAAAGACTTCTCAAGCAGCAGTGCCTTCAGTTTGTATCTGACAACACACTGGCAAAGAGGGAGCCCATCTGAACTTCTTTGGGAAAACATTCCACAGATGGGGTGCTGCTATTGAAAAAAAATCCTTTCATTCAAGCCAGCTAATTTTCTGTTAATGGTGGGCCAGAGAGAGAAGAGCCTCTCCAGAAGGTCTTAAAGAACAGGCAGGTTCATACAGGAGCAGATGGTCCTTAAGATAACGAACACTTCAGTCCTATGCATGTCTACTCAGAAGTAAGTCTCATTATAGTCAGTGGGGCTTACTGCCAGGTAAGTGTGCATAGGATTGCAGCCTAGGTCACATGCCTGTAGATGCAAAGCAGCACTAGACAGGGTCAGAGAAAGCAGGTAGAAACTGTATCACAGAAACTGTAGAAACTGTATCACAGAAAATAACATAAATAGGGGACCTAGAGAAATACCGGTACATACTGTACTGTACTTTTAAAAGTATCTAAAATACTATCACATCACTTACTTAATCCTCTTCAATTTGCAAAGTACATTGTGATCTTTATTATTAAGATGAGATTACATTTTAAAAATAGGTCTTGGAAGTAAGGTGAAAACTTGCGCCAATATCCTGAGCCCCTTCCCAGGCCGGGCCGGTCTTACACGGCCTCCCTGGTTGTGCACCAGCTCCAGAGCTGGCACACATCCAAGAAGCCCATTAGGGCCTCCGGCGTTTTGTTGTTGTTCAGTCGTTAAGTCGTGTCCGACCCTTCGTGATCCCATGAACCATATCCCGCCAGGCCTTCCTGCCTCCACTATCTTCCTGAGTTCGCTCATTTTCATGTTTGTTGCATCGGTGATGCTGTCTAACCATCTCATCCTTGGCTTTCCCCTTCTCCTTTTGCCTTCAATCTTTCCCAGCATCAGAGTCTTCTCCAGAGAGTCCTCTCTTCGCATTAGGTGGCCAAAATATTTGAGTTTCAGCCTTAGTACCTGTCCTTCCAGGGAACAGTCAGGCTTGATTTCATTTAGAATTGACTGATTTGATCTCCTAGCAGTCCAAGGGACTCTCAGGAGTCTTCTCCAGCACCACAGTTCAAAAGCATCTATTCTTCGGCGTTCAGCCTTCCTTATGGTCCAACTCTCGCAACCATACATTGCTACTGGGAACACCATCGACCTGACTATACGAACTTTTGTTGGCATGGTGATATCTCTGCTTTTTATTATGCTGTCTAAGTTTGCCATAGCTTTCCTTCCAAGGAGTAAGCGTCTTTTAATTTCATGGCTGCTGTCTCCGTCTGCAGTGATCTTGGAACCCAGAAAAGTAAAATCTGTTACTGCTTCCATTTCTGCCCCTTCTATTTGCCAAGAATTGATGGGACCCGATGCCATGATCTTAGTTTTATTAATGTTGAGTTTCAAGCCAACTTTTGCACTCTCCTCTTTCACTCTCATCAAGAGGCTCTTTAGTTCTTCTTCACTTTCTGCCATTAGGGTGGTATCGTCTGCATATCTGAGGTTGTTGATATTTCTCCCGGCAATCTTGATTCCGGCTTGTGATTCATTCAGCCCTGCATTTCTCATAATGTACTCTGCATATAAGTTAAATAAGCAGGGTGACAATATACAGCCTTGCCGTACTCCCTTCCCAATTTTGAACCAATCAGTTGTTCCATGGCCGGTTCGAACTGTTGCTTCTTGACCCGCATACAGGTTTCTCAGGAGACAGGTAAGGTGGTCTGGTACCCCCATCTCTTTAAGAATTTGCCACAGTTTGTTGTGATCCACACAATCAAAGGCTTTTGCGTAGTCAATGAAGCAGAAGTAGGTGTTTTTTTGGAACTCTCGTGCTTTCTCCATGATCCAGCGCATGTTGGCAATTTGATCTCTAGTTCCTCTGCCTCTTCGAAACCCAGCTTGTACGTCCGGTAGTTCTCGGTCCACGTACTGCTGAAGCCTAGCTTGTAGGATTTTGAGCATAACCTTGCTAGCATGTGAAATGAGTGCAATTGTACGGTAGTTTGAACACTCTTTGGCACTGCCCTTCTTTGGAATTGGAACGTAAACTGACCTTTTCCAATCCTTTGGCCACTGCTGAGTTTTCCAAATTTGTTGGCATATTGAGTGCAGCACTTTCACAGCATCATCATTTAGGATTTTAAGTAGCTCAGCTGGGATATTATCATCTCCACTAGCTTTGTTGTTAGTAATGCTACCTAAGGCCCACTTGACTTCACTCTCTAGGATGTCCGGCTCTGGGTCAGTGACCACACCAGCATGGTCATCATGAACATTAAGATCTTTCTTGTATAGTTCTTCTGTGTATTCTTGCCATCTCTTCTTAATCTTGTCTGCTTCTGTTAGGTCCTTGCCTTTTTTGTCCTTTATCATGCCCATCTTTGCACAAAACGTTCCCTTGATATCTCCAATTTTCTTGAAGAGATCTCTAGTCCTCCCCATTCTGTTGTTTTCCTCGATTTCCTTGCATTGTTCATTTAAGAAGGCCTTCTTATCTCTCCTTGCTATTCTCTGGAACTCTGCATTCAGTTGTTTATATCTTTCCCTTTCACCCTTGCTTTTTGCATTCCTTCTTTCCACAGCTATTTGTAGAGCCTCATCTGACAGCCACTTTGCTTTCTTGCATTTCTTTTTCTTTGGGATGGTTTTAGTTGCTGCCTCCTGTACAATGTTACGAACTTCCGTCCATAGTTCTTCAGGCACTCTGTCTACCAGGTCTAATGCCCTAAATCTATTCTTCACCTCCACTGTATACTCATAAGGGATATGGTTTAGGTCATATCTGACTGGTCTAGTGGTGTTCCCTACATTCTTCAGTTTAAGTCTGAATTTTGCAATAAGAAGCTCATGATCTGAGCCACAGTCAGCTCCAGGTCTTGTTTTTACTGATTGTATAGAGCTTCTCCATCTTTGGCTGCAAAGCACATAATCTATCTGGTTTCGGTATTGACCATCTGGTGATGTCCATGTGTAGAGTCGCCTCTTGTGTTGTTGGAAAAGAGTGTTTGCTATGACCAGCGTGTTCTCTTGACAGAACTCCGTTAGCCTTTGCCCTGCTTCATTTTGCGCTCCAAGGCCAAACTTGCCTGTTGTTCCGTTTATTTCTTGATTTCCGACTTTAGCATTCCAGTCTCCTATGATGTAAAGGACATCTTTTTTGGGTGCTAGTTCTAGAAGGTGTTGTAGGTCTTCATAGAACCGGTCAACTTCATCTTCTTCGGCATCAGTGGTTGGGGCATACACTTGGATTACTGTAATGTTGAATGGTTTGCCTTGGATTCGAACTGAAATCATTCTGTCGTTTTTGAGGTTGCACCCCAGTACTGCCTTTCCCACTCTTTTATTGACTATAAGGGCTACTCCATTTCTTCTAAGGGATTCATGCCCACAGTAGTAGATATGATGGTCACCTGACTTAAATTCGCCCATGCCCGTCCATTTTAGTTCGCTGATTCCCAAGATGTCAATGTTCAATCTTATCATCTCATTTTTGACCACATCCAGCTTGCCTTGGTTCATAGACCTCACATTCCATGTTCCTAAGCAGTATTGCTCCTTGCAGCATTGGATTTTCCTTTCAACCTCAGACACATCCACAGCTGGACGTCCTTTCGGCTTTGGCCCAGCCGCTTCACTCTTTCTGGGTCTACTTGGAATAGTCCTCCGCTCTTCCTCAGTAGCATATTGGACACCTTCCGACCTGAGGGGCTCATCTTCCGGCGTCATATCTTTTAGCCTTTTGGTACTGTTCATGGGATTTTCTTGGCAAGGTTACTGGAGTGGGTTGCCATTTCCTTCTCCAGTGGATCACTTTTAGTCAGAACTCTCTGCTACGACCTGTCCGTCTTGGGTGTCCCTGCACGGCATAGCTCATGGCTTCATTGAGTTACGCAAGCCCCTTCGCCACGACAAGGCAATGATCCATGAGGGGGCGTTTACACCAGGGGAAAGGGACGTCCATTTAGGCCGGCAGCCGCAACTTGCGTAAGATCGCGTTGTTAGATACCTTTTTGATATATTGTGACCTAGCAACAGTAATAACAGGTAATCCCTAATTTGAGCTACGACAGAGCTTTACCCTAGTAAACTGTTTCAGAACTGCTGCGCTAGAGAAACCTTAGAAAATACAGCTGTTCTTTTTGACTCCCTGGGGGAGTCAGGGTAGTAGCCTTCAGATAATAAAGGGGAAAGTTCTTGACGTAAGTGTGAGGAATTGATGTTTATGACTTTCACTAGGGGCTTAGAAGGTGTGGGATCAGTTCCCTCCTGTATTCCTTGTCTTAAGATCCAATTCACACTGTACTTTAGCTTTTTGTCTGCAGAGGTTAACAACAGGGTGTTGTTGTTGTTGTTGTTGTTGTTTTAACAAAATGGTGAGGTGATCAGACAGTGTGGGAGACAGATAGCTGAGGAATGAAAATAAAGTAGATACTGTGCCAGTGTATCTATGTTCCAAACAAACAAGCTGTAATACCACAGTTCTTTAAGTGTGAGTTGGCCCACCCTAAGGAGGTGTGGGCCTTTGACAGTAGAGGTGTGAGCAGTGATGCAGAATAAAGAAAAAATAAAATGAAAGAAATTTGGAAGGAAGAGAAAGTAAAGGAAGAAGGAAAACAGGATGAAGAAGAAATGCTTAGTTGAGGCATAATATAATTTTGTAATCAGTTCGACAGTTTGATGGCTCTTTTCATTTGGGAACTTTTGAACAAAATGGAAGCTGCAAGGGGAGAAGGTAGTTTGCTGAGGATCTCTTCTCAATAGTTAAAGTAAAGGTGACCCCTGACAATTAGGTTCAGTCGTGTCCGACTCTACGGTGTGGTGCTCATCCCCATTTCAAAGCTGAAGAGCCAGCGTTGTCCGAAGATGTCTCTGTGGTCATGTGGCCGGCATGACTCTCCTTGCCGCAGCGCATAGCATGCGGCTGGAACACGGAGCGCTGTTTACCTTCCCGCAAGCGGTACCTATTTATCTACTCACATTAACATGCTTTGGAACTGCTAGGTTGGCAGGAGCTGGCCAAGCAACGAGAGCTCACCCCGTCGCGGATTCGAACTGCCGACCTTTCGATCGACAGCTCATGGTTCAGCAGTTTAACCCACTGTTACTGAAGATTAAAGGATAAGCAAATGAGGCCAGTTCTGACACACAGCAAAAAAATATTGTAGGTTTCCTTGCTGCTGCTACATGCTTAGGATTTGACATGCATATTTAAGCTCTTGCTCTTTGGACCAAAGGATCGTATTCGTAAACTCCTGGTCAAATAGTCCTAATCTCCTAATAAGTCCCGGTCTCCTAATAAGAAAGCCATTCATCATGAACTCAGAAGTTAGTAACTGTTCAGTGCTATAAGTGAATGGTGAATACTGGAAAAAAGCAACCAAGTGTAAAAAGGCAGCAAAATAAAAAGGCTTGGATAACCAAGACACAAAATCTTTCATTTCCTTAACCTCTGATTCATGCTCTGTGATACAGGGCAGGCAGGTGCAAGGAGGTAGGTCAGTGGAAACATAGCAGCTGTACAAGTAGATAGATGCAATAATGCCGTATTCAGCAAAATCCAGGGTTTCAGGGAAAAGGGCACAAATATTGTTTGGGAAATGTACTTCTCAGTTGTAACATCAATTTCGGCAATGGAGCAGAAACCAAGCAGGCATTCAGATGAACCACATAACTGGATAGCATTTATTACACAATAGTTTGACTCTGTTGATGTAATTGGATACTATACTGTATCTATGGCCTAGTTCTCACTGAGTCTGTAAACTGTAATCTGTGTCTGGGTGATACTACTTCATACTGCAGGTGAGGGAGTGCATGATTGCATATTCCTCCATACCCCCCCCCCCCCAAATTTCCTTCTCTGTAGAAAACTAACATGTCAGGAGGAAGCCTAGATGTGAATTCTTCTAGATGCCAATTTTCTAGGTAGAGGGATCGATATTTTAACAAAAGAGCGAGCCCCCACCTGCAGTCTGAAGTGGTAAAGCCCACAAAGGTTTACCATCTCAGTGAGAATTTGGCCCAGGTGCTGGTGGCGGCAGCAGGAGCAAGAACAGTGGTAGGGCACACATGTGCTAATGTGCACACAAGATGGGGGAGGCAGGGTGCAAACTTGCAGGTGTGGTGGGATCTTCTCAGACTGTTCCTGGCAGTGGAGAATTCTTATTTGTGTAAAACAGTGATTTTTGAAATGGCCCTATTTCTCTAGCTTTTTGCTTTCTTCTTAGGTGCATAGGCAACAGAGGTTAATATCAGGCTGTTTGGGGGCTTCTAAGGACTGAGCTGCTGCCACCGATAGTGCAAGTGGGTCGCGATTGCATCTGGGAGCCTTTTGGCTGGGGAGCGGGGAGGCCCGCAGAGGGAATTGTGGGGCCCCCGCACCCTCTGGAAGCCAGGTGAGACCACCGGGTGAGTTTTATGCCCCTCCCTTCTTGTCTCGGTGGTGGTGGCACGATCCCGGAAGCACGACCATTAATCCCAGACTGGGGCATCACGACGCCCCAGTTTGAAAACCTCTACAGTAACCCTTGGTTTTACCAAATTCCATTCTCATTGTATCTTATTCATTTGGGTTTGTTAGTTCCTTTTATTAGCATTTTAATAAACATTTTGCATATTATTCTGAGTCTTGCCTAGTTCTGGGAAAAGTGAATTGTCATGTCTCCTTACTCTGCAGGCGCTACTGTGAGAGTGGTTTTGATAGAGTTCCCTGAGGTTCAATATTGTTTTAGAAGGGTTTTTTTTTGCCCAGGTAGCCCCTCTGGCTAGCCTGATTTCCTGGGCTGGTGGCAGCGGATTCAAACTACCAAGGCTTTCTCCTGGTAATCTGTGTGTACAAACAAGGGGAATAGAGGGAAACGGGAAGGGAGTGAGCATGCTACACTAGCCGCTACTGCCCTGGATCAGCGTGCGGTCTCTGGTGGCCCCTCTCTAGACCCTGACAACTTCTTTTACCAAAAGCTAATGTGGTGGCAGCAGGGGTGATGTAACTGGTTCTGCCGCCCAGCACTGCTGCCTGTGCCAGTGGTAGGGCAGGAGAAGCCCTTTATTGTTCTTGTTGTGTGGTTTTCCCAAACCTGGAAGTGTGGGACTTCCGGTTTTATTTTAAAGGACCACACAAACAAAGGTGCTCCTTCATTCGTTTGGTCTCTGTAAATAAAACCAGAAGCTCTGCATTTCCTGATTTGGGAAAACCATGCAAGGAGCATCATAAGGAACTAAATGAGCAGACAGATGGATCAGCGCAGCTCACATCTGTGGTGGACTGGAAGGGAACAGTGGCAGACTCTGGTGAAGGCACCCCGAACCTGCCACCCCCTCACCTCCCCCATCCTCTGCCACTGACACAAGCCACATTAAGTAACTTCGTGGCTGTGCCAGCTGTGGGTGGCAGAGCAGCCAGCTATCAGAATGAGTGAGTTTGTGAGGCAGCTTTTGCTTGATGGGACGGTGTGTATTTTCTCAGTTTTCTCTCTCCATGATTCTGCTGTATTAGATTTTGTTTGTCACAGTTGGAAGAGTATTGAAAACAGTATTCAGAAGAAAGCTCCCAAATTCCACACACCCAGCAATTTGCAATTTCAGAGGTAAGGTTCCCAGGTCAAGCTTAATTCATTATTCTTGCAGAAGCACAGCGGTAGGCTCTTTCAATAAATAATCACACAACATCAAATACTGTGCCTAATTTATGTGTAGAACAGTCATAGTATAATTGAGGCCCTGAGTGTGAGCGACTACAAGATTGACCTAAATTCTCCTGGAAACTTCCCGCATTCTTCAATGCAGCTGATTAGTGATTCTGCTATAGCCTTAGATGCATTTAAAAAATTGAAGATTGTAATGAATTAAATATAATGCTGAATAATGGAATAATGACATCACTCTCTATTATTTAATCAGAAATATGATTTTGGGTTACAGTGTCCCAAAATGTGTTCACTGTGTTGTGGATATTTTATGGAAAATGCACAATAGCATGGCAGGCAACATCAACAGGCTGGTGGTAGCTTTGCTGGTTGGAAAGTGTGGATAGAAGAACTGGATATGTGAAGTAGGTTATTAGGGGGTGTTTAGACTGGGCATGTTTTTGCATAGTTTGCTACTCACAGGACCATGAGGCCAACTGAAGCCATTGCCTCAGGCAGCAGATTGGGGGGGGGGGAGTGTCCATCTCTGTCCACCTACTTGCCTCCATTGCTTCTCCTTCTCCTTCCACTCCCTGGATTGGGAAAGAAAGGCGACAGAGAGGAAAGGAAATGTGGAGGGGAGGAGAGTGCTGCGCTAGAACATTGGAGAGTGGGCGGAGCAGGGGCTGGCACACCATCAGGTAAGGGGGGCAGCATTTGGGATGCTACCTCAAGTGTCAGGAGGTCTTGGACCAGCCCTGATACTGATATTTCTTTAACAGGGGATACTGGAATGGTGAAACTAGACTGGAACGAAGGCAAGTGGTTCTGCAAGACTCCGTTACACCGGAGTCAGCGGCCCTCCCCTTTGCTGTTGGAGCCATTCCGGCAGCGACAAGGGGAGTGTCCTGCGTGATGCCATTGCCGCCAGAATGGCTCCAACAGCAAGGGGGAGGGGCCGTTGACTCCGGTGTAACGGAGTCTTGCAGAACTACTTGCGTCCGCTCCAGTCTAGCTACGCCACTGCTGGAATCCATAACTATTTGTGCTTCGTTTGTCAGTGTGCATGCGTTTCCAGATAAAAACTTGTTCATAAAGAAAGAACACAACATTTTGTATCAATTTGAGCAATAGTACTTCTCCCTCCCACTTCCTGGCCATTGTCCACCCCTCCTTCATTTTCAGATGATTTGTCTTCTATTTTGTCTTTTCCACCTTTTACCTTGCAATTAATTGTGCTGCACCCTTATGCTCTATCATCTAGATACCTTGTTATTGTGGCCCATGTTCTTTTGGCAAAGCTAAGCAGTGTTACTGCTCAATCTTTTCTCAATGTCTTTCTCCCCCCCCCCCCCACTTTTCAGAACACTGGATCAAATTTATTAGACAGGGGAGAAGTTTTGGTATATGGGTGAACTAGGCTGGTGCCGATGGCACTGGGATCCTAAGATGACCACCCAGACAATGTTCCTGTTCAGTGCCATCTTGGAAGTGCAAGTCCATGGGCAGCTTTTTAAAAAGACAAAATCTTCTGCTCTTTCTGGCACTCAAAATTTACTGCTTGAGGTATTTACCTCATCTTTTCTAACGGCTTCCATAAAGTCTTTTCCCTTGGCTTCTTGAAAACAGGGGGAATCACAATTTTAGTCTCTAAAATGGCAAAATAAACATCCCGCTGGATGATGAAGAATAAAACCTGATTAAAGCCATAGCAACCTAGGTCCTCCTTTCAATCATCATCCAGTTTTAAATGAAAGGGATACTCATACATGCATGCACATCACTTAGTGGACACCAATGACTCTCTGCTTAATGTGTGAAGTGATTCCGTTAAACAGCATTGTGCCTAGCTGATGTGAACGTTCCCTGTGTTGTGGCTCATTTACACATGCAGTAAGCTAAATATGTGACATCCACAGTTGGGCCAACTTTCTGTTAATAACGGAATGCAACAACTTAAGGTTTACAAAGTGATAATTAATGAGACCTATAGGGAGAGACTTTAGCTCTGCAGTAAACAGTAGCCTGAATAGGAAAACATGTTCAAGGCTTAGAGTATGTAGACAGATTCAAAATGGAATAGAGTTGCAGAAGGGAGGTGCACTTTCTCTCTCTATATACCGGTAATTGCCCCATTCTGCTTGAGCTTGAAGCACGTACACATGGAAGCCGGCTTCCATAAATGTATCCCTAGGTAGACAAGGAATCCTATGTGTGAATGGGCACTGTGTGCGTGATTCCTCCCCCAATGCAGTTGTCAAGGCTGGAGTCTGGACAAGCATGATCCTGTTAAGACCCACCTTCCTCCCCACCAAATAGCTAGTTGTCTGGATTGCCAGTTATTTAAGTGCATCATCATCATCATCACACACACACACACACACACACACACACACACACACACACACACACACACACACCTATTGGAATTAGTGGCAGTGGCAGGAGAGATACACCACTATCTGTACTGGATCTTGTAACAAAAACATGTTTTACTGAACCCTGATTACTGTTTGCATGCAGGTTTATTGAACAGGGTTATATACACAGCTCCTTGGCAGGGCTCCTAATGCAAGCCTGTCTCACAATTTCTCTTAGTTCAAGGGAGGGGGGGGGAGTCTGAAGGGGACAGTATGCAATTAGCTTGCGGGGGACAGTACGCAATTAACTAACTGTGCCTGGACACACCATGTATAAGGGAGCTGTAAGACTGATTCCAGTCCTCACCTCCATATTAAGCAATCTTGAGTATAACCAACATTAGTTTGTGGAAAGAGTTCTCAAGAAAATCCTCCTACCATGAAGTTCTTTCAATGTGCAGAGCACTAGTGAATTTTTTTTTCGGGGGGGGGGGGGTCAACATTCCCATTATGGGTGCTCTTATTTTTAGGGGGGGGACCTCTAGATGCAACAATACTGAATTTGGCATGTGGATAATAATATTATTGTCTTAAAGTCCATCGTCAAGAGTTAAGATTTCATTTTTTAAAAAGTATCTCTCAACAACATCATATTTAGGATATGTTCAACATTATGTATCCTTGAATCTCAGATAGCAGGACTGGGAACAATTCTCTTCCTCCCCTCCCCCTGAAAAAAAATTCACTGCTAGTCATGACTGATTATATCCTGTACTTGGAACAAACATTGGTATGACTCAGTAAACGTCAGCTCTTTTCAATATCTTCAGGCAGAGTAAGAAAGAGAAAGGTAGGTTGCGTGCTGTTATGGAGTCAGAAATTTTACGCCTACTGGACTGAACTCATACATCATCTGCTTATCTTTGTGAGTGGAACTTAAGGATGACCCTCAGTGGAATTGTCCAATGGGTTAAATAAAAAGTAATGGCATTGCTTTAGTAAAGCAAACTTTAGTTACTATCTACAACAGTGATGTAGACTTGAGTCTATTGACTCGAACTTGAGTCAGACTCAAGTCGCGTCAATGACTTGACTCAGACTTGACTTGGCAATTGTAAAAGACTCAGAAGACTTCACTTGAGACTTGGAGCCTTTTACGACAAGTCGAATTTTATTCAGGTTTAAACCCGTTTCCCCCATTAAATAGATAGGGACTCGCAACTCGCAACCAAAGACTCGGGACTTGGGGGCAAAGACTTGGGACTTGACTTGAGACTTGGACCCATAGGTTTGGGACTTGACTTGAGACTTGGAGACAGAGACTTGATCCACATTCCCTGGTGTACAAACACTTCAGTATTGTACTTGCCAATTTTCCTGCAACTCTGGCTATAGACTGTGTAATTGCATCTTCTTGCCACATGAGGTCAGTGGCTGCTGAAAAAAAATATTGTTAGCAAATGGTTTCTCTCAGTTACTTCATTCATGTACTAATGCACTTAATGCCTCTTTCTACAGGGTTTGGGGGATTGGGTCATATATGCACATTGACTGAAGCTTTCTCTGTGCTGTTCATGTCTTTGGCCTTTGTCCAGGACCACAGTGATTTCAGTCCTGTCCACAGAACTGGAAAAATTAATTGGTGTGAAACAGCCTGTCCTTGAGGAAAGATTGGACAGACACCTAAGGCAATCGTCTTGGGGTACCATTATCTAGCAGAATGGTGTGTGTGTGTGTGTGTGTGTGTGTGTGTGTGTGTGTGTGAGATGAGGCAGGCAGGAGCAGTGATGGGATGAGAGTGCCTTCAAGGTGATGCTGAGCATGTATGTTGTATGTATGCCAAATTTCCTACATCAGGTTTTTTTAGGGTGGTGACACCTTGAAGGACTGGCATAAACAGTGCAGAAGGCAACAGCTAATGGGATGGGGAGGTTGCAACCTATCCTCAGTGTCTCAAGAGAGGCCTGGGTCTTCTCCAGAGTGTCTCCCCTTATGGGGACTGTTTCTCCTGGTAGTGCAGTAGTTACCATCTCCTCATGCAGATGAAGCTTTCAGCTGGGTCCACGTTGGCACAGATCTGAGAATCATTCACACATTGCATGTATGTACAGTATAACGACAAGTCCTGCAAGGGAGTCCTGATTGTGGCTGCAGAATCTCTGTTGCATTAAGGGCGGTGTTGGAGATGGCCTGGGTGGTGCAATGCCACACTGTAAATTCCAGCATGGTCTGGCTCATCATGCACCAGTGCGAACAGCCCCAAGTGACAAAAGACACAACTGCAGAACTACTTTCTACATCACCATTTCCTTTCATTGGATTACTCCTGTTAATCCCTCTCATGATAAAACTCACAGCATGAGAAAAATGCTTCAGAGTCAGGCAGAGGCATGCTGAATCTTCCTAGGTTTCTTAGAGTATCCCTGCTGAACTCATGAACAGATACATTTTTAAGTAAGCTTCCTTGAGCGCCTTTTGTGATGGAAAAAAGATGTGAGAGATAAATGTAAAAATATATGAATGACTATTTCCTATCTTATATTATTTCAGAGAAAGGCTTTGTGGAAGCACTCCCATCAATGTAAATTGCAACATGGTAAGCTTGCCCTTAAATAAGTTTGTGGCATTCGTTACTAAGGAGACGTTATGGATATGGAACTTGACTGCTGAGAGATAACCTGCCTTCAAATTAGCAGCTTCTTAGATATCCTTAAGAAATGCTTAGGGAATATAGTGAAGGTGACTCTGGAAGTAGATTCTTTTTCTTTTTGAATGTATCACATTTGCATTTTGCTACTTCTCCCAGGAACTCAGGGCAATTAATGTACATGGGTTTGATCCCATTTTATTCTCCCAACAAGCTTGTCAAATAGGTGTGTGTGAGAGAGAGACTTGCTCAAGACCATCCAATGAGCAGGGATTTGAACCAGCATCTCCCCAGGTGAAGCCCATCCCTCTATCCACTACTGCACCACACTGGCTTAGATAGTGATGCTCAGCATTAGTGTATATTATTGTCAATATACAGCTTGCTTTTCTGAATTAATGTAATGCATGTGACTTTCTAAACACAATAGTGTATGCAAGAGTTGGCAAAATACCTGCCTGGACTTCACACTTACCCAGAGGCCTTAGTAGCGTTTGTGTCACCCAGTGCGAGAGCTCATCATGTCACCCTAGTGGTGGCATTAGGGTTAGTGTCACCCAGTGTGGTAACTCATGGTGTCACCCCCATTATTTCTTTTAATATATAACAGCACAGGTTACCAATCAAATCAGTAACCAACCAAAAACCAGTGGCCAACTTGATGTCATTCACACAAGTATTAGCTCTGATACATAGAAATGAGAGCTGACTTATACTAACACCTTATTGGTTCCATGCTGTGTCATAACATCACCTCATTGGCTCAACAATCAGTCTCATTGGTGAGTTAAGGAAATCCACTTTTTGTTACATAAGGCAGTTGTGTTTTCTGTTTCTGGTTATTTGGCCATAACATGTGATAGAATACAGAATACAGATACTGTACAGAATACAGAGCCAGGATGGTGTAGTGGTTTGGGAGTTGCTCAGACCTGGAAGATCCAGGTTCAAATCCCCACTCAACCTTGAAACTTCCTGGGTGACCTTGGGCCAGTCACTATCTCTCAGCCTCACCTACCTCACAGGGTTGTTGTGAGGACAAAAGGAGGGGAGGAACTATGTACACCACCCTGATCTCCTTGGAGGAAGGGTGGTATAAAATGTGAAAAATAAATAAATAAATAAATAAATAAATATGGTTTATTTCACTACATTCAACATTAAATTACCTATTCAATAACATAATGGTATTATCCTAAATACAAATTTTCCAATTTTTGCACGCACGCACGCACGCACACACACACACACACACACACACCCTGTCTACACAAACATTTCTAGATGATATCCCACAACGCCACAGGTATTACACAGAAGAGATCAGAAACAAGTTATTAGGAGAGAGTGCTAAGGTGCTAAGTGAAAATAAAGTAATGACAATACTGTACTTGAACAGAAACCAGCTTTTCTTGAGTCAATGTTGCTCCTCCCCCAAACTTGTTTGAAGGGGACAGTTTGTTTTGGGATCAGCTCTGGTTAGTTCTGGGGAAGGCAGAGGTGACTGTTAGTCGCCCCACCTGCCAAGCAATTTGCAGCAGACATGGCTCCCACTTGTGACATGGGATTAGCTGGTTGCTTTGGGTTGAGTAGATTATTTTTTTTACCCCACTACCCAACTGACTTTGGTGTGTTTTGGGGTTTCATTTTTGTCCTATTCCATACTGTGGAGCTAGGGGGTTTAAGTTTATTTGGTCACAACTGGTATGGGCAGTGTGGTGAAGGGATTAAGGATCACCCTAAAACAATTAAAGGGTGATGGGAAGATTGCACCATGATCCCCAGGGGTCATATATGACTCAAGTGAGACGTCCTCTAGGCTGCAATTGCATTACATCCTCAAAGGCTGCATGGCTTGGGATTGTGATGCAGAGATTAGGCCTCCTCAGACAAAGGGGAGGTGGGGAGCAGAAATGACGGTAGTGATGATCTGCTGCTCTTAACAGAGGGTGGTTCTCCCCGGTAGAAGAAGGAGGGATGGCAGCAGCCCCCTGGAATCAGGCTAGGTTGAAGTCTGCAGTACCAGTAGTAGTAAGGGAAGAATTTTAGCAGAACCCACTGAGAGAAGTTTTCTTCTCTTTTACTTGCATGCTCTAAGGCTGCTGGTAGACACAAATACTGTACAATCATATACAGAGCTTCCATCCGCTTCATTTTGTTTTCTCCTTAAAAATAATCTGTAAAATGTACAATGCCTTACTCTTCACAATGACCAGACAAAACCTGGCAATATGACTTTGATTCCTCAGTCTTGTGATGGAGGAGCCATGACATACTGGTTTGCTAGGTCTATTGTAGAAGGATAGTAAAAGGCAAATGAGGGGAACAAGCTCTGCACTGGGAAGCTCTCAAATACTCTGGTGAGAGCTGGGATTCCAGATGGACGGGTGCAAAGTTCTATAGCTTCCTTTGATAATTAATTCACAGCAAAGAACTCTCAGCAGCCCCATCCATGACCCAGTTAATAGAAACATAAGGGCACAAGTAACGCTTCCCTGTCTTTGTGAGATGGGCAGTTTGATCATATCTGATTACTTTAGCCTGATGTGGCACAAGGAGAGAGGTGAGGCATATCTTATGCAAGGTACAGGGTAGAACCATAATGCTCTGCTCCATTGGGCTGCATAGCCTCCTTGCACTCCACCAGCCTGTGTTGTTCTAGTACTTTGCACTAATGAGGACAAGACCTTCTTTGGGATCTGCATAATAGCGCTAGTGGTAGCCTTTTCTCATTCTCCAACCTCATGCACAACACCCTGCCCTGTTCCATCCTGCAGACTAGCACTGAGCAAACATGGAAATGGACAAAGCAAGAGTAGGAATCAACCAACAATGAGAAGCAGATCTCTTCACGCTATGTTGAGAGAAGGTAGCAGACAGCTTCAAGGGGCAGAACTTGGCTCTGCGGAATTTAGGAGATTCTGCAGAAGGAGAATGTTTCCTAGCGAAGGAGAATGCTGCTTTGACAAATGGCTGGAGCTCTGCTAAGAAATGGTGCTGGCTTACTAAGGGTTGAATCCCTGCCCGTTAGCAGGAATGTTAAGAAGCAGCCAGTGCCTCCTCTTGGAGCTGGGCACTCTGGCATTACTGGGTGGCTCAAGTGCACCCTCCACATTCTGAACATGGAGCTTACAGTGGAGCATTGGATATCTGGGGAAGAAGCAGATCTGTAGATACTGGCAGCAATGGGAGCTTTCTGGGGCAAATAGTTCGGGACCATAGCAGGGCCAAGTGTTAAAGCCCCCTCTGGCCATGCCAAGATCTTGATCCAGACTCTTCCCCCCCCCCCACACACAGCTGGTATTTATGTTTAAAAACAAGCTAAGCACATGCTTATTGTAATATGGAGTTCTGCCCATATGAGGAGCTCTGAACCCTCATCCTGAAGGTCAGAAAGCTTCAGAAAATAACTCCTCTTTCAAGATTTTTGGCAACAGCACTCATGCTTCTCTGTGAGCTTGTGTGGTGTAGTGGTTGTGGCTGGGGACGGTGATCCAGGCGTCCTGGCTTCAAATATCCACTCAGCCAGGGGTAGGCTTACCATATCCAAAGGGGGACAGGGTGCCTACACCTTTCATTGTAAAAAGAGGGAATTTGGGCAGGTGCAGCTTGTTGCACCCTTCCATTATGAGCTGCACCTGCCCAAATTCCCTCTTTTTACAATGAAAGGTGTAGGCACCCTGTCCCCCTTTGGATATGGTAAGCCTACCCCTGGCTGAGTGGATATTTGAAGCCAGGACGCCTGGATCACCGTCCCCAGCCACAACCACTACACCACACAAGCTCACAGAGAAGCATGAGTGCTGTTGCCAAAAATCTTGAAAGAGGAGTTATTTTCTGAAGCTTTCTGACCTTCAGGATGAGGGTTCAGAGCTCCTCATATGGGCAGAACTCCATATTACAATAAGCATGTGCTTAGCTTGTTTTTAAACATAAATACCAGCTGTGTGTGTGGGGGGGGAAGAGTCTGGATCAAGATCTTGGCATGGCCAGAGGGGGCTTTAACACTTGGCCCTGCTATGGTCCCGAACTATTTGCCCCAGAAAGCTCCCATTGCTGCCAGTATCTACAGATCTGCTTCTTCCCCAGATATCCAATGCTCCACTGTAAGCTCCATGTTCAGAATGTGGAGGGTGCACTTGAGCCACCCAGTAATGCCAGAGTGCCCAGCTCCAAGAGGAGGCACTGGCTGCTTCTTAACATTCCTGCTAACGGGCAGGGATTCAACCCTTAGTAAGCCAGCACCATTTCTTAGCAGAGCTCCAGCCATTTGTCAAAGCAGCATTCTCCTTCGCTAGGAAACATTCTCCTTCTGCAGAATCTCCTAAATTCCGCAGAGCCAAGTTCTGCCCCTTGAAGCTGTCTGCTACCTTCTCTCAACATAGCGTGAAGAGATCTGCTTCTCATTGTTGGTTGATTCCTACTCTTGCTTTGTCCATTTCCATGTTTGCTCAGTGCTAGTCTGCAGGATGGAACAGGGCAGGGTGTTGTGCATGAGGTTGGAGAATGAGAAAAGGCTACCACTAGCGCTATTATGCAGATCCCAAAGAAGGTCTTGTCCTCATTAGTGCAAAGTACTAGAACAACACAGGCTGGTGGAGTGCAAGGAGGCTATGCAGCCCAATGGAGCAGAGCATTATGGTTCTACCCTGTACCTTGCATAAGATATGCCTCACCTCTCTCCTTGTGCCACATCAGGCTAAAGTAATCAGATATGATCAAACTGCCCATCTCACAAAGACAGGGAAGCGTTACCCTGTCCCCCTTCGGATATGGTAAGCCTAGCCAGGGGTGTATTATCCATAAGACTGACTAGGCTTCTGCCTAGGGGCCCTGCAGGGACAGGGGCCTGCATTGCCCATCAATGTCCTGGAAAGCTGTAGTGGGGTGAAAGATTGAAGTGCTGGAGGGGGGCCCTGAAAGCCTAGTGACCCGGCCATGGGTTAATACACCCCTGCATGAAGTTCCCTGGGTGACCTTGGGCCTCAGCCTAACCTACCTCAGAGAGCTGTTGTGAGCATAAAAGAGGTAAGGAAGAAAATCTTGTATGCCCTCTTGAGCTTCTTGGAGGAAGGATGGGATAAAAATAAAACAGGGATTATTGTATCTTTCCATTGGTAGCACAGCCAAGCAACGGTCCCGTAAGAATGATGAATTTTAACTGGAAAAGCTGTCTTTATATCAGATCAGCTCTAAACATAGAAACCCTTGGTGTTTTCAAGCATAAACAGAATTCCACAAATGTGTTGCACAAAACAGGTGTGTCAGTTGCATCTGGGTTTCAGTGAAGCTATTTACTTTCCAATCTCCTTCATTTCTTCAATGTATGAGTCATTTTATTTCCTGTCCTAAATTACTAACTAGCATTGCTGGTAAGCATACCAGTGTGTTGCCCCTCCTCGAGTTGACTGCGTTATAGCCATTTGGGACAAGACCTTTGTCTTTGATTGACACAGTCCAATATAATTGTACAAGCTTTTGTTCAAATAGCTTCCTTTGTCTTCCAAATGCTAAATATATGGGGAAAGGGTATTCTTACCACTAAATATATGGGGAAAGATTTACTGAACATTAAAACAATGTTTGGAGGAAATCAGATGTTAGCTGCTAAGAATTATTTTACAGCTTCCAGAACAGTTAAATTTTGAGAGAGAGAGAGAGAGAGAGAGAGAGAGAATGGAATCAGTTTTGCCACGCAGTTGAATACCATTGGCATATTCATGCTAACATCATTTTGGTAAATGCTTCCTACCTTACACCAGTTTGCAGTACCACAGGAGATGTATCACAGCTGGAAGGGATGCAACTCTAACCCCCATCCCAGCTTCCCATCTCTTTCAAGCCAAAATAAAATGAGGCACTTGTGAGAGGCAAGGAGAACAGAGCCCAGATTGATGTGACCTTTATTATTTTAACAGCGTCTTTCAGCACAATTACAGAGTTACAGGGCTGCAGAGAACAGAGTTGGAGTATAAAACGACATAAATAAATAGAAGAGGAACCAAGGAGGTCAGCAGAGAACAGTTGGAATCAGGCGGTGAAGGGTGGATGAAGGGTTCAGATTGGTCAAAACCTTTTAAGATTCAGCCACCAAGCTTGTGAATTCTGGAGGAGAGACAGAGGTGAGGAGGAAAGTCAGTGAGGAAAGTCAGTATATGTACCATGCAAGCGCGGCGACAACAGGATTGTCCAAATTGCTAATGTGTATGAGATCCAGTGTGCCTCTGCCTCTGGATGGGGTTGCCAAATCACCAGTGTCAGTGAGGACATAAGAGAATGGCAGCCCAATCCGACCTAACGTTCCCCCACACTGACGCAGTGGTGCCAGCGCAGGCTACTCTGGATCCTGCGGGGGAATTTAGGTGGTGGGAGGTCTACTTGAGGTAAGGGGACATTTGTCCCCTTGCCCCGGGGAAAACCCCAACCGGCGCCATGGCCATGGGTCTACTCAGACAAGCACCTGCTTTAGAGAATATCATACTAGCAAGTACATTTCCCCGCTAGCGTTGTCAGGTTGCAACCCGGTGTTTTGGTGTGACGGTGTTAAAATCGCCATCAAACTGGGAGGCTAGGCACCCGCTCCATCCCTTGTCTTTTTGTTCTAGGCACCCGCTCCATCCCTTGTCTTTTTGTTCATTCCTCTCCCCTACTTGCTGTAGTGGGCAGAACTCCAGGTATGCTGCACACTAGCGGGGGGGGGGGGGAAGAGGAGGCAGATGAAGGACTTTGGGATAGGAATTGGGTGAAAAAAGCTGCAGTTGTCTAGTCACCCTCTCCACTTTCTTCTCGTAAAGACATAACGCAAGTCTTTGGGTTGCAACTTGGCAACCCTGTCCACTATGGTGAACGAAAGGAGCATGCAATTTTTTAGTCATTAAGCAGGACATTCTTGTCTGTGGACCGCTGTCTCAATAAACTTTGTTCAACAATTAGGTAAGGGTCACACCTCGGTGGCAGAGCACATGCTTTGCATGCAGAAGGTCCTGGGTTCAGTCACTGGTATCTCCAGGCATGTCTGGAAAAGACTTCTGACTGAACTCACCACCAGTCAATGTAGAGACAATATTGAGCTAAATGGCCCAACTCAGCATCATTTGATCAACAGTGCAGCTCCACTTTCAGGAGAATTTTTTGTCGTCTTCCCCCCCCCCCCCAGATTGAACTGTCCGGAACAGGGCACCTACCATCAACGCCAATTTTGCCATCTCCGTCTTTATCTGCAGCAGCCATGAAAGCCTTGGTTTCTTTATCAGACAGATCCCTGCCTTCAGGGGTAAAGCCTTTCAATACAAACCTATGAACAAAAAGAATGAAGAAAAGGGGAAGCTGGTTCTGGAGAGCTTATAGTTACCCAGGTTTTAAAATGAATATTTTTTACACAGTATTTATTTTACTAAATAGCTTTTCCACCAAAAGATACTCAAATCAGATTGCAACACAGAATTAAAAACTCCATAAGGCAAATACAATTCAATTTTAAAACATTTCGTATTAGCAACAGCAATTTAGAGCAGCACTGAAAAATAATATTGGAACTAAACCTTGTGTGAGGGCCGGGCTAAACAAATGCATATTCAATAGATGCTAGAACTGTTTGCACATTATGTTGTATGCATATATAATCTGTGTCCACTGTTTGTTCATCTATATGTCCACACTGGTATTTTATGTGTTTGTACAGACACATGTACGCATGTAGGACATTTCATACATTTGTAACGTATGAATGGTCCTACTGAAAGACTTTAATGGAATGTGTCTAGTGGACCTCTCTTGGGAACCATCATTCAAGCACTGGCATAAAAAGATGCATTTCTGGTGCAAATACTCTAACTTCAGATAGTGGCAACAGCACCTCAATGGAGCAATATGCCATCTGGAGATCCTATTTTATGAAGATGGGTTTATTATATGTGGAAGAAGGTGCTCCCTAAGGTATCCAAGACTGCAGAGGGTTTTAAAGGTTGAAACCAGCACTTGAATCTAGCCTGAAAATGAACTGGTAACTAGTGGGTCTTACAAAGGTTCAGCACCACACGTTCCCAGGAGTTCCCAATAAGCCATGTTGCCTTATTCAGGAACAGCTGAAGTTTGTGGGCTGACTTCAAGATCAACCTCATGAAAAGCACAGTATAGTAGTCAAGCTGAGGTTACTGCAGCATGAGCAACAACTACCAGGTCCCTAGCCTCCAGAAAAGGGCACAACTGTCATAGCATGCAGAAGAGGTGCTGGGTTCAAGAGCACTGCCAAGCTCCAAACCAACACGTTAATCAAGAATCCACATTTCCCCTAAAGCCCGGTCATCCGAATCTGCCACCACCAGCATCTCTATCTCCACCTTGTCCAGATGGAGTTTCACTCTCATCTAGTCCTTGGCTAAGGGTAGCACAGGGTAGCAGGCTGGGCTCAAGCACAGGGTAGCATGGACAGGATGGAACAGTTGGCGCTCTCCTGTCTTGCAAGGGTGACCTTCCTCATGTCACTGAAAGAAAGTGAATTGTCACATGAAGCTACTTCAGGTGGAAGGAAGTCTCACTAGGGAAAGCTCCATTTCAATTGCTTCAGCAGTTATTTCGAGCAATGTTACAGATTCCTTCCATGCATCCTCTTTTGAGAATAGTTTCCGTTTAAGTGCTTTCACCATGCTGCACAGCCCCTTGCTTTTAGGGATATTCTTTGAATTTTCATCTTTGTTTTGTTTTAAAGAAACCTTTTTATTTGCAGAGAAAAGGTATAAGGAAGGACAGTAACATGCAGGCAGCATTCCCCCCCCCCCCCCCACATGCTCAGAAGGAAATAAGATGGTTCCCAATTGGTGGGCACTTGACACTTATTATAAATGTTAAAATAAAATTTCATGATATTAACATGGTTTCATAAACTGAATGTCTTTAAAAGTATGAGACTATTTGCATTTAGCTTTCTGTTGTTTTGCATTGACTTTGGATGGCCTTCCAGGGTAACCTCCATTCCCCTCTCCCACATTTCTGGCTAGTGGCCTAAACTGAAGCATTGCACAAAAATATTACTTTTAGGTGGGTTCCTGGTCTTGTATTTTGGACTGGGGTTGTATTTCAGCAATGCAAATATGAAACCAAAGCTATGAAGTCATGAAGGGCAATGTTGGTGTTTGCTGTCTTTTCTGCAGGCCAGTTCACAATACCATCAGTCATAGGACAGCAGGCTAAAATCAATTTGTTCGCTGGCTTCCTGCTTGTGGCCAGCAAGTCATGTGCAGCTGTTATTACATGTAAGGTCAGACTACGTTGCACATTGTTACTACAACCAGGGTTACCACCATTAGAGGTTGATGCCATGGAGCAGCTGTCAAGCATCCCCTGTTGGTCCCTCTGTGGCCCTAGCTTTCAAATGGTGGTGGCGAGTGACTCTCTTGGGACCCACCCAAGTGGGAGGAGGGCACTTTGCCAAGGGACCCTGAAACCCACATTTCAGCTTTACAGGAGATGGGTGGAATGTCTGTCTTTGCTTACTTTAGTTCATCCACCTCAATGAAGCCGCTTCTATCTTTGTCCAGTATGTGGAAAACTTTCTTCTGATCTTCGAGGCTCTTCTTTTTCAACCCCACCATCTCGAAGAACTTCTTGTGGTTAAAAGATTCAGCAGCTACAGGAAGATGAATTGAGCAGGGAGACCACTGATTAGACTGGTTAGGTTACCAGGGCAGGATAGGAATGTTCTCCGACCTTGAACCACACCCGGTCCATTTGTTTTTTGTTTGTTTTACCACACAGGAGCCAAGGGGCTGGTTAACACATGCCTGTTCCTTGGTTATGATTGCCCCATCAACCATCATTGCGTGAACCAACACTATGGAAACAAGAAGTCTCTCCCTCAAAGATGTATAATTTAAACAGGCAAGGATTTCAGAATTAAAAAAATAAATAAAGTATCAACTTTCAGAATGTCCTGTGTAGGCTAGAAAGCTGGAGTCCCTGGATCAAGAGGTAGTACTGGGCAGTGACCCTACTCAGAAGTAAAACCCATTATAGTCAATGGGGCTTACTCCCAGGTAAGTGTGGATAGGATTGCAGCCTCAGTCAGGTAGTCGACAGGGCTGGAGTCACAAGACTTCTGTCAATGGAGTATTGAGTAAGTCTGGCATCAAAATTTAACACAAAATGATATTTGAAGCAAATTTTAGAGCTCTTCCCAAGGTGGAACATCTCAGCATTTTCAAGGGAAGCCAAATGAATTTCTAGAAGACAAATGAGTTCTTCAGGGAGATTCTGCACATTCTCAGCTCTGAAGCCCAGCTGAGCAGCCTTGATATACTCTCTTGCCCTCTGCCTCTCCCAGGCTCTACCCCCTTGCTGAGGAGTGGAGAGCCTCCAAGCTCCATTTCTGCTACTTCTTGCCTGGCATATTGCCTGCATTGGTGAGTGGTCTTTTGGTGATTGGGGCCAAGGATGCCAGCCCCTTGATGGGATCTGCCTTGGGAGTGGCAAGGGGGTCTTAGACTCAAGGTGTTATTGGATGTGGGGCTTAGCTTAGTGTTGAGACCCAAGCCGAGTGGCTCCACAATCTGCACCCTGCCACCCCCCCCCCCCCCATTCAGCTGCCTCTCCATGATTGTGGCCAGATTGCTGCTTGTAGTCAGCACAGGAGCTTTTAGAACTAGACTTTGATTCCTTTAAACATTACTTAAATTATCTAAGGCTTTTGCACTTGCTTGGTATAAATATTTGACTAAGCGAAACATTTTAAGATTCAGGAAATTGTACACCCATCTAAGGATATTTCAATCTAAAAAGCTGAAAGGGAGCAGGGAATGTGAGTCCTCTCTTAATTCAGGTGGGGGTGAAGACAATCAGCTGTATAGGGAGGATGTGGTGGCTGTCCCAGCCCCTTGCACAGCTACCAGCCCCCGTCTTTATCATGTGCTATGCATGTATTCAGAAGTAAATCCCACTATTTCCAATGGGACTTCCTGCCAAGCAGGGCTGGCCCAAAACACAGAGGCAAACTAGAACGCTTCCTGGGGAGCCAAAACTGGAACTGAGCAGAAGTTATCCACAAAATACATTTGGGCTCAAATTTCAGAGGGCTTGGTAGACAAGTCACAAAGGGGGTCGGAAAACTGACCCCCATCACCATTTTTCTGCCACTGCCTATTTTGTGGCCATGACAGGACTTCTCCCATTTACTGCTGCCACACACACACCCCAGAAGCTTCCTTGGAATGCCACTTAAGGTCACATTGTTCCAGGGCCCCTTGGGAGGCAAAATGGCAGCCACCTCTTGGTGGCCACTGGGAGGAGCAACTTGTATTGCCACCACTTGTAAGTATATGTACGTCCTATTCCTGTCCACTAGTCAAAATACCTGGGACACCTGTGTCAGCTTTGTAAACATCTCGGAGGAAGAGATGCTGCTTGTGCTATTGAAGAACATCCCCCCCAAGACCCAACAGACCCTTCTGATCTTCAGCAGGTATCTGACACAGGCACAGTAGGAAACAGAGACGGTGTAATATAGTAGTTAATGTTTTGAACTAGGACTGGGAAGACCTGGGTTCAAATTCCCACTCAGCTATGAAGCTGGCTGGGTGACCTTGGGCCAGTCATTCTCTCTCTCAACCTATCTGAGAGGGTTGTTGTGAGGATTGGGTAAGAACCACACTGAGCTCCTTGAAGGAAGGGCAAGATAAAAATATGAGAGAGAGAAAGAGAGAGAGGACAAGATAATGAGAACAATGTTATAGCATCTGATACGACACAAATCATGGACACAACAATAACTCCTCTCTATTACGGCAGCAAACCCCCTTCGGCCAGACTTGCAGCCCTGTATGCATGTTGCTGTACCTCCGGAATTTTCACATTTTAAAATGGTGATCTGGCCACTTCAAGAGCAGGGCAGGTTAGAAATAGAATCATAGGAGTAATAAATAGCACCAGAATTCACCATGATTGAGGGCAGTTACCCAGAGACTGCTAGCTAGACTGCAGTACTTTTTTCAGAACCCAGGCAGAGTCTCCCCCCCCCCCTTCTTTTAGAAGACTTCATAAGCTTCAAAGCTTGCAAAGTTAGGCTCTTTCTTGCCAAATATTTGGAATCCACGCTTGGGAAATCTAATGCAGTGACCTCCAAGAAGTGCCCCCCTGATTGGGAAGGGCTGAATGCTTGTGCTTCTTTATCTGGGCAGCACCAGCCTTTCTGTGGCAGTGCATGGCAATCAAGAGAGAATCAATGAATGAAAAGCTGTGGGGGAAAGAGGGAGGGAGGGAGGGAAGGAAGGGATGGTTCCAACCTTGAGGAATCTCTCCCTTTTTGCTTGAATTTCCCTGAGTGCTGGAGCAGGAGCAATGAAGAGCCAATGAATAAAGGAATTTCAGAAAGAGAAGTTGTGCCTTCCGCCCATGGTCTGGTGCTACACTTCAGCCCTTTGCATGGCATTTGGCAAGGTCACCACATCATGAGCAAGGAGAAAGAGAGAGGTGGCCCAAATGACATCACAGTGGCTTTAGGATTGAGAGGGGTGGGCATTTTTAGCACTCCAGGTGGGATTACACACATCCTGGGACTAAAACAAGTTGTTTCTACAAAAGATATCTTAGGTGAGAAAGGGAGTGGGGTGGAAGTGGTTCAAGTTTGGAGCATAAGAGATCAGACACCTTGATGAAGTGGACCTTGCCTAATTCTGCCTTCTGCTTGTGATTTGGTTTATGCAGACTAACCTGTGTGCAATATCTATATCTATTCCCAAACTAATAGGTGCAGAAAGGACAGATCCCTCCAAGAAATGAGGAGTTGGAGATGGGGGATACTGCCTCCCATAAACGAGGAAGGCTTGTTAGGTCCTGGAGCTGCATCTGCTTGGAAAGAGGGTTAAACCCCTCATGGTTACTCCCCCCCCCCCACCATCCTGAATCGGTGACAGCAGTATGACAACTGCTGGTGAAGTTTGGACCATTGCAGCTATCACAACTGATCCAGTAAAGCATCAGTGTAGGGTTTTTTTTTCCCTAAATCCCATGGATTCTTGAAAAAAAAAAAAAACCTCTTCTGTAGTGTATCCTGAAACGCATAAGCACATCAAGAATCCATCAACACCAGGATAAGGCATGGAGAGGTGGGGAAGGAAAGAATGACTTGTGGGGACGGGGAGTTGCGGGGGTGGGGGGGGGGGCGAAGTAATGCTAAGGACTTCATGCTTCATGTATTGCCAGACAGGCGAGCTTCCTTAGAGCTCCCTATGCAATGTCTAGGGCAGTGTAAAAAGGTGGGACTTCCCTCGTCCCCGCTGAAGGAACGGAGCCTGCCCTGCCCGCAGTGGATCCTTGGGAGTGGGATGGAAAATGAACGGAGCGTCTCATCTCGAGAGTGTCCAGAGGAACTTAGCAGACAGAGGACACATCCCGCGACTCCTCCCGCCGGCTCAGCAGCAGCACTGCTGCATGCTGTCTTTGCGCTCCCCACCTCAGCCCTGGCTCTCCCCCCCTGCCTCCCCTGGAGCTCGACTTTTAAGAACGCCCCCCCCCCCCGCGCCCTGTCCACAGTCCCGGGGCAAGCAAGGGCTCCGCTGCGGGCGACTCACCTGGAAAGGCTCCCACCGCCTTCTTGATATCCTCAGCGCAGAGCACGTCAGTCATCGCCATCCTTGCAACTGTTTGAAGAAGAGAGAGACAAAGTGCAAAAAAGAGTAAGAAGGAGGAGAAGAAGAAGAAGAAGAAGGGAGGGGGAGCAAAAGTGCCCTTCTCATCGCGGCTGCTCATATGACCAAAGCTGCAGTGCCGGGCAGGCGGGGAGGGCACACCGGGATAGGGCTGCTGGAGCTGTGCCAGCAGCCTCAAGCACAAGTGCCAGGAGGCGCGCGCGCGGCGAGGCTGGCGCATCAGTTTGCAGAAGAGCCCGGCCAGAGTGGGATGAAGCAGGGCTACGGTGCCTGCGGCAAGACATCGTTTGCACATCGACATCGGGGAAAGTGGTACAGGCAGGAAGGGAAGGGGGTCATGTCAAGGTCAAGCTGTCTGGCCGGTGCACTGACTGGAAGAAGTAATGTCGGGACAGCTAGATGTAACGGAGAACAACAGGGTTGGCTTGTATCCAAACCTTCTTCCAAGGAGCTCTCTCTGGGCGATGGGTCATGTGATTTCTTCCCCTTTTATATCTTCAATGCAGCTCTGTGGGGCAGGACGCAGGTTACACTGAGGGCTAGTGTTGGGCCCAATGTCACCTAAACAGGATTTGAACCCAGGGCTCTCCAATCAAAGTCCAAGAGTAGAGCCAGAGAAGGCTCTATAAAGGAGGGCATTTCCACAGGTGCAGCTTTTTCTCACCCATGCATCCTAAACTGCACCTGCCAAAAATCCCCTTTTCTAAACAAGAGTGACATGGTGTAGTGAACAGAGTTTTTGACTAGGACCAGGGACCTTGGTTCAAATTCCCTTTTAGCCATAAGGTTCCTTGGACAAGCCACTAGCTCTCAGCCTAATCTACCTGACAGTGTCCAAACTTTTAGTTTTTGTGTTTGTTTTTTAAGACCCACAGAGCTGCAGCATCTACTGCAGGTCCAAGCTGCACTATGGTTTAGCTGCAGTGATTACAGTGTTACTTGTTTCTGAGTAAATGTGCATCAAATTGGGCTCCACAAGAGTCTAGCAGTGCAAGTCTATGTGTGTCTACTCAGAAGTAAGCCCCACTGAGTTCAATGGGACTTACTCCCAGGTAAGTGTGAGTTGATTCAGCAGGGCTCATGGCTATCTTATTTCCAATCCTTTCCTAATAGTCTCTAACATGGAAACGGCCTATTTCACCCCCCCCCACACACACACACACAAACTGACAACATTTTCATTGAATTGTCCATCACAACTTCAAGATCACTTTCCTAATTAATCACAATCAATTCAATTCAGTATATATGTGAACTGGGGCTGGTTTTGCCCCAGTGCGAGACATTTTGCATTTACGTAAATGGAACTTCATTTCCACTTTTGGGAACCATTCACCTGTCTGAGGAGATTCTTTTGGAGCTCTTCACAATTGCTCCCCCCCTCCACACTGTCATCAGTGCCAGCTTTAAGCCAATTGCTCCCAATTGGGCCCCATGCCTAAGGGAACCCCACGCTAGTAGGGTAATCTAGTCTTGTCAACATGTTGCACAACACCACATTGCAACATACATGTAACACCACATTGCAGGTTTATATACTGTAGACCTATATTCAGACTCAAGTATTTAAGTTTTACATAATTAGGACCGATGAATACACTCATATTAGATGTATACCCTGCACTCACACAAATGATATGATGAGACAAGTCAAGTTTGTTAACTTTGACAGTAATAATGTGATGTTATATCTCTAAGATACTACAGACCTTGGCTGTGAACCTGAGGCCCTGCCCCCCCCAAAAAAAGTTTCCAATTGGGCCCTGCAGGTCCTGACTGTCATTTGCAAATTTAGCGACCTTATTGCTCATTTCTTACCAGATCATTTATGTATAGCACTGATCCTAACAGATCTTTGGAAAACTTACTGTTTCCTTTTCCCATTATGAATAATGTCTATTCATTAAATCACTGCTGAATAAGTTTAACATCAGGACTTGTTATGTTCCAACCAGCAAAACTGGCAATTTTTTAGGGAACCCTAAAGACAGACTACATCCATGGACATATGCAGGAGTTTATAGAATCCCATGCAGTTGTGGAAAATGTTACATCGGGACCACAAAAAGAAGTGTGAACACACGTATAAAGGAACACCAGCGATATTTAAGGTTGGAACAAGCTGATAAATCAGCTATTGTAGACCATGCATTAAAAACTGGACACCAGATTAATTTTGAGAACACCCAAGTTATAGTCAAAACCAAACAATATCGTTCCCGTCTGAACAGGGAAGCAATCGAAATAATAAAACAACCCACGGCAGTAAATAGGAAGGGGGAATCTGTAGAGATTAGCGATAGTTGGCATCCAGTCCGGTCTCGCACTCTGACAGATCACAGAGCATCAAGAAACCAAGAGAGAGACTGCTTTGATATCACAGATGATTTGGCACCCAAGTAGTTTTCACATCACATGGCTGTTTCAGCTCTCAACGATCAATCAGCTGCATGGGGGAGAGCTGTTGCTTTGCTGCCCCATTTTATATTAGGAAAATCTTGGCAGCCATGGAACTTCATTATAAAATGGTGATATGCCTTTAAGGAACTTGGCAAGGCAGCAGTTAACCTCCCAACTGTTAACATCTTGCACTAAGAAGAACTAGAGCAAGTTGCTGTTCCTTTGATAATGCTCCTCATAGTTTAGGAGCAAAACATTAGGACAATCTCTTGTTAACTAAATAAAACGACCATCTCAACCTGGAAAATGCTTCCTTTTATTAATTCAGTGATATGTCATGGTCATGAAAACCTCAGAACATACAATGTCTATTTATTCCTATTATCTGCCCCCAGTTATAAGACCAGGTAGTGATCCATAAGATGACCAGTCCTCTTATCCCACAATTGCTTCATTTACTCAGGAATCTTTGGTAAGGGATTTATCAAAAACATTTTAGAAGTCCATGTACATAATATCAACAGAAATACCCCATTTCTGCAGGTCTGCCAATTCAATAATTGCAAACAGTGGTGAGATAAGACTTCCTTTTGCAGAATCCATGTTCATTCTCTCTTAGCAAAGCTTGTTCTTCTACAAGTTAAATAGAGACAAGTCTAGCTTTAGGAATACTTTCCTTTCATTTTACCTAGCATAAATATTAGGCTAATTTGCATGGCATTTCCTGGCTTCTCCTTAGACCTCTTTAAAAACAAAAATTTGCAACAATTTGAGAGTTATGGGATTTTCAGCCATGTAAAGTTGAAATGAAGAAATAAAGTTCTTACTAAAACCAGTGGTCTGTAGAAATTCCTTGAGATGAGGTAGCAGCTATAAGCGCTAGTATCTTCAGGATTATCCAAAGCAGCCACAGGCAATAACTTCAAACTGATGTTTCAACCCTCGCTTGGGTTTTCTTCAGCACAATAACACCAGTCTCAGCTGGTGGATGGTCTGGGCCTGGAGATGTGCTTAGCAGGTTTAAATCAACATTGCTGCAGGAAGCACGGGAAGGCTAATTACTTAATTGATTGCATCCGGAAGCAATCCATTGTGCTGACAGGGAATAACCTTTACTGCTGTGTAAGGTCCTGCTCTACTTAGAATGGGAAACCTGGTGTTATTGCTCTGAAGAAAACCCAAGCGAGGGTTGAAACGTCAGTTTGAAGTTATTGCCTGTGGCTGCTTTGGATAATCCTGAAGATACTAGCGCTTATAGCTGCTACCTCATCTCAAGGAATTTCTACAGACCACTGGTTTTAGTAAGAACTTTATTTCTTCATTTCAACTTTACGTGGCTGAAAATCCCATAACTCTCAAATCGTTGCAAATTGTTACATGCCATGGGAACCTCCACACTCGATTGAAAACAAAAACTGATACTGTATTTCATGGATTACTTTCCAATTCTTTAGAAGAGAGGTCTATTTTGGTAATTGCACATTTTTTGTTAGAAGATCAAAAATTTCAGGCTTGGGTTCTTTAAGAACACCGTGGCTTATGCCATTCAGACCTTGTCAATTTTTGATTTGTCAGGTTAAAAATGAAGCCCTATAACTTCATCTCTTGACACCACTGATGTCTCCTGCCTGAAAAAGCGATTCAGGCATGGGTTTTGTCCAACTTTTCCCACAGTGGAAAATCAATTTACAGTAACTTCTCTGCAGTCTCTCTATCCTCTTACCCAGATCCTTCACACCTTCATCTTCAAATGATCCAACCACTTCCCTGGTTTGTTTCCTGCTCCTGAGGCATGTAACCATTTTTTTTTTAAAAAAAAATTGTATCTCTTAATGTTCTTTAGTTCGTCACATTTTCTTTTGCTTGTCTTATTGTCAACCTACTTCTGTTTTTCCAGAGTTTGCTCTCCCTTTTGCCTTTTATAACTTCCTTGACTACTCATTAACCACACTGGCATCCTCTCGCAGTTGTTATTACTTTCCAATCTCTGGCATACATTTTGAATGAGCTGTTATAGTGGTTTAAAATAATTTCCAAGTATCCTTCCTGACTCTCCCTTTGAACTTCTTGTTAAATAATTCATTTTTCAGATATTTACTCTGTCGAAATGAAATGTGACCATGTTGGTCTGTCTGGGCAACTTTCCACCGACACATATGTCGAGTCTGATAGCATTGTGCTCACTGTTCCCAAATGGATCAATGACACTTCTCATTCCAGATCCTCGCCATCACTCAAGAAGGATTCAGCCCAGCATTACCTCCCCTCTAGTTGGCTCCATGACTAACTCTTCAAAGGCTAAATCTTATCCACATGGACATGGGAATAAGTCCCTTTGGACTGAGACTTGTTTCTGACTGAACGTGCATAGAATTACACTGTAAGGCACATTTTATGACATCTAGAAATTGTGTTTTTGTTACAACCTGGGTATGTTTATCCAGTTAGTATGAGGGCAGTGGGGGGGGGGGGTAATCTGTTATTACACAACATTTTCTCCTTTGGATGCTTTCCTGACATCATCATCATCCTATCACAAGGCAGTTGGCAAATGGAACAAAGGACCTTGGTCAAAAGCTCGCAACAAGCTAAAATACATGACACAGGCAAGATTTTCCAGCTTCAGGCAGAGGGTTGGACTAGATGGCCTTGAAGGTCCCTTCCAAGTAGGAATAGGAAGGAGTTAGAAAGCTCAATGAGGTCAGCAGTGACAATAAAAAGTTAGACAACATTTGGGGGAAAAACAGATGAGTTGTAAGAAGCCAATTGAACATCATAGACAAAGAAGTACATACATAAAAATAATTCCAAAGATAAGGATGGATACACAGAGAAAGGACGAGTAGGTGAAAGCAGGTCTGGCTTAACAAAACGATGATGACGTATGAGAAGAACAAAGAGAACAGGCTGGAACATATAGTGGAAGAAGAGATGAAAGACAAGGAGGTGCAGGTGAGCAAAGTGAAGTCAACATTTAAATCTGCTGCAAAAACTACACAGGTCTGTGTATTTTCAGAACATAAGAGCGGCATGATCAAAGCGGTGAGAGCAGAAAACAAGATGCTAGATATTGGATATACTATTATTTGCTAGGTGCCGGCTGCTCAGGGGGGCTCACAAAGCTATTTCTGTTTTTCTCTCCATCCCCAGATTACCCTTAGTCTGAGTTTTGGTCAGGGGCTGACTGATTGTATGGGGGGGGAGCTGGTGTTTTGTGAAGGAGTTTCTTCCTTCTGTTTGTGTTTATTGGACCCTATGCTGTCTGCAACAGGCAGAGCAACAACAACACCAATATGTCCCTCCCTGTCCTTTCCATGGAGTTTTTATATCCATGGACAACCATTTCCTGTTGACTGTCCTCATTCCACCAGGTTTCCAATATGCTCACTATATCCATGTTCTCTTTTAGTACCAATTCCCTCATCTTGGCCTTCAGGCATGTGTGGCGGCATTAGTAAATAAACACCCCTCCAGCCTTGGCGCTTAGCAGAAAAAGGTAGAGTAGGACTATATGGACAGCCAGGGGGCCTGGTGGTCTGTAGGTTTTTCCCACCCCCTTCCTGCATGAAGGATCAAGCCAAAGGAAAGGGGGGGGGGAGAAGTGAATCAAGGCGTTTTTGCAAAATTGCAACCTCTCCCCTGCTGAAGTCAACAGCAAGAAAGAGAAACAAGGGAGGGAGAGTGTTGTGTGGGCACCATCGATCGATTCCTTAAGCTCTCCTGCTGCCACCATCAATGCCTTTAGTCCTTAAGTGTCTCTCAACTTGGTTTCGCTGGGACAGATGATGCTGGATTCCCAGAGTTTCCCAGAGAAGTGTGAAGCCTGCAGAAGTGGAGGAAGCGCAGGGCAGGGGGTGGAATCGCCATCGCTCTCTTGGCCTAGCTATGGCCGCCTCAAGGCCAAGCATTTCAGCCCATCTTCTTCCCAGAAACTGAAACACCAAGCAATGAACGGGGAACTGTCCATGTGAGAAGAAAGACGCTGAGTTGTGGTCTTCCCCGACGCCGGCAAAGTGGCCCTTGTCTTGCCCGTGCAGCGAAACAGTCTCCTCTTGTCCGGCGGCTTGCATCATCTCTTCACAGAAAAGAAAGCAGCCCCCCCCCCCCCAGGCCGCAACCCTCCCTTTGTAGCCCAGTTACAGAGTGGGCAGAGCGTCACCACTCCCGACTTCTTCCAGGCTGCCTGCGAAGATCGCGGCTCGGCTCGGGCACCGGCACCGGCACCGGCACCCTTCTTAGCGCAGAGATCCTGGAGGGAGGAGCCTGCGGCTGCTGCTGCTGCTGCTGCAACACCTGTTCGGCTCCTTCCCTACACCCGATACTTTCTGCCTCTCCTTACCGAGGCCTCTTACTCAGCACTGCAGCCCCTGCCTGGACTCAAGACGTCTCGGGTCGCCGTGCTCCAAATCTTTCCTTGAGTGGCAGCCAGAAGCAGAGAAGTGCCCCGCCGCCGCTTGCCTGCTGAGATGACTCGAGTTTCTCCGCTACTTTGCTGTAGATGCGGCTGCCGCGCTGGGTAATTCGAGCCCTGCAACTGGCCGAGAAAGGGACCCTCACCCAAACAGGTCTCCTAAGGGTTAACAGTGCAGCCCAAAGCGGTTGCATAAAAGAAACTCTACAGCAGGTCTTCTTTCCCACTCTCCAGCGTCCCTTACGGTGCGGTGCAAGGATCAGTTTGGTTGGATGGGTCAACTTTGTTTGGCTAATTAGGACAGCCAACTTTAGAACTGAGCAGAACTCTTCTTCAGGCAGGAAATCAGGCTTCAAGAAGGGGGGGGGGAATCCAACATCACACGTTGAACCTGGTTCGTCTTTTGAAAACTGCACGATATAGCGCCTTGTAACCATCTGTGGAATAAACATTTCCCCCACTCCAGTTTTTAATTCTGGGTACTCGACACAATGAAAAGGCAAACCTCTTCCGTAGTGAAACGGGCAGAGTTAAGTGTGAGCCGTGGAGGAAGCTAAGAGGGGATCTGCCCATATTAAAACAAAGCAAAACAAAACAAAACTGGCATCACCAGACAGTTTTCTCTCGCAGCTTTTCCCATTTCTGCTACGGGGGGTGGGGATGGGGGACTTGGCCTTGACCCTCTTAAGGTGTCTAAAGGATCACACAGCTACTGAACCCTTGAGCGGAGCTTGGGCCAACCCACAAACGGAGACGGGATGACACTTCCCCAGTCCCCCCCCCCCTTGCCATTCTCGACTTTCTGCTTCTCGCGGAACTAACGCCAAAAAACGTTGCAAACAACCACTTTTCTTCCCCAGGCGAGACGAAACAAATTCACGCTTGGAAAAGCCAAAGCGACACGCACAGAAATAAACAGGCGTTTTGTTTAGAAGACCACCGTCCTTGCGATACCCAGTCGAGAGACTCACAAAGTGCAAAATGTTTTAGAGGCACACAAACCCCCCAGCCAGTCTGGGATGCATGCAAGCATCTCAGCGATAATAAGGACAAGAAGCCCCCAGGCTGCTGCTGCTGCTCACGAGGGCCTGGAAACCCCCGGTTCAGGAGGGGGATTGATTCGTTCGTCGCCTTCTCTCGGGCTTGTTTTAGCGCACAAGTACCGCTCGGATCAAGGTGTCTGTCTGTCTCCCTAAGCCCATGGTTGGGGCTGATGTACTTGAGTTTGACAAGCGCTGGGGTGGTGGTGGTGGCATTAGATCGCGACGTGGAGGAGGGTTTTTTTTTAACCCTTTGCCCAGCCCCCAGCTACTGTCCCGGTCTGGATCGCTTCCCTCTGCAACTACTCCCCCCCCCCCCCCAGCTTCCCATGGCAGGCGGGAGGGTGTTTTTTTTTTTTTTTTTTTTGCACAATGTCCCTTCTTGCATCTTTCCCCCTTGTTGCTCTCTGTAGGTCAGCCAGCCCCATTTCGTTTGCCAGGGTCTCCCTCTCAGGGTCGTCCACTCCACTCCCCCTCCTCCCCAAGTCACCCCACTCCTAGTCCAGGGGAGCCTTTCCTCTTTCTGATTCTTCCGTGACCGTCACCTGTGGCGATCTCCTTGTCGGGAAAGGAAAGACGCTAAGTTCCAGCTTCCTCTGTGGTGGGGAGATTTTCTCCCTTAGACTGATTTTTTTTGGGGGGGGGGACCGAACAAGTCAAGAGGGATCGCACATTTGATCCCGTGGAATCAAAATCCGGGTGAATCCGTCTGGGGTAGGATAGAACGGTGCCGAACGGGCAGGTCACCTCTCCGCCCCACCCGTCACTTACCTGTCGAACGCTTGCTGGGCGCAGTGGGAAAGACTGGTGGGTGGTGGTGGAGGTGCTCACTCACGGGAAGGTGAAACCACGGGTGGGAACCACACTTATATAGGCTTCTTGCCTTTTCTATTTCGGGAAGACGATGTCCCCCTCCTCGCCGGTGTCAGATACTCAGGGACGGTGGCGGCGGTATCACATTCACCTTTCCCTAACTAATCAAGCGGCACTATTAATAATCCTTGGCACCCACCTTCCACTTGCTCCCGAAACCAATTACATCGGCAATCTGGCGGGACGCTCTGATGAAACTTCCATTTATTTGTCCCAGGAGCCGAAATGACATCTAGACCCTGCGTGGCTATTTAAGCTGCGTGCCAAACGGATGAAGGATGTGATTGATTGGATGCGCCTCCAGGCAGACCGGCTACAGGGACACGCGGCGCACCTGTGTGGGAAGGAAGGAAGAAGGAACAGGGAGGAGGGAGGGCCGCCCGCCCGCCCGCGCCCCGGCCTTAAGAAGATCCTCATCTCGTTCGAGGAAGAAGATGGGGGGGCAGCGTTTTGCACACTCTGAGCAGGGTCCCTGCTTAGACATTGCACGCCAGCCTCGCCAGGAGAAGCGAACTGCTGCGGTTTAAAATCGGATTCTGCAAACCAGGCCACTTTGAACGACTTTGCATCGCTCGCTTTTGTGAGCCATCAGAGGGTCAGGGAGCATCAGACCCCCACCCCCCCACCCCGGATTACTGGCAGTTCTGCTCAGCACTTTCTGGCTAAGTTTGAAGTTGCTGGGTTTTATTTTTTTCAATGTCGCTTTTCAAATTTAACTCTCAAGCAAAAAAAGATCTGAAACTCTTTTGTTTTTGCGAAGGAAAGAATTGTCACAATGTTGAATGACACAAATGTCATGGATACACATGACTGTAGACTTACAGAATCCACATACAGTAATGCATGGGAAGGGCACTGTGACAGGGATAGAGTAACAGTGACCTGGCGTGACAGCAAGCCTGCTGCTGCGGTGGTTGGAGTGTTGTTTAGAACCAGGGAGACCCGGGTTCAAATTACCACTTAGTCATGAAGCTCACTGGATGACAATCCTATCCAACTTTCCAGCACAGATGCAGTCGCAATGCAGCCCCGAGATAAGGGAACAAACATTCTAACACTTACCCTGAGGAAGCCTCTGTGATTGCATTTCTCTCCCCCCCCCCCAACCCATTGCATCAGTGCTGGAAAGTTGGATAGAATTGGGCTCTCGGCCAGTAACATTTTCCTAACCTAACCTACCTCCCAGGGCTGCTGTGAAGATGGAAGAAATGGGAGGTCAAATATATGGTCAAATATATGAATAGGGGATATGAGAAATTGTGAGAGGGGTCAGGATTTCTCTGCCTTTTGTCTTTTCCCCAAAGTGGGGAGGAGCAACCCTCGTTTTCAAGGTGCCACAGATAGCGATCTGGATTTACTTAGGTCAATGGTCAGACCTCTTTGGACGTATAGAATCCAGCCAGGGAGTCTCAAACCCAGATCTAAGGAGCAGAGAAACTGTCCCCCCCCCCCCCCAGTCCCCAGATTAGGAGCAGGCACATCTCATCAGGGGTGAGCTGTTGGGGAAGCGACGTGAAGCAGGGCTGTATAAGGCAACCGTGTTTCCATTTCTCACCACATCTCCAAACATCCAATGCCAATCTACAGTACCCTCAGTGTTATCTGGACCGTCTCTACGGAATTTTGGTAGGCACGGTTACAGACCAGATAGTCCAGAAGAATAGAAGTGCACAATGAAAATCTGGCAGATCAGAATAATGGGGGGGGGGGGAGTAGTATAAAAAAATTGGTTCCGTTCAAATCAAGGATGTCCCTGAAAATAAGGGATAGTGGAAAAGCATGATCATCATTTGTGTAATAATGACACAGCACTGAGGCCGAACACATTGTAATGTTTTGTGAGATGTTATCAATAAGGTACAGTCCTGTCATCCAGATAATTTACTTCTGTTGGACCCTGTCAACAGGAAACTGCTGCTGCAGATGCTCGAGCCTGGATTGTACCCTTAGACTTCATTGATGACTCAAGCCTAGCAAGCCTAGCGCTAAGAAAACTGTGTGTGTGGCATATGGGAAAACCTGTGCTCAGGACCGGCCCATCTATGAGGCCAACAAGTATGAAGGCAGCAGATTGGTAGCCCCCCCCCCCCCGTCCACCTACTTGCCTCCACTGCTCCTGCTTCTCCTTCCACTCTGTGGATTGGAAAAGGAAGAGGGGGACAGAGAGGAAGAGGAAATGTGGAGGAGAGGAGAGGATAGTGCTGAGCTAGAATATTGGAGAGTGGGAGGAGCAGGTAATGGGGGCAGCAGAATTTGGCATGCCGCCTCAGATGTCAAGAGGTCTTGGGCTGGCCCTGCACACGGTCACAGATGCCAGGGAACTGGGTCTCTAGACCAGTGGTTCTCAAACGTTTTAGCACCGGGACCCACTTTTTCACTCTGTCGGGACCCACCTAGCTTTCCGATACGCTCAAATATTTATCTCCCTATATTTACACAAGCTTGCAAACTGCAGGAGCTCAGCTGTTTGCAGGGTAATTAGCAGCTATCTTGCAAACTGCAGGAGCTCACTCTTTGCAGGGCAATTAGTAGCTATCTGATTTTTGAATAGCCTCAGGGCTTGTGGCAATTATCTGATCTTTCCATCACCTGGGACCCACCAGAAATCACCACCAAGTGGGTCCCGACCCACAGTTTGAGAAACACTGCTCTAGACTGTCTGCATTTTGTACATATATCAGCGAGGTCTTGGTGTGGCTGCCTGAGCCCCTTCTATTAAGCTCTCTTTCCCTCCATTTCAACACTGTTACACCACATCTTCATGGTTCCAGCAACCTGTCATGTGAACAAACACCTTACACTGACTCCTCTTTTGCTTTTTTTCCCCTCTTCAACTTGGAGGGAACTTAAAAACATTTAATTTTTCTTTGACTAAGTGAGCTGCATTGTTGAGAACTTTCTCTGTGACTTATAACATTGACCTACAGGATGTTGTCATTGGGCAACTGGAAAGAACTCTCCATTTTTCTTTTTGTAAGCTGATACAGGATGCATCTGTATAAACCAACCGCTTTCAAGTACGGATTTTCTCGCTGCTACGGTCAGCTACAAAATGTACAGGGAAGGCACAGCTGTAGTTGATCCAACAGCCATGACAAGAGATGGCTTTTTAATATTGTCCAATAGAAAGTAATAATTCTATTGAGTTAGGTAAACTATGTATACTCCACGGAGGCGTAACAAGGGTGGAGCGAAGGCAAGTAGTTCTGCAAGACTCCGTTACACTGGAGTCAGCGGCCCCTCCCCCTTGCTGTTGGAGCCATTCTGGCAGCAAAGGCAACACGCAGGACACTCCCCTGTCGCTGCTGGAATGGCTCCAACAGCAAGGGGGAGGGGCCGCTGACTCCAGTGTAACGGAGTCTTGCAGAACTACTTGCCTTCGCTCCACCCTTGTTTCGCCTCTGATACTCCGTCCTTCAGGACTGAATCCTCCTAGGATAAGTAACAAAACAAGTTAAAATGATAAAATACAGCAAGTCCTCACTTAAAAGTTGTTTAAAGTCATTTTTGTTTTAAAGTTGATGGGAAAATGCTATAGGAATGTTAACATTTAACAATTAGCCTATGGTAAAGTGGGTTTCAGTATAAGTCTTTTCACTTAAAGTCGCAGTTTCCAAGAAGAACCTATCAACAACCTTAAGTGAGGACTTGCTGTACAAAATCACAGTCGAAAGATAAAATCATACCATAAAAACAGAACAGCAGATACATCAGAAACCAGCAGAATAATATCAGAATATTAATCAGTGGGAGTTCAATGGGGAATAGTACATAAGCACAAAAACTATGGGCAAACAGAGGAAGGAACTGAAATAGTTTCTTACTCTTACCCTTTCAAAGCTGTCCTTCAGTGAGGCTTATTGGCAGAGCAGCCGTATGAGAAGGAAAGAAAATCTATAACCCTCATCAGGCGGCAGGGGGGGGACACACACACACGACTCTGTCAAATGCTAATTTACCTGGCAATATTTCATCAACCAGCAAGCACTTTTTCCACCTGGCAGGACTGAGAATGAGATGCGGAGTTTGACATCTCTAGGTCACCCTTATGAATCCAGCTCTAGTTAGGAGTCATTGCAAGCTGCCACTGACATCTGGGACCAATCCGCCTAGGTGGTGACATTAGATGGATTGCTGCTGTATGGTGCTTTAAAATCCGGTGGTTCTCAAACTTTCTGGCCCTGCGGACTCACTACCTATCTGAAGGACCACTGCCTGCACCTGAAGGTGCTGCCGCTGTCAGATGTGAGGTTAATGGCGACAGGAGGCAGTGTCTTTTTGGTGGCGACACCCCAAATCTGGTGGTGACACCCCCAGGGACACTTGTCTGGCATCTACTTATTTTAGCATTATGCAGTAGCAGAACACCCAAGGGTGCCATTTATTATTAACAGTATTTATATACTGCTTTTCAACAAAAAGTTCACAAAGCGGTTTATAGACAAAATCAAATGATTAAATGGCTCCCTGTCCCAAAAGGGCTCACAGTCTAAAAAAGATGCAGAGCATCACCAGTAAACGGCCGCCAGAAAAGACACTGTACTGGGGTGAAAGGGGGGCAGTTACTCTTCCCTTGCTAAATATACGACGAGCACCAATTGAAAAAGTGCCTCTTGCCCAGTTAGCCATTTAGGGACAGCCCCTTGTATTTCAGTCAGTGACTTGTGATTATTCCCCAGAACAGTCTGTTGTTGTTCAGTCGTTAAGACGTGTCCGACCCTTCGTGATCCCATGAACCATATCCCGCCAGGCCTTCCTGTCCTCCACTATCTTCCTGAGTTCGCTCATTTTCATGTTCGTTGCATCGGTGATGCTGTCTAACCATCTCATCCTTGGCCTTCCCCTTCTCCTTTTGCCTTCAATCTTTCCCAGCATCAGAGTCTTCTCCAGAGAGTCCTCTCTTCGCATTAGGTGGCCAAAATATTTGAGTTTCAGCCTTAGTACTTGTCCTTCCAGGGAACAGTCAGGGTTGATTTCATTTAGGATTGACTGATTTGATCTCCTAGCAGTCCAAGGGACTCTCAGAAGTCTTCTCCAGCACCACAGTTCAAAAGCATCTATTCTTCGGCGCTCAGCCTTTCTTATGGTCCAACTCTCGCAACCATACATTGCTACTGGGACCACCATCGCCCTGACTATACGAAGTTTTGTTGGCATGGTGATATCTCTGCTTTTTATTATGCTGTCTAAGTTTGCCATAGCTTTCCTTCCAAGGAGTAAGCGTCTTTTAATTTCATGGCTGCTGTCTCCGTCTGCAGTGATCTTGGAGCCCAGAAAAGTAAAATCTGTTACTGCTTCCATTTCTGCCCCTTCTATTTGCCAGGAATTGATGGGACCAGATGCCATGATCTTAGTTTTATTAATGTTGAGTTTCAAGCCAACTTTTGCACTCTCCTCTTTCACCCTCATCAAGAGGCTCTTTAGTTCTTCTTCACTTTCTGCCATTAGGGTGGTATCGTCTGCATAGCTGAGGTCGTTGATATTTCTCCCGGCAATCTTGATTCCGGCTTGCGATTCATTCAGCCCTGCATTTCTCATAATGTACTCTGCATATAAGTTAAATAGGCAGGGTGACAATATACAGCCTTGCCGTACTCCCTTCCCAATTTTGAACCAGTCAGTTGTTCCATGGCCGGTCCGAACTGTTGCTTCTTGACCCGCATACAGGTTTCTCAGGAGACAGGTAAGGTGGTCTGGTACCCCCATCTCTTTAAGAATTTGCCACAGTTTGTTGTGATCCACACAATCAAAGGCTTTTGCGTAGTCAATGAAGCAGAAGTAGGTGGTTTTTTGGAACTCTCGGGCTTTCTCCATGATCCAGCGCATGTTGGCAATTTGATCTCTAGTTCCTCTGCCTCTTCGAAACCCAGCTTGTACGTCAGGTAGTTCTCGGTCCACGTACTGCTGAAGCCTAGCTTGTAGGATTTTGAGCATAACCTTGCTAGCATGTGAAATGAGTGCAATTGTGCGATAGTTTGAGCACTGCCCTTCTTTGGAATTGGAACGTAAACTGACCTTTTCCAATCCTTTGGCCACTGCTGAGTTTTCCAAATTTGTTGGCATATTGAGTGCAGCACTTTCACAGCATCATCATTTAGGATTTTAAGTAGCTGAGCTGGGATATTATCATCTCCACTAGCATTGTTGTTAGTGATGCTACCTAAGGCCCACTTGACTTCACTCTCTAGGATGTCCGGCTCTGGGTCAGTGACCACACCAGCGTGGTCATCAGGAACATTCAGATCTTTCTTGTATAGTTCTTCTGTGTATTCTTGCCATCTCTTCTTAATCTCTTCTGCTTCTGTTAGGTCTCTGCCTTTTTTGTCCTTTATCATGCCCATCTTTGCACAAAACGTTCCCTTAATATCTCCAATTTTCTTGAAGAGATCTCTAGTCCTCCCCATTCTGTTGTTTTCCTCGATTTCCTTGCATTGTTCATTTAAGAAGGCCTTCTTATCTCTCCTTGCTATTCTCTGGAACTCTGCATTCAGTTGTTTATATCTTTCCCTTTCACCCCTGCTTTTTGCATTCCTTCTTTCCACAGCTATTTGTAAAGCCTCATCTGACAGCCACTTTGCTTTCTTGCATTTCTTTTTCTTTGGGATGGTTTTCGTTGCTGCCTCCTGTACAATGTTACGAACTTCCGTCCATAGTTCTTCAGGCACTCTGTCTACCAGGTCTAATGCCCCTAAATCTATTCTTCACCTCCACTGTATACTCATAAGGGATATGGTTTAGGTCATATCTGACTGGTCTAGTGGTGTTCCCTACATTCTTCAGTTTAAGCCTGAATTTTGCAATAAGAATCTCATGATCTGAGCCACAGTCAGCTCCAGGTCTTGTTTTTACTGACTGTATAGAGCTTCTCCATCTTTGGCTGCAAAGCACATAATCTATCTGGTTTCGGTATTGACCATCTGGTGATGTCCATGTGTAGAGTCGCCTCTTGTGTTGTTGGAAAAGAGTGTTTGCTATGACCAGCGTGTTCTCTTGACAGAACTCCGTTAGCCTTTGCCCTGCTTCATTTTGCGCTCCAAGGCCAAACTTGCCTGTTGTTCCGTTTATTTCTTGATTTCCTACTTTAGCATTCCAGTCTCCTATGATGTAAAGGACATCTTTTTTGGGTGCTAGTTCTAGAAGGTGTTGTAGGTCTTCATAGAACCGGTCAACTTCATCTTCTTCGGCATCAGTGGTTGGGGCATACACTTGGATTACTGTAATGTTGAATGGTTTGCCTTGGATTCGAACTGAAATCATTCTGTCGTTTTTGAGGTTGCACCCCAGTACTGCCTTTCCCACTCTTTTATTGACTATGAGGGCTACTCCATTTCTTCTAAGGGATTCATGCCCACAGTAGTAGATATGATGGTCACCTGACTTAAATTCGCCCATGCCCGTCCATTTTAGTTCGCTGATTCCCAAGATGTCAATGTTCAATCTTATCTCTCATTTTTGACCACATCCAGCTTGCCTTGATTCATAGACCTCACATTCCATGTTCCTAAGCAGTATTGCTCATTGCAGCATTGGATTTTCCTTTCAACCTCAGACACATCCACAGTTGGACGTCCTATTGGCTTTGGCCCAACCGCTTCACACTTTCTGGGTCTACTTGGAATAGTCCTCCGCTCTTCCTCAGTAGCATATTGGACACCTTCCGACCTGAGGGTCTCATCTTCCGGCGTCATATCTTTTAGCCTTTTGGTACTGTTCATGGGATTTTCTTGGCAAGGTTACTGGAGTGATTTGCCATTTCCTTCTCCAGTGGATCACTTTTAGTCAGAACTCTCTGCTATGACCTGTCCGTCTTGGGTGTCCCTGCACGGCATAGCTCATGGCTTCATTGAGTTACGCAAGCCCCTTCACCATGACAAGGCAATGATCCATGAAGGAGAGAACAGTCTGTATTTCTGTTCAATTCACTGGTTCTGCACAGACTGACTTCGTAAACAATTAAATAACTAGGTAGACATGCCAATGAATGAGACAAACCCCTTGGCTTAAAAAAAGGATATGTGACGACAAGCTATGTTGATAACACTGTTCTACTTATTGCGAGGTGTACAAATGTAAGCACAAGAAATGCTCTTAAAATACTGTGGTTTAAGACTTAAGACTTAAAATACTGTGGTTTAAGACTTTAACAAACAGTGAGCAATTAAACCCTATTTATTTTATTTTTTATTTTTTTATTTATAGTATTTTTACCCCGCCTTTCGCCCCGAAGGGACCCAAGGCGGCTTAAGAAAATACAAATTGCTAGGGATCACTTCCATATGGAAGCCAATATGATGTTTCTGTCATTGCCTCATTTGACTATTTCTGGAAAGACCAAGAAATGATTAATCCAAACAAACAAACAAACAAACAAACAAACAAACAAACAAACAAACAAACAAACAAAAGCTGTCAAATATCAATTTCGAACACAAATGGACAGATTTTGGTAAAGCCAGCAGCCAAAACATATAAGCACATAAAAAAGTTTTCAAAGCCCACTTAAATGGGTCAAGTTCCTGGATCTGGAAAAATCCCATGTGGGAGATGATTCCATAATCTTCGGTGTATAACAGAAAAATGTCCTGTCACCACCGTATTTTATGGGCCCTTGCAATAAATTGTTGCTACTAGATCTCAAACTGTAGGAGGGTAGGTATGAGAGAAGATGCTTACACATGTAAGAAGGGCGGCTCTTGGGGAAAAAAAATCGGTGGTTTTTCGATTGCTCTCAGGTCATTTGTGCCACAGGCGGGCGAATCCTGTCACCGCAAACGGCCTAAAAGCAGCCAAAAAACCGCTGAGGTTTTTCACCGTCACCGAATTGCCACTGAATCTGGTGGCAATTTCACCGTCCGTGTGTCGCCCCCGCCCTCCAACGATGTTTCTGGGAAAGACCTTTATCCTGCTCTGAATAGTTTGAATAATGGAACTATTGTTGCACATTGACTTCTTAGTAGTAATGCCATTGAAAGAGCCTTGAATTGAATTGCATCCAGCATATTTTTTAATGTTTTGAAGCTGCACCGAGTGATTCTATGAATGTTATCAACAACAATTGATTCTACTTTAGTGACCTTGTGGTATTTCTGTGTATAAACTACGGAATGTATTTAGATATAGATCTAACCTTCATTTGTAATGAACTATCAAATAACTGTCAGAAATGTTGCATGTCAGCTCTCAAATACTCTCAGATATCAACTATTAAATGGCAATGTCAAATATCGCAATTAGGTATCACTGACTGTCAAATACAGATATCAAGTATTTGATGAATATTCAGCAAACATCTGGATGTTCTGAAAATGGTGAATATTAAAATATCACAATAAGAAGAGGAGAGTTTTGAGGAGATGGGGGTCAGAGCTGAGCTGTAGGCAGACATGGAGTGAGACCCAGGAATCAAGCCAGGGATCAGATCTGGCAAGTCAACCAGGAGCCAGAGGATGCCAAGGGTGGGAGGCAGAAACATTTGCTGCCCAGGTGAAGTTCCATCCTGAACAGGAAGTGTTCATACAGCCCTTCCTGTTGGGTGGGTGGAGGCAAGGTGCAGGGCTGCTCCCCATACATGAAACAAGCTGCTTTAGGTGACAAATTTGGAGGTGCCGCAATGTTTGAGATGTTCCACGCTGTCTGTCGCTCTCTCCTGCCATGCAACACCATAAAGGTAAAGGTAAAGGTGACCCCTGACAATTAAGTTCAGTCGTGTCTGACTCTAGGGTGTGGTGCTCATCCCCATTTCAATGCCGAAGAGCCAGCGTTGTCCGAAGACACCTCCGTGGTCATGTGGCCGGCATGACTCTCCTTGCCGCAGCGCGTAGCATGCGGCTGGAACATGGAGCGCTGTTTACCTTCCCGCAAGCGGTACCTATTTATCTACTCACATTAACATGCTTTGGAACTGCTAGGTTGGCAGGAGCTGGCCAAGCAACGAGAGCTCACCCCGTCGCGGATTCGAACTGCCGACCTTTCGATCGACAGAGGAGAGGTAACTCTAGCCCAACTCTAAGCTAAAGTAGCACTCTCTACTCCATGCCCTCTTGCCACGTCCTCTCCCTCCTCTTGAAAAAGGCGGTGTGGCTATTTGCCTGCCTGCTGGGGACAGCGTGCCTGCTGCTCACGGCCACCACTGCTGTGCCAGTCAAGTAGTCAGATAAAGGAGTGGAAGCCGAGGGTGCTGGGCTCGGAACGGGCAGCCACATTTGGGGTTCGTTTTGGGCACCCAAATGTCTGTTGTACTGCTCCAGTGCCTGGGAGGAAACCCCTTACTGTCTAGGGAGAAGTTCCAGTCTGGAACGCTGGCTGCTCAACAGGCAGAGCAGGCAGACCCTGGCAGCTCCTGACAGAATGGGGGCAAAGTAGTTTCAGTTTTATTCTGAAGTCATGCACTGTTTTATTCAAAGCCCTCACATGCACGTGTTCCCTTCTCTCTGCCACAGACTTTATTTTCTCTTCCCGTAAGCCGGTTGCCTCTACACTCATTGCTGATATTCTCTTCCTACACTTAAATGGAGTCATAGAGTTGAAAGGGAATCTGTGGATCATCTAGTCCACCCCCACATCTTGAAACGGGACATTCTGTACCTAAACTACGTCTAGCAGAGCTTCTAGTGTTTGCTTGAAAATCTTCAAAGAGAAAACCTCTCTAAGCAACTTGTTTCATTCCTGAGCGTCTCTTCTACTTCCTTTGTATCTCCTTAACATAAGCTAAGGTTGCAACCCTATGCATACTCACCTGGGGGGAGTAGGTTCCACTGAACTCAGTCGGACTTACTTCTGAGTAGACATGCCTAGAACTGGCCTGTTAATCTATCTCTGTATACAAGGTGCCAGGGATCGTAAACCAGGCAGGCGCCTTATTCTCTCCTCTGCCATGGCAATTTGCCAGAAGAGGGCGCTGATGCCCTGTTCTCTGCTGTGCTTGGGTGCCACCGCCTTAGTTGACCAGAGGACAATATTGCAGTTTCTAGTGCCACAAGTATCAGCTGACACAAAAAGGCCAATTGAGTTCCACCTGCTGGCCCTATAAAGCTTCAGACTCTAGCCTAGCTCCTTAGTCTGAACAACTTGTTGCATGAGTGAAGACGGAAGAGACCATCTGCCTGTCTATGCTCTGCCTGCTTGCTCAGTGCTTGCTTTGGCACCAGACTGCCTGCCCTACAATTATAGTTCTTCAAGCAGAACTAACTTCTTGTCCTACTTTCAGTAGATAGGGAGAGTAAGGGAGCCTGCCTGAGGTCCACTTAAGGCTGCAGCCCAATTTTTCTGGGAACAATCCCCATTAAATACACTGGGACTTACTTCTGAGTAAATATACATAATCTTGGATTGTTTACATTTTTTAAACTCTCAGCACCATGAGCCATCCACCCCTAAATTTTTCTTGTCTAGGCTAAATATATCCATCCCAGTTCATCAACCTGTTCTCAGCAGATTTCCATTCTTTTCATAGCAACTGTCCTCTAAATCCTTTGCAACTGAAAGTCAACATTTTCCTTGAACGTTGCAGCCCAGCAGCCAAAACACAGTGCCGAATAAACTCTTTTCAGTAAGAATATGATCTAGTAACTTTGAGCTGTGATTCACAATAACCCCTTATACTACTTCTTAGTCATGTATTTTCTATTATTTTTCTGGAACCGAACTCAAAATCTGATAATGAAATGTGACAGTAGAAAGTCCCCAATAGGTCACCATTGTGATGGGATATTTGTTTCCTCCTCTTCATAATTTTTTAAAAATTGCAAATGTACTGGCAAAAGTTTGGTGTGTTTTTTGTGTGAAACTCACGTGATGTGAAAATCAGCTCTCTCCATCTCACCATTCCACACAACATGCTATTCCTAGGCCCTGTGTGAAATGTTCAATACCTCTCTTTTGTTAGTTCTGACCCTTCTCTTGAGCCGTTCAAACATTTGTGAACATTCCATTCCATAACATCACATAACATATATGGTCTGGGGAAGTATCAGTGATAGCTGGTCTAGTAAATGTATAGCTTACAAGCATAGATACTTATGTGGTGGACCACTGGAAATTCCTTTCCCCAGATTTGAGGCTACTTGTCTGAAGGGTGAACTCCTGCAGCTCAGTATTCTCTCCTATCTGTGCTGTGTTCTTTTATGTATGCTCCTAGTTAAACCGCTGAACCATGAGCTGTCGATCGGGGGTGAGCTCTTGTTGCTTGGCCAACCTAGCAGTTCCAAAGCATGTTAATGTGAGTAGATAAATAGGTACCGCTTGCGGGAAGGTAAACAGCACTCCGTGTTCCAGCTGTATGCTATGCGCTGCGGCAAGGAGAGTCATGCCGGCCACATGACCACGGAGGCGTCTTCGGACAACGCTGGCTCTTCGGCTTTGAAATGGGGATGAGCACCACACCCTAGAGTCGGACACGACTGGACTTAATTGTCAGGGGTCACCTTTACCTTTACCTATTACAATGCCAGCTATGATGGAGTTTCAAGGGAGAGCAATGAAATGATGCATTTTCACACTGTTCTGATAATCAGGGTGCGTTAGACCACTTGTGTATTACATTTTAGCTTTCTGTTTGCTGTAGAAGTATCTGTCAGAGTCAGGTCATCCTGGATCCATGGACAACCAAATCAAAATCGAAAGGCTGCGTTCTCCAGCTCAGGGACTAGAGCCTGAAGAGCAGAGGCAGAAGGTATATTCTGGTTCCTGGCAAAGCTTTCAACACTAGACCCAGGGCTGGGCCAAGACTACCTGATGCCTGAGGTAGCATGCCAAATACTGCCCCCTTACCCAACGATGTTCCAGCCTCTGCTCCTCGCAGTCTCCAAAGCTCTAGCTCAGCCCTCTCTTCCCCTCCACATTTCCTCTTCTTCTCTGTCCCCCTCTTCCTTTTCCAATCCAGGGAGTGGGAGGAGGAGGAGGAGGAGGAGGCGGTGGCAAGTAGGTGGACAGTGATGGGTGCCCCTCAGCAATCTGCTGCCTGAGGTGACTGCTTCAATAATAATAATAATAATAATAGTTATTGTTATTGTTATTATTGTTATTATTGTTATTATACCGCTTTTCAACAAAAAGTTCACAAAGCGGTTTGCAGACAAAATCAAATGATTAAATGGCTCCCTGTCCCAAAAGGGCTCACAATCTAAAAAAGATGCAGAACACCACCAGCAAACAACCACCAGAAAAGACACTGTGCTGGGGTGAAAGGGGGGCAGTTACTCTCCCCCTGCTAAATATAAGAGGAGCAGCAATTGAAAAAGTGCCTCTTGCCCAGTTAGCAGGGGTACCTCATGATCCACGGATGGCCTCATGGATGGACCAGCCCTGATAAGGCCCGTCCAATTCAGAAGCTTCATACTATCTACCAATTGTAGAGGCCAATGTTGAACATGTGAAGCTGTCAACCGTCTGGCCGTTGATTCACCTGGCTTCGCATTGTCTGCACTGCCTGGTAGGAGTTCTCCAGAATTTCAGGCAGGGATTTTTCCCAGCTCTACCCAGAGACTGAACCTGGGACTTTCTTCACACAAAACTGATCCTCTATCACTGAGCTATGGTTCCCTCTCCATGCTAACCTCTGTAGCTCACCTCTGTTCTTTCCTGTGTGCCTGAACAAGTCTCTGATTGCTGAGAACACGAAGTCCACAGTTGCTCACTGGCTAGGTCCCAGGTCAGCCTTAGATCATGAGGTTTCTGGTTTGAGCCCTGGAGTTCTTGATAGTATCTCAGTAATTTTTATACCCAAGTGAGTGAACATTTCAATGAGATACAAACATCCTTCCCTGCCTGCCTGCCTGCCTGCCCGCCTCCCTCCCTCTCCATCTATATATAGGGAGAGGGAGAGAGATAAGGGAGAGAAATGAGAGGAAAAGTTAATGATTCTGATGGTGATGAGCCAATAGCATGATGCAGATGTGAAAAGCAGCGATTGCCATAATTGCAGTTGCTGTACAAACCCCTGGTAAGAGCTGGGCTTCATTCATTAAACATGAAAAGAAAGCCAAAGTGTAAGCTTATCTGTCATGAAAAAAAAATCCCTCCTAGCAGTGCTCGCATGGATGTTTGGGAAGGAAAAGAAGAAGAAAGAAAGCGTGGAAGAGCTGTTAGTATAAGTGGAAAAACTGTGATGTGGGTTGGAGAAATGGAAAAGGACCAGTTTTATAAGCAACAGGGAGTTGTGTGTCTCTTTCAGGTATTTGGTGTTATTCACACCAGGCTAGAGAAGCCCCTGTAATTATTACTGCAGGGGTTCCTATACTAGGATAAACTAGCTCAGCAGAAGGCAGCCCCATTACTTAACACCCTGCCCGTTCTAGAATGAATCAGGATGGAATGAATTTCAATCTGTCCCCTTCCCCCAAACGTCTTTTTTTTGGGGGTGGGGAAAGGGTTCATATACCCATTTTGTAAATGACAGTTGGACATGACATAAGCATCTTGAGAAACTGAATAACCAAACTCTGTTATCCTGCTATTTTTGCATGAAGAAGGTTCTGTACCCTGCAAATAGTGTACAAAAATCTTCTTGAGTCTGAGAGCCCACAGATGCTCATCATCATAATCATCATCAGTCTTTGCTATGTCCAGTCTCATGGCCTTAATTTCTGCACCTTCCCTTTTCTTGAGTGCTTGTAGCCCAACTAACCCCTAGTTGTGCCACCCCAACCCAGATTATCTTTCCTTCCTACAAAAATGGAGACCCCTGTCCTTTTTCTGGCAAAAATCTGGGTAGTGACATGATCCACACTGGCCATGGGGCTAGTCAATCAGCTCTTCTGCTCTTTCTCCTCCCAATGCTGGAGGACCAGTTAACATGTCAGAGCCACCACATAGTGGTCTTTTCAGATCACTCCCTATGGCAACTGCTATCACATGGGAAGCAGTTCATGTGGAGCAGCTCCCTATGTGATGGCGGTGACTTCTATGCCAGTGCAAATGTCTGAAAAGAAAGGCTTGCTCTGGTGTGGAGAGAATCAGCCAGCAATGTTGTGAGCCTCTCTACATGAGTGACTTACTGTGTAATAACAGCTGCCCCAGGAAGCAGTTTGAAGCAGCCTCGATGTAGTGATGTAGTGGACAAAGACAGGGCAGGGCAGCAGGGCAGTCGCTAAGAAGCAACATTCCTGAGATGGAGGACCTAAGCCTAGATCAACAGATCTAGTGCTTCCTCAAGTCACCTGGGCTGAAGAGCTGCAGTACCAGTTCTGGGCACAACATGAGTGGCGCTACAGTGCAATGGAAAGGAGACCAATAACTCCATCTGCATAAGAGCTTTTGCAGTGGTGCAGGCAGTAAGGTGCCTTTCCCAGCTCTGCTGCCCCCAGGACAACTCCAGTACCTTTTTTGTTGTTCAGTCGTTAAGTCGTGTCCGACCCTTCGTGATCCCATGAACCATATCCCGCCAGGCCTTCCTGTCCTCCACTATCTTCCTGAGTTTGCTCATTTTCATGTTCGTTGCATCGGTGATGCTGTCTAACCATCTCATCCTTTGCCTTCCCCTTCTCCTTTTGCCTTCAATCTTTCCCAGCATCAGAGTCTTAGACCTCACATTCCATGTTCCTAAGCAGTATTGCTCATTGCAGCATTGGATTTTCCTTTCACCCTCAGACACATCCACAGCTGAACGTCCTATTGGCTTTAGCCCAGCCGCTTCATCCTTTCTGGGGCTATTTGGAACAGTCCTCCGCTCTTCCTCAGTAGCATATTGGACACCTTCCGACCTGAGGGTCTCATCTTCCGGCGTCATATCTTTTAGTCTTTTGGTACTGTTCATGGGATTTTCTTGGCAAGGTTACTGGAGTGGGTTGCCATTTCCTTCTCCAGTGGATCACTTTTAGTCAGAACTCTCCGCTATGACCTGTCCGTCTTGGGTGGCCCTGCACGGCATAGCTCATGGCTTCATTGAGTTACGCAAGCCCCTTCGCCACGACAAGGCAATGATCCATGAAGGAGATCCATCCAGTACCTTACAGTCTCTATTCCATGGTCTACTACACAAAGCCTCTTTGTTCGAGAGCCACACCTGAATTGCAGTCAAGCAACAAGCCACCCTTGTTATAGATTTGCAGCTATTTTGGACTGCGCATGCTCTCCAGTCTCCATAAATAGAGGACTGTATTATATATTGTTGACAGAAGCTCAGATAAGACTGAAACGTGGAGTAGAACTTGCCACAACCCTTTTGCATTTGCTAAATGGAGCAAATTTAATAGAGCAAATTTATTATCTGTTAGGCTTTTTTCACTGACCCCACCAGAGTGGTTCTTTATAGTTAGATAGCTTGAAACCTGAAGTTCAATTAATGATGGACCAGGTTCATTTGTCCTCAATCAAGAGCTGACACCAAACATTAGCACAGGAGTGGTTCAAGTTATCATAAAGCAGCCTAGTACAGTAATTTTATTTCTTTAAACTATTTGTCTCCCACTGGTTAAAGCAGTGGTTCTCAACCTGGGGGTTGTTGGGACCCCCAAGGGGGTCACGAAGCAATTTATGGGGGGGTCACGGGATGTCGGCTGGATGGCCACACCCAAGATGGCAGCTCACTCCTCCCCCCTCACTACATGCTTACTGACACCCCTGCTTACTGACATCACTTCCGACCCTAGGTCTTAGGGGGGTCCCAACAGATTGTCATTCTACAAAAGGGGGTCCCAGTGCTAAAAAGGTTGGGAACCACTGGGTTAAGGCAAAGTACTTGCAAGGAACCTAACAACAACAATCCTTAACAATCAATACATATAACACTAAAAACCAGAGCAAAAACCAAGCCGTAAATAAAAAAGACACAGTACTAAGAAAAATAAGCTGCAGCCAGATATGTTGAGAAATTGAATCAAAGTAGTTCTACAGTTCTCCATCAGTGGCATGGAACAGGCAGTGCAACAGACAAGACATTAGCTTGGCTGCACAGGCTCTTCAAAGTACAAAAGAAAAATGAATTGATCGTAGGTGTTTACCCAGAGGCTTTTCATTAATAATGGTGCATTACCTAGAGAGCTGCTCAACAATTTAAGATCTGAAAATGTTTCATATGTATGGGCATTGATTAGAGCCCTTAAAATCCTATGCTTGTAGGGTTGGCTTGAGCTGTGCTGAGACCATCATGGCTAGGATCCTAGAATTTTGATCTGGGGGCTTTCCTGCCAACATCCCAAGTAAAAAGTGCTGGCTAAGAAGGTCTATAACTAGCATCAGGCAATGAGTGAGGATTCCGTCAGCTGGCAATTCACCTAGCAATAGTTCATTGGTCAACAGTTTTTCTAAATGGCAGGATCATGCATGGGACAGATAACTAGGTCAGCTTTAGGTTTTACAATGAAAGCATGCTGCTGCAGTACTCAGCTCCACAGTAATTCATCCATTCATCCAGGGTTCCCTGAATGCTTGGAGTTCAGCAGGAAGTTTAGTTGAGGGATCATATTGGAACAGAAGTGATACAAGTGGCCTGCTTTTGCAGAAGAGGAGCCTGTGGCCAGAACACCTTGCTTTCCTACCAATTGGGAGCAGTCTCTGTTTGTTTGTTTGTTTGTTTGTTTGTTTGTTTGTGTGTGTGTGTGTGTGTGTGTGTGTGTGTGTGTGTGTGTGTGTGTGTGTGTGTGTGTGTGTGACCTACCCCTTCATAAATTGCTGTCCCTCTTCTGTCCTGGTTTTTTTTTAACCTTTGGGGCATGCCTTGATGTTAATGTGAGCTGCAAGTCTTGCCTTTCTTTAGAGGGAGTTAAGATACTATACACCTATGGCATTCCAAGAGAGCCACAAAAACCTTCCTTTTGGTTTACACCTGGTTAGTCCTGTTGCTGGGGATGATTGAATAACTCTAAGGTGCAAGCAAATTTCATATAAGCAAAGAGGTGCAAATATTAGAGGAATAAACTTGGGTCTTTGTATTTGCTTTGCAACTTCAACTTGGAAGGATGCCTATTTGACCACTGTGACTGACTCCAAAGAAAGATCCAGCTGGCAGTGACTGATGGAGCAATCACTGCAAATCTATTGCTTTTATTTCTTTTTAAAATGTATGCCCTGCCCTTCTCATAATATTCAGAGTGGCTTACAATATAAACTATGAAAACATTAAAAAAAATCAAAATACTAAAAACAAGTAAAACAACCCCCTCAAGGAACAGCAAAAGAGAGAGCACCGTATCAAATACCTACATCAAACGCCAGGCATCATCACAGCTGGTACACACAGACCTGCTGAAAGAGATCGGTCTTAAGCAACCACTGATTGGCAGTCAGGGGGGTCTGCCACACTTCACAGAGCAGGGGATTCCATTGGGCGGAGGCTACCACAGAGACTGCCCCCCAATGCATTACTGTCAACTACGCCTCAGAAGGAGGCAGAACCCGCCAGAGGGCCTCCTCTGCGAAAAATCTTACAGGCAGGGCAGGTTCTTGTGGCGGGAGACCATCCTTGAGATACTTGAAATTGATCTAGGAAACCACATGCTCACAGAGTCAACAGCAGGTACTGTATGTGTGCTTCTTACTGGCAACCCTTCCTTCATCTTAAATCCAGGTGACACCAGGTACTTTTTATCTATTGTATTGAATCTTACCTAGAGCGTTAGTAACTATAGGTTGCATCCTGGCTCTAGCACAGGTGGAAGAAAGTTTCTGAACAGAAAATCCCCTGTGTCATCCTCACCAGGGCAGATTAGAACCCTATAGCTCCCCAAATCCCTACTCAGGGACAGAGGACCTTCTGGATAATGATGCTGAGGGGAGGGGGATCAGTGGAAATAGCCCCCCTTGGTTAGGATACAACCCAACAAAAATAGCTTTTTGCACTTGCTTTCAATGTACTTTACATACTTTATCTCAGCACCCCTATAAGATCAGTGTTGTTATCTTCATTTGCAGGAGAGAGAGAGAGAGAGAGAGAGAGAGAGAGAGAGAGAGAGAGAGAGAGAGAGAGAGAGAGTCTTGTTAAGGCCATGTTGTGAGTTTATGGCAGAGGCAAGATCTGAACTAGTGTTTTATCATTTCTTAGTACTGTACTCCACTAGCCATAACCATTACTCCTCCAGTGAACTAATAATCCTTATTTAATTCATTACCTGTCCTAACCTATGACTTCAGTTAATTCATTAACAAGAGACGACATGAGACTTCATCTCGTTTGCTCTTGACTCGTTTGCTCTTGACTTGACCACTGACTGTGGTCCCTGTCAGTCTGGACACCACTGAATACAGAGCTAATAAGACGATATATTTTATTGGACCGACAAATGTTCACTAACTGGACACATAAATGTCCAGTTACACAGAATTTGTCTTGAGAAGCAGGTGTTCAAAATCAAGGATGATGTTACATGGCAGTAGGCGATACTAGCCTGAAACCAGTCTTCAAACAGCAACAAGTTTGAAGTTATGCTAACTAGACTGCAAATCATCTGGCGGCCTTGCTGGAGAGATCAGGTTATGTCTCCCCCAGAGACAAGGTACCAGATTTTTAAACAAGAAGTAGAGAAATAAAATCCAGCAAGGAAATATATAGAATTTAAATGGTCAGGCATCCTTCCTCTAAAGTCCCCATGGGCCAATTACAAAACCAGTGGGTTCTTATAATGAAAAGAATGGGCAACACAAAACAGAATCGCCATGATCTGCCCATTAGAAGATGGACAGAAAATAAGGTCATTATTTTTGCTAATTCCACAAAGCCTGGCAGGATGTCAGGTTTGGAGTTTCACTGCTTCTTGCATTACTGTAATGATGCTTTGATCAGTTTTGGTCTTCTGTAGATTTCTCGGTGGTGAATTACTTACAATTCCTCTGGCAGAAAGTACCAGCGGGCAATTTCTGTGACATTACACCTCCATGTTCTTTGAACTTCTACTGCAAAAAGCAGGTGTATGATTCCTTTCCTTCCGTTTGTTTTTTTAGTGTGATAAGTGACAGGGATAGAAACCAATACCTTTTATTATGGCATGCAATTTTGCTCTTTATAGCAATATCTGGTCTATTAAAGTTAGTTGCTTTGACGGTAATTGCAAATTTAGCCAAGTAAAGTATCCTTCTGCTTTTCCTCTCTCTAAACCAGCTTTCTTATGAAGTATTATAATGGTTATAATTGCTATATTGCCACTATTGCTTTAAAAGAGGTTATTATTATCATCTCTGAAGTACAGCAGGTGCAATCAAGAACCATTAAAAGCAACAAAGGTTGGTTTCCATGAACTTTCTTCGGATGTGCATTGAACCACGTGTATCTTATGTTTATTTTGCTTGTTCCTAATACAGTCCTATGCCGATTATGCATGTAATAATGCATGTAATATAATAATAGACAAAAGCATCCACATTATAGTATTGTTTTATTTTGGGGGAGGTTATGTTTTGAATATTGAACATGAATATTGCTATCTTATTTGCCTTGAATATTGCCATCTTATTTGCCTTGTGTGAAGAATTTGGGTTGGTATAGCTCTAGTGCAGGGTTCCTCAACCTTTGGGGGGTCTGCGTACCCCCTAGGCGGGCCCCCAAAGGTCGGCGTACCTCTTGACCCCCCAAGCCCCATGTACCCCCGCATACCCCCTCCCCAAAAGTGCCCCCCGAAAAGCTAAAAAAGCACTTTTTCCGGCCTGCGGGCGCGGCTGAGCAGATCCTCCAGCTTGTGCTGCAAGCTGGAGGGAAAGGCTACTGCCCTGCCAAATCGCTCAGCCGTGCCACAGGCTGGAATAGTCCCCTGTAGCTCTCCGTACCTTTGCTTGCAGCTGCCGCCATGTTGGATCTCCCAAAGTCTCGCGAGATCCAAGATCGCGGCGTGAGATTTTGGAGCTGCGATCTTGGATCTCGCGAGACTTCAGGAGATCCAACATGGCAGCAGCTGCAAGCAAAGGTAGGGAGAGCTACGGGGGACTATTCCAGCCTGTGGCGCGGCCGAGCGGGTCTTCCGGCTCACGCCACAAGCCGGAGGGAAAGGCTACAGCCCTGCCGATTCGGCAGGGCAGTAGCCTTTCCCTCTGGCTTGTGGCGTGAGCCGGAGGACCCGTTCAGCCGCACCGCAGGCCGAAAAGCGCTTTTTTCGCTTTTGGGAAGGAAATTTGGGGAGGGGGTACGAGGGGGAGCATCTCGCGTACCCCCAACCTGTGGCCCGCGTACCCCTGGGGGTATGTGTACCACAGGTTGAGAACCTCTGCTCTAGTGTATTCCTAAAGAAAGAAATCTAGTTGTGTAACATTCTTTAAGCATTGGTTGGTTGCCATTGAGTTTTGGTAGGATTAGCCCCTCTGGTCATTGGTGACACCTGTCTGCTGTTACAAGGGTTTTTGCACATCATGCCTCTTTGGCTGTATTAGCGATCTTGTTTCCCTCTGACCCTGGGGAAGGATATAAAAAGGGACCAGAAAGAAAGTTAGTGGGTCTTCTTCCTCCTGACTAGGCTTACCAGATTTTCCTGGTTTCAAAGCAGGACAACCTCCCCCCCAAAAAATTAATTAATTAAAATAAACAAATAAATAAAATTGGGGGGTGGGTGGCCGAAATTTTTATTTATTTATTTTGCCATGAAAATGGCCGTTTTGCCGCCACTGCCACTTACCTGTCCCGCCGCCGTTGCCGCCGTCCTCTTGCCGCTCCGTCACTGTCCCTTGTCATTGTCCCTCCGTCGCCATTGCCACCATTGCCGCCGTCCCTCTTGCCACTGCACTGCTCTTGCCGTCCCTCTTGCCTCTTGCTGCTCCATCTTGCCGCTGCGCTGTCCCGCCACCATTGCTGCTGTCCTCTTGCCGCTGCCGTCCTCCGTTGCTGCCGTTGTCCCTCACCGTCGCCGCTGTCTCCTGATGCCCCCTCAGGACTTCTGCTGCCCCAGAGTCTCCTCTGCCACCACTTGCAAAGTGCCAAAAGGCACTTTTTCCCCCGGCGAAGCCATCTTGGAAACTAAACTAAAAATAAACTAAATATAATATAAACTAAAATAAAACTAAACATCTAACTAAAAATAAATAAATAATTAAAAATTACTCTCTGCTTTCTGTGCTTTCTGCTACATATATGTTCACATGCTGATACTGTCTGGCCATACTTGTGCACATGCAGCAGTGTCACACATCAGCAGACATGCAAATCACAGATACGTAGCAACACAGAGATCAATCCTCACGCTTGAGACCTAGTGGCATCTGTACATGTCCAGATGCTGCTCTCACATCTGCTGGGCAGTGACGCTTTGAGTGGCAGGTACATCCCTAGATCAGCTTTCCATCAGGCTCAAGCCATCAAAGCTGCAACAGGCTTGAAGAGGTGAAAAAGAAGCCTCTGCTGAGAAGGAAGGAGGGTCTCCTGGCAGCTTGCAGTCGAGGCACTGGGTGACTTGTGGCTCCACCTCCCCTTCACTTGAGTGCATCTGATACACTCCAAATGGGATTCCAAAGTTTAATTTAGCTTAACTCTTGGCTGCAATCAACAGCTGATAAATTTAGTTGGAGGGATTAAGGAACCGATAAGTCTAATAGCTCCTTAAAAGGAGCCTGAAGATGGCAGACAGCAAAATAACAGGCATCTTCTCGAAACAAACAAACCCCACACCAAAAACGAAACAACAACAAAACCCTGTCTCGAAAAGAAGATGCACAATGCAGTCCTGCTTCAGACCGAAGTAAAGAGTATGTTTGTGGGGATCAGTTTTTCAGGAAGGTCATAGGAGAGAGAGACATGTAGCGGCAGAGCAGTTGAAGCAGCCAGGGGCTATTTCCTTTGCAAATCCAAAGAGAAAGGGAACATTTGAATGGGACAGGAGACTCCTGATGCAGTACACTACTGCTCTCCTGTCAGAGGAACTGAGTTAGCCTTCTCTTCAAAATCCAGGAGTGATTTGTATGATGGTGGGCAAAGCAAGCAGGTAATCTTGAATCTGTGGCACACTGAAGGTTGCTCGATCACTGGAGTCTTGGGCCCAGACCAAATGTGCAAAGACCCCTGTGGAAATTAGCATTTCCCATGGATGTAGGCCACGTTCAGATAGAAAACTCAGATGGGTTTCTATATCCGTGAACTTTTCCCTCCCATTGAATAAGCCAAGTACCTTTTCCACTTCTTAATTTGTGAGTTTGGGATCAACCAAGCAGGTCTGGAACATACAGTTGAATCCTCAAAGGAGGTGAGAGGAGGGATGATTGACAGCGCCGGAGGAGGGACTACCATGGTTTTTTCCACAAATCAACCCCCAATTGGAATGAATGTGTGGGTGCAAATCCCACGGGTTGACACTCATGGACATTTGGTCTGGGCCTTAGACTCTGGGACTCAGGGGAGGAGTCAAGGAGATAAGGGGTGGTACCTGACAAATTGGGAGTGGAGTCTGGAGAAATAGGGGTGGAGCCTAGTTGCACATGGTAGAAGCCAGGGGCAACACTTGAGAAGACAGGGGGTAGCTTAAGGCGTAGGCTTACCATCGTCCCGGAGTCGAGGCTGGCTTTGGCCTAGAGTGGACCCAAGCTGCTCCCAAGAGTGCATCGTGGCTGCCCAATGTGGGCCGTGGCTTCCGCAGCTTCTGGTATGTGTGGCAACCGCATAGGACAGCCACGGTGCACTCTTGGGAGCAGTTCAGGTCCACTCTAGGCCGAAGCCAGCCTCGATTCCAGGACGATGGTAAGCCTAGTGAAGCCTGATTATCATATAGAGCAGAGGTTCTCAACCTGTGGTACGGGTACCCCCAGGGGTACGCGGACCTCTTGCCGGGGGTACGCCAAGCCTTGTCCCTTATCTGCCCCATCAACAGCTAATTAAGTGTTAATTAACATGGATTTTAAATTGTAATTATTTTTGAAGCCCTTCTGTCTCTGATTTTGGTTTTGGGCTTATTTTTGTACTTTGGAAAATGTACTTTGGTGGGGTGGGGGAGGGAGGACCTGATTTTGGGAAGTGTGACTTGGAGAAAAAAAGAGATCCTTGCATGCGTGTGTGTCTCTCCCCCCCCCCACACACACAGTTAAATAAGACATTTAAATTAGTTTTAGTACTTTTTTAATTTAACAATTAATTACCTAATTAATTAATTAATCCAATTAATTAGCAGTAAATTAGCAGGGGGTACTTCAGAAAATTAGACTGTTATAGGGGGTGCCCGGGCCTCCAAAGGTTGAGAACCCCTGATATAGAGGGATGATGCCAAGCAGAACTATTTTGGAGGAGAAGATGAGCTGGAGATTTTGATTTGAAATTTCTTCAAACTGCTCAGCAAAATCAGTGTCTTAGCCCAGTCAGCCCCTTTGCTTCCCCAAAAGGACTCTGCTTCCAATTCAGCCCCAGGCTAAGGGGTAGCTCTTCAGAACTGCTGAATAACCTTGACTTTCCCGAGTCTTTCTCATGCTGGGTGTATTACAGAGAAGCCATTTGGAAACCCTTGCTTTGTAATTAGTTTATCTCACAAAAGGGTTCAGTTCAGTATATTAACACTGGGAAATTCCAGCAAGTCTGATGGAGAATGAAATTGCTCTGGCGTGTTTAGATAATGAAAGAAACTAAGTGGAAAAGACAGTGTCTCTTTGTGGATCAATTTCTATTGGAGACGTTGCACAGACAAAGAAGCAAAGCTTTGTGGATGTCATTGTAAGGGACAATACCTGCTTGCTGATAAGAGCTCTGCCTGCCCAATAAAAAAGGATCTCCTTACCTAGTCTGCATCTCAGGTTTCACTTTATTGAAGGAGTGACTTTTGCCAAAGAGGATCTAGTTTCAAATAGGCTTCTCTGTCTGCTGAAATGTACTTATTCCCTTTGGCAGAAAGCAAGTTAACCGAACCGTTCTCTTAATAAACGGATTGAATCAAGTGGGCCATACACGCTATCTGATAATGCGCAACATGCTAGCTCTTGCCCAAAATGAAACCCTGTGTACTATGAACACAGTGTACTGTGTACTATGTACAAAATGAAACATGTGTACTATGGACTATATAATGCAGAACAAATTTGGGCGGCGGGGGGGGGGGTTGAGCAGATAACACAAACCCAGAAGGCTCCACTGTTGTACGGACAGTGTTGTTTGTTGAACCCCCGCTTATTGAATTCATGTTCCACAATGGTGTTGTAACAGGTTTATTAAACAGGGTTACAGTATATATACAGCTCCTTGGCAGGGCTCCTCCTGCAGACCAACTTGCAGGCGTAGGCCAAGGAAAGAGAGCAAGTGGAGGCTGGGAAGTGCTTAAGGGGGCAGCGTACATTTGGTGATCGTGCCTGAATATGACGATGCACGGACAACGTCAGCAGGCCTATGAAACTTATGACTCACAAAATCAAATGCAGCTCTGCCCACCAGCCATGTGTTCTGGTCTGCCAGGCAGGCAGCAAATGCAGGAAGCTTATTATTGAGCCCAGTTTGGGGCACCATACAGGGCTGGTGGGCTGCACCTGGCTTGGTGGTGAGTCAGAAGTTGTGAAATTCTAGCGGTGAGAGGGCATGAGGGAGACCAATAGGGAATAGCCCTGACAGCCCAATTCTACTCGTGTTCTATCAGCGCAAGGCCTGGGCCGCTAGTGTAGCAGCCACAACAATGGCTCATGGGCTGTGGCCACCAGAACGAATGGCTGTCAGTCCCCTGGGAGAGGCAACAGAGTGCCCAACCTCCGCTGAAGCAGGTAAGTTGGTGGTGGTGGTGTGTTCTGGGAGAGGATCAGGGTGAGGATCGGGGGTATGTCCAGGGCTGGCAGGGGCAGATATTGGTGGCTGCAGTGCTACCGACCGTTGGCCCAGCCTTGATGCCCCCCTGGACTCACTCGGATTTACGCCAGCCAAAGACCTGGTGCAGATCATCTGAGTAGGCCCACTGGGGATCATGGTGCAGTGGAGTTGGTAGGTAAAAACATTTTTGCTTACCTCTCCATTGCTGCTTGGTCCCTGGCCAGCCCATAGCATGTAGCAGAGTCTGCACCAGCATTGCTGTCCGCTATGGGCCGGCCCAGGATCGGATTGGGCTGTGAGTTTTTCAGTCGTAAAGTCTACCTAACCCAGTGCTTCTCAATTTTTTTCTCTCATGCCCCCCCTATGAAGAAGAAAAAATTTCGTGCCCCCCTAATATAACTAATGCAATGTAACTAATGTAAAGGGGGGCTCGTTGCAATAGTTAGTGTGTATGCTTTGCGCCACTTATCTTGATTGTAGGAGCCTCCAGCGACGATCTAGTTCATCGACGATCTCTTCCGGGGAGCAGATCGTTCCTCTGCTCCCCGGCGCGAACTCTGTAACGCGCCTAGGAGCGCTTTGCAGAGTTCACGCATGCGCAAGACGACGATGTTGCCAATCGTCGTCTTGCGCATGCGTGATTCACAGCGTGAACTCTGCAGAGCGCTCCTAGGCGCGTTACAGAGTTCGCGCCGGGGAGCAGAGGAACGATCTGCTCCCCGGAAGAGATCGTCGGTGAACTAGATCGTCGCTGGAGGCTCCTACAATCAAGATAAGTGGCGCAAAGCATACACACTAACTATTGCAACGAGCCCCCCTTTACGGAGCCTCACGCCCCCCCTGGGGGGCGCGCCCCACTATTTGAGAACCGCTGACCTAACCTGAGGCGACCAATGTTGCAAACAACTCCGCTTTCTCCAAGGAGTCTGATCCTTTTCTAACAGAGCTTGTAAGCAGTGTAATATATTGTGACCCTCACTGAGTTGTGCCTGGTAGTGATCAATCTTGCTGGCGCAATAGTAGAGCAATTCATAATACTGTGCCCTTGGTAAGACATCCGCTTTTTGATTCTCTTTCACCCAATCCACTCACTCACTTCATGGCTCTAAGCACTCATGACTGAATTGGGATTTGGAAGTCCACTATTCTATGCATGATCCGAAATGATAATACATTCAAAGGACAAGAACCGACATTGTTGCTCTTCTTCGTAGGACATACCTATGCAACCAAATCTCATTTCTTCCATGCCCACTTAACTGCCATGCCTTTCTTTCAGAGACCCCTGGGAATTGTACATACTGAAGGTCCTGCAAATCCTCTGTTGAAGATTCCTACCCCTTCACAGAACATCAGGCACTGCCAGGACAGGTCTACTGAGTCATGACCTTCAGTTCTGTGTACAGCTGTCCCATGTGACTATCCACTAGGACAGTGGTTCTCAAACTTTTTAGCACCGGGGCCCACTTTTTAAAATGACACTCTATCGGGACCCACCTAGCTTTATAAGATGCTCAAACATTTATCTCCCTATATTTACATACAGTGGTGTCACTGCAGGGGGGGCGGAGCTCTAAGTTCTGCTGCGATCGGAGCCTCCGTTACACGGAGGAACGAAGCGGCCCCGCCCCCTCGCCTTCGGAGCCTTTCAGGGAAGCGAAAGCAACGCACAGGGAGTCTCCTGCGCGTTGCTTTCGCTGCCCTGAAAGGCTCCGAAGGCGAGGGGGCGGGGCCGCTTCGTTCCTCCGTGTAACGGAGGCTCCGATCGCAGCAGAACTTAGAGCTCCGCCCCCCTGCAGTGACGCCACTGTTTACACAAGCTTGCAAACAGCAGGAGCTTAGCTGTTTGCAAACTGCAGGAGCTCAGCTCTTTGAAGGGCAATTAGCAACTATTTGATTTTTGAACAGCCTCAGGGCTTGTGGCAATTACTTATCTGATCTTTCCATCACCTGGGACCCACCAGAAATCAGGTTGCGACCCACCAAGTGGGTCCCGACCCACAGTTTGAGAAACACTGCACTAGGACTATCAAGTGGAGCACCTTTCTGAGCCATAAGGTTTCTCCCAGGTTCTGGGCTGGTTACACTCACCCAGGTTAACCCTCTTTGGCTTCACCTTTAGGCTAGGGCGTTGCTGGGGCTACAAATGTGTCCAGGCTCTGGCCCCTACTGTTCCCAGGCTTCCCTGGGGAGAGGAAATGACTATTAAGGAGCTCAAGTCTGCAGTGCAGGCATATCTGACCAGTCACTCCTTTTTCTCCACCCTCTATTTTTCAGTAGCGCATCAGTCACGGGAAGTGTCGGATAACATTTCAGAAGGGGTTTGGCCCGAAGAGGTTTCTGGTGTTAAACCTTGTTGCTTATTTTACAAGAATCGTTAATGCAGGCCTGACTTTCCATGGGATTACCAGGTCAGCCTGTGGATTTCCTGGATGGCATTCCAGAGCTTCCTGCCATGCCCCACATGCCAAATGATTAAGTGGGCTCTGCAATGGGAAGGCTGGTCCAAAGCCAAGTTATTCACGGCCTTGAGGAATTCCATTCTCTCCCTTTCCGAGAGCAGAGAGGAATGGGAGGGAGGGAGCGCTTAGGTGGCACAGAGTGAGGGTGTGTCAGCAAAGGCATCTGAGGCAGATTGCATATGCTTTGGGAAGCACATCCGACCCACAAAGGAGCAGCTGGGAGAAGCTGCAGCTGCCTCCTCTCCTGCTACATTGGGGCTTTAAATGTATCATATGAATCTCTAGACTGCAACCTGGCAACCCCAACTGGGATTTAGGAATTTGGCAGCCTACGTACAGAACCATAAACTAAAGGATACCTTGTCCATTCATCCCCTGCCATGAATGTGGGCAGATCGGGCCTGGGAGGGGTGGGATTGCTGGCGCACACTACATCCTATCCCCCTTCCTGGACCTATCTGCCAACACGGGGCAATGTGGGCTTGCAGCCCCAGCAGACTCTGACCTGCACGAGCTTGATAGCTGGTGCAAGCGGCTTGCACCAGCTATCGAGCTCGTGCAGGTCAGAGTCACCCCATAGCGGCTGCTGGGGCTGACCCCGGAGTAAGAGGAAAAATGTCCCCTTGCTCTGCGGAGACCTCCAGCAGCTGTTATTCTCATGCAGGATGCAGCATAGCCTGCACTGGCCCTGCTGCTGCATCACTGTGCAGAAAGTGAGGTAAGATTGGGCTGCCCATCAATAAGTGGTTCCCTGTCCCCAAAGGGTTCACAGTCAAAAAAAGATGCGGAAGAGATGCCAGGAACAGCCACTTGAAAAGATGCCATGCTGGGGTGAAGAGGGACAGTTGCTCTCCCCCTGCTAAATACCACTTTAAAAGATGCCTCTTTGCCCAGTTAGCAGGAGTTGGATCACAAGCTTGTGGACAGGGATCTGTCATTTTATGTATGTAAAGAGCCTTGTTTTTAAGGCAATTAATGGCCCAATTCTATCCTCCACCAGTCCATAGCATAAAGCACCACTGTCAAAGTGCACGCTGCATGATATGGGGGGGGGGCACCTTACCTGCTCCAGTGCAGCCTGGGTGGGCCATTGGCAGGTGCGCGGAGTCTCTGCCTGTTTGTGCACACAACTCTGGAGTGCCTGACAGCAGTGTACCTTTCACACTGTTGTAACTGGACTTGCGGTAGCAGATTGCAAGATCTGCTGCTGTAGGCCCAGGATAAGATTGGGCTGTAATAATACTAATACTAATACTAATACTAATACTAATACTAATACTAATACTAATACTAATACTAATACTAATACTAATACTAATTATTATTATTATTATTATTATTATTATTAGTCCATTGATCTGCAGCTATTCACGTTTTCTCAGAAGTCCCATTGTGTTGGGTGCAGCTTACTCCCAAGTGACTGTGCATAGACTTACATGGGCTAAGGTGCACCAAGGCTTTAGTATTATGAGAAGATAAAATGTCTGATATAATTAAGTCTGTGATACAGGTACACTGTGCTATTTTCTACCCCTCAACCACAAAGCTTCCTCTGGTAGTTAAATACAGTACCAATATACAACCTCAGTAGGTTTCTGGACCAAGAGCGTACATTCTGCAGGCCATGGCAATCCCAAGAAGGGTGGTGGTGCGTTCCTGTTTTATGCACTCACACTAGCCCTCTGCTCTTCATGGCTTAGCCAAGAGGAGTGATTGATGGCCCAGCTGCTGACTGGTTCAACTTAGCGCCTCTCATAAATTAGAAATCGGATCAAGTTTTGGAGCTGCATGGCATGCCTTTGGAGAGGGGATGCGGCGGTCTCCCTCTCTTCTCTCGTGTGCCCCCTTTTCTCATCCTTTTCTGTCTGCTTCACTTTTTCCCTTGCCACTGTGAGCTTGCAACCTGTGGGCAAATAGTATCTACAGGAACCAGTTTGAAAGGGAGTGTAGTGGCTAAGCAATGGAGCACTGAATCAGGGCTTCCCTGATTTGAACCTTGCCTCTGCTATGAACTCCCTAGGTGGCGGCCTTAGGAAAGTCACCCCCTCTTGGCTGCAGCTTTCAAATAATTACCTTGCTGTGAGGATTGTATCAAGATAATACATGTGAAATGCTTCAAACATTCTCTACAAATGCTAAGTGTTATTCTTTTCTGATCTCCCAGATTTTTGTCTAAAAGGAAGCCTGAATCATTATTTTAGAACACGTGCCTGATAATTAAAATCCATAGCCTTGTAAAATAGTGATTTGGTTGGGAGAACTTGGACCATCACAGATTACCAATCTGATAGGGCATATTTGCATTCACAATCAAATTACTTTCACAGAATCCAAGAACGTGCTACCTTTTAATATTTCTTAAAGAGGAATTCTGTGTAATTCAAAAGCTTACATCAACAGAATACCTAGTGAAGGACATTCAATCAATATATCACCGAAAGCTATTTCCCTTCTTATACCAAGGGACTAGACTTTTTTTTTTTTTTGCACTAGCAGGCTTGAACCAGGAAATCTGGCAGCAGTTCCAAAGCACCTGGACTCTATACTGGGGCACATTGGGGCAAGAAATCAAAACTTCACATATACGCTAAAATGGGTTCTGAGCTGTCTGTGACGGATCAGGAGAGAGATCTTGGGGTGCTGCTGGATCGGTCGATGAAAATGTCGACCCTGTGTGCTGCAGCTATGAAGAAGGCCAATTCCATGCTTGGGATCATTAAAAAAGGGATTGAGAATAAAACTGCCAATATTATTATGCCGTTGTACAAATTGATGGTAAGGCTACATCTGGAGTATTGCATCCAGTTCGGGTCACCGCATCTCAAAAAGGATATAGTGGAACTGGAAGAGGTGCAGAAGAGAGCGACCAGAATGATTAGTGGGCTGGGGCATCTATCTTATGAGGAAAGGCTACAGCGTTTGGAGTTCTTCAGCCAAGAAAAAAAGATGCCTGAGGGGGGACATGATTGAGATGTATAAAATTATGCAATGGATCGATAGAGTAGATAGAAGGAAGTTCTTTGAGTAGATAGAAGGAAGTTCTTTTTCCTCTCGCACAACAGAACCAGGGGACATGTACTAAAATTGAGCAGAGAAAAAGAACATATTTCTTCACCCAGCGTGTAATTAATCTATGAAACTCCTTGCCACAGAATGTGGTGATGGCACCTGGCCTAGATGCCTTTAAAAAGGGATTGGATAGATTCATAGAGGAAATGTTCATCACAGGTTACAAGCCATGATAGGTACATGCAATCTCCTGGTTTTAGAAGTAGGTTCTCTGAATGCCAGGTGCGCCAACAGGATACAGGTATCTTGTTGTCTTGTGTACTCCCTGAGGCAGCTGGTGGGGCCCCTGTGAGATACAGGAAGCTGGACTAGATGGGCCTTTGGCCTGATCCAGCAGGGCTCTTCTTATGTTCTTACGTATTGTATACCACTGGGAGAGCTTTCTGTGGAGGGAAATGGCTGGCCTGAGTCTTGCTGCTCCATAGTGCCACCTTGATAGTGGCAGGAAAAGATATTGCAGCTGGTCAGCCTAGGAATCCAACAATGTGAGCAACCAGTAGGAGACCTACTGCATATAAGATAAGCACAGTGACAATTCACAACAGCAGTAAGGGGAGATAAAAAAAATGTCCTAGCCTTTTCCGGCATTAATGAATCCTGCAGTGTGATAGGAAACCATTATCTTGATTCAAACCTGTAATGTGAGGGAAAAACCATTCTCTCTATTCAAGCCTCAATGAATAGAACAATCCTCGTGACACATTCTAATTCAGCAGTTTCATGCTGAAACCGAACACGTGGCTGCTTGTGTGTTACAGCAGCACTAAGGTAGTTGTTGTTTCTCACGGTTTGCTAAAGATTTGTATGGCACATTTGCTGTTGTTTTTCTGAACAGCATCATTTTTGGAGAAGAGTCTCAGTGGACTCTTCAATTCCCAAGTCCAGTGAGTCTCAATGGCCCCCCAAACCAGCATGCACAAGCTTCCACCCGTCAATTATGGCCCTGACCCCAGCCTGCACGTTCCATTCAGGTCTTCACCAACCTGGGCTTTAATCAGGCTGCTTGCTGGGGAACCCAGTTTGTTGACTCAGGCAGAGGGCTGAGAAAGGGAGCTAGGGGGACCGGACATCTGGGCAGATGCTGGGCAGGACCAGAAGTCATCCAAACATCCTCGTGCAAGTTTCGACATGTGCAAGTTCATGCCTTCCTTCCCTCCCTCCCTCCCTCCCTCCCTCCCTCCCTCCCTCCTCCTGCTTCTCAGCAGTGCTGGATGGTGGATGTACCCTGGCTGGCTGGCAGACTGCTTGGAGGAGTCTGTGGTCTCAAATTACCTGCCACCAGAGCCCTGGGCATAAAATTAGCAGCAGAGTTTTGGAGTGAGGCGCCAGGGGAAAATGTCACATTCAGCAGAAGGAGAAAAGAGGGAGATCTGGAGGAAGAGGAAGAATAATTTCGCACTAATTCCCTTGGTGCCCCGATTCCTTTCATCATCCCCATCATTGCAGTCCTGTCTTCCCAGTCCCTGAGACACCAGAACTTATTGGCCTCTTGACATCAAGTCTTTGGAGACAGAATGAGCCGCCAACAAAACAAAACAGAACAAAACACCCCAGTGCTATACCAGCCTGCTCACATGTTCGCTTTCTCCCCCCCTTTCCCTGTGAAACGCCTTTGCAGAAACTCAGATGCTTCCCTCCGAGGATCCTGTACATATGATGATCACAAAGGATGCCCCCCCAACTAACACAATAGGAGATGACAGGAATGCCTGCCCTCCTTTTAAAAATTCATTCATCCATTCGATTGATATCCATCCCACTCTGTCCCACATGGGATCTGGGTGGTTTATATTATTTTTTCAACAGGTTACTAGGCCTGTTCCCAGGATACTTGTAATCTAAAAATAATAATACTTTGGGGGAATAAAAGAGACCAAAAGAACTCAAAAGGACATCATAAACATAAAATCTATGTAAAAAATGAAGACCGGGGTGGGTGGGGAGTACTCAGTCCTAAGTGTGATGGTGATAGCATCCTTAGTGTTCTGTGCAGTTTTTTTAAAACTCTGCAGTCATGCTGAGCACTGGCGTCACTGGAGCGTGGCGGGGGGGCGGGCCGCCAGGGGTGACGCGCGTCATGGGGTGACGCGCGCACCCCCTCGCGCGTCACCTCCGTGACGCGCGTCGCCCTCCGGACGCTCCGAGGCCGGCCCGGGAGCCGGCCTCGGAGCGTCCGACCCCGTCGACGCTCCAGGGCCTTCTGAAGGCCCAGGCAGCGCGTCAATCCGGGTATTTCCCGGATTTTCGCGCATGCCCAGACCCGTTTTGAGGGCAAAAAGCCCTCAAAACGGGTCTGCGCATGCGCGAAAATCCGGAAAATACCCGGATTGACGCGCTGCCTGGGCCTTCTTTCAGAAGGCCCTGGAGCGCCGACGGGTTCGGACGCTCCGAGGCCGGCTCCCGAGCCGGCCTCAGAGCGTCCGGAGGGGGCGACGCGATGCGGGGGGGGGGAGCCGGGTGGCCCCCTCCCCCCGCGCCTATAACGTCGCGCCCCTAGGGGGGTGTGACGCGCGTCCCCGCACTAGGGTGACGCGCGTCTAGTGACGCCCCTGATGCTGAGTACATTCTTAATTTTAAAAAATAATTGTTATCATAGGCATATTTACCAGTGACCTGGTACATGAGGCAGTCCTGCAGCTGAGCTGTGAGGGAGGGGCATGAACTCTGTCCCTGGCCTTACTAAAATAGTAAGTTTATGTATATTGTGAATTCTTAGCATACACAAAGATGTTCAAATCAAATATATCTTCTTATCTCGTCCTCTTTTATTTGTTGTTTTGTTTAAAGGCTGCCAATTCCACCCCTTCCAGGCCCGATCCGCCCACCCCACCCCTCCCTGCCCCTGTTCCACCCACTTCCGTTACCACCCTCCCCCACCCCATTTCCCCCCCTTCCCTCCTCCTTCGAGAAGGGGCCCACTAGAAACTTTGTACTCCTTGATAAAATTCCTTTCAGAGGCCCTGAGCCCTGACAATACATCATAAATGACTGTAGGGGGCGTGGTAGTTCGAGCGTCTTTACGTGGTGTGTCTCCCTTCCTGAGGTTGCTTTACACACCTGGATTTTTAGGTCTCCTCCACCAGTTTCCTGTCAAAGCAAAATGTTCTCCTGCTTGGTGCCCTTGCCTCTGGCTTTGGTGCTGTTCGAGAATATGCTGACGGACGGCAGTGTTCCACGGCATCTTCTTCTTCATCGTCCAGCAACGTTTCTGAAGAGCAGCCAAGCAGCTAAAATGCAGCATCCATGAATCTGCTCCACGCTGGCAGCTCAATCTGGTGCTCAGGAGGGGAAACCTTGAAGGAGGCGCTGCGGACTGCACAACATGTAAAACCTTTGCAAAAAAGGACTGAGAAAAGTCCAGTGGTGCAGTCCGATAATAGGGACGCATTAAGGATCAGCCCGGAGCAAAAAAAAAAAAAAAGCACCATATCTATTGTGAGATGGCAATCTTATGTTTTGGTAAAGCAGACCTGGCCTAGTGTTCTTCCAGGCGGGGTGCTTGTACTGCCAACTGCTTGTTGCTTTTGCACAATGACACAGGTGGATTTGCATTACTTACGACTTCCAAGCCTGCCACGATCTGTGCACTTTCATATCACTGTTTTCAGTCTACAGAGTCACAGGACTCCATCCTGACCAGTAGCACCTCTGTCTGGTCCGAATTTCATTTAAACGAGTTTGCCCTCATCCAGTTTGTGGAGAGGTCAAGGCACTCTGCACGTACTCAAAGGCAATCTTTCTGAGCAATGAAAATACATTCTCATTTTACACTCCGGAGCATTAATCAATTGTACTTATTCTTGGTTACACTTCAGTCAGCCCTTGCTGAATTTCCTGTTCTCAACCAAGCTGCCCGGTTTCTTGAGTCTGTTTCAAAAGAGTTTCCTCTGGGACTGTTCCTGGGCCATGTGATGTCTATTCATTGCCTGACATATCACATGCTGTCTGCCAGCCTGTACCACTTCCATGGACCAAAAAGGCTGCCTTTGGGACCCTCTGGAACCTAATCTTGTGCTCTTCCTCAGCTCCCAGTATTTACACAGGGGGGAAAACTGATTTCAGCTGTGGCCTTTTAATAGGACACTGCTGCTGCCCCAAGTCACGCAACCTCGCTCTCTGTTTCAAAAGGCCTTCATTCAGTTGCACTTCCTCAATCCGATGAGGGTGGGGAAGGCCAAGGGAAGCACCCTGTCAGAGAAGAAGAGAGAAGCACCCAGAACCACTGCTGGATTTCTGAGGCCTTGCAGAGAATTGACAGTGCAAACCCTAGACGGAGGCAGAGAGGTGGAACTCCAGAGCCAAAACCTTCTTCTCCTCTGAAGCACAGAGAAGAGAAAGGCCCCTGAATCCTTTGGGCTTTCAGTTTTGCTCTTCTGCTCTTCAGCCATTTTGCTCTAGGAGTTCAGCAAGGGAGGAGCTGGAGTCATCATGTCTCTTCCCAGGCAGCTGCGAGGCGAGAGGTGAGTCCCTCAGTTAGCTGCTCCCAGATGGTGCTGTCGTGTTTGCTTTGGGCTGAAACACAACGCCCCTTCGATGTGGTGTTGTTGTTTACACAGGCAGCAGCAGTGGCGCTCCATGCGTCCTTCCCAGCCCAGTCAAGGATCAAAACAGGGGCCTCCTGCAGGCAAATCAGGCACCCTTCTGCTGAGCTGCAGCCCCCTCCCTAATCTGATGACCGTCTCTAGAGTTTGCAGTTTTAAACTGGAGTTTGGGCTTCATACGGGAGAGGCGACTAGACCGCTCCAGCTATGCTAGCTCCGCCCCTTTCCTGCTGGTACCGGATATGACCGACTTGCTTTGGATGAGTGAGGAATGGATGGGTGGGCGCCGCGTGTCAATGGAAGGAGGAATGTACTATGGTGGGCGGGGCAAGTGGGTGCAGGGAGGAAAGTGGTGGCTGTGTCACCTTGATTGGAAGGGCTCCAACTATGTTAAGAATTGAACTATTATTATTATTATTATTATTGAAACAATGGTTTATATACTTTTGAATGTATTTAAGTTGTTTTGAAACGTTATATCTCTGTATACTGAATTAATGAACTGTTTGATATTGATGCAGATGTTATTTTGCTGTGTTTTATCTTCTTGATTGAACGGTTTATTGTTCTGGTTTGACTTGTGAGCCATCTTGGGGACAATTCTGTACAAGTGGCAAGCAAATAAATGGTTGGATGGGTGCGAGCCATGCAGGTAGAGGAGGTCATTTTAACTTATAAATACCGGTGAAAGTGAGTCCTACATGTGGTACTGAATATTGGTATCCCTTTTAGCAACGGTGCAATGGTACCATCAAAAGCTGCCGCCACAATGGCCTTTTTCTGTAGCCGCTTTGGGTCCCCTATGGGTATAAAATCAATAAATAATAATAATAATAATAATAATAATAAATATTCAAAGGTGTGGTGATGGAGGAGGAGAGTGCTGATGCTGGTGCCTCCTTCCTTCCTTCCTTCCTTCCTTCCTTCCTTCCTTCCTTCCTTCCCCGGATCTGCCACTTTCTCAGGGCCAAATGACTGTGCTGCTACCACAAGGACAAGGACAGAGAGAAAGTGTCCTCTGAAACCTCTCTCTCTCTCTCTCTCTCTGTTCCATGAATGGATCCCCACAAGCTTATACCGTCACATTAGCCTCAGACACGGAGGACTGATTGAGGCAAAGCGCTGACAGAGTTCAGCTGGCAACACACAGGTGAAGAGTTAAAACAATCAGGAGTTTATTTGAGAAAAAGAAGTTGAGGAGAAAACAAAAAGAATACTGTATATTCAGCAGGCGTACAAAATTGACTTGGGCAATGGAAGAACCCAGGTGCAAAGTTAGCAATAGCATAAGCAGGCAACGACAGGTAAAGTTTAAAGCAAAATAAAAGCCCATATGCATTTTAAGCTGCGGATTCCTAACTGCCCTTTCTCCAGCATCAGCATTCAGACTCCATTACGGTTCTGAGGGGGGCAGGTGGAACTGGCCACATATTGATGCCTACTGAGAGGGAGCCAGGTGAGAACACAGACAAGTTCCATCCATCCTTGGGATGGACCTTCAGGAAGCTAGGTTTGATGAGGTTGCTGCTGTGTCTGACTGGGGCCCCAGTCCTATCGGGGCCTTGCACTGTCAGAACTAGCGCTGCTGGAACTTGCTTTAAGGTGTAAAGGTGACCCCTGACAATTAAGTCTAGTTGTGTCTGACTCTAGGGTGTGGTGCTCATCCCCATTTCAAACCCGAAGAGACAGCGTTGTCCGAAGACGCCTCCGTGGTCATGTGGCCGGCATGACTCTCCTTGCCGCAGCGCGTAGCATGCAGCTGGAACATGGAGCGCTGTTTAACTTCCTGCAAGCGGTACCTATTTATCTACTCACATTAACATGCTTTGGAACTGCTAGGCTGGCAGGAGCTGGCCAAGCAACGAGAGCTCACCCTGTTGCGGATTCGAACTGCCGACCTTTCGATCGACAGCTCATGGTTCAGCGGTTTAACCCACTGCGCCACTGTGCAAAAGCCAGGCCGCCATTGCGCGCTTCTGGACCACTGCCACAAATGGGCAGTGGCTCAGCACATGCAGCAGCGGCTCCCAAAGCCTCCATTGGCACTGGTAAGTTGGTGATGGAGGCGTGTCATGGGCGGGGAGGGGAAAGCAGAGCAGGGGGAGTTTGGGGGCAGATCGGGTTAGTTTGGGGGCGGGGTGAGGTGGATTTCAGCGGTACCAGTGCATTTCAGTGGTCCTTCTGCAATGGCGATGATCTCAAAGTGTCTCGGGAAAATAAATGGGGAGGAAAAGGGGGAGCAAGGAGAGTTCCGTCATCATCACATATGGGTCAGGAGATGAGATACCCTGCAGCTGAGCTGCTCAGTGGTGAGGGAAAGGAACGCTGTAGAGGCATTTTTCTTCAGATGTTCCTGGACCCAGCCTCCTGGCCAAATGAAGCCCTTACCAAGATGCCGTTTTCTGCCTGGTTTGGGCAGAGTTTTTGTTTGTGGGGCTAAATAGGCAAGGTGTAAGAACGGTAGGCCTACAAAACCACACTCGCAATAACAAAGGTTTTTTCTACACACACCACTGTATATGAAGCACTAACATTCCAATCCTATGCGTTGCCACGCCATAGCATGCAGATATGCCAAAACAGGCTGCGCTGTGTGCTGTGTGTGATCGGGAGGCTTGGAAGGGGAAAGGGAAAACATTTTCCCTTACCACTCCATAAGTCCCTCGACCACCAGTGGGTCTCCTCTGACCTGAGCCAGCTCTTTAGCTAGCTCATGTCTGAGGAGACAAAGGGGGCGTGTCAGCTGACTCCAGAGGGGATAGCTTCTGGCGCAAGTCGCCCACACTGGGTGCCACCCCCTTGCACCTCCGACATACCCTGGCCCCTCCCATCCCATTCTGACTTACCACCCCACCGACTTACCAAAGTTGGCTGGTCGCCTCCCTGCTGCCTTCGCATGTGGGGTCTGTGGTGTTGGCCTGGAAGCGTGTGGCTCCATGAGCTTCTGGAAGGCGTTTTGTGATGCTGTAAAGTGTCTACTTTAGGTAGGGTCCTATAGTGTTGGGCCATAAATGGACTGGACCCAGTGCAGGAAATGCCTCTGCCTTTAGGAGTTTCCCTCCTCTTTCATTGTGAGGGTTCCTTCTCCGGGTGTTTACCCCACATAACTTCTCTGGCAGCCAGGAACAAGGGCTTTTCAGCAGTTGCCCCGATCTTGTGGAACTCTGTCCTTGGAGAAGCCCCTCATGGTTGACAGTGCTAGCTTTCCAGAGGCAAGCCAAAACCTTTACTATGTAGAAGACAAGCCTCCGAGGCAACTGTTTAAGTTTAGGTTCAGGTTAAGTCAAGGTTCAGAGCCAGAATGGCACAGAATACCAGTTGCTGGGGAGCAATGGTAAGAGACGGCTGTACCTCCCGCTCCTGCTTGTGAACTTTCTGTGGAAAGCAGGATACAGAACTAGCTGAGCCTTCAGTCTGAGCTGCTCGGGTCTGTTCTTGTGTTCTTAAATTATTCACTGTTTTAATGGCTTTTAAAGTGTCTTTTGATGCTCTATACTTTCTATCTTTGGTCTGGTTCAGACAATCAACTCTTAATACTTAGTTTATATTGTCACCAATGAGCTCCTCCGACCTCTTTCTCTTTCATGTGCCAGAAGAGGAGATGGAAAGCTTTTGCTTGAGGTTCATAATAATAACAGCGGCGGAACTACGGTGGAGCGTGTGGAGCAGGAGCTCCAGGCGCTCGGGCGGGCGGGGGGGCGCGCTCGGGGCACTCACCGTAGGGAAGCGACGCGGTGGATCGGCCCTCCCACCCTCCCTGAAGCCTGTTTGGCTCCAAAATGAGCTCAAAACGGGCGGTGGGGGGGCGTCGACGTGACGCGAGGGGCACGTCGACGTGACGCGACGCAGGCCCCACCCACGCACTGGGTGCCGGGAGGGCGCCCATCATTTCTGATAATAAACCATAACTTCACATTACATCCGAACTCAGAGAACGATGGTTTCTGTGGTTTATTAGAATAAACCAGGGTCAAAACAGATTGGAAGTCACAAGTTAAAGTAAACCACAGTTTCCCAAGTTCGGATGTAAGATGGAAGTATAGTTTATTTTAAACTGTAAGCAGAAGGTTTCCCTTTCCTCCTTTGATGTATGGAGGAGGAGAAAAGGGGAGGAGTCGTGATCTCATGGCTCCCTTTAGCTCCTTCACAATCATCTGATCTTTAGAACCAGTCATTTTAATATTTGTAAGTGTTAGGGAAGCCGGATTCCTAGCGCTTGGTGCTCCTGCCCTCTACTTCATGGGTATAATGTGTCGGTGGCTCAATAGGGGGGAAACAGTAGGTATTGCCACCATCCTAGAATGAAACCAGACAAAGGTGGGCTGTCTGAGAAAAACTTCCCCTCCCAGGAGAGTGCAGAACTCAGTGGTTTAAACCAAACCACATAAGCACCCCTGTGAGGAATGCCCTGTCCCCCCCCCCCAATTTTTGGTTCGTTTTTCCTTAATTTTGGGCACTTATCTCTCAAAGGCTTCTATGATGGCTCAGTATCCTACATACTGCTGGGAGATCCTCCTGCAATAGCCTTTGTCCTTTGTTTGGAATACCATTCCCAAACAGCCACATGTGGTTGATTCTTTCTCTATGTCTGGGCTTCCCCCAGAGACAACAGTTCCTAGCCATCTCTCCTGCTGAGACTGTCATGTGCCCACCGACTGGGCAGTCCTTGCCTTGCTGTGTTCCCCTCATCCAATTGGGCAACCCTAATCCAACCTAGTTTTCTGAAGATCACGTACAAAGTTGCTTGGGTGTATATGCAATCACCTGGTTTTAGAGGTTGCCTATCTCTTAATGCCAGATGCAAGGGAGTAGCGATAGGATACAGGTATTTTGCTGCCTTGGATGCTCCCAGAGGTATCTGGTGGGGCCACTGTGATCTACAGGAAGCTGGACTAGATGGGCCCTTGGCCTGATCCAGCAGGGCTCTTCCTTATGCCAGGCCTGCCATTGGAACCAGCTGCTGGTTCACAAAAGGCACACCCACTTACTCTCTAGTGAGTGCAGAAGGTCAGCATTCCTTGGACGACATAAGTAGCTAGCAGCAGGGGCTGTATTTCTAGCTAGACTTGTTTAGGGAATTAATTTTATTTTACTTGCTCATCTCACTCCAGGCCAGCCTGCAAACTTCCCTTGGGTTGTGTGTGCTTTCCTCTTAAGTAGCTACCTGGCTCCCCCTGCTGGGCATTACAGTACTAGTTAGTTACTGCATTGAGTTTGGTCTCATCTCTTTGTGAGCATCCAGTCACGTACAGGCTTCACCAGCCTGCTTGCTGTACTTTTCTCCACCGGTTCTTCATTTCATTTAATTCCTCTGGCTTTGGGTTGTTAACAAACTGGTTATATTTTCACTCTTTGCCTGCCGAGTCTATGTTCACGGGTAATTCAGTGGGTTGTCATGTCTGATGTTTAAATAACCCCTGGGATTCTGTGTTCTTTTGGGAAGGGTGGGTTTTCCCAGACAGCCCTCCTGCCAGAGGCGTCGCTCCGGTAGGGGCGGGGCTGTAAGTTTTGCTCGGTCGGAGTCCCGTTTACCAAACGAGCAGGAGGCGGCCCCGCCCCCTCACTGTCAGAGCCATTCCCCTGCGGAGAAAGCAGCAGGCAGGGTCTCTTGCCTGCTGCTTTCTCCGCAGGGGAATGGCTCTGACAGTGAGGGGGCGGGGCCGCCTCCTGCTCGTTCGGTAAACGGGACTCCGACCGAGCAAAACTTACAGCCCCGCCCCTACCGGAGCGACGCCTCTGCCTCCTGCACTTCATCTCCTTCATTTGGGTTGGTGGGTGGGAGTCCCTCCATTCAACTGCTGAACTAGTAAAAAGGGAAAGTGGGGGGCAGGAACAGGCGTGTGAGCGCTCACTACTAGGTGCTGCTCTCTTCATTGTGGCCTCTGGTGGTCCCTGTCAACTTGGGAGCAGTGAGAAATAGGAACGTAGGAAGAGCCTTGCTGGATCAGGCCAAGGGCCCATCTAGTCCAGTTTCCTGAATCTCACAGTGGTCTTCCAGATGCCTCACTCAAGACAACATGATACCTGTACTCCCTTGCATCTGGCATTCAGAGATAGGCTACCTCTAAAACCCAGAGGTTGCATATAGTCATCATGGTCTGTAACCTGTGACAGACGTTTCCTCCATAAATCTGTTCAAGCCCCTTTTAAAGACATGTAGGCCAGGTGCCATCACCACATCCTGTGGCAAGGGGTTCCACAGATTAATTACATGCTGGGTAAAGAAATATTTTCTTTTGTCTGTTCTAACTCTCCCTCCACTCAATTTTAGTACATGCCCCCTAGTTCTGGTCACTGGTGTTGTGCGAGAGGGAAAATAACTTTCTTCTATCCATCCCATACATAATTTTATATCTCAAACATGTCCCCCCTCAGGTGCCTTCTTTCTCGACTGAAGAACCCCGCTGTAGCCTTTCCTAGTAAGGGAGATGCCCCAGCCCACTAATCATTTTGGTCGTTCTCTTCTGCACTTTTTCCAGTTCCACTATATCCTTTTTGAGATGTGGCAACCTGAACTGGACATAATACTCCAGATGTAGCCTTGCCATCAATTTGTATAATGGCATAATAATATTGGTAGTTTTATTCCCAATCCATTTTTTAATTATCCTAAAAAGCACGCTGAGCCAGATCCTATCCAGGATTGGGCCAGCGCTGGCACAGGCGGAGGCCTCCTCGGGGTAAAGAGACATTTGTCCCTTTACCCCAAGTAATAACCCAGCTGCCCCAATGGGTCTCCTTGAACACAAGCCAGGCCCAGGATGGGGAATAGGATTCGGTGGAGCACAGCGCCGATGATCCCTCCCCCAGGCCCGGTTGGCTAATCCGGCCCCCCTGGAATGTCCCCTCCCTGCCCTTCCCCCGCCCCTGCACTGCACAATGGGGAACTTATTTGCCCTGGTGGGCAGCGCTCCTAGATCGGACCGACTGGAGCGGCACAGGCTGCTCCGCTGCTCTGCCTTACTCACCAGGTGTCAAAAACGTGCCTTACGGCATGTTTGCAACACTCAAAGACCGGCAGAAAACGCTCCGCCGGTCCCGGCGCTAGACTGGATTGCGCCGTAATTGTGCTAAAATTACAGGAAATTCAAAGAAGGGTGGAGTAAAAAATCTGTTACATCATTATCATCATCATGATTACGGCCACCACCTTCAGTACTAATCATCTCTTCACTTGTCTTTCAGTGATTTTGACCAGCTTCCAGATGACGTGGCAGTTTCTGCTACTATTGCAGACACTGAGGAGAAGAGAGGCTTTTCCTCTTACTATGTAAGTAAGGACTTTTCTCATGCATGCTGTAGATTTGAGGCCCAGGGAAGCTGGGGCTGTAGGAAATGTTTGCTTTACGGGCAATCCACTTCTGCAGAGCATTTCACAAATGAGACATTTCACATAGGAAATGAGTTGTTATTTCTTATCATTAGATATATTTCACAATAAACACTGCAGTTTCACAATTTTACCATAAACATGGACATTTGCAATGAGTAACTGTTAAGCAATTGCAGCCTTATACGCTAGAGACTCTTGGGGACACAAGCAAAACACTAGACATAGACTAGCAGCTAGATCAATGAAACTTCAAACATGTCACTTTGACCCTCGTGTGTGTGTGTGTGTGTGTGTGTGTGTGTGTGTGTGTGTGTAAAAGCAGCTGTGGTGGGGCCTGATCTGGATTGGGGCCATGAGAGGGAGTTAACATTTTGCCCCTGTCTGCCATAGACCTGAATTGGGGGTTATAGTGTCTGCTGTTTTCCCCAAGAGGGAAGCAGCCACTGGTGCCAAGACCAGCTTCCTCCTTGGCCTGGGGCAAACAGTGGAACCCAATTCAGATCAGGTCTGTGGTGGCAGCAAATAGTTAAATCCCTCTCCTCCTATGCCAAGGTACAAATCCAGGTAACCTACAGCTACTCTGTGCCAAAAGAACCAAAACAAACCAGCCAAACAATGGATTTAAAGTTGCATCTAATTTGGCTCGCTCTTACAGGCTTTCTGTGTTCAGTGGAAAATCTACCTCTATTCCAGTGCTATGGAAAAAGTCACAAATAGGGGAAGATGGTTTACATGATGTTCATGTGTTTCTGTCTTCCCTTAACCACGATGCCTGAGACCCTTTCACTGGAGATGGTGGGGACTGAACTTGTGTCGTCGTCTTCTTCTTCTCTTCCAGGTGTTTGTGATTGAAGTGAAAACAAAAGGTGGGGGCAGGTATATGATCTTCCGCCGTTACCGTCAGTTCTATAACCTGCACAGCAAGCTAGAGGAACGATATGGTGCAGAAAACAAAAACAGCCGCTTCACCTGTACACTTCCAGTTCTGCCAGGTAAGCCATTAAGATTTTCTGAGCCTTCACCCAGCTCTTCTTCCTAGATACTCTAGTCATGAATAATTCTTATGAATGACACCAGAATGAGGATGACAGGAGAGCAGGACTGCAAACCCTGGAGTAGCACAAACCCTGGGCCCTTCTTCAGATTAGAGGATTATTTCTATAGCATCATCTACACCAGTGTTTCTCAAACTGTGGGTCAGGACCCACTTGGTGGGTCGCGACCTGATTTCTGGTGGGTCCCGGGTGATGGAAAGATCCAATAAGGTAATTGCCACAAGCCCTGAGGCTATTCAAAAATCAGATAGCTTCTAATTGCCCTTCAAAGAACTGAGCCCTTGCAGTTTGCAAGATAGCTGCTAATTACCCTGCAAGCAGCTGAGCTCTTTACTTGTAAATACATTTATTTATTTATTTCTAGATCACCTTTTTTTTAAGTCCCGTAAAGCTAGGTGGGTCCCGATACAGTGTCATTTTAAAAAGTGGGTCCCGCTCCCGGTGCTAAAACATTTGAGAACCACTGATCTACACACACTGATCTACACACAAGGCACTGTACAACGAAACTGTGAATCAAGCTTGCAGTAGCCTCTTAGCGATGGCAAAGGGAATGTGGTCTCGCTTCCAAATAGCGCCACTGGCAACACTCTCTTCCACCTCCACCTCTGCCCACCTAAGGCTCGCATTTCTTCAGAACAGCAGTTCCCTCGAAAAAGCCCCTGTCCTGCCCCCCCCCCCCGCAGTCAGAAATGGTGTGTATTTGCCCCCTGGTTCCTTTTCACGGCAACAGCTCTTCGGTTCTCTTGTTTTTGTGCTTTTCAGGAAAGGTTTATGTTGGCGCAAAGAGGGAGATTGCGGATAGCCGAATCCCAGTACTCAATATATACATGAAGGTAAAGGCTGGTTTTGGAGCAGGGTTTGCACTGGGCAAGTGGGTCATGTCCCACAAACCTACCATATGGAATAATTCTGGGCAGTTTCGTGCATGCCAGTACCGGCTAGGGACATTTTCACATGTGAGGTTTGTGCTTCAGTCAGTCTGTAATGTGAGTGCAAAATGTCTTTTGCATTTACTTTACAGTCTACTGGTAGTATATCTAATGGGTCCAGTAGATACAGGTGGGCCCCCATATCCACTGATTCGCTATCCACGGTTTCAGTTATCCATGGATTGTGGGGACCCCTCCCCCAGGCTTTTACTTTTTTCCCAGTAAGCTTCGTTTCTTCCTTTAAAGAAACAGGAGAAGCAGCCTCTGCCTGCTTATTACAGGCAAGTAGAACGAGACTACGTACTAGAGAGGCTCTGCAAGGTTAACAGAAACCTTGCAGAGCCTCTCTAGGACTTAGTCTCGTTTTACTTGCCTGCAATGGAGGCTGCTTCTCTGTTTGTTTTAAGGAAGAAACAAAGCTTGCTGAAAGAAAAATAAGAACTGGGGGGGGGGGGCAAGCATGCCTGCCTGCAGGGGAAGCGGGGGGGGGGCCCTCAGGAAACCATGGAGGGGGTGTTCGCTCTTATCCAGTTTCAAGTATCCACGGAGGGGCCTGGAACATATCCCCAGCGGATATGGGGGCCCACCTGTATTTGCATCTGATGAAGCAGACAGTATAGTAGTTCCCAAAGGCTTGTGCTGAAATGAATGTGTTGGTCTTAAATTAAAATGCCACAATACGCTGAGTCATTTTAGTAGGCATTTGATTTCACACGTGACTGCTGTCCTACTCTGACAAGATTCATGTGTGGCATAAACACACAAGGGAGGCTCAGAAGTAGTTTTAGGGCAAGTCTGTACCACAGAGTTGTATTTGGTTTATGCTGTTCTAACTGTCATGGCTTCCCTCAAAGAATCTTGGGAATTGTAGTTTGGTAAGAATGTTCAGAATTTTTTTTGTTAGGGATTGCTTCCTCCCCTTGCAGTATTACAATGACCAAGGTTCTCTGGGGGAGAAGGAGTGACTGTTGAACCAGTTTGATTGCAGTTTTGCCTGTACTCTAAACAAGCGTTAGCAACCTACGTCCCGTGGGCTGGATCCAGCTTACCAGCTGAAGTCATCCGGCCCACACGGAGCTTGGCTTGGGAGGCAAAGCCTCCTGCCCAAGTCACCACGCGCTGGACAGGGAATGGCAGAGCCGCTGCCTGGGCTTGTGGAGTCCTTGTGCCACGCTCTTGTCCAAAATGTCCTATTGAGAGACCTTGTTCCTTTCTTTTCTTGTCACCCAGAAACTGCTTTCCCTACCATCCTGGGTGCTGCTGGATGAAGATGTCCGACTGTTTTTCTATCAGTCGGTCTTTGACAGCGAGCAGATCCCTCAGGGACTGCGAAGACTTCGTCCACGTACTCGGCGAGTGTGAGTCTTTCTTCCTCTTGTCCTCTGTCAAATAATTGTCAACTTGTCCAATGATGGTCTACCTGTCTGTAATTTAATTCCATTGCTTCTTGACCTAACCTCAGCAGATCCGATGAGAAATCGCTTTCCCTCTTCTTCCTGACAGGAAAAGCATTTCTCCCCAAGAACCTGGCTTTGACAGAATGGCAGCCCCACGAGCTGAGGTGGGTACTTTATCCAGTGTGTTGCATGCTTTACAAAAGACTGTAAGACTACAAAGATATTTCTCAGAACATAGAGCTATATATTTGAAGGCCAGACAAGACCGTTATGATAGCGTTGTCTGAATTAGTCAGTCGTTCTGTGCAAAGAAGCCGTTCCAGTCTTCCCTTGTGAGCGCTTATTGTTTCAAATGGGGGAGGTAAGAAAGTCTGAACAAGGAATCTGCTGCTCTTGGTTAGGGGCAAACAGTGCTGGAGAAATGTATGATTAGCCGCGATGGTTTGCAGTTCCATGGGGCTTAGACTGGAAAGACCTGCGTTCAAATTCCTCAGCCCTGTGAGGTTAATATGGGACAACTCCTTGTATTTTGCTCTGAGCTTGTTGGAGGAAGGGTGGTGTACATATTTGATAGATAGATAAATGAAGTGAAGGCTGAATTCCTTTTCACAGACATATTGATAAATGTTGAAGCCCAAGCTGCCACGCTGTAACTATCCAGATTGGCAGCCCAATCCTGTGTAACTCTTGCACCAGTGTAACAGTAGATCCCCCAGTGTAAGAGCACCTATGCCAGTGTAACTTGCCGTACGTCGATGGACGCAGGACGGACACCGGCGTAACCCCCCTTGGACACCTCACATGCGCAGTTCGGATGCGGAATGGACACCGGCACAACTCCACCAGTGCAGGGGGCATTCAGACACCCCCGGAATGCCCCCTGCGCCAGCGAAGTTGCACCAGTGACTGTTCTGCATCTAAACTCCGCATGCGAGGTGTCCAAGGTGTGCGAGGCTCTTACACTGGGGGATCTACTGTTACACCGGTGCAAGAGTTACACAGGATTGCACCCTGAAACTACAACTGAATAGTAAAACCTGCTCATTGTGTTGCAGCAGTTTGTGAACTATTGTATTGTAATGGATTTTATGCTAGAATCTCATTTTTAAACAGAATAGCGGGTTCAACTAGAAAATGGATTTTTTTTTCTTCCAGAAGCATGTTATCTTCTTCAGAAGATATCCAAAAGCATGTTATCAGAAGCATGTTATCTGGAAGAAGCACCTTCTTCCAGAAGCATGTTATCCAGCCGCCATCATTACCAGGGGGCTGCATGTAGTTTTGTAGTGGGAGAGGGGTGCAGTACCCGTGAGCAGACAGGGGTCTTTTCAATGGGGTAGCAGGTGGCCACTACAGACAAGAAATAAATTGGCTGGATTTTTTTCCCTGGTAAATGGGAGCTACAGATATGGTGATGATGATGATGTTTGCACAGTCAGACAGGTGTTATTGACTGGTTTGTTTTATCCAGACATCGAGTGACTTTTATCATGTTTTTGATGTTATAAGTATCGTTGCAAAATGTAAACTGTTCCTAGTAAAGCTGCTTTTTGTAGTTGATTTATGGTAATTTCTATGACCCTTATGATGATGTTGAGGTGCTCTTCAAGGTGTTTTGGAATTGCACCGAGGGCGCCAATCACCAGTGGGATTACTTTGGTCTTCTTCTGCCACAACCTTTCAATTTCTATTTGTAAATCCTTGTATTTTGTTGTTGCTACTGCTACTAATATTTATATACCATTTTCCAACAAAAATGTTCAAAAAGCGGTTTATAGAGCAAATCATATAAATAATTGGCTCCCTGTCCCAAAAGGGCTCACAGGTATGTAAACTTTATCTCCTTGCTACCTTGGACTGGATGCAATTCTTCAGCTCCGTTGTTTCCAGTGTTGGTTTGTTTCTGACAGGCACTGTTTGATTTTACGGGGTCCACTAAACTGGAGCTGAACTTCAGGAAAGGAGACGTGATCTATTTACTTAGCAAGGTCAACAAAGACTGGTTCGAGGTAAGCAGCAGCAAGGCATCGTGGTATCACTAATCTGAGTTGTCATCCTTGCTCAGCTGGGGTGTCCGTGTTTAATCAGGCGGCTTCGCTTAATCGCCATTAGGAAAATGATGGATAAAAGCACTAACGGCTCCGTCCCAGGCATGTCTGCTCAGAAGTAAGTCCCATTGTATTCAGTGGGGCATACTCTCGAGAAAGCAGCCTGTATTGCTTTCTTGCCCTATAGCAGAGGTTCCCAAACTGGGAGGCGTGGCTCCCAGGGGAGCCACGGAAACCAGCCAGGGGAGCCACGGAGTGCCACAGAATCCTCTCGGAAAACAGTGCAATGCCAATTGGCAGGCATCAACATAATGTAATGGGGAGCCGCGGCCAATGATCACCAATGGTCAAGGGAGCCGCAGGTCAAAAAAGTTTGGGAAACACTGCCCTATAGGCTAGCAGCATTCTGGAATTTTGTCTTTGTTCCAATACAACACTGAAATCCAAGTTGGCTGATATATCTATGGTAGACATAAATTATACAACCTGGTAGTGCTTTGAATAGACAGACCAAAATGGCAAAAAACGTTTGGCAGCCCAACTGTTGCTCATTGTTACCCCTTTAGAAGAACGTGCAGTTCTTAGTCTGTTACCACCTCTGTTCTATGAGGAATGTGCTTCCCAAAATAAGCCTTGGTGCTTTTCTGTACCGAATGTTGACCATCTTGCATATCAGTGTAGTGCAATGCTTGAACTAGGGTTAAAATCCAGCCATGAAACTCACTAGTGACCTTTGCCAGCAAATCCTTTCTCTTCTCCCCCCCCCCCGACTGTTTTTTTACCTCTGTAGATGCATGAGTGTTTGGAACTTCAATAGTGTGTGTGCTCGGGGGGGGGGGGGGTGTTCAGGAGACAACAGAGTGTTAATCCAAGGGAAAATAAAATGAAATGGGACTACTCAGAAGTTCTGAGTAGACATGCACAGGATTGTGCTGTAATTCTCTTTCATAGGGGGATCTCCCTTTCAGTGCCCAAATCGGCTTTTGGTACTCTGATCGTATGCAACCAAAAAGGCAGGCCACGTTTTCTCTTGTGTACTCCTTTTGCCTTTCCCAGGGAACAGTCAGAGATGCCACTGGCATTTTCCCATCGGCTTTTGTGGATGTCATTAAAGAGCTCCCACAAGGAGAGGACACCGTCAATTGGGTACGCTGCTATTACCACGAGGACAACGTCAGCACCGTCAGGTAATGCCGCGAGGCCCTTTCATGATCTGCTTTCTTTCTTTACCTGGCGGACAAAGTTTTGAAGCCCAGTGAGCTCCCAGCAGAACCCTTTCTTCCTAATCCTAAGCTAGATGGGCAGGAAGTCTGGCTCAGTTGGTTAGAGCGTTCGTCTCACAAATGCCTGAACATCTGCAGGAGAGAGAGAGAGAGAGAGAGAGAGAGAGAGAGAGAGAGAGAGAGAGAGAGAGAGAGAGAGAGAGAGCTGGACTGTGAAAGCAACATCTCGAATGAAGGGTTCTATGAAAGATTAGAACGTTATTATATTGTAAAAACCCTTTGGGGTTTAGAACAGCCTGCCCATGTACACTACCTTGAATAAAGTCCGGAGGAGAAATCCAATGACCAGAAAGGCAGTATATAAATACTGTATATATATTATAGATGGGCCCAAAGTGTGTTGTGGGCAGCCTCTCACATTGCAGTAATGTAGTGCAGTGGTTGTGCTATAAACCAGAAGGACCCTTGAGGGGGTAGCCTTAGGCCAATTGCTGCTGTATAGCCCCCACAGCTACAATATGAGGATTAATAGTACTAACCTACCATGCGGGTGGCGCAGTGGGTTAAACCGCTGAACCATGAGCTGTCGATCGAAAGGTCGGCAGTTAGAATCCGTGACGGGGTGAGCTCTCGTTGCTTGGCCAGCTCCTGCCAACCTAGCAGTTCCAAAGCATGTCAATGCGAGTAGATAAATAGGTACCGCTTGCGGGAAGGTAAACAGCACTCCGTGTTCCAGCCGCATGCTACGCGCTGCGGCAAGGAGAGTCATGCCGGCCACATGACCACGGAGGCGTCTTCGGACAACGCTGGCTCTTCGGCTTTGAAATGGGGATGAGCACCACACCCTAGAGTCGGACATGACTGGACTTAATTGTCAGGGGTCACCTTTACCTTTACCATGCAAGGTGGTGGTTAGGATTACTGAGAAAATGTATGTGATATTCTTTGAATACCCTGAACTGCTCGTGTCTGCTGCTACTTTTATTTTAGCAAAGTGAGTGGCTTTATGATGGATGGAGGGCTTGTGTATTTCAAGGATCCCTGGAGGCCTGTACACACAAACGCTTTGTACCCCCCTGTGGGTTCCCACAGTGAGGGGCAAACTATACATGCTAATGCAGGTGGCAAGTGACCCAGTGCCCTCCCTTTTTAAAGTATAAGTAGAGGCAGTCCAAAACGGTGCTTTCAAAAAGCAGATTTTGGTGTTTTCCAAAATAAAACTGCTGAAAGCAATGTGTTTTTGTTCCATTTTTATAAATAACTGCTTTAACAATCGCTTTAAAAGTATACTAGGTAGGTGATAGAAGTGGTATAGCATCAGCAGACGCAGCCACAGTCATTACCAATATGTAAAGGTGTTAGAAAACGGTTTTATTTTTCGCAGATTTCGGGGGGGAGGGGCGTTTGCACAAAGTGGTGTTGTGTTTTTATTTTGTTATTACCGAAAAAGACTGCCCAGAGGGCAGGGCGGGAGGCTTTGGAGGGGAGATTTAAATCCCCTTTGAATCCCCCTTTGGAGGGGATTTGAATCCCCTTGTCCGTTCTGGGGCCTCCCGTTCTCACTGCACCGCTGGTGACACCGGTGGTGTAAGTTGGACAGGATTGCGCTGTAAGGCAGTTTCATGTGGGAAGGTAGGGGTGTTTAATTAACCATTTTCCCACCTGCAGTTTCTCTGTTCTACATCACCGTTTCCCCGTTCAGTGGCTGTTCTTCTGCAGTGTTTCAACAAGTTCTAAAATGCTGCTTGGGAGGCTGGGAATTGGAAAGCAGGCAAAGGGTTAAGCACCCTTCTCTTTCTCCACTTTAAATTTCCTCTTCCTAAAGCAGTCTGTTTGGTTTTGCACTGTTGTGTGCATTAATGTGATAGGTTTAGCTAGCCCAGAGGGCCGGACCACCCAGAGCAAAGGGACCCCCTCACCACAATATCGCCTCCATTATAGACTTCTGTTTTACAGCAAGCATATGAGAGAAAGGGGTACATTTGGGGACACTTAGACCCGTGCTTCTGGGGATTGCGGAGAAGCCCAACCATTTCAACATGTATGTGCTATTCACAATGGACAGGTCCATGTGAATATTTTGTTTCAAATCTCAGATACTGAGTTAAGATTTTGTGATTGCAAAAAGTGAAACATGAATTCTTTACAAAGAAATAGGACCAGCAGCTTTTACAAAAAGAGGAAGGAGATGGGCAGCCCGATCCTATCCCACACCAGCCCATAGTGTGAATTGCCTCTTAGTATCCAGATTTCCTCCATCATATTTCTGTGAACTGAATTTATTCCTCTCTCTTTTAGGGACATATCGGTGGAAGAGGATCTGAATAGCACCCCATTGTTCCAAGACCTAATGGAATTAATAAGGTAAAACGTCTAAGCCAATTAGCCCTCTGTTAGAGTATACTGGAGGCATTCACTTTTATAGACATGTTACAGATCCTGAATGAATAGGGACTCTCCTCTCTTTTCAGTCTCCTCATTCTGAAATGCTGATTACCCCTGCAATTGTATCAGGAAAGTACACAGTTAAAATATCTGGGTTTAAGGACCATGGGCGGGCGTTAAAAGAATCCATATTCCAACATTTCGTCCAGTATACTCTGGTCTTCCTCGGGGAATGTGTGAGAAATCTCACATCGAGCTCACATAGATTCCCTGAGGAAGTCCAGAGTATACTGGACGAAACATTGGAATATGGATTCTTTTAATGCACGATCATGGTCCTTAAACCTGGATATTTTAACTGTGTATGTTTCGTCTGGCCATGAAAATTTTGAGAACCTATGTATCAGAAAAGGTTTTATTCTGCTTGGAACCCAGGGAGCCCATGATTGAAAGAGTTTCTGCATTTTTTTTTCCAACCCAAAAGTGGTATGTTGTGTTACCTGAAGAAGTAGGCTATGCTGTTCTCCACTAAAAAGTTTCATAGGAGAACTGTTAGTTTGCCATTATTTCCTCACAATCTCCTTCACAGGGGATACACACACTGCTATTAGCTTCTATCCTTCTTACCTTATACCACGCCCTGTCCTGATTTGCACTCTGCTTCTAGTTTTGAGTGCCAAATTTAGCACTTCATTAAACAGATAAATTGGTAAGTATGTCCATTAATGCTAACTTTAGTGCAGCATCTTCCTTCTGGTCATTGCCCTGTCCTTTCCTTGCTTCTCTTTATCAGGACATTCAGATTGTGTGCATATGTATTTATGCACCAAGTTTCCCAAGGAGGACCATTTCTTCACAACTTTTAATCTTGTGATGTTATCTCTCTCTCTCTCTCTCTCTCTCTCTCTCTCTCTCTCTCTCTCTCTCTCTCTGTTTGTGTGTGTGTGTGTGTGTGTGTGTGTGTGTGTGTGTGTGTACATGACCCACATGTTTTGCCAGCCCTTACAGAGAAAAAAACTGTTCCCCCCCTTTTGTTCTTAGAATATGCACACTCCATCGCTCCAACAATGTTAGCATGTGTACAGCGGTCATTTGGCAGATTCACAATGGATAGAGTGTTTGGCTTGTACTGGGGAGTCCTGGGTTCAAATCAACCATGAAGTGGTAAATTTGGGCTAGCCATCATCTCTTCAATGTGTGTGTGTGTGTGTGTGTGTGTGTGTGTGTGTGTGAGAGAGAGAGAGAGAGAGAGAGAGAGAGAGAGAGAGAGAGAGCTGGACTGTGAAAGCAACATCTCGAATGAAGGGCTCTATGAAAGATTAGAACGTTATTATATTGTATCAGTGCTACTCCCAGTATCCTCAAAACAATCTGTGTGGTAGGTTAGTCTGAGAGCCCAAGGTCACACAATGTCCTTCATGGCTAAGCGGGGATTGAAGCCCTATCTCCCCAGTCCTAGGGCTCAATCCTACTGAGCCTCAGCAGTGGCCCAGCATGCGCTAGACTGGAGCAGGCTGTTGCAAACGTACAGGAAAGCATGTTGCAAAAGTGCAGCAGAGGCCTGGGCCAGTGCAGAGGCCTGCGGTGGCCCAGGCGCACCACGAGATGTGCTCCAACCCGGGTAAGCCAGCGCAAGAGGCGGAACGGGGTAGGGGGAGGGCAGGGAGGTGGTGTAATGGGGCGGGGGTGGGAGGTGAGTGGGTGGATCAGGCCCAGGAGGGGGCGGGATCTGAATCATGTTCAGTGGCACATGCTGAATCCTATCCTTACACGAGTCTCCCAGATTTGCGCCAGCAAAATACAGTAGCTGGCGCAGATCCAAGGAGACCCTTTGCAGGGGCTGGGGCTTTACCCAGGGTAAGGGAACAAAAGTTCCCTTTCCCTGAGGTGACCTCCCAGCTCCCACTTTCTGCTCAGGGTCCAGCATTGCCTGAACCAGCCTTGCTGGGTTGCTGGGCAGAATGTTAGGTAGGATTGGGCTGCGAGTGTCTAGCCCCTGCACCATACTGGGTGTCCGCACATTATTAGGGGCTTGTATAGTTCTCCCTAATGCCATGTCCTGTCCTGATTCGCACTCTGCTTCCAGTGATAGCATAGCTCTTTATTATGTATGCCACCCTGAAATCCTTGGAGGAAAGGAGCAGAATTAAAATGTAATAAATAAATTAAAATATGCCCCCCCCCCAACACACACCAAAACCCACACCACAGCTCAGTAATCAAGACAGGCTGCATATGCTGCACACAAGCTGCAACACACAATTTCAGAAGCAGAGTATTGCCCGCAGACAGCAAGGACTGGAACACTGTCAGTGAACAAAACAGCAACAAAAACCTTTGACTGATTGTAACAGAGATGTGCTGATGCAGGACACAGTCCTAGAGCCAAATCAAACATGCGGTTTTTCTGTCATCTGGATTCACATGGGGGCTTGTGCATATGACAGCACACCTGTCTGGCCGGCTCGTTGGTGGGAAAGAGAATCAGCTTGTGCAAGCGAACCTTGGGTGTCTTACTCTGCACCTCCCGACTTGCCACAGTGTGAACTCGTTGGCAGAAGACCTCAGCCTGCTCTATCGTCAGCCCATTTCTGTCCTGTCATATCTTTATCTACTGCCCCTGTTTCCCCACCCTCCCACTACCATTCCAGAATCCAGAAAACTATTCCAAATCCTGCCATCCCAAATAGTCTCCATCAGCACTGAATAGGATTTCCTAGCCTGCCAGGAGCCTTCTGGACCACAACCAGATGTTGCATGAAACTGGAAGGGAGACCACGCTCTTTGGGGGGGGCTTCACTGCTACATTAGTCTGTCCCCCAAGTCCCTAGGGTGACTGTAGGCTATAGTAGGGTGACAAGTAGCTGGTCACCACATGACAGAAAGCTCACAAAGAAATCGAGACAGAAATAAACACCTCTGCCACAGAAACAGAAACCTCATCAAGATGAGGACTGCAAAGCTCAAGGGAAAGGACGGCCACTGGATACACTTCCAATCTCTCAAAAAGCGCTTTTTCTTCTTGAACGCTCTTCTTGAGATGATTGTGTCTCTCCTTTTCCAGGCGAGGGATTGGGCGCGATGATATTGCCCTGAATTACCGTGATGCTGAGGGCGATCTGATCCGTCTGCTCACCAACGAGGATGTGGCCCTAATGGTGGCACAGGTGAACAGCTCGCCCTTTGAGAAACACATCTTCCCGTGGAAGCTGCACGTTACCCAGCAAGATGACTACAGCGTCTACAACACCACAGTGGACTGTGCCATCTCCACCCAGACAGTGCCAAGGCCCTGAGCGCCATTGCCCATGCTGCTCATCGTGCAAGAAGCAGAAACCGGCGGGCAGAACTGATCTGCTGTAAAAGAACATCTCCGATAGTCTCCTCCATACTTCTCTACACATTTTCATTGATTAAAAAAGATAGGAATGAAGAACATTTGGAAGAGCTGATATTATTATTATTAAGAATATTTATATACCGCTCAACAAAAAAGATCACAAAGTGGTTTACAGAGAAAGTCAAATAAATACAAGGTTCCCGGTCCCAAAAAGGCTCACAATCTAAAAAGATGCAGAAGAAACACCATTAAACAGCCCCTGGAAAAGACACTGTGCTGGGGTGAATAGGGACAGTTACTCTCCCGCTGCTAAACACCATTTGAAAAAGTGCCTCTTTACCCAGTTATCAGGTTGGCTAGGATTCCTGAACGTACAGGCACCATTATCGGACCAGACTGTACAAGTCCCCCTAGCTCAACAACCTCATTGGATTCTAAGAGCACAATTCTATGCTCAGCGACTGCTGGCATCCCTGCTGCGTCAGCGGCCCATCTGAGCAACATCAGTCATATCCTAACTAAGCCCATTCAGCACTAAGGGGGAGGGAAAACAGAGCCTAAGCAACTCCAAGGAGGTGCAGCCCTCCCTGTAACCCCACCGACATTCATGGAAACACCAACACTGCCCACCAGTCCTGGGGCGGTGGCCTGACAATGGCCCCACATCAGTCAGATGTGCAAGGAGCCACTCACCGCAGGTCACCCCCAACCCCACAACTGACAGCCAGGGAAGTGCAGCCAGGGTGGCAGCCACTGTGCTTGTGTCCATTGATGTTTGCATTTCTTTTGTATTACAAACATGCTACCCAGCAGGGCCCATGAGAGGAGGGGTAAAGGGAGTAAATTGTACCCAGGCCCAGGGTCAAAAGGGGTCCAGGAGCCAAAGGAGGGCCCCCAGAAATATCCTGGGATCTCAGTTGGCCTCAGCTGAAGAGTGAAAGATGGTGGCCAGGCCAGGGTCCACCGGACGGTAGACATGGGTGTTGCATCGGGAAGCTTGGTAGACCTGGGCTCCGAAGACTTTTCCGGCTATTGCTGCCCTCCTCCCATCCTGTTTTGCCCCCCCCCTTTGAGAATGGGCCCAAAAGAAACTTTGTACCCCCTGATAAAATGCCTGCCAGAGGCCCTGCTACCCAGCAACATGTATCATATTTTGTATGATTCTTGGAATGGTCTTGTGGCCTGTAAGCTCTTGGCCTGTGGCCTCAGTCTTGTGGCCTGTAAGCTGTAACACATGCCATGCAGCACAGCTCAAGTTAGCTCCATCTGAACATCAACTGTTATCAGCATTGCATTCTGGACTATTTTCCTGAAGTCTTTATATACATCAGTGGGCCAACTTAATATGAGTTCTCAAAACTCCATCTTCACTTCTGCTTTCCACAAGATGCCAGCTCATGCAGGTCGTATACTCTGGGGGAAAGGGAAAGCTGTAGCTGCAAATTCCTATCTCATTGTATTGTGAAAATGTCCATCTCCTATTGGTATCTGTTTGCATTTGTATTTTTGACTGTACTCATTGTAACCCACATCAGTGCTTGTTTAAGTCCTATTCACACACCAAGTCACACATTGACACACTAAAGAAAGAACCCCTGGAACTTAATAAAGGCCCAATCCTATCCAACTTTCTAGCGCCAATGCAGCCCCAAGGTAAGGGAACAAATGTTCCCTTACCTTGAGGAGACCTCTGTGACTGCCCCCCACCCCCCAATTGCAGAATGCAGCACACACCCTGTTGGCATGGTTGCATCAGCCCTGGAAAGTTGGATAAGGTGGGGCCCTAAGCCTAGGAAGAGGTTTAACACATCACACACAGCCAGAGCGGCATGTAAGCAGCACCTCCTCCACTGAGCCCGCCCTCCTCTCCTGCCAGCTGGTGGAGAGCTTACTTGCCTCTGGCATGTGCAGCTCCATCCCCGGTGGAGGCCTGCCGGCACTGGTCTCCACACTGGCGAGACAGGCCTCCAAGCTGTCGCAACGTGATTTACGGCATGTTTGCGGCAGAGCGGAGCCCCGACCCACCAGCAAAGGCCGGTATAAGATTAGATTGGGCTCTGAGTCTCATAAGGGTCCCTGGTCCAACTACACCAAGGACAGATCCCAAAAAATCCTAACAGAAACAGTTGGAGGGTACACCGTTGAAATACAGCTAGGGTCAATGGGTGGGTAGAAGTGAGACTTTCTTTGCAGATTTTTTTTACAACCCAACCCACAATAAATATGTTCAGAAGTAACTCATTAATTTCAAGGGCATTTCAGACTGTTCTCCATGGGAAAAGATTGCAATCTCATCATGTTCCGACTGCTACATGATAAGATGGTGAGAGTCAGCATGCAAGGAAAAAGGAAGTTGCAGCCCACAGAGAGAGAAATGAAATTTGTCACTCCATAACAGTGATTCCTTGGCATGGTTGTAAGAAGTCCCCTTTCCTCAAAGGGAGTGACAAGAAATGGGTAGATGATGCAGCTACTACCGGTATCTTCTGAAGGATTTCCATCTATGGCTCGTAAACTCTGGAATTCTTTATTTACTGTCACAGTCTGGACTGCCCCCTCTCTGCACAGCTTGGATGTATTTATTTATTGACCACTTCTTTAAGATATGAATGTGCTTTACAAAAATTGATGAGAATAACGGTCATAAAACATAATCAAAGCAATCTATAAAAAAGAAAAAGACACAAAAATGACAATTGTCAATTACAGAGTCAAGAAAGCCTTGCCAAATAAAAATGTTCTTAACTTCTTCCTAAAAACGACAGGTGCAGGAACTATACAGGTCTCTCTGGAAAGGGAGTTCCACATCTATGGGAACACCACTAACCAGATCTCTGCCAATGGCAGGCCAAAGTGCATCACCCCGCCAGTGCAGATCTCAGGGGACAGGCAGGCTGATATGGAGAATGTGATTTCTCGGGTAATTTGGTCTCAAATCATTTAGATCTACTTAGGATAGAACTACTGAAAGGATTTATGGGCTTCAGACACAAGTTGGGATGTCTCTTCATTCCCACCCAAATGTTGAAACTGTCCGGCACCAGATGAACAGGCAGACTCCCAAAGTTTATGTTATGCACATGCTTGAGGGAAGATTTGCTATAGGGAAAAAATAAAACAGCTTCAGTAGCAAAATCTGCAAAAAGAATCCTTCCTACTGTCACCACAAAAACGTCTCATTATGTAGCATTTGATGCAAATCTGAAAAATCACTTTCTGAAATGATCCAGCACACACATCTTATATTTAATCAGACATAACAACCAGCCAGGCATCACACTTTTTCTGGGATAGATCTTTAAACTTGATGCTGGATTGGATCTTACAGATTTGACCCTTAATAACCAATGCCAATGTTGCATCGCCACATGTATAAACCCAGAAAGCGATTCCATGAGTGACAAATGTCAAACTGGGATTAACTCAAAGCGGGGATAGGTTGAGTGACACAACCATTGGTCTCATTCTTTCCTTCCTTTTGTATGCATAAGTTTTGATGTCTTTAAACATGTAGTTTCTGTACTTGTATCTTTTGTCTGTTCTATGTAGGCCCCCTAGAGGACAATTTTATCATAAAAAGTGGGACATAAATTATTATATGAATGAATGAATGAATGAATGAATGGTTAAGTACTGAATCTGTTGCCCTGAAGTTTGTACATATGGAAGGCTGTAACATCTATTAGTGCAATGCAATGAGTGTGCATCTCCTGTTGGTGCTATACTGAAAAGAGCAATAACTGTTCAAGTGTGAAGAGTGGGAAAGGTACAGAGTCCTTTTCAGCACGATCACTGTCCCATTCCCCCACATAGAAAGAAATAGAATGGGAGATTGTAGTTTGGTGCAGGAGAGGACAAGCCCACATCCTTTCATTTAAATGACAAATAAAAGCAGGAAAAATGTGTTTGATTGCATGGGAGATTATCTTTATACTTGCATTTTTCAAAAGTTTCTGCATATCATCTGCTGCCTCTTTAAGAGCTTAGCCTGGAAGGCCTCAGAATGAAAAAGGCCATATAAGTGAATTGTATGTTCCAGTGTTGCAGCTGTGAGAGTGGTTGGGCCAGTATGATCTTATGGGCTTGAACAATCCTAGGCCCAGACAGAGTAGAAACTAGAGACAATCCTCAGATAGATTGTATATGTGTTTTTGTTTTCCTATGCCATTTTTTTAATGCACTGGGCTTTCCAGTGAGTTGTAAAGTTGTGGCTTGAGGGAGGACCACAAAGGAGAAGCTCAGGCCATGACGTCTGTCACCAGAAGCCATAAAGGTCCTGCTTTTTAAATCTTCTGTAACATGTTTGTTTTTAATACTGCAAACTGCCTTGGGTACCCTTACGAAGGCAAAAAGGCAGTTGATAAATGCAGCAATTCTGGGAAAAATTGAAGGCAAAAGGAGAAGGGGAAGGCAAAGGATGAGATGGTTAGACAGCATCACCGATGCAACGAACATGAAAATGAGCGAACTCAGGAAGATAGTGGAGTGGAGGACAGGAAGGCCTGGCGGGATATGGTTCATGGGATCACGAAGGGTCGGACACGACTTAACGACTGAACAACAACAACAACAACAACAAAATGCAGCAAATAAACGAATAGGTGCATTATTAAAAGCGGTGCGGTGTGTGCTCCTCGTCTTACAAACTGAATGCTAAAAGGTGGCGCTTGGCCTTGACGTACATTTTCTGCAAAAAAGAAATCAATTCTGCCTTTTAACCCAACATGAACATGGAGCAAGCATGAGGTGGTGGTGGTTATAATCAGTAATATCAGTAGTATCGCAGGCACCATGTCAGAAGTACTGGTGCCTGTCTGACAGCAACTACAGGCAGCCACCTCGTTCATAACAGAAATGCTAGGAAAAACTTTCAGGGAGGCAGGGGGAGGAGCTACATAACAGCTCGTAACAGCTCATGTCATAACAGGACATGATTGAGACGTGTAAAATTATGCATGGGATGGAGAGAGTGGAGAGAGGGAAATTCTTCTCCCTCTCGCACAACTCCAGAACCAGGGGATATGCACTAAAATTGAGTGGAGGGAGAGTTAGAACAGATAAAAGAAAATATTTTTTTTACCCAGCGTGTAATTCATCTGTGGAACTCCTTGCCACAGGATGTGGTGATGGCACCTGGCCTAGATGCCTTTAAAAGGGGTTTGGACAGATTCATGGAGGAAAAGACCATCACAGGTTACAAGCCATAAGCAACCTCCTGGTTTTAGAAGTAGGTTTTCTCTGTGCCAGGTGTAGGGGAGTGGCAGCAGGAAACAGGTTATCTTGTTGGCTGTGTGCTACCTGAGGCATCTGGTGGGGCCACTGTGTGATACAGGAAGCTGGACTAGATGGGCCTTTGGCCTGATCCAGCAGGGCTCTTCTTATGTTCTTATGTTCTTATGAGGGAGGGACGTGCGTGTCTTTCTTCTCCAAAGTGCATTCCACAGCATTCCCCAGGTGCAACTGGAGCACTGGGTTCTTGTTAAAAGACATGCACCCTGGAAAGAAGATACAGTATTTGTAAACATCCCCTTTATGCACTGTAATGACCGTTTTCCTACCTATAAATGTGCTACGCACTTGCTGAATTAAGGACCGTGTGTGCTTTTCCCTGGAAGATTTTATTTATTTATTCCACAGCGCCATCAAGTGTGCTAGGTACTTTGAAAGGGAGCTCAGGTAGAAGAAAAGGTCTCTTATCCCACAGTTTGTTATATTATGGAAGAGGAGAACTTTTGCTGCTTGAATAGCCTTTGGCCAGCACCAACACCAGCACGAGCATGCTGAAAGCGTCCCTCTCCTACTTGAAAAAGCACTGGCACTTTTAATCTATGCAAATTTAATCCCACAACCAATTAGCATTTTCTTCTGGCACAGACATGGACAAGGCTTTGTGCTTTCCACCAACTCAGAACAGAGGGAGCCAATGTCTTCTTTTCAAGCTAAATAAAGAATCGCACAAAACTCACTCAGAAAATTAAAAGGGGAAGAAGCTGGGGGAGGCAAAGCAACAACCTGGAGTCATCAAGATTCGAATCCACTGCTGCATGTTTGAAATACACTGGAAAGGCAGAGTTGAAAATCTGCGAGAGCTCTGCACTAAACACAAATTATAAAGGTGCTTTCTCCTGAGTCAGTCCATCTGTTCACCCAGCCTAGTGTGGTCTACGCTGGTGCCTATAACTGAGTAGTAGGGCAGGGGTCCCTCGCATCAAATACTGAAAATATCTTTATGGCAGTTTTATTGCCATCTACATCACATGTTTTTTCCCCCCATCCATGACTGGAAATGATGCCCAGGCCATAGGGCATCTTTTCTACCTCTCCCACCTCACCCCCAGGGGTAACTCACCCACTCTTGTTGCTGACCTTAACACAGGAATCTGCAGCTCCTTCACTATGTCAGATCCAGGGAGTGGGAGGAGGAGAAGTGGAAGCCAATGAGCAGATGGAGGGGGACACCCTTCTGCCAACCTGCTGCCAGAGGCAACTATCTCAGTCGGCCTCATGGATGGGCCGGCCCTGGATAGCCATCATCATCACGTCCTCTTGGTGCCAGCCTAAGCAATCATACTGTGTTCCTAGCAATGTGAGCAGTTCAGCCATGGAACAAGCTGTCTGTGAAGGTTCCTTGCCAGGTTTCAAGAAGAGGCTGGGCAGCATTAGGGGGGGGGGAGGGAAGGGCAGCCCTGTAGCTCAGTGGCAGCAGAGCACATGCAGAACGTCCTGAATTCAGTCCCTGGCATCTGCAGGCAGGGCTGGGAAAGGCTGCTGCGGTCTGAAACCCTGGAGAGCTGCTGCCAGTCAGTGCAGATAGACAAGGCTGAGCTAGAGGTGCCACTGGCCTGTCTCAGTATAAGGCGGCCTCATCTGTGCCCCGGATGCTTGAAGAACAGCAAAAATGGCCTGAGGCAGGCAGGGAGTCCCTTCTAGCTGTGTGATTCTGAGCCTGATGTGCCATGAAGTGTCAGCACTTCAAGAACTAATGACCCAATCCTATTGAGGGCCTACGGCAGCGGATCGCATGATCTGCTGCCATAAACCCTGTTCTGGCGGCATGAAAGGCATGTTGCCGTCATGCGCTTTGGAGCTCCGGAAGCTCTCCAGGGTCTTGGGAACGAATCCTTCCCTTCTCTTCCTAGAGACCCCAGGGGGATTGAACCTGGGACTTCTGGCATCCAGGTCATGGGCTGCTCCTCCTCTGCACGCCTTACCTATTGCAGGCCTGTCAGGAGTGGGTTACCGCCTTTCCCATGCCATGCCACATTTATAACAATAATGCGATCTATTATGATATGCCTTTCAACCTCAGTGCTACCTGATATATTTTCGCAATACCTGTCTTTAGGATGGATGGAAATAGAATGTGATGGACAGTTATTCTTTCTTGCAGCGGTACCCAAGCACACATGACACAGATCTTGGAGGAAATTAATGGCTGTGCTTATTGATTGTGAGTATAAGCCCTGTCATGCTTGCAGCTGATCCTGCCCAGATGGCCAGCCTCAGATGTGCGGGTTCCTATCTTGGAGGAAGCAGTTAAAGCCTGAGTGGGCGAAGCCATCCTGGCTCAGAATCTAAGATCTCCTTGTGGTTCTCCCAGCTTCTTCGCAGCCAACGCCTGATAAAGGGAGTCAAGGAATCCGAATTGCCCTGCCAGCCCTGCACCAGAAGATAACTAATGCTAGCATTAAAATCCAAGTCTGGGGGTCAGCCAGCCTGCGCCCCAGTGCCGGAGGGCCACTTGGAACCAGGTCTGGCTGTCCCTCGTAACTCTTGCTTACCTAAGGACAGAACCTTTAGTTCCCTATCCCTCACCCCTGCCTGCACTATTCTGCCAGGCATGGCCAACCTGGCACCGCCCCCAGACAGTGGTGCCAGGCACCTTGTTGTATACTTGCAGGTATACCTGCCTTCTTGAGCTTGGCCAATCTTGGCTGAGCTAGCCCCCAACGTGTGCAAGGGGGGAGGGAGTACCACAAGTTGGCCCCACCCCCACATGCATGTGGATGGAGCTGCATTCTATTCTATTCTATTCTATTCTATTCTGTGAGTATTGGGACGGTGTGCCGGGGTATGTTATGCCAGTGGGGCCCTGGGTTGGGGCCAGCTGGCTTTGACACTAATCACTTCACAAAGTGGTATTTTTCTTACTTGGACCTTTCGTAGCTAGACCTTTCCCAGTTCTATAAAACTTGGTTCTCCTTAGCCCTCACCAGCTGTACTCTTCAGGATAAAAAATCCTGACTAGTGAAGCTTTGTTTAAAACCTTTTTTCAAAAACTCCTTTGAGTTTAGACTAGAGATTTGCATAGCATAGTCTCCATAAACTGCTTTCTAAACAGCCAGCCCGTGTCACTTCAACCCACACTATGCTCCGTATCATCTGGACAATTCAGGAAGTGGGATGTGGTGTGGTCTGGGACTTTTTCAGTTGGACTTGCAAGCCTGTTGATACTTAGGGGGCCTGATCTGCCTCTGACATAGCAAAGGAGCTGCAGCTTCCTGGGTTGAGGTAAGCCACAAGAGTAAGTGAGGTAACCCTGGAAAGCGGGGGGGGGGGGTGAGGTGGAAGAGGTGGAAATGATGTCCTACAGCAGTCACATGGGGGTGGCCCCTGTGATGTAGGGGGCAATAAAACTGCCATGGGGGGGACTTCTGATGTTTGAAGTGAAGTACCTCTGAACTACTACTACTACTACTTGTCTTAGGCAAGGCTTTTTCACAGCCCTGCTACTCAGAATCTTGCCAGAGACTGAACCTTGGAACTCTGCAGGCAGACCGCCTCCCGTCTGGTCGCAAGCTGCTCTGAGCGACTGGCTGCTTTCTTTGAAGAAAATAGTGAAAAAAGTGTCCGGCCACTCGGAGCAGCTCTCAACCAGCCTCGACTTGCCTTGTAACCCGGAAATAATTGGTGGTGATATCATCAAGGCATTGCCAATTACTTCTGCGTATCTGCGCACTCGGGGGTGACATCATGACGTCACCACCCCAGGTGGCAGAGGGGCAAGCAATGCCACTGACCTCAACTTAAAAGGTGCCTCTTAGCTCAGTTAGCAGTGGCTAATTGATGCCTGCTGACTAGGCAAAGAGCACAGTTTAAAGTGGTGCTCCTCTTCTATTGACAGGGGAGAGCCACTGTCTCTCTTCACCCAGCATAGCATCTTCTCCAGTGTCTGCTGGTGTTCCTTCTGCGTGTTCTTTAGACTGATCCCTTTAGGATCAGGAGACCATTTATTTCTTTATTTTGCTGTGTAAACTGCTTTGTGAACTTTTTTTTTTTTTGAGAAGTGATATATAAATATTCTAAATAGCAATAACAGTAAGCCTACCTGACAGGGCTGTTGTGAGGTTAAAATGGGTGGGGAAGGAGGTGGGAAGATCCATGCCTGAAGATCCTTCTCTGAAGTTTTGGAGGAAGGGCAGGATATAAAATGTGAAGCTTTTTGGTTTGGGCCAGCTGGTATGCTGTTTGGGTACATTGTAGGGGACAGTCTTCTAGCGGCAAAGGCATATCTGCTTTGGGATGGGCCAAAGATGATCTAGGTCTACAGAGCAATTGGATGTATGGTTTGAGTGGCCTAAAGCATAATTTGGGAGAGTGACTGCCCAAACCTATCCCCTGCCATGCTGAAGCACACAGCTGCGCACCATGAAGGTGCACGCTGCATGCTGGGGGGGGATATATTTTCCCCTTACCTCTGTGTAGGTCCCCTGATGGTCTGTGGGTCTCCTCGGACCTATGCCAACTATATAGCTGGCATAAGTCGAAGAACAGTCAGGGGGCAGGACAGAATGGGCAGAAAAATGGGAGGTAAAATCAGGTGTGTGTGACTGCTGCTGGATCCACCCCTCCCTACCTTGATATGCCCCTATAAGGGGAGAGTCAGAAGAGTCTGGCTCAGTTGGGAGAGCTGCTGCCTTCAAAGCCCAAAGACCGGTGAACTTGATAAGTTCGAGCAAAAAGCAAAAAGCTTTTGAAAGCCTCCAGGAGGAGAGATAAGAGCAAAAAGCTGTTGAAAGCCTCCAGGAGGAGAGATAAGAGCCTCCAGCTGCATTGGTCGAGTGTGGGAGGTGCCAGCCAGCAGAATTGTCAGACTGTAAAAGGATACCACCTGGAAAGTAGCCATTCATGAAAGATTGGACATTTATATATATTGTAAAAAACGCCAAGGGGGTTTAGGACAGCTTGCCCATGTACACCGCCTTGGATTAAAGTCGGAGGAGAAATCCAATGACCAAGAAAGGCAGTATATAAATACTGTATATTATTATAAGGAATGGAACTAGAAACTAACTTCAGCCTCCGAGGATTTGAATTTTTTGTTAAAGACTATGAAGCTGCCTTATAGGGAGTCAGACCGTTGGTCTTCCGTTAGACTAGTACTTTATATAAGCATATACCCTGACTCAAAAACAACCCTCTAAGTCAGAACTTGAGGGTTTTCTCAGCCCCTATCTATCTATCTATCTATCTATCTATCTATCTATCTATCTATCTATCTATCTGTCTGTCTGTCTGTCTGTCTGTCTGTCTGTCTGTCTGTCTGTCTGTCTGTCGCCTTTCTCAATAGACTCAAGATGGTTTACATAGGCAGACTGAATATAAATCCATTTTTCAATGAGATTTTTACAAGTATTATTTCATGAGACAATCTCATAGAACCCTCCATTTCTCCAGATGTTTCCCTTTACAGTGCAGTCATCATCCTGGCTGCCAGCTCTTGCGTTCTCCAAGGTCTTGCAGGCAGCTACAAACCAAGCTTCAGACCAGTTTTCAAGATGTTATCCATTTTTTTTTGCCAGCTGACTCCTCCACATTCCTCTACTTACTACCTGACTAGAGATGGCCCAGGTTGAGTGCAGGACCTTATGTGCACAAAATCGATGCCCTCCCACTGACCTGTTGCCCCTCCCTGACTATTGCATTGTTTGTGATTTTCAGAGAAAAGGATGGTGTAATCCTATGCATGTTTGCTCAGAAGCAAATCCTGTTGTGTTCAGTGGGGCTTCCTGCTAGGTAAATATGCATAGGACTGCATCTTGAACATACTTATGGCATCCCCCACCCCTCAGTTCTGTCTCTGAGCATCCAGACCAAGAGACGGGAAGGGAGGAGATAAAAGGTTCACAAACATATTTTGACATTCTTCAGTGAAAATGTGCAACTAGTATAAGAATGAAAACAGAAGTAGTTCCTTCCGCTTGTAAGAAGATGTTGAAGCAATAAAGGAAACTGAGAGAGACAAATGAAATTCAACGAAAAGCAAGCTGACGGTATTGTGCGCACACACTCGCACACGCACACACAGAAGCCACACATGTTGTATATCTTCTAGCTCTTTGGCATGGTATTTTTGAACAATCCATGAATCCAATAACAGGAGTGGAATTTTTGGAGTGCAGAATGAGTGGGTTCCTGTATAAGTGACAAGGCTTCATTTGGCAGTGAAGGACGTTCCATTGGCTCCAGAGGTGTCAGTCGATTCAGGTAAGAAAACTGTCTTCATAGAAAATTAATGGCAAGGTCAGTCCCTTTTTTGTTATGGTTTTCCCTCAGGCGTTTCACTGACTGAACATGTTATAGGAGTTCATATTTAAGAAGGTAAAAGCCTGGCTACTGAACTGACTCCCCTGCTTACTCCCTGAAAAGGATGTATCCCGACAGAGAGTCTCTTCTTACCTCTTGAACTAGTGGGGGGGGGGCACTTGCCCCTGAGTAGTAACCACTAAGCCTTTGGTGGAAACGATAAGGCCAGATACACCGGTAACTGCTACCTGTGATATGACTGCACGTCAACTCTTGACTGTTTGTTTTGCTACTTAAGTACGGAAACATCGTATTTCCAGATGGCACCTGAAATATGGGCAGTTGCCAGAAAATGGGTATCCTTGCCCAAAAGAGTTGGGAGATTTGTCCCCTTGCCACAGGGTAAGCCCCAACAGTCGCTATAGGCCAACTTGGACATGCACCAGCGATATCGCTGGCACAAGTCCACATTGACCCCAGCAGGTGGATCAGGTCCAGGAAGGGGGTTTGGATTCGACAGGTGTTGCTGAACTCACTCCCTCCAAGGCCCAATCTGCCGATCCCCTGCCCCATCTCCTCCCCATTCTGCCCACCCCACCCCTTTCCACCCGCTCTCTGCCCTCCCGCAGCCCCGTTCCACCCCCTGTGCTGGGCGTACCTGCTCTGGCACCCCCCCCCCCGACATATACCGACGTGCAAGGGAAGGCTCTGGCCTTCCTGCTGGCACGCCAGCAGCTTGCGCTGCCACGACCTTTGCGGCATCCTGCGCTGGCAGAACGCATAGATAGGACTGGGCTGTTAGCATTGCATTTTCTGAGTGTGCAATGTGCTTCATTACTATCCTTATGCACTCCTTACAACAACCCTGTAAGGTAAATAAGCATTAGTATCCCCATCTTGTAGCTGAGAGGGCCACCTAGTGAGATTCTCAGAGGTGAAGTTCAAACGGGGGGGGGGGGGGGGAGGCGGAGATCCTGATTCACAGCTCAGTCACTTAACTACTATACTACACCAGCATATATTGTGTATTGCTATTTAATAATAATAATAATAATAATAATAATAATAATAATAATAATAATAATAATAATAATAATAAAGCATTACACTGCCAGGAGGTACTTCTGGTGATGTAGGGGCCTGGAACATATCCCCAGCGGATATGGGGGGAGTACTGTACTGTACCAAGAAATAACACAAACAGCTTAAACCCTTCAATTCCATGTTCCTTTTTGCATATGATGGAAATTATCATCCTGAGAGCAGCATGCTTGACAGAGCCTTGGTGTAAAATCAGTGCAAGTGAAAATGCTTTTAATGCAAGCTCTTTTTTTGTAAAGAAAAACGGCACATGATGGGTGCGCATGATCAGGGCGGCACAGTGGCAAGGTCAAAGACTTCAAGCCTCCCAATCATGCTTCTGCTCCTGTTTGTGTCCCCCTTTCCGGATGCTAATATGAAGCAAATGCCCCAGGCCATGTTACACATGTAAGGTAACATTTGACTTGGCCCTAAAATATTTATATATTGCTTTTTAACCGTAAAGTCCACAAAGTGATTTACGAAGCACAATTAATGAAATTTGTTTTCCTGTTCCAAAGAGCCTCACAAGCTAAAAAAAAAAATGCAAAACATAGCTGAGATAACTCAGAAAGATATTGGGGCAAAATATGTTGTAATGTCTGATCACAGATCTCCCACCTTAAGTCTAGTTTGGTTCTGAGTAAATTGTGGAATTCTGCCCACTGTGTGCAACTTAAGGAAATTCCTCAACAAGCTGATGTTGTGAGGTGGGAGTCCCTGAAACAGAATTACCCTTTCTAAAAGGCAAACGATGTGTATGACTCAAAGAGAAACCAGGGCAGATCTCTTCAGATTACACAAGTCATCAGTGCAGAGGTGGTCCAGTGACTGCCCTTTCTCTCTGCGGACCTTGCTGGGAGTCACTTTTAAAGTGGCTACATTTTGAAACAGTGGCTTTCAAATGCTGTTCTGAAGAATCCTGAGGATTCTTGGAAGCTCATTAGGTGTTTTGTTTTGTTTTATCAACAATAGTGGAGTAAGTAACTTCTCCAAACTACAGCTTACCCAACCCGTCCAACCTTTCCCCTCCAATGGGCATGAACCATAGAGTGCTCTCAGTTCACCCAGGACCATACTAGTCTAGTGAGTGCCCCACATGAACTGGGTGTGTGCATGTCCCAGAATCCTTGGCATCCCGTGGGGAAGTTTTGGCTGCTGGAGGTCTCCTCAGGGTAAGGGGAGATTTGAATCCTCGGCAACAAATGGCAGTTCTGAGGCAGATGATTCTCTGAAGGTAGGAGGTGAGACAGTCCAAGATTAGCCTTTCTTCTTCTGAACACTTTTGCATTCAGCAGGTAACCCAGAAAGGCCTGCAAAGGAAACAGTCACTAGGAAGAAGGTGAATGACTGCCATTGAACTCCTGGAATTCTCTCTCACCACAGGACAATTCTTCAGGAAAAGGAGTCTGGAAGAATATGAAGTTCTGGAGCCTTCTCCTGATTTTGAGAGTCAGCTCTTACACTGCTGCAGCTCAACGTGAGTTTTGCCTAACGCTTCCCTTTCATCTTTCCCCCTCTTTTTTCCCTTTAATTATAATATTTCTTAAGCATCATAAGAAACAAAGCAGTGTACACACATGAAATTAACAATGACAAGTCTTTGCCTGTTTAGATAGACAGTTTAGATAAACACAAAAGGAAGAAGAAGGAATAGGGTAACAAAAGACAGTGGAAGAAGAGAGCCCAAAGACGTTAAGGTAAAATGACAGCAAATTAGGGAAGTCCTTGAGAGTCCCTGACCATAAGTCCAGTAGCGTAGCTGGGGGGGTTGTGGCACGGTAAGTACTGCACGGCGCTGCAAGGTGGCCCCTCCCACTCACTGTCGGAACCATTCTGGACGCCCCCCCCCCTCTTATCATGCACACATGCTTTTTTCTACTAGGGTGAAGGATCCTCATTCACTCCAAGGTCTTGGGGGCTTGAGTAGTCCAATTCCCTTTCTCCTGCTGCACTATCTTTCCAAATCAAATCAAAATACCTTTATTGGCATAACACAAAAGACATAGACACATATATACGAATAAATTAAAACAAGTGATACATAATACAGAAAGCAAGTAAAGGAGAGGGCAGGAGGCTGTAAAGGAGTAAACCACTATTTTTCAATGGACACTTTCAGAATTGTCTTACCCATACCTGTTTCCAAGACTCATGCAGCTTATTCGACTTCTGCTTCCTTTAATATATATTTTTTAACTTTTTTAAGATGCCTTCCCTGAGCAGAAATGAGAGCTGCCCATCTGAAACAATGGAGCAATCCAGAATTTTAACATAGCTATGGATGGTGCTTTTCCGGTGGCTCCCCACTCTTGTGACAAAAAACAGGAGTGTTTATGTCCTGCTCTCTGTTTTGCCGGGTTGATGCCATCTAATCACACAGTGAGGGTGTTCTGAAAAGTATCGTCCAAGCCAGCCCTGTGATTTGAGGACAGCAGAGTGTCTTCTCCCCAATCAACAGGTGGCTGCAAAGACAGTACTTCTTCCTCTCCAGACAACGATTTCAGGCATAGTGTTTCCTTTTCTCTGGGCCTTCAATATTCTAAAAGTGGCCCTGTTTCCTTTCCAAATGGCCGGGCACCCAACCATCATAGCTAACTACCAGTATATATAATGATGATAGACAGATCTGAGAATTCTGTCTTGCTATAGTGTCACACCAGGAAATGGAAACCAGGCTGAGGCTATTGAGATAGGAGACGACTCACTTCTCGCTGATTCTCACTGAATTCTGTGGAACAGAATAGGGTGCAAAGAGGGTAAACCCAACCCTTACACCAGACCTGGAGATCTCCAGAGGCAAGGTTAGGCCCATCCCAATGGTGTCACTGAGTGCACCTCGCTCTTGGCATTCCCATGTTTGTGAATTTCCTCCGAAGGCGAAATCAGAAACACTGAATTTAGGTAGAACACTGCGTGAGGGCAAAACCCACCCTCCAACTCTTGGCACCCTACTGTGGGGGCCAAGTACCATGCATAGATATTGGGGGGCCAAGATGGTGTAGTGATTTGGGAGTTGGACCTACCTGGAATACCCAGGTTCAAATCCCCACTCGGTCATGAAGCTTCTTCTTGGGTGACCTTGGGCCAGTCACTATCTCTCAGCCTCACCTACCTCACAGGGTTGTTGTGAGGACAGAAGGTGGGGAGAAATTATGTACATCACCCTGAGCTCCTTGGAGGAAGGGCTTTATAAAAAATTATTATTATTATTATTATTATTATTATTATTATTATTATTATTATTATTATTATTATTATTATTGTGCGTAGAGATTCTGCATGAAGGAATTTTGCATGTCCAGGCTCTCCCTTCCCACATACAGGATATGCTGCCTGCCATAACCCTTTGCACACAGCTGTTGCCTGTAAAGTGAAGGTAAACAGAGGGAAATGGGACTGCCCTCATTGGGCTCTGCTCCATGACTATGCATTCTGCCAGAGTGACCTCTGAACCAGAGCCAATTTATGAAGGCTCAAGCCCAGCCCTCCAACTGTTCTGAGCTCACCGAGGTGCAGGCAAGTTGTGCACCATTTTCCAGATGAAAATCTTCCCCCGCCCTGTAGCAGCTATTCTATTTGCCCCATATATTTTTCCTCCTGGAGCAAAGAGTGTGTGTGTGAGGGGGGGGAGGAGAGGATTTTCATAAGGAAAATAGTGCAGGGGAAACAGAGTCCCTCTCCTTGTGCTCCTTGTGGATTGTCTCAATCCAGATTAGGGGGGTCTTGTGGTTTCTATTTTGTTAAAAATAATTTTAAAAGACATCTTAAAAGACAGATGTGCAACGATACTGTTTCTGAGTAGACATGCAGATGTTTGCAGTGTAAGGCTGCAATCGCAGGCACACTTACCCAGGAGTAAATCTCAATATACAGCAGGACTTACTTCTGAGTAAACATGCCAAAAAAGTGCTCTGCAGACTATAGCCTATGCATATTGACTGGGAATAAATCCCATTGAACTCAGTGGCGTTTACTGCCTAGTGAACATGGTTTCTGGATTGGTCTGCAAGTGATTTTGTGGCTAAGAGATAAACTGGAAGGGGATCGGTGGATAGACATTGATGTCTGCAAATGTATTTGAACAAAAAACACCCACAGTGAATAAAGGGATTGTTTTTTTTCCTCACCATGCTCAAGACTGTGAGGCTGAGGAGGAAAATTTATTGTCTGTAAATCCACATGCAACAAGCAGGAGATTAGATGTTTCCCCTGCAAGATGCTAGTTAATGCTCAGCTTCTGAGGAACTTTTTCTTTCCTTTTCAGAGACCCCATTGATGCAAAGCCTCAACTGCTTCAATGACTACACAAACTATACCTCCTGTACCTGGTCTGAACGTGAGGATGCAAGGAGTTTTCTCAAGATGAACCTTTTCTACAAAGATGGAAACGCTCCGTGCGTGCCACAGTTTTTATTTATTGGAGAGAGTAATGTAAAGGAATGAGTGCTGGAGATTGCTGGGCTTAAGGGTGCTTCCAAACACAGCAAAAGCATTCACCATCTGCAATAATATTTCTGTCCCTGCATAAGGGAAGGGGGTGAGGCCGAAGAGAAACCTACAATGCTACCTCTTGGGCATAACTACACTGCAAATTTCTATCTGTTTTATAGCAATTTAATGGTCCTGATGGCCCTCAAAAAATCCTGGGAATTGTAGTTTGGTGAAGAGGCCGATAATTCTGTTAGTGATCCCTATTTTTCTTTTTCCTAGAACTCCAGTTCCCAGGTTCTTTGGGGATAAGGAATGACTGTTAGCATACTTTGTAGTGTAGAGCTGCCCTTAGAATGTTGTTTTCCAATGTTATTTCATTATATAAGAAGAGCCCTGCTGGATCAGACCCAAACTCCATATAGTCCAGCATCCTGTTTCCCACAGTAGCCAACCAGATGCCTCCAGGATGCCCAGGAGCGAGTGGGCAAATAGCCCTCTTCTGCTGATGTTTCCCAACAGCTGGTATTCAGAGGCACCCTGCCTCTAAACCTGGAGGCAGCACGCAGGCATCATGACTAGTAGCCATTGATAGATTTATCCTCCATTAATTTGTCTAATAGAATTTAATCTATTAATTATTTAATTTAATTTGTCTAATTAATTTGTCAAATAGAAGGGGCAGAAATGGAAGCAGTAACAGATTTTACTTTTTTGGGTTCCAAGATCACTGCGGACGGAGACAGCAGTGATGAAATTAAAAGACGCTTACTCCTTGGAAGGAAAGCTATGGCAAATTTAGATAGCATAATAAAAAGCAGAGATATCACCATGCCAAGGAAGTTCGTATAGTCAGGGTGATGGTGTTCAGCAATGTATGGTTGCGAGTGTAGCAATGTATGGTTGCGAGAGTTGGACCATAAGGAAGGCTGAGCGCCGAAGAATAGATGCTTTCGAACTGTGGTGCTGGAGAAGACTCCTGAGAGTCCCTTGGACTGCTGAGATCAAATCAGTCAATCCTAAATGAAATCAACCCTGACTGTTCCCTGGAAGGACAGGTACTAAGGCTGAAACTCAAATATTTTGGCCACCTAATGCGAAGAGAGGACTCTCTGGAGAAGACTCTGATGCCGGGAAAGATTGAAGGCAAAAGGAGAAGGGGAAGGCAAAGGATGAGATGGTTAGACAGCATCACCGATGCAACCAACATGAAAATGAGCGAACTCAGGAAGATAGTGGAGGACAGGAAGGCCTGGCGGGATATGGTCCATGGGATCACGAAGGGTCGGACATGACTTAACGACTGAACAACAACAAAATTTGTCTAAGCTGCTTAAGCCATTGCTAGTGGCCATCGCCACATTTTGTCATAGCAAATTCCACACGTTCTATGTGAAGAAGTGCCTCCTTTCATCCATCCGAAATCTCCCACCAATCATTGGATGTCCCACAGTTTCAAGCGTTGTGGGTGAGGGCCTATCTGGTTTCTCCACACTTCCAAGCCTCAATCATGCCCTCTGTTGTCTTTTTTTCCCTAAATGAAACAGCCTCAAATCATAAAGAAGGAGTTCCAGCCCCCTGGCCATTTTGGTTGCCCTCTTCTGCACCTTTTCCAGCTCTGCAATGGGCTTTTTGAGAAGGGGTGGTGAAAATTCAGCACAGCTTTTCAAATGTGGTAGATTCTACCACATTTGAAAAGCTGTGCTGAATTTTCGTCACCGCTTCTCAAGAAGTCTATTAGAACAGGAGTTCTCAACCGCTTCCGGGCCAAGTACCACCTTCGGCACCACTCTTCTGCTATGTACCACTGGAAGCGACTGGTGATGACATCATCACCAGTTACTTCCAGGTTTTCAGATTTTCAGAGGCCAGAAAATGCAGGTAGGAGGCTCTGGATGGGTAGGAGGGCCCTTTTCGGCATTCCCAAGAGGCTTGGCCAAAGGCTCTTGGGAGCAAAAACACACTGCTGAAAGCACCGTGTCAGAGCGAAGTTCCGGTGGTCCAGCGGTCCAAGTACCACCAGAAGTCGACCGAAGTACCACTGGTGGTGCTAGTACCATTGGTTGAGAACCCCTGTATTAGAACATAGATTGATGCCAACCACCATGTGATTAGCAAAGAAAGAAAATCACACCGGAAAAAGGAGCAGGACAGTTCTTATTGCATGAAGAAAAGCTGGTTTTTGCCTGAACCAGCACATAATAGGTGGAGTTCTTTCATTCTAAGAGGAGTAAAAAATAGGCTTCTTCTCCAAAGTGTCTTGAAATAGACCTAGTGCCAAGAGCCCTCTTTGTGTGGCATATTCATGTGTGGGGGTGAGGAGCATGATTAGCACAGAGCTGGTGCTCACACGGTCATGATCATAGGACTCTCAATGTACAATGGGGAACTTTGGAAAAACGTGGTTCCTGATCTCATGGAAACAGCCCTACAGACAGACTGTTGTAGCCTGTATGTTGGTAGGCTCCATTCCTGCTTTCTAACGAGTATGTGGAGTTTAGGGGCAGGGGTAGGCACATGCAATGACTGTACATTATATTAATTGTAATATTTGAAAAGGGTTAATGTTGATTTTGTGAGGAGGGAAATAAGGGGAAGAGTTTGTAAGAAACAGAGAAGTGGCCGACGACTGCCCTTTTTCAGGTCTCCCCCAGAAGGCAAGAGGGTGGTGTGCCTTTTGGTTAGCTGCCACCTTCCTCTTTTGTTTTCGTATGAAAGAGGAACTGCACTACTCTCTTGACAAGAAAAGAAAGGAGGATTTCTGAAGAGCAGGAGCAGAGATCAGCATGCAGTACATAGCAGGAAATGAAGTGGTGATGCTTCTCTTCCACCACTTGGCTCAGTCCATCACGACCTGAGTGCCCTCTTCCCCTGACACACACTCGGTTCTTACACAGAAGAATCTTCCCCACTTCACTTAAAGTAACCCCTCTTCTTTTACAAAGGAATCCGAAGGATTCATACCATCGTGCATCCAGAAGCAACAACGCCACAACCTTACTGCTCCCACCGGCCAAGGACCTCTTGCCACCATTTGCAGCCAGATCTTATTCCTTATTTCTCTTTCTGTAGCTAGACCCAGGTGGCCTCTTTTGGTACCCATCCTTTCAGGCAGAACATTGGCTTCAGCCTCCACTGTTAACTGAAAAGCTGCGCCTGCTGAAGTTCTGCAGAGAGTTTCTGGAGAGTTAGAACGGACAAAAGAAAATATTTCTTCACCCAACATGTAACTCATCTGTGGAACTCCCTGCCACAGGATGTGGTGATGGCACCTGGCTTAGATGCCCTTAAAAGGGGTTTGGATAGATTCATGGAAGAGAAGTCCACCACAGATTACAAACCATAGGCAACCTCCTGGCTTAGAAGTAGGTTTTCTCTGTATGCCAGGTGCAAGGGACTGACAGCATGAAACAGGTTATCTTGTTGTCTGTGTGCTCCCTGAGGCACCTGATGGGGCCACTGTAAGATACAGGAAGCTGGACTAGATGGGCCTTTGGCAGGGCTCTTATATGTTCTGTGTGCTGTGAAAGCAGAGCCAGCCCAAGACCGCCTGGCACTCGAGGCCATGTGCTAGATGCTGCCCTCCCCTTTACCAGTGATGTGCCAGCCTCTGCTCTTCTTCCCCCTTTCTGGCTTGGAAAAGAAAGAGGGGGACAGAATAATAGAGGAAGTGTGGAAGAGAGCAGGATGGTGGGCTAGAAGAGCATCAGATAAGTCTAACTGGCAGCTGTTTGTTAATTAGTAAATAAATCAAGGGTGTTTTTCCCCCCCTCCGGTGTCTACAGAGTTCCTACTCAGATGGCATGCAGTTCCCAAACAGCAGGGTCTCAGAGAAATTGGAGTTGCAGTGAAAAGGTGTCTGATTTTAGTTCTGTAGTGGTGAATACCTACATTTTCGAACCAGATAAGAAACTGGGAGTCCAACTGAATGTCAGCCTCATCAATAATGGTATGTACAGCATTCAAGTCTCCCCGGAACATTTAAACTGGATTCCTACAACTATATTTCCCTTGGTGGGGGGAGAGTAACCTCAGATGTATACTGAGTATACAATACTCACATTGTAATTTTTTTCTGCATCTGTAACCATGGGCCAGTGTAAGTTAGCAAGCTCCATTAGCCCAGAATAGGAATGCATGTTGGCCCATCAATAGTCACAGAGGCATTTCTACGGTAGGGGCGGTACCGTAAGTTGCGTCCCGTCCTAGTCCCCATTTACAAACCAGAACGAGGAGGCCCCGCCCCTTGCCATTGGAGCCATTTCGCACGGCGAGGCGACGGGCAGGAGACTCCCTGCCCATCGCATTCGCTGCGCGGAATGGCTCTGATGGTGAGGGGGCGGGGCCTCCTCCTTCCAATTTGAAAACGGGGACTAGGACGGGGCGCAACTTACGGTACCGCCCCTACAGTAGAAATGCCTCTGAATAGTCAGGGCTACGTTCAAGCCAAATCAAAATTTCAAAAAATTGTCCTTGTCTAGGCAAAAAATGTATATCAAGGCAATTTTTGTTCTTAATTTTGAGAGCACCATGCACTCCCTAGATCCCCTTCACAGACACCCCTATGTATGGGTACAGACCCCACAAGATAAGAACCCCTGTGCTAGGCAGATCTGGCATTTTATGTATCAGCAAAAGATTAACCTGTGTTGTTCTTTATTCACCCTCTTAGTCCAGCCTCCTCCACCACAGAAACTAGGCGTCAGAGACATAGAAGGGGGTCACTTCCAGCTGGAATGGGAAGCCGGTGATGGAACAAATGGAAGTCATTTGCTGGATGAGGCTCTGTACTTTGAAGTATCCTACAAACAGATTTGGGAACATTGGGAGGTATCTGTGATCATTCTTCTTGCATTTATGTAAGGCAATTAATAATAACAATAATTTACTTGTTTGTTTGTTTAAAAGCTTTTATTCTGCTTTTCCATGGCTGGCAGCCCAATACTGTATAACTCTTGCACCGGTGTAACAGTAGATCCCCCGGTGTAAGAGCATTTATGCCAGTGTAACGTGCCATACACCAACAGACGCAGGACGGACACCGGTTTAACCCTCCTTGGACACCTCACATGCGCAGTTCGGATGCAAAACGGACACAGGCGCAACTCTGCCGGTGCAGGAGGCTTTCTACGGTGCATTCAGATCTACTGTTACACCAGTGCAAGAGTTACACAGGATTGCGCCCTCGGTGTGGCATACAACATAATAAAGGCATAATTTAAAATAACTAAAACCAGCTATATAAAATACAAGAACAAGAACAAACAGGCAGCCCAATCCTGTCTACGAGGATGCGGCGGTGCACATAAGGCGGCTGCCACATCCTTTGCAGGATTAGGCCTGCCCTGGTGCAGCCGGTGGCCTTTTCAAGGTAAAGGGACAGCTGCCCCAATGGGCCTCGAATGCACGCCAGCAATTTTGCTGGCCTGGCATACATTTGAGAGGCCCATGAAAGACCCAACAGGCCCAGGAAGGGGGATAGGATATGGTGGAGGAGGCTTCCGCTGACCCCTCCCCCTTCCCTAAAGGGCCGGCCACTGTATCCTAGGCCCATTGCGGGCTGCCACGGCGCATCCTGGGCGCACCTCAGGAGAAGGGGATGTTTGTCCCCTTCCCCCGGTGTCAGCTGCGTGGGCCACAACGGGTCTCCTCAGATGCATGCCAGCTCTAAAGCTGGCATGGTTCCGGGGAGGCTGTGTAAGGCTGGCCCAGGATGCAACAGGGTATAGGATATTAGTGGAGCACACTGCCAATATCCACGCCCCCTCCCAGCCCGGGCCAGCCAATGGTCCCCCTCCATTGTCGCCCTGGCCACGCCCCTGCAGTGAGCGGCCTAGGTTTTACCTGGGTCATCTGGCGCGGGCCACTGGGGGAGTGAGCGGCGCAGGCCTCTGCACTGGCACCGCTTACTCTCCGGGTGCCATAAACGTGCTTTATGACACGTTTACGGCACCCTAGGCTGGCAAAGCGGGCTCCACCGGCCTATAGTTACACAGGATTGCGCCGTTCAAATAAGCAAAACAGCAGCACTGTGGAAGCAAAAAACCACAAAGATGTCCCTTAAATTCAAAGGTCTGCACTTCCTTCCAAAAGTCCAGATGCACTAAGACAAATCTGTGTTCTTTTGGTCACACCCACAATTGCAGTGTGTTGATCACATTCCTCTGCTTGCTCAGCCCCAAGACACAAATTCAGAGCACATGACAATACAAGGTGAGTCCAGCAGGTAGCAGCAACAGGTCATAGCTTTGGCCCATTTTCAATTCCCACCAAAAGAAGCTACATTTCACAATCCCAGCTCCACAGGTAGATCAGGGTCAATCTTTCCTCATAGTGATTTAAGCAAGAGAGTCTATCTTGCAGTGACTTCAACTAGCATTATATATAGATCTACAAAGCTTGGAGACCCGGCTCAAGCACTCAGCTCAACAATAGCCTAGCTATCTACAGACCTACCAATAAGATTACACAGGCAGCAAGCAATTATTTCACAACTACAGGCAAAACAGTTACTCCCTTGTTTGCTCTCAACCTGACTGGGAACACTGAACGGGAAAGTCCCGCTCAGGGCACAGTGGCCCCAAACTGAAACTGAATAAGGTGACTGGACGAATAACCACAAATAACCCAAACACCAGTGTGTTATAAATCTGCACATTTAGACATGAAATGCAACTCTATCCCATATGCAGATAAGGTCACTTTTGGCATAACGTGTTTATCTGATAAATTTTAGCTTTGATATTTAGTAACTCTTGTAATGCTTGCTTTTTGTTTTTAATATGCTTGTATTTTGTCTTTGCTGGTCTTTGACAGTACTAATAAACGATGATGATGATGATGATGATGATGATGACCATACTGGTGCAATACTGGTTTCCCCATGAAGTGGCTGCAGTTTGCATTTCACTTTCTCTTTCTCTCCCTTTCCAGAAATCTTCTTCCATACTAGTCTCAAACGCCTCTCACTACCTCCTCAGGCAGAATGACCTTGTGCTCGGGAGAACCTACAATGCTCGTGTTCGAAGCAAACTAAGACCAGATAGTGGACTTTCTGGTCATCCCAGTGAATGGAGCTCAGAGATCCACTGGACTACACAGAAAGGTAATCCTGCAGGGATTCATTTAGGCTGGAAGCAGGCAAACCATGGAGCTCCTCAGAGAGGATCTACACGACGTTCCAATGTGACAGGAGTGTAGAAGCATGCCTAGGGCTTCTTCCATGTGACTTTTGCATAACTCTGCGTCACGGCAATTTTCAGTCGGGTTTATAAATGTCACATGTCCTTTGCTCCCCTCATCACTGCTCCTGAGCCAGCAGCACAACGCCAACGAAGACGTTTCTTGGGGAAGTGGAAGAGTGTGGGCTGAAAGTGGTCATAAGATGGGAAGTGCTCTTCTAAGAAACTGATGCCACACTTGCAACATGCTATGATACATGCAACATTAGGTAGAACCAAAGTCATCCTATTCACGCATACGAGCTATGAACTCATCACAGGACTATAGGAGTGCTGCTTTATTTACCCAAAATGCTCTGGTTGAGACATGTCAGTAACTAAGTGTAAATTGTCAGACTGTAGATATAATACCCCCCCTCCCCTGGGCTTGCAGAGACATCTTGGAGGACACTACTTCAAGCTGATGGCTGAAGTTGATCTCCTACCCACTGAGATGGAGCAGGGCAGAGAGCCATGATCTGCTAGACTCAGCTGCACCTACAGGTGCTGTTCTGGATCCTCCTCTTGCTGCTCCAGGGAAATCTATTCCCCTGCACAGAGAGGAGAGAGGGTGGGAACACTGTGTATCCACACCTTCTTTCTCTCCTCCGTTAGAGCATCTCTCGTGACACGGACGTCTGGCAGGATCTACTATGCACCTGCCTTGTCTTCTTCCTTCACTAACAGACAGTGGCGTCGCTCCCATGAGGCGACGGGAGTGGGCCACTACGGGTGACGCGCGCAAAGAGGTGACGCGCGCACCCCCCGCGTGCGTCACCTCCGTGATGCGCGTCACCTCCGGACGCTCCGAGGCCGGCCCAGGAGCCGGCCTCGGAGCGTCCGGCCCGGCCGGCGCTCCAGGGCCTTCTGAAAGAAGGCCCAAAGCGTCAATACGGGTATTTTAGTTGTTTCGCACATGCACAGAGATGAAACCGGTCTGCACATGCGCAAAACAACTAAAATACCCGTATTGACACTTTGGGCCTTCTTTCAGAAGGCCCTGAAGCCGGGCCGGATGCAAAGGGGCGGGGGGGCACCCAGGGCAGGGTGCAGCCGGGTCGCCCCCCCAAATTTTTATAGGGGGATGCATAGTTGGAGGCGTCACTAGGTTGACGCGCGCCCCCCCGCCTTGGGGTGACGCGCGTCCTAGTGACGCCACTGCTAACAGAGGAATATTCCATTTCTGCTCCCCAGCAGGTGTTGGGCTGCTCATATATATACCGTATTAACCTGAATATAAGACTCACTTTTGTCCCCTAAGGCAAGTCATTAAAGTAGGGGTGCGGCCTACAATGAATGTCTAGCGTTTTCTGCCTAGAGTTTTCTGCAAAGCGTCCCTTTTTCAAGCCTCTCCAAGTCTCTTTCAAAGGTAAAACGCTTCTTTTTTTTTAAACTGCAAAAGCTGTGTTTTCAGCTCTTAATCACTTGCTAAATGGCCAAGATCTCTCTAGCTAGGCTTACCAGATCTCCAACCGGACAGAGTGCTAGACCTTTAGGAGAAGGAATGTGGGCAGGTGTAGCTTGTTAAGCCTTAGAGCACAATCCTAGGCATGTCTACTCAGAAGCAAGCACCATTGTGTTCAATGGGGCTTACTTCTGTGTAGACATGCCTAGGATTGTGCTCTAGGACTTAACAAGCTACACTTGCCCACATTCCTTCTTTTAAAGGTCTAGCACTCTGTCCAGGTTGGAGATCTGGTAAGCCTATCTCTAGCAACCTCTAGCCTTAGAGGCATTTGAAAAAATTAACCCTTAAGTTCCAGCCCCAGGACTCTGTGGAAACTAAGATATGTAATGATCCTGCAGTTTGAAAGTTGAGAGCAAGAGCTCCTGCATAGGCTTATCATATCCAAAGGGGGACAGAGTGCCTACCTTTAGGCTGCAATTCTATGCACACTTTCCTGGGAGTAAGCCCCATTGAATGCAATGGGAATTACTTCTGAGTAGACATGCATAGGCTTGTGCTGTTAACCATTGAAATTTGAGCAGGTGCAGCTCATCATCATGGAAGGGTGCAACAAGCTGCACCTGCCCAAATTCCAAAGGTTAAAGGTAGGCACTCTGTCCCCCTTTGGATCTGGGAAGACTACTAATACTAGGATGCCCAGATTCAATAAGGGACAGGGTGTCTATGCCTTTAACTGTACTAAAGCTGCACTGTTTCACTGTTCTACTAATGTGTATATTTAAGTTAAAAATGTATTTTTTAAAAAAATAGCACCAAACTTTAAGGGTGCAGCTTATAATCAGGAGCGTCCTATACTTGGGGCAATACGGTGTGTGTGTGTGTCCATTCTAACTCTCCTGCCATTCAGTTTTAGTGGATGTCCCCTGGTTCTGGTGTTTCCTCTGGGTGTGTGTGTGTGTGTGTTTACCTAATGTGTAATTAATCTGTGGAACTCCTTGCCACAGGATGTGGTGATGGCACCTGGCCTGGATGCTTTTAAATGGGGATTGATTTATGGAGGAAATGTCAATCACAGGTTACAAGCCATGATGGGTATGTGCAACCTCCTGGTTTTAGAGGTAGCCTATCTCTGAATGCCAGATGCAAGGGAGTAGCAACGGGATACAGGTATCTTGTTGGCTGTGTACTCCCTGAGGCATCTGGTGGGTCCACTGTGAGATACAGGAAGCTGGACTAGATGGACCTTTGGCCTGATCCAGCAGGGCTCTTCTTATGATCAATTGTTTCATATTCAATACTATACTTAGAATTATTTTTCTTCAGCAAATCTGACAGTTCTTCTTAGTTCCTGGTAGTGCTCTTGATCAAATCATCCCTTCCTCCCTGCGTTAGCTTCTGCCAAGCTTTGCATGTCTCAGTATGGAGTTTCTCTCTTGTTGCCCCTTAGGTGATGAAGCTCAACCCAAAAACCTTCGCTGTCTCTTTAATGGGATCGATCGGCTGAATTGCAGCTGGGAGGTGAGGCAAGAGGTCACTAGTTCTGTTCTGTTCTCCCTCTTCTACCAAGCCAACCCAGGATCAGAGTACGTGAGCTTCTTTGGAACCATAATACCTTAGAGTCTGCTTGGTTCTTCGTATAGTTGATGTCTTCCTGTCATATTTCTTGTTCCCCAGGGAAAAGGAATGCTCTCCAGTCCAGGTGACGGAATTGTCTCTCAATGTACGTGTTCCTCATGTATTGCAAAGCTGTGAGATCACTGTCACTGACAGGCTAAGCCAATACCTTGTGACTGTCCGGCCAAAAAAGGAGAAAAAAGATTTGTTGGCCATGTACTACGGTAAGTAAGAGTCCTTTGAAAGGGCACATTCTTGAAACTCTCCATATCTTGACTTTGGGGGCTCAGTGCTGTCCATCCTATTGTTATGTGATGTTAATGGTTTATGCAGTGTGCTTTGGGAGCCCTCTGTTAAGATGATCACTGCCAAGCTTGTGGTTATATCAGTGGTGGCCAACCTTTCAACATGAATGCTGGTCCTTTAAATGGTAGTCTAGGTGAGGGCATTTCAGCAGGTGCAGCTGCTTTAGCAGCACCATCAGCACTTACAGCTGCCAAGATTCTGTCTTCTACACACCTCTTAAGAACACAGTAGCCTTAATGGTGGAAGGTTGGCCACCTCTGGGTTATATAAAGCAAGGAAAAATGTTATTGAAGGAACTATATGACTGCATAGGAGAGTGAGAGAGACAGTGAGCCTGTCTGTCTAGCTGAGCAGAGAGAGAGAGAGAGAGAGGTGGAAGGAAGTCAGCCCGAAAATAGCAATCTGCGTACTAAAGCAGACATACTGGAAAAGAAAAAGCAAGAGATAGGTAACCCCTCCAGCTAGCTAACTACCTATATTGCCCCTTTTAGGTGCAGGATGCTTGTGCAGGGGTGTTGTATTTTTCTCCTCTTCCAACAGTTAGAAGAGTAAGGGGACAAAAGACAGAGCCTTTTCAGTGGTGGCACCTCTGTGGAATTGCCTTGCTGTGGGGTGCAACCTGGCTCAGTCCATTTTGGGGGTTGTTTGGTTTTTTTAACTGTAGTTCCTGCCTATTTTTGGAAGACGCTCTAAATGAGTCCCAGAATAGCTGGATATAAACAGTACATTATAATAATTCACAGGACCTAATGCAGGCTCCTATAACTCTGGATTTTATAACTAACTTGCTGATACCTCCAATCACAGTAATAAAGAAACAAATGTGGAGGTAAGACAGATCACACAACCATGCCCCATCCAAAGTAGGTTTAACCAAAAAGCAGACTTACAGCAGAATCCTATGCCCTGCCATGCCATAACATGCAGCCGTACCAATGGAGAGTGCACTGCATGTTGGGGGTGGGGTGACCAGAAGACCAACCAGAGGTGAGCATTTTTAAAAAATTTACTTCTGGGTAGGACTTCTGGCCATCTATGGCAACAGTTCCCAAACTCCCCCCACCGTTGTAAGTGTGTGCGGGGGGGGGGGGGGTGGCGCTTCTGGGATCATGGGGGGGGGTGGGGTGGCGCTTCTGGGATCGCACTGCTGCTGCTGCCACCACCACCGCTGCTGACAAACATAAGGGGGATCCCCACTCAGCTGGGGGTTTCACCGGGAGTCTGGAGGGTGCAGGGAGCCCATGGCTCCCACTGCAGGCCTCCCCTTTCCTCAAAATGGCTCCCTGGAGCAATTGTGACCCACTTTTGTTTTTCATCCGAAAACTGGAAGTGGATTGAGATCACTCCAAGGAGCCATTTTGAGGAGTGGGGAGGCCTGCAGAGGGGGCTGCGGACTCTCCGCACCCTCCAGAGACCTGGCGTGACCCCCAGGTCAGTGGGGACCCCCCCTTATGTCTCTCAGTGGCGGCAGCGTGATCCCGGAAGTGTTGTTGTCACTGCAGGTTGCCACTCCCCTTAAAGAGGAGTGGCAACCCTTAAAGGGGTAGTGACCGATTCTACCAGACTGGGCGTCACGACACCCCAGTTTGGGAACTGCTGGTCTATGGGTCTTTTGGACATACGGCAGCTATGTAGCTGGCATAAGTTTGAAGAGAGAAAGGAGGTCGGTGGCAGTGGTGTAACTAGACTGGAGCGGAGGCAAGTAGTTCTGCAAGACTCCGTTACACCGGAGTCAGCAGCCCCTCCCCCTTGCTGTTGGAGCCATTCCAGCAGCGACAGGGGAGTGTCCTGCGTGTTGCAGTTGCCGCCAGAATGGCTCCAACAGCAAGGGGGAGGGGCCGCTGACTCCAGTGTAAGAGAGTCTTGCAGAACTACTTGCCTCCGCCCCACTCTAGTTACACCAATGGTCGGTGGGGCAAGAGGGCAGGCCCTTGCCCTCAGAAAAGGGTTTGCGCATGCGCGAAAATCTTCAAAGTTCGCGTTTTAACGCAAGCGCTCCAGGGCCTCTTTTTTTCAGAAGGCCCTGGAGCGCTTCCCGGCCGGTGACGAGCGCCGGAAAAGGTAAGTTTCTGTAGGGGGGGTGATTCGGGGGGGTGTTGGGGGGGTGAGTCGGGGGGGTGTTGGGGGGGTGAGTTGGGGGGGTGACGTGTGTCCCCCGCTCTGGGGTGACGCGCGTCACAGTGACGCCACTGGGGGTGGCACAGTTCATGGTGGAAGGGGAACATTGGTCACACTTTTTCACGTGAGCTTATTGTGCATCCCAGAACACTCATGGAGTTCTGGTGGGCACTCTTGTTTTGCATGAGCTCATCTTGACCACCTCCCAACAAGGGTGGCCAGAAAGCTTTGAGCAAACCATGGCCTATACCAGTGGTTCCCAAACTGGGAGGCACGGAAACCAGCCAGGGGAGCCACAGAGTGCTATGGAATCCTCACGGGAAAACAGTGCAATGCCAATTGGCAGGCATCAACATAATGTAATGGGGGGCCACGGCCAATGGTCACCAATGGTCAAGGGAGCCGCAGGTCAAAAAAGTTTGGGAAACACTGGCCTATACCTTTAATAAGTGTGCTTACTGTAGATGGTTGCATGTGTAAATGTCATGCGCTGAAGGATGCCTCATCATCCCAAGCACCAGTACCAAATGATAAAAAGAGGGCAAGAAAGTTATTGGCTGGATAGGTCCACGTTCTTATGCATTCTTTGCTGTCTAGTCAAACCGCACCCACCCTACAACTTATCTATGGAAAAGACGGACAAGCAGGCATACACGCTGAGATGGAAAACTGACATCATAAATAAATTTCTTAACGTTCCAAAGAGGTATCAGATCTCCTACTGGAAGACCAATGAGCCGTTGAAGGTAAGCCGTCATTGATTGCTTCATGATTAGGATTGTTGAATACAATGCAATTCATTGATTTTCCCCCCACACCCTTTATTAGTGATGAGAAAAACATACAATCAACTTAAAAAGTTTTTATATATAAAGTTATACAGAGATAAACCTTCCAGGATTGACCTTGAGTCTCCAGGAACCAGCACTGATTTCTAGGTGACTACTGAACAGGGACGTGTGCTGGGGGGGGGGGGGTTTGGCAGGTGAGGCAGAACTGCCTCATTGTAGTCTAAGAAAAAAAGCCGCAGCCTCACCCTGTGATTGTGCTCATGTGTTACCTGTATGCACCCAAGTAATCCTATGTATGTTTACTCCAAAGTAAGTCCAGTTGTGTTCAGTGGGGCTTCCTCCTAGGAAAGCAAGCGTAGGATGGCATCCCTAATTTTTTCTTCTCCTTTTTCTCAGAACAAAACTCAAGATGTTAGAGATTCTCCATTCTTCACCTTCACCCCTCGGTTCCTGGAAACAGCCACTCGCTATAAGGCAAAGGTGCGGGCAAAAGTGAACAGTGGTGACTACAATGGCCCATGGAGCGAGTGGAGTGAGGAATATGACTGGGAAACGGAAAGTGGTAAGTCAGAGAGGGGATGTCTGAAAAAGGCCACTGATCTTTTGTCAGTCTCCTGGGAAGAAGAAGATCCTACTAATGGAAGAGAAGGGGAAGTGCGAAGACGTGACGTGTGTGTGTGTGTGTGTGTGTGTGTGTGTGTGTTGTGCCGTGCCTGTTTGCAGCCATTGTTGGCCTGATTTGCTACTGTGATATAGTTTTGCATCTTTTTTTAGTTAAAAGCACATGTGTACTTTTCTAGTAGAGGTTGGTTGAGTATCCCTTATCCAAAATGCTTGAGACAAGAAGTGTTTCAGATTTTGGAATATTTGCATATACAGAGCAGAGAATAAGCAAAAAACAGTGAGTAATGCATGTAGGTCTTGGCCTCATGTGGGGCATTGTGAGGAACCTGCCGTTCATGCGTCCGGCCTGCACATGTGCCATTTTATTACCCTTTGTGGGGATGCTTGCGTGGGGGAATCTGGGCATGCGTGGAAAAGATATATATCGCAGCTGAAGGGGGTTGGGAGGGTCTTTTTTTCCCTTTGGGATGCTGAATAAACTGTCTGTGTGCACCTGCATTTTGGCTGCAACCTGTCACATGAGGTCAGGTGTGGAATTTTCCACTTCTAGCATCATGTCGGCACTCGGATGCTGGAGCATTTCGGATTTTCAGATTAGGGATGCTCAACCTGTATAGGAAAACAGTGTAACCCTTATTCTATCGTAAATACCGGTACAACTATTGGTGATCTAATGTGCAGGGGGGGGGGGGGAGTCGTGCACACCCATACTCTTCCTCACATGTTTGAAAGGGTGGTTAGAAGTATCATCCAAACCAGCTCTGAGAAGGATGAGGATGTGAATTAAGATGCGGGTGGTTTGACATAAAGCAGGAAGGTGAATCCTTCTAGAAAGTTTCTTTGGAGACCTTCCAGCCCTGTGATTCCATAGTAATCTGATATTTTGAGTGTAGTGTAGTGGACACCACCTTGGTGGAAGGTGCCAAACTGCACAACTGGTTTGCCAAATGTTGTTAGACTGACAGAATGGAATGCACTAGACTGTTCACTGTTTATTTGCTTGGGTCTCACTCACTCACATTTCCCACTCCAAAAGTCACTCCCACATAAGAGTTTGACACAGTCTTCCCTTGAACACAAACAAGACCCCAGCTGCCCAAATGGTGTGACTTGGAGCCTGGTCTTGGAGAATTACTGGACCAGATGACTCTTGTCTATTTTAGAAAGTTCTGTCTCTACAACTCTATGGGGTCTGTGTTCAGCTATAGTCTGCAAGTGGAAATCTCCCAGTATCTGATTCAGCCGGGTACTATCCAGTCTCTTCCTGACTTCAGACTGATGGAGTTGTGTTGTCGTCTGCATCATGGGTTGTGCACCCTGGCTTTAAATATCATCCATTAGTAATAGGGGTCCTTGGGGAATTATTGCACAACCAAATAAGCCTTTTTTTCCCCTGGGTATCTTTTCTTAATGGCATTTGGAATGAAAGTTCTGCTGTTTTGATTTTAATTTCAGTTTCGATTTTGATTTAAAACTAATTGCACTTTCTTTTTAGTTGGTTGCCATAATTTTCCTTTTGTGATTATTTATCTGTTTCAGTTTTGCCTCCCTGGGGTCTTCCACTGGTAGCACCAGCCACAATCATTTTGATAGCAGTGGGCATCTGCTGTGGCCGCAAATACCTTCTCAAGTATGTTTGTGTTACAAGGGGGGGGGGGAGCTATAGCTCAGTGGCTGAGCATCTCCTTTACAGAGGTCCCAGATTCAATCCCTTGAATCCCTGGGTAGGGCTGGGAGAGTCCCCTCTCGGAAACTTTGGAGAGCTGGTGCCAGGCAGTGTAGACCACACTGACTTAAAAGACCAAGGGTCTGACTTGGTACAAAGCAGCTTTCTATGCTTACAGATATGCTTGAATGGGAAGGATTCCAGGATGGATTGACACACTGGTGGAGGGAGTGGGATGGGCATTGATAGGAAGGTGTTAGATAAGCCACTGTCTCTTGACCCAAGGCCTGTAGACACATTATAGCCAGCCGCTAGGTGGAACCTGCTTTAAATTACTCTATGGCCCCAATCCTATCCCCCATGTAATAGCACGGAGCCACGCCAATGGAGGCTGCGCTGCATGCTATGGGTGTGTGTTTGTAAGTGATTGAACAGCCTGCAAGAGGTTTTTTTTTTTACTTACCTCCTAGTAGGCGGCCTGACTGCCTATGAGTCTTCTTGGATATACGCCAGCTATTTTGGCGGAGTATGTCTGAGGAGAGAAAACGGGCAGAGAAGAGGGGATAAGATCTGGCATACACAACTGCCACTGGATCCACCCCTCCCTCCCCCCGACACACCCCTGGTTCCTCACCAACATGCCCCATTACTCCCCCCCCCCGCCCACAAACCACCACCCCACTGGCTTACCTGCTCTGGTGCAGGCTGCTGGGTAGCAGCGGGTCTTCAATGCTGCTGCTGTGCGATGACTGCTCAGAAATGGCCTCCGTAAAGCAGTTTACAACAGTGGGACTCTGTCCCGCTGGTGTTTGACAGTCCATGTGGTATGTGGTACCACATAATAAGCTGCTTGTGTGCAGCAGCTCACTGTGTAGGCTGAGTGATTTTTGCCACACCATTGCCAACGTCCCAGAAGACAGTCGGACAAACAGCTCACCATTGGGTAATATTTGTAGAGACACAGGCAGGGTGCTACAGTAGAGTTATTAGGCATTATGGCAGGGCTGGGAAGCCTCAAGTCCACAGGCCCAATATCATCCCTTCCTATGTTGCATTGGCCCTTTAGAACATCCTCGTGCTGCTATGACCCCAGACGTAGACCCCGAGGACTTGAAGGATGGATGGGGAAGACTTGAGTCAGGATCATACCTGGAAAGAGTCATAGAAATACCCACCTTGCCAAAGATTGTCATGGGAGGGGAACCCCAGAAGGCAGTGCTGCTGGCATCTGCTTTGCCCAAGGAGGTACCTGTTCCTCTGGCTCCAAGGATTCCTCCTCCTCAGAACTCTTCAGGATGTGGAAGGACAGCCCAGGACTAGCATCCTACAGCCAGGGGCAGCAGCAGACTCCCCAGCCCACCTAAGGAAAAGGACACAGTCCTTGTATGTGGCAAGAGTGGGAGATGGCAGCACGCTGACTTCAGGACAGTGGCCTTTGACCCTTGCTCTCCTGGGAGCTCACTGGAGTCCAGATCTCCTGCTTCCAGCCTGCCATCATGCCAGTGCCTTTGCTGGGAACAGGACACAGGATGATCCTAATTCAATTGGCCCTCCTCTACATTTAGTCCCACTCTGGATTCTTGCTGGGCAGGATTTATCCCAAAGGTTGCTTCTCAAGAGGAGAAGCAAGGCAGCAAATGGAGGAAGAAGCGGCTGGGCATATCAGAACTGCTGAGTTTTCCCAAAGTGCTGGGCTGGCATCAATTAGATCTCAAAACACCCCAAATAAGGGCCATTTTGGTAGAATACAGGGACAGATGAAATGTTCCTGATATGTCAAAGCTGTTCTTCTGTCTTTCTTACAGCAGGAAAAATGAGTGGGATGCAAATATTCCAAGTCCTCCCAGGAAGTTCCTGCTCCCTGACTATTTTTCTGTAAGAGAGATTTTATTTGTTTTGTTTTTCACATATTTATACCACTACTATTCCTCCAAGTTGCTCAGGGCAGTGTACATGGTTCTTTCCTTTCTTTTGTTCTCACAACAATCTCTGTGGTTAGGTTAGGCTGAGAGATTGTGTCACCCAAGGTCACCCAGGAAGCTACATGGCTGAGTGGGATTTGAACCTGGATCTTCCAGGTCTAACACCAGAACCACTACACCATCCTGGCTCCTGGCATATGCCCCTCAGACTGGGGTTATATTCTTTACACCTGACATCCCCATTGGGATTCATTGTTTGACATTCCTTCTAAGGACCAAACAAGATGTGACTTTGACTTATTGTCAAAGTTTTTTTAAAAATGTATATATTACATACTGTACACCTTGGGGAACTTGCTTGTTTTGTTCAGTGCAGGAAATTACAGAGCTAGATGGACCAATGGTCTGACTTGGTACAAGGCAATTTCATATGATATTATTATTATTATTATTATTATTATTATTATTATTATTATTATTATTATTATTATTATTTAGACCAGGGGTGGGGAACCGGCGGGCTGGATCCGGCCCCCGGAGCGATCCGGTCCGGCCCGCGCGAGACCGGACCCGAGTCAATCAGGTCCGGCCCACGCGAGCAGCCTGGAGGCTCCGCCAGCCCCGCCGGCCCCGCGCGCACTCACCTCGGCGCGACTCCTTTCGAATCCGGCTGTTTCTGCGCATGTGCAAAAGCAGCCGGATTAGAAAGGAGTCGTGCCGAGGGGAGAGCGCGCGGGGCGTGCTCACCTCGCGCGACTCCTTTGGAACCCGGCTGTTTCTGCACATGTGCAGAAGCAGCCAGTTTCGAAAGGAGTCGCGCGAGCAGCGTAGGAAAAAGAAAGTTAACAATATGGGTTAAGGAGCTTGTTTCGATTCCATTCACTGTAGCAGCTTCCAAATCCACATTGTTTCTGCTTGAGTTCAAAAAAATGCTGATGCAGAAGAGAGGATTGGAATGTGTGAGGGCAATTGCACATGGGTGCAAAAAGTCAATGTACAGCTGCAATGCTTCATGAGAAGGCGGCAGCAGCAGCATAGAAATGCCCGAAGTTACCACCAGAATGTGACGTAGTTGGGAAGGCATACACCCATGCACACACAGGCCAGTTAAGGTTAAGTAATACATCCTGGCTCTTTTGCTCTGGGCACCCCAGAGTTCCAAGCTCTTTCTTTGCATCCTGTTGATAATAAAGGCTTCCACCTGGACTAATTTCTTTTCAGAAAATACAAACTAGCTCACTGGACTTCAGTAGCCAGAGCTCGGTGGGGGAGGAAGAGATCAGCTATACCACAATATTGGAGAGGTGAGTATGCAAAGCGGACACCCAATGCTGTCAGACTTGTCTAATGCATTAGGAACTGTTGGATCTGAGAGTATGTCTATACACTACAGATTAAACTAGATTGCTATTCCCTTTCCACAGGGAATTCTGGGTATGGTAGTTCTGTGAGAGAAGACCAGGAGTTTCTAATAGAGAATTCTCAACACCCTCACCAAATTAAAATTCCTAGGATTCCTTGGGTGACGCCATAGCAGTTAGTTGCCACTATAGTCAGGGAGGCTGTCTTGGATATAAGGAGCACGTATACCAAGGAGTGGTATACCTAGGGAGAAAAAAATGAGCCAAGTGAAGCTTGTAGCTGTGATGAACTTACCTGAGAAATGAAGCTTAGGTGCTCCATCAGCTAATAGTTCCATCCGGGTCTAAAAACATGCTTTATTCAGGCCATTCTACAACATCCCACAAAGGCAGAGGTGAAACAAGGGTGGAGCGAAGGCAAGTAGTTCTGCAAGACTCTGTTACACTGGAGTCAGCGGCCCCTCCCCCTTGCTGTTGGAGCCATTCTGGCAGCAAAGGCAACACGCAGGACACTCCCCTGTTGCTGCTGGAATGGCTCCAACAGCAAGGGGAAGGGGCCGCTGACTCCAGTGTAACGGAGTCTTGCAGAACTACTTGCCTTCGCTCTACCCTTGTTTCGCCTCTGCACAAAGGACAGTATAAGCCTCCTGTCTTTGCCTGAGTGAAAAAACAGAAGATAGCATCTGGTAGGGATCAAAAGAAGACAGTTTTCCATTGGCTCTTCCAGATTGCCTTTCTAGCACAACATAATTGGACCGATTATGGTCTCCCTTTCCCAACTCGTCATCCTGGGGTGTTCTATCGGAGAGGATCTCTCATTCCTGATGAATGTTCTTCATTTTTCTCTGTTCTGCAGGCCACTGTTGGTTACCTCTTCAGAGTCTTTTGGAGCAGTGGAATCACTTTCAGCCTATCATAATATGGAAATATTAAAGCAATTTCCACTTCCTACAGCGGATGTTGGCCAATGCTTAAGTCAAGCTGGTCCATCTCCCACACGTGACTGCATTTGCAGTGCTAAGGGTGTTCCGGTGTTTGATTTTGATGGCCCTTACTTACAGTGCTCCCCAGAATCTTCTGTGCCTGATATTCAGCAGAATTTGAGCGCTGCCCCTTTAGAAACAAGGGAGCCATCAGTGTCTCTCCAATACGTGGAACTGCCTCGGAGCCTATGGCTCCAGCAACTGCCAATGGGGAAAAAGAATGAGACTGCTCCCCCGCTCTCTGTTGTCCATGACTTGGAGGAGAATAAGCACCCACTTTCTAAAGGGCAAGAAGTATCTCAAGGTCAGTCAGCAAGTGGCAAACTGGAGCAAGAAGACAGCGGCCAGAGACCACAAATCCCCACTACTGCAAAGAGCCCTTGTCAAAATGGGCCCTTGGACTACATTGCCACTGCAGATCTGCCACTGGCCACAGAAAGGGACTCTTCACATTTCTTACCTGTAGAGTCCTCAAAGCAAGAGCAGTTCATCTGCACTAGTACGGAAACATCTGCCTCACAGTCACCTCAAACAACTGAAGGTCTCTGCAGTTCAGAGTTGTGTCAGAAGGGTCAAGTGCCACCTGCTTCTTCAAGAACATCACAGGAAGCCTTTGGTGACTATGTGATGACTCTTCCTGGGACCCCAGGGTCTGCACCCAAGGAAGGTCTGGCTTTCTCCCCAGCTGAGCCTCAACAGAAAGGCTTTTTTCTGTTTGCCCCGGATGACCGCAGTCCAGTCTTCCTACACCAGGTGGATGATTACTGCTTCTTCCCTGGAACCAAACCCATCAAGGCCCCCCTCAAACAAAACAAACCCCGTCAAGGAGGGTCTGTGGGACATTATCTTTCAGGGACCAATCAGACAGTCCTAAAGGCTCACAAAAAGAGTGAATTTGTTGGGGGCAAGTTACAGCCCAGTCCTCGCATCTGCATAGACACAGGAGTGCATGTGTCTCAGTAGAAGCTCTGCGGCATCCATGAACATTGCCTCACTCTTGTAATGTCTTTGCTTTGCACTACTGTCACTTGGCGATGGCGGCTTTTGGGCTGTGGCTGTGGTGAAACTTCCTGTGGCAGGTGTAATATTTTAAAAGCCTCTTAGAATATGCTTTGCCCAAATGGACGCATCATTTCCATGCCAGCACCACGCATTCCAGATGGATGTCGGTGCTTCCATGCAGGCACTGTACTGTATGTCTCTCGACCAGTTATGGGGAAAGATGGTCCTTGATGCTTCATCTGCTATTTGGAATATATCGCTGTGGGCAATTGTTCCGTGTTGGTTTCCAGAGGAGGTTTTGAACATGTCGTTCCAGAATGCCCTGTTCCGTCTTCCCCACGACCCACCATTGCCCAGCGGGGAACTCACCTTCCCCAGCAGGCGCAGCTCCGGATCTGCGGTGAGTAGAACAGCGCCTGCCTTGGCACCGGCGCTGCCTACTCACTGGGTACAGCAAATGTGCTTTACGTTAAACCGCTGAACCATAAGCTGTTGATCGAAAGGTCGGCAGTTCGATTCCCGCGACGGGGTGAGCGCTCGTTGCTTGGCCAGCTCCTGCCAACCTAGCAGTTCCAAAGCATGTCAATGCGAGTAGATAAATAGGTACCGCTTGCGGGAAGGTAAACAGCGCTCCGTGTTCCAGCTGCATGCTACACGCTGCAGCAAGGAGAGTCACGCCGGCCACATGACCACGGAGGCGTCTTTGGACAACGCTGGCTCTTCAGCTTTGAAATGGGGATGAGCACCACACCCTAGAGTCGGAGGGGGCGGAGTGACACTCCGCCGGTCTAAAATGTAGACAAGATTGGGCTGTTGGTTTCTAGAGAAGAGCCAGAAACAGTATTTTATAGCACCTTATACTATTCCTCAGAATTTTGTTCCTATCAATAAAGTATGTTTATGGTGCAGGTATTGTGTCAGAGTTATTATCCTGGAATAGCAGTCACAATCTTCATGAACAAGGAATTCCAGTCATTGGGGTCCAGTCTGAAATATATTCCTTGGAGAAGGAACAACTGTACAGAAGAGCATCTCCTCTACTCTGTGCTCTAGTCTCATCTTTGCAAATGCCCTGTATTGCTGAAAAAGGTGCAGAAAAGTGCATCTAAAATGTTGGAGCATCTTCCTTACAAGGAATGGCTAAAGTATTTGATGCTCTTTAGTGTGCGGAAAAAAGACAAATGGGGTGGGGAACATCAGGTAGAGCTTTAAAAAACTATGCATGGTGTGGAAAAAGCAAGTAGAGGTTTTTCTCCCTCTCCTAAAATATGTAAACTTGGGGTTATCCAATCAACTTGATCTATAAGAGAATCAAGACAGGCAGGGAAAGCAACTCTTCACACAGCATGTAATTAATTTATGGAACTTGCCACCACACGGTGCAGCCGTGGCCATGAGCTTTGATAACTTTTAAACAGTGGCGTAGCTGATGATGGGCCAGACCATCCCCTGCAGAACTGTGTTGGTTTTCCAACATCTCCATGGTCTGTGTGTGTGTGAAGTGGCAAGCGCTGTGAGATGGGCCCTCCCTGCACCTCTGTTTGACTCAAAAACAAGCCATTCCAAAAGCGGGTGGTGACGCGCAGCGCGGGGGTGATGCAAGGCATCGCGACATCGCCCTGCCCGGGCAGCAGCCGGGCTGGCAATGCCTCTGCTTTAAAAGCAGATTAAACCAATTCATGGAGGATTAGTCTGTCAATGGCTACTAGTTAATGACTGCTAGCTGTTGTGGGAAATAGAATGCAGGACTTGATTGCCTCTGCTCTGATCCTGCAGAGCAGTTCTTACACGTTCTTGTGTTCTTACGCATGAGGATGCAGGGCATTTGCAAGACACCAGTAGCGTAGCAAGGGCAGGGTGGGGTGGCCAGCCAGCCCTGGGCGGCAGTTGCGCGGAGGGGTGGTGGTGACAGGATCGCCACCCAAGTCCACAGCCCTCACCATGCTTCCCTGACAAGGCCTGAAGCGGCAAGCAGGGCTCCGTTTCAGCGGTTGTCTTTTTGCTGAAGGGTCTTCTTGCCCGCCTTTGACCCAAAATCCCCTTGATCCAGAAGCAATTGGCAGTGATGCAATGATGTGATGATGCCATCGTGTCATCACCATACTACTTCCGGGGTGCCAGGCTCTGTGCCTGCGGTTCCAGGAACGCCACTGCAAGACACTGAAACTTTTAAAAGTCATCTTTCTTGCAGCGCTGTCACATGCAAAACTAGCCTCTTTCCAAAGTGTCATTTCTCAACTGGTCTAAAAAATCAGAACGATCGTTGGCTTAATACAGTAGTTTCCAAGTTGCCCCAGAATTCCTTGCAATATCTGGAATTCTGTAGGAGATGCACCCTGGCTGTGCTACAGATGGTTCGAGGTGGAGAAAATTCCATGAGCACAAGAATTTTAGTGAATACAGGAACAAACCTGGCTCAGGGTATTTTCACAAGTGAATTTCCTTTCTAGTCTGCAAGAGTCATTTGTGAACACCAAGGAAGCAGAATGGAAAATGGAAGATAGCCATTATTGGGGAAAAAGTGTACTGCACTTTTATCTGGTATGGGAGACACCCTCACCCACTCAGTTTTGGAAGGGGAATGCCAAGTGGGACTTGCAGATTAAATCATTTTTCAACCCACAACGTTTAAAATATGGTATCTCCACAGCTTTACGTTGTATCTACAACTCTCAGTCATACTCTCAGATGCTCCTGATCTGCTCTCTTGCCATATGAGAAGAGTGTATGTGGCAGAGGCCCTGACCCCCTGAGCTGGACATTAATTATAGTCTCCTCTACCTCCAAATTGGTCTTGCTGGTGGATGCTTCTGGGGAGGGCTTGTTGTTTTCTCCACTGCTGAGGCTAAGACAGCCAGAACTGCCACTGATATTGGTGAGGAAGGAGGTCAATATCTTCAAGATCCCCCCTGCCACCATAGTAGCCTTTCATCAGGAGTAGGGTGTTCCTATTGAAAAATATGTGGGGGGGGGAGAAGCAGAGTAATCAGCAGAATCCCCCCTCCCTATGGCAACCAGGTAATCTCCTACGAGTTCCACCACCTAAGGCTAGCGGCTATCAGTAAAAGACATACGGAGGCAGAAGCTGGTAGAAGGTTTCAAAAATAAAGTTTACTTGCAGTTCGAAGTTGCACATGTACATCTTCTGAATAGGCCAGAGGCTTTTCTAACTTTGGAATAAGGAGCCCTAGAGCTGCCCCTCTTGATGGTGGATGTGGGGGAAGATGGCCGCCGCGAGCATGGCAGCTCCAGCGGGCACGGCGTCAATTCCCTTTGTGAGAGCTGCTGGAGATCAAGAGAACGTGACTGGGGAGGGACTGGAAGGCGACAGGTTTAGGGATTACACCCTTTTTGGGGAACCATAGAGAGGACAGGTCTGGTAAAGGTCTTAGGTGAGCGGATGGCAAACTGCCCTCCAGGGCCAGAGCCCTGTGCACGGTGCTGCCCATTTCCAAGAGTTCCAAGGTGGAAGATGTGTATATATGTTAGCCTGTCTGCCCCTCCTGAAACTGTCAACACCTTATTCAAATCTGTTTGAAGAACTAAATGGTGGAAAGGCAGGATCTAAATTATCAAATAAATAAAGTTTCTCTCTGAGGAGACACTCCATCTTGACAGAATTGGGGCAGGTAACTCTTTCCTGCCTAGCGGTCTTCTCGTACTTCTGCTTCTCCTCCCCCTGCCATACACAACAAGGAATTTCACCCTCCCCCTTTGCATTTAGGCCCAGTTCCATTTATTTACCTCTCTAGGGTAGGGTTGCCAACTTTTGAACCTGCCACTTTAGTTTTGCCTTTAGGTTAACAGCCATTTGATTGGAATTAGGCTTAGCAGGTGATCTGTTTTCTGCAGATTGGATGGCTGTTAAAAGCACAAGAGCCATTCAAGCTATTCTATTTTGCCGGCCAGCAGAGGTGTAGGAATGGGGGGACGGACCACCCCGAGGCATTAGGCCCGGGGGGGGGGATCAAAATCATGGGCTGCAGTTGCGGCGGCAGCAGCAGCGGCCCCTTTTCATTCCTTTTTTAACCCCCCCGCTTTCCCCCCCACTTTTTCAGTCGTTTTGGGCCTTGTGCGGCTTGTTCGCGGCCTCCGGAGAGCGGAGAAGTTGTTCCCCGCCCTCCCGCTTGCCCCCCTGGGGCCGTTTTTGGCCTGTTACAGGCCACGTGATGTCATCCCGGGGGACATGGCTTCCGGGTGATGTCACGCGACGGGGCAGGGCTTCTGCTGGGGGGGGCATCAACGCGGAATGCGGCCTCCAGTAGGGGGCCGTGTTACTACGCCACTGCTGGCCAGTTGGCAACCCTGCTTGCTTCCTTCCTTATCAATAGGTAGAACACACACAAGAACAGAGGTTGCATGGAAGTTTATTTCCAATGCAGAGAGAGTCAGATATTTTCCCCAGAGAGGGCTCACATGGTTGTTTCATGCCTTCTTAGGATTTGCCACCTTTCTTGTCCCCAAATTTTTCATCCAGAGCTTTTTGCAGGTTAAGGTTTAGGGCATTTTTCTGGAACCATCTTCCTGTTGAGAAGCAAAACACAGTTCATATTAACTATCGCCCTGTCGGGAGAAAGGTGGGATAAAAATTCTTTAAATAAATAAATTAAATAAATAAACTATATCCCCTGTAGTGGGCACCAGGTTTAAAGGTCTGGATGTGGGAGAGACTCAGAGAGAGAGAGAGAGAGAGAGAGAGAGAGAGAGAGAGAGAGAGAGAGAGAAGACTAAGGGCTTTGAAGACAAGATTAGGAAGAGATCTGTATGCAGCAGAGATACAGAATGAGGCTGGATATGCCATTATTTGGACAGGAACCCTGCAATGATCACTAGCCATTAATCCTTGGAGAGGGCAGAATCTTTATCACTTGCAGTAAAGGAAACAAGATTGCAGCAGTTCCATTTGCTCAGTCATGTGATGTGACCTTTGCACGCATGAACTGGGTGAAATCCAAATGCTTAGATTTTAATAATACTTAGTATTTATCTAGCTCTCCATAAGCATTATCTCCATAATCCTTGCAATAACCCTGTAAAAAGTGTGGTATGATTATTATCTCCATATGACAGATCTGAGAGAAAGGGATGAGAGTTCTGGCACTCCTAGCTTTGCTTTGAGCTCCTAAAAACTAGGGCCCCCTACCTAGATCATCCGTTTTCCTTCCATGCCAATGTTTGGGGTCCCGGATTGCCCTCTTGATCACATCTGGGGTATAGGAATCCTTCATCAGGCTTTTGCTTTCTAATGGTCCTCCTGCAAGGGAAAAAAAAAACATTTCAAGAGAACACAAAGCCACTTGTGTTAGTAGATGTATTTATGTATCCATGAGCTGCTAGATCACAGGGCAAGGCTGAGGCAATGAACTTTTCTAAGACAAAGGATACATCTGTGACTTGGACCAAGTCACGTTTCTAGCATTGATGGGCCTCAGAAGTTCTCACAACTCATTCACATTTAGTTTGGTGTCAGGAGCAAAATTTATTTTTTTATTGCATGTTACTTTTCAAAGTTTTGATGCGATAGGTAAAGGTATCCCCTGACAATTAAGTCCAGTCGTGTCCGACTCTAGGGTGTGGTGCTCATCCCCATTTCAAAGCCGAAGAGACAGCATTGTCCGAAGACGCCTCCATGGTCATGTGGCCGGCATGACTCTCCTTGCCGCAGCGCGTAGGATGCGGCTGGAACACGGAGCGCTGTTTACCTTCCCGCAAGTGGTACCTATTTATCTACTCGCATTAACATGCTTTGGAACTGCTAGGTTGGCAGGAGCTGGCCAAGCAACGAGCGCTCACCCCGTCGTGGGAATCGAACTGCCGACCTTTCGATCGACAGCTTATGGTTCAGCGGTTTAACCCGCTGCGCCACCCGCTGGCCTTTGATGCGATACCTCACTGCAAATGTCAGACTATAGGATGATTGAGGATTTAGTTTATTCAAGCAGCGAAAGCAAAGCAGCTGTAAATGTGTGGCCATTTTTCTGATCCACAGTCTCAGGTTTGTTAGCAAAGAAAGATGCCAGAGTACCAGGGATGTATCTAAGTAACTAGGTCACGAGTGCGAGTGCGAGTACGAGTCATTTTTGCAAGAGTGCGAGTCCGAGTGTGAGTCAGTGTCAACATTTTTGGGCAAGTACGAGTCAAGTGCGAGTCATTTTTGCACGAGTGCAAGTCAAGTACGAGTAAGGCCAGAAACCACGAGTCACAAGTCACGAGTCGAGTCACTTTGGGAAAAATGGCTTTTTCCCTGAAAATGGGGTGGGTGGGTGTCTGTGTGTGGGGTGTGTGTGGGGACCTCTGAGACTTTTAAAGCACCCACTTGGCTCCCCCTATGCCCTTTCCCTCACCTCTCAGTCTTGTCACCACCCATCTGGTTTGGGAAAAACAAGCGTGTCTACATTCAAACCATTTATTATTTCCTCCCTGCCCCCTCCCCTTGCTGAGCCAAGCATCCCTTGGGCTCGGAGTTTTGGTCAATGAGGAGGAACTGCTGCGGCAGCTTCGCCTTCCCTCACTCCTCCCCACCACTCGCGCTCGGAGTTGTGGCCAATGCCAAACAGACAGCAACAAAAGGGGGGGACTCAGAGCCAGGCTTGCTTTCCCACCCCCTTGAAAACCCTTCCTCCCTGCTGCCCTCCTCCTCCGAGGTCTCCACTGCGCCTGCCTGCCTGCCTGTGTTGATGCCGGCCGTTAAAGGAAAATGACTTGGAAATGGCAAGTCGTTACCCCCACGAGTGCAAGTCAAGTACGAGTCCCGTGGGTCACGAGTGCGAGTACGAGTGCGAGTCAGTGGGTCACGAGTACAAGTACGAGTACGAGTCGGAAAAAGTGGCTCACACTTGCGAGTCGAGTCATTTGACTCGAGTCCCCATCACTGCAGAGTACTCCATTTTAGCCACCACACCCTCACCCAGGACCCCATGGTTTTTGAGGAACAGCACCGCCTCTTTGTAGTACTCGTGATTTTCTTTAAACCCTCATTTAAGGTGAAAAAGGAAGAAAGATTCCTGTTTCTCTAGAGGCGCATTTCTTCATTTTTCACTCTCATCACTTATCTCCTCATTGGCAAAAAAAAACAAAAAAACAAGTGAGTGAAGGGCTCCTTGACAACAGGGTTGATAAAGGACTCATTGGGTTAGGACAGTGGTAGCCAACCTTTCAACACGAATGCTCCTGGCCCTTTAAATGGTTGCATAGGTGAGGGCCTTTCAGCAGGTGCAGCTGCTTTAGCAGCACCATCAGCACTTGCAGCTGCCAAGATTCTGTCTTCTGTACAACTCTTAAGAACACAGTAGCCCTAATGGTGGAAGGTTGGCCACCCCTGGGTTAGGAGGAGGGATCTAAAACTGAGCAGCCACAAAATCTGTGGAGTGTCATGGCAAAATTCTCTTGAATTACTAATATTTACACATCTTTCATCAAAGACTTATTTCCTCAGTGTATCTTTACTGGGGAACAGGTACCACTGAAGTCAGCGAGCCTTTCTCCTGAGCAAATGTGCACAGGATTCAGCAGTTTGCCTCTTCCATATTAACCCACAGAAGGAAGGACAGGGGTGCACATGGTGGTGCCTTTCGTACAAAAGGTACCTGGATGACATCAGTGTTTCCCCAAGTTCAGCTAGATAAGGGACACTTTTTTCTACATTAAGACTGGAGAAACTCTTTGCTATTACATGTGGGGAAAAACGTTTTATACTTTGAAAGTATAAGAATCCCATATCCTCAAACACACATCTGGGGCGGGGGTGGGATAGGGCAGGGAGACGATATTAAGCAGAAAAAAGGCAAGTGAGAAAAGAGTTAAGGAGCCTCTCCTCCACTCCTGCTCTAAAATGCATCCCTTTTAAGGATGCTTTTCATTTTAAGAAAGGTAAGAGCTTTGCTACATGAATTTACACATAGCTTGTCCTGTAGATATGGTGGGTTGCCAACTGATCAGCAAAAAGTAAAGAGATATCAAAACAAATACTCATTTTGGATCTTTAACCGCTATGTGGTCTGCAGAAACCAGCATGAGAATAAATACATTCACCTGCTAATTAGGAGAAGGAATGTGGGCAGGTGTAGCTTGTTAAACCCTTGGAGCACAATCCTAGGCATGTCTACTCAGAAGCAAGCCCCATTGTGTTCAGTGGGGCTTGCTTCTGAGTAGACATGCCTAGGATTGTGCTCTAAGGTTTAACAAGCTACACCTGCCCACATTCCTTCTCCTAAAGGTCTAGCACTCTGTCCCGGTTGGAGATCTGGTAAGCCTAATTATAGCAGATCACAAGGCTCTTGAAAGCACAACAAAGGAGCCAATTCAAAATGTAGCAATCCTACACATAGCTGATAGAGATAATAGAACAAAGTTGATTTAGGGAGAACTGCCTGCAAAAAAAATAAAAAATGGTTTTGCACCTGCCAGTGGCAGGCTGCCACCTAGATAGTGATGAAACTACTTGGCTGGATCGGAGAAGATAACGTGAGAAGTGTTCCTATATGAGCCTTTGGGTTTGGGAGGAAGTGAATCAATGATGTGAGAGAAGCATTTGTTGCTAACTACTCAACTGGCCCTTTTAGCTGTGCCTTTAACAGTCAGTTGATCTGAAGCAATTAGCAAGTGATAATGTCAGTCTCCCCATGAAAACCTTCACCTGTTGGTTTCTGCATATCAACAGCCTGTTAAAGGCTCAACAGAAGGCACCAGATGTGTTGTGTGTTTTTCTGGCCAGTTAACAACCCTGCAAGCATTATTTGTTCTTGCTATGTATTTTCTTAATATTTGCTCTGATGGTGTCTGAACAACAATAACCAAACCATTGCAAGGACTCAAGATACTCTAGTGCTCCCCTCTCTAAAGGAAAATGACCCTGTAACTTGTTTTTCACCCTATAAAAGATGCTCTCTCCCTGCCCCTCTCCTCTCCCTCTCCCACTCACAGAAGGTACAGCATGAAAATTGATGTCAGTTATGTGGGGCGTTTCTGTAAACTCAGAACTCCAAGACCATTTCAAAACATAACTGGAGCCATAACAGGAAGTCCGTGGATAGATCAAGGAAGGTCGTTACCTTGGAAGATGTTGGACCTTAGATTGTAACCCAGTTCATAGTAATCAGCATAAGGTGAGGACGAAATAGGATTCTCTAGAGATTGGAATCTGTCGCTGAGCCGCTTTTGCCCTTGAATCAGTCCAGCCTCACAAAGAGTACGGCGTGCCTGGAAAACACAAATCCAATGAAGTCCAACTCCATTCTGGGCCCCAAGGTGTTTAGTGCCGTCCACTACGATTGGGCATCTTCAAGGTATTGGTGGTACCTACAAGCAAGGTACATCCTCTCATCAGGTGTAACCTTGATTGGAAGTAGGGTTGTCATTAATTCACAATGTGTATGGGTTGTTTGTACTTTAGACCTCTGTGTAAAATAACTAGAAGTTACATTAACCATGGACAGCGTTTGTCCAGGTTTGTTGTTGTCATGCATTATTGCCCCTAAGAAACAAAATCTCAAGTGAACAACAGTAGGTTTTACATATGTGATGGATAATAGATTATGTGTTTGCCATTCAGATTACTGTATATTAATAGATGACATATTAATTACCGTCTATCTACAATTGTAAAACTGTCAGATATGGAAATTTCCATGAGTTATCATGGCCATTAAGTAACCGTATCATATTCTGTTTTAGAACACCTTAGTTAATTATAACCATACTGATTATTATACTATGGTTACAATATGCCCCGTATGATACAAGACGATGCATCTTTACTCAGTAGTAAGTCCCACTATATCCAAGGGACTTATTCTCAGATAAGTGTGCATAAGATTCCAGCCTCAAGGTCCTACTTATTTTGCCATGGACATTCTGAATGATTTAATTGTCCATAATCTGACATGTTCAAAGGTGGTAACACTTGCTGGAGAATGTATTCCCAAAAGCAATTTCTGAATCAAGTTTAAAGACTAAACCAAAAGTTCTCCTAACAGTCAAGACACAATAGCATTTTGAAAAATAAAAATGAAATTTAAAATTTGACCAATGTGGAACTCAAAATTCAGCCTTGCAAGAAAACTGGGTGGTGAAAAACTACAAAAAAAAAAAATCTTGGTTGTCTTGGATTCATCCTCTGTAAATAGCACTTAAGAGGTGTGAAATAACCAGAAGTCACCTATCAGTTTCAGGTGATTTCTGAATGTTAAGGGCTGAGTTTCACTTAATGGGTTCAAATGTATGATGTGCGTTTGAACTTTGGTAGGGAAATCCAACCCCTACAGTAGGTGTACAGAATTGTTTCGGTGCTAGAGAAAGGGTCTGCAAAATGCATTGCGATATATATATATATTTAATTGAGGAAAGCAATATTTTATGCTCCTATGGATTTCCAAACAAAAGCAAGCTGTTCTTTACAGGGGCATGGAGATCAGCCAAGCCGTTCTCCGTGCAGCTCGGAGCCCAGAAGTCCGGCGATGATGTATCACGCCATTGTTGTGCGTCCGGAAATGCCACTGAGCAGTGGCATGGACCCCTTAGAGCAGTGTTTCCCAAACTTTTTTGACCTGTGGCTTCCTCAACCATTAGCAACCATTGCCCGCGGCTCCCCATTACATTATGTTGATGCCTGCCAATTGGCATTGCACTCTTTTCCGAGAGGATTCCTTCCATGGCACTCCGCAGCTCTCCTAGCAGGGGAGCTGCGCCTCCCAGTTTGAGAACCACTGCTTTAGAGGTAGGCTTACCATATCGCCAACCGGGACGCTCTGTTTTGCCCTTAAGGGGCGGGGCGGGGGGAAGGGAGCCAGAGCGACACTCTGGCTCCCTTCCCCCAGCCCCGCCCCTTAAGGGCAAAACGGAGCGTCCCGGTCGGCGATATGGTAAGCCTATTTAGAGGGAATATTGCATGTGAGGTGCTGAAAATTCTGCTTTTCAGTTTGATATTATTCAAACTGTTTGGGGAATTGAGATTTCAAATGTAAAGCGGGCCCCGTCATGTGTTGCTTCTGAGGCCCACTTACTACCAACCCTCTTGACAGAAAAGAGACAGTATTATTTTCTCAACCTGCTCCTCTGAGACCAGCTTCTCCACCACAGTTGTGCCATACTTGGCCTTGATGTTGGTGGGTATTAGGCTGCTTTTCTTCTCCTGAATGAGCTTTCCTTCTGCTTTAACGTCTTGCCCGTTTGAGACCAGTGATTCCTGGGCTCGTTTCATGTCTTCACAGCTGCCCTTCATTGTTTTTCGGGGAGATCCAGTTAATCGAGGTCCTAGAGGTCGATACTGCCTGCTCATTAGTTCATCTGTGTTAGTATAACTTTCTTCCATCTCTTCTAAGCTAGATTTGGCAGACTGTTGGGAGCTTCCAGGTCTCCCTTTCTGGCAATTCCAAGTTCCTTTGGAAATGATGCTTTCTGGGCTATCATTCCTGCTCTCAGGTATTTTGGGTGATCCAGAATTAATGCATAGTGCAGAGGGAGTTTTGGGCCTGAGGGCAGGCCTACTGTTGTTTCTGGTGTGGAAATGCTGCATGGAAGGATATGCCTTGGGCATGACTGAGGGGACATCTGTCGATCTGTTCTCTGTCTGGCTCTTGGCATTCTTGAAGGGGGTCCCACTAGAGCTCCTAGAGGAGGGTCTTTTGTCCCTGGCCTGTGCCCCAGCCATGTTGCACATGACCGGTTCTTTGTTTGCATGTCCAGACACTTCTGAAAGATAGAAAGGAAGGCACAATGGATAGTGTTAGAAATCCAACAGTACATGGCCACAGGTTGTCCTGGCTTTTGTGTTCATCAGACAGAGCATCAGGGAGCCAAACGTCTTCATGACTGCCTTTCATTGAAGAAAGCAGCATAACATAAGCCTGCCATGCCTGCTGTGTTTGGAGTCCTTGGATTAAATGTCTCCCCACACAGCTGAGACTCTACAGATCTTTAAAAAGGTTCCATTTCCACCACATAACTTCATAACAATTCCTAAGATCAAAAGCTTGTCAAGCTCCATGATAATCAAGAGGCATTCAGAGAGAAATTTGTGATAGTTGTACATTTTATGGTGCTCCCCTGGAGGATTACCAGAGTATATTTCAGAAGCAATTTCTATCCGGGAAGCCATTTTGTGACTCTTATTGTACGATATTTTATTGTATATTTTAATAACTTTTTTTTTGTTTGGGAAGCCCAATCCTGTGTAAGGATACCTGGCAGACCTAAAAGGCCGACTCCGATATCCTGTGGCCATCCCAAACTGCCTCAGGGCAGCCTGGGAGCACCTCGGGGGAAGGGGATGCTTGTCCCCTTCCCCGGGTGCAAGCTGGCCAAGGCCCTATGGGCCTACTCGAATATATATGCACCAGCTCTGGAGCCAGGGGGTGGTGGTGGTTGTCGAACCGTGCCAGGAAAGGGCTCAGGATATTGGCGAAGCTCGCCGCCGATATCCCCGCCCTCCCCTGCCCGGTTCACTCAATGGCTGCCCTCCCTCACTGCCCGGTCCACCCTCCCCCCTGTCCCTGCACCAGCTGGTGCAGGGCTTACCTAGTCCAGCAGGTGCAGGAACTGTCCCCGGTGGAGTGAGGGCTGCTGGCCTTTGCCCTGGATGCCCTTACTCACTGGGAGTTGCAAACGTGCTTTGTGGCACATTTGTGATGCCTTTGAACAGTGGAGTGCATGCTCCACCTCTCAAAGTTTACGCTAGATTGCGCCACTAGCCTCTACATTAGTGTGTAAACAAAAAGCCACCATGACAAATTGTTCTTCACAATGGAGTTAACCAGGCTAGAGTGGGTTAGCCAGTACTTCTTGACCCCTTTGGGTGCTTCTGGGTTCAGGCATACTTGTTTTGCTGGTCTGAGCAACCAGTAGACTCTGCTGGTGCTTCTTCTTGATGTCTACGTATTGTACTTGCCCTCAACTTAACAGGAACTGGGTCTGACACCAGCACGTAAGGTGGTGTGGGCCAAGTCCATATAATTCAAGGCAAGTGGTCTACATGAGCTTTCACTAAGTGGCGAGTTCTGGAGAAGGTAGACATTTTCCTGCCATTATATGTCCTACCTGGTGGAACATTGATCATCCTGGTTTTATAATATGTAGAGGCAGGAACTGGGAAGGTCGTGTCCATGGTCACCTGTTATCAAGAGAAAAAAAGTATGGATTATCTCGACAACCTGTATGAAAGCCTGTAACTGAGGCCTGTATTATTTTTATATTGTAGATGGGAAGCCAAGTTTGAAAGTGGCTTGTGAGTGGCTTTGCAGTTGGCTAAACTGAGATTCAGACCAAGAACATTCTACGCATAAGCAGTTCATTCTCTTCCATCAAAATCGTATGCATGTCTTCTTAGAAGTAAGTCCCATGGTGTTCAATGGGGCTTACTCCCAGGAAAGTCTGTATAGGGTTGCAGCCTTAATCACCACAGTACATCCTCTCTCCTTGTAGATGGGTTTCCAGATACACGTTTTATTTTTATGTAAACCTTTATGAGTTACATCCAATAAATAAGTGGCTGTCTATAATCCATTTCAATACATTGACACTGCATCTAGTTATTCAACTTTGTACAAAGCCCTCGCCTCTCTTTTGAAAATGGATGGAACTTAGTGTTGCCCATTTTTCAGCCAGTCTCTGTAGCTATGCTTTGAACAGCAGCTTGATCTGAAATTAGCAGGCAAAGGATTTTGCAGCTTGAAGATAAACATGATCACCTGCCAATCAAGTCAAGAAGATGTTAAAAGTAGGACTACAGAGGCCGGATGAAAAAATGGCAACTCCAATGGAACTCCCTGACCAGATTTTGCTCCACACCGTACAACCCCTTAAACTTAACCAAAAAATTAACGTTGTTATTTCTGCTATGGATGCTATTTTTATTATAATTTATTGGTTCTTATTCCTTTTCTTCTACTATCTTGCAGATTTAACTGAGGTCAAATTAGTAGAGAGGGGCCAATAAACACTCCAACCAATGAACACACATTCATATGTGGCACTTCTTTATGGGGAAATCGAAAATATCATATCAGAACTGGGTAAAAGCGAGACCAGCCTCAGGAGCTAATGAGAAGTGACAGCAGCACATCCAGTGGGTGAGGATTCAGTTAAAGAGACAGGGGAGGACAGATTTAAAGCTGTGTGTTAGGCAGGAAGGTGCGGAAACAAGGGGCATTAATCCTCACTGAGAGAAAAGCAGCAGGAGCTGGGGGAGGGGGGAGGGGGGAGGCTCAAAAGTAGAAAGGTGCAGGGACAGGGAAAACGATTCAGCCCACTTCCCTCCTGTGACTGGTTTGCTTGCAAGCATCCCGCATGATGCATTGTATACCTGTTCAATGGCAACCCATGTTCTAAAAAATGGGTCTTATTTTCATGTCTAAGGTAGGAGATTCATAAGCCCTCTTCACATCATCAGTGAATGTGTGTGTGTGTGTGTGTGTGTGTGTGTGTGTGTGTGTGAGAGAGAGAGAGAGAGAGAGAGAGAGAGAGAGAATATCTATATTGCCTCCCCTGTCCTTACTCCCAACCTCTGTTTGTTCATCTGAAGCAGGTTTGCTCTGCAGACCCCTCCCCCCCAGCGCTCTACTCATCCTCTGATGGTGTACTGGGTGCTCCTGCTGCCACCAATATTGAGAGGTCAGGAGGCCCCTCAGACTCTGCCCAACCTGGCTGATTTCTGATCCCACTCCAGATCTGAATGTCAGAATAGAGCTTATGGGTGTACAAATGAGATGCGCAAATGTTCTCTCAGCACAGTTGGGACCTTGCAAAAAGCTTGTACTTATCACTGTGTGTGCAGTGCAGTTATATGAATGACGGCTCTGTTCTGACATTCAGATGACTGCATGGGAGGGAGTTGGGAAAGGGATCACTCGGCTCTATTTCACCACCACCAATCATAATCACTGAACATGTGAAGAGGGCTATACTTTCACCCAGAAATTAGTTTGTCTCAGTATCCTGAGAGAACATGTGAAATAGGAACTTTGGGGTGGGAAATTTGCAGTTTACACCATGTGGATCTAACTTATCAACTGATTCAGATTTCTTATATATGTTGATAAGTCAGATCCACATGGTTTGATAACTTCCATAAATGCCTCCATCAATGCTTAGGGCCCAATCCTATCCAACTTTCCAGTGCTGCTACAGCCGTTCCAACGGGGCATGCACTGAAAGTCCATCACAGGTTACAATTACTATATGCAACCTCTATGTTTTGAGATATCCTATCTCTGAATGCCAGATGCAAGGGAGTAGCAACAGGGTACAGGTATCTTTTGTCCTGAGTGCTCTCTGAGGCATCTGGTGGGGCCACTGTGAGATACAGGAAGCTGGACTAAGTGGGCCTTTAGCTTGATCCAGCAGGGCTCTTCTTACATTCTTAGATCTGAGGGCAAGTGAAGATTTTCAACATTATTTAACAAAAGTACCAGTGAGTCCTCTGGGTAACCCATGTTTTATTTCATTCTCTCCAAAACTGGTTGCCAGAAATTCTGTACTTTCTCAGAACTCCATCACAAATGAACAAATCTGAATTTTGATTGTGCATTTTGAATATATAGAACTTCTAATACAAAACCACTTGGTTATTTTGGTTGGCTGCAAGACACAGCTGAGAGGGATAAACACTTTAGCACAATTCCCAAGACCTCCAATGTTATGGTCATAATTATGACAGTAATATTTGCCAATCAGCTCTGGACCTGGTCCAGCTCATTGTGTTTTCCTTGGTGCTGCCAAGTCCCTCATCCTTGTCTTTGACTTCTAAAATAAAAAAGTTAGGTTTTTTTAAAAAAAAAAATTTTCATTACATTTCTAACTGTTGTTGTTGTGAAGAATATTTACATTTTACTTTTCAACAAAAACGTTCACAAAGCATTTTGCAAAATAAAACACAAATAACAGTTCCTCTTGCGTGGGAGTCATTAGAACAACAGAGTATATAAATCAACAAAGGAAGTGACTTAAGTGCTTGACGTAATACACACATTCCATTTAAAAAATGTATATATTGCCAGCTGTCCACTGAACTTCTGGCTCCCGCTCCAGAATTTATTTCAGATACTGGAGGCCTTACAAATTAAACCCATGACATAAAACAATCAGTTATCAAATAACAAAATTAAATAATAAAAGCAACCATACAGTAGTAAACAAACAAAACCAATGTAGCAGGAAGGGTCAAATTAACCAAAGGCCAGCCTAAAAGACTCCATTTCTCTTTGAAGTTCAGCAAGGAAGGAGTTGTTCTTAAGTCCGGCATTCCAGAGACCAGACACCACTAATGAGAAGGCTCTGTTGTGGGTAGCCACCAGTGATGTAGACTTGAGTCTACTAACTCTGACTCAAGTCGGACTCAAGTCGCATCAATGACTTGACTAGGACTTGACTCGGTGATTGTGAAAGACTCGACTCGAGACTTGGAGCCAAATTTTATTCAGGTTTAAACCCATTTTCCCCATTAAATAGATACGGACTCGCAACTTGCAACCAAAGACTTGGGACTTGAGGGCAAAGAATTGGAACTTGACTCGAGACTTGGAGTCAGAGATTTGATCCACATCCCTGGTAGAACCACCTAAGAAGTTCTCATAAGACAGGTAGGCTCATGCAGAGACAATCCTTCTAGGTTCAGAGTCATAAAGGGCTTTATAGGTCACTGCCAGCACTTGGCATTGTGCATGGAAAAGTACAGGAAGCCAGTGCAGATGGTACAACAGGGCTGTGACCCAGTCACGACTCCATGCACCAGTCAACAGCCTAGTGGCTGCATTCTGCATCATGTCACTTACATGCAAGAAGCATTAGGAAAATGCTTGGCGTGGACCACAATACTGTATTAGAGGAGTCTTCTGAATCTGTGTTAAAAACCCAGATTCCAGGAATTCCTTGGACTGGTTTGATGCAGTTTTACTAATGTGTAAGATTCCAAATACCAGGTTAAAACAGTTAGGTTCAACTCAGGCCTATCCTTGCCAAGTATCCTTGTATCCTCTGCTTCCCCCTCTCCAAATCAATCAGTAATGTGATCTTATCTCATTTTGTTTTCTACTGGAGGTCCTGAGAAAGTAGCACAGATTAGCTCAGCCAACCCCACATATTTTCACCTGAGTCACACTCTCCACTTTGCTGGCATTCCTTGGGCAGGAAGACATGAGGCTGGTGTCCCCTTGGAAATTACTACCAATTTCCTGCAGACGTTGTAGGTACTGGATCACAGGACTAATTTCCTCCGACTGCTGGATTGAGGCATCGGACTCTTTCGTAGGCTGCAGTAGTTGTTGGTGCAAGGCAGTAAACTGTTCGGGATGCTGTAGATAGTGTAGCATGGGACTAACTCCTTCAGGCTCATGTATGTGTTGGAGCAAGGGACTACCCAGCTGTAGCTCCTGTTGGCACTGGAGTGAGGGGTTCACCTCCTCAAACTCCTTCTGGCACTCAAGCAAGGCATTAGTCTCCTTAGGCATACAAAGATATTTCCTGGCCATTTTCACAAGTCCTCTGGCTGGGAAGAGCACGACTATGATTATATAAGAGCTATATAAGTGCCATACGTGTCCCAGGGTTACCAACCAGATGTGCATCCACATCAGTTGCCAGAGGTGGCCAAGGAGTGGCCCACATGCCTGCCACATGTGGCCTGGACTGGCAGCAAAAGGCAACAAGGCTTACTGCATTGACTTGTGCCTAACCCAAGTCCCTTTGTGTAGGTCATACAGCATCAGCACCCTTGTGTCTATGTGTGTGAGTGAGCGAGTGTGTGATTGCCTGGCAGGGGTTATTTTTATCTCTGAGGTCCCCAGAAGTTAAGTCCTCCTCACATATCGGAGCCTCACCTCTTCCATGGTCTTAAATTGAGGTGCCACAGTAGTTCTTACGATTCAAGCAGATTCTTGTGAAGTCCAGCAGTGTAGACAAAAGGGTGGAGCTGTGAGCAGTCACCAAGGACAGTTGCTAAGAGACAACCATTCCCATCTGTGAGTTGCAGTTGCTATGGGAACCCAAGTAAACATAGGTATCCTCAGAGAGTTATTTTCAGTAGCCTAACAAAAGTTCACAGACCAAGGGGGCAGGCAGGTTCCCCTTTCCTAGCCCTCATCCTAAAACAAAAATTTCTAGAGACGTTCTAAATACATTTCTTTGACTCCCTCCTTTCCATATATGTCAAATTAATTTACATACCTCATTGAAATAAACTCCTCAGGGCCAATCTATATGTGATGTGAGGAGAGATCATTTATTACATTCCATGAACGCAAGCTAGGAAACTACAGTCACAACTCCCTGTCTCTCTCTCACGCAGACATGAAAGATGAATATACCGTAGTTGCTTCGAATGTGTCACTTTTCTACATGCTTGTCAGTCAGTCCCACTGAAGTCCTATTCGGGTGTTAGTCATTGATGGAAAACGAATGTGCGGAGAGGCAAATGGGAACATGCTGCTAGCACCCCAGCCAACACACACACATCCAGGCCCACACACTCCCTGGCCTGTCTGCAGAGGGCAGGCAGGGGGTGTCTGGGGGCATACATTCCTTTTGCCCTGTCCACATGTTGGTCTGCCCTGACAGTACAATCCTCCTATGTATGTTTACTTAGAAGTAAGTCCACCTGAGTTCAATAGGGCTTACTTCCTGGAAAGTGTGCACAGGATTGTGTAGGACTAATGCCCAAACAGGCTTGAGTTCAATAGGAATGACTGCCACACAGGTGTGCACAGAATATCTGCTTTAATCTGCAATGTATGAAGCAGCCCTCCACATTTAGGTAGTTGGGGCAAGTGTGGTGGAAATATTCTTGTTCTGGTTAGCTGTGTGCAGTAACAAAAGGTGCAGTGATCAAATGCCACATGACCAGAGATTAAATTTTAATCAGTTACTTAAGAAAAAGAGATAGAAAACCAACAACATTGGATTAGAAAACTAGAAAATTATTATAAAAGCTTATGAACGTCACATCATCTCCCATCTTTTGCTCTTCAGAATCTCGGCTTCATGGTAAGAATGAGGATCACAGCCCAACAACATTGGATTAGAAAACTAGAAAATTATTATAACGTCACGTCATCTCCCATCTTTTGCTCTTTGTTAGAACCTCGGCTTCACAGTAAGAATGAGGATCACAGCAAATGACAAACACTCTCCCTTATGCCTTATGGCGATGCCATTCGGACATTTTATGCTTTGCAGGAGCACGGCGGAACCATTCAGACCAGGATCCATCATAGATGGCCACGTCTGGCTTGCCACAGAGGTATGCTGCCAGGGCAATGTGGCAGGCCGTGACTCCCTTGCGACACGTGGCAATCAGTGGCTTTGAGAGATCCACTTTCTTTTCCTGGAACATGTTCCGGATCTCTTCTGTGCTCTTCTCGAATCCTTCCTCAGTTAAGAAATTGAAAAAAGGCATGTTCAGCGTTCCTGGGATGTGACCTGGTTCAAGCCCTAGAACAGGGGAAAGGCAAAAGTTGACTTATGGGAGGTTTCCAAAGAGACTCCATATGCAGCTATGACGGAAAAATTAACCAAGGAGTGCCGCTTTACATTTAAGTTGTCAATTATTGTCTCTGCTTGGAAAAAACCACAGATGTGAAGAGTTTTGAGAAATGACTAGAGAAGATGCTGGTGAACACTCTTTTAAAAATGTAACTTCAGATATATATATTTTTAGGAACGACACAGAATGGATTTGGTTAAGGATGAAATAGCATGTTTCTGATACACAGCATTATCCATTTGGGACAAATTCACAAGATTTTGAAAACTTGTATGAAACAGCACATCAAAGTAGTTGCTCTGTGCTGGGGGCCCTTCCACCCAATCCTAGTTCTGTAATGGCTAGTTCTGATTACTCAGGAGAATGGGACAGGCATTCTGCAGGTGCTCAGAGGCATTGCCCCAACAACTTCATAAGAACATATAAGAATAGCCCAGCTGGATCAGACCAAAGGCCTATCAAGACAAGCATCCTGTTTCTCACCGCAGGCAATTGGATGCCTCTGGGAAGCCTAGAAGAAGTGGAGCATTTGAGCAAATAGCCCCTTTATGTCATTGGTTCCCAGCAACTGGTACTGAGGCCTGCTGACTCTGACTAGCATACAGCCATCATGACTAAGATTTGTCCTCCATGAATTTGGCCAATCCTGTTTTAAAGTCATCTAAGGGCCAGACTAGACAAGCATGTAGAGTAGATGTATTGCAGAGGTGTGCTCCCAGTGGGAAGTGGTGCCACCTTTTTCCTTTACAACAGCCACATGGGGGCAGCAATCCTGCTTAGAACTGGAGCGAACAGCAAGGGGGAGGCAAATTCTCGCCCCATGTAAGCTGTTGAAATGGCAATTTGCCCCTGACAGAGTGATTTCACTTTGGGAGTGAATAGCCACTTCAGCTGAGAAAAAAGCACTGGGGGGGGGGGGAATTAATACCTCCCTCCCTGCATGGGACGATTACTGCCTTACATGAAGGTTTTAATGGAAAAAAAAACCTGTGTGGTTCTTTCATCACTTCAGTTGTTCATGTGAATACATTCTTTCAATGCCAGTTCTTAGACATTCCTACAAAGAAAGGCTACAATGTTTGGGGCTTTTTTTGTTGAGAAAAACAGCACATTGTCAGGTCTCCACATTACAGCCTTGGTTATGCCTCTGTTGCATGATGCCACAGCATTGCAGCACCCTTTCTCACTAAGACAACATCGTAAGGGGAACCTGCCCAAACAGTGACAGGCTTGGCTCCCCCCTCCCCCCCCCAGCCACACACACACTGTCAGCCAAGAAGAGGGGCTGGAAAGCTGAATATGCAGAGGGGCTGAATATGCAGCAATTCTGCTGGAATTCTGCCAGAATGATGGAGTTCTGCCAGAGTTGGTGTCCCACCATTCCAGATGGACATTTTTCATCTCATTTGATTCGTGATTTGTCTCCTCTGTGCTCCTCAGGAACTGGCTCCAGTGATAATCCCTTCTCCTGGACATTATCTCAGCATTATCAGGCCAAAAATGTTGGGACTGAGAATCTTTTTCATCACCTTCAGTAGCCTGCCCCGAGATTTAAAAGGAACCAGAAAAGTTGTATATTACAATGGTAAATGTGTACCACTAGTGGTACGTGGACCACAGGCTGGTGGTATGCGGGCGGCCAAGATGGCAGCCTCCCACCCACCCTTGCTTCTTACTTGTGTCTTTCTGTGCTCTGCCGCAGCCGCGTACCACCGGAAGTGTGCCAATTCGGCACTTACTTCCGGTGGTACGCGGCTGCGTCGGAGGCTGCAGAGGTGGTACGCCACCGAAAAAGGTTGAGTACCTCTGGTATAGATTGACATAATAATATTATATGATTAATATCATGTACAAATTAAGAGAATTTAATTATGGTATGTGAAAAATGTCCTAATCTGAATCTGGGGGGATGGGACACATGGGAGTTCTGCAAATGGATTTCCTATCTCAAGAAAGGAGAAAGGGGGCAATTTGGATATGTGTGTGTGTGTGTCTAACTCTTTGCCCCCAAATCCCTCCCTAGCTGTGGGGGGGAGATGCGTGGATACAACTTTTATGCCTGTACGTTTTCCCCTTCATGGCTAATAGTAGCAGCTTTGAGAGGGTGGAATTTAAGGTGGAGAATCAGCACTGAGCAAAAAGTTAGACACACACGCACACACAGCTGTGATTGAAATATAGTTGCTTTTCGAGATAGAAAGAAAAGTGGGGTGTTCCAGGAATGGGACGGAACTGCTAGTTCCCTAGGAAGTAGAGAGGCCGTGCCAATATAACGGTTGCCTGGGCCCTAATTGGCAGAGTTACACGTTTACTTTCTTTATATGTGTATAAGGCTGTAGTGCTATTTTTATATCATCTGTGGCCTCTCAGTCAGCTTATCGGTCATTTGCCTGAGCTGAAGGGGGGGGGGAGAGGATGCCTGAAAAGCGAGTTGAACTGTGGTTTGCTGGACTCATGGCAGCATTTTGTTTCACGTTGCGTATATTGGCTCCCTGAGGAGAAGGCTTCAGGCAGTGGCTGGATAGGGGCTGCAACGGGGGGATAGCCTTGGAAATAGAGAAGCAGTGTCCTCTGCTATCCCGCAAGAAAAAAACCAGTCTATCTCCAGAAGCTTTGGGTTCAAAAAGAAAATTCTGTTTTCTCTTGATTAGCAATTGTTTATAATGAAGGGTTCTGCCACTGATGGAAGTTTGGCTGGCAGTGAACCAGGAGAGGGCCTTCTCTGTGGTGGCACCCAGTTCATGGAACTCCTTCCCATTAGAGATCAGGTTGGCTCCCTCTCCTGCCATTTTCCAACAGCAGTAAAAACTGATTTATTTTCTTTAGTTTCTGGAGGTTAGTGGGATTTTGTTGTTGTTGTTGCTGCACTGCCTTGTTTTTATCTTGTTTTACTTGTTGATCTGCATGAAGCTGTGTTTTACTGTTCTTTGTCTAGTTGTAATTTTGTTCTTTTTTTCCCGTTATTAATGTATTACTATTTTTAAATTTTGTGGTCAGTCACCATGAGCACCTCCTGATGGGAAAGGGAAGGGTGAGATATATGTTTAAATAAATAAAGGTTGAGTTTTCTGACAGCAACTTTTCTTCTGTTCTGTCCTATACACAAGTTTATTTCTTTAGCCTGTGCCAGAGGAAACTGCAAGTTACCAAAACCCCATCGCAACAGAGATTCCTTGGTGAGCTAACAGCTCTTGCGGGCAGTCAACGGTCAGCTCTGAGAGGCTTCTGTCTCCAAGAGCCAAACTAGACAGGAGGTTAAATGAGTCATTGTTTAGATGCGGGTTTATTTTTACTTTTCCAACACCAGCCACAGAGGGGCCCCTGATCTGGACAGTGCAGGGGCAGCAGAGGAGGTTTGCCGCTATGCCATTTTCCTGCTGAAAGCCCTTGGAACTGAGACCTGCTATCTATGGACTGCTGAATGTGCCATTTACTGCGATGTCACCTTTGGGGTCTCACAGTTCTACTTCATTAAGGGCTTCACTGCTGTTTTTGCTTGCAGCACCTATCTGGGCACTGACTGAAAATCTTCCCTCAGGTAAGCGAATATATACCACCTAAAATACTGTCCTTAGCCCAACAACACGCAGTTTTCTTTTTTCAGGCTCCCTTTTCTGTTTTGTTTGGTTTTTATTTTTTATTTTTTGGAGGGGGGGGGATTTGTGGAAGGAAAACAGCATGGAGGTAACCAGTGAAACAACCCCTACCTGCAATGCCATAGTCCCAATCCAGATCAGTCCCCTGCACAGCTGCTGTTTTAAAGTAAAAATAAACCTGCAACCATCTTCTCGTTCTGCGTAAAGCAACATGCATAGTAAATGGTGCTATATTAATGCATGCTACTACTGCTGCTAAGAATGAGCGGATACAATAATAATACTGAAAAACAATAAATGTTATGCCTAGTTTGGCCCTAAAGCAGCTGGTTTTTTTTCCCCTTCTAATTCTTCTCATGCATAATCCAGGATTTGAAGATTGGGAAAGGCACAGTTTAGGTTGTAAGTCAAGCACAGTCAGTAAAGGCTTGAGAGGAGCTTATGTGTCCGAGAGCTGATGCCCAAGAGAGGGAATATATGCAAGCTCTCATGCTTATTTGGGGGATCAGCAACAGGGCTGCCATGAACGTGGGGTGGTTGCAGTGGCGTGTCACCGGCAGGCGGGGGGGGGGGGGGGTTGAGAATGTGTTGCATACTTGAGAGCTATCCCAAAGTTCCTCTCTTTTCTGTGCAAACAGTATACAGGTGGGCCCCCATATCCGCTGGGGATATGTTCCAGGCCCCTCCGTGGATACTTGAAACTGTGGATAAGAGAGAATACCCCCTCCATGGTTTCCTGAGGGCCCCCCACCCTGCCTCCCCTGCAGGCAGGCATGCTTCCCCCCCCCCCGCTCTTATTTTTCTTTCAGCAAGCTTTGTTTCTTCCTTAAAACAGCCTCCATTGCAGGCAAGTAGAACGAAACTAAGTCCTAGAGAGGCTCTGCAAGGTTTCTGTTAACCTTGCAGAGCCTCTCTAGTACTTAGTCTCGTTCTACTTGCCTGCAATAAGCAGCCAGAGGCTGCTTCTCCTGTTTCTTTAAGGAAGAAACAAAGCTTACTGGGAAAAAAGTAAAAGCCTGGGGGGTCCCCACAATCCGTGGATAACTGAAACCGTGGATAGCGAATTAGTGGATATGGGGGCCCACCTGTATTACATTATTGCCACTGGAGCAGAGTTTGAAGATTAAGGCTGATCTACACCACACGTATCCTGGCACGTGCTGGGTGCGTGCGACGTGTGCGGAGCGATGTGGCTTCCTTTTTAGCCAGTTGCCATGGAACGCGGGAGAGCTGTGCTCTCCCGAGTTCCGTTGCGATCGGTGGTCGTGGACCATGCTCATGTTTGAGAGAGGGCGGGATGCGGAGCAAACTGTTTGACTAATGGGATGAGAGGGGGATTTCAACCAATAGGAGCACACTTGTGTTTCAGCCAATCAGCACTGAGGTTTATTACAAGGAGGGCCAATCAGGAGGGACAAGTGCATTGAAGAAACTGGTGGAGCCCAGGGCAGCGTTTCGGGGAAGGAGCGTCCTGTCCCCTACGCTCGCGAGCCTCCAAACGCAAACGCAACACAACCGGAGTTGGTGTAGATCAGCCTTAAAGTGCAGTTGGAGCACACCGTGCCTCATCATGCAAAAAGGCTCCAAGGCAGGGTGAGTTCCTGACAAGGGTGAAGAGCCTGACAATGTGGCCACACCTTTAACCTATCAAGGCTGCCAAGGGCTTAACTATTAACTATGTGTAGTCTTTGGAGTAGTGTACATTGCACTGTGCTCCTCTTCCAACTTTAGATCTTCTGAAATACATGTACAGAATTTGCAGTGTGGTGGACGTGTGGAGGAGAAGGGATAGGTTTCTTACTAAAGAAATTGTATTCCATTAAAGTTCAGGAACTATGATCACAAACTATGAACTATGATCAGTGCTCTTTGAAGCCTCTTTCCCAATCCAACTATGGCTTGTTGGATCATGTAAAGCTGGTCACTGGCCCTCAGAGAAACTATTGCTTGCCAAAAGGTTTGCAATCTCTATTTCAGATCTTTGCTGCTGAGGTTGTTATTTTAAAGGGCTTTAGTCAGTAAGCAGAGAACTGTCAAAATAAAACTGGTGGACTGACCCTTAATTGGGGCCAAGGATCATAACTTTTTCTTGCCTGAACAGCTGCATGAACATTCTCAGGTGATAATTTATAAGTGCTGTGTATGCATGGTCTTCTGCAGCCAAACACTGTGATGCAGGTGTGTTCACACAAGACAAGAAGTTGCATAAATCCCACATACAGCATTATAGGCAGGCTTACCAGATCGTCGCCGGGACGAGAGCGGTCTACCCTTAAGGGGGCGGGGCATGGGGGGGCAGAATGCGTCGTGTCGCGTTCTGGCCCCCCCATGCCCCGCCCCCTTAAGGGTAGACCGCTCCCGTCCCGGCGACAATCTGGTAAGCCTGATTATAGGTGACAAATGCACACATGCATATATGCCCACATACATATTTTACCACATATTCCTAGAGCTAAATACTGTAGTGAGAAGATGCCTGTTCATCTCATGACAAACTTAACATGGAACCCACACAAGTTCTACACAGACTTGATGCTGTGCAGGAAATTGACAGCCTAATTTCTATGCATGTTTACTTGAAAATAAAAGCCAAACTGCATGTTACAGTATGATAGTTTGGCCCTTGTGTGCTTGGATTTTTTGTTGTAAATATCAGGTGCAGGTGTGTGTGAGATATGGATCAAAACCAGGTGTGTGTGAGATATGGATCACACTAGGGATGGAGGGAAACTTTAACTCTCTCCCTTACTTGTTGTGGTTCTATTGTTTATATGCTGCCAATTCCCCCCCAGCTGCGGAAGAAGGGATTCAAATTGGAACTGTAGCAGAAGGAAAGGGTTAAAGCCTCCCTCCACCCCCTCCATGGTCAGAATATGAATCCCCCCTCCCCTAGCTGATACTTACAACAAATAACCCAGGCACACAAGTGCCAAGTTACACATTTAACAAACAATGGGCCCTCCATATCCCCGATCTGAGCATCCGCAGATTTGACTCAATGCGGATGTTTGCGGATACGAGGGTCAACGTAAAAAGCTTTTTAAAAAAAAAAAAGTTAAAAAGAGCTTTCCTTACCAATGCATGAGGAAAAGAGCTTTCCTTAGCAATGCATTCGCATTGGTGAGTCTGGGAAAGGGAGGGGGAGTCGCGTGACCCGGAAGAGCTTCTGGAGCGCGATTTCCCCTTCTAAGGGCCTGGAAATGAAGTGGTTTGCCAGTGAAAAGGTAGGGAAAGCTCTTTTTAACACTTTTTACATTGGCCACTGTATCTGCGATAGCGGACTTCGCTATCCGTGGATTTCAGTATTTGCGGGAACGGAACCCCCATGCATACTGACGGCCCACTGTACCATGTAGTTGGTCCTACATCTCAATTAGTTCAATGGGACTTAATAGCCAAATATACATGTATAGGATTACAGCCTTATTGCCTGATCTTGTGCATGTTTACCTGGAAGTAAGTCCTGCTGAGATTAATGGGACTTACGCCCAGGTAACTGTACACAGAAGTACAGACTTAGACTTTTGGTGGTTTGGAAAAAGTATGTGTGCCACCTCATAGTCTTGTATGCTCTTCCCCCTTTCCTGATAATCTATATGAGATGGCTGAGCTATAACTTTTGATCGGCTGGGTCAAAGGGAGAGAGCCAAGGTGGGGTGGAGGAAAGTTGAGCATGTGAGCATGTTTCTGTAGGGAACCGAAGCCCGACAGTGTGGAATCCTGATAAACATCAAGTTAACCATTTCCCAGTGTTAGCACATTCAGCCAGTTGAGCTTTTTGACCAGCGCAAAAGGGAGAGCAAGGGCTGTTTCAGATGTCATGCTTCTTCCTTTCGAAGGGTAGGGAAGAACATGAAAAATCTGCCTAGATAAAAACATCTTTGTGTGTTTTGCTGTGGATATACTAATCTGTTTTGCTGTGTGTAATCGTGTCTTTCCAGTATTTGAGTACACAGAGAGCATATATTGATACGACAAACTTGTATTTGCTTTATACCAGCATAACTGATATGGCTTCTCACAAAGAATTCTGGGAACAGTAGTTCTGTGGTGGCAAGGGAAAGGAACTCAAAATAGAATTCTCAGCACCCAGAACTACAGTTCCCAGGGTTCCATTGAGGGAGAGAATTACAATTAAAAAGTATATACAGTAAAATCTACACAGTGGCAATGTGTACTTAGGACTGTGACTTATATCAGGATTCTACACAGTCGATTCCCTTCAGAAACACACACACGTTTTCCCAATCCCACTGTTTTGGCTCTCGTCCTTTTTTCAGGCAGCTCAAGAGTGACAGCTCAGCAATCTGATATACATTGTCAGGGAAGGGGTGGGGGACAGCATACAAGAATATGAGACAGCACTTTAGAATTCTTGCATAAATTTTCTGAAGGGTTAAAAAGCCCAAGACCAGCCAAGCAGGTTATTCATCTTGAACAAGTCAGTTGTTCTCATTGAAAGAGCAGCAGAATGATCAGGTTACTGGAAAACTTATTTCAGGTGTACTTTGAGCTTCTTGGAGAGTGTTATTGACAAACATGAATGCCAGCAACAACTGCATCTGTTCGTAAGAGATTCTGTTAGCACCAGATAGGACCCCCAAAGCAAAACGCTGGAGCTTCTGCTTCTCTAGCAGCATGTGGTATGTGCAAGATGCTTATGCCGAATAAGGAGGAAGAAAGGAAAATATAAGAGCTACAAAAATCTCCCAATGGGCAATTGTTCAAGTCATCCCTTCCTTCTAATGGGCTGAGAAAAAAAAATATCCTGGGCCTAACATGTTCAGGCTTGGGAGGAAATCAGGATCTGCCTGAGGATCTCCTGTCTAAAGTGTGCAAAAGGGACCTACTGGGGTGAATCTACGTTAGTGCCACTAACTTAGTGGGAGTGTAAAAGAAGGGTGCAGGGGGACACTACAGTGAATACTTCTGCACCCCTTTTGTGGCTTAAAATGCTTTATGGTGCTGTCCTCCTACCTTCCTTCCCTGGCTCAGGTTCGGTTCCACGGAACCGTCCTTCAGATCGGGAATCCACCACCTGGAACCGCTTAGATTCCATGTTCTCTACCATCTCCTCATAGGTCTTCAGGAGCGACTTGTCCAGGGTGGCTTTAAAGATGGCTGGCTCTGGCTGGGTCACCTTTGATGTCAACGGGTGGCCTTCCTTCACCCAGTTCTTCAACCCCCCATTCAGAACAGAGACCGTTCGGTGCCCAAAGACCCGGAACATCCACCAAGCCCGCGGAGCATAGAAGCTGCCCAGCTCGTCCCCGTCATACACGACGACGTGGGTGTGACTGCCGATGCCCAGGTGGCCCACATAGTCAGCAAAGTGCTTTTCGCTGGGCAGCATGAGTTCATAAGGTGAGGACTTGTCTTTGCACTCCTCAATATCAAAGAAGGAGGCACCGGGAATATGCCGCTCTTGGAACTCTTTCTGGGCATTTCTCCGGCCAGGCTCGTACCAGGAGGCATCCAGCACACGCAGTTCGGGCCCGATCTTATTGGCCCTCACAGATTCTGCCAGCCATTTGGTGGAGACCAGCGCTCTGTATAGTACTTGCTGTACCATGTTAGCTTCTCTTGATAGGCGAACCTCTGCTAGCAGCAGGGAATGCTGAGAAATGGGAGGGTCTCAAAATTCCAAGCTCTGGTGTCTGGTGCTCTACCAATCAACAGCAAGGGGGGCAGGGAAAGAGGGGAAGACGACATTCATTTGTCCTCAGATCTGTACTTCAGACTGATACAGGTCCTCCCCCAACCAGCTGCCAATCCCAGAAGAGCTTTTTCTCAAACACTTGGTAGATTTTGAGAACCTGAACCAACAGTGTTAGGAGAGAACAAAACTCTCCCTCCGTTCCTTCCAGGGTGTTTGTCTTTTTCCCCCTCCCCTCCCTACAGAACAAGGCCTGCAGAAGTTGGCTGCTTGGGAACTTGCTGTAACAGGACGATGTATCGAGCACCACAGTAAGTCGACTGGTTGAACCAGCAGTGGGGCAAAGGGCAGAACTGAAAAAGGATACTACAGAACAAGAGTCCTCAGAAGGCCGAGAATGAGGGGGTCACAAAAAAGGACACCACATTCCCTGCAAATGCAAGAGGACAAGTTGTAAGAGAGTCCATTAGAGTCTCCTGGAACACTAGCTGTTTAAGAACGTATCCAGATCTGTTATTATAGAGGCAATGCAAGGGGCCACTGCTGTCGAATAAGCACGACAGACCTGCAAGACATATACAGTTTTGTTCCCAAAGCACTTTGAAATTATCAGGGAGCTGAATTGACAGGTGTCAGAGCACCATTTCAAAACTAGGGGACACAAGAAGCAGCCTTAGATGGACTTGGTCTATCTAGCACTACCATGAGCTGTGGCCCCTCCTTGAAAGTGGGACATTGTCCCAGCCCTAGAAGAACTCTGGCATTCTGGAATACGAACACTAAACTCACTGGCTTTATGAAGCTGTGAGGCTGAGGAATATAGGTTCACTTGCAGTACAGGGATGTACGGTAATATTAAAAGACTCGCCCAAGGTCATAAAGGAAGCCGGTGTCAGAGCAAAGAATTAAATCCATACACCTCAGGCTTTTGACTAGCAGAAGTAACTAGTGCACTAGCCTGTCCTCTCAAAAATAGCTTTGTGCCTCTCAGTCAAGGAGGTTCCCCCTTATTCTTCCGGCTGAAAGTGTGCAGATGGGGTCAGCTGAGGGCAGGCAGGCACAAGACCTCCTTATGCCTGAGTCAGCACCCCAAATGCTGCCCCCTCCTTATCCGATGATGTGCCAGCCTCTCTCTGCTCCTCCCTCTCACTCTCCAATGTTCTAGGAGCTCGTCACTCTGCTCTCTTCCAGGTGTCCTCTTCCTCTCTGTCCCCCTCTTCCTTTTCCAATCTAGGGAGTGGGGGGAGCAGTGGAGGCAAGTAGGTGGACAGTGGGTCCTGTCACAGGACCCCCACACCAATAATATGCTGCCCGAGGCGACCAGTTGGCCTCATGGATGTGTGTGATCCTGGGTCGGCTGGTGAGCTTTTTGCAATTTGTGCAAACAACACGCATTGGGTTTGTTTGCTTGTTTAAAAAGCGAAGTTGAATGGGGGAGAAAGGAGGGTTCGGTGTTTTCTTTCTTTGTGATGCAGCAACTCTGGGATCCTCAGGCGCTTGGAAGGATCCCTCGCTAGCTTTTGGTTCCCTTACAGCGCAATCATGCCTCCTACTCAGAAGTTTCACTGAATTCGGTGGGCTTTACTCCCGCGGAAATGCGTATAGGATTGCTGCCTTAGGCACAGGCGGTTTGCATTGGAATAAACCGATCTTGGGACCGCCCCATAGCGAAGCCGAGCGCTCTTTTCCCCTAAACTAGAATACGACCCCACCCACCCCGTCTCTCACCAGCCGTCGTCGCAGGAGAGGGGAGGGAGAGCAGAATCCTCTTTCCTCTCCGAAAATGAGGCCTGCGGACTTAATGCCTCTTAAAACCACCTCCCCACTCTTGCAAGAAAGGGGAACTGAAATCCGTTACGTGGTCCGAGGAAATTCTGGTCTCCTCCTTAAGGCTGTCCTTTGTGTCCTCCTATTTCCTCCCCCGTTTTCTGCCACGATTGGTTTGCCCCGCCAACCCTTCGTTGCCACTGGGTGGCCAAGTGGGATGTGGCCCGTGTCTCCACCCCGGAGTTAACGCATAGGGGGAAAACCTCACTGGGAGAGGAAGGCGCTGTCCTGGGCGTAGGTATGACCCTTCGAAGCGGTGGGGCTGGGTGCCAGGGCAGTCGGAACGGCGCCGAGGTACGAGGTGGGGTGGGCAGGCAGAGGAGGATCCTTCAGGGCGGCCGGGGGAGCGTGTAGGTGAGGGGGGTGAAGACTTAGAAGGACCTCCCTTCCGCCCATGTGCGCGGAAGTCACCTGGTCTCCCAAGACTGTTACCTGCTGCGAGGAGGGAGGATGAGATGGTCAGTGGCAGACACCCCGATCGGGCTAGGAGGAGGGGTGTAGGAGGGCGAGGGGCACCAGTGACTGGATGCTGTCTTGGCGTGAGCCCCAGAAACTGAAGGCCCAGGAAGCAGCAGTTAATTACTATACTGTCGGCAGTAGCCTACCTCACAGGCTTGTTGTGAAGATTAAACAAATCCACGCATACATCACTGCCCCCATACACCTACCAGATCGCCGTGGGGGGAGAGCTAGATAAAAATGACACTATAATCCTATATATGTTTAGTCAGAAGTAGATCACACTATCTTCAGTGAGGTTTATCCCCTAGTTAGGTGTCTTTAGTAGGTTTGCAGTCTAGATAAGAAATTCTTATCTAACCTAAGATAGCCAGTAGCCAACCCCACTCGCCCTACTTTGGCTTTTGGATTTTTGTGTGCTCTGGACCAACACAGCTGCCTACCATTGTTAAGTCAGAGTTGCACTTGCCAAAATTTGCTGTTCTCACTTTGCACTCCAGAAGCAGCATGAAATAATTCTTGATCTACACATCCTGCCTCTTCCAGGGTAAGAAGGCCCCTTGGGGGTGACGTGCCAAAGCTCCCTCCAAATCCTGGAGCTAATTTGCAGTATGCAATAACTGCTGCAATCTGTGTGCATCAACTAAAAATAATAATTGGGGAATAGCAGCATTTTCCAGCCTCTGTGATTGGTTATAGTCCAGGCTTTCCGTCATCAGGAAAAGGGCACAGGAGCTGTAGATGCACTTGAGGGCTGCCTGAGGGTGAAGGTGCAAGTCCCCCTGTTGATTTTTCTAAGAACATAGGAAAAGCCCTGTTGGATCAATGGTGTTGCTGGAGGGGGGCTGCGGGCTGTGTGGTGATGCGTTTCGTGTCATCGCCCCGTCCCCGCGTCACGGTGTTGCCCCCGGAAAGGCGCCATTTGGAACCTTACAGGAGCGATGGAGGGCAGGAGAGCCATTCTCCCGTCCTGAAAACTACCCAAACGGCCTCTGCAGTCACTGCGGCTGCAAAAGAAGCTGCCGGGGCTATGAAAGCTGCCGCTGCAGCCACTCCTCACAAGGAGACCGCAGTCGGCCCCCGGGACACAGCATCGGCCCTGGCCTAGCAATGCTACAGTGTTGGATCAGCACCCATCCAGCATCCTGTTTCCACGGTGGTCCACTGGCTGCCTCTGGGAAGTCCACAAACAGGAGAGAAAGGCATACCTCACTCCCGCCATTGCTCTGGTGTTCAGAGGCAGACAGACTGCTGAAACTGGAGGTGTAGTGAATAGCTATCATGACTTGTAGCCAATGATAGACCCATCCTTCATGCATTTGTCCAATTTCCTCCTAAAACCATCAAAGCTAGTATTAATCACTGTGTCTTGTGGCAATGAGTTTCATTGATGAGTTATGTGCTTTGTGAAAAAATACCTCCTTTTGTCTGTCTTAAATCTCCCACTGGTCAGTTTTATAGGATGACTCCTGCTGGTTCTAGTATTGTAAGAGAGTAGAAAAGCTTCTCTATATGCACATCATGCATAACTTTATAAGACTCCTTTGTATCCCCTCCCAAACACAGCCTTCCCTTGTAAGAAAGGTGCTCCAGCCTCTCAGCCTTATTTTCGCTAGTTAACGGCCTTTTCCATTGGTGTGGCAACTTGGAAACACAGTGTCATTATTTGAGAGTATCCTGGTGGCCCTTCTAGCTTAGGACAGATAATTATGTTTAATCCAGATACAGTGCAATCCTGTGCATCTCTGCTCAGAAGTAAACCCCGCTGAGTTCAGTGGGTTACTTCCAGGTAAGTGTGGATAGCAAGAATTGGATAGGGTCTGCAGACACATGATACAGCCACTTTGCAGAAGCTAAGTGATGTCTGGATGGGGGACTACCTCGGAACCCAGTGTACAGCCATGGAATCCACCATGGGAGAAAAACAGGATCAAGAAAAGAAACAATGTAATTTTGTACTGTAGACGTATTGCAGTATTTTCCTTATATATCAGGGGTGGCCAAACTGCAGCTCCTGAGCCACATGTGGCTCTTTGAAGTATAATGTGTAGCTTTCGGAAATATGTTGGCTGAGCTCCTGTTTTGCAACACAATTAATATAAAAAGTAAATAAGAAATTATCAAGCTTTGTAATTACCGTATTGGTCTGAGTATAAGACTCACTTTTTTCTCCTAATTTAAGTTTTTAAACTAGGGGTGCGTCTTATAATCAGGCTGTTGCAATTTAATGCCAGTGATTTAATTAATTTTTTTTAATAGCACCAAACTTTAAGGGTGCGTCTTATAATCAGGTGCGTCTTATACTCGGGACAATACGGTATTTACCAGATATAAACTGAGAGTCCACTAGATTAAAACGTAAGTTTAATGTTCATGGTGAGTAAATATATTTAAGAATTTAAATGCTTCTTAAATATTGCGGCTCTCAAATATCTGATGTTTATCTTATGTGGCTCTTACATTAAGCAAGTTTGGCCACCCCTGTTACATATCATGTTTTCGTCAGTATGAGCTGGTTTGCATATGCTTCTATGTCGATTACTCAACACCTGATGTCTAGCAATGACACGCGTGAATAAACTACACTGAAAACGTGTTGCAAAATCCAAATGGGGTAAATATAAAACTTCTGTCCAAGCTTAGATCTGTGGTGGCTCATTCACATTTGGAAGTCATCACTTGATGTTTCAGTCATCAAGTGACGCACATGCAGTTGTGATCCAGCCTCAAGAAATGAGGTCATCACTCACAATATGTCTGTTTGAAGATCCACTAGTAACAATCAAAGTACTCAACGCCTTGATGGACCCTATGATGGACCCCGTTCCCCTAGGGAGGGGAAGCAGGATATAAATTCTATTATTATTGTTGTTGTTGTTGTTGTTGTTGTTGTTTTGTTGTTAATAATAATGATAATAATAATAATAATAATATGCCATGGATCGCTGATTAGGGTTTAAAGAACTAAACCTTCCATGTGTTTTATTTAGTGTCCTCTGCTCTTGGTTTGTTTGTTTTTTAAATAAACCACATAAAGGGATTGGTAGGGCAATGATGTCACTGGCCATCTTCTTCCCTGCAAGTTATCTCCTTTTGTCTGTCTTAAATTGCCCACTACAGGAACGCCCACTACAGGAACAAGGTAGTTATTTGCTCATTGCTGTGAAAAATCAGCTTTCTAAGGCTACTCTCCACTGGCATGGAACTCAAGTGTTTTTGTACATTCAGCAAATATTTTGCCAGTTTCAAATTTGTCTAGGTAAGCACCTGTCTGATTTGCAGAATTTCGTGACCTATTAATGTAGACCTTTGTATCAAAGTTAGTTAAATATGAGTGATGAAATAAACTGAATTTTCCTGTCTGTGGATGTTGGGCTGTCTTCCCATTTTGGTCCCTGATGGGGGAGCACTTTCCCCATTTCTTGAAAGCTATGGCAGTCATGCTCTTTGTATTATCTTTTCATCACAGCACAGAGAATCCAACACAGTCACTGATTGCATCTGAATCTGTACAGGCCTTGGGCGCAATGTCTCAACAGCTTCTCTACCGGGCTCTGGTGTCGGCTAAGTGGGTGTCCGAAGCGATCAAGTCGTCTCCACCTGGGTTGGCTGTACGGCTCTTGGATGCATCCTGGTATCTCCCCAAAATGAAGCGCAACCCTCGGATTGAGTTTGAGGAGCGCCACATCCCTGGAGCTGCTTTCTTCGACATTGATCAGTGCAGCGATCGCACTTCACCTTATGATCACATGCTGCCCAGTGCGGGAGAGTTTGCAGAGTATGTGGGCAGGCTGGGTGTGAGCAGTGACTCCCATGTTGTGGTGTACGATGCAAGCGACCAGGGCCTGTTCTCGGCCCCCCGTGTTTGGTGGATGTTCCGGGCCTTTGGGCATGAAGCGGTTTCCCTCCTAGATGGTGGACTGAAGAACTGGATGCGGGAGGGGCACCCGGTCAGCTCTGGAAAGAGCCGGCCTGTTCCTGCAGAATTTCATGCCTCTTTGGACAAATCAATGGTGAAGACCCATGAGGACATTAAGGAGAACATTGAGTCGCGCCAATTCCAGGTTGTGGATGCACGGTCTGCAGGGCGCTTTTTGGGGAATGAGGCAGAACCTCGGGAAGGTAACAATCCATTTAGGCCTTGAGGGTGAGAGAGTCAGGTTTGCTTAGCTCAGATGCTAATTTGCAATGACTCACAGTTATCGATAAGATTCGGTCCTGTTTATAAGGGGCAAGTTCCACAGATAGCAGCCCTTTCAAGTTACCCAGTGCACACCACCTCTCCCCAGGTGGACTGATTTAAATCACCAAGGAAAAGAAACAACTCCATTTAAATCAAGTTTCCAATTTTGAAATTACTGTAATGTATTTCCTGAGCAAGCATGCATACTAACTGATTGTCACACCAATTAAAGCATATTGGGTTTGCAACTAAATATAGAGCCTTTCTGCAACTTGGGAGTGAAATCAAAGCCTTTTCATCAGGCAGTCCATATGCCTTTTTCACTGCAGAATTGTGTCTGCTTAGAGAAAAGAGATACAGAAAGGTATGGCTGTCTATGGACACATGCAAGGATGCTCAGCAATGTCACTTATTTTAAGGCTAACAGGCCAATCCTATGCATGTCACCTCAGAAGTAAGTCCTATTATAGTCAATGGGGCTTATTCCCAGGATAGTGTGGATAGGATTGCAGCCAAAGTCTCATTTCTGTGCACATATATTTTGAAGTCTGTCCCATTGAACAAAGTGGGGGATCGCCGCCACCGCCACAAAAGTGCCCGAAACGGCCATTGCGGCACTTACCGGGGCTGGGGGGAGCTGCGGGGAGGCCTGCGCGACCCTCTGCAGGCCTCCCCAATCTTTGGAACGCTTCAAAACGTCGATCTTCAGGCACTTCCAGGTTTCTCAAAAATGATCCGAAGTGATCCGAAGATTGGTGTGGCCTGCAGAGGGTCACGCAGGCCTCCCCGAAGCTCCCCCAAGCCCTGGTAAGTGCCGCAACGGCCGTTTCGGTGGCAGCGGTGGTGATCTCCTGGATCACCGTCGCTGCTGGCTCCGCCCCCGCAAACACTCAAAGTGAGAAACTTTGAGAAACGCTGGTCTACCTAAATGGAATCCCTGGTTCACCTGAACTACGCAGAAGAGTAGCAGTGCTCTGGTACCATAGGCAAAACTGACTGGCTTGTTGTGGCTTCTGTGCTCCTCAGATGAAGTTGGCCCTTGGCTAAGCAGATGCTTGTGCCACAGTTAGGCAGCTCCTTTATCTCTGGTCCCATGGCACTTTTTGTTCTTTGCTGTGCAGAATAACCTGCCCAGTTCTCCTGGAACTGCTCAGCACTCCAGTGGCTGCTGCTCTGAGATAAGACTTGCATTTCACAATCTGATGCTCCTTTGGGAACACTGAACCAATTCATGTGGCTAATTCTTATTTTATTTTTAGAGTTTCATAAAATACTGTACATGACTGAAGTTTAATAAATCCCCTTGCTAATCTTGAAGATATTTATAGGAGAGTTGGGCGTACTGCGTACAAGCATCAGAGGAGGTGTGGGGAGTTGGGGGGCATAATGGAATATTCCTTCATATAAACCTTTCCTGCATTTAGAAATCTGGATGTCAGGAGAAGAGTTCTAGCCGGGCCTACTCCCCAATATGCTAGTTTTATATGTGTAGAGGATTTATTTTCATGAGGAAGCATTCAACCAAGGGGCTCTCCAGCTACAATCCAGGAGCAGGTATAATACCTCACCTGTTTGTGTGAAATACTTTAAATTGTAGCTTTAAATTGGGCTGAAGGTTCCATTTCTTGGGGAATAAAATGGCAGTCCACCTGGTGGCCACCATTCCCCCCCCCCCCAAGAATTCCTTTAAGAATGACATTACTACATCATGACATTGTGTGATACCTGCACATGGCAGGTCTAGATGTTACTTGAGGCCCAGGCTATCTGTCTAGTGCTGGTTCCTCTAGTGGTTTAAGATTGGGGCCAGCCTGCACCCCTCAATTTGGCCTCAGAGTTTCCACCCTTTCAGGGAGGGGAGGGGTTCAGCTTTCACCCTTTTCCTCCTCCCCACCTGGCAGACAGCTTCCCTGGGCAGTCCAGGCCTCCTTACCTTGGCTGGGGGTGGGTGGGTGTCTCCTGGAGCTCTCAGCATTCTGCCTACTTTCTCCTCTCATCACAGGCCTGGGCTTTTAAAGCCTTTCAGATGGTAATTGCCAGTTCTGGCTCCTGCTCTTCCTAATCCTGAGCCACACCCTGGCCCAGACCTCCCTGTTGCTAGGATGACACTCCTACTGCAGCTTGCCTGCAGCGGCCTGGATCATACTGCGACTTTCAGCAGCCCCTGTTCTGGAAACAGCCTCTCTTCCCTCAGGGGGTCCTGTTTGAGGCACTCTAAGCCAGATTGCCCTGTTGCCAGGGGCAAACCCAGACCCCTAGCATCTCGGGGAAGAAATTGTGAAGGAATGTGGCAGGCTGGGAGGCACACTAATGAATTTTATGCTTCCCTTCCTTTGAATTAGGTTGTGAAAATGTGAGAGGCATTTTGGGCCAACCTTAATTAAAATAAAAGGGGACCAGGCAGTGACACAAACAAGGAGAGGGGTGTCCTTGGTGTCAGCGGGCTTAACTCGTACTCATATTGTTTTGTTTTTCAATTTCCTTCAGGAATTGAACCTGGTCATATCCCTGGTTCAGTGAACATCCCTTTCACCGACTTCCTTACAGAGTCTGGCTTGGAGAAGAGTCCAGAGAAGATCAGCAGCTTGTTCCAGGAGAAGAAGGTGGATCTCTCCAAGCCCCTAGTAGCCACTTGTGGTTCAGGGGTCACTGCTTGCCATGTGGCGCTGGGGGCATATCTTTGTGGCAAGCCTGATGTGGCCATCTATGATGGAGCTTGGGTGGAGTGGTTCATGAGGGCACGGCCTGAACACATCATTTCGGAGAATAGGGGGAAGAAGACCCTGTGAGGTGCTACCTCCTGCCTCAAGGTGGGCAGAAATAATACCTTGTCCTAGGGAAAGGTGATGGTCTTCAGAAATTCTGCCTTAAGATGTTATTGCTGTTGAGTGAAGCATCTTCAATAATGAATCTAGTGACACTGGCGTCTTGCAGTCCTTTTGTTTGCCAGCTTTGGTGAGCATGAATGGTGTGCTTTCAGAGCAGATTGTCAGGCTGGAAGAAAGCACTGAGGGGGCAAAATAAGTGTTTCAGGTTGAGCGTAAGAGGGCCAGTCATACTGGGCCTGCCACAGGAAGTGGACAAGGTTGCGTATCGGATTATTCTTGCACTTAGACTATGGAAACTGTGGGCCCAATCCTATCCAAGTTTCCAGTGCCAATGCATCCATGCGTCCTGCAGTGGGGGGCTCATCATGGAGGCCTCCTCAAGGTAAGGGAAAATTCATTCCATTACCTCGGGGCTGCATTGCAGATGCATGAGCACTGGAAAGTTTGGGGATTGGGCCCAGTGTCATTTTTCTGCTACTAAGTACCAATAATCTTCCCCACCATGAAATGAAATTAAGTTTCTAATCATTTTTTTAAAAAATAAATGTCAGAATATAACAATTTTTTTAAAAAAATTAAAAGCATCACGGTACTTAAATATTCTTTGTTTGTCATTTTGTCCTAAAATGGATGAAGCATTTTGCCCAGAGCACTTCATGTTTTTGATGTCAGCTTGGATTCACACAGTTTTGTGCTTTTCCACAGGGGCATAAATATCAGAAAGGCATCTTTCTGAGTTGTGCTGGGAAAAGTATGCAAACTTTTAAGCTTCACAGAGCTCTGAGGCCTGTCCAGGGATGTGATCACAGCTCATCACCTCCCAGGGATTCTTTTGAAATGGGACAGGAAATGGTGGCTTAAACTGCAGCCTCATCAGATCAGCAACACATTCACATGAACCTTCTCCAGTTGATGGCTTTACCAGCTTGGCTGTTCGTCTGCATCTACACTATGTCAGACCTGAAACTGCTTTCTCATTGTCTTTTGAGCAGGCATTGGCACTTGGTCCTAGACCCACCTCTAGCACAAGAGCCTTACTGCTGGCTTGAATTCTTAAATTAAGTAAGACTATGCCATGAAAGAACTGTGATACCATTCTAGCTGGGGCTGGGCCCCCACTTTTCTCATGTAGCATCCTGGGCATATCCTTTTGACCCTACCCCAATTTCCAGAAACTGCAAGCAAAACCCAATGGAATGCATGTAAAATACAGCTTCATGTAACACATGTATGTGGCCCAGGAAATCAAAGCAAAAAAAAAAAAAAGAAGGAGGGAGGGCTTCTGTGCTCCACTGCATGCCTTGGGGACTGGATTCTAAGAACATGATAAACTTGCATAAATAGAAGTCTGACTGACTGATTTGAAATGAACAGGGTACTCAGCCTAATGGATACCACTGGTGGGTATTGGGTGGTGGTACTTGCATGGCTGCATTCCTCACCCCAGCTTAAACACCTACTGAGAAGGGGTCCGGAAGGATCTCTCAACTTTGCTGGCAGTTGTCTGCACCTTCATAGGGAGGCTTGCCTCATATTTTGAAAGCACCGAGTTAAAACAGTAAAGGACCAACTAGATACTGTAACAGGATGGATGGAGACTTGCCTGTTTGGAGGGAATTTTAGAAAAGACATGTTTGTGGTGGAGTAACCTTGGAAGTACAGGAGTCCCCAGTTTACAGAACTGAACTAGCTACTCATTTCAACTTTTTGGATTAAGAAATCACCTCTGTATCCTGAATTCTATGCCCTGCAAATGGTCACACAAATGTATCCTCAAAGAACAGGATTGGCTCTAAATAATTTCTCAAGAATTGCAAATCAATGCTGTGATGTAATAGCCTTGGAAAGATTTAACAAGGAAAGGGTCTGTATCAAAGTGGGTAACTTTGCATGATATCAAAGTGGTTAACTCTAGCTAACTCTTAATTCCGGCAGTATTGCTCAAAAGATGTGATGTCATAAAAAGAAAACCAAAACAATATAAACTTCCCCTATGCTAGAGCATCTGCTTGTTACACAGTTTCTAACAGCTGGTTGGGTGCATTGCTTGTGGCAGCCAGGATGGCAAGTGGAAAATTGCAGATCCCATGAATCTAAGACTGCAATCCTAACTCACATTGAACTCAGTGGAACATGTCTGAATGGACACGCATAAGATTGTGCTGTAAGGACTGTTTCTTGCACAGGTAAAGGTGACCCCTGACAATTAAGTCCAGTCGTGTCTGACTCTAGGGTGTGGTGCTCATCCCCATTTCAAAGCTGAAGAGCCAGCGTTGTCCGAAGACGCCTCCGTGGTCATGTGGCCGGCATGACTCTCCTTGCCGCAGCACGTAGCATGCAGCTGGAACACGGAGCGTTGTTTACCTTCCTGCAAGCGGTACCTATTTATCTACTCGCATTAACATGCTTTGGAACTGCTAGGTTGGCAGGAGCTGGCCAAAAGCTCACCCTGTCGCGGATTCGAACTGCCGACCTTTTGATCGACAGCTCAGTTTCTTGCACAACAGGGCTGTAAATCAGTGTGTCTTCCATCTCGTGTATTTGCGGCGTGGAGCTGTGATCAGTCTTGACCTTCTGGCACAAGAATAATACACTTGTCAACACAAATTAATTTGCATGCATACATTTCATTTTGCATATTTTTTTGCATACATTAATGTATACATGTATATCAATTGGTATGCATACATTAAAAACATTGAAGGTAGTATGAAGTTGACATGAAAACATGTGAAATCATTTACTTTGCAGTCCAGCATGCAAAGCTGAGCAAATGCCTGGAATTCCGGAAAATCTGCAGGGGGGGGGGGATGTCTGTTCACTTCAGGCAGATACTGCTGTTTCAAAGGAAGTGGCTAAGGATAAGCTGCTCCTAAACAACACATCTTAGAACAGTATAAACCACCCTCCCTTGTAGGCTCACACTGGAAAAACTACAACTCCCAGAGTCCTTTAGAATTCTCAACATCTGCAAGTCGAGTCCTGTCTGTTTGTGAAAGTAGGAGGGACGCACACAAAGAAAGGGAGATGAGGATGGATCGAGGGGAGGAAACGCAAGCTGTGCAGAGGGCTGCTTATGCATGGGAGAACTACCAACAGCCTGTACCCCCCAGCAGCCGAGGCAAATGGGTGAGGCTGAATGTTGGGGGCACGATTTTTTTAACCACCAAGCAAACCTTGTGCCGCGAGCAGAAATCTTTCCTTTGCCGCTTGTGTCTGGGAGAGGAGCTGCAGTCGGATCGGGTAAGCAAGCATCGGGCTGATATCTGCCCCCGAAGGATCGGTGTTGTTTTGCAGACATGTGTGCGTTCCTGCTTGCTTCTCCTAACTTCGGCTGCTTAAACAACGCCTCTTTAGGGAGAGCACAAAGGGCGAGCTTTCACGATCGGGATCACTCTCTGGAGTCACCTTGAGGGCACCTGTCTCCCTCCGTGACAAACAGCACTCATTGTAAGGAGTAGCTTTTGCAAAGTCACGTCCACTAGCCGAATGTCTCTGGGCCGCTGGCTGCAGTCTCGGTGCGTGCGTCGTTGACCATTGTCTTGCATTTTTGGAGATGTGGAAAGGGTCATATATCTGGGTATTCTGGCAGTGAACCAGTGCTTAAGGAGGCAAATCCTACAGAAGTACCTGTTTTCTGGAAGTAATCTACGCTAGATCTATTAACACAAACACATTTTTAGAAAGCATGTTTGTCCAAAATGCATACCTCTGGGGCAACTGCAGCAGCATCACCGCTGCTTTGTACGCTGGTGTCACATGACGTGTGATGGGAAATTGCCCTGAGGGAGGTAATTTTACTGTTTGGCTCCCTATTATTTCAGAAGTGCAGAAGAACTTCCAGAACTTGCAGAAGCTGATAGGTGGAGAGTCTCACAAAAGAGGTGTAATTGCTCGTTTCCCCTCCCCCCCCATCATCTATGTTGCTTGTGAGCCCTAACGGAAGACGTGTAGCATTCTGGCTCTCCCTAAGAAGACCATTTTGCTAGTCTTCGGATTTAAGGCACCCCTGCACCTATTATAGGGTGGGGTAAGCAATGTTGAAGTTGAAGAGTTTATCTTGGTTCTTGAAGCACTGGTGATGACACTAGTTGGATGCTTAAAATATCCTTCGCCATAGGGATACAGAATACAGTATGTGCTCACTTTAGCCTTCAGTTTCACAAAACTGTAGCTTCAGGCACAGGTGCTCCTCGCCACACTCCAGGAAAAGGTCAAGCTCTGCAGCCACAGCTTTGGCTGGCTGTTTTTAATGGAAAAGTCAGCGGTCTTTATCAATTCTACAGCCACTTCAATCAACAGCATAAAGTCTTCATGTCAACAGTCAGTCTTTAAACTCTGACTGAAGCTTTTCTCCCAACTCTCAGACCAACAGTTTGCTTCCTTCCAGCCATGATTTCCCCTTCTTCCTCAAGAGTTAGAATATTTGTGCGCTTTCTATGACATCCCAGCAGTGGGTTGCAGAGGGCACCTAACATATAAGTGGTAGGCACTTGTTAGTCACATGGCTGTCAGTAATGTCCATGTTGTATTGTTGCCAGCACACTTGTCCCAACTTGTTTTTTTTGTTAGGACGAGACTGGTGCGTATCTCATAGATCGGGATCCCACTTACTTTGGACCCATTCTGAATTTCCTCCGACATGGCAAGTTAGTCCTGGATAAAGACATGGCTGAAGAAGGTAAGTCTTCAGATCTGTGAAGTTACATTACCCCGTAGGTAATGTAGCACCTCTGGTGCTGCTTGGATTGGCAGTGGAATGACTTGGATGTCTGCTCAGGGATAGGCACCGCTGTGTTGCATGACGGACACTTGGCAAAATTACTGGACTTAGTGGCAGGCATTGGTGGTCTTGCATCAATACGTTAGCCTTTAAATAACTTTTTAAAAAATGCATCCTAAGAGCTCCTAAAATTATGTAGACATGTGATGACATCACCAATGTGCCACAGGCATCAGGCACTACCTAACAGGTGTACAGGACACTTGCATAACCACATTCTGCAAAGCACTTTACACAACTGGGATTGGCACTGAGAATCATACAGTATTTTCCCTGCAACAAGGAATTCTGGTTTGAGTGCTAAAGTTCTAGTATGAGTACAGTACTGTCCACATCTATCTGAAACCCTGGAGACCTGCTGCTAATCGTTGTAGACATTACTGAGTCAGACGGGCCAATTTGATAGACTTGGTTGAAGGCAGCTTCATGTGCTCATTGGAATTTATACAACATGTTCATAGTATCTGGCATACATTATTCTCCCTGGGCTGGCGCATTTTCTATCTCTCTTCCGCCTCCCTCCCTCCCTCCCTCCCTCCCTCTGGTTTTATCCATCCTTCTTTTCTATCACTGTTTTTTTTACCCCCTCTCTTTCTGTCCTTCTCCTCCCCTCTCTGCTCCTTTGTCCAGCTCTTTGTGCTCCCTGCACTCTGTGCCTTTTTTTAATATTTATGAACTAGGTAAAGGTAAAGGTGACCCCTGACAATTAAGTCCAGTCGTGTTCGACTCTAGGGTGTGGTGCTCATCCCCATTTCAAAGCCGAAGAACCAGCGCTGTCCGAAGACGTCTCCGTGGTCATGTGGCCGGCATGACTCTCCTTGCCGCAGCGTGTAGCATGCAGCTGGAACATGGAGCGCTGTTTACCTTCCCGCAAGCGGTACCTATTTATCTACTCGCATTGACATGCTTTGGAACTGCTAGGTTGGCAGGAGCTGGCCAAGCAACGAGAGCTCACCCCGTCGCGGGAATCGAACTGCCGACCTTTCGATAGACAGCTTTATGGTTCAGCGGTTTAACCCGCTGCGCCACCCGCTGGCCTGTCATTTATGGACTAGGACCAGGGAAATCTGAGTTCATATCCCTATTCAGCCATGAAGCTCACTGGGTTGTCCTGGGCCAGTCACTTTCTTTCAGCCTAACCTACCTCACAAGGTGGTTGTGAGAATAAAGTGAGAGAGGAGAGAAGAACCACATAATCAGCTTGGAGGAAGAGTGATAGAAAAATGCATAAGTACGGTCAATAAAATATGCCACCTGCTGATTCCAAAAAAGGAAGCCTGCTTCCTCCTCATCCCTGGGTGGGATTCAAGCTCTTAGTGATCGTTGCTCATTCACCACAGATCATTATTCATCTCTAGTGCACTGAGGAAGGGGGCTAAGATGTGGTGAGGGCAAAGTTCCAGGTAAGATGGTATGTCTAAAAGGATTCTGAATAAACGCATCATGCTGGTTCCTAAGCATTGTTCTGATTCTCCTGTGGGTTCATTAAATGCCTATCGCCTTTGCTCGCTTGCGAAGAAGGTCATGTGTACCTCTGGAGAGAAGGTGGATGCAAATAACAACAGGCAAACAAAATGGAAGGCAAATTTTTATTTGCCTACATCGCAGGAAGCAGCCTCCAAGCTCAGTATCCCAAGGCTATTACCAGTCAGTGACTGAAGAAAGAGCTGCTGTGGTCTTGTTGCTGCAGCTGTTTTATGGAGTTGGTGCTGAAATTTCATCAGAAATAGAGTGAAAAATCTTAGCTAACCCCTAGCTAACTATCAGGAAGGCAGGGTGGGTGAGGGAGTCACAGATGAGACTGCAAGGAGATATTGTCTTTTATACCTGGTAATATTCTTAGACCCAAGATGCATGTACACAAAGTCCCCAACCCATGTGCTGGTTCCGCTCCAGACGTCTGTCTGGAAGTCGGAACACAGCCCAACACTATTGCGTCTGTGCAAAAGCACCACAATGGATGGGCTGCGCTTGTGTGAAAGCGCCAACGCAGCCGTCCATCGCTCGGATATCTGTAACTTGGATGTCCGTAACTCGGGGACCCAGCGTATGTTATTTATTTTATATATTATATATCCCGCCTTTTAAAAATAATCATTGTCACAAAGTGGCTAACAAAAGCACAAATACAGTTCAAAACATCTACAAGGACATAATAAAAGCACAGAAATAGCTTGATAAAGGATTCAGTCAGCACAGGATACAATCAGTCAACCATTGCCTTGAGGAATAAAAATGCCTTCAGCTTCTTTTTAAAAACAGACAGGGGGCTAGATGGAAGTCCTTGTGGGAGGCGGAAATGTGGAAAAGTCTCTGTCTCTGGTTTCCAGCGACTAAATTGTTAAATTTAGTGGCAGAGTGACTAAATAGCAGAGCCTGTTTAAAGTATCTGGTCACCTATTCTGTCCCCTTGCAGAGAGACTGTATCCATTGCATTCAGAGCGTTTACAAGGGTGCGTAATTTGCTTCCGCAGAAGGAAGGAGATGTGTGAGTCACTGAAGTCATGGCCTCTGACCTTTTGGAAATCTTACTCAACTAAAGCTATGGCTTCTGAGATTTCAGCCGCCATTGTCCATATACATTCAAGTATATCCCCTCAATCATAAGGACTATAAACCTGCTTTTTGAAAAAAGAAAGAAAAAGCATGCTGTGATTTTTCAGTAAGCCAGATTTCTGTGCACAGCACTACATTCTGTGTTTTTGTTTAATAATAATAGTTTTAATAATAATACAGCCCCCCCCCCCCGTATCCACTGATTTGGCATCCGTGGATTCACTTGTCCACAGATGCCGAATCCCCCCCGCGCCCCCCTAAATGTCAATTTGGTGCGGCCGCCAGGCTGCATTGCGATTTTTTTGGGGGGGACCCGACGGGACGCTGCCCCGGGTGCCCCCCACCTCTGCCCCACCGCCACTCGTTGCAGCCGGCACCGGGGACGTCTTCCCCGGCCGGCTGTCCTGGGCCTTCTGACGAGGCCCACTGCGTCAAAACGTAATTTATAACGTTTTTCGCGCATACGCAGACTGTACCTGAGGGAAAAGGGCTGCCCTTTTCCCTCAGGAGAAAAACGTTATAAATTACGTTGTGACGCAGTGGGATTTCGTCAGAAGGCCCATGAGCACCGGCCCGGGAGGATGCTCTGAGGCCTTCTCCCGGCCTCGGAGCCTCTGGAGGGCGACGCGCGCAGCGGAGAACGACGCGCGTGGGTGCGCGCGTCACCCTCCGGTGGCCCCCCCCCGCCACGCTCCAGCGACGTGGCTGGCTGGAATGTATGGAAGTAAGCGGTCTCTCAAATATCCTGGTCCCAAGCTGTATACGCATTATGTTACACCACTTCTCTGTTTTTACTGGTTGTCTGTGCTTCTAGGGCATACACATAGCACCGAGTAAGTCCCACTGAGTTCAGTTCCTAATAAGCAGACTTAGGATTCCACCCCCCACCCATCCACCCAAGTCATGCTTATAGCTGGTTATGTTTCAAAAATTTGATCTGTGTAATCTTAAACATAATACCACATAATTACCTGGTTTCAGAACATAAAAGCTCCTGTTACCGAATGTTATCTAGTCAAAGTTTTGATATTTTTATCAAGAGTTGATAGCCATGTGGCAACTCAGTGACTCACAAGGCAGAGTGCTGCTTATTCCGATACCTCTGCTTGTGTTTTAGGGGTTCTGGAAGAAGCTGAATTCTACAACATTGGCTCTCTCATCAGACTAATAAAGGACAGACTGGAGGAAAAGGACTTCACTGTAACACAGGTGTGATGGGGATGTGGCTACAAAAGGCCTATTTGAGAAAAGGAGGATAAAGCAGAGGGAATTGGTGTGTAAGATGGAAACCTGGGGGCAATGGGCCTTTCCAATGGTATTGTAATTGTTGCAAGGATCCATGGGCAAGAAGTCTTGCAAAAGTGGGCCAATTTTTTTTTCCATCTCTATCGAAGGAAACAAATGAAGGTCGCATGGTTTCACTTTTAAGCATTCACTCCCCTAAATATCAGAATGCAATTTTAATTGCAAGGGCTGCTTCAAACTAGGAAAGGAGCAGGGATGTGGATCAAGTCTATGACTCCAAGTCTCAAGTCCCAAGTCTTTGCCCCCAAGTTCCGAGTCTTTGGTTGGGAGTCCCTATCTATTTAATGGGGGAAACGGGTTTAAACCTGAATAAATTTGGACTTGTCGTAAAACGCTCCAAGTCTCGAGTCGAGTCTTTTGAGTCTTTTACAATCGCTGAGTCAAGTCCGAGTTGAGTCATTGACGCAACTTGAGTTCAACTCGAGTCCGAGTCAATAGACTCAAGTCTACATCACTGGAAAGGAGGAAGACCCCTTGTTGGAGGGGGTACTCCTCTGAGCTTGTACCACTTTGCAAGGCTCAAGGACTTGGGAAGGGATGAACAGAGAAGATTTTGCTTTGTCCGGGGGGGGGGGGATGGGGATGGCACACACAGCTATTTTCTTAATGGAGACTCTCCCTGGGAGGAAGGGTCCCCTCTTACGCTTTTGTCTCCTTCCTCCTAGCTGCCTCCAAAGCACGTGTACAGAGTGCTGCAGTGTCAGGAAGAAGAGCTCACACAAATGGTCTCCACTATGTCCGACGGCTGGCGCTTTGAACAGGTATGTGGGGGGAGAGAGGCTGTCGTCTCCTTCTCCTCCCCAAGTAGATTGAGACATCTAGAAAGAAATTTGGTTTTCCCAGCATAGAATTTGATAGCTCTTATAGAGTCCCAAGAGTCTTTGCTTACCTTTGTTTATTACCGTATGGTTTTTAAAGTGACTGACTCTCAGAATTGTCGAGTTGAATGGGAAGACAGGAAGAGGGCTTTTGCGTGTAAAGCCTAAGGACGATCAGTCACATACAATGTATATTGCATTAATATACTATTTTTCTTCAAAGGCACCCAAGTCAGTTTATTAAAATGCTAGAACAAAATAAATAAATGAATGAATGTTACAAAAGATGCAGTGAGGGGAGAAAAGGCAGAGTTGCCTCAGGCCTTTGGTGGTCTCTTCAGGAGCTGACGCAGGAGCCCTCTTGCCTGGGTTTCTTCTGAAGCTACCCTGGGAAGGTGGGATGGGGGAATGCTGCCCTAACAGCCCCTCCAGACAGTGCTGCTCTCTGTAGGAGCTGGTGGTGTGTGAGCTCCTTTGTCTGGGGCCAGTAACGTAGCTAGCCTGGCCCCGGGGGTGTGTGTGGTAATGACGTGTTTTGTGTCATTGCCCAGCCCCCTGCACTCCTGGGAGTCTTAATTTGAAGCCTTCCAAGATGCAGGGTGGGCGGGAGGGGTTAGGGGCTAGAAAACGCACCAGTTTCAGAGCGTTTATGCTCCTCAGCTGCAAACACAGCCCTCCAGCTGCAAAAAAGCAGCCGCGGAGCACGAAAATCCCGCCGTGGCTCTTACTTGCGAGGAGACTGTGACTGTCACCCAGGGGAACACCATCCCCCCGTCCCCCTTTTAGCGATGCCTCTGTCTGGGCCTCTCTTTTGCCTTCTAAGGGCACACACAGGCCTTTGATAGCCCCGTGGAGATGGGGGATGGTGGATGTTTTTGGTGGGCCATGAGTCTTCTCTGCCATTCCAAATTCCCTGTTTTCACCCCCCCCCCGGCCCCACGTTTTTAATGTTTATGTGCAAAACGTAGACAAATACACACAACAGATATAAATAGAGCAAACAAAGGAAATCATATCTTGTAATTAATAGCATCATGTAAGTATTAAATGAGACTGAGCCAAACTGTGTTTTTATGATCTGTTATTGAGAATGTGTTCATTATATGTACAATTACCTGGGACCATACTTCACAATCTGAAAAAAATGGAGGTATACCTTTGGTGAGCTGCTGTTTTCAGAAGTGCAATGAACTCCCGTCACTTTAGAAAGCCACTTTTGCTTCCTTTTATGTCTCTTTTGCCCTTTTCAATACTTGGCAAGCGCCACTCTTGCTGGTACGATTAAGCTTTAACACCGGTTCAGAATAAATAACAAAACATCTTGTGGCATCTTAAAGGCTAGCAAATTTAGTGTAGCATGTCAATCTTTAAGATGCTACCTCAATCTTTGTTGTTTTTGATGCCACAGCCACCCCAGAATATTTCTCAGGAATAACGTCTTCCACAAAGTTAAACAGGTATATTTTGGGGAGTCAAGTGGTATGAACATGACCTCATATCCTGAAAGATGGCACTATATCCTGAAAGATGCCACCTTCAATTATAGCCCAGTTCCTAGGTAAAATAAACAAAATTCTACAAAAGAAGTAAACTGGAGTAATGCACATGCAGAATAGGCTTGTGCACCTAATCTTACAGTCCTTACAGTCAAGAGCATTTCTTCCTTTGTACTTCCCAGCTGGTGAACATTGGGTCTTCCTATAATTATGGGAATGAAGACCAATCAGAGTTCCTGTGCGTGGTCTCGAAGGAGCTGTGCAGCTCGCCAAATGGCCTGTGTGCTGAGCCCAGTCGGAAAACCAAGGTGAGAGCAATCATTATTATTATTATCCCAATTGTAAATCACAAATGCCAGTTTTTCAGCTGTCATGTGGCACACCTCTTAGAAGCAGATGGACACAAAGAAATATTTCTTTTCCCAGCATGTAATTAATCTGAGGAAGTCCTTCTTACAGGATGTGGTGATGTCACCTGAAGACCTAGATGCCTTTAAAAGGGAATTGGACAGCTTTTTGGAAGACATGTTCTTCACAGGTTACAAGCCATGATAGGTATATATTCAGCTCCAGGTTTTAGAAGTAACCTGTCTCTGAATGCCAGATGGCAACAGGATACAGGTATCTTATTGAGTGAGACATCTGATGGGCCACTGAGAGATACAAGACTAGATGGGCCCTTGGCCTGATCAAGCAGGGATCTTCTTAGGATAAACACTTCTTTGCTCTGTGGCAGCTAGCTTCAAAGTCTGTGTTCATAAAGAAATTAAATACAAGGGGCAGAATAGGACCAGCACCGACTATTAACTAAAGTTGTAAAAAAATGTAACCCTATTCTTGGGACGTGTCAGGACCACTGGCCACAGAAAGCTCAGGCAGAACTACAGAGAGAGGGTTATTCCTGGAAGCTTCTTGTGCTTATGAACAGACTGGTGTTGGTGACTCAAAGACTGGGGACAGATGAAAGATAAAAAGAGAGCTCAGTGCTCTTAGGCAAACTGGATTGGAACTGCTCTATGGTTACCAGAATCTGTCAAACCAGAATGTAGTAGAAAACTTCACAGCATTCACAATGCTCTGAGCTTGCCTTGAAATGTGAACTGTCAAACATACTGTACAAGATAGTTGCAGAATATGGAGAGGTAGCCGGACTGCAGATAAACTATACAAAATCAGAACAATTGTGCTTTTGTATTTCTCCAGTAGTACAACAGTACCTAAACAACACCTCAGATATTCCCATCAATGAGGACTCTATAGCAGTGTTTCTCAAACTGTGGGTCGGGACCCACTTGGTAGGTCGCGACCTGATTTCTGTTGGGTCCCAGGTGATGGAAAGATCAGATAAGTAATTGCCACAAACCCTGAGGCTATTCAAAAATCAGATAGCTGCTAATTGCCCTTCAAAGAGCTGAGCTCCTGCAGTTTGCAAGAGAGCTGCTAATTACCCTGCAAGCAGCTGAGCTCTTTACTTGTAAATATATTTATTTATTTCTAGATCACTTTTTGAAAGTCTCATAAAGCTAGGTGGGTCCCGATAGAGTGTCATTTTAAAAAGTGAGTCCCGGTGTTAAAACGTTTGAGAACCACTGCTCTATAGGGTACCTGAGCATTAGTGTCCCCAAAAGGTTGTCCGTGCTGCGTAAATGAAACTACTGAACTATAATCTTATTCTAAAACAAATTCAACATGAGCTGGGACACATTGTGGTAGTAAAAATGACAGCCTTCTCTAAATTGGCTTTCCACTTTCAAGCAACCTTTTAGATGATTCTATCCGTCTGTACAGTACTTAAAAATGGCAAAAACGTTTTATGATGTTTATTCATCAAAGGAAGCAGCCAGGATTATCCAAATGTCTTCTGTATTGTTCAACCAAGCAGGGAGGATTGGGAAGCCCAGACTAAAGATTATATTTTGAGTCATATCAAACAAAACAGCTCATATACTTGATTCAGAGAGATAACAAAGCTGTGGGTTACAGCAGAGCTGGATCCACAGTTAATGCCTTCAAGCTGTGGGATTCCTTTCTTGCCTGTTAGTTTGCTTGGACAAAATCCTTTCTTAAGAGTCGCTTTACAGACATGGCAGAAACGGGCTCCTGAATTGGCATCTGACATATCTTCACAAATATCTATTCTAGGTTATCTTCTATTTTATCATACAGGTAAGTAACAGTAATGTAAAAGATGGGAGAATTTTGGATTACATAGGTTAAGAGTTCTGTATGAAAAGGGGAAAGACTATTACTAGAAATAGAACTGGAGAAAAATGTAATGTGAAGCATATGCTTTGGTATGAAATTCATCAAATAATGCATTTTGCATCTAATCCTTCAGTTCAAGAGCAAGGTTACCCGGCTCTTGACAACACCTGAAAATTTACTACTCTCTGTCACCTCTAAAACTGAAGGGCTGTTTTCTAACATTGATCATATGATCATTGAGTCTCTTGGTATGATGAATGGATTAAAACGAGTATGAGAACAAGATATTGGAAGGGAAATCTTGACCAGCTCTTGGGACTCTATTTGACAGAAAAGAATAGTTAAATCAGTATCGTCTTCACTGAAGGAAAATACCATGAAGGTGAAGAATATGTTTGGGGCTCTCTTTTTATCTTTCACCTGTCTTTAGCTTTGGAGGTGTGATGCTGACCTAACCTTCTGAAGGTTCTGAAGGCATCCTGACAGTGCAGCCTATCTCCACCTACATTTCTCCACGTTATTACTTGATTTTTTTTTCTCCACTTCCACCGAATTGCTGTCATTAGTCCCCCTGGTGCCCAGATGTTTTGCAGTTGGCATCTCCTTGGCTCATGGTCTCCTCTTTCCTTCTTCTGGAGACAGTGAAAGACATTTCCTTCAATGAGCTCTGTTTTGTGGAAGCTTAGGTCAAGTCAGAAGAGATGACAAGAAGGGCAGAATTACCAACCTGGATAACACATTTTCTCTGGCAGATGGGGAAGCCCAAAAATTCATTGTTAAGCAAGTACCACCTGTGTCTCTCTGTATGGGATACATCTGCTTGGGGGTTTCTGGTTCAATATTCCAGCACAAAGTAAATTTCCCAACTCTATCCACTTGTAAACTATCCACAAAGTAAATTTCACAACTCTATCCACACATAACATTCTAGTTCACATAAGCACATGTTGTGTTATGTTAGCTAGAATTACCAGGGCTACTCTTACAAGTGTGTTCTCTCTTTCTTCCTTTTTGTACTGCATGCTGGAATGTAGAGCACAGAGGAGGATCCGGAGCAGGAAGAACAGAAGGAACAGGAGGAAGAGAAGGAGGAGCAGCAGCAGCTGGAACAAGAGCAGCAGCAGGAGGAGGAGGCCCAGGAGGAAGAAGAGGAGGCTGAGGCAGAAGCAGAAGCAGAGGAGGAGAAAGGTGCTGCAAATCTCTGAGGAAAAAGATGTCAACAAATAAAACCAAGCCTGAAGTCATCAGCTTCCTTCCAGTAGACGCTGGTGGCAGGGAAGCACTAAGGTTATGGAATGCCTGTGTGGGGAGAAAGCAATATACAGGGGGCCAAGGGCTCAGTGAGAGAGAGAGAGAGAGAGAGAGAGAGAGAGAGAGAGAGAGAGAGAGAGAGAGAGAGAGAGAGAGGAGACCTGTTCCATTGGTAGGGGCTGCATTTAGTTGTTAACTATTTCTTTATGCTTAATGTCCACTATCCCCCCCCCCCACCAGGGGTGGTTGTCCACTTCCTTCCCGGGGCTGAGCCACTCTTAGCTATCTGGAGTTCCTCGGTGCCAGCTAGAGAGAGGCTATCTCCCTCAGCTCCTGCTCATCTCTGGAGAAGCTGCAAGGCCTCAGACTGGGCTGGGGGAGGGAGTTCCCACACTCTAAATCCTCCTCCTAGCACTAGCTCTCCTGAGGGGTCACTGACAGCCAGCCTGCTCGCACCAGTGTCTACCCTTCTCTGAGCCTTCAGCACAGGTCAGTAACGGGTTTATATACACAGCTGTTCCCGTTGTGACCTCCCCTTCCTGCTCAAAGAACCTATTAAGACCGGCCCTCTTCCCCTCTGTTGGTTTGCCTGTTTGACTGGTCAGCCCTCTGCCCTCCCCGTCCTGTCCTAAGCTGATGGTTGCCTCCAACTGCCTGGCTCCTCATCCCCAGAGTTATCCCCCAGACTCCTCTTGCACGGTCATTTCCCCGGTGCAGTGGCGAGCCAGAATGAGTCCCAAAGGGGCTCGTCCGGCTCCTGCCATGGTCGAGAGACGCTGCCACACCTCTCTAAGTTGGCCACCACCTCCAAAGATCACCCTAGTGTGCTGCGGACCCTGTGCAGCTCCTCGTCAGCTCAGCCAGCATGCACGCTGACCACTCTGGCTGGTGTGGGCATTTCGGCCCCACGACGAGTGTCGGGGGGGCAAGTGAGAGGCCGGGGGATGACACTGTGTAGCCGCCGGCAGGGCAGGTATGGCGGACTCTGGACATTTAATTTGTAGCAGGTCCCTAGACCTAGATTGTATGGATTCTTTCCTGATCTCTTCCTGGCCTTGGGGTTCCTTTCACCACTTCTGCTCTTTCCACTGTGCCCCCTTCCCTTGCTCAGTGATACTTATTTCTTCACACCCTACCTTCTTAGGAGCCTGAGCTCCAGTCTCCTTTTCTCTCCCCGTACCAGGAATCTTGTCTTGTACCCTTGTCTAGATTTCCTCTTCTTCTCCTCTTCCTTCTCCTCTGCGAGGACAGCTTGTGTCTGCACTCTCAGATTTGTTTGAGCTGGAGTAGCATTGGGGAAACAGAGTACAATTTTGATGTGAATTTGTCTTTGAGGTTAACCCTCATAGTTCTAGGATGGAGGATTTTGGAGCAGAAGGGGAAGGTGATGACTGGAAAGGGACTCCTGCTAACACATGGAGCTGCCTTTATAGGGAGTTGGTCTGTCTAGCCCAGTTCAACCTGCTCTGACTGGTAGCAGCTCTCAGACAGAAGTCTTTCTCAGCCATGCCCCTCAGATCCTTTTCACAGGCAAGGCCAGAGAGCAAACTTGGAACCTTTTACATGCAAAGCATGTGCTCTGCATTTTCAGTAACTACAGCTTCTTCCCAGTGAGATCTACCAAAAAACAAACAAATCAAAACACAACCCACCATTTTTTTGTGCTTAGACTAAATTATGCAGAACTGCAACTATGCCACTTGCACAAATTGGTTGCAGGGTTTTAGAATAAGGGAAGAGGACAAGCAGTGTGGTCTGGAGAAGCTATTGGTGGTGATGGTGAAGAACACGAGCTGTTGGGGAGGAACAGATAATTTTACTGTGCAGAACATCACAGAGGATCTGCCACACGCTCAGCCCTCCCCGCCACCTTGGTTATTTACTTTGTACAGCCACTGCCCAAATTTTGTCACTCCTCTTCCCCCCCCCCCCAACATAACCCTGAAAATAGAAACTTAATTGGGATTCTCAAGAAACCAAATTCTGTGATGGTGTCCAAATGTTGGCCACAATCCAATACAGAGAAGTGCACTTAAGACCATTGCTTTTGACTGGAGTCAAAAGAGAGTGTAGCAGTCTTCTGCAGAGGAAAGGATGCTTGTCCTTTGCATGCAAATGTCTGCACCTGCCCTCGTTCTCTGTAGAAAACCAAATTGTCTGGCCGAGTTGACTTGGAGAAGCAGGAAGTGACATTGCTCTATAGCTCCCTGCACATGTGATACGTTCCCTGAAAAGCCGCACAGTGACACTGTCCTCTTCCTTGAATGTTGTTGTTGTTGTTGTTAAAAATATGTACCCCGTATTGTCCCGAGTATAAGACACACCTGATTATAAGACACACCCTTAAAGTTTGGTGCTATTAAAAAAATTTAATTAAATCACTGGCATTAAATTTATGCCTGATTATAAGACGCACCCCCTAGTTTAAAAACTTAAATTAGGAGAAAAAAGTGAGTCTTATACTCAGACCAATACGGTATATACCACTTTCAACAAGAGTTCTCAAAGTGGTTTAGAGAACAAACTGAATGAGAAAATGGTTCTCTGTCTCAAAGAGAGTCACAGTCTGAAAAGAAGCACAAGAGAGACACCAGCAGCAACAACCACTGGAGGGGTGCTATGTTCAGATGTTCAAATGTATAGGGAAGGTTACTCTTCCCCTGCTAAAAACACAAGAGTCACCACTGTGTATTTGCCCAGTTAGCAGGAGAACCAGAGATGTGAGCTCTGTTTTATGTGATGAAGAAGGTTTGGGGACATAAGTGAGACTAAGTGCTTTCGAAGTCTTCCGTGTCATGTCTTCTGCAATGAGGGGGTGGAGGGTTTGGTTCTGGGAGTGGCACGTTGGTCTCTCCGTTTCCCCCACTGTGCAGGACCTCTCAGCTGTGGTCTGCATATCCTATAGCCCTGTCAAGTATTCAGAAATGTTTCTTTTTTTCTTGTCTGTTCTGCCACTTTTCCCCTTTTCTGTATTCTCTGAAGAGGTCTCAGTCTTGCTTTTTTTCCTTGTTATTTGATGTTTTTCTGGCTTAGTTCTCGTCACTCTAAGCTGTTACAAACCAGATGTCTCAGGGTGTGATGCTGATGATGATCAATATGTTTGATTTTAATTTCTAAAGCTTTATTTTTGTACTGTACTTTTAAAAAATAAAACACAACCTGGGTTGGGGTTGGCGTTGGGTTAATATTGCGTTTTTCCCCGTTTACACAGCACCTGCTACTCGTTGCATTTTGTGTTTTAACAAACTATGTTTGGGATCATACCGTCTATCATTACAAGGCAATGCTCTGGGACAGGTGCTGGGTGTGAGTCACACCATCCTCTTCTCTATTCCCAGAGTTGGCCTTCCATGTTATCACAGCAACCCCTACTGGGCAGAACAAAGCACAACAACCACGGACATGCCTTTTCTGTCTTTCCTTGTAGAGTCTACTCCGCTCCAGGTTTGTTGGATGGGAGGGACCCTAACTGTCATTTTCACTAAACACAGGTCTGCACTACAAATTTTAAACCAGTTTCAATCCTGGATAATGGTCATGGTTTGCAACCCAGCTATCCTAGGAAGTGTCGGTTTGGGAAGGGTCTAGGGATCTCTACCAAATGATTTTTCTGCATCCTGCCCCCAAACTACAGTTCCTAAAGTTCTTTGCAAGGGGTCATTACAGTTTTAACCAGTTTTATGCAACCCAATTCATTCTTAGAGGAAAAGCAACACGCAAACCCTCTTTCTTCCAGAGAATGGTCTGCTCTTGCTCAACTCCCAGTAGCAAAGGGTAGCACAAGAGTTAGGTGTGGGAGAGAATCCCAGCCCTACTTTTTTTTCCAGAAAAGCAACACAGTCTCTAGTACCTCTAAAGACTAACCAATTTATACTGGCATAAGTGTTCAAGGACTCGGGTCCACTTCGTCAGATGCAGGTCTCCGAGGATACTCTACTGCTGACCTGATGGTAAAGAATTACAAAAGGGGACTCTAGCCTGAAAGGACTGAACTAGAGGTTAGGAAGTTTGACTACAGTCTTTGATTTGACTTAAACAAAGATGAAGTTTTCCTGTTTCGCTACTGAGCTCAGCCAGAACAGTCACTCATTGCATTTCTCCAATTCCATGGCCATTTTATCCATAGGTTTAGGCTCTAATAGGTAATCATTGTTCCTGCCTTTGTACTTACATTAACCACTGTAGTGTTGTGAGTCTCACTGTATATTACATAATAATGGTCACTGATGTCCCATAGTCCTTTGATCCTACCTTTTATTTTTCTCTCCCCCTCTCTCTCCCTCTCTCTCTCTCTGTAGACAGATAGGCAGGCAGATGCACCTACCTACTGAGGATTTAACTTCATGCATCTGATAAAGTGGGTTGTTGTCCATGAAAGTAAATGGGTTAGTCCTTAAGGTAGCACAAGGTTGTTTGTTGCTCTTACTGCTGTAATACTGTAGCGACCCCTCTGGATATTTTATTTAGGAGTCAATCCATCTACTGGTGGATGGAGAGCTCAATCTGTTGTTTGAGACTGAACTCTTCCTAGGCAGCAGATCTGCTGCAACCATTCCTGGGGGAATAGATTTAATGTTTCTTACACCTAGTCAGTTATTGCACAGAACAACCTGGAGAGGAGAGTCCCTCTTGACTGAGGTTTCCTGCAACTGACCTTAAAAGCAGAATTCTAATCAGTGACACCACCTCTAGGATGGAGGGAGGTGATGATAGGCAGCGGCGGCGCCACCCAGTGGGTCCGCGCTCGTCCGCTGGGCCGTTAACTGCACTCTCTCACAGGCAGCCGCCTGAGTGGAAAAAGGGGTGCGAAAGCGGAGAATCGCCCAGAGAGCCTCAGCAAAAACAATCGTGAGCCACTTCCCTCACCCGCTATCTAGGAGAAGGGGTTGGTCAGGGAGGGGGAAGCGGGGAAGTAAGGAAGAAAGGATCAGGTAGAGAAAGGCTCTGGTCAGAAGGAGAAAAATATCGGAGCGTAGAGCTCTGAGGAAAAAACCGACCGAGTTCTGCAAATGCAGGGCCGGAACTGGGAAAGACGAGCCTAGGAGGAGGAGTCAACTTCTTGTACCGACCCTGCATCTGAAGATGAGGAGTTAACCCATTCGGTTCAGAATGACCCCCCCCCCTTCCTCATCCAGAAAAAGCGGAATTCTAATCAGTGACACCACCTGGGATGAGGTGTCATCTGCACCAGAGTTGGCCAGGACACATCCTGGGGACACAATGTGGTGTGAATATCCCTTAGGTATTTTTAGGATCAGGCTCCTGACCTGGCTGTTCATTCCTCCTCTTGCATACAGACTTCTGTGTGTGGCTGTTAACTGAGGCAACCACAACCACTCCACACTGCAGTTTTTTCCCCTGTGATAGTGACACTTTTGAGGCCTCCTGGTAGGTAGGCTGAATACACACAAATGTGTAACTACCAATAAACACTCTTAATTTTGACAAAGAAAAGGTTACTTTCTGGAGTACCAATCAGTAAACACAATTATTTCAAATATAAATAAGCCAAACAATTTTAAGAAGGAAATGCCTACAAACTACCTATTGATGCCTACCCTACCTGTAGTGGGATGGTGGCCATAAAATTGTGCCTGGAGGTATGTACTAAAGTAACTCCTGAATAAATTTCACAGACCATTACTACTCTCTCATTTTCTTCTTGGCTACAGGAGTGGGTTGGGAGGGTTCATCTCATCAAGACATTTCAACTCTGCCAGCTGTTTCCATGTTTGTTTAGGTGTCTGCTTTCCAGGGTACGTCATTAGCTGTTCCTGTTCGGCAAACGTCTCAGAGCCCAAATGTGTTAAAATCGTCATTGATTCAAGGCACGTGACTCATTCCTGCCTGTCATATTTGCCTTCCTACATCCAAGGCTACACTTTCCTTCCTCAGTCTGGGCCCTCAGCCCTGGGTGCCTTTTTTCTTGAGGTCTCCCCCTCCAGGTTCTGCTGCTACTAGAAGCTTCTTATCATCTCAGACTTCTCCATGTCCAGTGGTAGCAAGGAAGAGAAGGGAAAGTCTCCATTTTGTTCCTGGCACACAGGCACATGAGGTTTGTTTGTGTGTTTAATTCTTCCCTTGAACCAGCTAGAGTAGACAACTTCATCTGCCTCGGAAGCCACAGTTTGGCTACCCCAATGGGAAATGTGGGACCACGGGCAGGAAACCCAGCTTAATTTCTTCCTGGCTGTTATTTTTCCACTGTAGTTTAATATATGTATTGCCCCGAGTATAGGACGCTCCTGATTATAAGCCGCACCCTTAAAGTTTGGTGCTATTTTTTAAAAAATACATTTTTAACTTTTTTTAACTTAAAGAAAATATACACATTAGTAGAACAGTACAGCTTTAGTACAGTTAAAGTCATAGGCACCCTGTCCCTTATTGAATCTGGGCATCCTAGTATAAGTAACCTTCCCAGATCCAAAGGGGGACAGAGTGCCTACCTTTAACCTTTGGAATTTGGGCAGGTGCAGCTTGTTGCACCCTTCCATGATGATGAGCTGCACCTGCCCAAATTTCAATGGTTAACAGCACAATCCTATGCATGTCTACTCAGAAGTAATTCCCATTGCATTCAATGGGGCTTACTCCCAGGAAAGTGTGCATAGGATTGCAGCCTAAAGGTTGGCACTCTGTCCCCCTTTCGATATGGTAAGCCTATGCAGGAGCTCTTGCTCTCAACTTTCAAACTACAGGATCAATAAATATCTTAGTTTCCACAGAGTCCTGGGGCTGGAACTTAAGGGTTAATTTTTTCAAATGCTTCCATCCTGAGGCTAGAGCCTGCTGGAGAGATCTGACCATTTAGCAAGTGATTAAGAGCTGAAAACACAGCTTTGCAGTTTTAAAAAAGAGACTTGGAGAGGCTTGAAAACAGGAGGCTTTGCAGAAAACTCTAGGCAGAAAAGCTAGACTTTGATTATAGGCCGCACCCCTACTTTAAAGACTTGCCTTAGGGGACAAAAGTGAGTCTTATATTCAGGTCAATACGGTATATATGAAAGATTCTGTCCTGCCTTTAAGCAAAAGTGTTCAGGTATGAACAATCCCTTGTGGGTGGTGTATAATACTGCTAGTACTTTCATGTTGTGCACCAAAGTACATGGACATGTGAATATCTGGACTCCACATCCAGCCCAGCTGGATCATAGAGATGGTGGTAGAGGTATGCCAGCTGGAGGCCGCTGATCCACAGCAAAGTTCATTGGCTTGGAGTGTAGTCCTGGGTACGTATGGGTGCATTTGCCATAGACTTATCAAATGCAAACAGAGCTTTGCGCAGGGAAACAAGAGCGGGTGCTTCTTGGGGGCACTTTAGCAGGAACACGCTTTTGAGTTAGTGGTGTTAGATGACGCACCAGGCTGTTCATGTCAACACTGCCATGCCAATGAGCGAGTTTTCCTTTATTTTGCAGCCATCTCTCAGTGGAGGTCCACACAGCAACTGTCTTGTGAACGGGTCCAACATGCTAGCCTAACACGCTGCTGGGAAGTTGTGGTAGCAATTGACTACCAATTGTAGTTGGTCACTGAGCACTCCTCAGCCCTACCTCCATCTAGGTGCCATGTTGCTGGAAGGAATGATGGGGGAAGATTATTTAATGTTGCCGTTCTAACTTCGGCCCACAGATAGACAAACCACACTTTCAAAATGAAAACAAAGTCAGCTTTATTTATCCTACGACACAAGGTTTTCAACCTCTTGCTACCAGCAACTCAGTAGCAGCGTCTCAAGTTTGTTATCACTGACAATTCTTTGGGCACCAAGTTTGCTACAAGTATAGTTTCAAACTCATGTAATTGTCATAGTGTCTGGTCAAAGCCCTGAAAACTAGTTTGGTATGTGCTGAGATATTTGATCCTGTGTCCCCTCCATGGGACTATATTCCTCTTGTTTAGGAGCCATGACAGTTAAGCAAGTCTGAAACTGGTTTACAGTGCAATCCTATCCAACTTAACACCACCGGTGTAACCAGTGGTGCAGCAAGAACGGGAGGCCCCAGAATGGAAAGAGGATTCAAATCCCCTCCAAAGGGGGAATCAAAGGGGATTTGAATCCCCTTTCCATTCTGGGGCCTCCCATTCTCGGTGCACTGCTGGTTACACCGGTTACAGTGGATGTTGGATAGGATTGCGCTGTTAGATGCATAAGTGTAGACATAAATATTCACGGGAAAACAGCATTTCACAAATTTCCATCTCAATCTCAAGGAACTACTACTGTACATTTTGTGTCTCTAAATGCCAATGAATTGGACACAACTGTTGCATTAAATTTTGAAACAGCCAATTAGGTTGCACTGCTAGTCACACTTACCTGGGAGTAAACTCGATTGGACACAGAAAGATTTCAGAGTAAACATGCATAGGATTGTGCTATTACCCATTAAAATAGATGACCTTCTTTATAATGGGACAAAGGCAAGTTTAACCAGGCTGGTGATACTAGGAATGCACAGTGCTATTCTTGAACAATGTACTGTAATGTATGTAGAGTGATAGTTACACTACTTCAGTATGTAACAAACACTTGACTCTGATATGAAGTGTGGATATTTTAAACCTATCAGTGAAGTGCAATGAATTCAGGTTTTCAGTGGGGATCGCCATGGTAGGGTATTGACAAAAAGTCACTTTGCAATTGAAAATTAGAGTGTTAATCTATATCTTTCGTTTTTGGAGGGGCGATGGTGTCCTTTTAAGGCTTCTTTAAGGCCATCATAAACCTTGCATTGCCCTGCCACACTAAGGGGCAAAGTTACCGTGGGTCTCAAAGCCAAGAGCTTTGAGACAGCCAAGAGCTTTGCCTCCTTGAGGCAATCAGTCACTCAGGAGCCTATGGCAGGGCTGCTGCTGGGCAGATATATAAGCCTGAAACTTAGTGGACTAGGTTGGTCCTACCAAGAGGCAAATTAGGAACATAGCAGTAAACAGCCCCAGGACTGGCCTCCTAGCACCTGAGGCAGTGTACCAGTGCTGCCCCCCCCCCATACCTGATGATATACCACCTCCGTTTCTTTCACTTCCTGGATTGGAAAAGGTGAGGGCGACAAAGCAAAAGAGGAAGTGTGGAGTAGAGAGGCACTCTAGTCCACCATTCTCCTTTCCTCCACACTCCCTCTTCTGCTCAATTCCTCTCTTTTTAAATCTAGGGAGTGGGTAGATGGAGGTGGGTGTCTCCCCACCAATTTGCTGCCTGAGGCAGTTGCTTAAGCTGGCCTCATCAATGGGCTGGGCTTGCCCATGGTATAGGTGCGGTGGTGCTTTTTCACCAAATAATTCATCAATGGGACAATAGGTGATGCACACAGTTCACATTAAGCTCCATCTCCCCTCTCAAACAGCATCTGTGCAGGAGTCCCCTTCCTCCCTGTCTTCCAGTGGGCATGTTAACTCTGACTTGTACCTGCCATACAAAATCAAAGCATTTCTGTGAGGGAGGCTAGAAGCGCTTGCAGTTGCTAACCTCACCTCTGACGTCAGCAATGACTCCCTTTTCGAAGACTTCAGGATATTCACCCTTTGCCTATCTTTAAAGCAAACCACATTCACTAACATTTGGTAGTGCTGTTGAGGCAGGAGAGTAATGGCAGGGAACCATCTCTATTGTTCCTCATTATGAGGGATATCCTGCATTTTGGATTCATTTGAAGAAATCTGTCTCACTGGCCCTTACTGGGCTTTGTACGGCTCCTTCTGTTCATTCACCAAAACATCCTTGACAATCAACCCTTGAAGATCAGGTGGGACTTGGCCAAATAATTGTAGGCTGTCCCTACAATTCAGGACATCTGAAAGAAAATAGTAAGGACTTGAAGTGGCTCCTCCATTCCGCCTGTGGGGCCTCACAGGGAAACAAACTGGTAGGCATTGTTCAACTCATCATTGTCTGTTTCATCCATCCCATCATGCTGGTGATTCTGGTATAGACTCCATAGTAATTGGGACGTGCACATCCCATTCCCCAGCTCACCAGGCCAGCTAGGAACCATCTGCCACTGGGCTCCTGGCAAGCAAGAGGGCCTCCAGAGTCACCCTAGGAACGTGAAATGAAAGACACCCATCAGGTCAGGAGAAAGCTTCTTTGGGTGAAGGAGGAGGCAGATGGAAGGAATCTGCTTTGCAACTCACATTGTGCAGTGAGTAGCATACAAATATGCAGATGACCAGGACTTGGGAAGTAATCTGGGCACAAAGGAAACCAGTACTCAAGGTTACCTGACAAGCATCCTTCTTTCCATCAGGGTAGCCAGCACAAAGCATTCTGGGTGTGACCAGATAGTGATAGGCTTCATTACAGATGTCCTGCTGCACAAGCTGAACTTCAGCCTTTTGCAGGATGTTAGTGGTGGGACCTGAGGGTAGGACACAGGATTAGCACAACTGAGCCATGAAAGAGCAACTCCTCCTCCCCCAGTTCATCTGAATTTCTCCACAATTAATACCTTTCTCCATATGTACAATAGGGCTTGTGCAGAAGGTTATAACATGATCTCTCTCTCAATCTCTCTCTCTCAAAAACAAACAAACAAACAAACAAACAAACAAAAAACCGAGAATGGAACACTGATCTCTAGAAGCTTTACTTTGGGACGTGATGATCAACCTATTTGCAGACTGGCATATCAGTCCTGCTTCTGGAGCACAGCACGTTTCACTGCCTCAATCTCAGGGACGTACAGATTCCACAGAACTTGAAGAGACCTGCAAATACCCGTCATGGCATCCATTTTCCAACCACTGTGAGGTGCATCTTTATGATGGGGGGGGGCTGAGTTAATTTCCAAATTAATTAAAAAACAAATGAACATTGGGGTAGTTGTCTTTGGAGTTTCTATTGTGAAACGTGTAAAGGTCTATCTTCAGAAGTTGAACTGTTGGTTTTCTTTTTTAAAAGCAGACTTCTCAAAGGCAAGCTATCTTTAAGTTTGGAAATGAAAAAATGACAACAATGGATCTGCAAAACATTTTCAAATGCAGGCCTCTGGATCCACAAGCTAAAAGCCTTTGCTTTTGAGATGTGTTGATTCTATAAAGCATTCCGAGGTTAGATTCCTCCCCGTGCAAACTAGAGTGATTTCCCATGGAACAGTAATAACTTTCCCACATTTATCTATGCAAACCTGGTGCAGTTTCTTCAGATGATTGAGTGGCCGATTAGCTTGTTATTGTAATATATTAGCACGTTTGCATGATTTTATGCAAAGATCCACTAGAGGGAGCATGAGAGCATCTTTTTGCAAAGCAAATTACAGCACATTCTCTCTCTTAGCCTGTTATAGTACCTTATGATGATACTGAATTAGCTTTTGACTGGTCAGATAATCTAATTAAGCATTGTAGACATTCTGTTCTGCAAAGCTTAGGATGGTCCAGAATTGCAAAAGAACCAAGTGGCGTCACTAATGAGGCGGGGGGGGGGGAGGTACAGACTGCACAGGGTGACACCCTCGGTGTATGTGTGTGTGACACCACTAGTGGCCAAAATTGTGGAAACCTTGTATTTATCAATAATACCATAATGTTATATATGAGGGGTTCTCAACCTGTGGTACAGGTACCCCTAGGGGTATGCGGACCTCTTGCTGGGGGGGTATGCCAAGCCCTGCCCCTTATCTGCCCCATCAGCAGCTAATTAAGTGTTAATTAACATGGATTTTAAATTTTAATTATTTTGGGAGCCCTTCTGTCTCCCTGATTTTGGTTTTGGGCTTATTTTTGTACTTTGGAAAATGTACTTTGGTACGATGGGGGAGGGAGGAGCTGATTTTGGGAAGTGTGACTTGGAGAAAAAAAAAGAGATCCTTACATGTCTGTCTGTCTGTCTGTCTGTCTCACACACACACACACACACACACACACACACACACACACACACACACACACACACACACACACACACACACACAGTTAAATAAGACATTTTTCACATTTAAAATTGTTTTAGTACTTTTTAATTTAATGCTTAATTACCTAATTAATTAATTGATTAATCCAATTAATTAGCAGTTAATTAGCAGAGGGTACTTCAGAAAATTGGACTGTGATGGGGGGGTACCCAGGCCTCCAAAAGGTTGAGAACCCGTTATATATCATTAGAAAGGTAATTAATGCAGAATGTAATGAAACAACCGTTTTGAATTATCTGTATTAAATGTTATGGCCAAATAACTGTAAAAAGAAAACAACTGCCTTATGTAACAAAAAGAGGATTTCCTTAACTCTAAACTGACCAATAAGACTGATTATTCTGAGAGCCAATGAGGTGTTATATATGACACAGCATGGAGCCAATAAGGCGTTAGTATGAATGAGCTCTCATTTGTATGTATCAGAGCTAATACTTGAAGTCTTCATCAGTTGTGTGAGTGTCATCAAGTTGGCCACTGGTTTTGTTGGTTATTGATTTGTTGGGTGACCTGTATTGTTATATAGTAAAATAAATAAAGTTAATGGGGGTGACACCAAGAGTTACCACACCAGGTGACATCACTGGGGTGACGCGATGACCTCTCGTACCAGGTGACGCAAACCCTAGTGAGAGAACCTCTGACTGGTTAACACCAGATTCTTTTTGCAAAAAAAAAAGAAAAAAAAGGACTCTGCAGAAAGAAAGAAGACGACACACATTGCACATACCTCCTTCCTTGGCTGCACCCCAGCCAGTAATCCAGCACAGAAGCCCAGGCTCAAAAAGGTGGGAACTAGCTGGCAGGCAGATAGGTTGGATGAGAGTGGAATAGATGACGGGATGGTCGAGCTGCAGCAGCGCCACGTCGTAATCATGGCTGTCTTCTTCATAGTAGGGGTGCTGCAGGATGCGGTTCACCTTGAAGGAGACCTCGTTGTGGCTGCTGCCATTCAGAAAACACTTGCCCAGGTAGACAGTCCAGACAGTGGGGGAAGCCAGTCTGTAAGGCAAGAGGGTGAAAAAGGAAACTGACAATAATTTTGTGCTGTGGACACAAGTATAACGCCAACTGACAAAAGAGGTAGAGTTTTATAGGTTAAAAGGTCATGTAAAAATAAAATATTTAACAATAATATGAGGAATTCCAATGTTTTAAAATACACATAAAATCACCAAAAAATCCACACATATAGAAATATTTAGTCCAACGTTTCGGTACACGCGGGTCGGTACCTGCACCACCTATCAAACCACCACCCGGCACAGAAGAATTCCCTTATCAATTTGCTGATTTACAGAGCACTGCACCTGAGTGATGCATCTTCACTGATACAAGAAAAATTGATAATTGAAGATTCTTTAGAAGCTAATGGCTACAACAATCTACAGAAATGTTGGGACAAGCAACAGCAAGATCAATAATTCCAAGGTAAACAGTGAAGGGGAGAGACAGTGGGACCCTGATAAACGGTGGATTTCGCTTCCATATATACAGGGCACTACTGATAGTCAGTGGGTGGCGCAATGGGTTAAACCACTGAACCATGAGCTGTCGATCGAAAGGTCGGCAGTTCGAATCCGTGCGATGGCTCTTGCCAACCTAGCAGTTCGAAAGCAAGAAATTGCAAGTAGATTAATAGGTACCGCGTCAGCAGGACGGTAACAGTGTTCCATGCGCCTCGGTGTTGAGTCATGTCGGCCACATGACCATGGAAACGTCTTCGGACAGCGCTGGCTCTTTGGCTTTGAAACGGAGATGAGCACCGCTCCCTAGAGTCGGACACGACTGGACTTAATTGTCAAGGGATACCGTTACCTTACTGATAAAATGGCACGGGTTTTGAATCAATTTAATGTAAGGACTCTGTTTACTCCAACTACTAATATAGAACAATTATTACGCAACCCAAAAGAAGCCAGACCTCCGCTTTCTACCCCAGGAGTTTACGAAATTCCGTGCCAATGTGGAAGAAGTTACATTGGTACAACGGGTAGAGCCATCAAAACCAGGATGTCGGAGCATGAAAGAGCGACATGCCTGGCTCAAGGTGAGAAATCTGCGCTGGCACAACATGCTCTGGATTCCGGACATGAGATTTTATTCGACAATACCCGTATTTTGTTTAATGAAATGAGACACAGACAGCAATTGAATTTAGAGGCTGTGGCCATTTCGCAGAGAAAAAAATCAAGAATTTTCAATTATCAATTTTTCTCGTATCAGTGAAGATGCATCACTCACGTGCAGTGCTCTGTAAGTCAGAGAATTGATAAGGGAATTCTTCTGTGCCGGGTGGTGGTTTGACAGGTGGTGCAGGTACCGACCCGCGTGTACCGATATGTCAATATGTCTGGTCATGAAAATATCCATGCTACATAACGCCAACTGTCATCTGGCCCTCCCTTCTTGGACTTCACCAGTGGTCAGGCACTCTGCATAGAATGGAGGGAGAAACAGACCCTGCTTAAATAGCAGTTCACACTTACATTCTTTGTACAGCACCTAGCAAATGCAGACGCATTCGAACATAGAGCAGATATGAGTGGTGTGGTCAGCAATTACAGTAGCTTGAAAAGTCACCTCAGAACTCCCTGAATCCATCTTTCCCACCTTTCCATACCTGTCTTCTTGGAAGCAATGAGCGGCAGCGATGACCCAGCGTTCTGCAATCAGTGTCCCACCACAAATATGGTGCCCACGGATCTGCAGGCTAGCTTGCCATGGCCACTCCCCCTCTACTGAACGAGCACCACCAACAATACGGTCCAGCGGGGCCTGAGATCCACAGCCTGAGGAAAGAGAAGGAATCACTAGAAGACTGAAAGGACCTCTAGAGCAGTGGTTCTCAAACATTTTAGCACCGGGACCCACTTTTTAAAATGACACTCTATCGGGACCCACCAGCTTTACGAGACTTAAAAGAAAAAAGTGATCTAGAAAATTTATTTATTTATTTTTATTTAAAGAATTTATATCCCGCCTTTCTCCCAGCAAGGGCACTCAAGGCGGCTTACAAAAAAATATTAAAATACATACAGTATATACATTAAAATAATTAAAAACAAATAATTAAAACAAACAACCCCAGTGGGTCACCTATATTTACATTTATTTATATACAAATATATTTATTTACAAGTAAAGAGCTCAGCTGCTTGCAGGGTAATTAGCAGCTCTCTTGCAAACTGCACAAGCTCAGCTCTTTGAAGGGCAATTAGCACCTATCTGATTTTGGAATAGCCTCAGGGCTTGTGGCAATTAAGTATCTGATCTTTCCATCACCTGGGACGCACCAGAAATCAGGCTGAAACCCACCAAGTGGGTCCCGACCCACAACACTGCTCTAGAGGGAAGGCAAGGAGGCAGAAAAGGACAGCATGCACTATCTGGGTTTTCCTGTGGTTTTATTGAATGTATTGCCTAATATCTATATCTTTGGATCCTATATGATGGAAGATGGATGATTAAAATATCAATGTTAAAAGTCATGGCCACAGAAAAGTCTAGTTCAGGTTTTCTTTTCTGACATGATGAACCATTCCTAAGGCAGGTCAAAGCCCCCACTTTAGGCAGCAAATTTGGGATAGAGTTTAGGGGCAGTAAGTTATACACAATTTTTCGGGGGGGGGGGAATTTTCCTTGGTTTCATGGTCCTCCTCTTAGGGCTTCTTGAAAAAGTTTGTGCTTAACCATGCCTTGCATTTTAAGTGCAAAACACTGGAAACAAAACAAGCAAGAGTGGATGTCCGACAGTGTCAGGCTAAGATATAATTGACATTCTTCCACTGCCCCTGAGAGAGAGGCTGCCTGAACTTTTCTTAACTAGGGTAGGCCTTCCCCATTCATGTCTCACCACAGTGCATCTCGTCAGACCGATCCTTGCAGTCAGGAATTGTGTCGCACTGAGGGTTGGGTTTCTTTACACAGCTCCCATCTGCACAACGATAGGTGAAAGGGCGACATGGCACTCCTGCAAATACATATTTGAAAGGGCGTGAAAGGGAAGGAGAAGTGTCACCCCCACGACGACGGGTACAATGCTAACAGATGAAAGCAATCAATAAAGCACACACCAAACACCATTAAAAACTAAAGAGGAAAAAAGCAGTGTTTTCACCTGCCCCCATACCTACCTTCATTGCATAGTTTCTCATCACTCCCATTGACACAATCCAGATGTTGATCACAGACCTTGGGGAACTCAATGCACGTGCTGTCTTCCTGACACTGGAACTTGGCGGGGCACACTGGCAATTTCAAAGCAAAAGAAGAATAAGGGAGAGGGCGGGGGAGTGCTCACATGGAAAAGGGAGAACGTTTTTCATATATTTATATTTTATTAATACATTAAAACATAAAAACAATACATACACTGCATTTCGTAAGGTTATAGCAAGCACGAAGCAATACATCCTATTCACTATTTTCTACATATAATATCCAACTAAGCCAAAATATCACCCACATTCTATTCATTAAATCCACATATCATCACATCGTTCTTCTCTCTCTCTTAAAAAAAATCAATAAATGGTTTCCAATTATTCACAAAAAGGTTCCTTAATTAAAATTGTAAGTTTATCCATTTCAGCATAATCCAAAGCTTTCAACCACCAATCTTCCAGCGAAGGTATCTCCGAATTCTTCCAACATTGTGCATATAAAATTCTTTTTTATACTTATTATATATAAAAACAAAGTTTGAATTTTTTCACCTACATGATCATCCCTCATACCCAACAAAGGAAAAGGGAGAACTTTCTGACAATGCAACATCCACAGGCCATTAGGACAGAGAAGACCACCCTATCAGTCTGCATAATATGGCGCGTGTTTATATGTCTGAGACTGAGACAAACCCATTTCATTTTCAGACTCAGTCTGTGCCGTAATTTAGTGGTGGAGTTTTGCATGCCCACAGACCCCTGGCTGGGGCACAGGAGAGCTGCTGCCAGAGTAAATGGTCTCGCATAATTTGATGCACCAATGTTCTGATCTGAGAACAATACCTTTGTGGCACAAATCTGATAGCTCTTCTTAGGCAAAATTACTTTATCCTACAAAACCATCTCTTTTTGACAAAGCTAGTTACCTTGCATGGGAGAGACTCTGATACACAAACAGTAGATCACCTGGCAGCCCTATGGTGAATTGTGCATTAGGAGGCTCTACTGAGACGTCACCATCAGGAAGGTTTGTTGTGGTGGTACACTACGAAGGTGCCACGACGGACAACTTCTCAGTCTGGTGGCTGAGTCTTGCCTTGTGTAAGCAGTTGCTGCAGGGATCCATTTAAAGTGGCCTTCATACCATATATCTCACGAGTTGATTGTTTTCTCTTTTTTTAATTATTGTTGCTTTATTGTGCTAGATCAGTTGTTCTCAAACTTTTTAGCACCGGGACCCACTTTTTAAAGTGACATTCTATCAGGACCCACCTAGTTTTATGAGACGCTCAAACATTAATCTCCCTATATTTACACAAGCTTGCAAACTGCAGAAGCTCAGCTGTTTGCAGGGTAATTAGCTGCTATCTTGCAAACTGCAGGAGTTCAGCTCTTTGAAGGGCAGTTAGCAGCTATCTGATTTTTGAATAGCCTCAGGGCTTATCTGATCTTTCCATCACCTGGGACCCACCAGAAATCAGGTCGCGACCCACCAAATGGGTCCCGACTCACAGTTTGACACACACTGTGCTAGATAACATTTTATCTTATATTTTGAATTCATCAGCTGTCTTAGGTTGATTACGTTTAAATGTTCCTTGCCAAAACCATAACAAGGTGTGGGAAAATAGTAAGCGGTTTTCCTGCCACAGCATCCACCTCACCTCACTTGCTAAATGACAGTGAGGGATCTGAAATGCGGATCTCTCATTTCCAAAATCAATGCCTGAGGACAGGCTGGGCAGCCTTGCACAATCCACCATCACTCAACCTCTGTTTTTCCGTTTCATTTCTAAACAGGTAACTAAGGCTGCATCCCTAAATACAATGACTAGAGATTAAGCCCATGTGAACTCAGAGGGACGTGCTTCATAGTAAAGATGCAAAGTATGCTGTAATTGTACAGTCCAGTTGGTTATGGAATGAAGACATGCCTCAAAGGAGTATAAATGGCAAACACCGTTTCCTGAATGGTGCACATGGTCTTCTTAGGGCCCAACTAGACATGACATGGCAGCTCTGTGCCGATGTCCTCGTGCCTTTCTTTTTTTAAAAAATCCCAAAGCAGCTCTGGGTGTGTGTATGATTTGGGTCAGGACCATAGCATAGGGGATGGGGCGCCTAACCTTTTATTCCCTTGCTGATTCCCAAACTTCAATTCCCCAAAGCGCTTTTAACCACAGAGGGGAAAATGTGTGGGTGCTAATAGCAACTGTGCCGGGTGGGAATCAGGGGAGGAGGAAAGGGAAAGGCTTTTCTGATCCCAATCATCCCCCTGTGTGCAGCTGCCTTGGTGGTGGAGCAGGGCAGACGCTGGTGCTCCACACACAAAGCAGCTCCATCTAGTACAGTCTGGTCCTTAGATGCTCTTCTGTCTCCAGTTCCCTTTTGGATTTAGTAGATGGTGTAGACCAGTATCTTGGACCAAAGGAGGACTGATGGAAATAAGAAGAAGCCACTCACCGCAGTTTCTCTCATCCAGTCCATTGGGGCAATCTTTGATCCCGTCACAAGCTGGAACACAGAGTCCGTTCACAGAGCAAAGGAACTCTCTGGGACATGCTGTTGTTTAAAATATATATATATACCGTACGTTACAGTATTTTATTGAGAATGCTAAATCCAAGCTTAATTCAAATATTGCATGATGTATTAAATTGGTATTGTATGCATTTTAGTGCTTTGAACCAACATCAAATTATATTTGGAAGAAAGGCAGGCTATTCATTTTAAAAATGAATGAATCCACTATAAAATGTTGGGATATGAAAATAAAAGAGGGGAATGCAGTCTTTCCAGACAATGATCCATCTGCATTGCATGATTAATGCTACAGGACACTCATCAAATCCACAAAACCCTGTCTAGTTCATGAAGTATTAGGTGAGGATTTATTTATTTAGCCAATTTCTACCCCGACTCTCCCCCCTCCCCCAAAAGGGTTGCTCAGTTAAGAAGAGCATTACACTCCAAATGCATTTCAGGAGCTGGAGACCAGTGACTGAGAGTTATACTTGATATACATTTATATATAAGTTATACATTATAATTTATTATACATTTATCTTGTAAGTTGTGTTTATGTAGTGTTCACACTTGATTAAGCTGGTTGAATTATTAACATAGCAGGGGTGGGGAGGCAGGGAGATGTTCTAATATATTAGTTCAGGGGTTCTCATTTTTCGGAAGTGGCCGATATCCCCTTAAGGGGGGTGGCCAGCAAGAACGGTGGCAGCAGCGTTCCAGGATCATGCCCACCCCAACCCCAAAACACTTTTTTAAACATACCTTGTTGTCCTGCCAGCTCCCTGAAGGGTCCGGGGGGGGGGCTGCTGCCACCTCCGCAGGCCTCCCCGAGGCTCTAAAGAGTGGCGACCACATTCCGAAACCCACTTCCAGTTTCCCCTGAAAACCGGAAGTGGGCTTCGGAACGTGATAGCCGCTGTTTAGAGGCTTGGGGAGGCCTGCGGAGGTGGCAGCAGCCCCCCCCCCCGGACCCTTCAGGGATCTGGCAGGACAACCAGGTATGCCATTTCTGCCCAGCCCACAGGTGTACGCATTTAACTCCAGATGCGTATATATACCCTTGGGCAAAAATGCCTTAAAAAGCGTTTGGGGGGCGGCCACGATCCTGGAGCGAGCACTGCCTCTGACATTGCCACTGTAGGACTTTGAGAAATGCTGTGTTAGTTCTAATTATTAGTTCTAATATGAAGACAGTGGGAATATTTCCTTATGCATGTGTTCAACATTTGATCTGAAATGAGCTGCAAAATGGCTGGGCTTTCACTGGCAACCCTCACAGTCTATCCTAGGTCCACCACACACTGCACACTAAGGGCCCAATCCTATCCAACTTTCCAGCGCTGATGCAGCCATGCCAATGGGGCATGTGCTGCATCTTGCAGTGGGGGGCAGTCATGGAGGCCTCCTCAATGTAAGGGAATGTTTGTTCCCTGACCTCAGGGCTGCATTGCAGCTGCATTGGTGCTGGAAAGTTGGGTAGGATTGGGCCCTAAGGCTGCCTGGGAGTAAGTCCCATTGAACTCAATGGAACTTACTTCTGAGTGGACATGCATAAATTTTGCGCTGTTAGAAACTCCGGTTTGCCACCAAATGTATACTGAAATTGCTGCAGCCAATCAGGCTCCCTGGTGTGTTTACCTGTAGGATAAATATTTGCCACATTCACATTTGGCATTGGTAGCTGTACAGTTAGAAATGTAATATGTGATGTGACCCTTTAGATTCTAGTTTGTTGGCTAATTGATTCAAACAAACCACAGTTTCCCGTATTTGGATAAAATGGTAAACTGCGGTTTATATCAAACCAGGGACATGATACATTTCTTCCGCTCAGAAGAAAAATGCCACTGCAGTCCTGCTCCCCGCCCCTCATCCATGTTCAAAGCATGTGCTAGTATTATCTGAAAAGCACTCTTGTCATGTCTTAGATAACAAACCCCGCTCACAGCATTAAGGACTCTCTAGTTCTCCAAACATCGAGAAGTCCAGGGGCAACGCTATAGAATTTAGCTTCCTTTAGATGAGAGAGCACTGGACACCTTAGCTGTAATATGAAATATGAATATGTCTTGATGTAGCCCGATTCCTGAGCCATTGGGGGGAGTAACTAGCTGCTGAGAAGAGCTCTACCATTGCCTCCAACAACTCAGAGGAAAAAAGGGAAAGCTGCCACCAAGCAACAGTAGTCCCCCTCCACCCCCAAAAAAGACACTTTTGCAGAAATTCTCATGCCTCTGTTGGAACTGTCCCAGTTTCACATACCCCCCCCCCCCCCATTCTTCCTGCATCCCCAAGATCTCCAGGAAGAACTTTTGGCTCCGCACTATAATGCATGTTTTATTTACAGGTATGAAAGCAGCGTATAATGGAAGCAAATAAGAGCAGGAGGAAAACCACCAATCTCCCCCCATATCTGCTGGGGATATGTTCCAGGCCCCTCCGTGGATACTTGAAACCGTGGATAGGAGCAAATAACCCCTCCATGGTTTCCTGAGGGCCCCCCACCCTGCCTCCCCTGCAGGCAGGCGTGCGCACCCCCGCAGCTCTTATTTTTCTATCAGCAAGCTTTGTTTCTTCCTTAAAACAAACAGAGAAGCAGCCTCCATTGCAGGCAAGTAGAACGAGACTAAGTCCTAGAGAGGCTCTGCAAGGTTTCTGTTAACCTTGCAGAGTCTCTCTAGGCCTTAGTCTCGTTCTACTTGCCTGCAATAAGCAGCCTCTGGCTGCTTCTCCTGTTTGTTTAAAGGAAAAAACAAAGCTTACTGGGAAAAAAGTAAAAGCCTGGGGTGGGGGCCCCGCCTGTACATCAGTTTTCCCGACAATATAGCACCCCCACTGCAACCTTTCCAACAGCGTTGACTCCTCTGAATCCATAGCTCGAAACGTAACTCACCCTCCCCCATGCTCTCTCTCTCTCTCTCTCTCTCTCTCTCTCTCTCTCAAATTTGCTACAAACTGTTTCTCTGCTTCTCCCACTAGTTTTGATAAGTGTCACATTCCGAAAGCTGCAGAGAGAGATTTCTAGGCTATTAAGGAAAACTTCCTCTGTCATTTAGAAATATTAACATCATTTTGTCAAGCACCCAACTACCCATTAGTCTGTCAGCCATAACTATAATGAAAGGCCCTTAATTCATGTTAATCAAGACAGGAAAACTCACTACACCATGATTTTCCAAAATATTTGACTATGCTGAGCTGCTGAACAACATTTTGGGGTGGCTGTACTCACGGTCCGATTGATTATATAGGCTGTAAGCAGCCTGCACTCCAGGCCCAGTTAGGGAAATCTGAGAGGTGAAGTTGATAGTCACACCAGCACTAGAGACTACAGGAATCCTTTCAGCATAAGCTTGCAAAGTCCGCAGGCCACACAATCTGATACAAAAAATGGCAGAGAGACTGAGAATGATCAGTTGTGGTTCCAATCATCTGTATTTTGTAACTTTTTGGTTCAGACGCTAACTTGAAAAAAATGATTCCGTAACTGGTTTAGACACCTTGAACTGCTTTTGAGCCAGTTCAGAATAATATCAAACTCTTTTGCTTGTAACGTTAACTGTATGCAAATAATATGGTTATAACTATTTAAACTTGAGAAAAAATATTTCTTTTTTAAAAGAACTGTTTATTTTAAATTTTTTACAAGTACAACAGGATAACACCAACACCCCCCCCCCCCCCCCGGAAAATAAAACATTAATTATAGTTTGGATTCAGTTCTGGTTCACCAAAAAAACCTCTCAGAACTGGTCTGTGGGTTCAGGTTAAATTCAATTCCCTAGTAATGATACTTCCGAAAAAGTAAAAGGAATTAACTTAGCTCGGTCTACTGGCAGTGAGACCAACTCCAGTTTGGATCTCTGTTGGAATTTATTTGTATGTGAATGCAAGTCCTCAACGGGCAGCCCAATCCTGCCTAACATATGGTGGCCGGCCTAAAGGGTTGGCTGCTACATTGAAGTCAGGATGTGGGCCATGTTGGTGGGGCCCGGGCTCACCTGGGGGGAAGGGGACGTATGTCCCCTTTCCCCAGTGTAAGCACCCCAGAGGCCCCAATAGGCCTCCTCAGATGCGCATCAGCTCTTTCACTGGTGCATGTCCGGGGAGGCTGTCTAAGGCTGGCCCAGCCTGGGAAGGGGCACTGGATATCGGTGCAACCTGGCGCCGATATCCCTGCCCCCTCCCAGGCTGGGCCGGCCAGTGGCCCCCTCCCTCACCACCACTGCCTGCCCTCCCGCCACCGCCCCAGCACTCACCTGTGTCTGGTGGCATGGAGGAATTTTTGCAACTCCTTAGGCCGGTGGAACACTCACTCCGCCGGCCTATGTTTGCGCAGGATTACGCTGTTAATTTTTTTAAGCAGTACAGCCATGTCTGTCATAGCAAAGGAACCCCAAGTGCTTTTAACAGTTGTTCCTCCTCTTTTCTCCTGATATAGGCTCAGTGTCTTTAAAAGTTATAATACATGTAGAAATCCAACAATTGCAAATTTCTCCGGCATGTAGATACAATGAAGGGAAAAACTGCACCTCGAATTTCTGCCTGTGCTGAAGCCGTGAAAAGCACGGAGCCAGAACTGAAAGCAACGGAGGAGATGCTGCAGTAGGAGCAGAGGGAGAGAACATTTCCCAGCAGCTACCTCTTTAAGAGATGTGTTGTAGGGAAAACAAAACATACCAGTAGGACGCCTGGGAGCAAATGCTGACCAGCTAAGAAATAAACTGGCCTGTATGTGAAGAAAATAATGCGAATCAAGGACCTCAACGCACGTACCAAGGCCGCATTCCCATACCTTCTGTTCTGGATGGTCCACTGTCCCTGAGTACACGGCAGGTCATACTTCTGTCTCCGGAGAGCATAACCATCAAACCAAAGGACAACCCCATATTCCAGAGAGGGGACCTGCAGAGATGGAAATGGGGCTATCCAAGAACAGAGTTTGCATCATGGCAAGAAAAAAAGTATTGGAGCCCATAGGCCTTGAATAGAGAATTGAGAGCAACAGGTCACGGGAGGGAGGGAGGAAAGAGAGAGTATGTGTAGGGTGGGGAAAGCATTGACATAGACTAGAGGGATAAACATGGTTTTCAAACTGTGCTGCAAGGAATCCTGCTGGGGTTCCTTGAGAGTCTATCTAGTTGTGTTTCTTTTTTCAGTGAAAAGATCAGAGTGTGTTGCCTCCTCCCTTATTTCTTTCAAAACCCTTCTTAAAACCCACCTTTTCGAAGAAGCCTTTGGCACAATCTCCTAGCCCCAATACTCCAACGAAGCTTAAGAACATATACCTGAAGCCATCGCATATTCTTCCCTTGTTTACACCTGTTGCCTCCATTTCTCTTCCCTTCTCTCTGTTGTCTGCCTTATGTCACTGTCCAGACTGTAAGCCCTTTGGGGGCAGAGATCTGTCCTCTTTGTAAAGCACAATGTATGTAGGTGGTGCAGTAGAAATAATATATATACTATAGTGCCACCCATGTACAGTACATGGTGCTTGCCATGCTTGTAATAAAAGGTGCAAAATAAGCACTTTTGTGCTTATCTGTGCTATTTCATGAGATGACAGTTTTAGACTGCATTTTTAATTTGTATGCTGCTTTAGGTGCTTTTCGGTACAATCCTATTCCCTGACAGTGCCAGTGCTGAGTGTCGCGAATGTACACCAGGGCCTGCACCACCACTCTGCCGACAAGTCCAGCACCTACACCAGGCAGCGCGGGGTCTGGAGGAGGGTGTAACGGGGTGGGGGAAGGGCGGAGAGGGCCTGGAAGGGGGGTGGGATTGGCAACCTCGTCAGATGCCATACCCTATCCTCCCAGGCCTCCAGCCCCGACATGGGGCTTCTTGTGTCAGTACTGCCAAATTAGGTGGCGCTGACCTGAGTAGCCCCATAGTGGAGGCTGGGGCATTACTTGGGGTAAGAGGACAAAGTACCCTGAGTACCAGTCCTCTCCAAAGTACCAGTCCTCTCCAGCACTGTATATGTGGGCCTGGTTCCCATGCTGCACAGGTGTTGGGTAGGATTGCGCTGTTTGTCTGCGTCTGATCCTGAGGAGTACCATGTATTCGTCATGACTAGTAGCCATTGTTTAAATTCCCACTCGGCCATGAACTTTGGGCCAGTTCCTCTCAGCCTGACAGCACAATCCTATCCTGCTCCTCCACTGGTGCAGCCAGTGGTGCAGCGAGACCCGGAGGCCCTGGAAAGGAAAGGGGATCCAAATCCCCTCTAAAGGGGAATTCAAAGGAGATTTAAATCCTCTTTCCCCTCCAAAGACTCCCGTTCTGCCCTCCTCCGCTGGTTGCACCGGTGGAAGACCTGGGTAGGATTGCACTGTGTGTCACAGGTTTGCTACGAGGATAAAATAGTGGTGCCAAGAGCTAGAGAGAGTGGAAAAAAATGTAACATGTTTTTAAAAGGGCATAATACATTGTTCAGAAGATTTGGGTTATATGATATCAGTACAACGTTTCTTGTACTGTACTTGCTTTGTTTTTAGAGGCATAAGTACACAGAACTCAGTTCCGTCTAGGAAGGAACAAGACGATCTCACCATCATGTGCCAAGTGCACTGTGTATTGGGCGCATAGTAACTGGGGTAGTAAGGAGTCTTGATGTTCCCTTGCAACTCCAGGCTTCCTTGCAGTGTCAGATTCATCTGGCAAGCTGAAAAGACAGAAATAGCCTCGTGCCAGCTGAACGACAGAAAAAACATGGCTCAGGTTTGCTTCTCTGACTCAGGATGAGAAGCTGGAACATGCCAGGGTGCTAACAGCAAAGAGTCTGGGGTAGGGCTAGCATCATGGGAAGGGGCAATGCTAACTAACACATTCCTGAGAAACCCTTCACACATTCCCTCCCCATGGCATGAGCTTGAGGACTCCTGCATTCCACCTATCCTTCTCCTCTTTCACATACAAGGTGAAGGATTGAAAGCTTCTACTTTTAGTTTGGAATCAACCACAGTTTCAGTCACAATTGAATTCAGGAAACTGGTTTATTCTACCTATGATCATTCACAAACCATGATCTGAAGCCACCGTTTCATCCTGGTTTGTGAACTAACCATGGTTAGAATAAACCAATTTAGGAGGTAACAGGAAACTGCCGCCAGTCCTAACTGAAAGTGGAAGCTCTCAATCCCTTCCCCCAAGTACATGAAGGAGCGTAAGATCCAGTGTAAACTCCGAGCGGCAGAGTGCATGCTCTGCCGCTTGAAGCCATCGCAAACGCACTGTAAAGAGCGTTTGCGACAACTTTTGAGTAAGGGCCGCTGGTGAGAAGGTCGGCAGCCCTTACTCCTCCGGCGGACCGTCCCTGTGCCCGCCGATGAAGGTAAGCCCTGCACCAGCCGCTGCAGGGACAGGGGGAGGGCGGACCAGGCAGCGAGGGAGGGTTGCCATTGGGCGAATTGGGCAGGGAGAGGGCAGGGATATCGGCGGCACGCTCCACCAATATCCTGTGCCCTTTCCCAGCCTGGTTCGCACTTACTCCCCTGGCTCAGATGTATGTCGGCTCCAGAGCCGACGTACATCCGAGGAGGCCCATAGGGCCCCGGATACCGTACAACCGGGGAAGGGTATGAGTGTCCCCTTCTCCTGAGGTGCTTTTGGGCTGCCCCAGGGCAGCCGGGGGAGATGCGGCGGCCAGCCATTTCGGACGACCACTGCATGTTACACAGGATTGGGCCGTGAGGTTCAGCTATCCACAGATGATCTGCTTGCTTTGAAACCAGGGTTTAGCATTGTGTCTGTGTTTCACCACAGAGTCAGAAAATTAGTCTGTCAGGCCAATATTATCTACTCTAGGTCAGAGGCTGTCATCCACCAGTCACCCTGGCTTCCTTCCAAGGATCCTTTGGGCACAGAGAACCTCCAGGATTAAGTTGTCTGGCCAGAGAGGTGGAGAAGTGCCTCTGAAGTCTTGTGTAGGCAGTTTCTCCTTCCCTTTCTCCCTCAGCCAACTGGGTTGCTGCCCAGGGACCAGAGACAGCGGTAGAGGCCTCAGGAGCTGCTAATCATCCCTGGCATTGAAACACTGGGTTGCTTGGGGGCTATCGGCCCCTGGTATGTGCCCCAGTTGGCCAGGCCTTTGGCACTGCACCCGATATATTGGTAGCTGAAAAAAGTATTGTAAAAAGATATGCATATGTGATATTTAGAAGAGAAGCAAATGGTTTGGCCAAGGCTTTCCATGCTCCCCCCCCCCTCTCCAGACCTCTCGGGATCCTTGCTCACCTTCCAAAGGCACAGCTCGAGCAGTCAGTATGAAAGGATCGTAGTAGCTGTACATCCCCTTCTTCCATACCACTGACATGACAGGACCTGATGAAAGGACTTCAACCACAGGTTCCTGGCGGCTGCAGCCATAGAGCCTGAGGCAAAAAACAAAAACAGAGGAGATGATGTGGGTACTAACAAGGTGGGAAAAATGCAGAAGAAACATGGTGGGCTTTGAAGTAGAAGTTTGAGACAGAAGAAAGTAGAAAGGGAGAAAATTATTTGGGCCTTTAATAGTGCGTGTCTGTTGAATTGGAAATGACCGATATGAACAGGCTTACCAGATCGTCGCCGGGACAGGAGCGGTCTACCCTTAAGGGGGCGGGGCGTGGGGGGTAGACCGCTCCCGTCCCAGCGACGATCTGATAAGCCTGGATATGAAAAGTGTCAGAGCAGGGGGAAGTATGGGTAAGTGACAGACAATAAGAGTCTATTGTTAGGGGAAAGTGACTAGAGGCTGTGGGGGAGGGGCACATACTAATGCAGGATACAGAAGCTCCATTCCCTACTGAAAATATATTTCCATATGATATGCACTGGGACTAGAAACTTGATATTTTGTGTAAGTTGAGGTGGTCAGGATTCTCTGTTCCTGTCAGATTCTTCCATTTTCTGTGCAAAGTTCTGCTCATGTGGAAAAACTGCAATCCTACACCTTGCGTAATATGACTTGGTTAAGTTTCAAAATACTCACAGGGTGGGATGATGATGAAATCACAAACAAATGCATTACAAATGAAGGAAAATAGTCCAATGATATAGACTTTAAACATGTCTGAACACGTTTAAGATAAAACAAGAGATTAAAAACATTCATCAGTAGATGCTGGAATGCTCAAAACAGATAGTCTAGTAGTTCACGTTCTTCAGGTGAACTGTGATAACTTGATCATAAATTCCTAATAGATCCAGACTGAGCTTAACTTGAAACTTATTTATGAATGGAAAATGGGAATGAAACCAGGTGAGAGGATTTCTCCCATTCTGTTCCTTTAATGTTTCTCTGGTTCACACTGTCTTGTGTTCTAGTCCTGGATTCCTGTTGTCCTAGGAGAACGGTGGAACGGGGAGGAGGTCGAGACTTCCGGGGGATGGCCCTCATCTGCCTGGTCTCTGTAGCCTGGTGTGGTAGCAGCAGATACAAAGTACTAAGGTTGTATTCCCCATTCAGCTGCTGATTCAGTAACAGGAAAGCGTGTGGTGTGCACGCTAATCCCTAGGCACTACTCCCCTTGGTCAGCCTGCCTTCTGCTGGGACTCCCTTCCCTGGACAGTGGGCGAGATGAAATGACTGCTTTCCCATTGATGCCATTCCTGCCTCGATGCGATCAAGGCTACCTACGAAGTGATGAGTTGCTGCTCCAACGGTCCGGCTCCGTCATACATGGCCAGCCGATCCCTGCATTCTGAGAGGGTCCACTCCAGGCGTAGCTTGATCATGTGACCTTTGGGGCCATGAAGATGCCAAAGGCAGCTAGAGGCGAGGTAGTCCGGGCCCTTCAGCTTTAGGACTGCGTCTTCCCTGATGTAGCTGTATCTGTAGCAACCTGAATGAACAAGACAATTATAGTTATAGTCTCTATAGTCTCTTATAGTTAGCAGGGGGAGAGCAACTGTCTCTATGCAGCCCAGAACAGCATCTCTCCCAGTGGCTGCTGCTGGCCTCTCCCTTGTGTTTCTTTTTAGATTGTGACTCCTTTTGGGACAGGGAACCATTTTTTGTACTGTGTAAACTGCTTTGAACATTTTGTTGAAAAGTGATATTGTATAAATATTCATTTTAATAATCTTTAAAACCTGTTCAATTCCTCCATTGCAGTGGACTCCTCTCACCCCTGCTAACAACTCCAATTAGAAGGGCGTCCTCATTCCCAGAAGTTACACATGATCCAGTCCAAAGCAAAGTACCGTACTTTTACAAATCCCTTGATTTCAGTGAAAAAGACTAAAGCACATGCTGAATTATTCCATTGAAATCAATGGGGTTGAAATGCACTAATCTTGGCTAGGTGTTGCTTTTTACTTCTGCTCATCTCTGAGCTGCTTCATATATTACATTTTTTCAGTGTACACCTAAGTATATAAAATGTGAATGTAACAAATAGGTACTCAAAGCATTTATATTCTACTTATCAGATACAGTAGATGAGATTGGCAGCAGTTACCTGTTGGCAAACCTGAGCTGCTGCTGTTTGACATGTGATGTGAAACAACCCTCCATCTGTTTCTAGCCCACCTATAACTTCTCCCAGGTTTTTCTGCACACCTTAATTTTTTTTTAACGCACACATTTTAAACTGTTCTCAGATTTACAGTTTTTAAATTGGGCATGTTGGGACAGATACTTGCACACATTTGCAGCGTCTAGGCTTTTTCCCTCCACAGCACAAAAGCACTTTTGTCATCATTGATGTGCACCCTTGCTTGTTTGAATGCAGTCGAAGGATTACACATCAGTCACCAGAAAGAAGTATCTTGGCCTATTATTGGTACCCGACAGCAAGTATTGATATGTGGAGAAAGGCAGGTCAGTGGATACAACCATGCATTTCGATGCATGGTTCGCACAGTGGTCACCGTCACATGCACAATAAATGCCAATCTAGATGACACAGCTATTGCGTGATTGGAATCTGCATGTTTGTTCTTTAAATGCAAACAGCAGTCACATGGGACTGGGATAGGAACCATGGTGGGAGGGAAGGTTTTTTTTAACCCTTTGCCCCCACCGTGGTTCCAATCCAGATCAGATACTTCCCATCGTGGTTGCTACTTGCCCCCAAAGGAAAACTCACATCCGGATCAGGCCCCAGGCAGCTGCTATTTACATTTAAAGACCCCTGTGGGCTCCAATCACACAATAGATATATCATCTAGTTTGGTAGACATGGAAAGTGCACAAAAGCTAGAATCCACTCTAAGGCAGTTGAAAAATGAAGTGTGGATTTGAAAAGGGCTTGTGCTTTTTTGCATGCCCAAAGTAAACATCCAACCCACGCTGTGACTGAAGGCAAAGCAAGCAGTATCCATGTCTCTTGATAACTATGAATAGTTCACCTCAGTTTCTGACATCACATTAATTTATAGGCCTCCTATGACCTGTCCCACCTCTCAATGCAACAAACTCAAAAATAAGGGAGAAATAAACAGCCTACCCAATGTGGATTTCAGCACTATTATGTCTTTCACACTGGATTCTGTCAGGAAAAACAAAACAAAACATAAAGAAAGACAAACAGATGAGATACTGCAAACTAAAATGCTAGAAAGGCACACTCCACGCTCTGCTACTTTTTCATCTTCCACTCACACATCCCTCCCTTCTCTTCTCATTCTGTCAATCACATGTATCTTACAGGCCTGTACATGATTCCTCAGAAGCAACTCCCCTGCAGTTTAATGGGACTCTTGGGCTACAGTCCTATGCACCCTTTCCTAGGAATAGGTTCTGTTGAATTCAATAGAACTTCTGAGCACGCATGCATAGGATTGCACTGTTAATGTCCTTGACAGAACTCTTAGGATTCTAGTCTGATCTTATGCATGTTGCACATGCCCAGCAAGCAACTAATAGGTAAAGGTATCCCTTGACATTTAAGTCCAGTCATGTCCAACTTTAGGGTGCGGTGCTCATCCCCATTACGAAGCTGAAGAGCCAGCACTGTCCAAAGACGCTTCCGTGGTCATGTGGCTGGCATGACTCTCCTTGCCACAGCATGTAGTGTGCGGCTGGACACGGAACGCTGTTACCTTCCCGCAAGTGGTACCTATTTATCTGCTCGCATTAACATGCTTTCGAACTGCTAGGTTGGCAGGAGACTAATACTCAGAGGTAAACTGCTTCTGAACATGGAAGTTCCACGCAGTTATCATGGCTAATTTGCCACTGGTAGAATCTGTCTCCATGAATTTGTCTAATCCTTTTCAAGAGCCATAGTGGCCAACTTCACATCTTGTGGCAATGAATTTCATACATTAGTTCCATGTTCTACAAAGAAGTATACCTGAATTCTTTCACTTGCCCTGAAGCTACTGGCTGTGCCCTTCATTGGGTGACCCAGAATTTCTAGTGTTATCAGAGGGTGAACACTTTCTCTTGATCCACGTACTTCATTCTCTTGAGCAAACATGCTTGATTGGTCACCTTGTCCTTTCAACTCTACCTTGGAGGCACCTGTAGCACCTCTGTTCAAGTCTTCTTTGGAACCAATGCTGGGCTCCATCTTTCAGGATGGACCTTCTACATAATGCATCATGTTGCCAAGATCCCCTTTTCTTCCTTTGCTCTACTACATTCCCGCCACAACTGCTTCAGCCATTTCTTTATTTTGTTACTGTAAACCACTTTGTACATATTGGAAAAGTGGTACATCAGTATTTTAATTAATAAATAAACCAGCTGTCCTAATAACCAGAGCTCTATCCTCTTAACCCTTTCTCAGCTGTTTAGCTTTCCCTCCTACCTAAATCTGCAATTAAGAGTTTTCTTCAAGAAAGAAATTCCTACTGTTCCCCTCGGGAACATCCAGTACTGCCGTGCTGAATACTGCAATACTGGAGATGCAGTACCCCCATGGGATCTCGGTCACACCTGCAGACCAACCTCAGCGTTTCCGGAGTCTACAGTATGGGCAAACTACAGCATACTGCAACACCCTATTGGCTTTTCCTGCCTGTGTAGAGGAAATGCCAAGGAGAAATAAAGAACTCTGGGACTTGTAGTTCTTGGGAGAGGATGTCCCATAGAGAGTCATGCACCTCTCTGCTGTTCAAACTGGAAATCCTAGAATGTCTTGTAAAACATGCTCTCTCTCCCTCCCTCTCTTCTATAGAAGGGTCTCTAACCCACTTGTTTAGATGATTGCTGTGTTCTAATCTGTTTCAGGATTGGGTCTTGCAAATCTCCGGACACTCCAGGCAGAAATAAATGTGCATAAACATCCTCAAGCATGATTTACATATTAATATTAATATTAATGTTGTTATTAATAACTGTATTTAGATACGCATTTCAACGAAAATTCACAAAGTGGCTTACAGACAAAATCAAATGATTAAATGGCTCCCTGTCCCAAAAGGGCTCACAATCTAAAAAAGATGCAGAACACCACCAGCAAACAGTCACCAGAAAGACACTGTGCTGGGGTGAAAGGGGGGCAGTTACTCTCTCCCTGCTAAATATAAGAGGAGCACCAATTGAAAAAGTGCCTCTTTATTATTATTCTATTAACCTCATTTCTTTCCTTATGGTAATGGGCTAGGAGCATAGACTGCCCCCCACTCCCTGGTAAGAGGTACTCCCTTCACCCCCATCATGGCTGAGCCCCGCACAAATGCCGTGCAACTTGCAATCACTATTATCCATCACCTTAACACCAAAACACATTAACTGTCAGAAAGTGTGACAATAATGGAGACAATGACAAATTACATGTATTAGACACCGCCAAAACAGGTGAAGGAAACACTGACATTCAAAGGAATCAGTTATCACTAATAAGACATACTGAGAAACCCAGGTCCCTGCTCAGAAATCTTCATGACAGGATATGAAGCGTTCTTACTGAACAAAATGAGAGAGAGCGTTGCATTGACGTGAGAGGCTGGGAAGAAGCGGAAAGAAAACGGTCCTAAGTGAGCAGTGCACAATTGGAAGAGAGACGGAGCGGTTCTTTAATGCCAGATGGTTTTGACTAGGGAAATAAAGCAGAAGGCAATGAAGAAAAATTGATTGACAGTCCAAAATGAACACAGATTAATAAAAAGAACACCTTGAAAGATACAAAGTTATGAAAAACAGCAAGCCAAAAGGAAGCGAGCGTGTGTGCACACACACAAGCCCTCTTTAAGCAGGCATACCAGACGTCCCAGTTTGGCTGGAACAGTCCCAGTTTCCGGGGGTCCGTCCCGACCACATCCCGGCTGCCCCCTGGCAAGATGGAACTGTCCTAACCCTGGGACGTCTGGTAAATAGTCGCCATTCATTCTTCGTCCTGGCTGGGACTCATCATGTGCTTGCACGAAGCTCACGCAGGCAGAGGCGTCGCTATGGTGGGGTACTGTAAGTTCCGTGCCGTCCTAGTCCCTGTTTACTCCCCAGTACGAGGTGGCCCCACCCCTTCACCGTCAGAGTTATTCAGTGCAGCAAAGGCAACGGGCAGGAGACTACGGCTGCAAGTTCTTCGGAATCGCCCGAGTGGACTCGGGCAATACCGGAGAGCTTGCAGCCATGTTCTTCAGCACCTGCACAAGGCTTGTGCAGGCGCACGACAAGTCCCAGCTGGGACGAAGAACGAATGGAGACAGAATGGAGACAGAAAAGAGAGTGGAGCATGGCAGTCGGGGCAAAGAGGAGGAAGGAGACGCATGGCGAGTTCACTCGAGTCTACTCGGGCGATTCTGGAGAGCTTGCGAGGCTCGCGCAGGTGCACGACAAGTTCTGGCCAGGATGAAGAATGAATGGCAACATTTACCAGACGTCCCGGGGCCAGGACAGTTCTGGCTTGCCGGGGGGGGGGGGCAGCCAGGACGCAACCAGGATGGACCTCGAGAAACTGGGACTGTCCCAGCCAAACTGGGATGTCTGGTAAGCCTATCCATGCTGCATATTTTTGAAGCTTTCTCCATTTTGGGTCACTTCTCTATCCTTAGAGGTGTCCACATTGAGCGGGTTTTGTTTATTTTCATTTTGGCATTTGCCAAGGAGAACCCCTTTGCTTTATTTGTGTGTATAGAACGGCAGCCCCAGTCTACCAGCACACCGCTTTTACTTTGCAGAAATCTCTGCTTGATTTGGAAATCCATGCTGGAGGATCTGATCCTGCATTAACTGTCCTGACTTTGTTTGATTTTAAATTCTGGAATAGATAGCTCTGTCTTTTAACAAAACATTTTGACTCGGTTTGGCTATACGTTCCCACCTTGTGTGATGGTTGCAAACCAAGTGTCCCAAGAATACAGTACTCCCCCCATATCCGCTGGGGATATGTTCCGTGGATACTTGAAACCGTGGATAGGAGCAAACACCCCCTCCATGGTTTCCTGAGGGACCCCCACCCTACCTCCCCTGCAGGCAGGCATGCGTGCCCCCCCCCCAGCTCTTATTTTTCTTTCAGCAAGCTTTGTTTCTTTCTTAAAATAAACAGAGAAGCAGCCTCCATTGCAGCCAAGTAAAACGAGACAAAGGGCGCAATCCAAACCTACTTAGGCCGCCATTGTAACCAGTTGCCCAGCGAAAACGGGAGGCCCCAGAACGGAAAGGGGATTCAAATCACCTCCAAAAGGGGAATTCAAAGGGGATTTGAATCCCCTTTCCATTCTGGGGCCTCCCGTTTTCGCTGGGCCGCTGGTTACAATGGCGGCCTAAGTAGGTTTGGATTGTGCTCTAAGTCTTAGAGAGGTTCTGCAAGGTTTCTGTTAACCTTGCAGAGCCTCTCTAGGACTTAGTCTCATTCTACTTGCCTGCAATAAGCAGCCAGAGGCTGCTTCTCCTGTTTGTTTAAGGAAGAAACAAAGCTTACTGGGAAAAAAGTAAAGCCTTGGGGGGGGGGTTTCCCCACGATCCGTGGATAACTGAAACTGTGGATAGTGAATCCATGGATATGGGGGCCCACCTGTATTTATCCACCGATGCACATGGAGTGGAGAAGAGAGGAAACATTTTCCCTTTTGCTGACTTGGGATCCTCCAATGAAGTTGACTGGCAGTAGATTCAGGACAGAAAAAAGAACATACACCTGTACTAGTTCATACAATACAGAATTATCTTGAGGAATATTCTGTTGGATGGCTTTAAAAGGGAATTTGAAAACTTAATGGAGGATAAAACTATAATCAGCCATGATAGCTAAGTGGAACTGCCATGTTCAGAAGCAGTCAACCACAGAATACCAGTTGCGAAGGAGCAACAGCAGGAGAGAGCACTTGCCTTTGGGGTCCCTGTAAGCATCTGGCTGACTACTGTGGGAAGCAGGATGCTGGACCAGATTGCCCTTCGGCCTGATCCAGCAGAGCTGTTATGTTCTTAAGGATTCTGGGAAAGCACCATATGCTTGATACGCAATCACTAGAATGTATAGCAGACTCTACTCAGGATTTCAAACAAAATAGAAAAGCTATGTCTATTCCCAGTTTAAAAATAAAGCAAACTGGGGACAGTTAATGTAGGGCAAAAACTTCCATTGGAGAAGCTCTTAAGACATTAAAGGAATCTGCTATTCAACTGAGCAATATTAAAAAATATATCATTTTCTTATAGAGGCTTCCATCTGAGATATAAAAGTCTTTATAGCTACTCATTAAATAATGAATCAAACCTCTCTATGCCTAGTAGGAGAAGAAAGCAGCGACTATCCTCCTCCTCTTCATTTTCAAGGACAGTATAATTATTATTTATGTACTATCATTAACGCACGTAGCACTTTACGGAGTAACAAACAAAGCAACAGACTGAATGTGGGAGAGAGGAAGCAAAGAAAAAGCCAACGCCTTGTGCCTGATCAACAGCAGGGTGGATGGTGACGTGAACAGAGTGTGTTTGAGAAGGTGGCTTAGGAAGAAGGACGAGAAGTGCAGCCTTAAACATATTGCTGTTGAGACACTGGTGAAACTTCCAACCAGATGGGTTAGGATCCAAGGTGGTTAGGACGTTAGGTGGTTTCTTAAATTAACAGCCCAATCCTAGCAGCTGGAGCGCCTGTCATTTCCGCTGCCACAGAGTGGAGCGCTGCTCTGTCATTTTGGGAGCGCTGCCACAAGAGGCAGCAGTGCTGCGTGGCTGTTGCTGGTTCCTGCCATGCCCATTGGAGCAGGTAAGGCGGCAGCAGCAGCAGCAGGGGCGGGGAGGGTTGAGGAACAGGGGCGGGAAGGTTGCGGGAGGGAGTGGATGATGGTGCACGCCAGGTCCTATCCCTTCTTTTAACAGCCTCCCCGCCCATTTCTTCTACTCAGACCTGTGCCAGCTACAGAGCTGACGCAGGTCCGAGGAGACTCATTGCAGAGTGGGAGGTTTACAGAGTGGTAAAGGGAAATAATTCCCCTTTCCCCTCTGAAGCCTCCCATCCCCCCCCCCGGTTAAATACAGCGTGTTCATTTTTGGCACGGCTGCATCGGCGGGGGGGGGGGGGCGGGAGGAGGATAGGATTATTGGGCCCGACGTTTCTTATAGAAAACCAAGGAAATAACATGCTTGCATTTCTTCATTGCTTAGGCATCTGCCTTTATAGGAATCTGGACTGAGGCACTCGAATGTAAATTCATAAACAGCGCTTTGATAAATACAACAAAAATAATGGGAAAGCAGAAAAGCAGAAACGTGGCTTTAAGGACTCAAATTTATTTATTTATTCAATGTATTTTTATCCTGCCTTTCCTCCACTTATGTGACGGCAGTTTGCATGAAAGCAAAATATATACTTAAAAACAGCCATAAACTTCCAAATACAATAAAACAGCAACAGCAAGACTTTTGAAGTTTGACGTTTGATCCAGAGTATGGCATGGACATCACCAGAACTCACATTCTCTGGGGCTTTCATTTTGCTGCCTCCTTGTTAGAAAATAGAACCCACAATTATCTTGCCTCACACATAGAAAAAGATACTCATATCGTCATAATGGCTTCGTTCTTTTGCATGTTCAGTGAAATATGAGGAACGGATCCATGTTGTGGCAACCTCCGTGATTGGAGTTCAGTTGAACAAGAGGCAGTTCAGTGGGAGGTGCCGTCTCTTGTGGACATCCCTGGTCTGAGGCACTTACCGGTATTTCGTAAATAGGAGCCATGGGAGGAACAGCCTCGTGATTAGGAAAGGGTTTTTTTTAACCCTTTTCCCTTGCACCACAGTCCCTACAAATATTCCTCCCTTTTTGTTTTGGAATGGAAGCTGCTATTGGCACCAAAGTAGCTTCCCAGCTGAGCAAATAGAAGCTTTGGGCAGGGGCAGGGTAGATTTTCATTGGCACTGTGACACAAAGGAAAAAGATTAATCCCTCCCAGTGCACATCCTGGTCCTGATCGCCCTATGACTGTTATTTACTAAAGAGACAGGGCAAGATGACACATTTCATGTAAGGTGTAGTTCAATGTGGACATGAATAGATACACAATTAAGTTCCAGTGCGATTACAGTGGATTGTATTAGCTGAAGATTCTGAACCATCTTCAATGTTAGGCCTGTGTAGCTCAGCTCATTGAAGTAGTCGAGCCTCAACATTAAATGACACCTTAGAATTTGGACAGTGATGGGCAGCCCAGTCCAAACTGGGAGTGATGCAGTAGGGTTGTGCGACCTACACTGCATCCTATCCTGGCAAAGGGCAGGCTGGATATCTCCTTGAGGTGACATTCAGCCCCTTACCCCAGGTAAAGCCCCAGCCTGTGCAATGGGGCTACTTGGATCTGTGCCTGCTAATTCACTGGCACAGAACTCAGAAGCCTCATGTCGGGCTTCCAAGCCTGGGAGGAGGCAAAGGATTCGGCGTGCACCAGCGCCGCCAATCCCGCCTCCCTCCTGGGCCTGACTGAACCACCCACCTCTCCGCTCTCCCCACACCCCGTTATACCCCTCCCTGCCCTCCCCTGCTCTTCCCCAGCCCCTGTGCTGCTGCTCGGAGCTTCTACCTGGCTCTGGCACGCAGTCCAGCTGGATTCAGCACTGGCGGGATGGCGCAGGCCTTCCTGCCAGCGCTGCTTGCTCTCCAAGTGTCACAACACGCTTTACAGCACATTTGTGACAGCACTGGCGCTGAGGTCGCAACGCCGGCACTGACAAAGAGTCAGCTACAAAGCAATTAAGTCCTTGGTTTCCAGCTCGTCATTCTTTCTGTCTCAGCCCCCCATCTGCACCATGGAGGAGATAATCATCCTGGCCTACTTTACAAGATTGTGGTAAGGATTACAGTAGGATCATGTATATGAAGTGCTTTGAAAGTGTTATATATGCATGCCAAGTATTATTATTCTGCTGATCCTGTAACACCCGCATAGATGAATGCAGATATCATTGCATGCCCAAAATCAAAGCGCAAGAGCATGGGCATTCAGATGTCCAAGTCATTTTAATACTTGATTGTAATTTTGAGGCTAGGCTAGTGGAACTGCTACTTGTGCTGTAAAGCTGTAAACCACGGGCTCCACATAGGACTGCTCTTGAAGACTGTTCAGCAGTGTCCATGAATACAATCCATTGTAATCACACTGGGGCTTTTTAACTGTGTGTCCATCCATGTCAGATCATAGCTGTTGTTACTTAGATATGCAAAATGTGTCCTTCCACTCTTTGTTAAGTTTGATTTGCAAAGCTATGCTATACAAATTACTTAGAGCGGAGTATTGTCACGCAGAATGCCTAAGCAATAAAAAAAATGCAAGTAGAAGAGGATGGCAGCTTACTAGCAGGAGAGATTCTGAGTAGTATATTTGTCTGATCTCATTTAGCATTTCCACCAATGATCAGAGAGAAATTAAGAACTAAAATTAATTCACTGACAACAGCCAAGGGGGCAAACGTCTCATATCTGCCACACTAATGAAGCTAGGTCTATGGGCAAGCACGATGCACAGCAATGCGATGATTGAAAACATAGATTCCGAGCAAAATTTTAGGGATATTATCACAAATCTATCCATTTTATATCGGTTCAACTGCCCTAGCTATGCCCAGAGAAGCCTGGTTTGTAAGGACGCTGAGAATTTTTGCGAGAAGATTCTGTTTTAGAGTCCCCTGGAGAAAGGGACCCAAGTGCTACACCAATTTAAGTCCATGGTGTAGATATGCCTGAGAAGCAAATGACAGAAGTATCACAGGCAAAACCAAGTAAAAAGCGCCAACAGCAATCTGGGGGAACGTTACAAGGCATGTGATTACAAGAGGAAGGCAAAACTTCAGAACCTGATCATGCTGAAAGAGACTTTACATCAGCAGTAATAGTTAAGCAGATGATTGGTGCCATAAGATTCATTACTAAAGACAAGGCAGTGAAGGTTTTTTGCTTTGCTTTCAATAAACATCACAATGCACATTTAACATACAGATACATAAAACACCATGAAACCATACCAAAAGGCGAATTTACTGCACAAGCCTAGCCATATTTACTCAGATGTAAGTCCCATTGTGCTCAGTGGGGCTTACTCCCAGGAAAGCATGCATCGGATTGCAGTCTTGCATTCTTAGACATATAAAGGTGGTTGCTTTTTTTTAAGAAAACCTGCACCCTGATCCAGCAAGAGTAATTCAATATGGGGAAAAAAATCCAGTCCACAATCTACACGCATACAGCGATTCCTTCACGAACAGTTCCCTGTGTACACTCCCTATCATACGGTTAATGAGACTTGACAGCACGGATCACTTGTTGGGGAAGAGGACTGAATCTGCTGCTGATCTGCTTGGTAAGTGCATTTCTTTAGAAGACCTTTACATATCCATCCTTGAAGCAAAGAAGGGACGCCTCTTGTATAATGAATCAAATGCACAGTGCATCCTTACTTATCCAAACGCCCTGGGGGAGTTGTTCAGATATTGAGATGTCCAGATAAAGAGGAGGACAAGCATAGTGCTCCCATTGCAATCAACAGGACTTAGAAGTGATTGGCTAGAATCTAGATCATGCCCCACATATAAAAAATTTTATTTACAAGATGGGAGGAAGATAGTGGAGGACAGGAAGGCCTGGCGGAATATGGTTCATGGGATCATGAAGGGTCGGACACGACTTAACGACTGAACAACAAAGTCATTGCACCTTTCCTTCCTTTCTTCTTTTTTGGTACCCGCCTGTACCTTACCCATATTCATTTTTATCTGTTTTTCCCTTCTCATCAACAGTCACATTCCCACTTCCACTCTACACACCTGCATGTCTTCTCTTCCTTCTCTGTCCTCTCTTTCTCCCTAATATCAGTGGACTGTTGGCCTCACTCCCTCTTCCTTGAATATTCAACTTGATCAGTACTTACCTAGGAGAACCAAGGATTCTGGGTCAAGCTTGTAGTCAGTCTGATAGAAGAGACGACCTTTTCTGTTGGTGCTCGCAAGAAGCTCTGTATGGAGCTTGGCAGTCACCTTCTCCTCAGTCATCTCCTTCTGTTCACTTGTTGGGATTTGAAGGGCAAACCAGAAGAAGCAGGTCAAAGACCCCTCCCTAAAAGGAAGATGATAACCATATTTACTGCCTCTCCTTCATTTTCGTTTGTAAATCATGATGAGGCTACTCTTCAGAGCTGACTAAACATTTCCAGTTGACAGGTGCAACCCAGAGTTATAGCCCATACACACCTAGGGTACATCTGGAATGTTGTACCCATTTTTTTGAGATGAACACATTGCAGCTTCTAAGGTAACTTTCAAATACAGGTTAATAATTCTTCACTCACCCAAAGGCATAGATCGTACTGGAGTTGTAGTAAGGAGCCAGTTCAGTGGCCTGAATAAGGTCTTTCAGCTGTGTAGAGAACATGCTCTCAATTAACTACCAGGCAATAAACTCATCACAAAGGAATATTTCATCTTTCTCTGCCTTAGATGTAATCACCTGTGGTTTGTTACAGAGGATCATCCAATTCCCACTACAATTGCTACCTTTTTGAATGGCCACATGGTGAAATGCAACAGGTAAAGGTTTTCCTGCTATGGAAATAGAAGCACAGAGGAACATTTCGCCTGCTTCATTTCTATGTGTCAAGCTGTTGCAAAAGGCACTGAGGGAGGGCCAGTGGAAAAAAAAATACAGGTGGGCCCCCATATCCACTGATTCGCTATCCACGGTTTCAGTTATCCACGGATCATGGGGACCCCCCCCCCCGGCTTTTACTTTTTCCCCAGTAAGCTTTGTTTCTTCCTTAAAGAAACAGGAGAGAGGCTGCTTATTACAGGCAAGTAGAACGAGACTAAGTACTAGAGAGGCTCTGCAAGGTTAACAGAAACTTGTCTGCAATGGAGGCTGCTTCTCTGTTTGTTTTAAGGAAGAAACAAAGCTTGCTGAAAGAAAAATAAGAGCTGGGGGGGGCAAGCATGCCTGCCTGCAGGGGAGGCAGGGTGGGGGGCCCTCAGGAAACCATGGAGGGAGTGTTTGCTCTTATCCACGGTTTCAAGTATCCACGGAGGGGCCTGGAACATATCCCCAGCGGATATAGGAGCCCACCTGTAGCAACATACAGCACAATCCTAACCAACTTTCCAGAGCCAATGCAGCTGTGCCAACAGGGTGCACACTGCATTTTGCAGTGCAGGGGCAATCACAGAGGCCTCTTCAAGGAGAGGGAACATTTGTTCCCTTACCTCAGGGCTGTAATGCGGCTGCACCAGCCCTGGAAGGTTGGTTAGGATTGCACTATCAGTCTCTTCCACCACCACCCCACCCTGCCTGAGACCTCCACCACTCATGAAGCTCTGTCCCACCATCTTCTGCGACGTGGATGCCTCTGTCCAGAAGGCTCTGGATTCGATCCGCCCATGATCCAGGGAATACTGTCGATTGAGGATCCTCAGGCTGCCAGAGTAGAGACGCAGGGCAGGTGGCTCTAGATGTCGTGGCCTGTAATCTACCATGGGAAGACACATTGAAAAAAGGTCTGTGGAAATAATTGCATGACTCGACTCGTGGGGGTGCTGTGCCTTGAACGAGACGTTAGATGGTCTGTCATAGGACAATCCAGCTCCACTCTGATACTTGCCTGGGATGGTTCAGTTTTATCGGTGCAGCTCTTGTTATTGGGCATGATTGAAGGCATGTTAGGAAGGTACCCCGCTAGTTGACCGTGAATTGTTCTCAATAATGTGAGTTGTTTACAAGTTTACCTGTCTCTGCTGATACTAACCTGAGGGCAAGTCCTATGGGGGCTGCCTGGGGGCCTGAGGGAGTGCCCTACCACTGGAAGCCACAGAGCAAGAGATTATATTTTAGATTGGGAGCCTGTGTACAACACTACAGGGCTGGCTTTATTTTTAACTTTTCTACAGCACTTGGTGATTTTAGATGCTTTATAAACAAACAAGGCAGGAAACAAGACAGAACTCTAAGAAATGAACACAGCTCAGTCCTAAAAATATTTACTTGGAAGTGACGGCCAAACACACCTTATGCTGGAGCTCTATAACTGGAGCTCTCCATGTAATTTTTTTTTTGTAAAAGCAGCTGGGGCAGAGGGGCAATTCAGATAAGGCCAAGGTGCTGGGGGAGGAGTGTCCCACCCATTGCCCCCTTCCAATTCCCCAACTTAAATAACCACTTCCCCCCAGCTGTCATTGGCCACAGAGCAGAGGGGAAAAATATGCCGACACAATTTTTGTGCCAGTATGTTTTCCCCTCATAGCAAATAGCAGCTTTGGGTGGGCTTCTGCAAGAACAAAATTACATTGGAAGTTCCAACATATCATGTGGCTTGGTCTTGAGTTCCATTGTTTCCAATGAAACTGAGGTCATACATTTCAACATGTAAGAGAATGGAGGTGGCAATGGAACTTAGACCTATTCTGGCCATTACACAAAGTGAGGTGGTAGAATTCTGGCCTGTTCCACTTCAGATTATGACAGGGAGATATGACAGGGGAGTCATATTTTGAACCTTGCCCCATACAAAAAATATCCTGCAGGTAGCAAACCAAGAAATCAGGGAGGTCTGTTCTCAGAGAAATAATCAGTTTGCCTTTGTATATAATGCCCAAATAAGTACGGCATCAAAGACTGCCTCAACAGTGTGGGGATGAGGTGGGGCGTTTGACATTTTCTTTATGTGACCCATTAGTTGCTTTCCTTACATGATAAACTCATCCCTGGGGACCACAAATCAGCAGGTTCTCCCTCAACACATTTGAACGTGCTGACACATTTAAGGCAACAGTGGTGACTTCTGCAGCAGCAGGACAGCGGCCACTGCCACCACTGCTTCTGTGGAGCTGCAGCTGCCACCGGCGGGCCTCTCCAGCAATGTCAAATGCCCCACCTCATCCCCACACTGTTGAGGCAGTCTTTGATGCCGTACTTATTTGGGCATTATTTGGGCAGTAGTAGCAACAAGGTTTGGCCACCACCCCACCCCGATCCCTACCTTCTTCAGTGGCAGCACCATCTGCTGCCTCCTCCCTCTCCTCATGCTTGATGAGCCAGTCAACCTGGCTCCTGCAGTTTGAAAAGAACAGCAGGGCACTTCCTTTTTGCCAGTTGCCCTATCGCTCTTCGCAAACTGCAGGCACCGGAGTAGCCCGCTTATCGAGGAGGAGGAGGAGGCTGGTGGATGATAGACATTGGGGTGAAGGATCAAGGGCTCATTGGGGGAAGTGCCCACCCAAAGTGCAGCTTGGCTTCTGGAACCCACTGGATCCCATCACGGGCTGGCCCCAGCTGTTGACTCATCTCTTTGGGATAAAATGCACCTGACTTCACATTGCTACCTCAGCAACCAGCAGGAACAAGAAGAATGACAAAAAACTGGAATTGTTACCTAAGAAATACCAAATGATTGCTCCTGTGCCACCAAACAGCACTATCCAAAGCGGGATGTAGTATCGGTAGTTACAGGATCTGCTCCTGTGCTTGTCTTGACTCTGAGGGGGCTCCTTCACATCCTCCACCTGATCCTCTCCCTCCGTCATCGGCATCTTGCTAAACAACAAACCAAGGATCAGGCTCCATTATGAGATTGTAGCTAATTTGGTCTAGCTGACCAAGGCTGTAATTCTATACACACTTTCCAGGGAGTAAACCTCATTTATTATAACGGAACTTACTTCTGAGTAGACATGCATAGGCTTGTGCTCGAAATCATGAAAGTGGAGTGGGAAGGCTCACACCCCACCTCCTGAATCATGTGCACATCTTAAAGACTTCCCTTCAAGGGAGATTGAGCCAGTGGCTTCGCTGGAGGTGGGGCGGACGCTAAGTTCCGCACTGCGCTGACCTCCGTTACTCACCGGCACGAGGCGGCCTGCGCGTTGCCTTCACCCCACTGAATGGCTCTGAAGGCAAGGGGGTGAGGCCGCCTCGTGCCGGGGAGTAACGAGGTCAGCGCGGTGCAGAACTTAGCGTCCGCCCCACCTCCAGCGACACCACTGGATTTGAGCACCAGCTCCCTGGCTAGAGCTCTAGATTTCTAGAATACTCTGGAGCTGTGTGGTCCAGACCCAGCTGTGGGGCTCCACATGAGCCACAAAGAAGAACTTTCCACAACCCCCCTCCTATCGTCTTCCCCAGAAACATAACCAAAGAAGGACGCAATCCTATGCACACTTACCTGTGAATAAGCTGCACTGAACATATTGAGACTTCAATAAAGAGCAAAAGCTTTCATGGCCAGCAAGAATTTTACAAGAAATAGGAAACACGAGTTTAGATGCCATGTAAGGAAATGTATTTAATTGAACACAAAACACACAACGTTTCATCCACTTCTGTGGATGCCTTCTGGTGTACAGCAGCACCGTGCTAGCAAGATGTAAATTGCACTGGGTGCCACTGAAGAAGGCTTTAACTGTCAAACAGTAACGGAAAGAGCACTCCAAGCAGTTACAGCACTGCCTCAGGCACCTCCGAGTTACATTCTTGCAGGGTTATTTCAGGTCACCGCCAAGATTCCATTCTTCCGTTACTGCTTGATAGTTAAAGCCTTCTTCAGTGGCACCCAGTGCATTTTACATCTTGCTAGCACGGTGCTGCTGGACACCAGAAGGCGTCCACAGAAGTGGACGAAACGTGTGTTTTGTGTTCTATTAAATACATTTTCTTTGTGGTTGTTCAGTCGTTAAGTCGTGTCCGACCCTTCGTGATCCCATGAACCATATTCCGCCAGGCCTTCCTGTCCTCCACTATCTTCCTGAGTTCGCTCATTTTCATGTTCGTTGCATTGGTGATGCTGTCTAACCATCTCATCCTTTGCCTTCCCCTTCTCCTTTTGCCTTCAATCTTTCCCAGCATCAGAGTCTTCTCCAGAGAGTCCTCTCTTCGCATTAAAATATTTGAGCTTCAGCCTCAGTACCTGACCTTCCAGGGAACAGTCAGGGTTGATTTCATTTAGGATTGACTGATTTGATCTCCTAGCAGTCCAAGGAACTCTCAGGAGTCTTCTCCAGTACCACAGTTCGAAAGCATCTATTCTTCGGCGCTTTCTTACATGGCATCTAAACCCGTGTTTCCTATTTCTTGTACTACTAAGATTTACTTCTGACTAAACGTGCATCGGATTGGACCACATGGGTGAATTCATGCAATCCTTTCCTATAAAGTTTACTATCAGTCCACATGATCATTTATGTGATATTTAACTACATCCTGAAATGGAATGAAAAATTAACCCTTCACAGCATGTGATTCAATATTGATTTCGCCAGGGAGGCTGTATTCAGAATAAATCTTCCCTAGAGGAAAATAATAGGAACATTTGTCTTGTTGATGATTTCCTAACCCAAACCTTTGTGTAATTCACCTGAAAGCAAAACACAGGCAAGATTGCTCAGTACTTTGTCCTTGGTCTGGAGGAAGGCAGGGCAACAGAAAAAGTAAATGAATCCAGGGAGGAATTTCTGTGCAGATGATGATCAACGTGAAATTTGGAAGAGCACATACAGGTACTCATAGGTGTCCGACTCTAGGGTGTGGTGCTCATCCCCATTTCAAAGCCGAAGAGCCAGCGTTGTCTGAAGACACCTCCGTGGTCATGTGTCCGGCATGACTCTCCTTGCCGCAGCGCGTAGCATGCGGCTGGAACACAGAGCGCTGTTTACCTTCCCGCAAGCGGTACCTATTTATCTACTCGCATTAACATGCTTTGGAACTGCTAGGTTGGCAGGAGCTGGCCAAGCAACGAGAGCTCACCCCGTCGCGGATTCGAATTGCCAACCTTTTGATCGACAGCTCATGATTCAGCGGTTTAACCCACTGTGCCACCCACATTACTCACATTACTCACATTACTCACTTCTAACTCTCTAACAGAATCAGGGGAGGGGTAGGTGGATCTTTCCTACCTCAAGAACACAGTTGTGTGAAAGCACTCATTTGGGAATATGCTGAACTGTCTGAGTTGGCCTGACTATGAGGAGGAGACATAGGAGTTTACCCCATGGTGCGGCGACGACAAATGAGACATAGTGTGACACCTGCCCAGCAGTCAAGTTCATAGATCCACCTTTCATGGAAAGGCAGAAGGCATAGTGTATATTAGCAACAGTGCAGTTAGATCACATTTTTTAAAAAATAAGGGACACTGCAGAGTCTGTAAAAGTACATTCAAGAGGTATAAATGGCAGGGCACAAGCTTTCTAGCCAACAAGGAGATTTAACCTGTATAATGGCTAGGGTGTTGCATTAGGATGTGAGTAAAGCAGGATCAAATTCCTCGTTGTTTCTGAAGCACTGGATGGTCTTGGGCAATCTCTCTCAGTCTAACCTACCTCACAGGGTTGTTGTTAATCTAAAATGGTGCTCTGAGTTCCTCAGAAGGCAAAAGACACAAATGTGACAACTGAAAGCAGAAAAAATGTATGCCAAAACAACCAAGGACATAAAGTGTCCTTCCCTTGGTCTCCATTTTGTGGCTTTTCCTGGTCCACTGCTAGTTCTCTGAATTCAGCATTGCAACCAAAGGTGAAAAGAGGCAACTAAACAGAAATGCTGACAACAACAGTATGAACATATCCAAAAAAAACTTGGGCTTTTTAACAGATAACCTGGTCACCAAAACACCAGCTACAGAAAACAACCCCCAAATCTCCTATCTCCCTAAGGACAATACATTTTAATTGTAATTAATTTTTCATTTTAATAAAACAAACTGGTGCTGTCCCAGAGTTACAGACCTACCTTTGAAGTCTTCCTCGTACTTGTGGTCTGGTGCGCTCTCATGCAAAAACCACACACGCACACACATCTGTAAATACCAAGCGAGATTGAATATTTACTTAGGCACAGGCCTCAAGGTCCCTCCTGTGATCAAAATCCAATGCTTTGTCCTCTTCTTTTGGCCTTTACTCTGTTCCAGCCCTTCATTAAAAAAAAAAGGTCTCCTGTCACATATTGCCTAATGAAGAGTTCTGTGAAGCTACGTAAGATTAATAAAAACACCACACAGAACCTTTTGTGGCCTAAAAGATGCACCTCATATTTTGCACCTAAAAGATGAATTGTAGCATACGTTTCTGTGGACTAGGGCCCACTTCATCAGCGCAGCTTGTCCAATAGAAAGGCTTACCTAGCCGATTTCTCTCATTGAATCATTCTACTGGAGTGTTGAAGCATTTCGTTATGCCAAACAGCACAGGAAAGACATTCTAGCTTTCCAAATGGAGGAACGCAGGAGCAAAAGGTGGGAAAGAGCCTGCAGGATGCGAGTGGATGAAGCTGTGAAGAGCTCTTGGGTAATGGTGTGTGCTTGTTCCCAACCCCCTCCTCCCTCTGGTTCCCCTCTAGAGAGCGGCTGACTAGTTGCCCAGCAACTTTTCCTTGTCTTAGTTACACCTATTGGTTCCAAGGGGATAAAGTCAAAATCAGACCGAATAGGAAAGAAAAGAAAGCCCTTGGTGCAGAAAATGCCTGACTCGCCATGTTAGGGTTGCTACCTTTTTTGGAAGAACTTGTGCATCATCAACACCTGTGCCACAGGCAGAAGTTCAACAAGTGTAGCTTTCCCTCCTCTCTTTATGGAGTTGCTGAGAGGGGGGAATGCACTTCTTGGATTTCTGCCTGTTCCATGGCTGGGAAAGGCACAGGAAGGGTGGTGATGCTCCTGCAGGCTGCAGGGCTGCCAGCAGGAGCAAAAGGAGAAGAAGTTATTCGTCCTGCTCTGAATGCAGTTGTACTCCCTCTGAAGGAGCAGGTCCGCAGCTTGGGGGTTCTCCTGGATGTGCAGCTGCTCCTGGATTCCCAGGTGGCGGCTGTGGCCTGGGGGGCTTTTGCCCAGCTTCGGCTGGTGCGCCAGCTGCGACCGTACTTGGATCGTGCAGACCTGGCCACAGTGACCCATGCCCTAGTGACATCTAGACTAGATTACTACAATGCGCTCTACGTGGGGCTGCCTTTGAAGACTGTTCGGAAACTGCAACTAGTGCAGAATGCGGCGGCCCGGGTGGTTGCCGGGGCCTGTTGGTTCGACTCAGTCGGACCGTTGCTTCGGCGGCTACACTGGCTGCCGGTTCGTTTCCGGGCACAATTCAAAGTGCTAGTTTTGACTTTTAAAGCTCTATACGGCTCGGGTCCAGGGTATTTGAGGGACCGCCTCCTTCCTTATAATCCGACCCATACTCTGAGGTCATCTGGGGGGGCCCTGTTAACCGTGCCGCCACTGACGGAGGTGAGGGGGATGGTGGCGCGGAATAGGGCCTTCTCGGCAGTGGCGCCCCAATTGTGGAATTCCCTCCCCCTGGAATTGAGAACGGCTCCCTCCTTAGAGACCTTTCGGCGGGGCCTTAAGACATTTTTATTTAGATCAGCATTTGATGTCTGACATGGCGGGCTGGCTTTTTAACAAATTGCTTTTAACAAATGTAAATGTGGATGACCCACTGGGGTTGTTTGTTTTAATTGTTTTAATTCTTGATTTTAAATGTAAACATGTATTTTAATGTTTTTATTGTAAGCCGCCTTGGTTGCCCTTGTGGGAGAAAGGCGGGGTACAAATTCTATAAATAAATAATAAAATAAGTCAAAGGAAAGGAAGCCAGCGATGGAGATGGTGGTGAAATGCACCCAGCAGGCAGAGTACTGTCCAAACAGACAACACTGATAAGAACCGAGCAAAGCTTTGTCAAGACAACCAGCCCTGACCAGCCACATGCTGGCTGCACCTTTCTGATTTTGAGCTTCCTTCATCATCTTCACGTTCTCTTTTGCAGACAAAGCAGGATTTGCTCATTAAATCCCAGTATGAGGCTGAAGTTGGCTCCTAGTTCCTTATTTGCAGTATTGAATTCCTTATTCAGTGTCAAGATGCAGACTGGGGTTAAACCAGCTTTGCATCCCAGAATTACTTGGATTGTAGTAAGCAAGCTACCCCTCCCCAAATATTTTTATTTCATTCCCCCGCTTCCCCCCCGAACCCCCACCTTTTTATCCCATCAAAATCCATCCAAGATTCGCGAAGATACAGTCATTTTTGAACCCCTAGAGAAGCGGCAGCAGCAAAAGTTCACTCTGTACCTATTTAATCCTCATAACCTTCTCTCTCTTTGGAAGTTTCTAAAAAGTGGTATTCCTTTAATTCAAAGCAGTGCATTATCATGTAGAAAATACTGTTTTCCTGAATTCCCTCCATGGTTATGGCACCGGATCCTTATCAGGGATCAACGGGGTGTCCCTGGGGAGGGGTCCCTCCACAGAGGGGCCCCATCCTGATGCTTTGGGAGAAGTGCCACTGCTCCTTGAGAAGCCATCTTTTCCACCTTCTTTGAGCTTCTTCTCAAGACAAAATCCACCATTTGCAACCCCAGCACTGTTGTCCTCTTTCCACTATCATGTTAATGACTTTCCTCATACTAATTCCTTAAGCTCATGTTTGTCTCTCTGTGTATGCTCTATGCCATCATCTCCTTACCTGATGGACTTAGTCGGAAACCTGTCTAACTCAATACATTCTAACTCAGTTATTTGCTAATCTCCTATTGTAAAACCTGAGGTCAGGGGGACAACCTGAGGGACTGGCGCCCTAGCCTATTTACCTACAAACGTTAATCCTTTTGGTCAATCAGCTATACAAAGACCCCATTCTTGGACACTTGAAATCATTTACTCCTCAGGGATGGGGACTTAATCCCTTCACTCAAAGCACCCCACACCCCCAGTTTCCACCCATTGGCTAGCACCCATGCTTCCCATTGGTTCCGGTTTACACAAAGCATCACACTTGTCATTGGTTTATTTGATAAAGTTTTCCTTTTATTGGATACATTTTTACACTCGCTGTTGGGGTTCTCATTGGTGCAAAGTTTCAATTCCAACTTCTTATTGGCCATATCAACGTGCACTTTTTGGATCCCTCTCCCCATTGGTTCTCCTTTGTTATGTAAACTGCAACACCCTGTATTCCATGTTTTCCTGTAATAATGAACAATATAAAAACTGTATGTAGTAATTTGAATGTTACACTTTTGCCCTGCAATGGTGTCCTGGGTTACCCAGTAAAGGCCTTTTCTTAAACCCAACGTTGGTCTCCTTGGAGCTCATTTTTTGCGCGCATCTGCCACTAATGCAGATATCTCTCTCTCTGCTTCTATTCTAATTTTCTTTTTGGGTACCCTCTCCACCCTTGGAGTCCTGTGTCCGCTCACCGAACCATCGAATCCGAACAGTGTATGTACCCCGGGGGTGCTTACAACAGGATCATTCTACATCTTACGTTTCTAGACAACTGGCTGATGGTTCCACAGGAGGGGCCATCAGTGTATGGCCAAAGGTCCATAAGCCAAGTAAGATACAGTATTGTTATGGCTGAAGGCCCAGGATTCTGCACTAAGAGGAATGACAAGGTTGCGACCCTAAGGATGTTCCCTTAACAGCCAGTGGGTGCTCCTTGCTTTACAGGAGTGAATTGTTAGTAGGAGACGGTCTTGGGGGCAGAGAATGTATGGAATATGGGAAAACCACCAGAGCTGGAAAAGGCAACCCTCAATGGGGTGAGTCTGAAGAAGTGGCTTTTGCATTTTGGGGGACTCTGAGAGAGCTGAAGGCACCATGGAATGCAGGGCCTCCTTGGGGGAATCTGAGATATGATGTAGCAGACTGGCTGCCTAGTATGTGTGCACATGCAGCATGCTGCTTGCCTATAATGCGCTCAACGTGCACATACTGTATGTAAATGAGTCAAGCATTGTTAAAATGCTGTAAGCTTTCAGCGGTCTCTCCTCCAAAGGAAGCCCAGTCCCAGCAGCGCTGCCTCTTGAACGTCTCACTGCTTAGGGAATGGAGGAGGGGGGGGCAACTATAGAGCAATTGTTGCCTGTAATTATCTCAGAGATCACTGAAAATTCCTGGGAGGCAGAGCTAGGTTTGCCAACGGCCTCTTCTGACAAAAATCCAGCAGGTAAAGCTTTCTCCATTACTGCCAAGAAAGGCTGCACCTCTAGTCCAGCTTCCTGTATCTCACAGTGGCCCCACCAGATGCCTCCAAGAGCACACAGCTAACAAGATAACCTGTTTCCTGTTGTCACTCCCTTGCACCTGGCACAGAGAAAACCTACTTCTAAAGCCAGGAGGTTGCTTGTGGTTTGTAACCTGTGATGGTCTTTTCCTCCATGAATCTATCCAAGCCCCTTCCCAGCCCGGGTCGGCCAAATGTACGACCAGCCCATAGGCTTTGGGTTTGCTTACACCCGGGGAAGGGGACAAACGTTCCCTTCTCCAGAGGTGCGGTCAAGCAGCTCTGAGGCAACTCGCAATGGGCTTAGGCCAGCGGCATATCTTTACCCAGGATTGGGCTGTGTGGGTGACCTTGTCCCTGTCACAGTCCCTTAACCTAAACTACCTCACATGGTTGTTGAAAGGATAAAATTGGGTGAGGGAGAGGAGAATCATGTACCCTGCTCTGAGCTCCTTGGCAGAAAGGTGGGGGAAATGATGGACCAGAGAAACCTGAATAGCCCTATAGCAGTTTACTAGCTATGGAGTATGATGATGTGATGTTTAAAAAAATGATTGCTAGGGCCAGATAATCTTCAGTGCTTTGTAGATAAAATATGATGGAGTTGATGCTGCTGCTGCTGCTGCTGATGAGTCACAGCAGCAGCAGCTGTTAAAAGACGATAATGACACTGAGAATGAGCGATGGATCATGAGATGAAATTTACTATTCGTGGTCTAACTGAGGGGGAATAGACCAAGAACTTCATCTGAGGACCAGAGCAGGGAAGATGGATACAGATGCCTCTTGATGCTTGTGGGGACAAGGCTTTGTTTGCTTACGGAATATGTATCCTTCTTGGTGCTCAGATAATTGAAGAAGACAGAATGAAAGTGAATCCCTCTTCATACCACATTCCTCATCACTATGGCACCCAAGTGTCTGAATAAGACAAGGACACTGCAGGCCAAAATTAAACCTGGTTGCAAAGGAGGGGCACCCACCCACTGGAGCTGAATTTGGTTCTCGAGAGCCATGTTTCCATGGGGATGTTGTGCATCACTTCATACGCTACAAGCGAGGGACACTGGCAAAGATGTCAAGGTGTTGTGGAATGGAAATACCACACCGCCTCTGCCTGTGCTGCACCTGTCCTCAGGGTGAGTACAAGCGCGCGCGCGCGCGCACACACACACACACACACACACACACACACACACACACACACACACACACACACACCCGTGGTGGTTCTTATAGCATCTTTTCACCAATGTGAAGACTCCGTTAAACAACGCAAACAACGACTGACCATACAGGCATTGCATCCCTCCTTTTTCTCATTTTCCTTTGCTCATGCTGTATCCAGAACGCGCTAGCGCCCTTGGGGCCTTCATGAAGTACCGGTAACTGGCGGCATTCAAACCCCACAGCCCAAGACCTCCCATGCCATGTTAGCGTTGACGTCGGACTTCCAGCTCTTGGCTTCTAGGAAGGGGAGTCTGTAGCCCACCCAGGGCTGGAGTCCTTGCTTTTCATCTAGAAACATCTGGCTTTTGTAGTTTTTAAAAGGATCTTGAGTTAGCAAGGCTGGGAGATATTTGCATGAAACTTTGGAGAGCTGCTGTCAAGCAGAGGAGACAATACTGGACCAGCTGGGTCAATGGTTTGGCAGCTGGAGGAAGACCCACCCCTTATATTTAGCAGCAGGCCCACTGGCTTCATTCATTGCACACCTTTCCCCCCAGCTGGTAGGATCCCTTGCTTGTGGCCTTGTTGCTGATTCTTACTCCCCTGGAGCTTTTAGATCCTAGAACCCAAGCATCAAGTGACGAGTCCAGATTTTAGAATTAAAAACAAGCATTCTGCCAGGAAATTCCGTTGTATAAATAATGTATTATTACATTATATGACGTCTGGCTCAGTTGTTAGAGCGTTCGTCTCACAAATACCTGAAGATCTGAAGGACAGCAGTTCAAGACGGCCGGAAGTCTGTCGGAGAGCTGCTGGCATGCCGAGCTGATAAGCTGCAGAGCCTCTGTGGGGGAGTGGAGCTGCAAGGTACAGCACTTGAGTGGCAGTCAAGGCTGCCTGTGTCTGCTAAAGCATGCTGAGGCGAACATCAGAGAGAGAGAGAGAGAGAGCTGGACTGTGAAAGTAACATCTCAAATGAAGGGTTCTATGAAAGATTAGAACGTAAAATATTGTAAAAACCCTTTGGGGTTTAAAAACCCTTTGGGGTTTAGAATATATATAGGTAAAGGTGACCCCTGACAATGAAGTCCAGTCGTGTCTGACTCTAGGGTGTGGTGCTCATCCCCATTTCAAACCCGAAGAGCCAGCGTTGTCCGAAGACTCCTCCGTGGTCATGTTTGGTCATGTTTTAACATGACCTTTCGATCGACAGCTTATGGTTCAGCGGTTTAACCCACTGCGCCATCCGCTGGCCTATATAACCCTTGACTATAGAATTAAAAACAAGCATTCTGCCAGGAAATTCCATCATATAAATAATTTATTATTATTATTATTATTATTATTATTATTATTATTATTATTATTATTATTATTATTGGTTAAAACTTTATGTTTTGCCTCCAACATTGGAGACATCCTCAGAAGTAGCGTGGCTACCCATCTACGATTACCAATAAATACAATGGTAATTGTAGTTGGGTAGCCACGCTACTTCTGAGGATGCCTTCAATGCTGGAGGTGAAACGTAAAGTTTTAACCATTCAATAATAATAATAATAATAATAATAATAATAATAATAATAATAATAATAATAATATAGTCACTGGTGTGGTGACTACATTTATAGTAGTCTGGTGTTTGAGGGACAGTCTGGGCAGAATTTTTACCATTCACTATCTATACACCCTCTTTCATCTCCAGACCAGAATGGACCTGCATGACACACTCGTTCTACCAAAGAGCGCATAATAATTCAGCATCACCCATAGAGCGCATCTCCATTCTTGGAGGGAAGCGGAGCAAGCAGCTGATGGCACGGCATGACACGTCATGCTAACTAACCTGTGAGGTCAGGAAATCCCCTATAACCCTGTCTCCTAATAGGTGGCCCATGTGCTATGTCAGGCATGCTATTCTTGTATCATACCTTCCACAGATTCATGCGTAGAATTGTGTTTGGCATTTTGAAAAGAGAAAACATAACGGGTAATTGAAATGCTGGCACTGTTGTTTTTAAATTCTGCCTTTTGCAAGGTTGCTTACCAAATCTAAAAAAAAACACATATTAAAAACCATACAAGGAACATAACAGATAGCCCAAAATACAAACCAGCTGAAGCCCATAAAACAAAATTGTCTGAAAAACAGCAGTCACAGCATGAAAACAAGAAGCTTGTTTCTCAGCCAAGATGAGTTCCCAATTAAAATCCACAGAAAGACAGAATAAAACCAGGGATGTGTTTGCGTGTAAGGTAGGAAGCAGTCTCTTCTAGCCCCAGGCAGTTAATGATACTGTCCAGATTCCAGGTTCTTCCATTCAGAGGGATGGGGCAGAAGGGGAGGCAGATGAATCCAGGGGCTGGCTGACTGTAAAGATGTCAGCCTGCGAAAAAAGCCCAGAACAATCAAGCCCCTAGACCTAGGCATTGTACGGCCCCGGCCAGGGCCACATCCGGCCCCTTAGCTGTCCCTGACCGGCCCACACGAGGCCAATGGGAAATCAGGAATTAATATTTTGAAGGCGATATAAAGAGAGATAATTCATATTGAAGAGAATATAAACAGAACTGAGTTCATTCAGCCTATTGATCCAGCCCTCCACAACAGTCCCAGTTTCTCATGTGGCCCCTTCGGAAAATTAATTGCCTACCCCTAGAGGGCCTAGAGGAACTTATACGTCCTAACATATCTGTCTCCCCATGATTATGTGGACTGATTATTTATTAAAGTATTCATATAGTGTCATCCATCTGCATGGGGCTTTACAGAGTCTGAGGACAGGTCCCTGCCCCAAGATGTTTGCAATCTAAAATTTGACATGGGGAAGGGAAACAAACTGAGGAAGGGAAACAAACTGAAGGCAGGGGAAGAGTAGGACAGGTGATTATTTCAGTTTCAGTTCCACGTACTTAGGCTTACTTACAGTTGGGAATGGATGACAGGAAGTCAATAGAAAATACGGTAAGAACTTTTTTCAAAGTAGTAAAAACGGGAAAACTGGTCATGCTACAAAGTTCTTATATTAAAAGAAGGTTAAAAGCGAAAAGATTATATTAAAAGGTTAAAAACTACTCTTTTAGCTTTTAACCTTCTTTTAATATAAGAACTTTTTAACATGACCAGTTTTCCCGTTTTACTTCTTTGAAAATTGTTGCAGGTCATGAAAGTTTTAACTCCTTTTTACGGTAAGAACATTCGGGACTTGACACTTGTCGTCACCACAGAACAGAGGAAAACATGGCAAGGAACCACGGGCTCTCAGTGAGGCATGTCTCCAAATAAAGCAACAACAAAGCTCTCATAGGCATTGATTGTCCGAGGTCGGCCAAGCCAAGCATTGGCCAAGAGCCTACAAGCACCCCAGGGCCCACCCACACTATTCTTGAAGCACCCCAGCACTCACCTTTCTGTGGGGCAGTGATGAAGCTGACCCACTCCTTCACTGCCTCCTTCCTTGCTCACCTCCTTCAAGAGTCTCCTGCTCTGTGGGGGGAGTGTGATTAGCTGGGGGGGCTACTGGGGGAAGACAGGAAGACCAGCATGAGACTCTCTCTGGCCCTGTCTTCATCCCCCCAGTCAAGCACATGGTTCTTCAGGGACCTTGCTTCCTCCTGGATTGGCAGGGGGAGGGGCATGGAGGAGGGGGGCACGTGATCTCCAATCCCAAGGAAGCCAGAGTCTAGGTAACACTCCGTCCCTGGAACAACTTTTCACCACTTGAGGAAGTGGTTATCTTAGCTATCTAGTACGCATATGAAGGCCAATACATGCAAACAAATAAGTGCAACAAAACTTTTACACAGCATTAGTTGTTATCAGATCAGCGCAATCAACAATTAAAAGTGTCGTATACATTTCCTGGTTTTGTTAGAACAAAGAGTGTCGGAAACAACTGAGGTTAGTCTCATATTGAGGCAAGCACAATATTACATTGAGAAGAACTACCAACCAATGCAACATGTTAGAGGTGGCAGCCCAGAAATGCTTTGGTATTTTATGGTTTCCTGTTCTTTAATCAGGGCAAGCACACATTTCCATCGACTCTGTTGCAAAATTCTGATCTCAGAGATACTCCCCCATATATGTTATTTACATAGGAAGAGCCTAATATAAAAATGCAGATCATGTTGGCTTTGGAATAAAAGGAGAATTTCAGGGCAATCCCCACAAGGAAATACATTTGAGTATATTGTTAAAAAAATTGGAGAAACATACTAGAAGATTGGTTCCTTATGTTCATTCCATGCTTACATACTTCTGAAAATCTTAAGTGGAAGACATGTATTTTCGGAGATTTTCTAATTCCGATCATACATGCAGAAAGAACAAGGAATTTTAAAAAGGTATAACTAGAAGAACAGATATCATGGAAACCTTGTGAACAATCACTTGCCAATCATCCCTTCTTCACTGCATCATTGCACATGTAGTACTTCTGCATTGCATTACTGCAGCAGTAGTATGTCTCTCCCAAACCAAAGAGGGGGCATGACTAATGTTACCAGGGCATTTTGGCTCTAAAATAAATAATTTGGTTTTGATTTTAGACACAGATGCAGATCTGTGGCTATATATGAGCTGATTTATCCATTCTTGCTGCTAATTATGTGATGATTTCCTCAAGCAAAGGAAGCAATGGGCAGTCTCAATTAGACCATTTTCCACTGGTATACAGGCTGCGAGCCAAGCTGCTTCATAATAATCTTTCATAATCAAATGACAGGTGGGGTGAGGATAATTTGTCCTTCACAGCAAAGAGCCATCATTGCAATATTCCAGTTGAAATGGGAAATTAGGTTCTTTTTCTTGCAAAACCTTTCCCCATACTCAAGACATGGGAGAAGACACATAGGGGGTGCTGTTGTCAGCATATCTTTATTTACAGTATTTTGAAAATGTCTATCCCACTCAAAAGAGCTAGAAGCATAAAACTACAAAAATAATCCAATATCAAAATGCCATACCAAGATAACATAATAAACAGCTACAAATGAGCAATAAAAACAGAAAACAGCAGTCAAGAAAATCCAGTTTGCCAGCAGTAAAGCAATAAATAAATTCATTCATTTTAAAGTCTTGCTTTTATCCATGCAAATTTGTTTGACTTATTCTGGGCAAAGTCTGAACCTCATGAAAATAGACTTTATGCAGAATTTGGAACAATGGCGAGTGGGTCAGCCATTTTGGGCCTGGCCAGGTGTCAATATCTGAGAAACCTGAGTATTTAACTCCTCAGTACCTCAACATTGGGCAGCTTGGAAAAATGTGCTGCATTACGACATAGCCACATCAGTGTTGCATCAACCAACTGAGCCATTAGTTAAGTATATTTCCATAAGTGAAACATGTGTCAATGTATTCTAGGCTCAGCCCAAATCTCCTCCTGCTTCCTGTGCTAGATGACATTTCTCAGCAAGCAGTGCTTCATCTGTGTACCAGCAGTACGATGCCCAAGACCACAATATTTTCTCCCTTTTTAAAGGGATACTCATATTTATAAAAGCTTGCCCATTTAGTCATATTAACAGACAGTATTTTGCATCTCTGTAACAAACACATAAAATAAGCAGATCTAGAGCCAAGAAGGCAATAGTAGATTGCAACAGTAGACAATAGTAGATTGCATGATTGGCATTTGCATGTCTGAATTTTTAAACGCAGCGTGGTGTCCCAATTTGGATCGGGGTGGTTTTTAACACTTTGTCTCTGCTGTGGTTCTCATCTGTATAAGATTCCCTGCAGGGTGCTATTTTAGGAAGGGAAGCTCCTATTGGTGTCAATGGGAGCTTCTCCCCCCCCCCCCTTGTAAAATAGCACCTGAAGGGTGTCCTCATCCACACTGGGACTTCAGCAGAGGCAAAGAGTTAAAGCCTACCTCCATTGCAGTCCTGATACAATATGAGGCTCCATGTGACTGCTATTAGCATTTAAAATTACAGAAATGCAGGACCCAATCAACTGATTTATGATTGTCTGTTTGGCCCCTAGTCACAGTACTAACAGCCCAATCCTATGGTCCGTGTGCACACACTCCATTGGCATGCACTGGCGCAAGCATGCCGTAAAGCATCTACCAGGCCCAACGGTGGGAAGACACAGACTTGCGCCAGCCATATGGCTAGCATGGGTCTGAGTAGACTCGTTGCACGGACTGGAGCTTTCCCTGAGGCAAGGGGATGAATGTCCCCTTATCTTGAGGAGACCTCCCACCTGCTAAATTCCCCAGCAGGATGCAGTGTAGCCCACGCTGGCGCCACTGCATCGGTGCAGGGCAACTTAGGTAGGATTGGGCTGCCCAGCTGTTAAATTCAGCCCGTTGTCTAACTAAATAATATACTTCAGGCTGGGTTCAGGCTGGGATCTTCTGACTGTGGCAGCGTATCTTTCAGGATCATTCTCCGGCAGTGTATCTTGTAGTGCAAGCATAGTGTGGTGAAAAAGGATAGAGAGACATTTTTCTCCCTCTCCCTCAGCCCATGGTCATCCAATTAAACTGATTGTCAAGAGATCCAGTACAGGAAAAAGGAAGCACTTCTTCACACAAACACATAATTCTGGAATTATGTGTGTGTGTGTGTGTGTGTGTGTGTGTGTGTGTGTGTGACTTCTATACGCAAAGCCAGTATGACTGTGAATACTGGTTACTCAGTAGCACCAGCAGCAGCAGGGGAGGCCGATTTGCCTACCTATCCTGCTTCCGGGCATCCTGGAGGCATCTAGTCGACCGCTGTGAGAAACAGGATGCTGAACTATATGGAGCTTTGGTCTGATCCGGCAGGGCTATTACATTGCTATGGCAGCAGGGTAAAATAATTGAATATAGGTTGAAAGACTATATAGGTTGAACGAATACATGCAAGTTGGAGGTGGTGAATTGATCTGGCGCCAGGAGAGAAGCACCCATACAGGAGCTTCAGAAAGTCTCTAGATTTAAGGTCCTCTTTTCTCAACAGTTTTGAGAGGAGATGTAAACTTGTGTTCTCCTTTTGATTAAATTCCAGGTTGCCCTGACTTTAACCAAGGGGCCATGTTGAAATGTTAGTTGCTTAGCACCAGATGGTTGTCGGATAAGCATTGTACAGTATTTCCCTAAAATCTCTCTCTCTCTCTCTCTCTCTCTCTCTCTCTCTCTCTCTCTCTCTCTCTCTCTCTCTCTCTCTCTTTTCAAGGCAGAAAGGGCCAGAGACCGGCACAGCTAGAGTGCACTTTGGGAGGAGGAGACATTCGTCCCTTTCCCCCCGGTAGAGCTGCAGCTGCGGCAAGGGGTCTACTCGAATGTCCGCCGGATATGTTGCCGGCAGACATTCGGGAGGACCATGTAAGGCGGAACAGGCCCAGGAAGGGTAATAGGATTCGGCGGAGACCTCCTCCACCAAACCCTCCTCCTTCCCAGGCCTGTTCCGCCAATCCCCCCTTCCAGAATGCCCCCTCTCGCCTTCCCAACGTCCCTCCCCCAACCAGTGGAGACCTACCTGGTCGTGTCACCGGTGCATTGGGATCTGGCGTGGATAGGCCCACTGGTGTCGTTTGAGGAGAGTCCCTGCGCATTGCTTTCTCTCCGCTGATGGGCTCCTACGACGAGGGGGCGGAGCGCCTCGTACTGGAGAGTAACGGTGGGGTGGAAAGCTGCAGAACTTAGCTTTCCGCCCCACCTCAAGCGATGCCAGTAAATAGGCCAGCACCGGCTTCGGTGCAGCCTACTCACTGGGTGATGTAAACATGCCTTACGGCATGTTTGTGAAACCCTGGAGTGGCAGAACGGGTGTTCCGCCGCTCCAGCATGTAGACAGGATTGGGCTGTTATTCTCTTATATCGTCCTAGAGATGCATCAAATCTTGACTTTAGCAATCTAGCACATTCAAATCAATGTGCCTCTCTCTCCCATACAGTAGCTCTGCTGGTGATTCTTGGGTTATGTCATGTTGTACATTATAGTCCTGTAAGCTTGCAAGAAATCAATAGTGAAGGTGGCCCATGCTTTCCCTTCCAACTCAGCAACTAGTAAACGCTTTTTCAAGCTTCTGCTAAATTGTTTAGTTTCTCCATTAGCTTATTTTCCAAGTACTTGGTACTTATCGTTACCAAGGTTTGTGTGCTTCTTTTTCACCAAAGCGGTTAAAAGCATAAAACAATCCCAAAAAAGAAGAAAAAACTGACGAGTAAAACAATAGCAGTATTGACAGCACAATGGCATAGTCAAACTAACATTCCCTTACGTTGAGAAGGCCTCCGTGGCTGCCCCCCCCCCCGCAGGATGCAGCACACGCCCCGTTGGCACGGCTGCATCTGCGTTGGAAGGTTGGATAGAACTGGGCCCTAGGCATCATTATAAAAAACAACAACAGCTCTTTGGAATTTCTTTCCTTGCTAAAGACTGTAGAAAGGACTTGCATTACTGTAGCAGAAGTGACTTGTGGTATAAATACTGTACTGCTTCAGGCCAAGTCTATTAAAGTGATAGCATACATAACATAAGGTAAAGGTAAAGGTGACCCCTGACAATTAAGTCCAGTCATGTCTGACTCTAGGGTGTGGTGCTCATCCCCATTTCAAACCCGAAGAGCCAGCGTTGTCCGAAGACACCTCCATGGTCATGTGGCCGGCATGACTCTCCTTGCCGCAGCACACAGCATGCGGCTGGAACACGGAGCGCTGTTTACCTTCCCGCAAGCGGTGCCTATTTATCTACTCGCATTAACATGCTTTCGAACTGCTAGGTTGGCAGGAGATACATAACATAGCAGTAGTCAATTGGCCCAGTGTCAGAGGGCCCTACAATGTCAACTGCAACCTTTTCATGTGTGGAAAAGGAATCGGCTATAGCGACCATATCTGTATATGACTGCTGTTTTATATAATTGGCAGGTAACAGAGATCTTAACAGCTGCTTCATCTTGGAAGTTCATTCATCCCTGGCCACCAATACTAATCTCACAGTCATTGTTTAGTGCTGACAATCTCATGGTGCATATCATCATGGGCAACTATTTCACTGGCACAAATAGTTGGTGAGTGCAGAAATTTCGTATGGAATGTGAGTCACATACTCTAAAACAAGGCAGCAAACTTTGATCAAGCCCCTTAGAATTGCTGGGCCATCCCTGTTAGGTAAGAGAGTGCTCATTAGAAGTGTAGTTGCTCCTACATCATCATCCATCTGGTGGAAAATCTGATGGAGGCCAAGGCAGGTGGGACAAGAAGTCATCTGTCACATTTTGGGTTCTTCATTTGTACTCCATTTCATAAGTAAAAGAGAGTATTCTGGCAGACCATCTAACAATATGACTTTCTGCTCATCTCAGTCCTTTTGTAGCTAACAAATGTCGCCAGTGGTTTGTCAACAGTCTGCAGTTTGAAGGCTCTGCATAAGTTCACAATAACCATTTTGTCCTTATGCAGAAGAGTGAGTATAGTTCCGAAACAGTCAGAAACCATTGACATAATTGTAGGCCACACAAGATTAAACAATGCAAGAGCTGGGTTCCTGACAACTAAATCTTTCACAATACCAACACTAGTTTGTATAACAGATCAAGCTTGAGGTCCCTTGTGGTAGTTCCCTGAGTGGTTCAACAGAAATGTAGTTTGGCATACGTTTTGCATACTGTAACATTAAGGCCCAAGAATGTCAAGGTTTATAGGGCACTTGGAGGAGGTGCTGGCGAAACTATGATGACAAATCTGGGTCAGGCTTCAGACCAGTTGGAAAATTGTACACCCAAGACAGGCGAGTCCTCTTTGCCTGACTCTGCATTTGATCCACCATCATCTGCATTTGATTGAGCTTCACTGATGCAGTTTGGTGCAGACTTCAGATTACTTTCATGCTCTTCAGGAGTCTTCCCATACACAATATCATTCAAATAACACTGGACTCCATGTTGCATCTTGAGGATTGGATTGGGGCAAGCCTGGGAGAAGAGGGGAGCCTTCACACGACCCAGAAGTGGATCTTTCAGCTTGAAAAAGTCCTTCAGATTCTTGGAAACGGCGCGGTTTGCCTGAGCAAAGGTAGGAAACAATTTGGGGACTTTTGAAAACATTTCTAAAGTGGACCCCAGTATCTGTGGATTCTCGGTATCCGCGGGGGGATCCAGAACAGAACCCCTGCGGATACCGAGGTCTGACTAGTACTGAGTGCAGAACCTGTGCCTGGATGAAAGGTAGTGATGCGTTCATCAACTACTGTAAGGTTTGATGCAGCAAATAAATCTCTTCTTAGGACAGGAGCAGCACAATGTAGAACTCTGCACACAACACAACTAAAAAGTCACCTGTACTACAAGCAGTCAACAGATGGAAATCTGGTTTTTCAAATAGCACACAAAGTGTAATTTTGGTTCAGTAAGTGGCACATTTCAAAAGTAATGCAAATAGATGAGTTAGGTAGTATAGAGAAGGCTGAACCAGTGTCCACCACAAGTTCAATTGTAGTTTGAAATCTTCCTGAGGCTGTGTGAGAAACCTTAACATTGTACCTAATTTTTTCTGCAATATATGTGAAGCTAATATGGTCCACACTCAAAACAGTAACATCTGATATTCAAATTTCATGTACTTGTTAGCTGGACTGGTTGTTACAGCATGCCTTAGGTAAAGCGGCTAGTCTTTTTACAGTTATTGCATTGTCTGAGCTGCTTTGACAGGACATCTTGTGTGGCTTGCAGGATACTGGGTGGAGCCACACACAAAAATACAAACCATCTCTTTGCTGAGCTTTGGATTTGCTGGGTCTTTGAGTTTTCACTTGCTGTTCCACAATCATAAACATTTATCTACAGTTTCATTTGTGCTTTCTGGAGAGGATCTACAATTTTAAAAGAACCCCAGTCCCTGCATTTAACTCTTAAGAAAATTTATGTGAGATCTGATCACGGATCTCCCATCATCTTGACACTTAGGAGGCTCAAAGCTGATCTTGGCATGCTTCCTGAAGCTCTTGCAACCAAGCTGAAGCATGCAACCCCCCCCTTCCGTTCCTGACCCCCATCTTCTCTCTGTTTTCCTTCAGTGGCAGAATTAGGTTTCATCAACTGTTTTGTTCTTGGTTGTAGTCTAGTGGTGTATCTCTGCTTCCTTTTTTGTGACTTACAAAAAAACATTTGAAACATCAGCATTTAAAGTCTAGACCAGAGGTGGCCAAACTTGCTTCATGTAAGAGCCACATATGATAAACTTCAGATGTTTGAAAGCTGCAAGAGAGATGTTTGAGAGCCGCAATATTTAAGAAGCCTTTAAATTCTTAAATATATTTACTCACCATAAGCATTAAACTGACGTTTTAATTCAGTGGACTCTCGGATTATACCTGGTAAATAATTATAAAGCTTGAACATTTCTTATTTACCTTTTATATTAATTGTGATGCAAAAAGGAGCTCAGCCAACTTACTTCCGAGAGCCACACATTATACGTCAAAGAGCCGCATGTGGCTCAGGAGCCGCAGTTTGGCCACCCCTGGTCTAGACCAATAATAAAAAGGCAGGCTACCTTCCTCATCCTCTTGTTTAGGTGAAAATCAAAAGCCCCAATCTAGTTAAGATCTGAGTCTCGCTAACTGTGAAAAGAAGTCAAGTGTTCCAGAACTTGCTTCATCTTTCAGGCAGCCAGTTTGATCATCCTGCCTTCAGGAAAGGTCTCCTCTTGCACGGTTGTCTTCCAGCAGAATTCAAACAGAGTGATGCATTCGATGGTTCTGGACATCCCTGAGGGACACATAGGCCTCATCACTGAATATCTGGCTCCAGGAGACAGTTCTACAGAGATCACTAGGTTGGCCTGGATTCATAATTGCAGATGGTAGAGATGGAGATCTATTGTTTTCCACAGAGCTGGTGTGAGAGGCTGTGTTTCCGATTGCTTCTGTGTTGTTAGTATTGTTGATGGACTGCTCTGGAACTTCTGAAAAGACCATGACAGATTGGTGTAGAGACTCTGGGGGCCGAATGATGGCCTTGCTTCCTTCTTTGCCCTTCTCGTGTTCTACTGCTGGTGCTTTTGGGAAACTCTCAGTTGATGGCATAACCTCGGAACAAACTCGAGCCTTCTGGATTGGTTGCGTTGTTTCTGGCAGTAAAGAAGACACATCTTTGCTACCCGTGATGCCGTAGGAAGGAAGAGGCAAGTTGTCATCTGCTGCATGGAGTGCTTTGTAGGGGCAGCAGGAGTTTTCATCCTCACTGCCACTGCTGTCCTGAGCAAAAGGGTCGTAGGTGAAGTATACCTTGCAAGGCTCAATCTCAAGGGAATGAACGTGATGGAAGAAAAAGTAGCCATGGTTGGTAAAGCAGCTGGATGATGAATGGCCGCTGGTTTCTGCTGTGTCCATGGGAGAAAGATATTCTTTGGGAAGGAGGAAGCAGGGTTCTTGGTCTCCTTTCTGAATTATCTCGAGTGCAGAGACATCAGGAGATGCAGCAGTGATGTGGAAGGAAGCCACAGACAACGGGGAGGACAGCCACTGCTGTTGGTTTTAAGAGAAAAACACTGAAAACAGAAGGCAATATTCAAAACATCTGCAATGCAAGCTTCACACAAAAAAGAAAGGGAAGCTGAGGGCTCTCCCCTCACTAAACTGCCCCCTACCATCTTTGAATTATATTTCTGTTGTGAATTGATGCCAGCATGGGCATTCCCATAGAGCAGGTGTGGGAAGGCTCCAGTCTTTAGGGTTTACTTTTATTATTCAATCCCTAAGGCCCACCAAGTAGCACTGGGGTGGGGGGGGGGAGGGTTAGGTGAAGCCAGACATAAAATGGTCACTCAGGGAGCAGATCACTTGCTGCTCCCTATGAGTCATACGCTGGGATGACCTGTATACTGTATATAAGTTTGAATCTACATCATCCTATAGATCAGGGATTCAAAAGGTTTCCATTTAGGGGATGGGTGGGTGAGGAATCATGTTTGTCGATGTCATTTTTAAACATTTGGGATTCATTCAGAAGCACTTGCAAACCATCCATGGATCGTCCAGCAAATCCCAATCTAGCTTCTGGCCATCTCTGCCATAGGAATCATATCTCCGACTCTTGCTCAGCACTCTTCCTTCCTCCACACTTCTTCTTCTTCTGTTTCCCTCCCCCCTTCTTTCTGAGTCTAGGGAGCAGGATGAGGGGAGCAGGGCAGGCAGCAGCTGGTGCACCACTGGATGGGACAGTCTTTGGCACTTTGGCCGGTGTCTTGAGCACCAGAAGGTCCTAGACCTGCCCTCACACAGCAAGAACAGCTTTAGGATGAGTAAAGAGGACCCAGCTTCACAACTGCTCTTCCCTCAAGACTTCCTGTCCATGGAGTTACATTTAATCTCTCTCTCTCTCTCTCTCTCTCTCTCTCTCTCTCTCTCTCTCTCTCTCTCTCTCTCTCTCTCTCTCTCTCTCTCTCTCTCTCATATGAATGCTCCTCATATATATACATTTCTGCGGGGAGGGGCACCACCTACTCAAGTAACTCATCCCTTTCCTGCTACCCCTTTATTCTTGGACCCCTGTGGTCACTTGAAGATCAAACACTTTTCACATACTCAGGAATGCCCCCCCCCCCAAAAAATGAGTCTGTGTCTGTGTGTGTGTGTGTCTGTTTGTTTGTTTCTAATGCTGCTTCTGCTCCAAGTCCCCATACCTGGATATCTCCATGGACAGCAGTGAGAGATGGAAGGAACGAGGATGGGTCTGGCAAATAGATCTTCAGCAGCTTCCTGAGCCTGTACCAGAGCACATTTGAGAGAGAAAGAGAATGAATATGACTTTGGAGAACAGCAATGATGAAGCAGGATGAACAGAGGATTGTCAACCTGTTGTATAAATGGTGGGCAGGTCTACTCTAGTTTTTTTTTTAACATGAGAAGTAGATACAGTACTCATTGTGGGAAAATACTAAGCATTGAGAGGGAGAGTAGTAGGACATATGAAGCTGCCTTTGACGAAGTCAGACCACAAGTTCATCTCATTCAGTACTGGCAGCAGCTATTCAGGGTTTCAGACAAGAACTCTTTCCCAATCCCAGCCCTACCTAGAGATTCCAGGGATTGAACACAGGACTTTCTGAATGCAACACAGAGCATATACAGACATACCACTGAGTGACAGCGTCTCCCAATTGCCTTATCAGGTCACACCAAAAATCCAGCTAGTCCAAAAGTCTGTCTTCACCGATGGCCAGCCACGTTGGAGCATGTAGGGAAGCTTGCAGACAAGGCATGATGACCTACTTATTACTCTAGGCATCCAGCTAACAGTGGTAGACAGCTGCTAACAGTAGGGGTTCCGTATCGCTTGTTATAAGGCAGTGGTTCCCAACCATTTTTCACTTGCATATCCCTTAGCAGCCCATTTCATGAATTCAATGCCTTGTGGGGCTGGCAAGGCAGGAAGGTAGGCATCTTCCATAGTGCGAGCTGGAAACGCCCACATACACCCCCCACACACACACACACACACACACACCCTTGGGTAATTTGTGTTCACACATGACAAGTGCACACTGCAGCAATGCTATGTGGAATTGCAGATCAGATCAGATCAAGGATCCCTCAAGGGGGCACTCTTTGAAATGGGTGGGGTGGTGGGGAGCTATTGATTAGACACGTGGCTAATATCCCAAAAGGAAGATTACAATTCTTTGTTACCATTTTGATGTCTGTGAGTTGGTCTTCAAGGTAACCGCGATGATGAGGAAGATGGTGATCAAACTTCCGACAAGGACTGGGAGGAGGATATGCAGATTCGGAAGCGCTGCTTGAGCACTAACTAGAAAGACATAAGCAGAAGTTAACCTCACGTTGACGATGGAAGTTTCCCATTCAGCCCCAAAGTGCAATCCTTATATGCAGTTAATTGGTTTAAGGCTGATAACTAAATGCCAGCTTACAGACTTTGTTCTCCTAGTTAACAAAAAAGAGGAAGGCATTGACTCGTGAAAAGTGGGAGCACTTTTTGTACTGCTGTCTTCTGGAATGGAGCAGCAACATGGCATTCACTAGAACAGAGGTTCTCAACCTGTGGTACGGGTACCCCTAGGGGTACGGGGACCTCTTGCTGGGGGTACGCCAAGCCCTGCCCCTTATCTGCCCCATCAGCGGCTAATTAAGTGTTAATGAACATGGATTTTAAATTTTAATTATTTTCGGAACCCTTCTGTCTCTCTGATTTTGGTTTTGGGCTTATTTTTGTACTTTGGAAAAAGTACTTTGGTGGAGTGGGGGAGGGAGGAGCTGATTTTGGGAAGTGTGACTTGGAGAAAAAAAGAGATCCTTTCATCTCTGTCACTGTCTCTGTCTCTGTCTCTGTCTCTGTCTCTCACTCACACACACACACACACACACACACACATGAGTTAAATAAGACATTTTTTACATTTAAAATTGTTTTAGTACTTTTTTATTTAACAATTAATTACATAATTAATTAATTGATTAATCCAATTAATTAGCAGTTAATTAGCAGGGGGTACTTCAGAAAATTGGACCGTGATAGGGGGGGTACCCAGGTCTCCAAAGGTTGAGAACCCCTGCACTAGAATATGCAATCAAATTATGTCCTGCATAAACAATGTCCATATGTGATGATGTAAATTGTGTGAGAGAGGCTCATGTGTGCTTTTAAGGGTGTTAAGGGTTAGCAGAGGTGAAGGATTAAAGCAGTTCCACAAACAGCAAACTATTAAGAACTTTACTGACAGCCCAATCCTAACTAAATACCCTCGTGGCGATGCAGCGAAAACCGTCTAAGCCAGTGGTTCATCATCACGTCTTGTGGCAGTGAATTCTACAAGTTACTTATGCATTGTGTGAAGAAGTATTTCCTTTTGTCTGCCCTGAATCTAAGGCCAATCAGTTTCATTAGGTGATCCTGAGTTTTGACTCTTGAGACTTAAAACGACTCTTGCTTCAGTTAGCGTTGTAATGTGAAAGGAAAGTCTGTGCTGGCCAGGATGCTCACTCACATTACAAATGCCTCTCTGGTTTCTCTTCCACATGATCAGTGATAAGACATTAACATCAATAATAGAGCAAGAGAGGTACAAAAGTGAAGGAAGCCTCGTGTATGATAATGCTCTAGCACAAGGGTTCTCAACCTTTGGAGGCCCGGGTACCCCCTATCATGGTCCAATTTTCTGAAGTACCCCCTGCTAATTAATTGGATTAATCAATTAATTAGGTAATTAATTGTTAAATAAAAGAGTACTAAAACAATTTTAAATGTGAAAAAATGTCTTCTTTAACTGTGTGTGTGTGAGTGTGTGTGTGTGTGTGAGAGAGAGAGAGAGAGACAGACAGACAGACAGACAGACAGACACACACACACACACACACACACACACACAGACAGACATATTTTTTCTCCAAGTCACACTTCCCAAAATCAGCTCCTCCCTCCCCCACCCCACCAAAGTACATTTTCCAAAGTACAAAAATAGGCCCCAAACCAAAAACAGAGACAGAAGGGCTCCGAAAATTAAAATTTAAAATCCATGTTAATTAACACTTACGTAATTAGCTGCTGATGGGGCAGATAAGGCGCAGGGCTTGGCGTACCCCCAGCAAGAGGTCCGCATACCCCTAGGGGTACCCGTGCCACAGGTTGAGAACCTCTGCTCTAGCATCTGGGGGTGGCGAGAAAGGTCAGAAACCATTTTTTGCCTTGAACAAATCTCTGCCTCTGTGGGGTGTGTGCACATGCATACCTAGATGCATTGCATGCCCTACCACATGTACAGCGCAATCCTGTGTAACCTTGCACTGGTGTAACAGTAGATGCACCGGTGTTAGTGAACTTATGCCAGTGTAAGTGCACTTAACACCGGTGCATCTGCTGTTACACTGGTGCATCTGCTTTTACACTGGTGCATCTACTGTTACACCAGTGCAAGGTTTCACAGGATTGCGCTGCCAGACTCTTTATGCTCACAGAGCCTGTGTGAACATCCTCAGTCAGTCCTTCTGCCCAGTCCCTGTAAAGGCGCTGACATCCTTATCTGGCTTACCCGTTGGGTATCGCTCAGGTCTTCCTCTATATGTCCTACCTTTGGAATAAGTATTCCATGTTATTGGCTTGCTCCACTTGCTCCATATGCTGTTGTAATTGCTTTCGTTTTGCGTCTTCACCCGAACAGCTGCTTCAAACTCTGTGTCAGGAGGAAGCGCCTCGATTTTTAGCCATTTCTGATCCTGAACAATGGAGAGGATTACAGGGTCCTGCAATGGAGTGAAAATAAGGAATGATTTTCAGGTTGTGCCCAGTCACTGTGCCACAACACCTTTGTGAATTGTGCATTGTTGCCATCTAGGACTTCCAATAGACAATGCTTTAAGGACTCCCTATATTTGAGAACTCAGTTGCCCAACAGAATAGCTAGAACAGACATCTCATAGAACAAGCACATAAGCAACTCTGCTAGTTCCATTTCTTTTGAATATTATGCACCATCCCTACCTTTGTGAACTTTTTGTTGAAAAGCGGTATATAAATAATAATAATAATAATAATAATAATAATAATAATAATAATAATAATAATAATACCTCTGTCTTCCCCAGTATTTCCAAAACATCTCATAACTGAGGAACACTTTATTGGAATTAAAATTTCAGGCATGTTATAACACTTTGGAGTGCAGAGTCGCCCTGCACAAGCTCAGAGAGATGTTCTCTGCCTTTAGAGCCAGGATTTTAGCACTGTTGCCAAAGATCTCTAAAGGTCAGGTTGGGAAATGACAGGGGGGGGGGCTCCTCTTTCCCCTCCCCTTGTTGCCCTGTATATAGCATGGCAAGTTTAAAGGGTGCCCAGAGCCGGCCCAGCCATGAGGCTGACTGAAGTGGCCACTTTGAGAGGCGGGTTGGGGGGGGGAGTGCAAACTGATGAGTGGTGCCCTGGATGCTGTGTCTGCATGCTGCCCCCTCTGGCCCACTGCCCACCCAGCAGCTTCACTTGGCTCTCCGATCCACTTTTCACTTGCTGAGAGAGCTGGTGGGAAGAGGATGGGGGCAGCAGCAGCCCACCTTTTTCTCCAGTGTTGCTGCTGCAAGTGATCCCAGTGGCAGAGCTGCAAGAAGCAGCAGAAGGGCGGTTCTGTTTTGATTGCCCGCTTGCACAAGCAATCAGAACAGGAGATCACTCAGCTCCGCCTCCTTCTTGCCCACCTGGCACGAACACCAGGCAGACAAGAAGGAAAAGCAAGTGGACCCCCTCCTTCCTTTGACTTTCCTCCATACTCTGCCCAGTCCTGTTGAAACAAACAGGATGGGCAGAGAATTTTCCAATCATCTGGTTCGTTTCAACCAGGACCGAACAGCAGAGAGCAAGGGGAAGAGGCAGTGGCCTGCCGGCCTGCCTGCCTGGTACACCCAGGAGAAGGAAGAGGGAGGGGTGGCTCTGGATCATTGGCCATGCGCCACTCCTCCCCTGCCCTCCCCTGCCTGGTTGCTTCCGAAGCAGCTAAGGAGTGAGGAGGAGGAGGAGGAGGAGGAGGAAGCAATGGCAGCGGCACCAACAGTGGTGGTGGGGTGCACATCCATTAGCATATGTACACAAAATAAATTTTAAAAGGGGGGGGGTGAGTGCAGGAGCAGCAGATCTCCATAAACTCAGGTGGCAGATCTGCTGAGGCTGCCCCTGTGTGTGCCTCACAAGGTCTTTTTTTTTTCCCAAACAGGATGAAAAAAAGCTGAAGGGGCTTGTAGTCTTTGTGAGGGCTACAACTACTGCATCCAGAGCGATGATGAGGGGAGGGGAGAAAGGAGCCCCACATTGCCACTGAGGTCATCATGGGTGGGATGAGTATGTGTTGTGGAAGGCTGGTGAGGAGAGTGTTTGAGGGATGGGAGAGTTTTATATTAAAATACTGTTTTATATTAAAATAAAGTTAATGGGGGTGACACCATGAGTTACCAGACCGGGTGACACCAACCCTAGTGACACCACTGACCAGGAGTAATTTGTAGATGTGGGAGTCCCCTGGGAGGGGAGTCCGGAAGGGGGGTGTCTTGGGGACTAAAGTCCTCCAGAGTGGTCCCGGGCAGCCTGGCCTATCCTGAGGGGGGGGGGCTCCTGGACACGCGGAGGGGTCGCTACCCCTTGTCAAGGGTCCAGAGGTTCGGCGTCCTAGGGACAGCTCCCAAGGGGGCTCCGAGCGAGCAGTAGCCTCAGAGCACGAGGAGGGTGGGGGTTCCGCAACCCGGCTTCCACCTCTCCTCCGGAGTCGACTGATCGTAGGCTCCGAGAGAAGACCCGGCTTCTTCGGAGCCTCCTAGCCGACTGCCTCATCCCTGGCCGGTTGCTCTTTATATACTCCAGCCCCCTCCCTCCTACCTGATTGACAGGCGAATGAGTCTATCGGCTCATCGCCTGGTATAGCAGGCCCGCAGGGTGGCCCGACGCGAGGGCGGGCCCGCCCTGGGGATTCCCTTGAGCCGTGCGCGTGCGCACGGCTCGGGCCTGGTGGCCGGGGCCGGCGCGCTTCCTCCTTCGCTCCCCCTGGATGGGGGAGAGGATTGTCCAGCGCCGGACGACTGGCGGCGGGGGACGCGGGCGACGGCCCGGCCGGCTGGGAGCTTCCTGGGTTGGGGGCCCTCGGGGGTTCGCTCGTCGGTGTCCCCGAGGGGTCTCGCCGGCCTGGCGACCCCTTCCCTTGGATCTCGGGGACCCCAGCCTCCCTGTCTTCGGCGGGAAAGGGGGTAAGTCTGGGGTCGCCCGTGGGGGACCCCTGACAGTAGAAATACATAGTCCTGCCTGATGGGCATCTTTTGTAGAACAAGTCCAACCTTGTTTCTCCCTATTTACCTCTGGGGTCCATCATGGGAGTGACGCAAATCCTAGTGATGCCTCTGGCTGCTTTTAAGGAATTTTGCAAGAGCTCTCTTTACCTCCCATCAATTCTCAGTAAAAGCCAGCTCATGTTTTGGGTGGGTGTGTTTAAAACTTTTTAAATTCTGGTATAAAAAAACCCCTCAAGGTTTGAAGGCAAAGATAGCATGGGGGCGGGGCGATGACGAGGGGGTGGGGTGAGGGGTAGGACGGGTGATGCCTATTATGGGGGTGACGCGAAACCAAGTGACGCCTCTGAATAAGACACACTCACCTCACGGGCACCTTTTCTTTTGTACTGCACTTCGTACTGCAGCCACCCTTGGAGATAATGAGAGAGGATGCAGAGCTTCCAGGTCAAATTGTAAGAAGGCTTGCTGGAGTTTTCCAGCTGAATGACGCAAGGAGGCTGGAGCTGAACTGGAGTCGGGAAGAGCAAAAGAGGCACCAATAACTACCACTGGAGACAATGATGATGACGACGACAAATCTGGGAATAAGCCTCAGTCTCTCCATGACAAGGGAGGTTTCTAGGCCCAGGTAGTCTTCATGCACAGGCTCTTCCTTATCTTGCTCCAACCCTTCTCTACATGATTGGCCCATAGAAACAGAAGGGGGGAAAGCACAGCCACACTGGCTGCAATGAGAGGAATAGGGATAGGCTTTTTTTTTTTTTTTTTACCACCACCCGGCTTTTACCAATTTGGTCCTGGGCTCCTAATATCCTTTATTGGGGTTTGCCCACCACTTCAGCCATGCCCCCTTCTGTTCCCTTCTCCCAAATGTATGAGGTTGTGGGGTAGGGGCAGTGACCTGATGGCTGCTGCAAAATCTTTCTTCTTCCTGGAGGCCTGTGCCCCTCTCTGTGATACCTCTTCCTTGTGTTTTTTTCTCTGTGAACACCTTCCTGCATTAAATCTGTTCTCTTCTTATTCTGTTGTCTGTGTTGCATGATATAAATTGACCTTAGTGGAGCGAATGGCTGCATGGGATTGCCCTGAGGCAGAGAGTTGGACTGGATGACCTTTTAATAATTTCATCTTGGATTCCTTCCTAATCTGTAGTTATCTCTTGCAACGTTAAGGTACAGGAAGCAACAGTATCTGCACCATCAGACATGATGATGATGTGTCATGTTGCGGTGTGGGCTACTTCACCCCGATCGATGGGAAGCCCCTGTTGCTCCATACTATGGAGCTGGCTTTGCTTAATCAGATTGTACAGCCCAGAACTCATTAGGACATGTAACCTTCATAGCCTCTGAAAAAGATTTTACGGGTTCGGTCCTCATTTAGAAGCTTGTTGATTTTGTGTTTTATTGTTTTTAGATTGAATCACTGTTTTAGGAGTTTTTAATGTTATATAGTAATTGTTTTTATGGATTTGTATGTATTTTAATTTTTGTAAGCCGCTTTGGGTCCCCTATGGGGTAGAGAGGCGGGATAGAAATTCAATTAATAATAATAATAATTAACCTGGGCTGTTAATCATGGAGATTCCCATGGGGTCATGGGGGCTTAGCAATTTGACTCTGTCAGGCTCCTGTGGTTTGGTTTTTACCTTTAAAGTCCGTTATGACTTAGGACTGGGGTACTTGATGGACCATCTCTCCCCTATGAGACAACCTGTCCCCTGAGGTCATGGGGGGGGGGTTTCCTCTCTACGTCTGCCACCATTAGGTTAGGTTGGTGGCAATGAGGTCAACAGCTGTGGAATTTCCTCCTATCTGAGCTAAGAACTGACAAAAGAAAACCTTTTTATTTCATTTGGCCTTCTCCCTTTAATTTGTGTTGCTTAAGCAGAGTAGAGAGCTAGTGGCACTCATCTCATTCTTTCACAGGTCGCTCTTAACAAACGCTACAAGACGGCATGTGTAGATACAGAGGAACTGAGATTAGCCAGGCCAGTTGGCGTCCCTGATGCTTCTTCAGCAATCGGCTTCCATGCTGAGGGAACCCTGGTGGGACAGCATCTCTGGGGGGGGGGGGGATTTTCCCTTCCTGGTGGCATCAACACACCCCTTGCAGGACTCTCTGTGGCAGGGTGCTGAGGTATGCCAGCCAGAATGCATGAAGGTCAGCTGCATGAGCTGTGTGCCTAGCGTCTCCCCCAGCCCTGCACTGTGGGGACCACAGCAGCAGCCTCACCGGATCACCACACATGTAATAAAGAGAGGAAAAGGGATTTTTGAAATAAAAAGCAGAAGGGTGTCTAATTCATGGCATGCCTAGACTGACACATCTTAATCCAGTACTTTCCAGCCTTGATTTGGGCTATAGAAGCCATTAGCACAGGCCTGAGGAAAGGAGGGGGGGCAGGGGGCAAAATCCCCAGGGCCTGGCCTCTCAGGGGGGCCCGAGCCATGACAAAACAAACTATGTAGTAAGTAACATCTGGTTTGTAGGAGAATTTAGGAAGGGAGGGGGGCAATCAGGCAATCAGTGCCAGCTCTCAGCAGCCCGGCATAAGCATTGCACAATAAGAATAGCAATTCATCCGGTGTCTCAGTGGATAGATTTCATGATATCTCCCTGATCAAAGATAAGTTTTTGTTCAAAGATCCAACAAATGTATCAATCAGTGTAATGAGATCTTACGTTAACCATAGTACATTTATTTTAATTCATCTGGCTCAACACCATCAATAGATAGGCTTCTTTTCCAGGACCACATCGCTCCCTTTCTCTTGACAAAGACAAAAGGCAACTGACTTGTAGAAAAGATTTTGTAGAAAATCAGATCAAGATCAAGAATTCATCTTGTCCACTGTTGTCAGCCGTGAATGGCAGGGATTTGCCCTTGCTTCTGCTGTTTTCTCAAACAAAACCACAAGTTCCAAGTTTTCCCCTGGAGAAAAATAGAGAAAACTATGCTTCTCCGCCCCCCCCCCCCTGCATGTCTAGTAACTTTGGGGAAACAGTTTTGATCAGGGGGGATGTTAAACGTTCCCTTTCCCAACATTACTGCCCTGATAAAATTAGACCCCCCCCCCATATTTATTCTTTAAAAAGACAGGTAATCCAATCACAGATCTTCTGTAACATGACTCATTTTGAGCCTTAAAGTCAGCGTAACTGTGAACAGACATTTTCCCCAACCCTGTTATCTCCATTTCCCTACCTCATCTTAAGCTATCTATTTAGTATTAAGTCTACCTGTAATCAGTTGAGCTTCCTTCTAGAAAAACATGCACCATCAGGGAACTGGGAAGCAGGTCATCAGAGCAAGAACTTCATATGCCCTACGTACAACAACTGAACTGAATTATGGCTCACGGGTTTTTTTCCTTCTTCCTGAAAACATGCTGCTCACCCTTTACAGTTGCTACTGATGAGTTCCCCGTTCTGCAGACCAGTGCTGAGTAGCAGTTATTGTATCTGAGCGGCTGAATGCATACAAGACATCAGTAGATACTAGCAGCACACTGCTTCCTTGATGCATTTGGTCACCTAGGTAAGATTCTTGGTTCTGGAATGATCCCTTCTCCCCTTTTCCCATAAGAAAGCATTAATTTAGGCTACATAGGGGTCAGAAAGCAGAAGCTCAGGTGTGGAGAATAGGCACTGGCTGTCTCATGATTTTATTTTATTTTTAATACATCATGTGCATACCACTCTTCAGCCAAAATTGCCAGGGTGGTTTACATAAAGGAAGTAACAGCCCAATCGTAACTAAATTCCCATGCAGCGGCACCAGTGTAGCTTCTGCTGCACCCCATAGGAGGTTTTGGCTGCTGGAAGTCTCGTCAGGGTAAGAAGATATTTGGCCCCTTGCCCTGGGGCAAGCCCTAGCAGCCGCTATGGAGCAGCACAGACCTGCGCCAGCTCAGTTGCTGGTGCAAGTCTGCGGCACATGGCTCCCTGCAGGCGGATCAGGATTCAGCGTGCGCCCTGTTTCACCCACCCCCTCCCCTGTTCCACCCCCCGCTCTGTTCCACCCCCTCCCTGTCTCCCTCCAACCTCCTGCTCAGGCTTTACTGCTCCGGCAAGTGTCTGTGGGTCCGCCGGTGCATGGGAGGCCACTCGTAAAGCATTTTTACAGCCATAAAGCAGCCTCTGTTAGCACAATGCTAGTTACGCCGGTGGGGGAGGGGGATAGGATTGGGCCATTCGACAGTAAAATCAGGAAAACACATACACACACACACACACACACACACACACACACACACACACACACACACACACACACACACACAAATCACCACCATTGATGGCAGCACATGAATTGGCTTAGAACAAGAGAGAGTTCAGTGGTAAAAGCAGCAGCATTAAATCGGCATAGTGCATGGTTGGCATCAACAAGAACCCAAATCCCAGGTTCTTTTGACTTACTCTTCTGAAAGGGTTCGATCTGCTCCTGCAACTCAACTTCTGCCTCATTCTCCCCAGTAAGGCAGGTCACAACCAGTCTGATAGTGTCTGAAACAGTCAAGCTTCGTATCTGCAAACAAATGCATTTTTTTTAATTAACCTTCTTCTGAGGATGCCACTAATATTGGTGGCGAAGCATAAAAGAGCTTTGGATATTTTAATGCTTTAACATTTTCATATTTTATTAAACGACGGAGATTCCCGGCAAGATGATTGTTTTTAATTCTGTAATTTGGACGAGTCGTGACAACCTGAAAACGTACTTAAATACAGTAGTATTATGATCAATTATTAGAAAGTTATTGTTTAAAAATTATTATCAGCATTCGAAAAAGTAATTAAACAGAACAATGTCTACAATTAGATTATATTCTACCATGTGATTATATTGGAATGTTATATTAGAACATGTAGGCCAGTATTTCTGATGGCATGCATGGTACACACTTTTTCTGAATTAAAACAGGAGGCTCACTCTGCACATGCTGAACTGAAAGGAGCCACAGCCTGAGCAAGGAGTCACACAGGGGGACACTATAGAGACAGGAGGTGTGGCCTGGAGGTTTGAGCTGGTGCCCTGCCTGAAGAAGCTAAGCAGGGTCGACCTTGGTTCCTGCTTGGATGGGAGACGGAAGCTGCTGACGAATCTTGCAAAGACACTGAGAAGGCATCGTGAGAGGGTGGAATGCGGAGGAGGCAGCTAGAGAGAGAACATCTAAGACAACCATCCGAGGGTGAACTGTGGTGAACTATGAAGCTTGGAAGTGCAAAGCACAAGCCAGAAGGAGGGCTGCACTCGGAAGGGAAAACATCTCGAGTATGGAAGGTTCTATATGGGAATAGAACAATATTGTAAAGACCCTTATCAGGTCTAAAAATAGCCTGCCTATGTAAACCGCCTTGAATAAATCTGAGGAGAAATCTGATGATGAGAAAGGTGGTATATAAATACAGAAAATAATAAATAAATGTGACCTCCTCTGAGGGCAGGGAACTATGGTGTGTCTCTCCAATGACTATGCTGCTTGAGTAGTTTTTGGGGTGGGGTGGGGGGAGTGGTGGTGATATACTGTATCTTTACATATTCCAAGGCTGAGATCATACGCCATTAACTTGGGATAAGCCCCAATACATTTCTGAGTAAACATGCATAGGATTGCACTGTAAGACTGTTCAATTACTTTTTCATACCTGTGGCCAAAAGAAGTTAAACTGCTTTTGGTGTTCAAGAAGTGTCACCACTTTCTCAGGTCTCCCAGTCAAAATAGGAAATAAATCAAAATGGCACAGAAAGGGATAATGGCAGCATCACTTCTAGAGGAAGTTGTCTTAAACTGACCCAGACAATTAGTCTAACTAGCTCAGCACTGTTTGTGTTACACAGGCAAAGTACAAAAACCAGGTTTCTATAGAATATCTAGCAATTCTATTCATTGGCCAATGGTGAAGGCACAGTATCAAACAAGGCCAAATGAAAATTGTATTGCGTTATCTTCAATGTAAGTTCTAGGAATTCTATAGATTTCCAAATAAGGCTTAAGGAACACATGAAAAATATATCATGATGTGCTTTTCCATTATGTACAGTATATTATCCATAGGCATTCTATGGACTGGAGAAGGCAATGTTTGCTAACCAATAAAGGCAAGAAAAATCAAAGAAATATTCTGTATTATGTGCAAGTCTATATAAATACTACAGTATTTTATTAATTACAACAAAAACAAATACTAACGCAAGACTATACAGTGCTTTTAACTAAGCAATCTCCGTCAGGATTCATGCAACATGGTTAGTTAAGTTTTAACATCTAGTATTTGTTAAAACACGACCAACCTGAATGGTACAAGTTGACGCAGAACATTATTGTTTTTAGCACAAAAATACCGCTGACTTTGGCACTTAATCATGCAGGAGCATTTCATGAACCTTTGTTCAGTTCCTATTGACTGTTCTGACAGCTGATGTTTATAGCTTGCCTTTTCTAAGATGCTTTTTGTTCTGCACATTGCCAGCTCAACATCTTGTCTTCTCTGGAAGGCCTAAGCAATACGTGGAAGATTAGATATTTAATACTTTGCCTGGCGTATTGAATTCTTCGGTAATCTGTAGATTACTGGAATTTAAACTTTCTCTATAATGTCTACTCTACACTGATTGGCAGTCCAGGTTTTCAGACAGGGGCCTTTGTCAGCCCTACGTAGAGACAGGGGTGTGGATCAAGTCTCTGACTCCAAGTCTCAAGTCAAGTCCCAAGTCTTTGCCCCCAAGTCCCGAGTCTTTGGTTGCGAGTTGCAAGTCCCTATCTATTTAATGGGGAAAATGGGTTTAAACCTGAATAAAATTTGACTTGTCATAAAAGGCTCCAAGTCTCAAGTCGAGTCTTTCGAGTCTTTTACAATCACCAAGTCAAGTCCGAGTCAAGTCATTGATGCGACTTGAGTCCAACTCGAGTCTGAGTCAATAGACTCAAGTGTACATCACTGCATAGAGATGCTGGGGATCGAACCTGGAACCTTCTGCATGGGTCCCACCGCGGAGTTATAGCCTTTCTCCATCTGGTTTTCTACATGCCAAAAGTAAACAGATCACAAGAATGATAAGAACAGTTAAACCAAATAAGCTCTACACATTCACCAGTATTTTCTAATTCGGCTACTCACTCACATCAAAGATCAGTTGACAGCTTCTGATGCCTACACCATGCAGCTGACATGTCTTGCAGATATATTGAGTGAAATGTATTGTCCTGCAAAACAAATCGCAGGTATTGCACATGGATGTCATTGCACTCACATTACAAAGCAGAAAATTCAGGGTTGCCATTATGTATATGTACACACTCAACAGGGATGTGCAAAAAAAAAAATACAGGTGAAGAGTGAAAGGGACAGTTTAGCATTTTATAAACAATTGAAATGTATTACAACCATGTATTAATAAAATGTTAATATTGTTGGCTGGAAACCAAATACTGAAGACCCAAGGATGGCCGGAGGAGGAAAAGTTGCAAACATTGATCAATCTAGAATTGTGAAAGGCAGGACAGCAGGCTTGATGGACCAACCATGTTCTCTCCTCTACCATTCCTAAAGATATTTCACTAATACATACCTTTCAACGGAACCTGTAAGGTGGCATTGTGCTTCTGTTGCATTTTTCATTGGGGTCCAAGTGCAATCGACAGTCTGCAATGAGTCATATAAGCAAACCAGACTTGAAAATCCTGTTAATGGAAAGATGAAGGTAGGTGTGACAATCATGGCATTTCGTTCAGTGCTACATAAAACACCCTGGGAAAAGTGATTCTACTGAGGAAGCAGGAGAAGGTCTTCTCCTGCAAGCACCAAGAAGCCAGAATTCCTTATTTACTATCTTCCCACACACTATGTAGGTCTATGAGTCCAAGTGTACACTTGACATGGAGCTGCAACCAATCATGGCTCTCCAGTGAGTGTATCTGTTTTGATACACATGTTTCTATTCCAACATCATATTTTTAGGTGGACCCTTGGAAAACTTGGATATGTGAATCAAGCTAGTGTGGACATACTATGCATGCTGCCTTCATTTTACATAAATGTTATCTTTCAGTGAACACACCCACAGTTCCTTTGAAAAACATATGGATATGATTTCTCTTTAGATTTCTCAGGATTTGTAGACAGCCTGCTCATGCATTTGCATAGATGCCTTAAGGGACCTGCTGTTCCACATTAGTTTTGCATCCAAACAAGTGTGCCGATTTTTTTAGGTGTAGCTAAGGATAGCTAAAGATAACATAGGTTACCTTCTTGAGTCATTCGTCCTAACTTCAAATTTCTACAGTGTAGAAAGAATTCCTGTAGTCCCTTTTGGGGTTACCCCAAGGTGTGTCTCTTTCCTTCTAAATCCTCGTTGTGTCTCAGAATATCCAGGGCAGGAGGTTTCCAAGCACCCACCCCCTTCCCCTTGTCGGGCTCCCTCTTGACTAACTCTTCTGAGGTCAGGCCTCAGTCACCGCACATCACTGGCCTCCTGCCTCTCGTGATCCACTGCTCTCCACTGCTTTAAATAGTTAGAGCAGGTTGTGCCTGTGCCTGCCTGCCTTCCTGACTCTCATGAGACCTCCGGGCCCTGCACAGAGCAGGGGGATGCCGCTGCCATGGCAACCGAACCATGTGCTTGCCAGGCCCTGCTCAGGCTGAAGAGGCCCTCAGCCCTTTGACCCTTCCTCTGTCACCTGCTGAGCCTCCGGACTGGCAAGTGAGCCATTGCAGGGACTGGCAGGTGTGTTGGCCGAGTAATTGTTACTCAGCAGACATGACAATCCCAAACACAACCTGATGACTATAATAACTTGCTTTTTTCACTATTGCTGCAACAGAAGGTGCCTTAAGCAATTTGGCCTCATCACTTTACAGAATTATTTTGAGGAATCTCATTTGCTTTCGGTTGACCCTGGTGGTCCACCTGGATGTGGAACACGGTCATTGGAACACAGTCAATGTCATAATCTTTTACCAATCAATCAGAATGCCATTACCTTGGCCTAGGGCTAGGCCCTACAGGAAGCTACATTTGATACGTTTTTCAAAGAGGTCACTTCTCAACCCCTTCCCGACCGAGTACCACCTCCGGCGCCACTCTCCTGCTGTGTACCACGGGAAGTGACTGGCGATGACATTATTGCCAGTTACTCCTGGGTTTTCAGGTTTTTGGAGGCCAGAAAATGCAGGTAGGAGGCTCTGGGCAGTTAGGAGGGCCCTTCTCAGCATTCCTGAGAGGCTCAGCCAAAGGCAGGAGCTTCTTGGGAGCGAAAACACTCCATCAAAAGTGCCGGTTTCATCAAAAGTGCAGAGGGCGGTTCCTGCGGGTCGGCAGTCTGAGTACCAGCAGCAGTCAGCCGAAGTACCACTGGTGGTACAAGTACCACTGATTGAGAACCCCTGCTGTAGAATGTAATCTATTTTATGCAACCAGGATCCCTCACCATATACAGGAATATAACTTGATTAAGATATAGAAATGTACTGTCATTCCAAGAAACTTCATCAGAGCCAAAATTCCACTATATGTGGCCTTGGTGATATTCCAGGAAAATAAACAACCAAGGGGTGCATTGGAATTAGACCCCAGAGCATGCTGATCACTCAGCAGGTTACGTAGTAAGTTAAGTCAGTGCATTTCGAATTTTCTGCCTTCAGGGAAATTCTTTCCAGATCAGCTTGTCTGCTGAGGAGCCTCTGCTATGGAAGACCTGCACATTGCAAAGAATTCTGGAGCACATTCTATGGTATACAGTTTATGCAAGGTGCTGACTAGGCTTGTTGGTCCTCACTGTTGTCCCCACATATACTGAAAACATGCTTGAAAATATTTCCACACTCTCCACTGTTGGGGCATTGCATAGGAAGGTTGATGATGGTTCTTGCATGGAAGTTGTCCACTGTTATTACTGATCCTTTCATTGAGGAACGCCTGATAACATTCTGAGGCATTCTAGGTTCCCTATCCACAGTTTGAAAGCCGCTGATTTAAGCTATCATACCAGAACATGTGAAGGAATCCATCTTACCTTGTCTGACTCCTGATGCCAGTAAGATTGACAGAGTGTACAGCAGTATTGGTGGACTGGTCTTCATGACGAGAGAGTGAAGCCCTGATGAAGAAAAAGAGGCCATAAGAGATGGAACCCAACAGCAAGCACACATCATTCTCTGAGGATGGGACTCTCACAGTTCTCAATAGATCATGCAAATGTTGATTATGTCTCCTTTTCTGGCCTATGTGTATTTCTCAGGAGGTTATATATATACTGATCAGCAGGGCTGACATTTAAATTGTCGGTTAAAGGCGTTATCTCAGAATGAATGTTCACTGCACCACAATGAGAACGTCCTGAGTATCATTTATACACTGTGATCTCATCAGGATATTTTCATTGGGCCTGTTTGAGTGAATTGCCCCTCTGAGCAATTAGGTGCTGGTTCACTGGATGGGAATGTTCTTCCCACACACGTTTGAGGGGGCCAGTGGAATATTGCCAAACCAGCCCATGGCCACCACCAGAGGCAGGCATTTAGGACAGATAGTCCACAGATTAGCAGAAGAGGGGCAAAATAGTTCTCTTATATTGATCCTAGGATCTGCTACCAACCCTACAACTGATGCCCCCTCAGTCACTGAGGCTGCCTCCCTCTCTCAGCACCAGCACGGCATACCGACGCTACCTGTCTAGCAGCGCAATCCTATCCAACTTACACCATCGGTATAACCAGAGGTGCAGCAAGAACGGGAGGCTCCAGAATGGAAAGGGGATTCAATTCCCCTTTGAATCCCCCTTTGGAGGGGATTTGTATCCCCTTTCCGTTCTGGGGCCTCCCGTTCTTGCTGCACCGCTGGTTACACCGGTGGTGTAAGTTGGATAGGATTGCGCTGTAAGTCTCTAGATGCTCTATTTATTTATTTTATTTACAATATTTCTATCCCGCCTTTCTCCCCGAAGGGACCCAAGGTGGCTTACAACAGAGAAAAATACAATACAATACAAAAAAACCCATACATAGTTAGTTTCAAAACAATAAAAAAACAGTTTTCAGTCTGAATAGACTGATATTACTCACTCTCGTTACCTCTATTCAGTATCAGTCATGAATGGTTCGTCGTGGCCTTTTCTCTATCACGGGGGTTTAAGTGGCAGGGTCTATAGAGCTGGGCAGCAGCAGTTGACCAGGCTGGGCAGCATTGCGGGGGGGGGGGGGGAGGGCAGCCCTGTATCTCAGTGGCAGCAGAGCACATGCAGAACGTCCTGAATTCAGTCCCTGGCATCTGCAGGCAGGGCTGGGAAAGGCTGCTGCGGTCTGAAACCCTGGAGAGCTGCTGCCAGTCAGTGCAGATATTCATGTTATCAAATATGTAGTATCTTACTCTATAAAAGTATAAGTCAATGTACGGTATATTTCAATAGTTATCTTGTTCAGATCTGGATATTATTCTAAAACTGGAACTAGGAACCTGTGTGACTTTTGGCATGTTATTTCATTTTGATAGACCTCAATAATTCCATCATACACACAAAGACCGCTAAGATACTACCTGGTTATATATGATTTTGAAAGCTCCGAACATATGCATATGAATACCACAGGTCTATGGCATGGGATTCGCTCCCTGAGATCACCTATCACCCGACACCTGGTTGGGATCTACTTGCTATCTTTTCAGGGTTTTTGGTTTTAGAATGATATTGTTAGTGCCTTAATTCCTGTTGTTGAGTCCCATTTGATCCAAATGTAGAAAGGAAGGATACAAGCATTTAAATAAGTAAAGATAATATAAATCTAATACAAATATTCATTCTCCCAGAGTCAGCCTGTCTGCCTTCCTCAGTTGTTTTCTAAAGAATATTTTTCCTTATAAGTTTAAATGAACCTAATGATGACATTCCCCCAATTTTTGAAAATAACAGAGATCACCAATGGGAACTACAATCTCAAATTCAGCTTTATATTTAATCTGGGCTGTACTCAAAGCTCATTGAACTCAAATGCTTCAGCAAGCCTTTGGTTAAACTCTCGTTTCCCAGATTCTTGTCAATATCTGTGTGGACAATCCCACAACCAATCTTATCCCTTTAACTTGTACACCTTTCAAATAGTTTCACAGAATTCTGTTTCATGCTTCACTGTCCAAAATGGTAGCTTTCCCAAGCTCCTCTCATCCATATAAACATACAATGCAAATACAGTATACCCAATTGGTTTATATACGTACATACACCACCATTTGTCTATGGGCAACTATTATCCCTTCCTTCAGGGTAATGATGCAGATCTTGTGTCCTAGGAAAAAGAGGGGCAGTGCAATCCTGTCTGTCCATCCCTCGGCCTGGACCATACAGCATGGGCTGGGAAGGGCCCAGCTGAAGGTCTCCTAGGGGTAAGCAGATATGTCTCCACTTATCCCGGGTAAAACCCCAGCCACCACAATGGGGTTACTTGGTTTTCCATGAGCCCGTTAGCTGGCATAGAACTGAGCGGCCTTGTATCAGCAGAAATGGCCTGGGAGGAATGATAGGACATGGCATGTTGTGGCATTGCCGATCCCTCCCCCTTCCCAGGCCTGATCCGCCTTGGATTGGAAAAGGAGAAGTTACAAGGTGAGGCTTGCTTGGTAGACAGTAGTGCCACAAGCCATATCAGCCACCCCAAAATGGTAAAGTTGAAAATTCATTCAGAAAGCTTTTATCCCTGTTTAGTACCTGTGTGGCTTTACCTGGTGGTAGAACAGTCCTCTTTGTCTTCTCAACTTGGAGTTGCCATATTCAGAGTGCCTCACTGCTAGGAGAGCTGGTCTCAAATGCTGAACACATCTGCAGGGCAGCTGGCCCTTACAATAGCCTGTTGACAGCTATAGGTTGGGGATGAAATGAGTACGTTCTGAGCAAGCGATGCACAAATATTCTCTCATAGTTACTCACTCTCGTTACTTACCTTAACACAGGAAGTGCTGTGTTTTTGCTTTGTGTTTGCTATGTCAGAGCGAGATGAGGCCCCCTAAGTATCAATAGGCTTGCAAGGCCGACTCAAAAAGCCCCAGACCACACCACATCCCACATCCTGATTTGCAAAGGTGATGTGAACGGGTGTGGAGTGAAGTGTCAAAACGATAGAGTGGAGTTTCGTTTCTCGGGCTACCTGCTCTGTCGCCAGATAAACGACGGACACGTGCCCCTGAGTAGGGCCCTCTATTCAGGCTGCACAGCCCTAGTGTGCATGTGAGAAAGAGAGACTCAGTCACCCCCACCCCCAAACATGCCCCAAGTCCTAGGAGCCCCTTAGCTGGATTCCAGGTGAAACAAGCAGGAGACCCTCAAGACTGCTGTGCTACCTTTCCTTGCTAGATCAGACCAAAGGTCTGTCTGGGCCAGGACTGTTTTCAGCATTGGCCAGTCAGACACCTCTGAGAAAGTTACGTATAATAAGGCATGACTTTGACAGTCACAGGGCCGGCCCAAGATCCAGGCTCCAGAAGCATCTTGTCAAATGCTGCTGCTATTAAGAATATTTATATACCGCTTTTCAAAAAAAAAAAAAAAGTTGACAAATCGGTTTACAGAGAAAATGTCTCCCTGTCCCAAAAGGGCTCACAATCTAAAAGGAGGCAAAAGAACACCAGCAAACAGCCACTAGAAAAGACTCTGTGCTGGGGGTGAACAGCGACAATTACTCTCCCTCTGCTAAATACAAGAGTTAGCATGAAGTTCCAGCCTCTGCTCTTCCTACTCCCTGGATTGGAAAAGGAAGAGGAGGATGGTCCTTTTCTGCTCTGCTCCCTTCTTTCTATTCCATTCCAGGGAGTGGGAGGAGGAGAAGTGGGAGCAAATGAGCAGATGGAGGGGGACACCCTCCTGCCAACCTGCTGCCAGAGGCAACTGTCTCAGTCGGCCTCATGGATGGGCCGGCCCTGGATAGCCATCATCATCACGTCCTCTTGGTGCCAGCCTAAGCAATCATACTATGTTCCTAGCAATGTGAGCAGTTCAGCCATGGAACAAGCTGTCTGTGAAGGTTCCTTGCCAGGTTTCAAGAAGAGGCTGGGCAGCATTGGGGGGGGGGGGGGAGGGAAGGGCAGCCCTGTAGCTCAGTGGCAGCAGAGCACATGCAGAACGTCCTGAATTCAGTCCCTGACATCTGCAGGCAGGGCTGGGAAAGGCTGCTGCGGTCTGAAACCCTGGAGAGCTGCTGCCTGTCAGTGCAGATAGACAAGGCTGAGCTAGAGGTGCCACTGGCCTGTCTCAGTATAAGGCGGCCTCATCTGTGCCCCGGATGCTTGAAGAACAGCAAAAACGGCCTGAGGCAGGCAGGGAGTCCCTTCTAGCTGTGTGATTCTGAGCCTGATGTGCCATGAAGTGTCAGCACTTCAAAAGTTAAGTGTCAGTTGATGGTTTACAAGTGTTCTTTGTGGGTGATTGACTGAGTCATCAAACAACTTTGAGGATGGGGATTCCCTTCTCTTCCTAGAGATGCCAGGGGGAGTGAACCTGGGACTTCTGGCATCCAGGTCATGGGCTCTACCACTAAGCTATAGCTTCCCCCCCCCCCATGCTTAACCTATCGAAAGGTCGGCAGTTCGAATCCGCGACGGGGTGAGCTCTTGTTGCTTGACTAGCTCCTGCCAACCTAGCAGTTCCAAAGCATGTTAATGTGAGTAGATAAATAGGTACCGCTTGCGGGAAGGTAAACAGCACTCCGTGTTCCAGCCGCATGCTACGCGCTGCGGCAAGGAGAGTCATGCCAGCCACATGACCACGGAGGCGTCTTCGGACAACGCTGGCTCTTCGGCTTTGAAATGGGGATGAGCACCACACCCTAGAGTCGGACACGACTGGACTTAATTGTCAGGGGTCACCTTTACCTTTAATATATATATATATATATATATATATATATATATATATATATATATATATATATATATATATATATATATATATATATATATATGAGAGAGAGAGAGAGAGAGAGAGAGAGAGAGAGAGAGAGAGAGAGAGAGCACTATCCAAAGATGCTTCTGTGGTCATGTGGCTGACATGACTAATGGAATGCTGTTACCTTCCCGCCGCAGCGGTACCTATTTATCTACTTGCAATTTATTTCGAACTGCTAGGTTGGCAAGAGCTGGGACAGGAGATGGGAGCTCACTCCGTCATGTGGCACTCGGGTCTCGAACTGCTGTCCTACCAGCCTTCTGGTCTGCAGTTCAACGTATTAACCACTAAGCCACCAGGAGAGGCACATACTGAGCATGAAAACGGGCCCATCCATAACGCTGACTGAGACGGTCACCCCAGGTAACAGACTGATAAGGGTGCTCACCCAGTTGCCTCCACTCTCCTGCTCCTTCCTATCCCTGGACTGGAAAAGAAAGAGGGGGGTGGAGTGGAAGTGTGGAGGAGATGAGAGTGGTGGGCTAGAGTGTCAGAGACCCACCACCTCTCCACATTTCCCCTTCCACTTCATCCCCTTCTTCTTTTTCCAGTCCAGAGAATGATAGAAGCAGAGACTGGCACATCGCCAGGCATGGTGTGTGTGTGTGTGCGCGCGCGCAGGCGCGTGTGCGTACGCACATTTGGCATGCCACCTCAAGGGCCAGGTATCGTGGACCCAGCCCTGTTTGGCATGTATTGTAGATGTGTCCAGATTTCCTCTGTGATTTCTGCCCATATAACTTTCAGGTTTTTTTTTCTTTTTAATTTCTAAACAATCCTGTCTTCATTTGTTCACCCCACTTTTAAAAGGATTTCCAAGTCATAGAGAGGGCCAATTACATTCACATTTTGAGATGGCAAGAATGTTGGTTTAGGCCTCGGGCATATGAAGAAGAGCTGTGTTCACAGGTTGTGTGATTATACTCACTCAGTGGGCCAATTTTGTCCTCTGGCTCTCCCTGAATTTAGTGGAGGTCCTTGAAGCATCTAATCTTTAAACATATGAGCTCCTTGACATGATGCTCTTAAAACATCTTTTATACCTTTGAATTTATGAGAATATATGAGTTCTCTGGAATGAATTTCCTCTAACATGCTCCGATTTTAGTGTTGTTTACAGGCATGCACTGGAAAATAGCTACACAAAACCTTGGTCACCACAGCACCATCAGTTTTCAGGTCTATAATCTATTGCGTGAATGAGACATGTATTGTAGATATATTACTATCTAATAATAATAATAATTAATAATAATAATAATAATAATAATACAATATTATTAATTGCCAGCATATGGAGTTCCATGAATATGACTAATTGTGAAACAGTACCCCATCAACAGAGCAACAACTGAATTTGTTATTTATAACTGGAATTATATTTCTCTTTATGTGAATGCCTTGGTACTCTTGGGCTACAATCCTATACACACGTTCCTGGGAGTAAGCCCCATTGGACACAATGGGACTTACTTCTGAGCAGACACATATAGTAGGGGTTCTCAACCCCTTCCTGGCCAAGTACCACCTCGGGCGCCACTCTCCTGCAGCATACTACCGGAAGTGACTGGCGATGACATCATCACCAGTTACTTCCAGGTTTTCACGCTTTCAGAGGCCAGAAAATGCAGGTAGGAGGCTCTGGACGGGTGGGAGCGAAAACACACCGCCGAAAGCACTGTGTCAGAGCGGGGTTCCAGTGGTCCAGCGATTCAAGTAACACCAGCAGTCAGCTGAAGTACCACTGGTGGTATTAGTACCCACTGGTTGAGATCCCCTGACGTATAGGATTGCGTCAGCCAAGTTACTGAAAAGTACATACTAATGCTTATTACATTTTTATCCCATTCCTTTTCCAAGGAACTCATGCCAACATAGATTATTCTCTGTCCCTTTTATCAAGTACGTTAGGTTGAAAATAGGTGACTGGTCACACCATGAACTTCATAGCTAAGTGGGGATTTAAACTTAGGTCTCTCAGTCCTAATTCAATCACTGCACCACACTGGCTTCTTTAGGAGAGCTGGGAACTCAAACATTGAAATTTGACAGAGTTTTACTTGATACTTAGATCTGACCATGACCCCACGAGTCCTACTACTGCTCAGGAGTGTTGACAGTTGTTGGTTCCTTGTATGCTTGAGGCAGGCCCCTGCCCAAGATTTCCTGACGCTTGAGATAGCATCCCACCTTAAGGTGCTGCCCCACCTTCCCTGGTCATGTGCCTGCCTCTACCCCTCTTGCATCCTGGATTGGAAAAGGAAGAGGGGGATGGGATGGAAGTTGTGTACATTGGTTATTAGAATTCTCAGGTAGACCCCATCTCTTTCCTATTGTGTGAATGTTTTTTTCACCTGGGGTGTCGCTCAAGTGCCGTAAGTTGCCATTGCAGTTGCAGTGAAGAGGTCAGGGTTTACTCAGTGTGAGACCACTGCAAAGATGTCAACTCTGTAGAAGCAGCAGATGAAGAGCCTCAGTAGCATGTTTGGACCTGGCCGTTGCGCAGTCTCTCAAAAGGCTCCCAACTTTGTGCAGCATGAAACTCCTTTCAGGAGGAATATGACTCAGATTCTGAATCCACCTTATGAAACACTGGTGAATCTGGGAGCAACTTCAGCTAGCACAGAATCTTTGTGGCTGAAACCCTGATGTACTAGCACCGATCAAAGAGCTATGCAGCCTGCAGCCGTGCAGCTATCTGATCATGATCAGAGACATGCTTGAAACCCAAAGATGAACCACATGCAAGTAAATGAGGAAGCAGGAAGTGCACAGCTTGTTTGAGATTGTCTGCCGGTCACTGGATTTGTAAAGGATAGGCTGGCATTGCCTTCCCATCCCAGGATGCCTCTGTTGCACAGATGGATGCACTGCTTTTGTGCAGTTCATTTTGCGTGAAAGTCGAAATACCGCAAGCAAGATGGCTCTGCACAGAAGTGCAGATGCTGGCTTCTTTGGCAGTCAGCTTGGCAAAGGCTGGGTCCCAGGGGAATGTTGCAATGGCCCAGGTTCCCGGCACACAGGCAAAAATCACCATTCATAGCCAGCCCTGAGTACCTGGTTTTTGAACATTGGTGACAGCTTCTCTCGTCTGTCCTGCTGCATGAGAAAGGAGGAGCTCGGGGGATTTATTTTTACTCACATGTGGTCAGGTCAGTATCAGCCTTTATGTTCCAGAGGAAACTGCACAGACTGATCTACGCAGAACAACTGCAGAAGCCTTGCAGCTGCATGTTTGCTCCAATCATGGGAATGGTCTTTGCCTGTAAGTACTAGTAAGACATAGTGGAGCCCAAAACAGCGTGGCTCACATGGCATATTGTTCACAAGAGTCAAGAAACAGTCTTGTCTGAACCAGGCCCTGCTGGCACTGAGAAAGGAGTACAGAGATTCCTCCCCTTTGCCTGCCTGGACAGCAGGCAGGTAAGGGAAAGTGGCCTAGCAGGGTGCTTATCCTTCTATTTGTTTGTATACCATGTTTGAGAGTTCAAAGTAAAAGGTAAAGGTAAAGGTGACCCCTGACAATTAAGTCCAGTCGTGTCCGACTCTAGGGTGTGGTGCTCATCCCCATTTCAAAGCCGAAGAGCCAGCGTTGTCCGAAGACGCCTCCGTGGTCATGTGGCCGGCATGACTCTCCTTGCCACAGCGCGTAGCATGCGGCTGGAACACGGAGCACTGTTACCTTCCCGCAAGCGGTACCTATTTATCTACTCGCATTGACATGCTTTGGAACTGCTAGGTTGGCAGGAGCTGGCCAAGCAACGAGAGCTCACCCCGTCGCGGATTCGAACTGCCGACCTTTCGATCGACAGCTCATGGTTCAGCGGTTTAACCCACTGCGCCACCTGCTGGCCTTCTGGTGGTCAAAGTACTTCACCTATATAAAGACAACAATTAGATAATACAACAACCTGAATCATCCAGGGACAGCCACCACCTCTCCTGCCCTCTGGGCTTCAAATTGGGTTCGTCACAGGGACCTCCAAAGGAACCCAGTTGCAGGTGAGGAGGGTGGGAGAGTAGCAATGGCATGAGTTACATGGCTGAATGTATTGCGCTGCTGCAGCCTGCCAGCTGCCAGGGCTTCATGGGTCACCCCAATGAGCCAGGATCTGACCCCCGATGCCAGCCATGCCCCCTCCCCCCACAATGTCTCCTGGCATTCAGGTATTGATAGATTCCAAATAGGCTTCATTCAAGGTTTTAGAGCCTTGAGGTTTGCTACTCTAAATATGTAAACAGGATGCTAGCCCCTCTGGAGTTAGTACTATGTTTGTTTTGGATGTTTGTTTTGTGGGTTAGTGGCTGGAACTTGTCAGCAGTGGCTTTCCCTTCCCTCTTCCAATTGCCCCTAATGAAAGTCACCAAATAAGACACCAGTATGCAACATTAGGAAAAGGGGTCACTGGCCCCTTAAGAGTGACCTTTTGAGTTTGTGGTGATGAACGGGAGAATACACACCCCTCCCTTCTCCTTCCTGTACAACCTGGGAGGCAGAGGAAGAGCGTGGGTGGTGGAAGGAGTTGTGGTCCCCATATGTGTGAACTATAGCCAAACACGGTCGTATAGCTAAAGCAGATAAAGCGGAAAGCGACTGAATTGTGTTGACGTACATGTGAGCCCGCTTGGTGTGTGAACAATGACCATATCTGCTTGTCCCTTTTTCTTTCCTGATCTGGACATCGCAACTAATCAATCTTGATATGATCCCATGTATAATTGGGTCAAAGCTATTTTTGTGCAGTGTTTAAACCTTTTACCTATGTGCATGTGAACTTGTATGCATTGACAATGCACCACAAAAAATCAAATTTTATATGATTGTACATATCATATGGGTGTATCAAAATCCTTGATGCATGGTGTTTCATCAATGAGCACATGTTTGCATTGGCAAAACTCCATACAAAAAGAATCAAGATGCAATCGTACACATGATCACATCAAGATCACATGATCACATTCTTACAATGTTTTAGCAACGCAGATGTGCACATCAATAACATAAAAAGAGGAACTAAAAACTGAAGCAAAACTACTCATGCTCCAGTGTCAGAATTAATTTAGTAATTCTAGTTAAACTAGAATTCAGGAGGAGTGAACCCGAAGCAGAGCAATACGTTACTGTTGTGTATGAGGCAAGGCCTCAGAATGAGAAGGCTGTCAGCGCAATCCTGTCTACTTTTAGACCAGATGTCGTAAACATGCCAGAAAGCATGTTTGCGGCACCCAGAGAGTAAGTGGCACTGGCAGAGAGGTTTGTGTTGCTCCGCTGGCACTGGATGCGGAGAGGTAGGTGCCCACAGCGCAGCAGAGGGACGGGGGGAGGGCAGAACAGGGCGTTTTGGGGGGTGCAATTGATTGGCTGGGCCCGGGAAGGGGGACGGATTGGCAGCAACCTCTTCCGCCATATCCTATCCCTCTTCCCAGCCCTGTTGGGTCTTACATGGGCCTCTCGAACATGCTCCAGCAAAATAGCTGGCACACATTCGAGTAGACCCATTGGGGCAGCTGAGACTCTACTCGGGTGTGTGTGTGTGTGTGTGTGTGTGTGTGTGTGTGTGTGTGTGTGTTAAAGTGTTGAATGTCCCTTTACCTCGAGGAGGCCTCTGGCTCTGCCAGCGCAAGCCCCACCCTGCACAGGAATAAATAGCTGAATTATTAGAAGAGCTCTGCTATGTGTTGCTGTTCTCACATACCCAATGCATCCTACCTGGGAAGGAGTTTGTGTGAAGAAGCTTTCCATGTATTGTAACGTTATATGTCTGGAGGTGCCGCTGTCTGTGTCAAGCTGTATGCATGGGGATGTGCAGGGTGGCCACAAAGTCCCTATGAGGACTGCTTAAATGGCTTAAATTCCAAATCCACACAATCTCATGCACAGGGAATTCATGGCCCCCCTTATACACCTGTGTGTGTGTGTGTGTGTGTGTGTGTGTGTGTGTGTGTGTGTGTGTGTGTGTGTGTGTGTGAAAGTATGCATGCGCCTGGGGAACACCTCTGTGTGTTGCCAGGTGCCTCTTGCATGAATGAACTTGCATGTGTGAGTGCATGATGCGCGTGTGGAAAATACCTTTGGGTCTGCGTGCCCAGTTCAGGCGATCCAATAACTACTTTTTGTTGAATTAGGAATGCGAGCTGAAGAAGTGCTGAGCCTGTCTATTCCCTCTTCCACTTCCCTTTCTTCAGCTTGGACACAGAGCTGTGATGGAAGAATCCTGGCTTGTTAATCCACAACCTCTGTGTGGCATCCAAGTTCAGGAGCTGTGGTTTAACTGTGGCTTACAAACTGGGATCAGAAATCAGTGCTTGTTTTCAAGTCCTGGTTTGTAAATCACGTTTAAACCAATGCTCCTAGTTTCACATGACATGCGGAGCTGTCAGGATTCCTTAATGTTTAGGGCAAGGAGGAAAGGGACGCATGGAAGGGCTGAACTCGACGGCGCTCCATTGACTTGTGTTCCTGATCCAATGCACCGTGGTTTGTTGAATTGTCTGAACAAGCGCTCTGTTTGTACATGCCTCTGTGAACGAACACTGTCAAATTCTGTCTAGGTAAATTCCCTAAAAAGCATCCTAAAAATCCCTGCATGGTATTTACAAAGAAATAGGACCAGCAGCTTTTACAAAAAGAGGAAAGTGATTTAACTGGATGTACAATCTGATATTGATTCTGCCCATTTTGGAGGTATGGTAGAATAAATTTATAGGAACTTTCAGATATTTATAGGCTGGTAGATGCCCATTTTAAAATGCAAGATGTTCAGCTAAGTACAATATGTCTGTACTTAGTCCTAAGAAATGTATTGCGGTTTCCTGATATGTGCTATTCCAGGAATCTCCCTTGAAGCGGGAAACGTATCTCTACATTGCAGGCAATTATGTTTTAAAGTCTACATTTCCAAATGTCTTTTTAATGAGTAATTACAAATAGCAAGAGTTCATTGTGGCTATTGTATAACTCGGTTAAGTCTGGGCAAAGACAAGATAGTGGTGTGGAAAATATAGTGTTTAATTTCTTGTGCATGCTTTTGATGGTTGCTCTGGGTTTCTCTTCAGAAGTGCAGTGTACTTAGCTCTTTTCTAACAGCCCCATCCTATGGACTCTGGCTGGCAGCAGAATGCGCATTCCGCTGCCGGAGACTGCTGAAAAGCAGTCATAAAGCACCTACTGGCAGCATGCTGAGTAGCACACTGCTGGGACGCCAGCAGGAAGGCCGCCCGCCGGAGCAGGTCAGACAACAGGAGATGGCAGGAGGGGGCAGGGGGAGGGTGGAATAGGGGCGGGGAGGGGGCAAAACTGGGCGGGGAGGGGTGTGATGGGGCAGGAAGGCTGCAGGAAGAGATGGATCCAGCAGCGATGGCACGTTTATCCCCCAATTTTTCTGCCTCCCCGCCCCCTTTCTCTCCTCGGACTATCGGGAGGATAGGATTGGGCTCCAAGGCAACTTTTGATTTTCACTCTGTAATAATCCCTTATTAGTTTAGAAATGTTGGCCCTGCTCATTTAATGCTCATATAGGGAAGGCAACTACCGAGGATTGTCACTGTGCCTGTCTACCTAAAGTCCCTGGACAGATGAGTGGGGAGGGAGGGGTGCCTGTGCTTACCTGGGAGCCTCACTGCGCTTGTTGAAGGATTTTTCCACCCCAAGTTCAATTGTGCAGTTCAGACAATCCAATTAACTATGGTTTATTCAATAAACCATAAACTTTATTAGATTGTGAACAAGTGATAAAGAGCAAGAAGTTCACACCCCCTCCTTCCCCTCCTCTTTCCCTTGCACTCCGCTAGATGGGAGGCATCTGGGGTTGTTAAATCACAGTTTCTCATGATGTTCCAACTAGGAACTGTCCCTGAAAAGTCTTTTGTAGTGAAGTCAGATGCAAAGAATCATTCAGCTTCTCTGCAAGCTCCTCTTTAAGCTTTCCTTTCATTTCCTCATCATCTAACAGCCCAATCCCAACTAAATCCCCCCCCAGCTGATGCAGTCGTGTCTTCAGACAATGGACATGCCCCCAACACCAGAAAAACGCTATGCCAAAACAGAGCTAGCGTAGGTAAGAGTAACCCCATAGGGAACAACGGGGAAAGGAAATACAGCAGAAATGTGCACCTCCTGGTACAACCCCTCAACTTTCAACACCTCCTGGTACAATACCTCTACTTTGCACCTCCACTTTCTTACAACAGAGCATAGGATACAGATTACATTTGGCAGCCGCTCACAGCAGATCAACCTCAGTACTAAAGCCCTCACCAGGGAGACTACGTCTCAGATGAGAAGAAGATGCAAGGCTAGACCTCTCATGGGACTATACTGGTTTCTCAAAGGCTTTGAGAGACCAGGAGGTATAGCCCCATGAGAGGTATAGCCTTGCATCAAAGGTGAACTGGTGATGGGAACCATGGTGAAAGGGCACCTGGCGCACAAAGGGAGCACTTTGCACAAACAACCTCATGTCCATCACAGCTTGTGTGGCACGATATTTGGTTAACACTTGCTTCTCAGAATTCTTATTGCAGGTATTCTGCCCCAGAAGGTCTCCACACACAAGCACGCAACTGGAACCTCTATCAAATCTCACTACCCCAAGAAGGGAAGGACAATGTACCCCACACAGGAAAGCAAGGGGGGGAGGGAATCCCATGCTACAATGTGTATGAATGCTGCATCTCCCTTTCGTCTCTAACACCACCCACCCCCATTCTGACCCTCAGGACGATCACATGTGTCTCTGTTGTCAACTGTATTGCTTAACCATCCCTTTTGCTACAGCTAGGAGCAGGGAGTGTCTGCTCCCTTTTGGAAAATGCCAGGGGCTCCACCATTGGTACGACTGCCTAAACATTCATCTGAATTCCCTTTTGTTTTTCAGGACTGCACCCTTGCCACAGGGTGGCACTATGCAGAGTTCCACTGCTGCCTCCCCCCCCCCCCATGAGAGGGAAAGGTAATGTTCCAAGTCACCATGATCTCTCCCCCTACAGGACACCACTGCATGTACACTCTGGCATGATGGTAATTGAAGTCACCTATTACAACACCACCACCGTCTCCTTTGAATGCCTCCCTAATGTCTTTCTCATGATCACCCTCTGCATTTTCATTAGGAGGTATCCTGGAATAATGGTATCCCACTGGCACTCTCTTTTCCACCATGTTAAGGGGTTGTTGTTGTTGTTGTTGTTGTTGTTGTTGTGAATGCTTATATACAGTACTGCTTTTCAACAAAAAGTAGTTCACAAAGCGGTTTACATATCAAAGCCAATCAATAAATGGTTCCCAGATGGAGCCCACAGGATGGAGCCCACAGGGAAAGGAAGGAAGGGGCTGCTGTGGGGTGGGGGAAATCAGGCAGGGATCCTTGCTATGCGAACAGGGCTATGACAAGAGTGTCCCTGATTTCATCTGTGTCGAGTCACTCTAGTTGCAATTTGCTCTTTGTTTATTCATTATTGTATTACTGTTTTTAAATTTTGTCATAATAAACTATCTTGGACACTTCCCAATGGGAGAGGGGAAAGGTGTGTGTGTGGGGTATAAATATTGTTTAAAAATAAATAAACCAACCAACAAATAAATACCTTATGGTCATTTTGCAATGCTGAATGCTTAAATACTTGCATTGAACAATGGTTGCTTTTCTTCCTTATGATGATTTCTACATTTTAAGAGAAATAAATTAGTTTGAGGTTTGCAACTTCAGTTCTGCCGAATTCTGGAGTCAAGCCCAGCTACTCCCCTTGTGTCTGCCCTGTTCCCTCCCCCTCCCCCTTCCAGGCTGCAGGCCTGAATAGAGCGGAATGATAGGCTTCCCAAACTGGGTGGAATGCAAAGCTCTGTAATTCCCCTGGGCTTGCTTTCTTGTATCCACAGCTTTCATCCACCCATTTGTCAAATAAGATTGTGTTGTGATAGAATGGAATGTCATATCATATGCAGTTGCCTTAAACTGGGGACCAAACCAGAGGTTATATTAATCCGTCATTAACAGATGAGTTGAAGACAGGAAGTGGACTGGAAGTCTCCTGTTTTTGTAAAACAAAAAAAGGTAGCTATGGTGGGAGAAGCCTTGGTGCACGGGGGTGGTGGTGGTGGTGGTGGTGGTGCTGTTGTTAACAATTTCCCCCGTGCCATTTTCTTGCTGACAATCCCCCCAAGCATATATGCCCCCTCAACTGGATATCTGTAGTCTATTTTAACTCTCATATTCAAACTTTCCTGGGAGTAAACCCCGTAGAGCACAATAGGACTTACTTCTGATCAGGCATACGTAGAATTGCGATGTAGGAGTACCAGTGACAAATGGGGAGGGTTTTTCTTTCTCTCCCCCCACCCCATCTCCCTAGCATGCTTCAGAAAAGCACAGCAGGCAGGACAGTCTCAAGACCTCTTGGCACCTGAGGCAGCATGTCGAATGCCGGTGATATGCCAGCTTCTCCTCCTCCTCCTCCACACTTCTGCTCTGTCCCCCTCTTCCTTTTCCAATCCAGGGAGTGGGAAGAGGATGATCAGTGGAGGCGAGCAGACAGACAGAGATGGGCTCCCCCTGCCAACTTGCTGCCTGAGGCAACCACCTCAGTTGGTTTCACGGATGGGCCGGCCCTAACAGGAGTAAAGTGACAGCATGTTTGTCTCTCCCTCCCTGCTTCATCTTCCTAACACGTACTGGGGTTTGCAGCATGCCAGGAGCAAAAGGTGCAGTGGTCCTTGGAGTTAGTGGGAGGGAGGGAGAAAAAGCTCCCTCCGCTTTTTTCCCCCTGGTGCATGCCTCTGCCAGGCAGACAGGGGGCCGGCGGGAGGAACAAAAATCCTTTCCACTTGTCATTGCTGCTTCTGCTACCAGATGAGGAAATAAAGGGCTCGGGGTTAGTCTCAGGCGAGGAGGGAAGAGCTGGTTTTGCACCTATCCTTAAGTTGTCTAAAGAGAGATTTAAGGCCAGTGCTGGCAGCTCTTGCTTGAGCAAAATATCTGAGGAATTTTGTGGGACGCTAGAAGAATTTCACTAAGAGACGTAGGAAATAGGTCAAGAGCTCCCTGCCCCCCCCCCACTGCATATGATCTCACAGAACGTCGTCTGTGCGGTGAAGGAGAAAAAGAAACACGTTGGTTGGGGTGCCGTGATAGGAGTTCATATCCTCTTTCCATTCTCTTAGGCTAACTATTTTTGGTCACAGACACAGTTAACTTCTGTTAGGGTTGCGTAGAGTTGCCAGCTCTCCCAGCTTGTATGAGTGGAAAAGGCATTGCTGTTTTGCATCATGTGTTGGTAAGTGTGGTACAAATGAAAAGCTAAACTGCCCACTGTCTAGCACTGAGGCAGAGGAAAAGGGGGGGGGGGAAGCACAGCAGAAAAAAGCAAAAAAGAAGCCGCTGTGGTCGAACCAATGGAAAACCAGCCAGGTGGCAATCTGAAGTCGGCCACATCACACAGCTGGCTCGGAAACATAACCCTGCATGTAATATATATATATATTTTTATTAGACTCAAGAGAGCAGTGAAAGAAGAAATGCCTTAGCTGTGTCTGTTTAAAAGTGTCGCTGGGCAGACAAGGGCATGATTTACACCTTTTCTTCCCCATTTTCATTCCAGCCTGTTTCCCCTCGCTCCCCCCCTTTGTTGTGCTGGCTCTTATTTCAGGCTTGTTCTCCCCCCCCCCACGTTTTTGTCCCCACCCCTTCCCTCTCGGCACTTCTGCAGCTGCGATTTTGAAGTTCTCTCTTGTTTTGGCTTTGAGTGCCTGCCTCTCCCCTCTGTGCTCCTCCCAGGACTTAACTTGACATCTGTTTTTCCTTTTTTCCCCTTTTTTATTTTTTGCAACACGTGGCAATGTGCATGAATCAGTTCCTGCAGCAGCAAGGGCCCACAGCTTTTCTGCAGCTGGGCTGCGCCAGGGTGCGTGGCATGCCAGCCACCAGTCTTCCAGCTGCAAATGTGGTTGGCTTGCTTAGTGCTTCTCGATCTGCTACTTTTAACTTGCATGGAAAAACCACAAATCCCTATAAAAACAAACAGGAATCAATCCAGTTAAAAGGGCTTGTCCTGAAACAGAACGCTTTCAAATTTTAAATGGCACTTGAGATGCTGCAAAGGTTAGATTGGGCTAGGGCAGGCAGACCCGTCTGATATACAGTATTGTCTGTTTAGATTTAGATCATCTGCAGAAGCTGGGAACAAATGACAGAGGCCTGGTGTCCTGTGATACCATATACACAATCATTTCTTTTGCCCCACCATCACCTATAGTTAAACATATTTTGCAGGTTTTTTGAAGCACTACTAAAACCTGTAAAGCTTGTTTAACCAGAGGCGACCTTGGGATGGGGTGGCCACCTTGCAACTCAGCCCTGGACATGTTCCATTACATTGTCCTGATGTGACAAGAGAAAGAGTAACCTTGGCTCTGCCTACCTATTCTTGTCACTCACCTGCCGCTCTTACCATCTGTAGCAAGCAGGATTCTAAGGAAGGAAGGAAGGTAGCTGACAGCACCAGGGAGGGAAGTCACAGCTGTCTTATCTGGAGGTTTAAAGGAACAGTGCTGACATCTGGATTGTGAACTGGCAACTCAACAGTGAGATGGGGAAAATGCACATCACACAGGAACAATGCTTCTACCACACCACCTTATTATTTATTAATAATATTAAAACTTGCCGTTTGTATTCTGTACGTGTAAAGTGCTTCACGTGTACTATCTTGATAGCTTATCTTGTAAGCTGTCCTTACAACAAGCCTATAAGTACTGTAAGTATTATTATCCCTATACTGCAGCTGGGAAACGGAGGCTGAGGGAGTGACTTGCCAAAAGCTTCCTAAGTGAGTTCATGGCACGGGTAAGACTTGAACTGGGGGCTTCTTGATTCATATTTCAGTCTCCCAGCCTCTATTCTGAAAAAAAAAATCTATCCCTAGTTTAAATGTCATAAATATTATTATTATTACTCACTCAAGCAGCTTGTCTCTTCTGCTATTGCACCCCAGTCTCCATGGCTTCCCTTCCTCCCTGCAACCCTCTATCACTCTTTTTATAGTCAAAGAACATCAGGTCTGTTTAAGAACCAAATCATGGAAAAGTAGAATTAATTATGGAAAGTAAATAGATGCAAATATGCTTAATCTGTGCAATTTATTCTTAGCACAGAATGTGCATTACCTTAGTAGTGCCGAGTAATACCCCTGCTTGGAATTAACAAGGGGAAGTAGCTGAAGTGTGACTTCCTGAAACCAGTTTTGAAGCCTTGCAGAGCACGGGCCTGATTCTCTAGCACTCCACACCAGGGAGCATTGCCAGAACGGACTACTGTATATTCAAAACAGAGGAAAATACCAGCGCAGGAGGTCTGGGAGCTGCAAAGTTATGCAAATTAGTATTGCACATGGACAGACCCTGCTCATGTCATGTGTGATTTGCACAAGCCTCTGCATGTTGATTCAGAAGTAAGTTTCACTGTTTTCAATAGGTCCTACTCCTAGGTAAGTGTATAGGATTATAGCCAAAAGCATCCTAAGTTAGTACATATATCCATTGTCCAACCGGTCCGTTGTCCTTGTAATTAGAAAGATATGACATTGTGTACATGTCCAGTTTCTATCATGACAGCCCCCGCACAGTGGGGGGGGGAATCATAGTTCAGTGATGGAGTGCCTGCTTAATTTTCCATGCAGAAAGTTTTAGTTCAGTTTCTGATATCTGCAGGTAAGTGTGGGAAAGGCCCCAGCCTGAAACCCTGGAGAGTCATTGCCAGTCAGTGTAGGCAGTATTCAGCCAGAGGAATGAATGGTTTGATTCAGTATAAGGCAGCTTCATATGGATGAATAAGAGCACTGGCTGGATGGGGCAATGAGAGGGTCCTAGTGAGGAATCTAATCTAGTCACCTTGGCACACTTAGTGTGAGTGTCCTTGCAACTTCAGGTTGCCGTTTGCCTGTGACATGTGCCTTCTCCTATATGGTGGTGCTGTATACAGTGATAGCACCACTTAGGATTATCTTGTAAAGCGGTTTTGCATGTTCAAAGTCCTTACAATAACCCTGTGAAGCAGGCTGGAAGAATTACCTTCATATACAGGATTTTATTTTTAAAAACTTGTGTCCCACCCCACTCTGAAGACTGCAGCTGGGGGGCTGAAACTGAAAAAGAGCAACCTGACGAAGACTGCCTAGTGAGTTTGCAGTGACACTTGAACCTAAGACTTCTTGATTTGTAGCTCAGTTGTTTATAGTCTCTATGCTACACAAGCTCTTTCTTAGCAGTAAAGCGAGGGTTGCCAACTATTCTTCTGGCAAGGTTCATGTGCCTTTAATATGTGCCTGATGGGGAAAAAAGGTGGAGCTTTTCCTGGCACAAAGTTGAAGTGGTGGAAAAAGCTTCATTGGCTGAATTTCTCTGTGTTAGGTTATTGTTTAAGACACAGGAACCTTGCCAGGAGAAAAGTTGGCAAACCTAGGTGGATGAGTCCTGAGGCATGACGCTAAGCACATATGGCAACGTGAACATCCTTGCACCCTTGCATCCTCATCTGGAGGAGAATGCAGGACACAAGCTAAGAGAAGGCTTATAGCTGAGGACAGATCATGGTCACCTTAAGTACTTGCATGTCGCAGCGGCCTGACCTGTTCCAGCAGCATAACAAACCAACCACCATCCTCCCAAGGTGTGAGCTTGAAGATCTATTTCTATTTCTCTAGATTCTTATCAGGCCTGCAGCTTGTAGAAAAGAGGAAACCACACCTGGGTTACGTACTCCAGAGGGCCAGACACGACAACGGCGGCCATGTTCACTCCTACATCTGTGCTGTTCTCGTGTGTGAGGTGGAGAGTGAGGGGTCTAATTTGAACAGCAAAAGGGACATGTGGGACATGAGGAGTTGAATATTTGGCTGCCCCTCCCTCTCCCCTGCTGCCCCAGGCACTGTTGCCCTAGCCCAACTCATTCCGTGTATCAAAGCTGCTCTGGAGGAACAAGCAATTTGGGCAAGGAACCATGGGGAAATAAGGTGGGGAAGGGTTCAGCTCTCCTCACCCACACATCCTTCTTTGATGGTCCAACCCTGCACTTTAAATGTGAAGAGAGCAGCTACATGAACAGGGCAGCCGCTATGTAGAAGCACAAATAACTAGTGAAGGGCCTCTGATTTGGATCTGGCATCAAGATCAGTTACACCCAGGGTAAAGCGGAGGGTTGTGTAATTATGTCTACCTCACCTCACCCCGCAAAAATATAAACTGGCATTAGAGCAGCTCAGTCGCGTCACAAGGACGCGCGTCACCAGGACGCGCGTCACCCCGAGCTGGGCGCACGCTTCACCTTTAAGGACGCGGCTCCACCCCCGCGCGTGACGTCACGCGCAGGCCGGAGCTCCCCCCCGCACCATTTTCGGCTCATTTTGGAGCCAAACGGACGTGAGGGCGGGTGGGCGGGCCCAGCTCCAGCAAAAAAATGTAAGTGCCAGGGGGACGCGCGTCACCCTTGTGCGCGCATCACCCCCGGGCGGCGCGCCCCTGGAGTAGCTTCTTGTTCATGAAAACTATAGGAGTCTGAAGCCAACTTCTCATAAACAGCAAATGGAATCAAGACTAGCCCAAAACTTCCTGACACCTGTGGCAGCATGCCAAATGCTGTCCCCCTTACCCAATGATGTGCCAGTCTCTGCTCCTCCCACTCTCCAATGCTCTAGCTCAGCACTCTCCTCTTCCTTTCTGTTCCCCTCTTCCTTTTCCAGTCCCGGGAGTAGAAGAAGGGAGAGCAGTAGCGGCAAGTAGGCAGACAGAGATGGGCGCCCCCCAGCAATCTGCTGCCTGAGGCGACTGCTTCAGTTGGCCTCATGAATGGGCCGGCCTTAAATGGGGTGGTAAATCTTTGTCTGAACTGTCTACCATTTCAGATAGCAGGAAGACTCACATCATGAAATAATTCCCACATTGGGCTCCCTGACAGGGTTCAGAAGGGCATGAGATGCACTTTTAAGTTTTGCAGTACATGAACACGAATGCTGGTATTCCCCTTATGCCCTTGGCGGTCCCTTCCCCCAAAGAAATTGGCAAGGACTATGCAGTCTGCGCCACTAGCGTATCCCTGCACAGAGAAAACAACATGTTGAGAAAAGGGTATGCTAGTTGTCTGACATCTAGTAGTTTTTGATGTGCTGGGCTTTTAATTTTCTTGGACGGAAAAACATTCAGCCATATAAATCCCCACCTGCAGTTCAGGCATTGGCTTACTGCCTTTACTGCTACTTAATGGACAACTAGGACTGAGGGAATCCAAGGTGATCTCTCTCTTGTGGTTCTGTGTTTGACGATCTGCTGCTACTCCATTCGTTTTGATAGCAAAGGCAGCCACAAACAGCCTCTTGAATAGCCCCCTGGATTCTTAACACCAGTGGTGTTTGGCTTCCAGGGTTGCTGTCAGTTTTGCAACTTGTCCAAAAGCTTTTCCTGTCGGCCCTTCTTCATCTATTGAACTCCCTGAAACTTACTTCTGAGGAGGCACACTCAGGATTTGTGCAGCCTTCCACACACCTTTGAAGAACACCTCATCTTGGTAATAATTATTACCAATGATTCTTAATTTGGAGGGGTTTTTTCTTCTCCACCATGGTCTGCTGCCTTTCCTGTTTCCTGACCAAAATGGGTGCACAAAAATAACCAGCAGGGAATGCTGCAATCCTTCCCCAATCAGGAATATCCAGAAATGCCATGAAGAGAAGAGACACTCAGTGGCGTCGCGACGACGCGCGACACCCCTGAGCGGGGGCGCGCGTCACCCTTAAGGGGGAGGCTCCGCCCCCGCGTGTGACGTCACGCGCAGGAGCGGAGCGCCCTCCCCGCTCCGTTTTCGGCTCATTTTGGAGCCAAACGGAGGCGAGGGAGGGCGGGCGGGCCCACCTGCACCGCGAAATTGTAAGTAAGGGGCATCGTGCGTCACCCCTATACGCGCGACGCCCCCCGGCGGCCCGCCCCCCCGCTTCCCGCTTCCCCCCGTCGACGCCAGTGGAGACACTTTTACAGACTTATTTCCAGCCTCATGAGCATTCCCAATAGCTATAGGGCCAAGCTGTCAACCCAATGATTTGTACTCCTCCCTTCCAGTGCATTTCTACTGACCCCTGCAGGTGTCCTTTGGTGCCCTGTGAAGGATGGTCATGATTTTCATGGTGCCGGAAGGGACACATGAAGCAATATGAGCCACTTTCCCAATATCATTCTGATATTGACATGGGCATGGGAAATGATTTCAGAGGCGAGTGACGTATTCACCAGAACAAATCAGAACTCTGCGGAATTAATCAAACAAAGTGTACAATGTAGCAGAGGCCTACTGACTTGCACACTTTGCACAATATTTGTGCATGTGTGTGCATGATCCAAGGTGGTAGAGGGTGCATTGAACAGGACAATTGCACCTGCAAATTTCTTTGTGCCAGGTGCAAGGGAGTGGTGACAGGATACAAGTATCTTGTTGTCTTGTGCTCCCTGAGGCATCTGGTGGGGCCACTGTGTGATACAGGAAGCTGGACTAGATGGACCTTTGGCCTGATCCTTATGTTCTTATGTTCTTATGACAGATATGTGTGACAAGGAGCAGCAGGAATGGTATAGGGCGCTGTGCGAGGTAGAACTCCAGGTGGTAACCCAAGTTTCCATTCTTGACATCTCTAGATTTTCAGGTTGTAGAGCTGGGAAAGGCCTCTGCCCAAGTCCCTGGCATGCTGAGTTGCTGTTAGTTAAGATTGATGGTACTGGGAAAGTTAGAGCATTGTGCAGACCCAAAGCACATCTGCACACTGGGCTCCCTGACAGGGTTCAGAAGGGCATGAGATGCACTTTTAAGTTTTGCAGTACATGAACACAAATTCTGGTATTCCCCTTATGCCCTTGGCAGTCCCTTCCACCAAAGTAATTGGCAAGGACTGTGCAGTCTACGCCACTAGCATTCTACTATCAAAGTGTGTATCGGGATGCAAAGAGGAAAGGGCCTTCCCCCATGTGCTTCCAATTTAGTGTTGAAGCATTAACAAAACTAAGAACATAGAAAACTGCCATTGGGAATGGCTGTTGATGGAAGGTAGCTCCTCAGATCTCTGGACTCCGGGGAGTTTTGTCAAGCGTCTGCCTTGCTTCTGATATTTGAATAGTTCTAGCTAGATATTTTCAGCATTTGGAAATGTACAGTCCTATGCATATTTACTCAGAAGAGAGATCCATCGAGTTGGATGACACTTACTTCAGAGGTGTAGCTAGCCTCTCTGGCTCCCTCCCCCCGCGCATACTGCACAAGTCCCGCCCCTGCCGGTGGTGTCCCTGCCCCCGCCGCATTGTGGCGAGAAACACCCCCCCACACACATTTTTCCTACAGAACAGAGCTCCTAGGCACCTGGGTGGGCCAATCTTGGAAGCCATGTGGCTGTTTTTCGAACACCACCGCAGCACGCTTTTCACCACCACCACGCCTACTGCCCAGGGGCCCACCGCTGACTCCACTACTGGCTTACTTCCAATTGAGTAGGGTGTTCATATTACTATTTCTATTCTGTCTTCCTTCCGAGGAGCAATGTTCAGCTGCACGACACCCCTTACAAGACAGTTCAGGTTGAGAGGCAATGATTTTCCCAAAGCCACCCACAAACATGTCCTGTCCCAGTGAACACTAGAACTGTGGATCTCCTACATCCAGTTCCAGCACTTTGCTAGCATTGCTCCATACTGGTTCACCCCTCATTTAAGAAATGTCCCTCTTTTGCAAAGATGAAAGTGGCCATTCTTAAGGAGCCAACTTCTGTGATAGACCGTGCAGCACATAAGTGTACATGATACGACATGGGCCTTACTCATTACATCAATGTCATAACTGTGTCACATGGCATTGCGTTTGCTCTGGTTCTGTTGACTGGTTGATGGGTGACTTAATTGTTATTTTAATCACAATGGATTTTCTATTAATTGGATTAATAGAAATATTGTCTATTATTCACTGCTATTTGCAATCGCTTTTTTGTTTTAATTGCTTACATTTCATTGTATTTTTCTTGCTTTATTAATGTACGGTAAGCTGTTTTGTGCCACCATACAGTGAGAAAATATATTTTTTTTAAAAAAAGAACTCTTCAGCAAACAGCAAGGAAAGAATCTAAGAAAGAAAATCCATCTCAAAGTGCAATAAGAAAGTTTAATATATACACACACAAGTTCTCTTTGGCTGGTTTTATCTCCTACAAAGCACCATAAATCCTACAGTATCCACGTTACCCCAACATATCTCCCAGTAAGCACCAACGATTCTCCAAGATCCTTGTTTAGCACCAAAGGGGCTTCTTTAGCACCTAGAATCAGAAGCATTATTTAGCACCAAAAAGCAAGCAGCCGACCTAGTAAAGCCACACACTGTCGGTGCCTTTTTTGACTTTAAATGCTAGGCAGCAGCTTCTCAGTAGACACACTTGAGAGCTCTACTGAAATTGGAAAGAAGGCTCAGGCTCGAGGAATTCAGAGCTCAGGTCTGGAAGTTATTCAGTGCTAGAAATTCCTGTTGTTCCCTAGAGAGACACAAGGACGCCACACATTGTAAATATACAACAGCTGGTTTCCCAATCTATGCTTTGCAGAGAGGAGAGTCTCTTGTTCAGTCAAAGTTCCCTATTTGAAAAGGCGTGATGCTCCTTCAGAACTCCGCTTCCCAGAACCTTGTTCTGCAGGGCTACTCACTCGGTCGAGACAAAAGCCCACGTCCTGCATGATTCCAAACCTTATCCGAACCCCTTGAAACGTCCCTCAACTTTGGAGAGGAGCGACATTTTTTCTATCAATTGACTGAATACACGCAGGTCCAGAAGATGGGAGAGGCAGGGTGTGTGCGGGGTGTTTGTGCACGCGCACCTGTGTGGCTGTACCACTCATGCATGAAGGTTGCTGTTGAAACAGGACACGGTAACATACCTGTGCTTAGTATTGACATAGCACTGGAGTGTTTGAAATGCATCACATAAGAACTCCTCTCCACATAACATGCACAGGGCGAATGAATGCACATGTGGAGAGGCAGGGAGGGAGCTGGATGATGGCAGCAGGCAGCAGGCCTGCCTTCGATCTGTGCACATTCGGCTGAACACACAGAGGTCACCCCTCTCAGCATATCCACTTATCCTGGACATGTCATGAGAACAGGATTGATATATCGTGGTGATCCTGACAACAATCCCATAAATTAAGATTAGCCTCATCATCCACATCTAGCAGAGGGAGGGGCTCTGGGTGAGACCTGATGGCTTGTCAGTGGTATATATCGCACCACTGTTATGCAAGAGAGGAGGAAAACTGTTATGCAAGAGAGGAGGAAAAGGATGTACCTTTGTATTCTCTGAAGTGACTGTGGTTTCCTGTGTCATTCTGACAACGGGGGAAACACTGGATGACCACCAACTACTGTCCACAGTGGTGGACAGATCATTGGTAGTATTGCACCAGATGGACAGAGAAATTCTCTGTCTATAGATGGACGGAGTGATGCAAGACGAAACCCCCTTGAGTTCATGCACAGTCTATCTGTTGGATTCAGGCCTTAGCATGAACAGCCCACAGGAGAATTCTAGCTTTCAACCTAACCAACCACCACAGAACTATAAGGCCTGTTCAAGGGCTGGACTGGGTGATCATTAGGTCCCACATAACCTCCCCATTTCTGCAGCAGGCAACGCATGCCTGCTATCTGCAATAAATCCTAATGTAGACAGGTGAACAGAGTTTTAAATGGGCATTAGTTAAGAGAGGATGCCCCTATTCCCACATGCAAGGTTGGCTAACTTAACTAAGCTCTGTGGATTGATCTACAATAAAAGGTAAAGGTTCCCCTTGCTCGAAAGCTAGTCGTTACCGACTCTAGGGGCGGTGCTCATCTCCGTTTCAAAGCCAAAGAGCCAGCGCTGTCCGAAGACACTTCCGTGGTCATGTGGCCGGCATGACTCAACACCGAGGCGCACAGAACGCTGTTACCTTCCCGCCGAGGCGGTACCTATTAATCTTCTTGCAACTTCTTGCTTTCGAACTGCTAGGTTGGCAGAAGCTGGGCCAAAGACTCATGCAACACTCGAACTGCTGTCCTGCCTACCTTCCGGTCTGCAGTTCAGCATCTTAACCACTAAGCCACCGCAGCTCCCGCATGATCTACAATAGGCATGTACAATTTATGACACTTCAAACTGGCTGCAATCTGCCAGCCACATACAGCAGCCTACTGGGGTTCCAGAAGCCTCACTTGGCAGGCTGGCTAGAACACACGGCTGGTGACCTGCATTTGGCTGGGAAGCTATCAGAAGATTTAATTCACTTGAGACAGCTCAAATCAACCTACAGAAACGTAACCAGAAACGTAACCCCATGTAAACCAGAGCACTTACAACCTATTGGTTGCACCATTATTAGCAAGCCCATAGATCAACACTCTGTAATGAAGGCAAGGTCTTCCGAGATCACAGGTGCAAAGGTTTCGGATAACCTGAGAATCCTAGCTGGGCATAGACAGGGCAACTACCAGTGGTGTTCCCAACTGGTGTGTTCCCAAATGGTGTACATTTCGATTTTGATCAAGGTAATATTCAGGTCCTTCAACTGAATAGTCCCTCGATTCCCGAGCAGCTGCCCTGTCTACGCATCATTGCGAGATAAGGGATCCCCGATTCTCTTCTTAGTTGGTTACTTAGAATCCCAGTTCTCACCTTGCAGTCTCCCTTGCAGTGAGTGGGCTAACAGATAAGCCAGCAAGACCTTTTCTTGAACAAAAATGACACCTTTTCGATGGAGGGGAATAGCATTCCCCGTTTTCTCCTGCCTGAATTCTCAAAGAAAAGAGTTGTCTCCACCACCACCCCCTTTTCAGTTCCTTCCAGTCTTTCTGTGTGTGATTTGCAGCAGTTGCAGGCAGTGAAGAGAGTGCTTGGGAGGGAGGCAGAAGAGGCACTGGGGAGGGAAGCAGCTATTCAAGGCTGGGCTTAATCAGGTAGCCACTGAAGGTGATGTAGATGTCCACGTCGTCGCTGTAGATGGCGTTGTCACGCTCTCGCTTGTAGAGGCGCACCCAGATCTCGTCGTTCTCCCGCAGCTCCAGCATCAGGCTCTGGCTCTGCATGATGCTGCGGTCGCTGGGCTGGGCGTAGAGGATGACCTCCTCCTGGTCGTTGCGCATGACGTGCATGTAAGTCTCTTTGAAGTTCCAGGTGTGGACGTTGAGGCTGAAAAAGTACAGGCCAGCCACGTAGCAGTAGAACTTGCCCTTGAACATGTCAAAGTGGCTATAGAGGTTCACAAAGACCGTGTCGAAGATCAAGGCCTGGTAGCCCTCGCTGCTGTGGAGGGCCTTCCTGCGGCCCACAGAGAAGGCTGCATATTGGTGCTTGCAAGGATCACCCGGTGCTCCCATCTGTCCCTTGCTGCCCTTGGGGCCTTGGGATCCCCGCTCTCCTGGGGGTCCTTCTTTGCCCCATTTCCCAGGAATTCCAGGCTCTCCTTGATCTCCTTTGTCTCCTGTAGAGAGAAAGAGAGAAAAGACTGCGGTGGAATCTCAGGAGAATTCTGGCTTGTGGGTGGCCCGGGAACTCTGTCCCACAATGTGCTTCCATGCATGCAGAGCTCACTTGGCAGCCCTGAAAGGCCGTCACAGCTGCCAGGGAGGGAGGGTGGAAGACACGACGGAAGGCAGGGGCAGCAGCTCTGGCCCAGATGAAACGCCTGAAAGCACAGCTGAGAGAACGAGAAGCAGAGGAGTGGAAGCGGCATCCAAGCAAAGTGTATGGCGTCACTAGACACCCTTTTGTTCATTCACTGAATGCAGTAGCTGCCGGCAGCTTATTCTACACTTTGTCTTACGTTTGGCCTGAGAAAGAAGGCATCTTTTGGTTGTGGGTCAGTTGTGACACTAGGCTGTTCTAACCAAGTGGAGCCATTCCTGGACCTTTCTACAATTAAGAACATAAGAAAAGCCCTGCTGGATCAAGCAAGCTCAGTATCCTGTTTCATGACCCAACAGCTGCCTCTGGGAAGCCCCCAAGTGGGAGAGAAAGGTGCGCTTCTTTCCTGCTGTGGCTTTGCTGCCACTGATATTCAGTGGCATACTACCACTGAACCCGGCGGTGGCACATAGCCGTTATGACTAGTAGCCATCGACAGAGCCGTCTTCTATTAATTTGTCCAATACACTCTTAAAGCCATCAAAACTAGCATTCATCATCTTGGGGCAACCAATTCCACAAATGATGTGCTGTGTGAAGAAGTACAATACCATCTTTTCTCCATCCTAACTCTCTGGCTAATCAGTTTCATTAGATGGTCCCTGGTTCTAGTATTGTGGGGCAGAAGCGTCGCTCCGGTAGGGGCGGGGCTGTAAGTATCGCTGCGGTCATAGTCTCTTTACCGAGCGAGGAGGAGGCAGCCCCGCCCCCTCACTGTCCGAGCCAGTCCCCTATGGAGAAAGCAGCAGGCAGGGTCTCTTGCCTGCTGCTTTCTCCGTAGGGGACTGGCTCGGACAGTGAGGGGGCGGGGCTGCCTCCTCCTCGCTCGGTAAAGAGACTATGACCGCAGCGATACTTACAGCCCCGCCCCTACCGGAGCGACGCCTCTGTTGTGGGGAAGAAAATTCTCTGTACCCACTTTTGCCACACCATTTTATAAGTCTCTATCAGCCCCCCCCCCCATTATCATCTTTGTTCCTAGCTTTAAAAAAACCCAAACATTGTAGCCTTTCCTCGTTAGGAAGGTTCTACAGCCATCTGATCATTTGGGTTGCAGCTCTAAATCCTTTCTTGAGATGTGATGACCAGAACTGTACATGGTATTCCAGATGTGGCCACACCATAGATTTCTGTAGGGGCACAGCAGTCTTACTCTCCATCCTTTTCCTAAAGACCCCTGGCATGGAATTTCACAGCTGCTGCAGACTGAGTCAACATTTTCATTGAGCTATCCAACACAACCCCAAGATTGCTCTCCTGGTTCACCACCAGAAGTTCAGACCCCAATCAGTCTATATGTGATACTACCGTATTGTCCCGAGTATAAGACGCACCTGATTATAAGACGCACCCTTAAAGTTTGGTGCTATTAAAAAAAAAAATTAAATCACTGGCATTAAATTGCAAAAGCCTGATTATAAGACGCACCCCTAGTTTAAAAACTTAAATTAGGAGAAAAAAGTGAGTCTTAGACCAATACGGTATATATACTGCGCAGATGAATAATTTATTCGGCATAGAGGAATGCAGCTCATCATAGGCGTATTTAGTTACGCATGACCTTGGTTTAGATATAGACGCAGACATGGATATATACATGCATAACACCACCAACAACATAGCAGCAAAATACAGGTCCCTGCCTCGTATAGCTTACAGTGGGGAGGAAAAAAATAAATGGAAGAGAAGGTGAGGCCAGGCTAACTGAGGATGACTATGTACTTACCCTTCAGAATGGTGATGTTAATGTATGGACGGACCTCTGGCATTATATATGGCAAGGAGTGAGGCCTGCTTGGGCTTGGATTGGCCTCTGAGCGGTCAGGAGTATCCAGCGAGTCACAGCAGCGCCTGCAGCTGTTCAGGGTGGTTGAGACTTCTGGAGGGTTGGACTCATCAGTGGGGGCCCCAAAAACAAACAGTGGGAGCACAAGGAAGAGCAAGTGAACCTGCATGCGGGTGGCTTCCATAGCGACCTGGCAGAGAAGACAAGGAAGATAAAAGGAACGGGAATAAAGGGGGGGGTGAGAGGGGAGGGGACTGTACTTGACTTCTCCATGACTAAACGTTTTTAGCTTTTTTCAGCTTTTTTCAGCACAACATGTTTTAGTATAGGATGTTTTCTGTTTCCACAGAAGGTAATCATTACCCTGCAGTGGCCAAAGTTATGAACCTTGCACCAAAATACCAGCGGCAAGGACTTCTACCTGGTCGTATAGATTACCCGTTGGAACTGCTGCATTTCCAAGTGGGCCTTCACAGAAAGAAATGGACAGATAACCAGTGATTCTCTCATAACCATCAGAAGCTTCTATAATTAACCCTTTCATTAAGCCTATGTCTATGTGTCGGCCAAATTAGACAAGATGTCAAATCTTAGCATGGGGATTTTCAGTAGGAAAATGACACAAGAGGAAAGGGGTAAAAACCCCTACACGCTGCAGTTCTGCTCTGGATCAGGTCCCCGTGCAACTGCTATTTGGTTTTTAAAATAAGCCCCCAGAACTAGACAAGAACACATTCAACAATACAGTTGGTTTAACTCCTAGTTGTGACATGGAAGACCTGTGAGCAGATGTGCCCCCCTCCTGCTTTTCCCAAGACTTAAAACACACCCACCTACCTGTTATTAGCCATAGTAGAGGAGAAAAATATACAGTAGGTACTACTTGTACTGCACACACATTCCTCCCCCCCCCCCCCCACTTCACATGGCTAATACTGTAACAGTTTTAGAGATGTGTCAATTTAAGCCAGGGAAACAGCACAGGGGGGAAAGGATGACCCCCTCCTCTTGCTGTGCTATGGCACCAATCCACCCCCCCCCCATGGCTGTTTTAAGAAAAAAAAAAGACATCAGGAAGCCATTTAGTGTTGTGATTTGCTAGAATCAGAAATGTTTCCATTGAATAAGAACTTTTTTTTTAATGTACAGAATCTTTTACCTAATTCTGCGTACATTTTCCTTACATAAAGGACTGCCTTAAGTTTCTCCTTACCCCCCTTTAAGCACCCCTGCTACAAAATACAGTCATAGAGGCTCATGAGTCATGAGGATGGTTTTTTCTCCCAGGATGACAGCTCAAGCCTAGGCATGTCTACTCAGGAGTAAATCCCACTGAGTTCAATGGAACCTACTCCCATGTAAACTTGCATAGGACTGTAGCCTTAAGCATGGATATAAGGATAATAATGCTCTTGAAAGATCCACCCTGACCCCCGGGGGAATCTTAGGCAAGTCGGTGAGGATTGCCTCCTTAGAGGGAGGGCCACCGGCCACCACTGATTTTATTTCTTCTAACCAGAATCTTTCCCATTCTAAACAAATTCTCGTTCTATAAAACAGAAGCTATCAATCACATCCAAGAGGCTAATGTTTATTCCAAATTGCTGGTGCGATTTAGCCATCCAAGCAAACCAAATGCAGTGGTACAGCCTCAGTTTTGGAATCTGTGTAATGGGAATAAGTGAAGCACAAAACAAAAATACAAAGCGCCACTCCTGCACCGCACACTACCTAACCCACATTCACAGGGGGAAAAAAATCATTGGGTGGGCAAAAAGTTGAAAGACACGGTGAAAGCTTTAACTCTGCTATTTTGATGCGGGCGGGGAGTATTTTGTGTCCGCTGTAGTAGTCCATGCCTGTACCTACCTCACAGGAGTTTCTGAGGACTTTCTAAGAGGAGCTGAGGAGCATCTGCCCTCGGGGAAAGCTGAACCCTTGCATTTGGGTTGGGGGGGAGGAGTATCTCCCATCATCTTCCCCCCCCCCTCCTTTGGAAGTTTGCAGAGTGGTTCGAAGGCTAAATATTGCAAGCATGGCAGAAGGGGCGGCAGAATCGGCAGGGCTGGAGGGCGAGGAGAAAGGGGAGGGGGGCAGGCATGTGCCTTTGATTAGCGACGCCTTGGACAGCGTTGGGAGGCTACACAAAGTAGGGCGATGTGGATGGGGGCTGCACTGGGCAGCCAGCGGGTCACCTCGTTGGAGGCGGCGCACGGCTGCTCCTCCTCCTCCTCTCCCACCTTCCTTCCCCTTCGGACCTCTCGCCCTCCTCCTCCACCAGCAGGCTCACCCTAGAGGAGAGGCGCATCGCCGCAGCCTGGAGGACTCCCTCTCCGCGCCTCTGCTTGCTGGTCAGTCCCCTCTGCACACTGGATAACCTCTGCTAGCGAGGCTAGCCCCGAGTCCCATTTCTTTAATAGCTTGTTATTGGCAGAGACGCCTCAAACCGCCGGCTTTGGTGCAGAGCCCGCCTGAGCATCTCTCCTCCTCCCTCGCTCCCTTCCCCTCCTTGTGTGTTTGGGCGCTTCAGCTCGAGCGAGTGTTAGGTTTCGGCCGCGTTAACTCTTTCCTCTGTCAAGGAACAGAAATACAGATCCTGTCTTGCAAGGCTGGGGAGCTCTTTGGAAGTGGGTGACGTACGTGAGGTGGATCCCGCCCTCCCCCCCCGCTTCTTTTCAAAACCCAAAAAAGCCAGGCCTCAAGACCTTTTTTCTCATCCCTGGTTTTGTGAACATGTAAAGCTGCCGTGCGGTATGGCTCTCATCAGACTATGATCCGCCTGGGTTGCCATGATGATCAACAACACTGGCTGGCACCAGCTCTCCAGGGTTTTAGGTAGGGGTCGTTCCTTGCCGTATAGAAATGGCAGAGGTTGAAGAACCTCCTGCAAAACAACTGTTTTGAGCTACAGCTGCAGCCTCAAACCTGTGTAGGACCTAGAGACCTCTGGCTAGCAACTTGCCTGGTCAGAGGGCCTCCTCGCAGAGGTTCTGGACTGGAGGAGGAGCCCAGCCAGGCCAGCTCAAAATGGAGTGCTGGCAAGTCTGCTGTCCCTCCCTCTATAATAAATAATCATTCATTTCCCACCTCTGAGTTGACTGTTGCAATGGCCAGATTTGGCTCATGAGTATCAAATAGGTGAGTTGCTGATCCTCAAGCCTAGATCCTGCACCCTGAGAAACAGCTACTGTGGTCTTAGGCAGGTTTACTCAGAAGTAAGTCCTACTGAGTTCAGGGTACTTGCATCCAGCCACCAGGACAGTGTGCATAGGCTTGCATACTGAGTCCACTTTTGGCCAGGGTCTCCAAAGGGGAAGTACAGACCACAGTGAAGGAGACCGTCTATCTACGCAGATGATTTTTGCAAAATACCATTCAGATCTTCTCCTACTTTTTAGGGACTAATATGAATAGGTTATTATGGTGATGACTCAACTCCAGGCCTTCTTGGAGTATTCAGGTGTTTTGACCTTTTATAATCCAGTTTTCAGCCTTGATACAGGACTGAGACTGCTTTAAACTTTTAGTAGCTCTGGTCATTCTACATCTGGAAATTTACCAGGGAATTTGACCTTAGAGATCTTACTGGACTTTTCAGTACTATATGTTATCTTACTTGCAACTTTGAATGATCCAGTGGGTGTTGATGGCACCACACCAAGGACAAAACTAGATGAGACAGTGCATCTCCAGTTGTTAAATATTGGCAAATAACCACTCATGTAATTGTATATGCCCCCATACAAAACATTTTCTGCATGCAGAAAGCTGGGATGTCAGGGAGAAGGCTAGGTTAGACAAGACCCTAACATCTTATTTTCTGTGTGGAGAGAGTTTTTTTGTTTTTTGTATGGACGAGCATTCAGTCATGGAAACCCCCACCTGCAATCTGAAGTGGTATAATTTACTCACAGGTTGATCACTTCAGTAACAACTAGGCCTAACCTATTCCTTTTCTATTGGGTTGCTTTCAGAAGGTGGGATGGAGGGTGAAAAACCTGCATCTTGGAAACAGACTTGTATCTGCAAAACAGATGAGAATCAACAACTAAGGAGTTAAGCGAAGAAAGACGTTTTGGAAGAACTGGGTATTTGAAAGAAGATGTAGCACCACCTGGGAGTTCTGGAGACAAGCTATTGGCATAATAGGTTGCAAGGAAGAAATGGTGGACCTGTTTAAAGGGAGCAGGAGACTTTGGACCCCTAAGGGGGGTGGAACTGAAGGCGTAAAGCTCATAGGGAAGAGTATTGAGAGGTAGTACAAAAAGATCCTTCATGGATCATTGCCTTGTCGTGGCGAAGGGGCTTGCGTAACTCAATGAAGCCATGAGCTATGCCGTGCAGGGACACCCAAGACGGACAGGTCGTAGCAGAGAGTTCTGACTAAAAGTGATCCACTGGAGAAGGAAATGGCAACCCACTCCAGTAACCTTGCCAAGAAAATCCCATGAACAGTACCAAAAGGCTAAAAGATATGACGCCGGAAGATGAGCCCCTCAGGTCGGAAGGTGTCCAATATGCTACTGAGGAAGAGCGGAGGAATATTCCAAGTAGACCCAGAAAGAGTGAAGCGGCTGGGCCAAAGCCAATAGGACGTCCAGCTGTGGATGTGTCTGAGGTTGAAAGGAAAATCCAATGCTGCAAGGAGCAATACTGCTTAGGAACATGGAATGTGAGGTCTATGAATCAAGGCAAGCTGGATGTGGTCAAAAATGAGATGATAAGATTGAACATTGACATCTTGGGAATCAGCGAACTAAAATGGACGGGCATGGGCGAATTTAAGTCAGGTGACCATCATATCTACTACTGTGGGCATGAATCCCTTAGAAGAAATGGAGTAGCTCTCATAGTCAATAAAAGAGTGGGAAAGGCAGTACTGGGGTGCAACCTCAAAAACGACAGAATGATTTCAGTTCGAATCCAAGGCAAACCATTCAACGTTACAGTAATCCAAGTGTATGCCCCAACCACTGATGCCGAAGAAGATGAAGTTGACCGGTTCTATGAAGACCTACAACACCTTCTAGAACTAGCACCCAAAAAAGATGTCCTTTACATCATAGGAGACTGGAATGCTAAAGTAGGAAATCAAGAAATAAACGGAACAACAGGCAAGTTTGGCCTTGGAGTGCAAAATGAAGCAGGGCAAAGGCTAACGGAGTTCTGTCAAGAGAACACGCTGGTCATAGCAAACAATCTTTTCCAACAACACAAGAGGCGACTCTACACATGGACATCACCAGATGGTCAATACCGAAACCAGATAGATTATGTGCTTTGCAGCCAAAGATGGAGAAGCTCTATACAATCAGTAAAAACAAGACCTGGAGCTGACTGTGGCTCAGATCATGAGCTTCTTATTGCAAAATTCAGACTTAAACTGAAGAATGTAGGGAACACCACTAGACCAGTCAGATATGACCTAAACCATATCCCTTATGAGTATACAGTGGAGGTGAAGAATAGATTTAGGGCATTAGACCTGGTAGACAGAGTGCCTGAAGAACTATGGACGGAAGTTCGTAACATTGTACAGGAGGCAGCAACTAAAACCATCCCAAAGAAAAAGAAATGCAAGAAAGCAAAGTGGCTGTCAGATGAGGCTTTACAAATAGCTGTGGAAAGAAGGAATGCAAAAAGCAAGGGTGAAAGGGAAAGATATAAACAACTGAATGCAGAGTTCCAGAGAATAGCAAGGAGAGATAAGAAGGCCTTCTTAAATGAACAATGCAAGGAAATCGAGGAAAACAACAGAATGGGGAGGACTAGAGATCTCTTCAAGAAAATTGGAGATATCAAGGGAACGTTTTGTGCAAAGATGGGCATGATAAAGGACAAAAAAGGCAAGGACCTAACAGAAGCAGAAGAGATTAAGAAGAGATGGCAAGAATACACAGAAGAACTATACAAGAAAGATCTGAATGTTCCTGATGACCACGCTGGTGTGGTCACTGACCCAGAGCCGGACATCCTAGAGAGTGAAGTCAAGTGGGCCTTAGGTAGCATTACTAACAACAAAGCTAGTGGAGATGATAATATCCCAGCTGAGCTACTTAAAATCCTAAATGATGATGCTGTGAAAGTGCTGCACTCAATATGCCAACAAATTTGGAAAACTCAGCAGTGGCCAAAGGATTGGAAAAGGTCAGTTTACGTTCCAATTCCAAAGAAGGGCAGTGCCAAAGAGTGCTCAAACTACCGCACAATTGCACTCATTTCACATGCTAGCAAGGTTATGCTCAAAATCCTACAAGCTAGGCTTCAGCAGTACGTGGACCGAGAACTACCGGACGTACAAGCTGGGTTTCGAAGAGGCAGAGGAACTAGAGATCAAATTGCCAACATGCGCTGGATCATGGAGAAAGCACGAGAGTTCCAAAAAAACACCTACTTCTGCTTCATTGACTACGCAAAAGCCTTTGATTGTGTGGATCACAACAAACTGTGGCAAATTCTTAAAGAGATGGGGGTACCAGACCACCTTACCTGTCTCCTGAGAAACCTGTATGCGGGTCAAGAAGCAACAGTTCGAACCGGCCATGGAACAACTGATTGGTTCAAAATTGGGAAGGGAGTACGGCAAGGCTGTATATTGTCACCCTGCTTATTTAACTTATATGCAGAGTACATTATGAGAAATGCAGGGCTGAATGAATCACAAGCCGGAATCAAGATTGCCGGGAGAAATATCAACAACCTCAGATATGCAGACGATACCACCCTAATGGCAGAAAGTGAAGAAGAACTAAAGAGCCTCTTGATGAGAGTGAAAGAGGAGAGTGCAAAAGTTGGCTTGAAACTCAACATTAATAAAACTAAGATCATGGCATCTGGGCCCATCAATTCCTGGCAAATAGAAGGGGCAGAAATGGAAGCAGTAACAGATTTTACTTTTCTGGGCTCCAAGATCACTGCAGACGGAGACAGCAGCCATGAAATTAAAAGACGCTTACTCCTTGGAAGGAAAGCTATGGCAAACTTAGACAGCATAATAAAAAGCAGAGATATCACCATGCCAACAAAAGTTCGTATAGTCAGGGCGATGGTGTTCCCAGTAGCAATGTATGGTTGCGAGAGTTGGACCATAAGGAAGGCTGAGCGCCGAAGAATAGATGCTTTTGAACTGTGGTGCTGGAGAAGACTCCTGAGAGTCCCTTGGACTGCTAGGAGATCAAATCAGTCAATTCTAAATGAAATCAAGCCTGACTGTTCCCTGGAAGGACAGGTACTAAGGCTGAAACTCAAATATTTTGGCCACCTAATGCGAAGAGAGGACTCTCTGGAGAAGACGCTGATGCTGGGAAAGATTGAAGGCAAAAGGAGAAGGGGAAGGCCAAGGATGAGATGGTTAGACAGCATCACCGATGCAACAAACATGAAAATGAGCGAACTCAGGAAGATAGTGGAGGACAGGAAGGCCTGGCGGGATATGGTTCATGGGATCACGAAGGGTCGGACACGACTTAACGACTGAACAACAAAAACAAAAAGATAAAATGGGGCAAGCCCATAGAGAGATTTGAAGATAAGGAAAAAGAGTTTGTGTTGGATGTGGAAGGTACTGTATAGCCAAGGAATTGGAGGAGGAGCATCACATTTATATAGTTTGTTTATATAGTTTGTATACATTTATATAGTTTCCTGAACCAGGAAAGAAATGGATGGTTTGGGAAGCAAAGTTCTGGAAAGAGGTAAGAGAATGAAGCAGTGACTTGGTTTGGCTCAGTTCCTCCTGATAGCGCAATCCTATCCAACTTACACCACTGGTGTAACCAGCGGTGCAGTGAGAACGGGAGATCCCAGAACAGAAAGGGGATTCAAATCCCCTCCAAAGGGGGATTCAAAGGGGATTTGAATCCGCTTTCCATTCTGGGGCCTCCTGTTCTCGCTGCACCGCTGGTTACACTGGTGGTGTAAGTTGGATAAGGTTGCGCTGTAAGTGTGTAAAACTGAGTGGGATTCATAACCCTTGCCAAAATCTTCCCCTCCTGTCTCGCTTTTTTCTCTCCTGTGTTGAATATATTGTAAGCTTCCTAGGGCAGAGACCTTCCTGTTTGTTGTTACTCTGTCAATCGTCATGCACAGAGATGGTGCTATATACATCATGACTGCTTGTAAATTTGCAATAACCAAGGTGGAAGATAGATGGCTAATGCATGAACCTGAAATTTAAGTGAGGGCTCCTGAAGTGGCCTGCAGGTACGTAGCCCTTGTAGCTGACAGGGTTCTTCAGAGTCTTGCCTACATATTTTTTTACAGTGCTTCTGTAAGCACTTTTGAAGGGAAGCTTGCATGGGGGAAACACACATACTTAGATGCATGTGCAACTTGTGTGCATCCCCCTCCCACTATATATTTTCATTATCTTGGAGAAACAAGAAACTGAAGTATGGGTGGCCCAGCCCTGCTTTGGTCTGGCTGGCTTGTCTTCTGCAGTGGCCGAGAGATGAATGCATGAAGTCTCCTTGGATGTACCCTACACTGCAAAGTCAAGTCATGTCTGTGCACCTCTTATCAGCACACAATTCACATGTACATCGCACAGTGCAAAAGCAGCCACCACTCTGCTTTTTGTAATCCGCACTCAGCTGCTTGGCTTGGCCAGAATTGATTTTTCTGGCTTGCACCCTCTGATTTGGCAATCGACAAGAGGCAAAATTCTGGCCAGTTGGCAACCCTCCTCGCTGGAGACTTTCCTGGCTTCTCCGACCCTCTCTGAGAAGTGTGGTGAGCCTGTTCCTGGCTGAGGCATGGGGGAACACAGGGCTAAAAGAAATAAATTTTCCTTTCACACTTAAATGCAGAACAGCAAGATCAGCAGCTTTACTGTAGTTCTCAATTTATTTGAGGAAGAGCTGGAGAATGCCTAACATGATGCTTTGGAGCGGACAAATTGTTTCCATTTGTTTAGATTAGGGAATCGGAGGTGGCTGTAGCCAAATTTGGTTTGCTTCCCACAGCTTGGCAGAAAAGCAGAGCGCAGAGAAGCAAACAGAAAGTCTGGGGAAAGATGCGAAGGAAACGTGGAAGGAAGGGGGAGAACGGAAAGCCCTGGGATGTTGTTGATTTTAATGCTATCCCAAAAACCCAGTGGAGTGAATGGAGTGGAGTGGGTTTTCCTTGCGTTCCTGGAGGAAGTGGAGGGCTTTTCGGCCAGTGGTGGCTGTGAAGCTGAGAACAAACTTGGTTGTAGTCCAAACTGTGCTGTGCCTCTTGCATGACCTTCCGTAGGCCACTTTCTTTCATGTCTGTGAGATTGAATGCTCTCATTCCTCCTTAATGGATCCTCCACTCACTTGCAGGGTGGGGGGTGGGGAGATCATCCTCATTGTATTTCCTACTGTTTGTCCCTGGCGAATACACAACAAAACCATTTTTTGTTCTATTTCCAAGAGAGGCTTCCCTTCAGATGGACACAGCCGGATCTAATGCTTTGCTGCTGGGCTTCCAGCACCAAGGTAAGACTAGATGCTGAACCCATTCTCTGTTCAAGGGAAGCCGGGCCGTTATTTGCACAGCTGCCTTCTCAGCTTGCTAGTTTACAAGCATCAGGCCTTGAGCAGCCCCTAGACTGCTCTGCTGGAAACCACCCTTCACATTGCAGTGGGTTCTGTGAATCCTAAGGGCAAAGCCAGACTGGCTTTTGTGATATCTTCGCTTTCTTGTCTCATTTCTTCTTCTTCTTCTTCCTTTCTTTGAACCCCACAGACCCAGCTATTGCCCAGATTAACATTTAACCACAGAGGCTATTGAAATGCATATAGAGATGCTCAGGAATGCAGTGTGAGGCGAAGAGAGAAGGGGAAACAGACAGATCATATGCATACAAGAATACAGAAAACTCATCATACAGTTACCCACTCACATGGGTTCCTGTTAGGAGATGCGTCATGTCTGGTTTTATCCTAACATTTCCTTGTGGGGCTGATCCTCCCCATTTTTCTTTGAGCTACATAACATAAAAACCAATTTCTAGCTATGCTCTATATGCTGAAATTTAGGGCTGTGTACACTCTGCATTACGAAAGGAAGTTAAAAATCAGTGTGAAGGTAACCCACATTTCACAGTCCTCGGAATATATTGTTGCAAATAAATGTGCATGAACGTTTCAGAGCTTCAAAATGGGCACTTAGTTACCATAATCTCTTATCAGTTTTCCATATCCTCACAATTCCCTTATGTTTGTTATTAATGGGTTGAGCCTCTAAAGCAGGCATGTCAAGCATAATGCCCACGGGCCGGATACAGCCCCTGGAAGCTATTTATCTGGCCCACGTGATAATTGGACTTTCCCAGCGCTACCCTTTCAGGAGCACCGCTTCTGCTGAGGCTTTGACAGGGAAGGTAACCGCAGAAGGCAAAGAACACTCCGGGGGAAGGGGCAGACCAAGAGGAATGAGAGAGGGAGACACTGCCAAGGCCCTGGGAGAGCCCAGTTGTCATGCAGGTTGCCCTTCCAGCAGCTCCGCTTCTGCCAATGCGTCACTCGGAGTACTTCTCAACTGCTGAGCTGTGAAGTGATGCCTCAGCAGAAGTGGCGCAGATGAAAGGGTGCCCCATGTGATAATTGGGTTCCCTCATATTTTGAAAATATGATCAAGATTTGCATATTTTCACTTCTGTCATTTGCAGCTGAGTTATCACATGAGAACAAAGTGCTTATTTCTGGCCATCATCTGCTTAATGATGTCACTTCCTGTTTAATGATGTCACTTCTGGCCTTCAGCAGGCGCCATGGATGCTATTTGGCCCGCTGTATGAAACAAGTTTGACACTCTGCTCGAAAGCGACTGTTTTAAGAAGGCAACTGATGAGCCATGGTTTGGCTAAAGTTCAGTCCCGGGACATGGCCTGAGGATGCGTGGTACAGACACCACCTTGCAGATGCTAAGCAGGTTTAAGTCAGGCAAATGCCCAGTTGTGTTGCTGGAGGGGGTGCGGCACCATTAGTTGTACAAGATGCTGCACTGCGCCTTGCAAACTGGTGTAATGTGGCCCCTCCCATGTGCACCCGGAGCCATTCTGGCGGCGCCGGCAACGCGCAGCCTTCACTACCGGAATGGCTCCAGGGGCGAGTGGGAGGGGCCGCGTTACACGGATTTGCAAGGTACCTTGCACCACTTACAGTGCCGCACCCCCTCCAGCAACACCACTGCAAATGCCTGGATGAGTCTCTTCCCTCCTCCATGGGTTCTGCCTTGAGTTCCACCATGAAAGAAAGACAGGATATAAATAAAAACTGGAGAGAGTCAAGGGGTGGAGCTTATGGATTTCATTAGGGGCCCATTACTTTCTTCTCCTCCCAGTGGATTGCTTCAAATTATTTAGTATTAAATGGACTCTGAATAATCAGCCCACAAATTTCAACATTCCTTAAACCATACAGAACTTGGAAACTGTGCTTTCCTACACCATGTTAATGGCTGCTGATTTTTTTGTACATGTTGTGCTCTGCCTGTTTCCCGTCACCTTTATTGCTTCCATATGGCTTTTTAACATTTGTGCTTCAGGAATTTTTTTTTTTGAAAAATGTCCCTGGGGATTTTGCACATAAGCTGTGCGCAGTCTGGCATCCCCATATGCCATGCACGGCCACTTAGTACCCCACCTTCAATGCCCTTGTGTGAGCATGCACACTGCCAGCAGACCTCTTCACATTCTGAAATGGTGCTTTTAAGTATCTGGCTACACATAAGCCATAAGAGGACAGGCAGAGAAGGGGTTATGGCGAAGGCAGCTGAGACTGACAGCTCCGCCCAGAGTGTATGGTGCACCAGAATCCATATAACACCAGAATCCACACCACAGCCTTTAAAAAACAATATGAAAGTGCTTTTTGACTTGAAGTTTGTTCAGTTGGCAAATTAGCAGAGTTTCCACAGTCTTAGGAAAGAGCATTTTGTCTGAATCCCACCAGTGTGTGTGTATCCGTTTTCTGAGATTTTAAATGCAAGCACAATGTCTTAACAAAAGGATGGGCGCTATCGTCAATGGCCATTGCTTGGTGGTACAGCACCTGTTCGGCAGGCAGCAGCAGAAGGTCTGAGATTCAATCCCTGGTACTACCTCCAGGTATGGCTCAGAAAGACCCCCTGACTGAAGCCTTGGAGGGCTACTACCAGTCAGCAGGTGGGCAACGCTGAGCTGAATGGACCAATGGTCTGACTGGGTACAAAGCCCTCTCTTATGAATTCACAACCCTATTCATAAGATTGCTGTGCAAAACCCCACCAAAAAACAAAGACAAAACCCAACCCCCAAACAAAACATACATTCTTGCTCTTTTTGCAGGTACAGTACCCTATTGAGTGCTATAAGAATGGGAAAAATGTGATATAAACTAGTCATGAAACCACCGCAGGGAAAGAAATATGCATGACCTATGCACTAAATCCAGAGAACCATGCCAATTCTAAGGTTCAAAGCGAAACAAAAGCCAAATTACCTCTCTCCCCAGCATCTGGATTTACTCTAAATGAAAGCAGGAAATACAATGCAAGGGGGATGATGCCTCCTCTCTGAATGTACAGAAAGATTAGGGAGCCTTCTACATAGCGAGAACACAGCAGCACAAAAAGCCCAACATGGATAGAACGGGATCCACAAGCAATACAGGGCTTCTGAACACTGTCCAGTCCATTATAAAGTTTTGGATGATTACACAGCACCAATAGGCACATGCAGGATGTGGAAGAACCTTTTTGAGTGGAGCAAAACATAAGGAAGGAAAAAGAAGATAGAAAAACCAAATAAGCACACTTTTTAAAAAGAAATAAGGGGGAAAAGGGTGTATGTGTGCATGGGAAAGAAATCCTCCTTGGTTAGAACAAGTGACACATTTCAAGTGTAGATCTGCCCTGATGCTAGTTATATAATTGCTTTGTTGCAAAGTCAGTCAACAGTTAATAAACAGATGAGTTCACTTTGGAGTTGTAAAAAAGACTTGCTCTGAAATATCTCCGCTTTTGAGAGTTAGGGTATCACTAACAGCCCAATGTTACAGTGGAGGAAGACTGATGTTCATCGTTGTGCCCCCCAGCATGTACCCTTTCCCTGCAGTAATGGGCACATCCTCCTTCACATGGAAAACGTTGGGAGAATCAATGGCTGTTCATATATTTTAGATGGCAGGTTAGATCTCCACAGATTACACTCCAACCACATGACCTGGAAAAGGTGAGTGTCTCCCCTCCCCCTTTTTGTGTCGAAGGGCTTACATGGGTGAAGTGGGTTTGTATAGGTATACACTGCGGGTGGCGCAGTGGGTTAAACCGCTGAACCATGAGCTGTCGATCGAAAGGTCGGCAGTTTGAATCCGCGACGGGGTGAGCTCTCGTTGCTTGGCCAGCTCCTGCCAACCTAGCAGTTCCAAAGCATGTTAATGTGTGTAGATAAATAGGTATCGCTTGCGGGAAGGTAAACAGCGCTCCGTGTTCCAGCCGCATGCTACACCATGCGGCAAGGAGAGTCATGCCGGCCACATGACCACGGAGGCGTCTTCGGACAACGCTGGCTCTTCAACTTTGAAATGGGGATGAGCACCACACCCTAGAGTCAGACACGACTGGACTTAATTGTCAGGGGTCACCTTTAGCTTTTTAAACTTGCGGGAAGAGCTGTGTGTAGTTAAGCCAACTGGCTTTTCCATTACTGTATTCTATCATGATAAATACCAAGAATCCATTCAATATAAAACCAAGATGTTGTGCCCAATCAGTATGAAATGTGGCGTGGGAAATCTACCTGGTGAGGTGTATAACCTGGCCCAGATTCAGAAAATTCTGCTGAAGAATGGCTTTGGCATAGCAGTTTTAAAACGTTGTTTTTAGGTTCAGGCTTCCCATGTTCCTTATCATTTTTGTGCCCACTGAAAACATACCTTAAGTTTCTCCTTTTGGCAGTTTAGATTATGTGGAACATTCAAGGGTATTGCTAGCATGGTGAAAATTTGCTGTGTGCATTCCTAAAGTTTTATAAGGCATAAAACTTCTCATTTTACTTAATCATTGAACTAAGGACTAAGGCACCACATGTCTACTTGGAAGTTTGCTGGAGTGTTCCCCCCCCCCCCCCCCACACACACACAAAAGAAGAATAGCCATAGCTTGAGTGAACAGGCTGCAACAGTAGAGGACAGAAGGTGGCAGAAAGGGAGCTGCTGCTGTGTCTGCATGTTTGCCTGTAGGGTGCTGTTGTGAAAGCTTGTGGTTGAGGTGCTGTGTGCTGTTGTTGTGCCTGTTTGCATGGGAAGTGCTGCTGATCGTTTGTGCCTGATGTGCTGCTGTGTGTTTTGACATGTTTGCTTGTGATGTGCTGCTTGGTCAGTGTGTATGGATGTGTTTGTGTGTGAAGTGCCATTGCCCCAACCTGCAGAGGAAGAGGATTAGGGCTGAAAGTCCAAGGGGAAGTGTGGGTGTACGGAGGCTAAGTGAGCACAGTATGCAAGATAAGCGGGTGGCCTTACCGTTTCTGTGTTGTGGGGCGCATGAGTGAATTGGTAAGCACCTTAACTGTTTGCTTAAACAGACTTTTTTGATAGTAGGTAAGTGTGCACATAGTCACACAAAGCATGTTCTAGGTGGAGCAAACGTGCAAGCTTTCTTGCTTCAAGCAGGGGGTGGGATAGATGGCTGTGAGGGCCCCTCCCAGCTGTATGATTCTAAGGCCAAAGCTCACTTCTGCCCTTCGTTGGATGCAGAGCTCTCACACACAAGGGTTTATGGACTTGCCCTTCATTCTTATTTAGGTCCTGATTGAGATTGCTCTGGAGTGGAAGGCTAGGACCGAAGAAGGAAGGATGCCTCTCTTGAGATCCTTCGCCCACAAGCACGGACTGCAAAACCAAGCTGCTTGTTTCGCTAAATGACTGACTTGGTCATTATTTCTAACAGCAGGCATCCCCTTGGTCAAGAAACGGTATTTGAACCATTTTATGGGGCAGGTTGACTTAATTTCCTCTTGGAGATGAGGGATTTCTTCTATTCAGAGCAGCTACTTAGATGGCTGAGCCTGAGCCTGGGCCACTGTGAATCTGTCTGGAAGGCTTTCATTGTGATGACTGTCTCACTCACCAGGCTGGGAGTCGGGCTGCTCCCTGCACTCATCAGCTCAGCTTTTTTGCAGTCACTGGAAGTCGCAAAGTGTAATGATTTTTGTTTTGACCTCCAGGCTTTGAATCTTGAGCTGCATTCTCTTCACCTGGAGACAGTACATCTTTATAGGCTGGGGGCCGAAAGTGTCCTGCAAGTGCAGTGGATCATAGAAAGTGGCCTTATACAGAATCAGACCACTGGTCCATCTGGGTCAGTATAGTCAACACAAGCTGGCTGAAGTTCTCCAGATGTTTTCAGACATCGGTCTTTCTCAGCCCTTCCTGGAAATACCAGGGATAAGAACATAAGAAGAGTCTTGCTGGATCAGGCCAAAGGCCCATCTAGTCCAGCTTCCTGTGTCTCACAGTGGCCCACCACATGCCTCCGATAGCACACAGACAACAAGATAACCTGTTTTCTGCAGTCACTCCCTTGCACCTGGCACAGATAACCTGTTACTTCCTTGCACCTGGCACACAGAGAACCTACTTCTAAAGCCAGAAGGTTGCTTATGGTTTGTAACCTGTGATGGTCTTTTCCTCCATGAATCTATCCAAACCCCTTTTAAAGGCATCTAGGCCAGGAGCCATCACCACATCCTGTGGCAAGGAGTTCCACACATGAATTGCAGGCTGGGTGAAGAAATATTTTCTTTTGTCCATTCTAACTCTCCCTCCACTCAATTTTAGAGCATATCCCCTGGTTCTGGTGTTGTGCGAGACGGAGAAGATTTTCCCTCTCTCCATCCCATGCATAATTTTATATGTCTCAATCATGTCCCCCCCTCAGGCGCCTTTTTTCTAGACTAAAAAGCCCCAAATGCTGTAGCTTTTCCTCATAAGGGAGGTGCTCCAGCCCATGAATCATTTTGGTCGCTCTTTTACGCACCTTTTCCAACTCAACTATATCCTTTTTGAGATGTGGTGACCAGAACTGGACACAATACTCCAGATGTGGCCTTACCATCGATTTGTACAAGGGCATAATGATATTGGCCGTTTTATTCTCAATCCCTTTTTTAATGATCCCGAGCATGGAATTGGCCTTCTTCACAGCCGGGTGGAACCAGGGACCTTCTGCATGCACAGCATGTGCTCTAACCACTGAGCCACAGCCCCTCGCCAGTGGAACATTTGCTAGCCTCAAGCTGTATCCATTCCTTTTGTTTCTAGGATTTCCAAATACTTCGGAGCTTGTAAAGTGGGATCAGCATGATGGGGGGTGGTCATGTGACAAGACCTGTACAGACCAGTCACTCCCAGGCACAGCCTGTCGTGTCAGTCCTGCAGCTTGTTTGTGTATCGCCTCTAAGAAGAAGGTCTTTGCTGCAGAGGCGTCGCTATGGTGGGGGTGGTACCGTAAGTTCTGCACAGTTCTACTACCCGGTACGAGGTGACCCTGCCCCCTGGCCATCAGAGCCATACAGTGCAGCGAAGGCAACAGGCAGGAGACTCCCTGCCCGTTGCCTTCGCCGCAATGAATGGCTCCAACGGCGAGGGGGCGGTGCCACCTCATACCGGGGAGTAAACGGGGACTAGGATAGTGCAGAATTTACAGTACCGCCCCCACCATAGCAACGCCTCTGCTTTGCTGGATCAGACCAAATATCCACCTTGTCAACCACTTGGTTTCCATCGGTGGCCAGCTGGATGTCCTCTGGGGTGTCCACAATGGCAAGGGTTCACAAATACGCTTGTCGACACAAAGGTGTATCTGCTAACCCAGCAAGTCAGAAAGTGTTCATGGCCTTCTCCCAAGCCTGGGAGTCTTCTGGCTGTTTTCTGAGCATCTGTGGATTTCTACATATAGAAACAGTCACCAACTTCAGTGTGGCATCTCTGTATGGGTATATGTTTACACGTGTTTAACTATTATGGCTCCCCTCCCCCCCACCCAATTCTGGGCATTGTGGTTGGTGAGGGTGCTGAGAATTCCCTGGGAAATCCCCCGGTGCCCTCACAAAACTATAGTTCCCAGGAGTCTTTGGAGAGAGGCTATGACTGCTAAGCCTGTTTTAAGTTCTATAGTGCAGACACGTCCTATGGAGTTCTCATCTTGGCTATCCATTTGGCTTTCGAAAGCTGTGTTCTCTTGCCTGGAGAATTACCTCTTCCTTCAGACTCAGATTTCATTTGCTGGATTTGCTGGGAAGGAAAGGTTTCACCTGAATTACATCACCCTTGAGCAGGAACTTATGTTGGTGTTTGGATTGTGGACCTCTGTGAGCAAATGGCTCCTCCTACAGGAGAGACAGGGAATAGCACATGGAGACAGCTCATCTGTCTCCTCGCTCTCTAGCCTTGTAGCTACTTACCCAATACACAGGTTCCCAGTTTATGAAAGCAACCCACAGTGTGTGTTTTCATTCAATAAACCCTTCCTACACCCAGACTTTGACCTGAATGCAAAACTTCCTTAGCATGTACTGGTGCTTTTGTGTTGAACTCACACAGCCCTGTATCAGGGACAGGGTCTCCTGGGAGAAGGCAGGCTGACCAAGGGGAATAGCACCTAGTGGTTAGCATGCTCTCACCCCTTCCTGCTCCCAAGTTTCCCTTTACTGGACCAGCAGCTGAATGAGGGGAAAACCTTGGTACTCAGTATCTGCTGCCACCAGGCTACAGAGGCCAGGCAGAGGAGGACCATCTGGGAAAACCCCATCCCATGACCACGAACCCCAGGGGTTCTTATTAAAAATCATGACCACATTAGCATCTACAGGGTGAAGAGACGTGACAATCCACTGACTCCTCCGTGAACATGGACTAGGCAGACAAAGGATCAAAATGTAACTAGCTTATTGAGTTTAAACGAAAAGGGAATTCAACAAAATGGAAAAAGAAAAGTAGATAGTTTACAAGCAGGCTGATGGAAAATGCCTTAGCTTGGCTGGAAAACACAAAGAAAAGTTTTCACCAAATGGATGCAGTCACTATTAACATGCAGTGTATGGGGCTGGAATGCTACTTGGACTCTTGGCTCACAACCACCCCAGTGCATTACTGTCAGTTAGCACATGGGCATCCAATCCCCTTCCAGTCCATAGCATGTAGCGCTGCCAACTGAGTGCACTCACCCCTTGCTCCTAGACGAACAGCTTTGGCTGCCCAATTGCTAAGCACATGCCAGTACTGGATGGGGGGGGGGGGAATAGCCATTCCCAGACAGGAAAAGAAACCAAATCCACAAACCCGCATGCGCACGCTCTCTCTAGTAATGGAGTTTCATACAGTGAAAGGCTGCCTGCAAAATGATGCCCCCACCCACACACACAGAGGGTATTCATCACACCCTGTGTTCAAGATCTGCATCCTGCTGCAATCCATTGGTGAGCTCCTTTTGTATATATCTGGCCTATTTCACATTGTGCCCACCCTCAGTACAAGATGTGAATATATGTGGGATCAGATTTATATTTCTGTATATGTCTTGTTACAGAATGTGTCACAGAGATCCTCTGGCAGGAGGTATTCAGCCATGTTTTTAAATAGCGACTTCCAAAAAATCCCCCTGCACACACACACAACCGACCCAACAAATAACGTGGCTCAAACTGTATTGGATTTTCCTTGCTTCAAGCATTCTGTTGCATGGTGTGGTCCTTTTGGCCTCTGTTGATTGGATGCTGCCCTCCTGCTGTGCAGGGTTGGAGGCGGGAGTTGGAAGCGGAGATGAACTGGAGGCTGGTGAACAAGAGCTGACAAGTTCAAGGACTCCTGCTTTGTGACTCCCTCGTTCCGGAACAAGTGTTCCATTCACACTAGGGATTGTTCTGTGTATTGCTGATGTGCAGTGAGTCGCAAGGTGCAGACTTCCGTGCAGGTGACCTGTGAATGATCCATGATACGTTGGGGCAAAGGTGCGCAAACAGGTGAGGGCCAAGCTACAGCTTAGACTGGAGCGCTGTGATTGGAATCGCATCATTGTCTTGTAAAAGCAGAGATGAGGATCAGGGCTGCGGGGCGTGTGGACGGGACATCAGTCCTCTCCCCCCCCCCCCCATGCTGATTCCCTGACATCAGTTGTTTCCTCCTCAAGCTGCTGTTAGCCCTAGAGAGGGACACCTTTTGTCTCTGAAAATGCTCACCTTTGTGGCTAATAGCACCTTGAAGGAGTGAGTGTTTAGTTTTATTTATTCAAAGGATTTCTATCCTGTCTTACACACACACACACACACACACACACACACACACACACACACACACACACACAAGGCAGCTAACAATAAAATGCACTTGAGGTGCAATCGCAGAGCAATCAGTCGAAGATCCAGCCATAAACCCGGCATAAAAGAAGCAGCAAAGTACAGTAAAACCCATGTTGGAGCAGTCTGAGAGAAGCAGTGGCATGAAACAAGGTAAAAGCATCAAGCCAGCAGTAGCCTCGTTTCACTGGTCTAGAAAAGGCTTTGCGGAAAAGGAAAGTGTTCAGCAGCTGTTGAAAAACAGGAAGAGATGCATCTCCCTGAGGAGCAAGTTCCCCAGATAGGGCCAGGGTCCTGTTCTCTGGTCCCTGCCAGATGCATCTCAGGGAGAGGCAAAGCAGAGAGCCCAGGGCCTCAGGCAAGTGCACACGACAGACAGCAGGTGGACCTTAATGGTCCAGATTAGAGCAGGGCTGTGGCAGAGGAGGGGTGGAAAGGGCTGGATCCTGCAGTCAACAGGATTCCCTTCTCTCAGGGCTGACCCCATCCATGAGGCTCCCTCAGTCCAGTTGCCTCCATTGCTGCTGCTGTTCCCACTACCTGGATTGTAAAAGGAAGCAGGGGATGGAGCAGAAGAGGAAGTGTGGAGGAAAAGAGAATGATGGAGTAGAGCCAAACATTTGCAGAGGAGTAAGGGAATCTGTAAGTCGTCGCAGACATGGCAGTGATGTCGGCAACGGCACTTCCAGGGTCCTGCCACCGCTGTGGAAGCTGCTTCTGGTTTTCACTGAAAACTGGAAGTAGCTCCCAAACGCGATTGGAAACTCTTCAGAGATGTGGAGGAGGGCATAGAGGGATCCAGAGGGCCAGCGTGACCCCCCCCCCCGTAAGTGAAAATACCCCTTTTTTCCACGGTGGTGCCCTGAAAGTGCCATCGCCAATGTCACTGCACGTCTCCACACCCTTAAGGGGGGTAGCGATTTCTTCCAGCTGGCGTGGTGATTCGTAACCCACCAGTTTGAGAACCACTGGAGTAGAGCATATCTATCCTCCACTTCTCCTCCACTCGGTCGCCTTCTTCCTTTTCCAGTCCAGGGAGTGGGAAAAGTAGAGGCTGGCACATCACCAGTAAGAGGGGAGCCAGCATTTAGCACGCTGACTCAGGTGCCAGGAGGTCTTGGGCTGACCCTGTCTTCTCTCAGGTGGTTGAGGCCACCGTTAGAGGTCCTTGTCATCTGAAGGTGTGGTGAGTGGTGACTGAGGAGCGGGTTTTCTTGGGTTGCTGCCTCATGGGAGGCTCACTCGGTATCTGATCTCCTTTCAGCACCAGGCAAAGACCTTTAAAAAAAATCCCCCAATTCTTAACTGAATTCTTTTCATGCTGCTTTTATGTGTGGCTCTTCCTTTCTCTGCTGTGTTGTAGTTTTTTTGTAGTGCATTTCACTGTTTTAATTTGCTAGCCATCCTGGAAGTACTTTTATTGATCGACGGCATATACGTTTTAAACCGATAAATAAATGGGGTCCCCCACCCCTTGCCTTTGTGGCTTTTTTACCAGAAGAAAACTACATTGGGATTCCAGGTGCGGAGCTCCAACGTAATGTGTCGTTTGGCTCGCCCTGAGCGTGTGCAGGAAAGCGGGTTGTTGCTGAGAGATGGACTCCGAGATAACCATCTCAGAAAGAACCTTGTCTGTGTAACAAGCTCTGAATCTTGATGAAATGAGGCCTAATCAAACTCACCAAGGTTAATGGGGAGAGAGAGAGAGGCCCACATTATTTGACACTATTTGGCCTTGGGGTGGTGAATATAATAGCGTCGAAAGCTAGTTGCACATGTCGCTCTCGATTACATTTTTGTTGTCCCTGGGAGCAGCTGCACCTGTTGTTGAGAGCAACCAGCACAGGATGTGCTATAGGGAACTTCTTTTTGCAGTACCGTCCAGTCACCTGATCTCAGCCTAGTGGGGGACTTTGGCATGAAACATATGCAGTGGGTGTGCATTTATTTAATTGAGCATATTTGCCATCCGAGACACCCTATGTTGTATTCTTTCAAAAGTACCTCCAGCTTGCATTCTGTCTGAGATGTTCCAAGCTGCCAGTGAAAATCCCATCCCACTTCCCCTAATGGGAGATTGACTACAACACGTGATGTGGAAGTACATTCATTAAACCCATTTGGAGCATCATACCTCACATTTTGAGGAAGAGATGTAGAAGTCCCCCCCCCCTTAAATGTTCTCAGTAATCAAAGAGCCCAGGGCCATGTGACTGTGTACCCAATTTCATCCCACTTCTGTAGATGAGCACCTTAGCCCTGTTCATACATTAATGTAAATGTAGATAATGCCCATGGTCACAAACAGTGCTGATGGGAGTGTGGAAGCAAGTCCTGGCACTGATGCACTGTGGGAAATGTTGTCCGGGCACTGATGCATTGTGGGAAATGTTGTTCTTGGTGAGAGGTGGATCCCCACGATTCTAGAACACTGCATGCAAGTGCAGCACCTGGGAGAGGGGGACAGCGGAGGAATGGAATGTGTCCGTGCTGGGGGTGGGACTTGCTGGTACACTTCTGAAGCATATGAACAGGGCTCTAGAGTTCCCTGTTTCAACAGAAAGATGTATAAACCTCCTATTGTCAGATTTTTCCACTCAGAGTGGTGAACTCCTTAGCACATGAACTTATTATGACGCTGCCTTATACTGAGCCAGGCCATTGGTCCAGCTGAAGCAGTATCGTCCTCACTGATTGGGCAGCAGTTCTCTAGGGTTTCAGACAGGGGCTCTTTCCCGGCCAGGGATTGAACCTGGAACCACCCTTCTGCAGGCAATGCCGGATTGCACTGTAGGTCTATCAGATGTGTCTGCGTCATGTGGAAAAACCATCCCCATTTCAATATCTCCCCCTGTCCCATGAGTGAGGGAGGCCCAGATCTCTATAGGCACTTTCAACATGTTTATATTAGTCAATCCAGACTGTAGCCATGAGGTAGATGGCATTCCGCAGGGGCCACTTCCCTCATTCCAGTGTTCTGGGGGTGATGTGAGTGGAAGGGAGGAAAGACTGTCTCTGGCCCCATTCATGCCCAGGGACAATCCAAGCTTGTGTTCCAAGCCCCTTGGGACCTAGATACTTGAAGGTCCATCTCTCCTCTCATGACACTTCCTTCCTGTGCACTGAGCTCACCTGGGAAGACTTGTCCTGCATGACATGAGTCATCATTTGTGGATGAGCAACTGGCAGCAACATGTGGAAAGACCTTCTCTGTTGTGGCACCCACTTTGTGGTACCCACCTCTCTGGCAGAAGACACTTGTACGGTCCCTACCCTATTTGCTTTTTGCAGGTATGTGAAAAGTTTTTGCTTTACCAGGTATTTGGATTAAGGCAAGCAGCTTCTCTCCCATTACTTTTTGCTGGTGCTGTTGTTCTTTCATTATGGGTTTTTTTTTTTACTGAATTGTTTGTTTGATTTTTATCTGATTTAGCAAACTGCCTTGAGTCCCCTTGGCTGGGGAGAAAGGTGGCATATAAATAGAGAAGCAAGCACCTGTGGAATATTGCCTGGCTTTAGAGTTCTTTAAAGGAACTCTTCCTTTTAGGAACTTTAAAGGATCTCTTCCTTTTTTTATTTTGCCTTCCTGTGCTATATGTAGACCAGCAATTTTTTGGTAAACGGAAGCTTCGTGCCTTGAAAAGCTTCACAGTGTACATAAGTGCAACAGGTGAAGGTTTTTCTAGCACTGAGACATGCTGAAAGCTACAATAGCTAAACATTCGTGGTCTCCATGAAAATAAAGTGGCAGTCTTTGCTGATAATATTTGTAGGTGGTCCAGCTTCTTTTTCAGGAGAGTTCCTGTTTCTTAAAAAGCTGCACATTCACCATCTGTTCAGCAGATACAACGTTTCCTAGCACGGAGATGCTGTGATGTGAGAAGCATTACTTGCTTTTTGGGGGGGGGGGGCATTATTAAAGGCAACGAGTAAGACCAGGAGCCATGCTAGGAAGACAATAAATTAATAAATACTAGCACCCCTACTAGGTGCACCAAATCAATATTCTCGAAAGCAGGGATAATAATATGCAGTGATGGTACAAGGGAAGTCCAATGCTAACAATACAGCAGGATTGTATTGTTACATCAATCCCCAGGAGTGTGTATAAAATGAATACGGGCGGCACATAACGTGTGTGATTTGGGCAGGTGGTGTATCTGTGTACCGGAGCTGGTTCTGTGTCTCTGTGCAATGGGTCTGCATGATGTGTCGGTTGGGCGCTCGGCTCTTGGCTCTTGCACAGTTTCTGCTTGACAAGGCAGAGGACTGCGAGTTTTTTTGTGAGCAAATATTTGCATATTTTCCACTCCTTCGAGCAGATGAAGGGTTTCAATTCCACACTGCTTCCCCAGAAAAGCTGGGCTGGATCAGTGCTCTCCTCCCTGTGCGTCACTGCAATGGAGCCTCCAACACCCTCCCCCTTCCATTTCTCCCACCCAGCCCTTGCCATGGACCCCTGCACTGCACTGATGTCCCAGCCAGAGATGTGCTGCGGCTGCATGCAGCCTCTTTGCTCACTGCAGCAGCGATCGTGCAGCCCAGGCCCTCCTGACAGTCGCTTACAGAGATGGCAAGTGCAGCCTGGGCAAGTGATTAAGATGCATCGCCTTGTAATATGTACTCCGTTATATGCCAAGTCAACCCCCAGTACGCGCACACCCCCTTCTCTTGAAGACGTCTTTTTCATCCCAGCAAAGGTCTTTTTCAATGATGCTACAGCAGTGGCTTGAGGGGCTAATAAGGCTGTGTGTGAATGAGAGAGAGAGAGAGAGAGAGAGAGAGAGAGGAGGAGACGTGACTAATTTGTTTGGTGGGTACATTCAGCGGAGTGTGGTACGTGGTGTGTGTGTGTGCTGCGTGGGTGAGCCTTGTTTGCATGGGATTGCTGTGCCTTGGTGCAGTTTGTGTGGGCGGTGGTGGTGGTGGGCCTGCCTGCAGAAAGTCATTCTAAGTTGTCACAGGAAAGAGATCCCTCCCTCTCCAAAAGGCAGGCATATACAGTCTCGCTTTTGCCTATAGACAGAAGGGGGGAGGGAGGCCGCCTTTTTTGTATGCAGCTTGACTGTGATCAAATGGAAGCTGGGAAAAGGCACTGCAGGGGCTACTGCGTCGGCCACTGCAGAGAGTCTTGCAGCTCTGGTCACTATGTGATAAGAATAAAACCCTTTGCATTCTGGAGGGCCTGTAGCCCTTATCTCTCAGCCCTTGTACCCGGAATAGAAAAAATCCATTTCCCCATTAGGCTGGAACAGATGCACTAGGACATGTCTGGAATGCAACTCGAAGGCTGCTTTGTGTGTGCGTGTGATCTTCCTCTGCTGCCGTCATTCTCAGCACTATTCCTGCTATTGCGCACTGCGCAAGCTAGATAGGACTCTCAAGGCTGTTCACACCGCAGGAGCAAAATGCAGCTGGGAATTGCCTGTAGGATCCAGAAGGCCCCATGGAGTCAACCTTTGCATATTTCCCCCTGCTCTTCTTCTCAAATAAAATAGCCACTGTGGTGCAGTACACTAGACTTCAGTCTTTGCAGGCGCAAGATCCGGCTTCCACCCTAACCAGCAGTGTAGGACCCATTTGTGCAGCCTGATCTTATGCACATTTACTTGAGGATGGAGCTGTAGCTCAGTGGTAGTGCACCTGTTTTGCATTCAAAAAATCCCTCAGTCAATCATTGGCATTTCAACTAGGACTGGGAAAGACCCCTGGGCCTGAAACCCTGGGGAACTGCTGCCAGTCAGTGTTGACCAGGCTTACCTCAGTGGACCCCTGGTCTGACTCATTATAAGGCAGCTTTGTTCATATACTGTACTTGGAAGTAAGTCCCTCTGTTCAGTGGGGCTTACTCCCAGGTAAGTGTAAAGCAATACAATAATATTCTCCAGTAAGTACAATAAATATATCAGAAGCAGGAAACCTGCCAGGGAAAGGGTTGGACCATTGGATCACAATAACAGGGAAGCTTAAAGAGGGCATGGAGATTACAAATTACAAATTAGCAAATCACTGGGGGGAAACATTGACTTTGTGTGTGACAGCTGTAAAGAAGGCAGATTCCATCCTAGTAGGGATCACTAGGAAAGGAATCGAGAATAAGACTGCTAATATGATAATGTGCCTATAAAAATCGGTGGTGTGGCCACATTTGGAATACTGTGTGCAGTTCTGGTTGCCACATCCTAAGGAGGACATTGTAGAGTTAGAATAAAAGGTAAAGGTGACCCCTGACAATTAAGTCCAGTCGTGTCCGGCTCTAGGGTGTGGTGCTCATCCCCATTTCAAAGCCGAAGAGCCAGCGTTGTCCGAAGACGCCTCCGTGGTCATGTGGCCGGCATGACTCTCCTTGCCGCAGCGCATAGCATGTAGCTGGAACACGTGATCAGGGGGCTAGAGCAGCTTCCTCATGACTGAGGAAAGTCTATAAAGTTTGGGGTTCTTTGGCTTGGAAAAAAGGTGACTAAGTGGGCATGATTGAGACTTATACAATTATACATGGTGTGGGGAGAGTGGATAGAGAGAAATTTTTCTCCATCACAATAGCTGATGAACAGGGTCATCCAGTGAAACTGATTGGCAGGAGGGTTAGGAGGACAAACAAAGGAGGTACAGTACTTCTTCATGTAACACATAATTAGTCTCTGGAGTTCATTGCCCCAAGATGTGGTGATAAACCACACCCGACCTGAGCCCATGGGTCACTTGAGGCAGAGCACAAATACTGCCACCCCCTGGCTCTCCTTGCTCTTCCGTCCCCCATTCTGTTTCACACAAACAGGAAATGCAGATCTGAAGGTCAGAGGGCACTGGGGGGGGGTTGTCTGTGGAGCGCACCCCCTTGCCTCCCTCACCTAGGCCCCACTGGGCTGCTTCCCTAAGCAGCCTGGTGTGGGTGAGGAGAGGGAGGTGGTGGCGGCAGAGGCAACTTTTCTTTTTCTTCCTCCAGAGGTGCTGGAGGGAGAGGTTGGCTGCCACTGCCCCAACCCTTGAGGATCAGCGAGCTGACTGTCGCGGCTTGGTGAGTGGCGGGCTGGGCGGGACAGTGGGCAGGCACGCAGTGTGGCGCACAATAATGTATTATTAATATAGAGTTAATAATAGCAAGCCTAATACAGAATTAAATTCCCAAATCAACAGGTGATGGAAATTCAAGATGCTTTATTGGCTTGTCGAGAAATACAGGTTTTGCTGAAGACTGCACGAAGGAGAATCTGGCTGGGAGTGGGGAATGGGGCAAACCCTTCCCCTACTTAGGCAGTGCCGAGATCCAGGGTTGGTTTCGGAATCCTTTGTTTCCATTGTTCATTGCCATCCATTCCTGTTTTGGTTAATGTTGGTTTAATAGCATATGTAAATTGCTGCCATCTGGACTCAGACTGAAGCATGAATAGCACAGATACAGCTAATCGGGAGGAGGGAGGAGGGAGGAGGAGGACTTCATTACTGCCTGGGGAGAAGGTCCATCCATCCGCTGGCCCTGCTGCAGTTTCAGGGCCAGACTGTTCCTGGGGAGCTTCTGTTCTGTTCTGGACACCCCCAGACTAGTGCTAAAGAAGGATGAGGTCTGTGGCATTTTGTGCCCTTGCGTGTCTGAATAAAATGAATGTGCATCATCACAGCTTGCATGTTTCCTGTTCAAAATAAGGCCAGAGTGGGAGGTGTCTGAAGCATGTGCCGTTCTGTGGGTTTGGTCACAGGTACTGTGGCAATGACCTCCTTTCTCCCAGCAGCAGCAGCAGCAGCTTTGTCATGTGATCAAACCCAAGATTGCTTCACTGACATCATCCGCTGGAAAGTCCAGAACGAGAGGGGATGTTTCAAAAAGGTCTCGCGTTCTATCATGCTAAGGAAGGCAGATGGGAGATCCTGGTCTACTGATGGACTAGTCGCCAGCTTCCAGTGGATCACTTAATACCTGCTGGTGGCTGGGAATTTTGCCATGAGTGATAGCCTAGGGGCGCTTTAGTGAGATCTAACAAGGCACTTTTTAGTGCAAGCAAGGCATGAACTGGACATTACAAGAGAAAGACCTGTGGAAACTCTGTCTGCCCCTCATAAGATAATATAGGGGTAGGAGGAAGTACATACACCCACGGAGCAGTGGAAGGGCTAACCCCTTTCCCTGCCTGACGTCTCCTCCAATTCTTGGGTGCCCAGGTCAGACGTAGGCCATTTTTATTATTATTTTTCCCCAGCTGAGCTCTGAAAATCGAAGTTTGCCCAGGTGAGAGAAAACTGGTTTGGGGAGAAGCATTTGCAGAGCTGCAAGAAGAGTTAAGCCCTCCTTCCACCTGCCTGTCAGAATTTCCCTATAAGTAAGAGCTCTCCTATGAGATGGTTAGACAGCATCACCGATGCAACGAACATGAAAATGAGCGAACTCAGGAAGATAGTGGAGGACAGGAAGGCCTGGCGGGATATGGTTCATGGGATCACGAAGGGTCGGACACGACTTAACGACTGAACAACAACAAAGAGCTCTCCTGCTCGAATATTCTCACTGTGTTAGCAAACAGTGCAGGTTTTGGAACATGATTCAGCCCTTATATTCTTACGCAAAAGAGCATCCTCAGGCTGATGAATTTTCAAAGATTACCAGAGATAAATGCTCGAAGCAAACGTGCATACTTTTAACACGCTTCAGTGGAACACAGGAGTTTATAGTAACAACGAACCACAAAAGGAGGCTGTGCAGGACGCATGCACCGCTCTCTTGTGGAACGGTGACTGTGAATCACATTATTATGGTTATTGTTTGAAATATGTAGAAAAAGAGAAAAAAACTGACAGTCCCGTAGGAGAGTCAATGGGAGCAAAATGGCACCAAAGGGAGCTTTTCTCCTTCGTCAAATAGCAGCTGCAGGGGAGAGCAGAGGATACAGATTGCCTCCTCCTCTCATGTGCTGTTTAACAAGCAAGGAAAAAACAAGCAGTTAGCAGCATAGGGCCTGCTTAAAGTAACATGGGTCTTGTTTGATAGGTGTAGGTAAGACGCAGGCTTTGAGGCAGGGGCGTTCCTAGGGCTTGCGTCACCCAGTGCGGGAGGTCAGTGCGTCACCCCCATGATGAACCTTCTCCCATGCAGTGGGCAGGGAAACGCATCATCACCCCGCCCCCATGAGTCTCATTGGTCTGTTTTGAGTTAAGGAAATCCACTTTTTGTTACACAAGGAAGCTGTTTTCTGTTTCTGGTTATTTGGCCATAGCGTTTGATAGTATGCAGATATTTTGAAACGGTATGTTTCATTGCATTCCGCATGGGAGTACACATCGAATGATATATCACATGCTGCTATTATTTATAAGGACAAAGGTTTTCACAATTCCCCTCCGCACCTGCATAGGGACGCCACTGCATTGAGGTTTGTCATGCTTTTAGGCTGAATCTGGAAGCCTGCAGGCCTGGCAGTAGCATTGACTGTGCTGCACTTCTGGCTAGCCCCTCCAGCTAGCCCCCATTGGCACGGCTGCATCGGCGCTGGAAAATTGGCTAGGAAAGGCACTGGGTACTTGACTTGTGGTCCACTTGCCCAAAAGACTGCCTGCCACTGAATGTTCATTAAAACATATAAGGATTCTAACTTGTACGGTTCAAAATCTCTGTGATTCTTCTGTAGTTATTGTTTGTGTAAATGTGCATTCGTATGGAGAAAGAGAGATGCAGCAGCCACTGAAGACGTTTCCCACCTGCTATTTTTGGAGTTAGAGCCAAACCAGAAGTTACTTTTTGAACATGGTGCAGGCCAACAGACTTTTGTTTAATTTAGTACAGTGTTTCTCAAATGGTGGGTCGGGACCCCTTGGTGGGTTGCGAGTCGCGACCAGAATTCTGGTGGGTCCCAGGTGATGGAAAGATCAGATAATTGCCATAAGCCTTGAGGCTATTAAAAAATCAGATAGCTGCTAATTGCCCTTCAAAGAGCTGAGCTCCTGCAGTTTGCAAGATAGCTGCTAATTACCCTGTAAGCAGCTGAGCTCCTTACTTGTAAATAAATAAATAAATAAATTTATTTATTTCTGAATCACCATTTTTTAAAAAAAAGTCTCGTAAAGCTAGGTGGGTCCTGATAGAGTGTCATTTTAAAAAGTGGGTCCTGGTGCTAAAAAGTTTGAGAACCACTGATTTAGTAAATAGCAGCCAGATTGGCCCACCCCCTCCCGTGGATTTGGGACCATGGTGCAAGAGGTTAACTAACTGCCCCCTATGGTCTAGATTCTCCCTCCTTCCCCACCGCTGCTATTTGCCCTAGATCAAAAGCTCCCCCAGTTTAATTTGACATCTGGAAAAAGGTTCTGGAAAGTACTTCAAAGGCATTTAGGGATAAAAGTTGAGAACTTGATTCTGAACATAATTTAGGTATCTGAAGTGATTTCTAAAACATTGTATATAAGCTGGATGTTTGGTTTTAAAACAAGCCCTAGATATTCAGACTTGATCACTAGAATGTGCTAAGGTGGATCCAGGTTTATAAACTAGAGAAATGGGATGCAAGACCCAACCTGTGTCTTTCCAGAGACACAAGAATGGAATGAGAAACAGTACTTATTGTCTCCTTGTCATCATGGGATATTGTTCCCTAAGCTATCCTGCATAAACAAGACCAACGAGGCACTGGCTGCAACATATACATATGCACACGCATGCACATGTGCATGCTTGCACTCCATACAGGCTTGGAAGGGGAAATGTTTCCCACAAAACAGGAGTGAGCACTATTTGAATATGCTCTTTGCTGTATTCAGCTGATATTTCAAAACTATTGCTAACCTTTTACATGTCTTGCAGCTCAATCCTGTGTTGCACTGGTGTAACAGTAGACCCTGGTGTAAGAGCACTTATGCCAGTGTAACTTGCATTACGCCGACGGACGCAGGATGTAACCCCTCTCGGACATCTCACACGTGCAGTTTGGACGCGGAACAGATGCCGGTGCAACTCTGCGGGCGCAGGGTGCATTCTGGGGGTGTCTGTTCCGCATCCGAACTGCGCATGTGAGGTGTCCAAGGTGGGTTATGCCGGTGTCTGTCCTGCATCCATCAGCTTATGGCAAGTTACACTGGCATAAGTACTCTTACATCGGGGGATCTACTGTTACACCGGTGCAAGAGTTACACAGGATTGCGCCCTTGAACTCCTATCCTGTGTTCACTGAAAAAAACTGTTCAAGTGAGGAGGAAATATGATTATTGCATATGTAAGTAGCGTGACCAATGACTGTTCACTGTGAAGCTCCAAAGTCACTGAAACCACTGGCGTCATTGCAGGGGGGTGGAGCTCTAAGTTCCGCCGCGATCTGACCCTCCATTACACGGGTGAACAAAGCGGCCCTGCCCCCTCGCCTTCTGAACCATTCAAGGCAGTGAAAACAACGCACAGGAGATTCCCTGTGTGTTGTTTTCACCGCCTTGAATGGTTCCGAAGGCGAGGGGGCGGGGTCGCTTCGTTCACCCGTGTAACAGAGGGTTGGATTGCGGCGGAACTTAGAGCTCCGCCCCCCTGCAATGACGCCAGTGACTGAAACCACATACCTAAATTGCACCAACCAAGTAGCATTTGAAAGCCCATATATATGTATTTATTTATATTCTGCTCTTTCCTTATTTATATGGTATATAATTTATATATAATTATATATTATAAATATATTTATATTTATATACAGCCTGATACTGCATGCATTTATTTAGAAGTAAGTACTACGGAGTTCAGGGAGACTTACTCCCTAGTAACTTTGTAAACAGTGCTCGTAAACCTCAGTCCTCCCCTGTAGCAATCAGCAACCTCATTTAGGCCACTTCAGTGACATCAGAGCAGCGAAGCTAATGATAGTTGCAGGCAGGACTGGCCCATTCATGAGGCCAACTGAAGTGGTTGTCTCAGGCAGTCGTTTGGTGGAGAGCACCTGTCGCTGTCTGCCTCCTTGCACTCCCTGGATAGGAAAAGGAAGAGGGGGACAGAGAGGAAGAAGAAGTGTGCAGGGGAGGAGAGTACTGAGTGAGAACATTGGAGAGTGGGAGGAGCAGAGGCTGGAACATCATTGGGTCAGGAGGGGAAGCATTTGAGATATTGCCTCAAGCATCAGGAGGTCTTGGGCTGGCCCTGGTCACAAAGTCAGTCACTAAAACCATCGAGAATCCTCATTCCACCCATTGGGGGAAAACTACCATTTTGTTACCTTGTAGTGTATCTGAGTAACAGCGCAATTCTAGTGTTACACGGCCTCCTCCGACTTCCTGCCCAGGATGGTAAGGGGTAACTCATCTGCCTTAAATGATTTTGCATGTGGCCTCTTAGAGACTAGAAATTGAGCAGACTCCAGGATAATGTCTCACTGTTATACTGGGGCTATTTGTGACTTTTCTAACAGGAGGATAAAAAAAAATGTTTTGGGAAAAGCAGCCACTGAAGCGTTCTTGAGCATTTATTGGCATCTGTTAACCTCTTTGCATTTGCTTCTCCGTGTCTTTTCTCATCACATTAGACCCACTTCCTCCTGGTCTGCTGCATCAACCTTCTCTCCCTCCCTCCTTTCTGTTTTCTAAAGCCCCTTCTGGAGGATGGTGCCCAGAATCGCACACAGGACTCCAGATTGAAGTCAGTCTGTATCTTAGCAACAGCATGTATAGAAAAGTTCAGGCACCTAAGCAGTTGCAGAAGTGGGGTGAGGCTGAAGAAAGCGTAGGGCTCTCCACTCGTCCATCCACCCACACTCCCTCACCCCCTGCCGTACCGTCTCCAGACGCTAACATGCTTGTTGTACCCTCAGAAACACATTTCATGCCTGAAGTGGCTGCCTTTAATCACGGCGTGACAGGAAGAAATTCAACAAGTGCAGCTTTTCTTGGCCTGGAGATGGGAAGAGTTGCCACCAAATTTTGCATAAAGCAACATTTAAGACTAATTCAGAACTCAGGGAGCAAAATGGCTCCAGGAATTTGCAAGGTAGTTGACATATTAACAACGTGTCTTGGCGTTTGTGTGTTCATAATCTTTCTTAATCTATGGAGTTTTTAGTTGAGAAAAAAAAGTCTAAGAGGTGACATGGTAGAGATTTACAAAATTATGTGTGGTCCCCCATAGCAATAGAACCTGGATTGCCTGATTATTGCCTGGAGGTGAAGGAGGGACAAAAGAAAGGACTGCTTCATACCGTGCATAATTTCTGCATGGAATTTGCTGTCCCAAGATGTGGTGATAGTCACTGGGCTAGATGGCGCTAAAAAAAAGGAGATTATATCAGTTCATGGAGGACAAACCTAACAGTAGGAACCAGTAGGAACTGTTGTGTGGAATTTTCCAGGCAACAGGTTGCAGCGTATCTACAATAAATTGATGCAGTTTTTATACCAGTTATTCTCTGATAGAGAATCCAGCCCCCAAATGGTGGTTTGGAGAGGGCTCTGAGAGTTCTCTAAGTTGCAGATCCCTAACCCCCAGCCCTTTTCAAAGCTATAGTTCCTAGGATTCTGAGGGCAGAAGGAATGGCTATGAAATCTGTTTAAATGAACCATGAGCTGTCGATCGAAAGGTCGGCAGTTCGAATCCGCGACGGGGTGAGCTCTCGTTGCTTGGCCAGCTCCTGCCAACCTAGCAGTTCCAGAGCATGTCACCTTTACCTATATGTGCCACTATACGTGTCCCTACAGCACTGGGGTCAATGCACTCAGGAATCCCACTATAGCAGCTCTTCTGTATAAGCATACACCCCCAAATCTACCGATCCCAGGGCCCTTTCCACTTCCAGCAGCACCCCAATATACCTGCTCATCCACACAACTTCGAAGTATTGAATAGCTACTCCACAGTTCTTCATAAGACAAGAAAGGCAGTAACAGCCTGCAGCAATCTCCTTCAGTGTCACTATTTTTATATCTGCCCTGGGCTCTTTCATTTTTGCTGTCTTTGGTCCCAAAATTATTGGGTGCATTTTCACAAGCATGCAAGGCCAATCCAGCCATGGGGCGAGGTGGGCTGCCTCTGGCTGCAGAACCTCTGCGGCCACCTTGCCTAGCCCCCATTTACCTCTTTCTCTCTCCTCAATCTGCTGCACTGTGTTTGAAATAGAGTGCCAGAGTAGGGCTGGACAAGGAAGCCAGGAGAAACACCAATCTACTTCCACTTCTCCCAGTTTCTTTGTTCCAGCTTTGCTGGTCTGTTTCAAAACACAGAGCAGCACAGTGAGGAGGAGGAGATGATCAGCAGCACAATCCTATCCAACTTACACCACCGGTGTAACCAGTGGGGGAAGGCAGGGCGGGAGGCTTTGGAGGGGAGGGGAGATTTAAATCCCCTTTGAATCCCCCTTTTGTGGGGTTTTAAATCCCCTTTCTGTTCTGGGGCCTCCCCGTTCTCACTGCACTGGTGGTGTAAGTTGGATAGGATTGTGCTGTAAGCTAGGTAGGTGAGTTGGTGGGGCCTGCCTCCAGGACTGCTAGGCAGGATGAGGAGGTGGCAGTGATCCTGTTGCCTGATCGGGAAGAGGACCACTCTCGTTGCCCCTCATCTATTTCTAAAGTGAAGTGGAGGAGGCGAAGGTGGGTAGTGTGGGGAGGTGGCAAAATGTCCACGGCACGTAAGGTATCATTTCCCCTGGCATCAGGCCTGTAAACATGGAAGACAAGGCAGGGTTTGTGACTCTTAAGAATTCATGTCTGAATCTAGAAGATTTGTATTGTGCGGAAGTTCCTAGCCTCCCCACTCGCACAGCATCTGACCCAGAAATCACCGCACAAGTCTCCTTACATTAAACACATTAATGCGTTTTGGAGAATTCGAAATAGTTTCTTCTTGGATATACTCCTGCAGTGCAAAGGCAAGCGTGGATTGATACCTCTGAAGGAAAACATGCTTGTTGTGTTTCCTTCCTGAGGAAGTGGTTCTCCTCAGAAAGGCTGCGTAGGGGGTGGAAGGTGAGGAAACCATGCACGCTTCATGAAAGCAAATTTGTCCTATCTTCCTCACCACTTACCCACAAGGGCACTTTACAACCATGAGTACCAGCATTTGAAGAAATGTTTTATTGAAGTAACCTGTCCCTAACATATTTCCTATGTTGAAACCGGAAATGAAGCTGCAATGAGGGTGATCACAATATTTAGCACTGGTATTGCTCTCTAAAGATTCAGAGCACATCCCATATATGCTCCCTCAGTCAGTAATCCTGACAAGAACCCTGTAAGGTAGGTCAGTGTTGTTATCCCCATATAGCAGAGAGGGGTGCTGTGACTGAGAGAATGGTGGCCTTAGAATGGTGGCCTTCAGCAAGCTATTGTTCTCTCAGCCTCAGTGCCCCAATCTGCTCGATAAGGATATTAATATCGGAGGGTTCTTTGCAACAGTGAGATATGAACCAAGGCTGGCCTGTTTATGAGGCCAATTGAGGTGGTCGCCTCAGGTGATGAATTGGTGGGAGGGGGCTTGTTTCTGGTCTGGGGGTAAACAATGGGGTGGCCAAGTTTACAGATGACAGCAAACTATTCAGGGTGGAAAAAATCAGAGCAGATTGTGAAGTGCTTTGAAAGGAAGAAAAAAGGATAAAAAGACACCAAATGGCAAATGTGAGTTAAGGTCAATTTGTTAAGTGATGCACACTGGGGCAAGCCCCCCCCCCCCAGCTTCACAGATACATTGATGGTGTATCTGTGTCTGAGCTGTTGATGATGGAGGAATAAAGCGATCTTGGGGTCCTGTGGATAGCTGAATGAAAACGTTGACCCACTGTGTGGCAGCTATGGAGACAGTGGATGGGCAGACCTTTTTCTCCCTCTCTCACGGTACCAGAACCAGCAAAACCATTGGTGTCAACCAAGGAAAGTGATTGGTGGGAGATTTAGGATGGAGAACAAGTACTCCTTTACACAGTGCATAATTAGTCTGTGGAATTCATTGCCACATGATGTGGTGATGGCCACTAGCTTGGATGGCTTTGAAAGGGGATTGGACAAATTCCTGGAGTACAGAGATATCAATGGCTGCTAGTCATGATAGCTATGTGCTGCCTCTAGGGTCAGCAGCAGTACGCCGCAGGAGAGACGTCTGCCTTTCCTGCTTGTGGGCTTCCTGGTGGCAGCTGATGGGCCACTGTGGGGAACAGGAGCTGAACTACATGGGTCTTCTTTGGCCTAATCCAGCAGGGCTTTTCTTATGTCCATACACTTCAGTAACTCCTGTTTACAAGAGGTCATTTCTATTTTCTGGTCCTTTTTTTGTCTGTATCCTACCTTTGGGGAGATATTGGGGGATGCCTTTTCGAACATGTGCGCAAGCTTCCCTTCTCTCCCCTCCCACCCTCATAATGCTTAGCCAGAGAGTAAATGCTGCTGAATGCTGTTTTGAGTCACAGCTGTGCTATAAGAAGTACAATCAGAGCTACGGTGAGATTAAAATTCTTCCATTAAGGTATTGAAAAAGGAAACTGTTCTGGTTAGGTTACTAATATACCCTGCCCCAGAAGCCTGTATCACAGGATAAATGAACATATATATGGGGGTGATCTCTGTCATGACCCTTGCTGTGAGAATAGAGATGTTAGAACAAATAGAGACCCTATTTTCATCCTTGAAATATTGCAGAGTATATTTAAGAGTATCCTACTTAAAACATTTCTCATTTCGTATCCTATATCATCACATTAGCTGAGCAGGGATCCTTCTTGCAAGCCGAGTCTCAGAAGCCCTTGCCTCTACCTGATAGCCATTTTGCTGTGGTGTTGCCAATGGAAACAAACAGATCGTTGGGTCTTTCTATGGGGTTTGAAAGTACCTGCTTATCTAGCTGCATTCTTTTCAGGCTCCTTTTCATTTTAGGGAAAGTTTAAATCATGAGCAATCCCTTCGTTACTCCACTAGTCACAGCCAGAGGATGTCTCAGAGAGAGAGAGAGAGAAAGAGAGAGAGCAGAGGCCCCTTTCTAGTTTATAAGTATCTGGTGTGCATGATGCTGGGTTTCTCACAGCTGACAGACTCCTCAGGGAGTTGCTTGTGTTCACTGCTTCCTCCTGCCCCACTGAGTGGGCCGCACTCCTGCCTGCCATTGCCATTTTGGGCTATCTTGCTGACCTCTGTTGCTTCCGCTTCCATTTCTTCCTCTTCTTCCATTTTATCTGGCGTTGTGGCGGCTGCGGCTGCTTCTTGGCTCTGCACTCGGCGGGAGGGTCTCAGGAGGGCCCTGCGGAAGCCTTGCTTGAAGCGGTAGGAGAGGAAGCCATAAATGATGGGATTGGCGCAGCTGTTGGCATAGGGCAGCACCACAACCAGGAAGTAGATGCCAAAAAATGTCTGCTCCGCTGGCCAGATGACATTAATGATGTTGAGTACATAGAACGGCAACCAGCAGAGCACAAAGACCGCCACCACAGCGACCACCATGCGTGTCACTCTCCGTTCGGAGCGCTTGCGCTTGGCTGTCAATGCTCGTACTTTTCTGCCTGATGACCGGACTTTGACAACAATGAGCAGGTAACACAGGCAGATGACCAGCAGTGGTCCAAAGAAACCGAGGGCGGCTGTGTAGATGATGAAGCCAGCTCTCCACACTGAAGCTGGCTCAGGCCACTGGATGTGGCATGTGGTCATGCCTAGAGGGACATCTGAGAACACCACCACTGGCAGCACCACCACTGAAGAGAGAACCCACACTGCAGCACTAACCAACTTGGCTAGCCGTGCTGTCCTCCATTTGGATGATTTCCCAGGGTGCACCACTGCCAGGTAGCGGTCCACACTCATCACAGTCAGGCAAAAAATACTAGTGAACTGGTTTATGGCGTCCACACCCATCACAAGCCGGCACATGAATGAACCAAATGGCCAATAGGACAATGCATTTTGTGCAGCCAAGAAAGGTAGGCCAAGCATGAAGAGTTCATCTGCCAAGGCCAGGTTGAAGATGTAGACGTTAGTCACTGATTCACTCACCGAATGGCACAAAACGACATAAATGACCAGGGAGTTCCCAGCCAGCCCCACCACACAGACTATGAGGTAAACCAGAGAGATGAGGACATCGCTGATTCCCAGACCGAGGCTGGCAGAAAGGCTGGCTGTTGAATTCTCTTCCCATGAAGCTAGTGTGGTGAAGTTGAAATTGTCCATGGCAGAAGAGCAGAGCGATTATCTTACTGGATCACTTGGGAGTCTGTGTTTGAGAAGAACAGAAAAAGACAGCCATTTGTACCTTATAATTCACAAGTGAATCAGCTAGAGATAGAACTAGAGAAAGAATGAGAAGTAGAGATAGGATTGAGGTTTCTGGGTTCTGGCCACCAACTAGTTTTGTCAAAAGACCTATTTTGACAGAGGAGTGGTAGGTAAAAGGTGGTGGGGGCTATAGCCTCAAGTGGCCTGCTGCCAAACCTCATTGCTACAACTCAAGCTTGCTTCTGAGGTTGACAACTGGGTGGCAGATTTGTCCTCGAGGTTTCTAGTTGCTAGCTCCTATACTCCAGTCTTGGCATGGGCAAGAAATGGAAGCAATAGGGAAAATCTAGAAAAAGATGGAAGGAAAAGAGGAAATGGAAGCAGAAATAAGCAATTAAGCAAGGTTGCTGGGCCAATCTCTGCCTTTATCACGTCACAAGGGAGAAGGTGGTTGTGACTTATTAGACTGGACCATTGGACTGCTGGAGAAAATGTGAGTATAATGCTTAAGAAAACCCCTTCTGGATCAGGCCAAAGACCCAGCTAGTCTAGCATCCTGTTTCCCATAGTAGCCAACTACATGGCTCTGGGAAGCTCTGGGAAGCCTGCAAACAAGAGAAAAAGGCATACTTTCTCCCACAATTGCTCCCCTGCAACTGGTTTTCAGAGAGAGAGAGAGAGAGAGAGAGAGAGAGAGAGAGAGAGAGAGAGAGAGAGAGAGAGAGAGAGAGAGAGAGAGAGTATTAGTCATCATAGCCGTTGATAGATCTGTCATCCATGAATTTGTCCAATCCCCTGAAATCTGATCAGTTGATCACCTTAAGATCCAGTCACTGGGCTCCATATTGCATATATAATTTTTCTAGGGCAACATTCGCAAATGAGTAGGAATTAGAAACCCATTCTACAACACTGTTCAGTATCAAAGTTTTGTTCTGTAAATGCAAACCAAGTCCAGGAGCACATTACGGAGGAGAGCTTGGGGGAGTGCCTTTACGATGCAAGGCCATTTAGCTGAATATGCATTTGTTGTCATTATTCTCACCAAATCGAACTGTTGCTAAGTCATTTAGCCTATAGCTTTTAGCTAGTTACTATGGCACTTTAACTCAGGGCTGAATTAATCATTATGCTCACTATGTCACAGAACAAGGGCTCTAGCTCAATGGAGATCTTTCTTGTACTGCAGTTTTGCTAAGACACGTCTTTGTATAGAAAGGGGCTACAGTACCCTACTCCAGGGGTTCTCAACATTTGGAGGTCCGGGTACCCCCTATCACGGCCCAATTTTCTGAATTACCCCTTGCTAATTAACTGCTAATTAATTGGATTAATCAATTAATTAATTAGGTAATTAATCATTAAATAAAAAGTACTAAAACAATTTTAAATGTGAAAAAGTCTTATTTAACTGTGTGTGTGTGTGTGTGTGTGTGTGTGTGTGTGTGTGTGTGTGAGAGAGAGAGAGAGAGAGAGAGAGAGAGAGAGATATGAAAGGATCTCTTTTTTTCTCCAAGTCACACTTCCCAAAATCAGCTCCTCCCTCCCCCACCCCACCAACGTACATTTTCCAAAGTACAAAAATAAGCCCAAAACCAAAATCAGAGACAGAAGGGCTCTGAAAATAATTACAATTTAAAATCCATGTTAATAAACACTTAATTAGCTGCTGATGGGGCAGATAAGGGGCAGGGCTTGGTGTACCCCCAGCAAGAGGTCCATGTACCCCTAGGGGTACCTGTACCACAGGTCGAGAACCTCTGCCCTACTCTTTTCTCCTGGCCTCGTTTTAAAAACTCCTGTGTGGGGTTCAGAATATGGTGACACATTTCTGTCATAGGGGAGCAGCAGCCATGTTCCCAGCTATGAGAAACGTGTGCAGCATTCATCAAGGGGAAAGAACATACTGACTTGGGGGGAGTGGATGAGCAGGAAAGGGGGAAGGAAGGAAGGATAACCACTTCTGCATATGTCTTCACCTGACTGCCTATGATGGAATGAGTTGTTAAAAGATAGGTGCAGCCAAATCCCTTTTGGAAGTACAGGTGGGCCCCCATATCCGCTGGGGATATGTTCCAGGCCCCTCTGTGGATACTTGAAACCGTGGATAAGAGTGAACACCCCCTCCATGGTTTCCTGAGGGGCCCCCCACACTGCCTCCCCTGAAGGCAGGCATGCTTGCCCCCCCCCAGCTCTTATTTTTCTTTCAGCAAGCTTTGTTTCTTCCTTAAAACAAACAGAGAAGCAGCCTCCATTGCAGGCAAGTAGAATGAGAAGCAGCCTCCATTGCAGACAAGTTTCTGTTAACCTTGCAGAGCCTCTCTAGTACTTAGTCTCGTTCTACTTGCCTGTAATAAGCAGCCAGAGGCTGCTTCTCCTGTTTCTTTAAGGAAGAAACGAAGCTTACTGGGAAAAAAGTAAAAGCCTGGGGGGGGGGGGGTCCCCATGATCCGTGGATAACTGAAACTGTGGATAGTGAATCAGTGGATATGGGGGCCCACCTGTACCTCCCACTGAGTTCAGTGGAGCTTTTCCCCAGGCAAACAGGCACATGATTGCAGGCTTCATCAGCTAATAGTTTTTCACCTGCTGGCTGCCTCCTTGTGCACTGTTTTCCTATTGCACCCCACCTTGCTTAGCTTTGTTTTGTTTTTGTTTTTACTAGAAAACCATTCTGCTAGGATGCAGCCCTTGCCCAATCCTAAGCACAAGCGAATGCAGGTTTTGCTCGGCCACAATGTCCAGTTGCTGATTGTTCATACCAGGCTTAGGTGTGGAAAATGTAGCGGAATTTTTAAGCAGAGGATAGTTAATAATGGAGGACCAGGAAGACTGGTGAACAAGGAAAAAGTATGGGTTTATTGTTACGCAGCGCAGTGGACAGCCCCCAGGAGGGGAACTGAACTTTTGCTACATGTGAGCACAGTTTTTATACATTTCCAAGCAGAACATCACATGGTTGCTGAGAATGTGCATAGTCACAGAGTCATACAGTTTTTACAAGAGACTTTTGGAAACACATTTTACAGAAAACAATGGAAATCGGCACATTCAGAGCAAACTCTGAAAATGCAGAAGGCTGGGGTAGTGTTGCACCGGTTTGGTGTCTGCAGTCCATTGTAGCAGGAGCAAGCCCAGCCCAAGACCCCTCAGCACTTGCGGCAGTGTAGCAAAACGCTGCCTCCCATGCCCTTGCCTCTTTCCCACCACCTAGCTCTTCCCCCCTGGGCTCTTCCCCCTCTGGTTTACGTCCTCCATCCCACAGCTTTTGCTCTCACAAATCCCCTGCTGGCACATGGATCATACCTTGATCTTATCCCACCAGTGGCTCTTCCCCCCCCCCCCCAACCCTCCTGGTCACAAGGAATACACCCTGATCTGGCCCCCTTGGTTTATTCCACCCAGCACTTCCTTCTCTCGGGCATGCACTGTGCCCCCTGATTGGGCCTGACCTGACCTCCCTCCACAATGCCCCCCAACAACCTTCTCTCCCACCCAATCTGACCTGCCCCTGGCTTCCCCCCACCTTACCCATTCCTACCTCCAGCAGCTTCCCCTTCCCCCCTTACCTTAAATATTGTGACAGCAGGTAGCTGCCACCCTTCCTCTTCCTCTCTGCTCCTGCCAACTCTGCCTTTTGAAAAGGCAGAGGGTGAGAACGGGGGCCTGAACAAGGGAGCAGTAGAGTGGTGGGCTAGAACCAGGTAAAAGGCGGTGGCAGGAGTACAGCAACTGGTGACGGTGGTGGGCAGGCACAGGCAGGGCCACCTCCTCTGCCAATCTGCCACTTGAAGTGGCCGCCTCTGCTCCATGCACCTCATTGGTAGGCTGGCCCTGGTCAGGTGTAGTGACAGCACTGGCTTGCCCTGTGCTGTATAGAGGCATTTCCTTCAACAGTAGTGCAGATGCCTTCAGATGGCTGCTGTTTTATGGAGTGGCCATAGCAGAGCGGTAGAGTCCTTGCTTTGCATGCAGAAGATCCCAGGTTCAATCCCTGCTATCTCCCAGTAGAGCTGGGAAAGACTCCCTGTCTGAAAATCCTCAAGAATTGTTGTTCAGTGTACTGCTGAGCTAGAGGACCCAGCAGTCTCCTGCTGATAAGGCAGCCTCCCATGCACAGGAGCAAACAAGGCCTCTAACTAAGGATGTGATGTGGTATAGTTCTGAGTAGGCTTACCAGATCTCCAACCGGGACAACCTGAGAGCACAATCCTAGGCATGTCTACCCAGAAGCAAGCCCCATTGTGTTCAGTGGGGCTTGCTTCTGAGTAGATATGCCTAGGATTGTGCTCTCAGGTTTAACAAGCTATACTTGCCCACATTCCTCCTCCTAAAGGTCTAGCAACCTAAAGGCTCCACCCTAAAGGTTGGAGATCTGGTAAGCCTAGTTCTGAACAGACGCTAGGGTGCAGTTACCCTAGAATTCATAAAAGCTTTTATTTTCAAAGAAAATGAAGCTCATGCTATCTGAGAAGATACGTATGAGCCCTTGAGAGTCATACCTGTATTTTAGGATTATAGTCATTTATTTTATTTATTTTTTTAAATTGCCCCACTGTTTTGCAGTTGTAGCTCAAAGCGGCTTACAGTAAAATAAAGCCAAAGAAACAATGCAGCAAAGCAAAATAGGTGGCAGAAGCGAAACACAAAGGATAGGTGGAAAAATGTGTGCTGCAGTTCGAAGGTTTCTAGGCTGCCCCAGCAACAGGAAATATACCTCAACCATGAAGACGCCTGGGGCTAGGGGGGCAGGGGCTGTCCGAGCGCCCCCCGGACGTCACGTGACGTGTGACGTCACATGACGTCAAACGACGCAGTCGCTCCTCAGACTCAAAAGCTGGAGCGCCGCCCACCCGCTATGGCTGCGGGCGGGCGGCACTCCAGCTTTTGAGTCTGAGGAGCGAGAGATCGTCGTCTAGGCAACGCGCACAGCGCGTGCCCACAGCCACAGGGTCTGTTGCCTAGACGACGACGACGCTCTCTCGCTCCTCGGACTCAAAAGCTGGAGTGCCGCCCGCCCGCTATGGCTGCGGGCGGGCGGCACTCCAGCTTTTGAGTCCGAGGTGAGCGCCCCCCCCCAAGCTCGGCGCCTGGGGCCCTGTACATCAGGGCCCCCTACGTCACGACACTACTGTCAACCATCATGTTAGCAGCTAAGAATAGTAGTCTCTTCTCTAAGTTTGTCTGCTCTTTTAAAAACAAATTTAGTTTTTATCCCCACAGTATATCATCCTTATATCTTTGGGTGGTATTTCTGCCTTCAATATTCTGATTCAGCATGAAACACAAAGCAGAACTTCCTTATAAATTGTTTATTTCGGTGATTCCCAACCTGGGGGTCATGACCCCCAGGGGGGTCACGAAGCAGTTTCGGGGGGGGGGTCACAGGATGTCGGCTGGATGGCCACCCCACTGCAGAGAAAGAAGTGTCTGCTGCTCTCTTGGGGCTTGTTGGCTCACCTTGTGTTACTTTCTGCTTGTCCTTTAGCATCTCTGTTAATATAAGTTCACTCCCCCCACCCCGAATGGGGCTGCTTATGAGTACACCTCTAAAATATGATTTATTCCTGCTTACTGACATCACTTTTGGCCCTGCTGGCACAATGACATCACTTCCTGCTTAATGACATCACTTCCGGCCCTAGATCTTGGGGGGGGGGTTTCCCCTGACATTGTCATTCTACAAAAGGGGGTCCTGGTGCTAAAAGGGTTGGGAACCACTGGTTTAGTTATACTGTATTACTAGGTAGGAAAAGCTGCACGTCCAGGAATGGAATTGTTTTTGGAGACAGTGGGAAGAAACTGAATCATGGGAAATTCAAACTGAGAACCAAGGAAATAGCTCTCTATAGTACAAGAGACCCTTCATTATTCAGACCACGGGCAATCACACACACACCCCTTATTATCGGAATTTACTGTACGGCTCTCAAGTACTCCTGTGTCAGCATCAATCATCCTATATTAAGGGCCCATTTTTCCCCCGATGTCATCTGATTATATTTCCCAGGTTATTTGGAGAAATGAGTGTAACATAGTGAATTTGCTAATCTTCCAATGAAGTCCCATCATTTGAGTCTCTTGACACTAAATTAAGCAAAACCCAGAACTCATTTGTCTTGCTCTGTTTGAGGAGAGAGAGAACTAATTAGCTTTATTCTGTTTCTATATTCTGTATTCTGATATATATATATATATATATATATATATATATATATATATATATATATATATATATATATATATATATATATATATATATATATATATATATATCTTTCCGGTGGTTTTAGTCATCAGAGTAATTATTAATCTTGGAGGCATGACTGGTGCCAGGGCATGGCGAGACAGCCCCCCCCCCCAGACAGGGGTCAGCATCACTGGGCATCTCCTGAGGGCCCAAGATCCTCAGCAGGGGCCATTGCTGATCCCTGAGCCCCATAACCTTTATGTGGTGGTGGTGGTAAAGTGGCACTCTTGGGGCTCAATCAGATGGAAGAGGGCAGTGTGTGGAGGGCCTACTTAAATCTGGAGCCGAGATGGCGTCATTGCTGCAATCTTCAGGTTGATGGGATCCATTGTGGAGATCAGAGGCAGATGGACAATGGTATTTTGTTACCTCTTGGGTCTTAACTAGGGTTGCTATTGTCCTCATTTGAAAGAGATATTCAATAGGTTGTCACAATAACTGGCTTGTGTAAAACGTCAGGGTTTGTGTGTGTTTCAGGGTCGTCTAGCCATGAGGCCAACTGAGCCCCTTGCTTCAGGCAGCAAGCTGGAAGAGGCAGTAAGCTGGCAGAGGTTCCTCTTCCAGAATAATCTCCCCTGGTCACTTCAGAAAAAAGTGTGTGCTTTGGAACTGCGGCTCCCAGCAGCAGGCAGGTGTTGGTGCCCTACCGCTTGTGCCACCACCAACAGTGTGGTGCCACACCAAGCCTGGCAGACTGAGCTCTGTGGCTTGAGCGTGCTGTCTAGGCTGCAATACCTACTTTTCTACTTTTCTGAGCCGACCCCACCTTAAGAGCCAACCCTATTCATCTGGTCCTTTCAAGTCCCAAGTTTCAGCAGTTGCTCCTCGTTCTCCTGCTGTGCAGACAGCACCTAAGCTTCTGATTGTTGCCTTAGATCTTGACCCCTGCCTGGTTTTGATTGCAGCTACCTCTGACCCCTCTGGCCCTCTTGTATGTTAGTCCAGAACGTCACCCCTGCCTGTTTAGAGAATCATAGAATGTTAGAGCTAGAGGGGACCTTGGAAGTCCATGTCTTGGATGATGCATCTGTTTCTGGTCCATTTAAACTGACAGCCAGTTCTCTGGATTCTAGAGCCTGACTCTTGCTGAGGCCTGAAAGCTTGTTTGCATGACTGGTCTGGGCAGAAGACATTCAGTTCGTATGTCCAGCTCCCTCTGCACTTCACTGGTCACGAGGGCCAGTTCACTAATGGTTTCTTGCCCAGGATCCCAAATCCTGAACCCAGACCAGCCGGGAGATAGGAAACTACATGAGTTTTGTACAGAGAGATACAAACAGAGGGGCAATGCAATGTAAAGAGAAGCAGAACACTAGTATGAGTTGCTGTCTCTCCAATTTTAAATCATAGTGATCGATGGGCAATTAGAAACTTGCATATATTTAAATGCATTAATGCAAATGAGAAATGGCAGTTGATATCTCCCCTGGGAGTCATTGCCATCCTAAATATAAAAACAGTCTTGTAAGCAAAAGCATGTTGTGGGCAAAAATATCATTAGTAGCTCCGGATACAATAGTTACTAGTGCTCTCGTCTAACGAACTGTGCATAATTGAATGAAAAAACTATATGCGAAGGAGTGGGATGCAGATGTGGTGGGTTTTCTGTGAGGATAGCAGGGTCACTAGATTGATGCTGGGCTGGGATTGAAGGGTCATCATCAGGGCCCTCTGGACTCTGGATAGGGACATTGCAAGTCCACGGAAGGCTGCAGTCTACTAGGGAGCAACCCCCCTTGAACAGAATGGGACTTACTGCTGAGTACACCTACATAGGATCTCACCTTTGGTGATAAGCATTGCTGGAGAGTTTTTTTTTAACAGGGAATATAGCCTGCTCCTGCCAACCTAGCAGTTCCAAAGCATGTTAATGCGAGTAGATAAATAGGTACCGCTTTCAGGAAGGTAAACAGCGCTCCGTATTCCAGCCGCATGCTACGTGCTGCGGCAAGGAGAGTCATGCCGGCCACATGACCACAGAGGCGTCTTCGGACAATGCTGGCTCTTCGGCTTTGAAATGGGGATGAGCACCACACCCTAGAGTCGGACACGACTGGACTTAATTGTCAGGGGTCACCTTTACCTTTGTATAGCACTAAATTAAATGCTGTGTGAAACCAGTGTTTTTATTCTGCTCCTTGCTGGTTGCAGAAAAGCAATGCCTCGACAGTATGCTAAGCCCCCAAGTTACGTACTGGTTCCATTCTGGAAGTTTGTCCAGAAGTCAGAACGTACGGAAATCGAAACATCTGGTTCTTGCCAGCCCAGCACCATCATGCCTGCACACACAGCCCTGAGGAAGCCCACCGGGCCTCTTCCCTCCTGTAGACTCATGAAGACCATTGTATGTAGGCAGACCTTCTTCCTGGATTAATTATTGTACCCATATTTATGACGCTTCTTTATATTGAGGCAGACCACTGGTTCATCTTGGCCAATATTGTCTACACTGAGTGGCAGAACCTTTCCAGGGTTCAGAAGTATACAGTTGGACCTTTTTATCCGCTGGGGTTCTGTTCCTGGAACCACAGTGGATAAGAAAATCAGTGTTATATGAAATCCGGGGGGGGGGGGGGGTGTCGGGAGCGGTGCCACATTGCCTTTTCTCCAGCATCTTCACCACTTCCCTCCTCCTAAGTTCAGAGACGGAGATATGCCCCCATGTGTGGGGGGGAATGACACGACGCCCCTACGTGACACCGCAAGCTACGCCTCCTGGAGCCAAAAACAGACATTTTGGAGCTAAACAGCTCCAGGGCAGGCGGGAGGGCCCAGCACCAGCACAGCAGGCGGACCAGCCAGCTCCAAGACGACGGGATGCATCCCGGAGGCAAATACACTCCCCGCTGCCTTGGGGCCCATGGCCACCCCCCCCCCCGCCCCTACCCCGACGATGCTTCTGCCTGAGTTTGTTTAAACTGACTGGAAAAACAAAAGCCACTACTGGCAGAAACCTGTAAATGGTGCCAGAGACTCCTGGCTGCATTTTTCAGTGGTTTGGACACGCGCAGGAAGCTGGAAGTGGCTGGTAGGCCCCCGACAATGCTGAAAAAAAGAGGTAATGTACTGTGTTTGGACTCCCTCTTCCACATTTTTGCCATCCATGTTGAGTCAAATCCGTGGATAAAAAAACCGTGGATAAAAAGGTCCGACTGTATATGCATCTAGTTCTTTCTGTACCTTCAGCTGTTCCTGTATTCAAGTGAAAGGGATAGTTTACTCCAGGACAATTTGGCTGGTTTACTCCAGGACAACCACGTTATCCCTCCACAGTCATCTTGAAATAAAATCCCCAGAGAACCACATAACTGGGTGTATTCTGGTGGTGATTGTATTCTGGTGGTGTATTGTATGATCTTATTTTTCAATCACAGAAGCAACTGGAGTTTGAAAATGCATAGCTCCACTACTGTGCATTTCTGGCAATGATCAACCTGTTCATTTTGTAATTTACAGTATTCTGTTTTTCCTTCACTGAGGCCTTTCTACAATCTGTGCAATTCTAAGGATAAAAATGTAGAGATCAAACAACTGCAAACCTCATCTTTGGAAGCAAAGAGCAAAGAGGGAGGATAATCCTGGTGGGGGATTCAGAGGGTTTCCACCCACTGGAACAGTATTTTTCAAACCCTTTGAAGGTTTGCAGGGGCAGGGATCACCGCCCCGATCCCAGGGATCACTACCATGAAAAATTTTTTAAACACAATTTGCAAACTTACCGGGGGTCCTGGAGCCCTCCGGAGGGTTCAGGGAGGCCTGCGCTACCCTCCAGCTCGGGGGGGGGGGTTGCAGAGGGTAGTGCAGGACTCCCCAAACCTTCTGGAGGGCCCTTAAGGGGACAGGGGACAGCTTTTGGTTCCAATAGTGGGTCACGACCCACCACTTTGAGAACTACTGCACTAGAAGATGAATTAATGGTATGATTGAGATCTGCATGTTGCACTTATCTATTTACTCTTTCCCCTCCTGTTTGGAAGGCACAAGGCGGCTAACAACATGGTCTAACAAAACAAAGTCTAAAATAAAAAATACAAAAGATAAAATAACAGATAAAAACAGATAAAGCAGCAGTGGCAAGCAGAAGCACCAAACAGTATCAGAAATTAAGAAGGGGTGGGAGCTGAAATAAAAACGTTTTCAGCCGGCACTAAAATTACGAGCTCCATAGTCTGGGTGCCATCCATCCCTGAGAAAGGTCTTTCACGTGCCACTACCAGTTATACTTCCATCAAAGGAAGGACATACAAAAGGGCCCTTTTTGATGATGTCGGGAGTGGACAGATTCATGGGGGGGGGGGGGGAGAGGTGGTCCTTCAAATAGTCTGACCCAAGCGGTTTAGTCAGCGCTGGCTGAAGTTATTGGGCTGCCTGAGCCGCCCTCTGTGTGGCCATTGTGAAACACCCCCCCCCCCTCAATCCACACATCCCTTACCTGGCTTCTTCCTCTGCTTGGGCACTTTAAATGAAGCAGGAAATGTGGAGCACACAGGGGCTCCCAGTGTGCTCGGCATTTCCTGCTTTGTTTAAAGAGCCCGTACAAAGGAAGAGGCAGGTAAGGAGGCCAGCTTCATTGGTGGTGGACTGGAGGAAGGCATCAGGTGCCTGTTTGCTGCTCCCCCCCCCCCATTTGCTGCCCCATGTGAACAGCATTGTTTGCTTCATGGACAGGCTGACCATGTGTTTAGTGCCTTAAAGCTCAAAACTAGCACTTTGAATTCCATTCAGAAATGTACTGGCAACTGGTGCAGATGGAACAATACAAGCATGATGTGCTCTCCATGCCTCATACTGTTCAGTAATTGTGCAGCAGCATTCTGCTTAAGCTGGAGTTTCTCAATAGTCTTCAAGGGCAGCCCAGTGTGTTGCAGCAATCCAACCGCAATGTAACCAATGCATTAGGTCCATTTGACCCAGGAAAGGCTGCAGCTGATGCACCAGTCTAAGCCAGGTGAAAGCCCTGGGCCACAGCCAACACCTGGACAGCCAGTAGTCATCCCAAACAGTGAACCTGCTCTTTCAAGGGGAGTGCAACCCCTCCCAGAACAGGCTGATAATTCATAACCTGGACCACAGATGTTCTTACTGATACCATTTGTCTACATTTAATTTCAATTTATTTGCCCTCACCCAGCCCATTACTGACTCCAGACAACAATTCAGAATATCCACGCAGCCTCCATATTTCCAGATGGAACTGAGATAGAGACCTGAGTGTCACCTGCATACTGATTGACACCCAACAACCCCATAATTTTAATGTAAATAGCAGGTGTGGGGGGGCATCTTGATTGGGACCACGGTGGGGGGGGGCGCTTTGCTATGGTTCCAATCCATATTGGAGGGCTGCACAGCTATTATTTGCTGCATGAGGAGGGAAGCTGAACTACAATTGGGAAGCAACCTGACTTCTCACTGAGTACCAATGTCTCCATGTTTATTTGCAGTTGCTTGGGGTTAAACATTAGACAGAAAAAAACTTTCTCAGGATGTCTGCAGTTCAGCAAATAACACTGAAATCCAGATACACCATGTTTCTTTGGTGGATTCTTCTTAGGCCTGATCCCGCGACCTAAAGCCAGTGGAAGACTTTCGGGGAGTCTTAAAAAGGGTCCTGAATGACCACTCAGGTAATATGGGTGTTGTGGAAGAATATGATGGGCTCACAAAAGGAGATGGAAGGAGAGTTATTATATAGGGCTGGAAAAGGCTGGAGCAGTGCACTCTCTCCCCCTGCCAAAACACCCGCCTTACCCGTCCCTGCCCTCATGTTTCACAGGCTTTTAACTAGTGCTCTCTCTATATTTTTTAAAAATACTAAATGAATGAGTATTTCTTGATGGGCTGAATGAGTCAGTGCTCCAGTGTTGGGTTAGCAGCACAGCAAGCAGGAACAATTGCTTTCAAAGTTTTTGAAATGCCAAGGAAGTGTGGGGGGGAATGAAGCAACAATGAGTTTCTAAAACATGGTCTTTGGGTTTTGTTTTAAAATTAGGCCTGGATTGAGGCAGCTGTGTGGTGGTTGCATGCGGGATGGGGTGGTGGGTGGGGGGAGTAAGTACACGCATTGCCACGGAGGACATTTTGTGAAAAATCTCCTTCTGTCCAACCGTCCAATGTTTAAGTTAACAAAGTGGTGCGGGCATGAGGGTGAGGAGCTGCGCCCCTTACCACTACTGAGATAATAGACTTCTATCACTGTTCCACATAGCACTATTCACTGCAATGCTGGGGAAGGATTTTTTTTCCAGACACAAAATATTACAGCTTGAATGCAGGGAAAACACAATATCCCGACAACCTAAGCACAGCCTTGAGGAAAGACATTTGGATCCCAAGAAACAAATTTGTAGCAACTGTGTGCTTATGGTACAAAAGACTAGTGTCTCTAAGAGGTAATGCATTAGATCCCCCCTCCCCCCGCTAGCACTGATCTGTGATAAACCCACTACCGCAGACATGCCCTTACTTTGTAAGCTCTTTGGGGCAGTAATTAGGCAAAGGAGCCTCATTCCTTAGGACTGATTGTAGGTGTGTGAGTGCTTAGAATTGCAAGTCTCTGTGCGTTCAATTCTTGGACTCCATTTTGTATATTAATTCCATACAAGGAAAAAGCTCTTTTGGAGATTAAACCCCCTTTGACCATTTTATCAGTGTAATGATGGCTCAAATGCCGTCTCTCCCAGAAGACACAATGCTGGCCTTTACTTCCATGCATAGATTTGTTTATTCAAAACTGCCGAGTGCCAAGGATGGAAAAAACACAAAGACCTTCTCCAGCTCAGCCTGGATTAAATTGAAACCGGAGTGGTGATAACACACTCCAAGCAGAATCAAAGACCTCCCAAGGTTTCAACAGGATTCACATGTGCATAAGAGTGTTTAAGACTGAAGTGCAGAGTTATAACTTCCCATCGGAGTACCTTTTCTAAAATGTCCTGTAATTCATTCTCCCAACACGCAAGTCGTCGTTTCCCCTTCTGCACGGCCCGCTATTCTTGGCGCCAGCAAAAGCAGGGCACCGCTAGTGTTACCTGTCCTTCTCTTTTATAGTTTACAGCAGTGCTGAGAAGCCCCAGTTCTGACATGCCACTTGGTACAGCTAGCCTCTGCCCCAAACAGCTTACAATTTGCCTCCCAGTTCCTCCACAACAGCCCAGTTAAAGTCAGTGGAACTTTTCAGAAGCAAAGAGTTGCAAATTGCAGCCGAAGTCTGACATGGAAGACAACAGGTGGATGCAGCAGAAAGACTTGCGTGAACACAAGCCAATGGCAAAACAGCAATGAGCTCCCATTTCCACTCAAAGCATTCTGCTTTTCTTCCCAGGCAGAGAGCAGTAGTCCCATCTGACCCATTCCATCATGTCACATCTCCCCTTCCCACCTGAACTCAGGGCTCAGTTTCCCTTTCCTTATAAATATTTTTCAAAACTGGCATCGCCTAGGAGATTGGGGGGGGGGGGTCATGCAGCAGGGATCTTCAGCTTTATAGGGTGCCAAAGTAAACTTTTGCATCATGCAATAGAATGCGTGGGAATAGCCAGGAAGATGAGGCATGTCTGCCTGATACTTACGAATCAAAGGAACGGATATTTTCCTTCACTCCCCAGTATAATAGTTATATGCTTATTTCTTCCTCTTTAAAAATAAAAATGAATCCCTGGTTAGTGTTGAATCCAGAGAGGTGGGACTGAAACATAGTTCTTTTTCCTTGAAGATACCTAGTTATCTCCTCCTCCTCCTCCTCCTGCTCCAGAGGTAGCATCTCTTCTCCGGCCCCCTGGGCTCACACATCTGCCTGCTGCTGCTGCTGCTGCTGCTGTTGTTGGTACTCTTCTTCTCCCACCTGGTCTCCAGCGCTACTGCAGGTAATAAGGCTCCCGTCTTCCAGCATTGCCGAGCTGAGCCCGGACTGCCCCCTCCGGCTCTCCTGCTGCTGAAGTGTGGGGCTGCTTGTCTCACAGGGTTAGGTAGATCAAGCTGTATGTCAATTGCTCCTGGGAATGGTGCCACCAGCCAATCGGGAAAGGGCTGGAGGGGAGCAACCCGGAGAAGGAATGGGACGAGCATTAGAGAGGGAGAATGAATGATGAAGGAGAGAGAGAGAGAGAATCGGGGAGAAAGGGCTGAGGAGGGGGAGTGACAGTGGTTATGATGATGGAGAGAAAGAGCATGAAGGAAGGAAAGAAGGAAGGAAGGAAGGAGGGAGAAAATGAGGGGGAGGAAGAGAGGGGGAAAAAGGGAAATGAGGGGGTGTGAGAGCACAATTCTGACAGATGGTGACAACGGAGAGCACAAGCAGGAAAGTGAGAAGGAAAGGTAAGTGGGGGGGGGAAAGGGAAGGGAGAAATGTGGAGAGCAGCAAGATGTTCCTGGAATGCAGTCGAGAGGAAGGCGCACGGGGGTAGAGCTGCCTGCAAGAATGCTGGATCTCCCGGGTCCCAGGCAGTATTTGAATCGGAGGCGCCTTTGAAGTTCTGCAGACTTTGCTTTCAGCCGCTTGCCAGCATCAGCCGTGGTTGTGCATCATCATTCTGCAAGCCATAGTTCGGCCCTTGTTAATTCACACATTGGGGTTGGCCCCCTGTATTAATTTGGTGTTATGTAACTTGTTTGTGTATGTATCTCTGAGCCTGGGACTATTTTCAGAAAGGACACAATGCAAATGCTTTGCATTTTGGGCACCCGTAACTAGAATAATAGCAATAAAAATCTAGAAGAATTGCTGAGTTAGATCTCCAGTTCTGCCTTGCCCAGCTTTCGGTTTACAGCAAATAGTCTCTGGAAACTCATAAGCAGGGTGTGAAACTGACAGCAGGGCTCTCCCTAATGTCTATTTGTAGCATCTAGTACTCAGAAATAAACTGCCTCAAAAACATGGACATTCCATGGCTACAATGAATTGCCACTGATATGAATGTATCTAATCTCCTTTGATATCCATCTAAACTAGTGGACATCACAATCACCATGCCTTGTGGCAATGAATCCCATAGGTTCATTGTGTGTGAATCCTGCATCAGCATCATTCCCAGATAACTCATCAACAGCGAAGGGATGCTTGATCTGTTACAGTGGAAGAGAAGCAGACTCATGTTAAAAGTTCAGGTTGAATCCCATAACGTGGCATGGCTGCTTATCTTTCTTCCTGGCATGTATTTATGCACCGTGGACATGTGCTGCGTGGAGCTATGATCAGCCCAGGTCCCCTGCAGTGCGTTCCTATGATGATGCATCTATGCAGTGATAAACAGTGGTATGACTGCCTCATGTATTGGGGGGGGGGGGAACAGAATCAGCTGCCATAGTCTAATTTCGGTCTGTATCTGCTTGTAACATGTGATGGGACATTAAAAGGGCGCTTTTAGGGCCAAACTAGATGTGATTTTAAGCACATCACTGGGCCTGGTGTGCTTGCTCCCCCCCCCCCCAATAACACATGCAGGGATCCAATCCAGATTGGGATTGTGGCAAGCAAAGGGTAAGGGTTTTGGGTGCATGCCATTTGCCCTTTCACAAGCTTAGGTGAAAAGGTTACAAGATTTGGTTTTAGGCACATTCGCTTAAAGGCAGGGTCCCCCCCCCAAAAAAAGTCATAGTTCTTCCTACATACATGAACATACATACCCACTTGTGTGCAAGGATTTTTATTTTTAAAAGCATGGTTTGTCTGAATTATTTGCAGAGCTGCCTTTGCATTTTGAGAACAAAGCTGCTAAGGCTCTTTTTCTGCAGCTGGCCTCCTCCTCTTCCTCCTCCTCCTCCTCCTTTGTGTCCCCATTTAGCTTCCGGATGTCAAGTCATGTTTGAACCCCGAGGACCCTGAGAAGCTGTCCTCTGAGAAGGCTGAGGAACTGGCCTCTGCAGACGCCTTGGGTACTGATCAAGATCTCCCTCACTCCTTGAGAGACAGCCAGCCAGAGTCAACTCCTCCCGTGGATATTCTTCTCAGGGAGCCTGAGATCTGGCAGGATTCCCACCCCATTCGGAACCCCTTACAGACCCCCCTCCCTTGTTCCTGGGACCCCAAGATCAGCAGCAGTGCTGGATTGGGGCTGACTGAGATCCAGTTACCAAAGAGGAGTACCCACCTGGTGGCCTGAAGTCTCCTTTCCCATGGGTTTGCTTGGAAGGAGGAGGAAGCAAGCCCAGGTGCAGACCTTGGATTGGGACCAAGGAGGGGGAGGCCTTGCCGTTCGCTTTAGAAGCTCCTCAGTCAGCACCAGCCAGGCACTTGCTGGTGCAACAGCTGGTGAGCTCCTCTCTCAAGCTTTCACCCTGTACTCTTGCTGCCCTTTCCAGCTGTCTGCTCCTGCCCCCCCCCCCCGCTCCAGCCTGCCACTCCCTCTGACTGCTCCTGCCTCCTATCCAGGCTTCTGCTCTGATTTCAGCCCCCAAGCCAGATCTGCATCCTGACCTGCATTGCCTCCCTCAGGCAGCAGCTGCAGCTGCTCAGACAGTCTCCAATGCATGTACACATGCACCCTTTTTGCACGTGATGTGGTCAACCTCTTCTTCCTGTGTGTGTAGCCTTTGGGACGGACATGTGCAGTATACATACCCTCTAAGTAAGGCAGTGTCTTTGGCAAGATAGAGCTGCCCTAGAATGAGCCGCTGTTTTCATGGGCTGCCTCCAAGGGGGGTTCAGGCTAGGCAGGTCTTTGGGCCACAAATCATTCCTGGCTTAGTGGTGTTCCTGGGCTGGCATTTACAGCAGGAAGCCAGAGCTGTCAGATGGCGTCCTAAGCATCACAATTACTAAGCCCTCCTTACTTTGAGCACCTCCACAGGGTGCAACAAGTGTGAGATTTTTCTTTTTCTTTTTCTCAGCCCGCTTTCTGCTCTTCCCAGAGAGCTGTGTATTTTATGCCCCTGGCATTTACCTAGCGATCAACCACGCCCACCTCCTCTACCTTCAGCATCTGTCGATTTCCCCCTCCCACTCTCAATTTGTCCTTCACCCCCTGCTTCCTTCCCTGCCTCTTTCACTCAAGTGTGTTTACTTACTGTGAGCACAAAGCACATTCCCCTGTCACTCAGCAGCTGAGAGCCTGTTAAGCTGCCACTTCTCCCCTCCTAAGTGGAATTAAGGCCCAAGTTCAGAGTGCTGATGAGGCCTCCAGCTTCTTTCTGCTTGTCTGGCTTCCATTACTGTAGCATTTGCATACCCTTTGCAGCAAGGCTTCGGCAATATGGCAAACGGCTCATATTCTTCATTAACTTGGTGTTAAGTTACCCTTAAGGTTGAGCCGTAAGTTCCCTAAGTTATTTATTTATTTAAAGAATGTATACCCTGCCTTTCTCCCAGCAAGGGCTACATATACCGGCTTACCATCGTCCCGGAATTGACGCTAGCTTCGGCCTAGAGCAAATCGAAGCCGCTCCCAAGGGTGCACTGCGGCTGCCCAATGGGGTTCCTGCTTCTTTCATGTCGTTGACCGGAAGTTCCGGAAGCCGGAAGCCCATTGGACAGAAGCAGTGCACCCTTGGCCTAATTATACGGTATAGGTTTACCAGATCTCCAACCGGGACAGAATACTAGACCTTTAGGAGAAGGAATGTGGACACTGGTGTCACTGCAGGGGGGGGAGTTCTAAGTTCCGCCGCGGTCAGACCCTCCGTTACACGGGAGCACGAGGCGCCCCCCGCCCTCTCGCCTTTGGAGTCATTCAAGTCGGTGCTTTCTCCGACTTGAATGACTCCAAAGGCGAGGGGGCATTTCGTGCTCCCGTCTAACGGAGGGTCTAACCACGGCGGAACTTAGAGCTCCACCCCCCTGCAGTGACGCCAGTGAATGTGGGCAGGTGTAGCTTGTTAAACCTTAAGAGCACAATCCTAGGCATGTCTACTCAGAAGCAAGCCCCATTGTGGGGTTTGCTTCTGAGTAGACATGCCTAGGATTGTGCTCTGAGGTTTAACAAGCTACACCTGCCCACATTCCTTCTCCTAAAGGTCTAGCACTCTGTCCCGGTTGGAGATCTGGTAAGCCTACTCATCAACCACCTGAGAGATCCCAGTATTCATTGGGGGGCAATAATGTCACACAGCCACCAAACTGGTCTCTGACTAGCTAGACTCTAGAAGACAGAAGCAGTAGCGTAGCCAGAGGGGAGAGGGTGGTGTGGTAAGTGCTGCACAGTGTTACCCGGAAGTGCAAAGTGGCCCCTCCCACTCACTGTCAGAGCCAGTCTGGCAGCAATGGCAATGCTGCCTTCGCTGCCAGGTGGCTCCAATGGCGAGTGGAAGGGGCCACTTTGCACCTACGTGTAATGCTGTGCAGCATTTACTGTGCCCCTCCTCTGGCTACACTACTAGACAGAAGGAATAGAAGCCCTGTCTAGAAGGAATAGACAGAAGGAATAGAAATGGGGGGGGGGGGTGCAGGTTTGTTGGTTTGGGGTTATAATTTCCCCATGGAGTTTGGAGGTCAAATGTTGGGTGTTTAAATAGGGCTCAGGAGAGAGATCAGAAATTTCCTTCAGAAGAAGGTAGGTTTGAGATTCATGATAGCAAAGAAGGCTTTGGAAAGGGAGGCTAGACAGGATTACTTAAATTACTTAATTTGTTACTTACTGGTAGTGTGAAAACGCACCAGTGGTAGAAAATGGGTTTCTGCCATCGGTGCATTTTCTCACCACCAGTAACACATTTATTTATTTATTTATTTATTTATTTATTTATTTATTTATTTATTTATTTTTTAAAAAAATATCCTGCCTTTTCCTATGCCAAAGGCAAATGCCCAAGGCGGCTAACAACAGATTAAAATACATAATTTAAAATACATAAAATACATAACGATACTTAAACAAATTTAAAAAAACAATAAAAACACTGGGCAACAGTATGGAGCAGAGAAGCAGCATGGCAGAGCATCTTGAGATACAGGAGGCAGACCACAACCCATCACCCAAACGCTAGACGAAACAAAAACATTTTGAGCCCTCGCCGAAAAGTCATGAGGGAGGGGGTGGTTCTCAGATCCCCTGGCAGGGAGTTCCACAGTTGTGGCGCCACAGCAGAGAAGGCTCGCCCACGTGTTGCCACTCCCCTAGCTTGCGATAGAGGTGGCACCCGCAGGAGAGCCACCTCAGATGACCTAAGAGAGCGGGCCAGAATGTATGGGAGAATGTGGTCCCTCAGATACCCTGGACCCAAACTTTAAAGGTCATTATCAGCACCTTGAATTGGGCCCGGAAACGAATGGGCAGCCAGTGCAGCCGCCGAAGCAGCGGCTCAACAGAGTCAAACCACCTAGCTTCAGTGACCACCCGGGCCGCCACATTCTGCACTAATTGCAGCTTCCGAAACATCATCAAGGGCAGCCCCACGTAGAGTGCATTACAGTAATCCAGTCTTGAAGTCACTAAGGCGTGGACCACCATGGTCAGGTCCGATCGACTCAAGTACGGCTGCAGCTAGCGCATCAGCCGAAGCTGGGCAAACGCACCCCTGGCCACAGCCGCCACCTGGCTTTCCACGGAGAGCTGTGAATTCAGAAGTACTCCCAAGCTGCGCACCCGTTCCTGCAGGAGTAGTGCAACCCCATTCAGAATGGGCAGATGACTCAGTACCTGCATCAAAGCTTTCCTGACCAGTAGGACCTCTGTCTTTTCTGGATTCAATCTCAACCTATTCGCCCTCATCCAGACCCCAACCGCCTCCAGACAGCGCACCAGGACTTCCACAGCCTCCTTGGAGTGAGATGGCAAGGAGAGATAGAGCTGGGTGTCATCAGCATATTGGTGACACCCAACTCCAAATCCCCGGATGATCTCTCCCAACGGCTTCATGTAGATGTTAAAAAGCATGGGAGACAGAATAGAACCCTGTGGCACCCCACACTGTAAAGGGCAATGCGCCAAACAGGCGTCTCCCAGCATCACCATCTGAGACCTGTCAGCCAAGTAGGAATGGAACCACTGCAATGCAGTGCCCCCTAGTCCCAACTTGGCCAGCTGACCCAGAAGGATACCATGGTTGATGGTATCGAAAGCCGCCGAGAGGTCCAAAAGGACCAGCAGGGATGCGCTCCCCCTATCCAGTCATCAGCGAAGATCATCCAACAGGGCGACCAAGGCTGTCTCCGTCCCAAAGCCCCACCTGAAGCCAGACTGAAAAGGGTCCAGATACTCCGTTTCATGTAGTATCCCCTGGAGCTGAGACGCCACCACCCACTCAATCACCTTACCCAAAAAAGGCAGATTGGAAACTGGCCGATAGTTATTTAAATTGGAGGAATCCAAAGATGGTTTTTTCAGGAGCGGGCGCACAATTGCAGTCTTCAAGATGCTAGGCATCACTCCCTCCCGCAAAGATGAATTCACACTAGGTTCCACCCAATCGGCCAACCCAACCCACGCAGATTGTATTAGCCAAGCTGGGCAAGGGTCAAGCAGGCAGGAAGACGATCTCAAACTACAGAGGACCTTATCCACATCCTCAGGCTGTATAAGGTGAAAAGAATCCATAATGATGGAATTGACAGATGCCGTAGGGACAACTTCTGGAACTGTTAAACCAGAGTCCAAGTCATGGTGAATCTGAGCGATTTTATCTGCGAAGTGCAGTGCGATCTCATTACAGCGGTCCGTCGAACACTCCAACTCACTCGCTACAGGAGCCGAGTGGAACAGATCCCGGACAACTCGAAAGAGCTCCGCTGGCCAGCTACTCGCAGACACAATGGTGGCAGAGAAAAACGCCTTCTTTGCTGCCATCACCACCACGGAGTAGGTCCTGAAAAGGGCTCTAGCCTGTGTTCGGTCAGATTCATCACATGTTTTCCTCCACCGTCGCTCTAGGCGTCGGCCCAGTCGTTTCATTGCCCGCAGCTCCTCAGTGAACCAAGGAGCCACCTTGGCTCGATGGCAGGGCCGTGGCCGTTCAGGAGCGATCTGATCCAAGGCTCTAGCTGCCTCCCCATACCGCAGGGCAGCCAGAGCATCAGATGAATCACTAACCCGGGAAGCTGGGAAATCCCCCAAAGCCCTCAGGAAACCATCCAGATCCATCAGTCTCCAGGGGCGGACCATACAATTCGGTCTCCCAGCTCTGCAGGGGTGATTAAACGTTGCCAGTCTAAAACTCACCAGACAGTGATCCATCCAAGACAAAGAGGTGATCTCAACCTCCTTCTTGGGCAGATCACCATCCCCATACCCAGCAGTGAACACCAAGTCCAAGGTGTGCCCCGCGCCATGCGTTGGGGCCGTAATCCAGTGTGACAGGCCCATGGTCGCCATGGCAGCCATGAATTCCTGAGCCACCGCTGTCTCAGGGGCCTCGGCATGAACATTGAAGTCCCCCAGCACTAACAGGCGTGGGGACTCCAATGCCACCGCCAAGATCACCCTGGTCAGCTCAGGTAGGGAAGCCGATGGGCAACCAGGTGGATGGTACACCAGCAGCATCCCCATCCTGTCTCACCCCTGTAGCACGATGCGGAGACACTCAAACCCAGCACACTGTGGGACAGGGTATCCAGTGAGGGAGATGTAATCCCGGTAAACCACAGCAACACCACCCCCTCGCCCCTGCAGCCGCGGCTGCTGCATTACCCGGTACCCTGGTGGACACAGCTGGGAAAAGGTTAAATATAAGATTTAATAGACTAGAAAGTCATTTTGGTGTCATCCCTCCCTGGAGTATCACTGGGAGTGGTCTACACCCCCCACGCCCTTTAGTGACACCCCTGCTTGCACCTTTGATTTATAGAGGCCCTTTGTGTCAAAGAGCTCTGTCTTGGACCGAGTTCATCCTATCCTTGAGGTTCCGTATTTCATCCATCCTCATAATAACTCGGAGGTGGAGGTTGCTATGATTGCCATTACAGATGGAAAACGGAGGTGGAGAGATGGGACCTTGCCCAAAGCAACCCGCTGATGAATCGAGCGCTGTGTTAATCCAGGTCTTCTTGGTTCAAGTCGTTTAAATCCAACACCATAGCATTTAGTTCATCCAGAATTAGTCTGGCATTTCACTAGGCATAAAGATGCTTCTAGCAAATGGCCAAACATCTGCACCTCATTAAAAATAGAAATCCCAGCATATTAGCTGTTGAGCGGCACACCAAAGCTTGTGTGCTTTCTCTCCTTGCATTAGATACTTCACACGGTATGCCCCAGCAGTCACACAGGGACGCCTTCCATTGTCTTCTTTTTCAGCAGCCAGAAATATAGGGAAGAGTTATAGTGGCTAAACAACTGCCCAATGTTGGGGTTGTCTTGTCAAAACTTGAAAAGCTTGTGGGGGTTGGAACTCAGTGATTTAGGACAGGGATTCTCAACCCCTTTCCAGCCGAGTACTACCTCTGGCGTCGCTCTCCTGCTGAGTACCACCAGAAGTGACTGGTGATGACATCATCACCAGTTACTGCCGGGTTCTCAGGTTTTCAAAGGCAAGAAAATGCAGGTAGGAGGCTCTTGGTGGGTGGGAGGGCCCTTCTCAGCATTCTGAGAGGCTCGGCCAATGGCAGGAGCCTCTCGGGAGTGAAACGTGCTGCCAAAAGCGCCATGTTGGAGTGGGGATCTGGTGGTCTGGCAGTCCGAGTACTACCAGCGGTTGGCCGAAGTACCACTGGTGGTACTAGTACCACTGGTTGAGAATCCCTGATAGAGGATATTTGGCATTGCATCACTGTGGCAGGACAAAAGTGATGCAACCGGTAGGGCTGTGTCAGCTTTGCTGTAAACTTACAGGACTCCTGAAAGTGACAGTATTGAGACATATTCTGGAGAAGAGGGAAGCTTGAGTAAGAATTTGATCAAGCAGGTGGGAGGAAGGAAGGAAGGAGAATGCCCATTCTAATTCATTGGCAGTGATGAGAGTATGAAGGAACCCTGTCATGCGAAGCATTCGCCAGCCCAGTCCCCCTTGCCTCTTACTCTTCTCTGGAAACCATGAGGCTGCCTCGGAAGAATATTCTAGAACAGCTTCAAGAATATAGCAGCAAGGCTCTTAACTGGCACTGATAGTAGGCAACATGTTTGATCAGTACTGAAGATGGAGGAGAGGGAGAAGACAATGCTAGAGCATCTGCTTGGTATGCAGAATGTCCTGGGTTCAAATCCCTGTCATCTCCAGGTAGGTCTGGGAAAGATCTTGTGCTCAAACCCTGGAGACCTGCTGCAAGTCAGTGAAAATCCCAAGCTGGCTGGATTTCTGCACTGACTTAGTAGGTGGCTCCTGTGACAGTACTTCATGGCTACCAGTTTGTTTCTAGATACAATTCAAAGTGCTGGCATTTGGCCTATAAAACCATATATGCAAGGGCAGGCCAAGATTGTGCTACGTCTAGGGCAACAAATACTGCTGATGCCCTTACCTGGCTGGGCGCTGGGCCAAATACCCCCCCCCTTGTGTAGTGCATGCCAGCAGCAGGCGCAAAGAGCTGCTACTGTAGCTGCGCCTTCTCCTGTGCTTGCCGGATTTGAGAGCAGAAGACATGTGGTGGAGAGAAGTGTGGAGTTGGGCTAAAGGAAGCACCTGGGAGATGCTCTAGCCCCCCCCCACTCTCCTCTCCCCCACCTTCTTGGGTTCCTCTCTTCCCTTTCAAATCCTGCAAGTGTGGGAGAAGGAGCAGCAGTAGAGGCAGAGGCAGACGGTTGGGGAAGCAGCAGCAGCAGCAGCAGCAGCAGCAGCAGCAGCAGCAGCAGCATCTGGGGGGAACCACCTCAGCCTGCTTCACAGAGGTGGCCAGGATACCTGGAGGACTGATACAAACCTGCCCTGAACTATTCAGATCTTCATCGGAGGCCTTGCTCAGAGCTTCCCCTTCTGAAGCAAAGTCAGTAGCTACCAGTGATGGGTACTACATTTTCCTGCTGCTGCGGCGACTCATCACTGGCGTGCCGTCCCTCAATCCACTCATCTCCACTCCTGCCCTCTTTGACGGCATGGCAGTTGGCTAAAGACGCCATGGTTTCCACAGGCATTGAACGGGTTTTTCTTTTTTTTAAAATTAGGGTGTCATTTATTTTTATTTTTACTGGATTTGCTGCTGTGGCTGTTTTAACTTGTCATTTGGTTTTTGAGCGTGTGTGTGTGTGTGTGTGTGTGTGTGTGTGTGTGTGTGTGTGTGTGTGTGTTTTATGGCTGTCCGTATTGCTGTTTCTTGAACCATGTCGTGAGCTGGCTCAGAAATCATGGCTGAGAGGGCGGGATATAAATATATAAAATGAATAAACATTAGGCAATATGATGCAGCTCTCCTCAGGAGTCATTTCAGTTCGCAACAAAAAATGGCCCAGTTTTACTGAATGCCTGATTTCTGCCTCAGCGGACGCGGCAAGGAATGCAGGCTGCTGACATCAGAGAATAGTCCTTAAGCCTAGTGGTGAAATGAGAGTAAAGAACGCCGGATAGGGATAACTCCACACAGAGATCTTTTGGAGAACCAGAATATATATATATTGAAAGGGTCCCACTGGCTTTGTTATATATATATATATATATATATATATATATATATATATATATATATATATATATATATATATATATATATATAACAAAGCCAGTGGGACCCTTTCAAAAAACAAAACAAAAAACGCAGTGCCTTTGGGGAGATGTTGAGAATCTCTCCTACCAGCCACCACGAAATGTCATTCCACTCTCCTGGCCCTTAGCAGCATCCAGTGCTCTGGGAGCCCGTGTGATGAGTCAGTAATACAGGTGCCAGCAGCTGCCAATTCTAATGCGCCAGCGAGACAGCTCTCATCCGTTTTATTTTAGCAACCCAGAGGCTATTAGTCTTGACGGGTGACTCATTCCCTCTCTTCCCTGCTCTTTCCAGTTTTCTGTTTCTGTCTCCTGCTGCTTGTATGCGAATTAGTGTGTGTGAGACTGGAATATGAGTGGGGCTGTAACTCGTGCAATTCCTCATGAGTATCCTCCATCGTCCTCGGGGACTGTAGCAAGAGGCTACGGCAGCCAGGAGAAGGCCTTTGCCCCATGCGCAGAGTGCTTCCAGTTCCTACCCTATCTATCCATCATTCCCTGTCAGTCTCATTGATTCTCAACCTAGCCACACTGACCTGGATCACAAAGAGGTCACATCATGGCAGCATTCCTCGGGCAGAGCAGAGGAGACCTCCTCCCTTTAAAAGAGGAGGTCTCTCTTGCACCTATGCGAAAAATAAATAAATAAAAACAAACATCCTGCCAACGCTGTTGCTAATCATCCCACTCACGTGGGTTGCAGGATCGTTTGCGTGGCAGGTCAGGCTAACTATGTGCCCATAAGGAATGATTACTCACCTTGAGCGGGGGAAGCGGCTAACCTAACAACGAATTCCTAGGACTGCCATAAAGCTGCAACTTAATTAGGTGCCTGGTGTGGGGGGGAGGCCGTGACAGGTAAGCAGGCTTCAAACCTGTTTACCGGTAAGTGTATAATGTAGACGTGCTAGGAATGGCACTCTGTCACTATCCTAAATAAAGTTCCTATAAGATCCTACACCATGGCTCCTGAAAGGAACTGTTTCAGCTCACACGTCCTAGGAACCCACAAGGGCTGGTGCTCCTCCAACCCTTTCCCATATACCCCATAACCTTAATATAGGGCAATTTGTCAAACAGGGCTGTGCATGATCTCCGAGGTCCTGGGGCTACAGTGAAAATACTAGAGAGCATCCAAATGTAGCTGGCAATTTCTGCCAGCTAAGATGCCTCATGGCAACATCACAAGAAGACGACGACAGGGAACTCGGAAGAGTCTTGGCTGATATTTACTGAAGGTTCTTCCCCCACCCCTAGCATGGCAACACAGGTTATGGGAGGAGCCAGATATACTGTCTGGGCTTAGAAAATCCAGAATCTCAGAGCAGGCCTGGTTAGTAACCATACTAGGATAATGATTCACAGCCCCAGAAAATAGCATGACAAGTTTCTTGCAGCCTGTGGGCCCATCACACCCTTAACAGGATCTGCTCATCATACGGTGTGTCAGACCCTGCCTGCTATCAGAGGGAATTAAGGACCTTTTTGCATCCAAAGTCTTCCGACTGCATTTTAGAAAGCTGGTTAACCATTTCTTAAGTACAGTCATGATTCTACACACAATCAGAGAGGCTCAAAGCAATATTTATTTTGTGAAATACTCATACATAATTGTTGACTGCTGCAGACCTTTGGATGGGTCTTTGGATGGGCGAGTAACTTTTTATATGGAAGCAGTGACAGAAGTTGTTCTCCATGTTCCTAACCCAGCATTACGTTTTCTTTTTGTGTATAATTTGGTTTTATACTGCATTATGATTCAGTGCATTTTAGGAACCAAATTGTTTTCTCTATCTCTTATTTTTCTTCTTCTAATTTATATTTCTTGTACATGTTTTCAAAACTAGAAATAAGTGGGAGTGACATGAGGTGGCAATGGTCAAGGCACAGGCAAGCTTGTGGCAGAGAAGGGATTGTGGAGGGGAAGTTCCTTTGGTGCTTAGACCTCAGAAATAAACCTGACGTAAGCCTTGTCTCACCCTCTGTTAAATGTTCAAGTGACTCCTGCAGGTTTTCTGCAATTGCCTCCAGCTGTTCGTGGCCTGTTGGTCGCTCTGCACCTTGGCTGGCCCAATGAGATATTTACATCGCTGGGTGGAAAATGATGCAATGCCACCAACAGATCAGCCCAGCTCAGCCTGAAAGTCCTTTAAAAATTGTCCCTGGCAGCAAGGGAAAGGGTAGACAAAAACTGCTGTAAGGTCTTGCGCTTCAGCGTAAGGCACCACTGCTGTAAGGTCTTCAACTGATAAGAAGTATCCAGCAAATCTGCTGAACAGTCCTGTCTACTGTCCAGGGCACCGCTTCCGGTTTCTGCTGGGTGGGTGAAAAGAGATTTCAGCGTTGGGGGCAGCAGGGAGATTCTTAGCAACGCTGAAACTTCCAGGCTGAAACCAACCCTGGAGGTTGGCCAGTGAGATAGAAGAGATGACCAGAGAGGGTGCCAGCAACTAGCCATTCTTCCCAAAACGCATCCTAGTATTACAGGACTGTGAAGTTAGGAGAAGCATCTCCAGCAACCTTGGGCTGCCTGCTTGTACACCAGGACAACCACAGGAACAACAACAACAGATGGAACAGCTAATGATGAGAAGAATTACTCTTTCCCCCCACCCCACCACTACATATCTAGTCAGTGGGGAAAGGACTCCGCCACCTGACTGACGTATGGATAGGAGTTGTGTCCTCTTGAGGTCAAGTGATGATGGCCCCCACCTACCAAGGGCATGGCCCACCTCTTTTGGCCAGAGCTCAGTATTGGCACGCAGGCCAAATCCCTGCTGAGTGTCCCCAAGGGGTTCAGGATCTCATGTGAGTCTCCTGACACTGTGCAAAAATAACAACAACAACAACAAAGACTCAACATACTAGCTATGGCTTTCTCTATAACGGTTGGTGTATCCCTGTCCATCTGAAAACCCAACTTTGTATCAAAGTTCTACAGAAGCAGCACAAGGCAGGGGTGATTGGAGCAGAAAGAATGATTGAGTCAAAGCCAAGGTCGAGGAATATCTTATATGACGGACCAGCAAAAATATCAAAGAAATAGCAAGCTTTTGAGTTCTTTATAACTCTTCGTCAGGCTGGATGTTAAGCAAAACAAAAGGGAGGCAGCAAAAGAAATCCAAGGAAAGGTTCTGGAGACCTTGAAGCCTTGGCCACTCTTTCTTGATATTTTAGTTGGTCTTAATAAAGGAATTGTTGCAGGGTTTGCATGAAAGCTATGCCTGAATCTCTCTGATCCTCCTATACCAGGATCTCTCTGAAATGTGGAAAGCCTTGGAGGTGACTCCCCTCAAGTTAAGGGGAGGGGTTGCTATAAGTTGGGCGAGAGTGAACAGGCGTTTGCAGTGTGGGGGGACAGGTTGAAAGAGAGAATGAGGTGAGAGCAACCCTGCTTTGGCTTTTGAATTTGCCTTTTTTTTCTTCTTCTTAATGGACTGGCACAGCTACCTGTGATTTTTATTTGCTATGCAGTGATAAATGGTAAAGGCGGAGGGGGCTTGCAAAGAGATTCCCAAGAACAAGAAAATGTGGTCACTCAGAGGTACAGGAGAAGAATCCAGCTGGTGCTGCTGTAGTCTTCTGGCTCTGTCCCAACAGCAACGTCCAGGGAAAGGACCAGTCTGTGGGGTGAGGGAGGCCGAGTCGGATATCTGCACAGCAAACAAACCAACAGTCAGCCTGTAGTGTTCACGTTAAGGGACCTTTGTGCTTTCTTTCCCCTTTCCTTGAGTGGTGGGTTGTCCAGGGAGCCTTTACATGGTCAAGGTTACTGTGTAGAAGAGATCCAGAAGCCTTAGGCCGGATTCACACTACAGGAATCCAAGCGCGGATGCCTCTGCCTCTGCCTATGCACTTGGAGCTGGGGAGTGTCTTCCCACCTGTTGTCCCTCCTGCTGTCCTGCCTTCTTAAGAAAGCGCAGCTTACAGATTGGAGGTAGTTCTGATTGGCATGCAACCACTCTCCTCCCCCTCTCATGCGATTGGTGGCTGCAGTAGCTCTGCGAACCCGCCCCCAAGCTCCGCGAACCCGCCCCCTCAAAAGATGGGTTTCCCCATTTTGTACAAGGGAGAGCGCAGCTGCTCCGCTTGCTTCCGAAATGCTGTCAAAGAGCTCCGCGCATCTCCGTAACGCGCCGGGATTCGTGTAATGTGAATCAATCCAGCCTTATAGTGGAGACTCTTTTCACAAGTGGAGTCTCCTTATAGTGGAGACTCCTGTCACTGAACCCCAGCCTGCTACGCTGGCAAAAAGACACTGATCAATTTCAGATGCCAAAGCCAGGAGGGAAAAGCCCTTTGCCACAGACCTTTAGAGGACACTGCACGTCTTTTTCTTCGATTTTGTCGGTTGTGGACAGAGAACTGCCCGGATTGCCTCATCAAACACTGTTTTGAGACCACGCTGAGTCAGTGCTGAGCATTCAAGATATTTCACTGCATCTGCGAGGACAAAAAAAAAAAAAAATCACTTTGAGGAGCAGGAGCAGGGCCGGATTAATGCACAAGCTAAGTCAGCTTACAGTTCAGGGCCTCACATTGTGAGAGGCCTCAAATACAAAAGTTTCAAGTTTCACATACTCCGCTGGAAAGGGCATCACAGTGCTAATAAGTTCAATATTTATTATGTTCTATGAGTTTTTGTATTGCTCCTTTGCCTATGAATATATACAAATATAAAGGTGGGCAGCCTAATCCTATCCCCCGCCAGCCTATAGCATGCAGTGATGCCAACCGAACGTGTGCTGCACGCTGTGGTGGTGGTGGGAGCAACAAGACAGCCTGGGATTGGTAAGTAAAAATCTTTTTTACTTACCTCCCCATAGCCCGCCTGGCCTCCAATGGACCTCAGGAGGCATGTTGGGCTCGGAAAAGGGGGATAGGATCTTGGCATGTGCCCCTGCCGGTGAGATTCTCCCCCTCCTGCCTCTGAACCGCCCATGGTTCAGCCACTCCTTGCCCTGATCCTTACACACTCTGCCACCTTACACACTCGGCTGCCACCTTACAATGGGTGAGCCACTGGTGCACACATGGAGCCCTCCAGCCGTTTGCATTGGTGGCTCCAAAGCACACAACAGCGGTGCAGGTTTTGGCGCGCTGGACCAGGATCAGAGGCGTTCCTACGGTGGGGGCGGTACTGTAAGTTGCGCCCCGTCCTAGTCCCTGCTTACAAGCTGGCACGAGGCGGCCCCGCCCCCTTGCCGTCGGAGCCATTCCGTGCGGAGAAGGCAATGGGCAGGTACAACTTACAGTACCGCCCCCACCGTAGGAACGCCTCTGACCAGGACTTATGGCAATGGATTGCGAGATCCACTGCTGTAGGCCCTGGATAGGATTGGGCCGTTAATATTTCTATTTTCTTTGTCGTTCCTGTTAGAATAATACATTTTTCTGTAATGTTATCAGATGGGGAATCTCAGGTCTGATACAGTTTCATCTTAATCTGGTTCTGAGCAGGAAAAATGGGTGGGACTGTAGAAGGCTTTCCTAGACAGTGGGCTACTGTTGAGAAGTCTTAATCCATGCTTGCAAACAGGTGACAATCTGAAAGAGGCAGAGTCTCCATAACATAGAAGCCCTTGCCTTCTGGCATATTCAACTTTCAGTGCCCCAGAACGTCTCTCTCATTTGATTCAGAGTGCAACCAGACCCAATAAAACTAGGCATGTTATTTCAAAATGTGATCATTTTCTAGGAATACCAGCCTATGTATGTTCGATCTTCACAAATCTCTGCAAGCCTTTGGAATGAAGAAATAGCAAATATGTTCATAAAGCAGGAGTGGAATTGCTCATGCTTTTATTTAACAACAACAACATTTGAATGCTGTTTTCAGAGAACGCTTCACATTAGTCCATGTCCCCTCAGTCCTTGTAGGAGTTAATCGTACAGCCCCTGTAGGGATACCTTTGGAAATTCTCCTAGTTAAATAAATTCAGGGGGCATGGGTTGCAGGGCAGAGCGAACCAGAGAAACTAGAAAGGAATAGAATGGAGGAAATCCACTCATCCTTTGCAAGTGTACACACACTCCTTGCTCTTGTCACAGCAATAAAAGTGCTGTTTAGATTATCTGCCACCAGTTGCATGTGAAATGTTTACTGGTCATGTTTCATAAGCAGCAGTCCTATGCCTATAGTCATCCTGCTGGAGGAACTTGGAGGGGGCCAAAAAAGGCAAGATGGAAACGGTGTAGACTGTCTTGTGAGTCATAATCTTGTTCTAAATGCCAGTGGGGTCACAAATTCCCAAACAGTAGGCAGACTATGGGGTGGAAGGCCAGGGTGTTGGAAGGGATTAAATCTAGCTTGGCTATGGAGATCTGTTTGGGACAACAGCAGGTAGACATGTCTGTGTGCCTCAAAGACCTGCTTTTTCCAAAATTGCCTTCTGGGACCACATTATTATTTGCCGTCTCACTTTGCCTGTGTATCCTACAATCCCCTTCCACTTAGTTCTTGGAGCTGCAGTGGAACGGGAAAGATAATCCAGAAATACCAGAAAGATGGGCGCCTGTGCAGAGAAAAAAGGCCTTAAAAGAATGAGCCGGAGCAAATCTTCCGCCTTTGCTGACTAGCCCCAGGCAGGGCAGGAAAAGGAAGTTGTGGTTGCACAGTGTTTCAACTGATAGATTTTAAAGACCAGTGGTGTAGTGGTACATTTTGAAGTGCAGGAGCCCATCATGACACTCTCAATAGCCACACCCCAGTACGTTTCTACAACAGCAACAAAAACCCAACTTTAAATTTCTTCATTGGGGTTTGTGTGTGTGTGTGTGTGTGTGTGTGTGTGTGTGTGTGTGTGTGTGTGTGTGTGTGTTGTTCTGCCACTTATTCCTACTTTGAAACTTATTCTCCTTCATTTAAAGATCTAGCTCATGCCATCCCAAACCTCTTGGAGTAGGTTGCAGGAGCTTAAAACCAATGTATAAAAATGGGGAAATAGAACTAAACTAAATAGAACTGAACAAAAAACTCATAGGCCACAAGAAAGATGTTCCTTGTTGCAGGCCTCCCAATGGTTATGTATCGCTTCTGCTTGAAATGCTGATTTGGCAACCAGATTGCTGATCCACCCCCAGTGTATGTAATGCTTGGTATCTGCTGTGAATTTGTGTGCTTTGGTGAAATTCATAAAGCATGGGGCTCCCATTACACGTGTGTGTCAATACTTTGGAAGGAAAAATGTTCACAAGAGTCCACATTTTCTATGAAGGGTGGTCAACGTGATCATAACGATGCCCAATCCTCTACCCAGAGCTCTGTTGTTGGGGGAGGTGGGGGGGGGAGGTGTTGCTTACATGTTTATGTGCATTGAATTTGTTTCTTCATGCTGCACCAGAGTAACTTTCTGTACTAGCAGTGGGGAGCTAAAACACAGGCCAGTGGTTAGGGAGGAGACCACAGTGTTGGATCCTCCTGCTATATTTTTGTCGCACTCATACTTTGGCAAAACAAACAAACTAGCAGCCCAATCCTACCTAACTTTCCCCGCACTGATGCAGCGGCGCCAGAGCAGGCTACGCTGCATCCTGTAGGGAAATTCAGGAGGTGGGAGGTCTCCTTGAAGTAAGGGGACATTCATCCCCTTGCCCCAAAGAAAGCCCCAGCCCCCACAATGGGTCTACTAGGACCTGCGCCTGCCATATGCCTGGTGCCAGTCTGCATTGATCCGTGTTGGTGGATCGGGCTCAGAAAGGGAGTTAGGATACAGTGTGCACCAGCACAGCCGATCCTGCCCCTCCCGGGCTTGATCCGCCCATCACCACCTTATGTTCCACCCCCTTCCCGCCCCCGCCTGTTCCACCCCCTTCCCGCCCTCCACTGCTCAGCGCAGCCCTTACCTGCACTGGCGTGCGTTGCTCCCTGCACTGGCACAGGTGGGACGGTACAGACCTTCCTGCCAGTGCTGCTTTTAGGCTGCCATCGCAAACTGCTTTTTAGCAGTTTTGTGACAGTCTGCACCGGGGAAGCGCATGGTCCACTGGCGCAACGGCACAATAGGATTGTGCCACTAAAGAATAAGGAAGGCAAGTGGATATGGTGTTGTATCCCCAGCCTAACTTATTTGGGAGGCTAATGCAAGGAGAATTACATGTGCTCTGTTCAGGTGGTAGGATTTCTACAATTTTAACTGCTCGGGTGAATTTGGGCATCTTTTTTTCCTCAATGTTTCACATACCAATCTCTTTGGCCAATGCAAGTCCTTGTGGGTACGTAATGGGCGCCAGCTTCTTCTCCTTAAGCTTCTCAATGGTGTCTTTGTCATCCCGGAGATCCAGCTTAGTGCCCACAAGGATCATGGGGGTGCTAGGACAGTGATGTCGTACTTCAGGGAACCACTAAAAGAAAGGTTGAGATTTGGGGGTGAGGAGTGAAACAGAAAGGTAGACAAAGGAAACTTGAGTAGTCTTTGGATCAGTGCAGTGCAGTGCAGTTAACCCAGCCAGCACTTTCCCAAAAATAGGCACTGCCTTGCTGGATCAGACCAAGTTCTGTCTAGTCCAGCATTCTGTTACCAACAACACCCGCCTGGATTTCCCTGAGAAACTCACAATCTGGACATAGTACATAAGAACATAAGAACATAAGAAGAGCCCTGCTGGATCAGGCCAAAGGCCCATCTAGTCCAGCTTCCTGTATCTCACAGTGGCCCCACCAGATGCCTCAGGGAGCACATAAGACAACAAGATACCTGTGTCCAGTCGCCACTCCCTTGCACCTGGCACAGAGAAAACCTACTCCTACAACCAGGAGGTTGCTTATCCCCATCATGGCTTGTAAGCTGTGATGGACTTTTCCTCCATAAATCTGTCCAATCCGCTTTTAAAGGCATCCAGGCCAGGTGCCATCACCACATCCTGTGGCAAGGAGTTCCACAGATGAATTACACGCTGGGTAAAGAAATATTTTCTTTGTCTGTTTTAATACTCCCTCCACTCAATTTGAGTGGATGTCCCCTAGTTCTAGTGTTGTGTGACAAGGAAAAGAACATAAGAACATAAGTAGAGAAAGCCATCCCTCTTATTGGTGCTCGGTAAACAAAGATATTGCTGCTCCTTGAATATGGAGGATCCATTTTTAGCTTTGATGGCTAACAGCCCAATCCTACCTAACTTTCCCTGCACCAACGCAGCGGCACCAGCGCAGATGACGCTGCATCCTGTGGGGACGTTCAGGAGGTGGAAGGTCTCCTACCAGGACTCCTGGAGGTAGCAGGTCTCCTGGTACACGTTGTTCTCCTCACTGGTGCCGGTGAGAAGGCACAGGCCTTCCCACCAGCGCTGCTTTCAGCAAACTGCTTTTGGGCAGTTTTGCAACAGTCTGTGCCAGCAGAGCATGCACAGGGCACAGGTGCAAGGTGCACCGCCGGTGCAAGGGCACAATAGGATTGTGCCATAGCTGTATCAATTCTCCATTCATTTGCCTATTCCTTTTTTAAAAGCCATCTCTGCTAGTCATCAAAATGTGGAGTGCTTCCTTTTGTGTTTCCTAAATGCCAATTGGTTCCACTGGATGGTCCAAATTTTAATGTTTTGAGAAACAGGGATCTCTCTCTCTCTCTCTCTCTCTCTCTCTCTCTCTCTCTCTCTCTCTCTCTCTCTCTCTCTCTCTCTCTGTGTGTGTGTGTGTGTTACTGCTGATTTTATAAACCTTATATCACATCCCCCTTCCTCACCTGTCGTCTGAACTAAAATGCCCCAACTTCTCAAATGTTTCTTTATCAAGGAGATACTTCATCTAATCATTTGAATTGCTCTCCTATTCCTTTTCCAGCACTGTGATATCTGTTTTGAGATGGGGCGATCCGAATTTCATATGGGGTTGCCCGATAGATTTATAAAGGGTCCTGTTAGGGGATTTAAAGGCAGCTGATCTGAAAGTGAGGAGGGGAGAAACCATCAGTGTTTTAACTTCTAAAATGAGATGTACGGGCTTAAAGGCTACCTGGAAGTCATACTCTCTCTGATCAGGGAGTCCAAAGAGGACCTTAAGAAAAAGAGTACAGTATTCAGGTTTGGACTTTTACAACTCACTAGGGAAACTGTGGGGCAGCCTCCAAGAACACCCATGTACAGTACGTGCCTTTGCTCTTTTAATTCAAAGGGCAAAATTACTCTGAGTACGAGAAAATCAACATGATGTGGAATATCTGTAATTGCATCTCCTGATAGGTTTTTATTTATATTAAAACAAACAAAAAGAACCATTTAAAGGTGCCATGGAGTAGGGGAGGGGAAGTTCCTGATATTTGCAAGGATAGTGGGTGCTGGGGGAGGGAATATTTAACCCTTCCCCCTATGTTAACTTCATTATCTAAATCCTCCACCCCGCCCCTGCGATTAGCATTTCTGGCGGGGGACACAATACCTGTATTTATTCCCCAGTAGGACTGCTAGTTGCTTTTGGAAGAGGAAATTTAGATGAAGAGAGTAGCATGGGGAAATGGGTTAAAAATCCTATTCACCCCCCCCCCCCCGTGACACTATTCTGATCAAAACAGAACTCCCTAGTGGCTTCTTTAAAATTGCTTTTTAAAAAACCCATCACAAGATCCAATCGCTGCTCCACTGCATCATGTCTGTTTTGATCTTAACAGTCAAGATGGTACAAGTTGATCTGAATGATTATGATGGTCAAAAAAAAAAAGGATGTGGTCTTTCAGATCTGAGCTTTGGCATTTCAAACGGGCTGTGCTGTGGCTCATAGAAGCCCCATAAATTACAGAAGCATCAAAGCATTCACAGTCTTATGATGTTGCCTTATACAGAGTGAAGCCATTGGCCCATCTGGGTCAGTACTGTCTACAGTCTATACCATACACTGACTGAGAGAGCAGCTCACCAGGGTTCCGGAGAAAGAAAGGTCATTCCCAACTTTATCTAGAGTTGACAGGAGTTGAACCCAGGACCGCCTGCATGCAAAGCCAGTGCTCTACCACAGCCCCATTCATCACTATAGATTGCATTCAGATATAACAAGAAACCATGGTTTGCAAAACCATGATCTGTTGTTATGGTTGAACCCATAGCCCAGTGTTTCCCAAATGTTTTTGACCTGCAGCTCCCTTGACCATTGGTGACCATTGGCCGCGGCTCCCCATTACATTATGTTGATGCCTGTCAATTGGCATTGCACTGTTTTCCAAGAGGATTACATGGCACTCTGCGGCTCTCCTGGCTGGTTACCGCGGTCCCCAGGGAACTGCGCTTCCCAGTTTGGGAACCATTGCCATAGCCCTTTCTATTGAAGTGATCATTCACTGGATATGCATGGAGGGAGGTCTCCCTCATGGAACACACATTTGCATGAGTGAAAAGGAATCAGCTCACAAACCATGGTTTAAAAGAGGCTACCAAACCAGGTAACAGTGGTCTGCTGTTATGTCTGAACTCACAGACCAGAGGTATAGCTGTTGTTCCACCTTAACAGGTGACTGCATTGTGGAGGTTGTAGTCAACCTATGGAGCTGAGTGCTGAGCAGGTTGAAAACAAAACCAGATAAACAACTCTGAACCATGGTTTGCCCATTGTATGTTTGGAAGCTCAAACCATGCTGCAGGTTCTCAGCTATGGTTATCACAAACCCTGGTTTGGCGCAATTGAAGCTAAATGTTTTCCATGCTGCAGTTGGTACCCAGATCAAGCATAATTGGCTTCTCATGTATCCCACACCTTCTTCTACACCATACTAATAACACGATGCTTACCTTGGCACGAACATTTTCATATGATGCAGGACTGACAAGAGAGAAGCAAATGAGGAAGACATCCTGTAGGCAGAAAGCAAAAACACACCTGGGAGTCACATTGTGCATTGGTGCTGCTGTCTCAAAAGTCCCATGTTGTGAAATGCAATTTATAATACGAGAATACCTAGAAGTTACGTAGTGCCTTGTCCATGTGCTCAAAGCACATGGACCCCAGTTATCCTTATAACAAACCTGCAAGGTGGGCTAATATTAACCAGTAATAATGTGATAAAAATGCACAAAAAACTTTAACTACAAACACTGCATTAAATAACATAAATCAAGTTAAATTATTATACTCACTAAAACCAATACAAAATGATGACTTGCACATTCCAGTGGTTCTTCAGTGGATTATGAAATTAGGGCATGATCCACTTAAGCACTCATTTATTTCAACAAGAGAGTTAATCATCTGCTTCACTGAAGTTAATGGGGTTTAAAACTGCTTAATTTGGGCTGGTTTGTGTCCTTAAACTCTTGCAAACAGAGCAATTAATATACCAGACAAACAAGATGGGAGGTTGCATAAATATACCAAAATAGAACAAAACTGAACAGAGCGCTCACGTTTCCAGGGGAGATAAGAGAATGAGTGGAAAAGTTGAACATAGAAAAGCCTGTGATGGGCGCATGGCCAACATGCCTCCTAGAGTCAAGCTCTTCCAGATGCATATAGAGATTACATCTGATATCCTCATCATTTCAGGTCACGCTTACTCATGTTATCTCCCTCCTTATAAGGTCAGCAGGCTGCATGATGCGATGGTTGGCATCATCATAATTGGGGATGCCAGCAAAACTCACCAGGCTTCTACCCAGAGGTGAGCTTTGGGGACTTGTCATGCTAGCCTCAAAGAAGAGGGAAGCATCACAAGCCCCTGAATTCTTCACAGGCTCAGAGCCAGGAATCCTCTTCTGTCACCTATTGGTTCCCAGAGGCTGCCTACCCACTCACCTTTTTTTGCTGTTGTATGTTTTATGATCCCTGTGGCAGCAGTGGTGGTTCCTGGGGCATCAGTGGCTGACAGCCACCATTTTTATCACTCAATTCTCTTGAGTGAGGGCAGGAAGCCCTACCCTTATTGCTTGGCTTCATGATGCCATATCATCACCAGACGCCAATCAGAGTAAGGGCAGTGCTTCCTGATCTCCTGGTCTCATCCCAGGGAATCTGGGGGGACGGGGACCGGACACTGAGACTGCCAGTTTCCAAGGCCCAGGGAAGCTCTGTCACTGCCAGTGGTAAGTTCACCATGGGGCATCACAGGAGCAGGATGTCAAAGTTAGGGGAAGCATTTTAGCCCCACCCTAGGCAGCACTAAGAAATGATAAATGCAAGCTAAGCCTCCTGTGGCTTCTAAATAAGGTGGCCTGCTCTGATAGGATAAAAATAATGGAGAACCCCATGCATTTTCATTAAAATCTTCCTCAGAGTGGGAGGGAGAAATGCCATCTGATGCCATTGTTCTTCATTGTCAAGGCCGGCCCTGCCATTAGGTAGGGTGAAGAGATCCACCTCACGTGACAGATTTTGGCATACAACTAAGGGGCAGCACATGGTCAGTGATTGATCTCATTTTTCTGTTTTTACCACCATTTGAGTTCCATTTGAATTTTCTGCGTCAGGTGCAAAAATGCCTAGGGCCATTTGTTTGTTTATTGGGCAGCCCAATCCTGTCCAGCACTGCTGTAGCGTGCAAAAGCACACTGCGCCATATCCTGTGTTGGACAGGTGGCTGCTGGAGGTTTCTGCAGAGTAAGGGAACGCTTGTCCCCTCACCCCATGTCGAGCCCTAGCCATGGGTCTCCTCGGATGTGCACCGGCAAAATGGCCGGTGCAAATCCGAGGAGCCTCATGTCGGGGGTAAGGGCCCGGGAAGGGGGAAAGGATTTGGTGGAGTGCGCCGCTGCTGTCCCTCCCCGCTCCCGGGACCTGCAGGCCAATCAGGGACCCCAGTGTCTGGGGGCACCCCAGGGACCTTACCTCCCCCGGCAGCCACAGCACTGCCTTGGCGCCAGTGCCGCTTACACTCTGGGTGCTGTAAACGTGCTTTATGGCACATTTGTGACACCCTGGACAGGCAAAATGCTCTCTCCGCCGGTCCTGCAGTAGACAGGATTGTGCCATAATCCTTATATCCCACTTTTCCATAAAAACTCAAGGTGGCTGACCAAGTTCATAATAAATATAATACTCAAATCAATAAAACCATCAAATATTCACTCTGTTCAAAGAGAACCATCCTGGGAACCTTTTTCACTGCTTTCCTTAGTTGCATCTAGGTACCGTGTTACATAATGATGACGTCCAGGAAGGCTACTTTCTCTCTCTCTCCCTCTCTCTCCCTCCCTCTCTCTCTCTCTCTCTCTCCTCCAGAACCAGGGTTATTGAGCCCCTGACAGCCCCTCTAAGGAAGTGGAGGTGTTCTGGTTTCATTTAAGAAGTAGAGACGAAGCTCGTTAGGGACTTGAGGCATATCAGAGGTGGCTAAATACAAAAAAAAACCTCTCGCATCCTCTCAGAGTTGAATTGGGAAGACCTTTTCTGCAATATAGACAGGAGCTGCTGGAGCCTCTGAGCAGAAGCATGAGATCACCTGGACCCACCGTCTGAGGATAGGAGAGCGGCCTCAATCGGTCATAATCCTCCTGGCCAGCAGTATCCCAGAGTCCCAGGTTTACAGGTTTGCTGTCAACCATCACGTTGGCGGAGTAGTTATCAAACCTGCAATGCAAGTAGGTGTCAGTTCCTTAAAGTATCCGGGGTTATTGAGGGCTCTTTGTCCACATTATGTTTTTCTTCTCGACATTTAGAGGAAAGACCAAAGATGTCCTGACCTGTGGAACTTTCAGTGGCCACTCATTCATGGTTTTTGTGCTCAGTTCTGATTCAGTGAATTAGGTAGGGGTTATACCCTGGAGAGCAGCCCCCAGAGTGCTGCCAATCAAGATAACACTGCCAGAACAGTCCAAACAGTGATCTGGGTTGTGTGTTTTTGTTTTAAATTAACAATAATTTTAATGTAATAGTGGTCTGCATTTTATGAGCTTATTATGCTTTTATGAGGGGCAAAACAGAGAGACTTCCACCTTGGAGAAGAGTTAAATGACTTTCGGATCCATTTCCACCCTGGGAACCTGTGATGCTTTGCCCATCCTCCACTCCTGCTGTTCTGAAAGGCTCCACATGCACAGAGCACATTTGCTTCTGACTGTTGCTTTCAGATTATAGTGGGCTACAATAACACCTACAATGACTCAAAACTGAGGATCTCTCTGGGACTGAGGTGGTAGAATTCGAGCCTGAACTACTTAACTCTCTCTCTCTCTCTCTCTCTCTCTCTCTCTCTCTCTCTCTCTCTCTCTCTCTCTCTCTCTCTCTCTGATATTTTTGAATCCTCCCACATGAAAATACCTTGCTTATATACCAGGGGTGGCCAAACTGCGGTTCCTGAGTCACATGCGGCTCTTTGACGTATAATGTGCGGCTCTTGGAAATACGTTGGCTGAGCTCCTTTTTGCATCACAATTAACATAAAAGGTAAATAAGAATTTTTCAAGCTTTATAATTATTTACCAAGTATAAATCGAGAGTCCACTAGATTAAAACATAAGTTTAATGTTCATGGTGAGTAAATATATTTCAGAATTTAAATGCTTCTTAAATACATATTGCGGCTCTCAATCATCTGAAGTTTATTGTATGTGGCTCTTACATTAAGTAAGTTTGGCCACCCCTGTTATATACTAAACCTACATGAAACCAATCCTTCACCTACAATTTGAAGTGATGTGGCCCAAGAACTCTGCCATCCCATTCCCTGTCACCTGTAGAATGGCTATAAAACTCTCACCTACCCTAATCCACCCGTTAGCTACTATGGAGGATTCACATAAGGAGAACCATCTGTCTACTGTGAGGACTTTTGCTATCTCTCAACATCCCAAAGGTAAATTATAATTCCTTCTTCTAGCACCCAAGTTCATTCTCCAAACCCTGCCCCTCTTCTCTACACTATACTCACACAGTAGGAATGTATTCTCCTGGGAAAGCATTTGTCGTGTAGCTGATCAGGAGGCAGGTTTTACCCACAGCTCTGGAGAAAAGGAAAAAGTACATGGTTCAGGTTACTGCAGCTCTTGTTAGGAAGATGACTTCTCTTTTGACTCTAACATAGGCAGAGCAGGAAGCAAGGAGACTTGAGCTTCCCCACCACATGGCTGTAATCTCCATGTAAGCAAAGCTTGAAAATGTATCATGTTCATTGGTTCCTTCACATTATGGATCAGTCATGTTTACATACAAAATATGTCAAAGTGACATGCAGTTTTTTGAGCCAGTTAAAATACCCAGCAACAGTTGGAAGGGGGGGGTGTAGTTCAGGGGTTGACCACTTGCTTTGCATGCAGAAGATCCCAGCTTTGCATCCCCAGATAGGGCTGGGAAAAAAACCCTCCGTGAAATCTGGAGAAGCCATTGCTGGTCCATGTAGGCAGTGGTGAGTTCGATGGACCAATGGCCCCCTAAACCAAGGAGGAGCAGCAACAGAGTGGTCTGCATGTGCCCCACACCCACCCTCCTGCACTTGCCATCACTGTAGCCCTCTTCTACCCGGCTCTTTTCTCAAACAAGGTGGGAGGGCTGAGCCTGGGAAGAACATGGCAGAAGAAGACTTCCTTTTCTGCTCCCAAGCTTTGAAGGAGAGGACTGGAAAGAGAACGAGGTTGGCTCCTGCTGCCATGATTGGGCAGGATCGCAGTGACCTTCTACCTCCTCCTCCAGCTCCGCCTCCATGACCTCCACGACAGCAGTGGTGCTGGAAGGAGGTCAGCGGTGGTGGCTGTGGTAAACGCAATGACAATTAAAATAATGTATTAAAAAAATTCTCTTCTTACTCATGCTGCATTCCTTGTGGCAAGGAGAGGAACCCAGAAGAGCACTGTGGCAGTTTCAGGGTGAATGGCCAGGTGGATGGTGAGCTGGTTCAGGCAGAGGACACCACAGGCTGTGGAACATCCACCGGTTTGCCACCTCCCCAGCCCACCTCTCAAAGCAGTTGCTTTACCCAGTCTCATAATTAGGCCGACCTCAAGACTGACGCGACATAAGGCAGTTTCCTACATTCCTTCCATAGTTAAAATTAAGAGTATGGGTGGACTTGTTTTTGGTGTGTGGGTGCCACCACTGAAAGAGCCCTGCTCTATGCACTTACAAATCGTACTATTCTAAAAGAAGGAACACAGAACAGGGTTATCTTATGGGGAGCAATCATGGGGTGGAAGCCCTCCTTCCAGCCTGCTGGGTCTAGTTTTAAAAATGATATCCAGCACCTTAAACAGGGTCTGGGAGCAACTGGGAGCAACTGGGGAGACACTGATGCTGACCCTTGACATACATTGCCCCCCCCTGAGAGCAGTTTGGTTTCTCCTCCTGCACTGCTGCAAAACTGCTCTGAGGGGGACAGCGCTGTGCGCCCGTGGTAGCCTGGCCCAGGGCTACTATGCCCGAGAGCCCCCAGGAGCTCTGTGCTGGCACTGCAAATAGCAGTCAGTCAGAAGTTATATATACAAGATTTTTTTAAATTTATTAAACAAGCTTGCTTGAATTCCTCTACTCTGTGTCCCTCCTGCTGCTAATCTCCCTCTTGGTCAGCATGATACGTGAATGAATCACATGCCATGCAAGTGCCTGGCTGAGTATTTCATGTTAAAATCGCAGCTGGATCAGACTCTCTGTGAATTGGGACCAAGCTTGGAGGCACACAAGGAGCTTTAACCCCCCCCTCCCACAACGATTCTAATCCAGATTTCCCCCCTACGCCTGCTATTTGCCAAAGGAAAGAAAGCTTCTGTTCCTCCTATCCACGGAAGCTTTTTTCCTTGGCGTGGGAGGCCTGATCCAGATTGGCATTTGCAATAGAGGGTGGGGTAAAAGCCCTCTCCTGCTGGAGTGGCAGTCCACGCAATCGGGCTGCTATTTAACATATTTTAAAAGGCACATGCATGGGAAGCATATGCCAAAAGTAACAACTCGTTGGACCCTCTGTCTCCACAAATGAGATACTCAGAGGAATGTGTTTTATAGAAGTGTCCCCTTCCAGCTGGAAGTGCCTCTTTTTTTCACAAAACACAGTCATGGGGGTGGGAGGGTGGGGGAATCCTGATTGGAACTGTGCAGCATGGAAAGGGTGAGGTTGACTCTTCCCCATGCAATGTTTTCTTGCCCAAAATGTGCTGCACTCAACTGCTATTCGCTCCCAAAGAAGCGATTTGCTGCAGGTAGCCTGATGGAGAGAGGAAAGCGTAGAATACAAGTAAACAGCTGCTTTGGGGGAAGCAGCTTTTGGAGGAATGTAGCGGGTGGCGCAGTGGGTTAAACCGCTGAACCATAAGCTGTCGATCGAAAGGTCGGCAGTTCGAATCCGTAACGGGGTGAGCGCTCGTTGCTTGGCCAGCTCCTGCCAACCTAGCAGTTCCAAAGCATGTCAATGCGAGTAGATAAATAGGTACCGCTTGCGGGAAGGTAAACAGTGCTCCGTGTTCCAGCCGCATGCGACGCGCTGCGGCAAGGAGAGTCATGCCGGCCACATGACCACAGAGGCGTCTTCGGACAACGCTGGCTCTTCGGCTTTGAAATGGGGATGAGCACCACACCCTAGAGTCGGACACGACTGGACTTAATTGTCAGGGGTCACCTTTACCTTTTATGGTTTTTGTTGGGTGGGGAAAGGCTCTGTGGTATAGAATTAACCCCTCCCTCCCCAAGGGCTGTGGCCTTAATCAGGATCAGGTCCATTTTTCGCTGGTTGTTGAAATAAAAGAAGCTTTGTGAACTTTTTGTGACTGAAAAGCAGCATATAAATATTTTATAATAATTATAATGATCAGGGTCACTAGGGTTGGTGGCACCCGGGGCGAGATCTCATGGTGTCACCCCCATGGACCTCCTCCCATACCAGAGGCCTACTGGGAAATGAGATTCCCGTGCAAGTCATGGCAGGGATCGGGAAAAACCCATTTTCTACCAGTGATGCGTTTTTGCACCACTGGTAACAAATAGAATAGAATTGGCAAGACTGTAGCTTTTCCCTCCAGGTTGCAGCGTGGGTGGAAGGACCCGCCTGCCCGCGCCACAACCCAGGATAAATACATTTTGGGGGGTAATAATTGGGGGTACGCACGGTACGCGGGGGGTAGCGTCTGGGAGTACGTGGGCCTCCGGACGCCCGCATAGGGGGTACACGGGCCTCTGGAGGTTGAGAAACCCTGTTCTATGCAAAGTTTCAGATTAGTATTGCCAATTGTTCAACCAGCCGCTGTAGCCATGCCCTTAGCAGAAGCAGTGTGTTGTGTGTAGATGTTTACCCTGTGAGAATATTTATCTCCATGCTGTGTGAAAAGCCTCACTTCCTGCTTTTGCACATCAAGCTGTTAAAGGCACAAGATCAGGTCAGGCCATTGTTTCTGCTAAGTTGGCAACCCTGTGTCAGATATTCTTATCTTCTAAGGCACACTGAACTGGAAGTAAGACCCAGTGACATCAAGTGCAAAGCTGCAGTGCCTGGGTAATCATGCTGACTTTCAGATATCTCTGGTAACTTCCTGGCAATCAACCGAAATTTGTCTGGTAGGTTGTATTTGTCTTCCTCTGCTTGTCCCCCACCCCACTTCCACCTGCTCAAAACAACTTCTTTTTATTTGAAGAATTTGATGTGCATGCTTACAGACTTCCTCCTTGGGGCATTTTAAAGAGGAAGGGACTGCTAGAGTGCTGAGACTGGAAAGATCCCCTTATCTGCTGTTCAGACACTGGCCCAGGTGACACCACTGCAAAACTCTTAGGATAAGAACAGTCTCCACCCTCTTGAAGCTGAGCTCCAAATCTACCTTCTAGCATCTCCCCATCTCCTAGCCATTCGCAATGTTGCTCTTCAAAGATCTGGCCACAGAACCCACTTCAGATGCAGAAAGCTGTGGCTACACGCTCACAAAAAGTAAGTCCCTCTGAATTTGGTGGGGCGTCCATTTGCATTAACTTGCCGAAGATTGGGCTGCCAGCCTCACACATGAATAAGTGGAAAGTCTTGATTGGACGGATTTTTTATTCATGGAAAAGACTATGTTTTTGGGTCGCCTAGGGGACTTCCACCAGAAAGGAGGGGAAGCTTCTGCCTGATGAACAGATCTCTGTATTGCAAACGTTTGCTTGTCATGAACGCCAGCACAAGCCGTTCCAATTCAAAGACTCTTCTGTTATGTAGTCCAGGGGCGGGCAGACTTCAGGAGTGTGGGATGAGCCACCTTGTTTTTTATGAGAACCCCAAGTTCCACCAACAAGAGCCACGTAATGGTGGACTTACACATAGAAGTAAGAAAGAGGGTGTCTCTGAGCACAAGCTTAGCCCAGTTTTTGATACCACAGCTCACAGTCCTTTCACAGAAAAATCTGCTCTTGGTCTCCCCCCCCCCCCCAGCACCCTTCATTTCAGCAGCCTCATTTATGGAGGGTGTGTGTGTGTGTCTTGTCTTGCTGCTGTTGTAAATGTTGGAAGTCAGAAACTCTGACTGATCTACTGCAAATTACCCAGAGATCTACTGTTAGATCCTGATCTACTTTCTGCCCACCCTTGACGTTGTGCTGCTTTCATCAAAACATCATGAAGCCTGCCTATGGTTCTTCCCATTTTTATTGGGGAGGTACTTTCAGAAGGGGACAGGTGCAAGGCAGGTCAAGACCTTAACACTCTCCGCATGCATGCAAAGCAGCACAATGGCAGTTCTGCCTTCAAAACCACTTCCGCCTTCACAACCTCTTGTTTGCCTCTGAACTGGCAACCCCTCCAATGGCCACATTCAGTCCATGATGAGCCTCCAGTTGTTGACGCCTAAGGAAATCAGCATCAGACAGTAATCACTCTGCTTACATCCCAAGGGTCACAGGTGCCCTACATGTAAGGTGTCTTAGGCCTCTGAGAAGCAAACGTTGCCCTACACATCCATGCAAAGCGTTGTTCGAGAATAGCTACAGATATACTTGTTCTCCAAGATAGTCAACGCAGAGAAAACACAACCCACATATAAAGTCACAAACACAAAGGCCAGGTCTTCATTCCTTATTCAGTTGAGAGAACGATACCACCCTTGGGTTGCCACACATCCCCCATGAATTTCAACTCTGTTGTTAACTCTTCGGAAGGACCAGGGTGGTGCCCCACATATGTGAAACATCTAACTACCCAAGAGTGCTTCAAGAACATGACCATCTACCATTGGGCAGGTGGCAAAACTACACTGTTCTTCCCTCTGCCCCAGACTTCACCATCAGCCGCTCTGTCAGCAAACACACACTCCATCTAAGCTAGAATTCAGCTGAAGGTAGCTCTCCTTTGTGCTACATTTTGAAAGAAGAAAGCATTATTTCCCCACCCTTACTGGCCTTGATGCAAGTCAGAGTTCCTTCTTGCGCTCTCATGTCCTCTCTGCCAGAGAGAGAGATGGAAATGAAAGAGCGCACAGTTGGTGGGGCATCAGAGCAAAGACAAAGTTTCCACCCCCCGGAAGAGTCCCCCTTGTCCTCTCTCTCCCCATTCCCTCAAAGGAAGAGTACATACCCATCTCCCACCACCACACACTTGATTGCTTGCATGGCTGTGGTCTAGTGGAGCTGTGGAGTTCGGCGGGGCTGGAGCAACAAGGACAGCTCACAAAGGTTTGATGGCGGAAAGTCTTGCACAGTTATGTCAAAACCGAAGCTGCGCTGAACAGCAGGTTGTGGGTTAGGAGGAAAGGGAAGAGAGACTGTTTCTCAACCCGCCCACTAGTCCCTTCCCCCACCAGGCAGGCAGAGAGGAAGGGCATGCAAGCCGAATTTGCAGTCTGAAAGATATTTCTATCTATGCATGCTCCAGATGGCTAAGCATTTCCTTTCATCACACTCTGTGACTCCAGGGTTTGGACAGTAGGGAAAGAGGTTGCTATGCAGCTTCCACCCAGGAAGAGCCATCAAGAGGAGCAGATGGAAACACACACACACACACACACACACACACACACACACACACACACACACACACACACACACACACACATGTGCACGTGCATGCATGCAGAAGGAGGGCTTCTCCCTCCCAGGGCTCCAGTTCAAGAAAAGAGACCTGCCTGGAAAACAGCTTTGGCTTCATGGTCCTTTCTGATGCCAGGGTGAAGAATGAGAGAAAGACAACGTTCTCCTAATGCTGAACAAGAAATGTACATTTTTCAAAAGATACGGAAAACAGTGACAGTAACCCAGTTGCTCATCCTACCCAACAAAAGAGTAATCTTCCAGAACACTGGCTACACTTCCAACTGAACTACAACCAGCTGGGAAATCCATTGCTACACACTCTACCCTTGCCTGTCAATTACACCCACATACACACTTTCTTTCCTCTAGTAAGTGCCTATGTTCACCTTAACTCTGCCCTGTAAGATCTCAACTAGCCATCCCAATGAAAACTATACAATTATCATAAGGGGAATCTACACATAAAAGGAGAGAGGCAATTCAACAGAGTCAGGCAGCTATCCACAAATCCTACTATCACACACCGTTTACCTGCATCCTTCAATTAGCACGTTCCATAATACACATCTCCATTACAACCACCACCAACAGCACAGCTCTTCTCGATGTCATCTCTTAACTCCTAGTCAGGAGCAGCATTTGTAATTTCCTGGCTGAATATACAAGCTAATTAATAGCGAGTCATTAGCCCAAGGAAAGCAGTGATGTGCCTGCTGTTGTATCCAGTCTCTCTCTCCTTCGATGCCACCATCCACTGCCAACATCCCCCTCCCAGCACACTTCTTTGGGGTTCCTTCCTTCTGAATGTACAAAACAAGTGAGTGCACATGTGCATTCAGATGTACACTGGTGTGTGTGTGTGTGTGTGTGTGTGTGCGCGCACACACACACACATACACACACACCCCTAGAAGCTGTTGTACTATATATGAAAAGCATATACACAGTTTGGTCCTGTGCTTGTGTGTTAAACTTATATAGCAGCAGTGGAGAGTCCAATCTCATTCATGACCATGACATGCAGGATGGAGAAATTTAAACCTTTCTTCTTACATCGCAGTTCCAATTAAAACTGTGCCCTCCCAGGCATGATAGTTTAGATCAGAGGTTCCCAATCTTTTTGGGTGGTGTACCACCTCCGGGGCCTGCTGTTGCACTGTGTACCACCGGAAGTCATTGGCCATGATGACATCACCACTGGCTTCTGTGTTTTCAGACGTGCTGGAGCCCAAAAAATGACTGTAGGGTGGGCGGGCGAGTGGGCGGGCGGGCGGGCTGCAATTCTCAGCACAGCAAACCCGTGCACTGGAGCTCTGCCAGCTTATCATCACTCTCAGGGCTGCCGCATGGCCACAATAGCGGCCACCATCTTGCTGCCTGAGTGCCAGCATACCACCAGCCAGCGGTCTGCATATCACTAGTGGTACGCGTACCACAAGTTAGGAACCTCTGGTTTACTTCCTCCCCTCCCTTTCCGCTGCCAGTTTAGATGGAAAACGTGCACATGCTGGTCAAAGCTATGTATTTAATGCACCATGTAGTTTAGCTCTTAGGAGCATGACCCAAGGCAAGAAGTGGATGTGTCCAACCCTAAGGCCACTCCCCTTTCCTTGAAAAGCATATTGCTCTGTTTATTTTAACTCTGAGCAATTCATTCATGTGATAATTGCAGCTAACTCTTGATAATTCAGATCATTGCTCTCCCATAGTCATTATCCTGCTCTGGTAACATGACATTATTGCATAATTATTGCAATTGTCTCATATCATACCACATAATTACCAGACATGGGAATCAGCACCACAGGTTCTAGGTCTATCAGGTGTCAGCTACAGAGCCACAGCAAGGTACGTTTGCACCTGTGGAGGAGCAGATGGAAGGAACACAGCCCCAAACACTGTAAGACTGAAATAGCTTTTCCCAACATCTTCTACTTTTGAGAAGAAGGCAACGTAACAACAGTTAATATACCACACAAAAGGTAATTCTCAAATTACCCCCTTGATCTTTCTTCCTGTTCTGTCTCAACAATATCTATCTCTTCTCTGTCTGCAGGTCTTCCTTCCAAAGCGTTCTCAAGAGCTCTCCCTGCAATCTTTCTCCCTTTCTATTCTCAGGAAGAAATACTTAATCCATCCCATCAGCCTTCATTCATTTATCTCCTCAGCGCTATTCTCATGACATATCCAGGGTGAAGGAAGGTGCATCTAAGCCATAGGTGGCCAAGGTGCCACTTAGTGGCACGCTGAGCCTTTTGAAGTGGCACACACTGCTCAAGCTGAGCGCTGAAGTCCCTCTCTCTTTCTCGACCCCAGTGTACCTTTCCAAGCCTGTGACACTAGAGGAGGTGTCTGCACCCCACTGCGCCTTATTCTTCTTGTGCTGTGACTGTGCTTTAAATATTTTCATTACCTTAGATTAATTTATTTATTTAAGTGGCACACTCAATATCATCTACATAAAATGTGGCACATGGCGTGCCACGGGTTGGCCACCACTGATCTAAGCCCTCTTCAGATCTAAGCCCTTCTCCATGTTCCTGAACACATGAGAAGAGCAGTGGGATCGGGCTCTGTAGCCATGGCCCCTGAATTGATACACCCACATTCCCTGGGTGTTCAGCCTGTGTCTGTCAGAAGGGAAGCTGCAGGGACAGGAGTCGGACTTAGACCTGGAAGATCCAGGTTCAAATCCCCGCTCAGCCATGAAGCTTCCTGGGTGACCTTGGGCCAGTCACTATCTCTCAGCCCCACCTACCTCACAGGGTTGTTGTGAGGACAAAAAGGAGGGGAGGAAATATGTACACCACTCTGAGCTCCTTGGAGGAAGAGTGGTATAAAAATGTGAAAAAATAATAAAATAAATAATGTGGTGTGGCAGGGACGGCAGGTGAGGCAGAACCGCCCCATCGTCGTCAACTGAAAAAAGCCGCAGCCTCACCCTGAGATTGCGTGTGCACGCACCACTGGCTTACTTGGCTGGCTCTCTCTGTGGTTGGCCACACTGCCTTTCCAAGGTTCCCAACTGGGTGGAGAAAGCCCTATGCTATGCATGTATACAGCTGCACATTGCAGCCCTTCCAGTGAATGCATTGAGATCCTGCTCCACCCTCTACATGCCCTCTAATTGTAGTACATTCAGATGTAAGGGATTTTCAAGGTAATTTTGAGTACAGTATATGCAATCTTAACTTTAGGCACTGACTCTGGCACGTAACCCTCGTGTAAGATGCAGGCCAACTGTCATTTATATTTGAGAGAGAAGTGTATAATGTATCCGACTGGCATAAGACAGGTCTGTTCAGACTTTCGGGGCCTGGCCATTTGTATCCTTTCTTATTCTCTTCTCTTTCCAGCAGGGAGTGCTGTTGCTCAGGACTCCCTCCCCCTCATCCTAAGTGAAAGAGGTGGTGAAAAGGGTGGTGTTGAATTCAAGCATTTCCGATGTCTTAGCCCAGCAGATTGAGGAAGATGTTGAAGAAAAGTGGAAGAGGAATTCTTGCTGTGCTGGTTCACTTGGGACATTTGACTGCCGTGAGACACCCATAGGAAGCAAGGCTGTTGCAATGAGTAATGTTGCAGGGGGAGGGGAAGAGAAGGAAGGCAAAGGCAGAGGCAAAGATGTGTGGACTCAGATGGGGAGTTTTCTCCAGCCTCAAATTCAAGAGAGGGAATAAACTTGGACAACTCTTTCTACAGTCTTTCCATCTGGGGAGACGGTGTAGCAGCCAGATCAAATGCGGGGTGGGTGAAGAAGACAGTCTGAGAGGCGATTCAGTCACAGGTCCCACACAAGATGCTCTCGTCAGTGCGAGGAGCAAAACTTCTTGCAAGCAGGCCACATAAACCAGGATCTGTTTGTCCCAATGCCTTGTTCTTCCAAAGTGTCTGAAAAACGTCCCTCCCTGTGACTTACTGTGTTGGTTTCAGAGGGGAAACACACGGACGAAGATGAATGCAAATAACATTTTGCAACACCTAAAGTCAAGTGATTTGGATTTCCAGGTTCCCACTCCAAGAGCATGCTGAGTAAAATGGTAGCTCAGCTAAGGCGGTCATCCCGAGCACGTTTAATAGAGAGAGTAACTAAGGCCCACTGAGCTCAGTGGTATTTACTTATTATAACGTATTTAGGGTAGTACGCTGTGCATCTATCTTGGGATTCGCTCAACACCCTTCTTAATGAGAGGTGAATGTTACTGTATGAGCAGTAGCAGTGTGGGTTTTCCAGGAAATAACCCAAGATCATTTACACTTCTTTTGTAACACAGCAAATTGTTTCCTCTGTCAATCAGAACACATGAGGAGGAAAGGGTGGAGTCACACACTTGTGCAGCCCTTTGGGGTGGCTTCCTACATCTCAGCTACTATTGCACTGAAGTCACTTTAATTCTGAAGAAGCAAAAGGGGGAAGAGAAAGCTGCAGCTGCTCTACTGCTGAGCCTGTCTTGCTGTGGCGAAGAGGCTTCGTGATGGATGCTTGCCCCACAAGTAAGTCTCTCCTTAAAGAAATATACTGCCTTCTCTGGTGTACCTACCCAGAGAGACCTGCCATGTAGGAGGAGTGTCTGTCACCGGCCTGTACAAGGGAGACATGAGACAATGGGGGTGGGTTTCCTGTGACTTCTAGATAGGATTTCAGAGTTTGTTGATCTTGTTCAGAGAAGGCGTTGATGTTATTTCATGTATGTCCTGACCATCTTCCATGCTGCCCATCTTCCAAGGTGAGGTCCGTAGGATTCCTAGGTGAGGTGCCATCAAGGTAGTACACAGATCTGCTGAGCGCCGTCAGCAAAGCCTGGGGCTGCTTCATGTGCCTTTAGATGTTTCAAGGACGTTCTCAGTCTAACTTCCCAAAAGGATCTGTGGCCTCAAATGGGGTGGGCCCAGCTCCTGTATCATGGGAATAAACCCACATGGGAATAAACCTTGCTGTAACCAGTAGAACTTACTTCTGAGTGGCACTGTAACTTTTAGTTAGATTCATCCATTAAAAATATTTTGATGGACTAAAATGATGTCCCTAGTTAATAGGGCAGCAAAGTGTGTGTGTGTGGGGGGGGGGAGCAAATTATTTTTAATAAGTAAAGGTAAAGGTGACCCCTGGCAATTAAGTCCAGTCGTGTCCGACTCTAGTGTGTGGTGCTCATCCCCATTTCAAAGCCAAAGAGCCAGCGTTGTCCGAAGACGCCTCCGTGGTCATGTGGCTGGCATGACTCTCCTTGCCGCAGCACGTAGCATGCAGCTGGAACACGGAATGCTGTTTACCTTCCCGCAAGCGGTACCTATTTATCTAGTCGCATTAACATGCTTTGGAACTGCTAGGTTGGCAGGAGCTGGCCAAGCAACGAGAGCTCACCCCGTCGCGGATTCGAACTGCCGACCTTTTGATCGACAGCTCATGGTTCAGCGGTTTAACCCACTGCGCCACTTATAAAAACTGAAGACGGAAAGTACTAATTTAGAAGAAGGAGGTGGTGTTGTTGTTTGCAAGATGATACCTGCCACAATATAGGCAAGAGCCCTTTGGGACAGGGATCTGCTTTCTTTGTAAAGTGTCCTGCATGTCTTGGATGGTGCTATTTTATTATTTCTGTTTCTCCAGTAGTGCTTATGTGGGAGTGCCCTTCTTTAAAACACAATTTTGTGCTTTTAGTTTAGAAGTGGGAGGGCTACTTGTAGTGATTCCCTTTGAAGCAGTGAACGACATCCCGTGCTTAGCCACACACACACACACACACACACACACTCCGGATATACGACGGATGTCTTATCCCTAGGCGGAGCGTCGTTGGTTCGCTTCCCTTATCTTTCAACATGAGGCTTCTCCAGAGGCCTGTTTGGGGTTGTTGTGCGCTGGTCTGGAGGCCGTCCAAAATCTGGACATGCATTCTTCTCCAGTTTGCAACATTCTGAGGCCCTCAGAGGTCAGGACCAGGCCTCTGGACCAACGCACAACTGGCCAAGTCCTGCTAGTGTGACAGCACCAACTTCTGATGAGCACAAAGGCACTCAGCCCGTGTCGTGGTTAAAGCCCTTATTTTCAGGGGGAGAGAAGAAGCAGAGCGAGCCTGGCGCAGTTAATCGCTTGAAGCAGCATCATGGCAGAGAGGAGAAGGAAGAGCGGAGAAAGGGCAGCTGGAACGCGGGGTGTGTGTGTGTGTGTGCACTTCAGGCAGTTGGTAGGCTGAAGTCTATGCCCCGTGCTCCATCAGAGTTAGCATAGCAATGCTTGTCAACACTCTGGTTGTTCTGTGGAAGTGACGTGATTCTTCTTAAGCATCCCCTACTTCTGAATACATCTCTATTTTGTCTCCCATGTCGTTCAACATCTAAATGAAGTAACTGTGGGAGGTCATCTAGGGATTAGGGATGAGCTGTCATCAGTATGCTGATGTCACCCAGCTCCATTTCTCCTTTTAGTCAAATTCAGATTAAGCCAAGTATGTTCTAAGGTTTCTTGAGGTGAGGAATGGACTAGAGGAAGACTAGTAAACTGAAACTCAGTCCCCGTAAAGTGGAGGCACTGTTGGTGAACAGTTCATCTGACCAAGGAGGTCATGTTTGTTATTCCTGATGGGACTGTAGTCCCCCTGAAGGAGCAGGTCTACAGCTTGGGGGTGTCATTAAATCTGGGTGCTTAGTTTGGATGCCCAGCTGGTATTCATTGCAGTGCCTCCTACCTGCTTAGGCTGATGTGCTAGCTCGCTGCAGTCTTTCTTGGACAGAAATAGCCTGGCCATTGTTTCCCATGCACTGGTAATGCTCAGGTTGGAGTACTGCAGTGTGTTACATCTGTCCTTCCTTGTGGAAGGGCTGTCGTTCAGGTCTACCTGGAACTTCAATTGGAGCAAGCAAAATGTGGTGGCTAGATTACTGTCCAGTCACATGGAATACATCTTGTCAGAGTTAAAACATCTCCACTGGCTTTCTGTGTCTTGGTTAGACACAGTTCAAAGTGCTCTGTTGACCATTAAATGCTTTATGGACTGGATCCACCTGGGTATCTAAAGGAGCACCTGCTCCCATATGCACTTGCCTGGTCAACAATATCTCACTGGAGGCCCTTCTGCAAAAGTCCTCACTTTCAGCTGTTAGGCAGTGTAGAACCTTCTCCGTGGTAGCACCCCCATTATGTATTTATTTTCTGCCTTTCTTCTGTTGTGGAATCCAAGGTAGTGGTACTGTCATGGGATTTCAGGCAATCACCCATCCAGGCATTGACCAGACCTTAGCTTCGGCAAGGTATCATGTTCTTTCAGACCATATACTTCAAGTTCTGGAATACTGCCCTGGAATGTTCATCTGGCACCAGAACTTGGAAGTTTTGGGCTGGCCCAGTCCACAGGGCTTTTTCCTAGGGACCAGATGTGCCAGGCCATCCAATTCCCATAATACTTATGGACAGGATGCTGAGTCCAGACTAGTGTTCCACTGTTCCACAAAGTAGCCAGCAACCAGCACAGGTTGCGCAATCTGAATGGCTGACTGTCATCTTTGATTGTGGGGGGTGTCCTAGAGATAAACACAGTTAAAGTTGTGATATTTGGCACTTGATGATCTGGAAAGCAATATGAACCGGCTCAGTGAGCTCACTAGCCCCGACTTTCCCTTTGCAGCCAATGTTGCTGACTACTACATCAAACAGACAGCATTCCAAGTGAAACTGACAGCATCGGGGGTGAAATTGAGAGCTACAGCAATGGGAATGTTCTAATATCCATAACATTACAATAGCGGGCAACCCTTCAGTTCTGGAGATTCCACATATTGCAGCTTTTACTGTACCTACATTTTCCAAGGATCCTTCTTGTGTGCCTGCTTCAGTGTGGGCAGACTCTATACGTGCAGGGTCATTTATAAGAAAATGCTGTATGAATTACCTTGCTGTGTCAGACCAAAGGTCAGACCAAGAGGGCAGGTCCTCTTGTGGATTAGGAACTGGTTGAAGACCAGGAAACAGCGAGTGGGAGTCAATGGGCAATTTTCACAATGGCGAGAGGTGAAAAGCGGTGTGCCCCAAGGATTGGTCTTGGGACCGGTGCTTTTCAACTTATTCATAAATGACCTGGAGTCGGGGATAGGCAGTGAGGTGGCCAAGTTTGCAGATGACACTAAACTTTTCCGGGTGGTCAAGACCAGCAGGGATTGTGAAGAGCTCCAGAAGGACCTCTCCAAACTGGGACAATGGGCAGCAAAATGGCAGATGCGCTTCAATGTAAGGAAGTGCAAAGTGATGCACATTGGGGCAAGAAACCAAAATTTCACATATACGCTAATGGGTTCTGAGTTGTCTGTGACGGATCAAGAGAGAGATCTTGGGGTGCTGGTGGACAGGTCGATGAAAGTGTCGACCCAGTGTGCGGCGGCTGTGAAGAAGGCCAATTCCATGCTTGGGATCATTAATAAAGGGATTGAGAATAAAACAGCCAATATCATTCTGCCCTTGTACAAATCGATGGTAAGGCCACATCTGGAGTATTGTGTCCAGTTCTGGTCACCACACCTCAAAAAGGATATAGTTGAATTGGAAAAGGTGCAGAAGAGAGCGACCAGAATGATTCGTGGGCTGGAGCACCTCCCTTATGAGGAAAGGCTACAGCATCTGGGGCTTTTCAGCCTAGAAAAAAGGCGCCTGATTGAGACTTATAAAATTATGCATGGGATGGAGAGAGTGGATAGAGGGAAATTCTTCTCCCTCTCGCACAACACCAGAACCAGGGGACATGCACTAAAATTGAGTGGAGGGAGAGTTAGAACAGACAAAAGAAAATATTTCTTTACCCAGTGTGTAATTCATCTGTGGAACTCCTTGCCACAGGATGTGGTGATGGCATCTGGCCTAGATGCCTTTAAAAGGGGTTTGGGCAGATTCATGAGGAAAAGACCATCACAGGTTACAAGCCATAAGCAACCTCCTGGTTTTTAGAAGTGGGGTTTCTCTGTGCCAGGTGCAAGGGAGTGACAACAGGAAACAGGTTATCTTGTTGTCTGTGTGCTCACTGAGGCATCTGGTGGGGCCACTGTGTGATACAGGAAGCTGGACTAGAGGGGCCTTTGGCCTGATCCAGCAGGGCTCTTCTTATGTTCTTATGTAAAGGTCAACTCAGGTTAGCATTCTGTCTCCTGCAGTGGCCAGCCAGGTGCCCCAAGAAGCTTTCAAATATGATGTCATCGAGACAGTAACATCCTGTTGTTTGTCTTCCATATCTGATAGTAGTTGAATGTATCAAAAATTCATTCACAAAACCACATTTTGGAAGCACATCCCATATATTTGGTGCATCCACTTAGCACCAGTACCCCTGACTGACACGCCGTGTGTTCTCACTGTGTGGTGCCAAAGAGCTTCTGCCTTTTCTTTGACTACTCAGGCTATTTCTTTGACTACTTTGCATTTGGGCATCTTGAAGAGGGCTGGGGTCAGCACCACCCTCAGCACAATCATAGAATCCTAGAGTTGGAAGGGAACCACAAGGTCATCTAGTCCAACAATGGCATATGAAAAATGACTTATGTTGTTGAGTGACAAATAGGTACTATTCCTTCTACGCATCTATCGATAGTGACCACGGCTTAATTTTAAGAGTGCTCAGACCTTGCAACTGCCTAAGAATTCCACAGTGAGCTCTTAAATGAACTACTAGCAAGTTGGAACTCCAGCCCCTCTGGCTGCTGTCAGCTGCTTATGATCCATTATTGCCCTCATTGATCACCAGTCATACAGCACAATCCTATCCAACTTACACCACCGGTGTAACCAGTGGTGCAGCGAGAATGGGAGGCCCCAGAACTGAAAGGGATTTAAATCTCCCCTCCCCTCCAAAGCCTCCCACCCTGCTGGTTACACCGGTGGTGTAAGTTGGATAGGATTGCGCTGATAAAAACATGGGCCGGACTGACAGTCGCAAGTTTCCAAGTGTCACTGTATTAGTATTGTAGAAGTGTGACACCAGCATTTTTTTAAAAAAATAATCATTTCTAATTAAACATTTTAATTAATTAAACTATTAAATCAAAGTTTCTTCAACTCAGTTCTAAGTCTTGCATCTCAGCTACACTGGATATCTTTAATCTAATCGTAATTGGGTACAGCCCAACCAGTTCCCCCACCTCATGCCAGCTGCTGCCCCCCCCACAAAAAGTCTAGAAACAAAGAATCAGAAATGCAGCCACTGAACTTGCTCTGTCCCATGTGATCCTTTTCAGCAAAATAGGAAGTCCGGTCATGTTGCGAACTACCAGCATGTCTTGCACATTCTCTTCTATTTAAAAGGACCACAAGGAAGGCGCAGGCACGTGGCTGCTCCCTGCTCCCTCCCCTTGCTTCCAAGTGAAGCGGATCGCTGCTACCCATGCCGTTTTTTCCAAGCATGAAGAGCTGTGATCTGCTTCCCTACCCTCTCACCTTGCTCCTCCCTCATGTGGTCTCTTTAAGCTTAATTATTTCTTTTTAGACCGTACAAAGAAGGAGTGAGGTGAGTGGGTAGGGAAGTGGATCGATGTGGCTCTATTTGCAGTAGCCTGGAGGGAGGCGGCGGTGGCCGACTCGGGATGAAATTGCTCCCTGAGTCTGCCACTCCAAAGCCGCTTAATGCAAGCGACATTGTTAACGTCATAGATGGGCCGGATCTGGTAGTAAATACACATGGAGCACAGTCCTCTGCATGTTTACTCAGGAATAAGTTCCATTGTGCCCAGTGGGGCTTACTCCCAGGAAAGTGCGCATAGGATTGCAGTCTCACTGGTGTAACCTTTAACACTGCATTGAGCATCAATTTACTTAGGACGTTTTATTCGTACAAGGGATTTCAGAACTTCTTTATCAGTAGACTTACCATACGTCCCAGAATGCCTGGGACCCTCCCGGATTTTGGGCTCGGGTCCCGGCATCCCAAGAGGTATGCCACCCATCCCGGATTTGCCTCCACTGGCATTTGGGAAATAAAGTTACTTACCCGGGCGCCGGCATGTTGGCTCGTGAAATCTAATGAGATCCAAGATGTTGGCGCACAAATCTCGTGAGGGCATGATGCCCTCATGGAACAAAAATGGAACAAAAAATTAATGGACAAAATTGAAACAAATAAAGATTAAAATAAAAAAATGAATGCAAAATGTTTTGCATGTCTCTCTCCCTCAATCAAGATAGCATCCGTGAAAACCCTGATATGTCTTCAGAATTTCCCCCCCCCCCCCATGAAATGTCTTTAATGTAAAGTGTAGCTCAAAGGAGAATTAGCAAAACCAATATCTCCCAAGAAGGAAGTTGAAAGTACTCACCTGTGCAAGTTCTGAATCAAAGAACATTTGGCAAAATGCATGACAAGTGTCAAGTCTGGAAAAGTGCTACTCAGCGTCAGCCAGCTTTCCAAAATGTTTTCCCACACTGGCAAAGTAAATGTGCTCTTTGAACATATTTATTTCAGGTCAAGACACAAATGAAATACAGCAAGTCCTCACTTAAAGTTGTCGATAGATTCTTCTTGGAAACTGTGACTTTAAGCGAAACAACTTACAATGAAACCAATTTTAGCATAGGTTAATTGATAAACGTAAACATTCCTATGGCATTTTCCCATCAACTGACTTTAAACGAAATAACTTTAAGTGAGGACTTGCTGTAATCCCTCTTTCTGTCCTTGACACTGTCAGCTAAGGAGGCGATGCACCCTGCTGAGTTTTCTTCTTTCTCCTTGCTGTCTTGTATTGTGCAGCACTTCTCAGAAGTCTCACTGTGTTAAAAGGGGGCTTCCTCCGGAGTAATGGTGTTTAGGATTGCAGCCTGTGTCTTTCAAATGTCTCTTTTAATTTATGGCACGTTGCAAAAGGCGACACGCCAGAGAGCACAGCTGGGCCACCTCCGCAAGTGGTGAGCAGCTGTGGCTGCACGCCAGCAGCCCGCCAAGGAGCCCTGGCACTGGTAAGTCAGTGCGGGGGGCGGAGAGGGAGGAGGCTGGGGGTGAGCAGAATGAGGCGGGGAGGGGGAGGAACAGGGTGGAGACGGGTGAGGAGCGGGGCTGATCAAGACTGGGAACGGGGTGGAATTGTCAGCAGCAGTATTGCCGATATCCTATCCCGCTTCTTGGCCTCGATCCGCCTTCCCAGGTCCACTCAGACTTGCACCTTACCCAGAAGAGGCCTCCCGGACTGCCCCCACCCCGAAGATGCTATGGTCGCCATTTTGGTGCCGCTGCATCAACGGGTGGTGGTGGATAGGATTGGGCTGTGAGCTGCATGAGCAGGCATTTGAAATTAGGGTTCCTCACTTGTAGCCTGACAATCTTACCACCACACTCCACTGGCTCTCAGATACAGTGCTGAAACTATTTGCACCTTGCTCTGAAGCTTCCCTCATCTGAGCACCAGCATCTACCCTTGCAAAAGTGCTGCTTTCTTAAATAATGGGCTAGCCATGTGGGGGCTGCGGTACCCTTCCCCTGCTCTTGCAGCCTCCCCATTCATGTTGGTAAGGTTATGGGATTTTGCTGGTGTAAGTTTGAGGAGACTCAGGGGGCAGTTCAGGGTGGGAAAAGGGGGATAGGATCTCAGCTTATGCCGCTACTGCTGAGATCCTCCTCTTGCCTGTCCCACTCCCCACCATAAAACTCCCACAATCCTCCCCAAACTGCCCCTGCCGCCAAACTGCATGCTGTGGAGGGGCACCTGGGAGCCACTGTCGTGCACATGGGGCCTCTGGCTGTTTGCGTCATTGGCCCTCAAGTACACAACAGCGGTGTGGCTTTTTCACCACTAGTCTGGGGCTTACGGTGGAGGATTGTGAGATCTGCCACCCACCGCGTAAGCCCTAGATAGGATTGCCAATTAAAACAATGTTCTATAGAAGAAAGGGACATGAGTGAATAGGCTTACTTTTTCCCCCTTCCATCACCACCCTTCCCCAGATCTGGGTCATTGCTTCCCCTTTCCTGACAATATATTTAGCAATTGTCTTGCATGTGAAATGCAAAACAGAGAAAGAGTTTCCAGGCCAAATGGACTAGACTTCCTCTTTCTATTCAGACGTGGAATATGCAATAAAAATAAAATAATGGTGCGCTTAGGTTGCTATTTCTTGTCAAGTGTACCAGCATACATGCTTGTCAAGAAAACATTGTACATGACATGTCTCAATTTATTTATTTCAATATATATTTTATCCTGCTTCTCTGTACATTCCACCACAGTTATGTACACAGGTCAAAGCAATAGATAATTTTATTTTTCACATTTTTATACCGCCCTTCCTCCAAGGAGCTCAGAGTGGTGTACATATTTCCTCATCTCCTTTTTGTCCTCACAACAACCCTGTGAAGTAGGTGGGACTGAGAGATAGTGACTGGCCCAAGGTCACCCAGGAAGCTTCGTGGCTGAGCAGGGATTTGAACCTGGATCTTCCAGCTCTACGTCCGACTCCCAAACCACTACACTATCCTGGTAATAAACGCATTAAGGCAATGCAAAGTCAATCTAAGAAATAAATCAAGCAATTGGCCCCAGTACAACCAGCTTAAAACAAGGAATGCAGCTGAAATTTCAAACACTAAGTGCATGTTGAAATAAAACAGTTTTGAGAGCCCACTTAAAAGTGGGAAGAGATGAAGCCTATCAGATCGAAAAATCATTCAGGTTTAGTGAGGCTGTTGTAGCTTAAAAACCATAGAATCATAATAAAAATGAACTAACAGTGCAATGCACTGTAACTTTGTGCCTGCGGAGCGCAGTATCTGCAGGTGCCGGGTGCTGTAAACACATTGTAAAGCGTTTCTTCAGTACCCGGGGAGTAAGGGCCGCCGGCACAGAGGCCGGCAACCCTTACTCCGCCTCCTGGATGACCCTGCAGCCACCAGTGCAGGTAAGATTTTCACTAGTTGGTGCAAGGGGGTACAAAGTTTCTTTTGGGCCCCTTCCCTACATATGAATTTGGCTCCTGGGCCCCCTTTTTTGCTCCTGGGCCCCCCTTTTGACCCATTTTTCACCCTGGGCCCAGGTACAAATTACCCCCTTAACCCCCCTCTCAGAGGCCCTGGTTCAGATACTAACTTTGAAAAGCAATTTGGTAAATAGTTCAAACACTTTGAACCAGGTTTGCATCTGGCTTTGAACTGGAATTTCATGTAGAAAAATGCCCAACTCTTTTGTTTGCGCTCTAACGCTGTAAAATGAATACCATGATAATCATTGAAATGTTTGCTTATGCATTTTAAGAGGCAGACTTTAACAAGCACAATTCAAACAGAAAAAGAAACCATTAGTCCTGCAGTTGCAAGCGGAGTGACTGATTACTGAACCACTGGTTTTGAATCGGTTATTACAGTGGTTCCCAAACGTTTTAGCACCAGGACCCACTTTTTAAAATGACACTCCATCTGAACCCACTTAGCTTTTCGAGACTTACAAAAAGGAGACCTAGAAAGAAATAATATTTTCATTTATTTATTTACAAGTAATATTTATTTATTTATTTACAAAACCTCAATCCATTTCTCATAATGAGGTAGCCCTAATAAATAGCCTCAAGGCTTGAGGGGTTTAGTTATGTGACCCAGCCTTCACCTGCCCCCACTACATGTCATTGACGGACTTGGGGAAAAAACGTGCCAGAAAAAAGACTTTCAAACATTTATCTCCCTATATTTACACAAGCTTGCAAACTGCAGGAGCTCAGCTCTTTGCAGGGCAGTTAGCAGTTATCTGATTGTTGAATAGCCTCAGAGCTTGAGGCAATTAGTTATCTGATCTTTCTGTCACCCGTGTGTTTTTATTGGAGTCTTTGCTTGCGACCCACCAGAAATCGGATCGCAAACCACTAGTGGGTCCCGTCCCACGGTTTGGGAAATGCCAATCACATTTTGTATCTTTGGGTTAGTTGTAAGCAACTAGGCTGCACATTCAACTGGGAGTAAGTCACATTGGACTCAATGGGGCTTACTTTTGAGTAGACTTGCAAAGAATTGTGCTAAGATTTTAGGTTCAGGGTCAGTTCCTGTTCACTGGGGGGAAAAACCACCCTCGGTACAGGTTTTTGGATTTGGGTTCAGATATGGTTTTCCCCAGTGAAAAACTGTTGAATTCAAAGTCCGGAGTGAAGAATTTATAATTTGAATGTTAACAACAAGGCACCTCACTATTTACAGGGAGATCATAATCTTGGCAGTTGCTAATAGTTATTTTGAGTTATAGTGGTGGCTTCTCATTTATTGTCGCATTTGTGCTGAGCTCTCTGAGCAACCTTTATTTAACTATGGACTGGCGTCCCCCAGACCGCTACTTCTGCTTCTTTTTGCCCTTGAGTGAATCATTTTGTGGTCTTTTCATCTCTGACATCATCCACCCAACTTCCTAAGAGTAAAAGAGGAACTGAGCACAGTTTAAGGTAGCATCTATGTATAGCTACTGGTTGACAGCAAGACCTCCGGAGCCTCTTTTAAAATCCCCAAACATCTTAGCTTCCCATGAAATGCAAGGGAGGCAACCAAAGCAAATTTTCAGGGATTACTTAGTATAAAATCTACAATATAAGCCATTTTTTATTTTTTAGTTTTTTGCATTGAGTGTGTAGCTGTCTATATGGTACATTTTGGTGAAATAGATTATCAAATTTGGATACTCCTTATTGAAGAGATGCTTTGGAATGAAACTTGGGGTTAGTTAGAGTTTGGGGAGTGAAGCCATTGGGAGTTTGGTGTGATTGGCAGGGGTAGACTCTTGCACCAATTATTTCCACTAGTTGTTTCAGTTTCCTGGGATTGTGTCTGCACCAAATGCCTCAAACAACTGCATTTTGAACTCAGGAGAGTTTCAGACACAGGTTGTAGACTCTGTGGAAGCAACTTTGGGAAGCCTAGATCTGAGAAAAATTCAGCGGTGCCTGCAAGATTCTGTGGCGCCCTCCCTGGTCTACACCCTTAGCATGCACAGAGTTCTCGGGTGAAAAAGATAAACCTCATCTTTGTGTGCCTTTCTTTTAGGGTCATCTGACTTGAGTAAGACCGAGGAGGCTGAGCTAGAGACCATCAAGAAGCACAAGAAAGAGCTGCTGGAGGACATCCAGGTAGGGGTCAGCCACCCCCTTCTGTAGATAGATAGGCCAAAGCATTGTCTGAATGATGACTAGCCATGTGAATGGTCCAAAGTCAAACCCTCTCTCCCTGCCTGCCACACAATATATATACAAAATGCATTTCATAGTGATAGTGAACCTGCTCCCAGGGTGGGGGGAGAGGGGAGAGGCCTTGCTGGGAGAGCTGTATTCAACAATCCCTAGTCAGCCTCTGATTCACTTGGGTCAACCACTTATTTCAGCAGATGATCTCCATCTGTAGGAGTAACTGCAGCCTTAACTGGGCTGCTGTAGCTCCATGGCCATGTCAAGTGTCTGGCTTGTATGCAGAAGGTCCCAAGTTCATCCCTGGAATCTCCAGGCAGGACCGGGAAAGATGATGCCTGTTTGAAACCCTGGTGCGCTGCTGCCATTTGCAAATGACGGGAAAGGATCCACTTCCCTCTCCTCATTTTTGTTCTCTATCTCTTGTAGAGGTTAAAAGATGAAATTGCTGAAGTATTTGCAGAGATTGATAAGTTCCAGCAGACACAAACGAGGTGAGGTGCCAGTTGTATATGAAGAGAGGGTAGGGACATTGTATGTAAATATTCTTTCTTTGGAAGGGGTCAAAAGCTTTGAATGGACCCAGGCTGTCTATGAAGCTTTGTAGACACTTCCAGGAAGAGCAATCTCTGTGTCCTGTTCCAGCTGGACTGAGAGTCTGCAAGGCCTGAGAAGGGCTGACCTGAAGCAGACAGTAACCAGCTGCGCCTTGCAGCAGCAAGCAAAAGGCCTCCGATCACAGCGCCAGCAGCTGGTCGGACTCAAGCGTTACAGGACCTGGCAGAGCTCCCAGGGACAGCAGAAGGTGATCCAGCAAAGTCCAGCTTGGTCCTCATGACCCCAGGCAGGACCTGCTGAATGCCAGAGTCCCACTGCTCTAGTGAAGTTGCGAGGCACTTGATGGGTCATTTAATAGCTCTAACATGGAATCGTGACTTGGAGCATCCTTAGCCGATGTTTGAAGGTCCTTGGCTTCCTAGAGCCGAGGTGGTGGGCCACTGTGGGAAGCAGCAGGATGCTGAACTAGGTGAGCCTTTGGGCTGATCCAGTAGGGCTCTGAGCTGTCACCCCCAGGTTCAAAGTCTAGTAACTACTGCTGCCTCTCCTCCTCCTCCTCAAAGAGGTCTCCCGGGAGTTGTCCCCCACTCCCAACCCAGACTCTCCGTCCGGCAGATTTCAAGGCTCTGCAGAACCATTGAACCCTGCAAATCGTCTCCTTTTGGAATGTTTACAGCAATGTGGTGAGAACTGCTTGATTTACATAAACCATCTCTGAGAGAGGAATTAAAGGGAAGAAAATTAACATCTCTTTTAAAAGGAGTAATATCCTAACTCCCACACTGTTTGTGTGCATACTTTTTCACTAACACTGTTACTGGATTTTTCTTTTTCTTTTTTTGTCTTACAACAATAACAGAGGCAAATGGTAAGACATACAGGGGAACACAAAGGGGTAGGGAAGGCCGGGGGCAGAGCATGCCGTATTAAATGTAGCATGTGCAATCGCTGCAGAGGTATGCGGAAAAAGCAAAGAAGGGAAGAGCAGCTGTCCCTGGTGTCATGCATCTGTGCCCAAGCAAGCTGTTCAAGTTGTCCTGGGTGTGAATGTTCATAGGCGTTCTCCTTCCAAGAAGCATCATGGAAATTGAATGAGTTTGGTGGCTTATGTGGGGATGGGGGCCATAGCTCAGTGGTTGAGCATTTGCTCAAGGTCATGCAGAAGGTCTCAGGTTTAATCCTTGACCAGGTAGGGCTAGGAACAATCCCATGACTGAAATCTTGGAGAGCCACTGAGGTAGACCAGTGGTCTGACTCAGTAAGACCTCTTCCCATGTTCCTAAAGTCACATGAACTTTAGGTACATGGGAAGAGGTGCATGGCAAGAACAGCATGATGTATTGCTGCTGGTCCTAAAACATGTATGTTCGGTACAGAAGGAAGGTGTGGTCTTCTACAGTGCCCAGTATTTTTTTCATTGATGTTCATGTGCATAACCCAAATCCTCAAGACTTGAGGATTCAGGGCTTGAGTGAGTCAATCCCCATAAGTGCCTATTGAAAGAGAAATGGTGAATGAGGAAGTTTGTCCTTCACATGGATTCACATGGATGCCACCATATGTGGTAGATTTGGGTGAGGCTGACCAAACTTGTGACTGCTGCGATGTCTGTTGATTACTGCTCGCTGCAAGCCAAACTACATGTTAACATGCAAGTGTGTGTAGCAGTAGCCTGATTTTTGTATGAAAACGAAGCCACTTCAGGAAGGGGCAACTGGAAGTGGAAAAGCAAACCTCTCTAGCTAAGCTTACGGCTCAGGGGTGGGATGGGGGGGGCTGCTTAAGAACTCAAATTAAGAACAGTAGCCAACTCTGACATGGAGTTGTAAAACCTTGTGAGGGTGGTTATTTGAGAACAAATTCAGGAGCTGCAGCACGGACCCATTGGGGGAGTTTGAGAACCAGTGGACTTGGCATGGGCCAGAACAATAGCGCAGCATGGGCATTCTAGTGTTATGGCAAGATGGTGTGGCAAAACAGCTGTTGTGTGAATTGTGAGAACAAAACATGTTGCCCTTTTTCTATATTCAAGCCTTCTCTGTGTATTTGCAGCAAACTGGCTCAGAGGGACAAAGATCTAAGCGTCGGACGGAAGAAATTTAACATGGATCCTACGAAGGTAAGGTCAGGGCTGTATGCAGTCTGTACTGGACACATGGAAACTGGTTGTAAGGTTCAACTCCTTGAGACCCTCAGTGTTCATTTTAAAAGAGGCAGGTTGCTGCAACTTGCTTCAGAAAGATTGCCTTTCTCCATATGCAAATGTCATCAATTTATGTGTTTGTTTCCATTTATAGCTTACCTTTCACCTCAGTTGTTCTCAAGGCAGCTTAGCTGTTTGATCAGCTACAACTCGAACAATTCATTGGCTGAGACAGCTTTAAAAGGGTGACAGCCCCCCCACCCCACCCCAAAGAAAGGAGCAAGGGGCTGCAATGCAGACCTACCTTGGGAACCCTTCCTCACTAGGAGTATGGTGCCTGATTCCTCTTTCTGGGACTGAATGAAATCAGACTAAGGAAACCTTCCCTCCCTTTGTGGGCCTCCCTTTGTGGTTCAGAACTGCCTGTAACTGTGATTACAAAAAATGTAAAAATGTGGCCTGGTACTTCTCCCTTCTCTTCTCCCTCCACCCACCGCAAGGTTGACAGCATCTGCTTTGAAAAGAGCACCACAAGGGGCAGGATGAACCATGGGCAGCAGGCATTGCCTTCAGACTGGGGTCTTTGCTCATCCCCAGTCTGTGGGTCCAAATGGCAGGAAGCACCTAAAGAGTGTTGCTTGTCACACTTAACTTTTCTTTATTAAATAGGAGTTGTTGGGAGGGGATCCAAGTTGGGACCATGGTGGGGGCAAAGTGCTAGCACCCCTGTCCACCATGCTGCAGTCTCAATCTGGACCCCCACTCCATCACACAGCTCCTATGTAATAAAGAAAAATTAAGCACAGCGGCTCTTACCCTCTTGAGAGAAATCCAAAGGCTCTTCTGTCCACCCACAGGACTGGCGGGAGTATTGCAGTCAAACGTGGAGGGATCACCGCTTACCTCTCTCCCTAGAGGCTACAATTCCATCCTGCCCCTCCAACTCCTAGGGAAATTTGGCCACTTAGGGGAGAGAGGACTGTGGTGACAAACAACAGAAAGGCGAACACATCTTCTTTCCCTATGAATTTGACTGGAATTCCCTTCAGCTTCCTCTTCCTGTTGGTGCAGGAGCCTTCAGCATCCTCAGCAGGCAGAACGGCCTGCTCTCGTAGTGAGGGTCAAATGTAGCCCAGCTCTTCCTCTCAGGGGCTCCTTAAGCATTACCTCAGCTGGACGGAGCCATTTTTCTGTGACTGGCTCTCATGCGACAGGGATAGCATTTAAATGACTCCACCATTCGGGCAGGAAGAGATTGTGTCGGTCATTCCCATGGATTTGGCACCTGCCTTCTAGCAAGCTCCCAGTTCTATGGTTAGTGGAAGCTGCTGCCAGGAAGAAAAAAAAAAGGCTCTCGCTCAGCTAGGATAACATGTAGACAAGACTCCCCTTGATAGGTGATTCTACTTCTTCCAAGCAGGGTATCCAGTATCTGACTGAACACATGGTGCTGTCATTAGATGTGCAAGAAATTGCCAAATTTCTTCACAAGGGAGAAGGCCTCAACAAGACAGCCATTGGAGATTACTTGGGACAGAGGTAGGTACAGGGTCTTCCTTCAGGGAACACACTCATGGCATGGTTTGTTCTGGCTTGCAGGCCATGGGGAAAAGTCTGAGTTTGGGGGTGTACGTTTCCTCTTTGTCTTCTCTCCGTCTCACTCAGTCTTCTTTCTTCTTCTGCCAGGGATCCACTGAACCTCCAGGTTCTTCAGGCCTTTGTACAATGTCACCAATTTGCTAATCTCAACCTAGTGCAAGCGCTAAGGTGAGTGAGTTCATGCAACCATAATCACAGCATGTGCTAACCTGGGGCTAAATGTGCCTCTTGGCACTTCTGAAGAGGGAGAAGAAATCCAGGTGCTGCTGCTGAGGCAGAGGAAGGGGATTCTCACATGCGCTTCATATGCCTAAAGTGCTGTTTTTCTGTGTGAGTCTGAAGGTAAATTCCAATCATCCCATACCTTACCCTGCAAATCCAACCGAGTCAATAATGTCGGCCCTTTAATACACTGAAAAGCAGCCTGTGTGGTGATGTGCTATCAGGTGGTATAATTCACAGATGCTATTGAACGTGTGCTTCAGTGTACTGTAGATACACATACCCCTGTGTGAAAGGGAAAGGGGATAATGGTGTGGTGTCTCTGCCCGATTCTTGCATTTTGTTTCAGATTTGGGTACAACTATCTGTTTACACACAGTACACATGCCAACTGTCAAATATAAAGGGTGTGTCCATTCAAATCCAGTGTGTGTCACTTTAAAAGACTTGAAAGTGGTGACTGGGGTAGAATTCCCCCTCCCCCCGTCCCAAATGTTGAGATTTTAAAGGGATGCATCTTGATTTACACACACAGCCATTAGACTTGATGTGAGATAACTGTATTTTGTGCCACTTGGTTGGGAAGTGCAGAAACCCATCCCCCAGATCATCAGTCTTATTTTATTTATCATATTTATAGGTTGCCTCTCTGCCCTAAAGCGCTTTACGTTATGTACAATATTTATAATTTAAAAACCAATAATACAGTTCAATCTCATACTTAAATCTCTAATGCTAAAGAATTCGATTTTGCCATCCAAACCAGCTGCTTCTGGTTTGGATGGCAAAGATGAGATGGTTTTGGCTGGCCTCCGAGATCCTCAGATGGGGAAACGTCTACATTTTCTCAGAATTTCACTTTTGGTGCCTCAGGGATGTAGGAGAACCTTCCCCAACACACCCCTAGGAAATGTGGCTAGTCTTCTCAAAACTCTTTTGAAATTTCTCAAATGTTTCACTCCAAATGTTTGCCTCACATTTTGCTCTATGAAATATCTAGCCTAGGGATGTGCAGATAAAGATGCACACACTGAGAAATGTTGCCAGTCTTCAAAATTCTTTAGCTACTCTTGAACTTCCTCAGATGTTGTCTCCAAAGTTCTTCTTCTAAGGAGAAACCCCAAAATGCATTTCAATTTTTCTTTTAAGCAAAACTTTGGTGGCAACTCTAGTACCTGGGAAGCAGGGTGAAACTTGAAAGAGCAGTACTGCGGGTTTTTGAAAGGACAGCACCAACAAAGGAGCTCTTTCTCTGTAAATAAAACTGGAAGTGCCACACTTCCAGTTTTGAGAAAATTGCATGAAAAGCATGGTAAAGGGGAGGCGAATGATCAGCTTCCTGCTTGAGTAGGAAGTGGGTCATAAGAACATAAGAAGAGCCTTGCTGGAGCAGGCCAAAGGCCCATCTAGTCCAGCTTCCTGTATCTCACAGTGGCCCCACAGTGACTCCAAGAGCACACAGCCAACAAGAGAACCTGATCAATGCAGCTTGTGTTCACAACAAGCTGGAGGGAGGTGGCAGCAGGTTCGGGGTGAAGAGCACCCCAAATCCACTGCTCTTTCCACAACCCACCCTGCTGAAAGCTACATCAGGTCGCCTTGTTGGTGGGCTGTCCCTTTTGGGAGGTATTATAGCTCATGGGAGCACACATAATTTGCACATAGAAGGGCCCACGCTCAATCTTTGACAGCTCCATCTCAGGTAGCCAGACTACTTCTTACTTCGTGCTACATTTGTTAACGTGAAACATGTTGGAGGAGGTATCTTAACCTCTGAGTTCCTCCCCCACCCAGGCAAACTTGCTTTGCTACTTAGCTAGAGAAAAACACGAGGCACAGGCTGATTGAAGTTGCAAAAAGAAAGGTAAAAGTTTACTCACATTTTCATGTTCATTTGTACAGCATCTGATTAAGATCAGAGGTTACTCTAACTTAAAGGATGAAGCCCCCCCTAGAGCTGGGGGCTTCCTGCATGAGGTCTGCTGTAAGATGGCCGCTGGGCTGCTGGAGCAGCGTTGGCATCATCCTACCTCGTGGGCATCAGGAGAAGAAGTGAGAGAGAAAGGATGAAGAAGGAAGAAACAGGGACAAGGGGCCACACCCCTTCCTTTGGACAAAGAGGGGTCTAGTTAAGGAAGGTCTATTCAGGTGACCGGGTGATACATCCCCCCCCCCAGTGTCCAGCATGCGGAAGTTGCCCGTTTCTCCAACAAAACATGCCTTGCTTGTAGAGAAGGCATCTTAAAGCACAGAGTGTCTTTAATATAATTCCTGTGATTTGGGAAAGAGGTAGTAGAACAATGAGGAAGAGACACTGATTGCGTGCTGTGCTCTTGAATAACAGCTGCTCATGCATGATGAAATTCCTTCCCAGAATTCAGCTTAATCAGTTTATTGCCTGTCTTTTGCTGCCCCAATTTGTAAAAACACACAAAACAACACTGAACCATTTAATTTCGAGAAGATAGCCTAGCTATTAAAAATATATCATTATACTTTGTGTAATTTGTTGCACAGCACTTTTGTATATATAGAAACATAGAGCAAGTTGCAGTGGAAATTCGTTGCCTGTACATGCGGTGTACACACAATGGGAAGTTGCGGCCACACGCAGTTTCCCAGGACTTGTACATACAGTGAATTACATGTGTGCAGGATCATTGCATGTGTGACATCCATACATTTGGATCATGCAAATTCCACTAAGACAGTTCCATAACTGTGTAGTATTTTAGTTATGTGTGAATTAGTCTGTATTTTAGTTATTTTATTTTTCACATTTTTATTTTTATACCACCGTTCCTCCAAGGAGCTCAGGGTGGTGTACATAGTTCCTCCCCTCCTTTTGTCCTCACAACAACCCTGTGAGGTAGGTGAGGCTGAGAGATAGTGGCTGGCCCAAGGTCACCCAGGAAGCTTCATGGCTCAGCGGGAATTTGAACCTGGATCTTCCAGGTCTGAGTCCAACTCCCAAGCCACTACACCATCCATTCTTGTGGGACAGCACTGAATCAAATTCATCTAAGAATCTACACAGCTTATCATGCAGCATATGAATCACCAGCTATATGTAAAAAGAACAAAGATTTCCAGGAAGAGTATCTTTTTCTACTTTCTGTGCGGGAGGAAGGCTCTCCCATTTATGTGGCACTCATCTCATTGCAGCAATCTAATGATGTGGTCTCTCCAATCACAGGCAGTTCCTATGGAGCTTCCGGTTGCCTGGGGAGGCACAGAAGATTGACCGCATGATGGAAGCCTTTGCCAACTGGTACTGTCAGTGCAATCCAGGAGTTTTCCAGTCAACAGGTAGCTGTGGGCGAGGATAGGGGAAACATTTATTGGCCCAATGAAGCAAAGGCTAGCCTGAGTAACTTCCAGACTACTGTACTGCATGGATGCTTCCACATTTCAGCTCATCCCAATTTCTCTGTGGATTTTGGAGTTCTGAATTCACTTGCTGCCTTGTTTGAAGTGGAGCCTATGCATCAGAAATCCCCACAATTCCATGTTTTTAATTGAATGTTGTTCAGAGCACTGGACATACACCAATTTAGCACTAATGGGAGCTTTTCCCCCAGAGTAAATAGGTGGTGGTGGTGGTGGTGGTCTGATCCAGCTTGGTGCTGTGGTGGGAGCAGAAGGTTAACCCCCTTCCCCCTGCATCACAGTCCCCATCTGCATGGATGGGACTAAACCAGCTGTTATTTATTGACTAAGAAACAACCACACTAGCTCCAATCATGAACCTTAAATAAAGTCACATATAGTTTGACTCTTAGCAGCTTCTGCCAGGAGCATTTCTGTTAATATGTTCCTTCTTCTTATGACATGTGAAGCTACAGATAATGATAATAACTGAAATAAAAATGGAGCTTAGGAAGCAAATGCATCATAACTGCCCATTCATCTGGCTAAAATGCAGAGTCTGCCTCTGAGCTTGTTCAGGAGCTCCTTCTGCAAGCTTTCCTGCTCCCCTCTTTCCCCTACCCGCCATTCCCAGAAACCCTAGACTTTGCCAGGCACTTAGCCACCCATGTCTTTCCTCGGTTGTTTTGGCAGACACCTGCTATATCCTCTCCTTCTCCGTCATCATGTTGAACACCAGCCTGCACAATCCCAACGTCAAGGACAAGCCCCCCTTTGAGAGGTTTGTTTCCATGAACAGAGGCATCAACGATGGAGGGGACCTGCCTGAAGGGCTCCTGAGGGTAAGAAGGCTTTGTGCTCATTCCTTCCCCTGCATGCTTGAAGGCGCCTTCTCAAGAATGTTGGGCTCACATACGAGTCACTCTTGCTCTGTCATTCTGGCTGCACAGAGGCGCTGCAGGAAATAGTCCTCCTAAAGTTCTGAGAAAAGAGAAATGAAATCACTGGGCTGGGCTCGGCTCTGTCAGTCTTGGGGCAGAGAATGAGGACTGGCTAGGTTGTTTGCCAGTAGCGTGATTTGGACAGTACCACCTGCGAGCATCAACTCACTACCACTAGCAAAAGAGATGATCGTATGGTGCTGGATGTCTGAACTGGACCCTGATTGTGTGATTTTAATACTGCATTGAAACCACATGATATGAGACTGTTTCAAACGTTCCAGTCCCACATGATCATGTGTGTGTGTGTGGGGGGGGGAGGAATTGCATAATGGGTGGATGGGTGTGTGTGTCATGTCCCTGTTTCTCTTCACACAACAGGCTGTGCCACTCAGATGGCATCATCCAAGCCAGCCCCCTCTTGGATGAGTACAGTGAGGATGATGTACAGTGATGGGGGATGTAGAGTGAGATTTGTAAGAGCCAAGAGCCCTCCCGAGCTATTTGAAGAAGGCATATCCATGAGAAGCATCAAAGGGGCTGTAACTGCATTTGCATAGGGACCACGGAATTTCCCTCCGTGTGAAGGGATTGGATTCTCTGCTGAACGCCACTTCCTGTTGGCAGCTTGGAGGAAGTTGCAGGAGGTTTACATAAGACGTGACATCAAATTCCAGTAGCCCCAATGCTACTATTTTACAGGACCAGAAATCCCCCTTGTCAGTGAGTCAGATGTGCCGAATCAGGACTGTGTGTTCTTTAAATGTGGAAAAAGTGCCCCGTAAAGGAAACCCACTTTCTGAGCACAGAGTAAATTACAAAAGCTAAACATATTTGCATAGGTTTTGATTTTGCATAATTTGCCTGGGCCAAACGTAAGGTAAAGGTTCCCCTTTGCTCGAAAGCCAGTCGTGTCTGACTCTAGGGGCGGTGCTCATCTCCATTTCAAAGCCGACGAGCCAGCGCTGTCCGAAGACGCTTCCGTGGTCATGTGGTCGGCATGACTCAACGCCAAGGTGCACGGAACGCTGTTACCTTCCCACCGAGGCAGTACCTATTAATTTACTTGCAATTTCTTGCTTTCAAACTGCTAGGTTGGCAGGAGCTGGGGCTGAAGACGGTAGCTCACACCGTCACGTGGCACTCTGGTCTCGAGCCAAACTTACCAAGGGCCAAACTATATGTGACTTTGAATGCGTACTTTGGTCATGAGTGTCTCCTTTTTATTTTCTAAACAGTAGCTATGGGGTGGATCTGATCAGGACTGTGGTGTGGCAGGAGAAGGGCTTTAACTCTTTGCCCCCACGGTGGCCCCAATCTGAGAGGAGCCCCCACAGCTGCTATTTTCCCCAGGCGAGAAGCTCCCATTGGCAAAGCCAACTCGTTCCTGAAGCTAATAGTGGTCATGGTGATGGTGGTGGGAGGAGGCGCTAATCTGGATTGGGACTATGGCAGGAGCAAAAGGGTAAAGCCCCCTCCTTTGTGCTGTGGTCCCGGTCCATATCGAAACCCCTGAGGCTGCTACTTAGAAAACAAAAAGCAGACAGGCTGGCTCAAAGCTTGCATTAGAAGGAATGCAGAGTCTGATTCCAAGGTTCAGTTTTCCTGTGGCTGAAGCAAGAGAAGGGAGATGGAAGGAGGAAACGGATTAGTGGCATGAATGGGTGTGCATGGGGGGGGGCAAGGACTAATTGCCATAGCAAGGAGTGCTGGGGGGGACACAGGAGTTGGGTCCCAGGACCGAGCCTGCAGAATGCTGAACTTTTTCAAGATTCCCTGTACATCTCAAGTTTTTCTCTGTAACCAAGACTAAAGCCAAATCTTCCCATGTGGTAGAATGAGAAGGTAGAATGGACTGTAATACTACTGTAATACTACTAAGGTGGGGAATGCGATTTTTGAATGTTCTCCCTTGTAAAAGAAAATCTCCCTGCAAGGAGAAAATTAGAGAGAGGTTCTAACCCAAGCCTCTTTCAGCTGTACTAGCTTTCTACTTGCAGTAGGTTTTGTACGTAGGGAAGCATTCAAAAATGTGATTCTAATGGCCTCTTTCTGCTGCATTTGTAAACCCAGCATCTTGTTTGCAGCCCCAGCCCCTCGTTCATTGGCCACAATCTTGTGTAGTTCACTTTACATGGGGCCTTTTGGGCTGTAGGTCTGACATCATGGTGCAGATAGATGGCCAAGTGTTCATTTCCACCTGTGTGTGTACACAGTATGTATTCGAGTGGACATGGTGTGTGTGTGTGTGTGTGTGTGTGTGTGTGTGTGCGCGTGTGTGTGTGTGTGTGTGTGTGTGTGTGTGTAGAAGATGTCCACATACATAGGATACAAGTAATTGTGCCATTGTGATTGCACTCAAGAGACTGTAGGTAGATAAGAGTGAAGGAATAGTGGTGATAACACAGGACTGTGGCTGTTTGCATCCTTCTGGTTGACCTTCTCTTTACAGTATTCCTTTCTTTTTTTCGGAGGCAGGATTTGTTTGATAGCATCAAGAATGAACCATTCTCCATCCCAGAGGATGATGGAAATGATCTCACCCACACTTTCTTCAACCCCAGTCGGGAAGGCTGGCTTCTTAAACTAGGTAAAACATTTGTCTTTTGCTGAAAATCTCCCAGCTGCCCTCCACCCCAAGTAAACCCTCTCTCAAGGAAAGCTGACAAATTCTCCTGATTAGTTGAAGAACTGCAGCAGGAGCAAGCCATCCTTCTGTTGCGGTGGGGTGACAGTGACCCCTGGTGTTCATCGCTGCTATGCATTCCCTAGAGATTCTCTTTTCTGAATGCACAGGCAGAGAGATGCTTTACTCTGTCCTCAGCTGGCCCTGTTCTTTGTCTGTATTCTATGAGCAGGGGGAAAGTGTGTGTGTGTGTGTGTGTGTGTGAGAGAGAGAGAGAGAGAGAGAGAGGGAGAGGGAGAGAGAGAGAGAGAGAGAGAGAGAGAGAGAGAGAGAGCTGCTGGGGAAAACCTTTGAAGATCGACATTTCACGAAGCTGCCTAGGGCACAGGTGTGTAAAGAGAACAGATCAAATGACAGAGCGGCCCTATTTATTGTCTCAAGATCCAGAGCAGGGAAGATGCTACAATGGATCTTCCGGTCTCAAAACCTTGCAAGATAGGCGGCTAGGCTGAGACATAGTGATTTGCTACTCAGTGAACATGACTTCTGAACCCACATCTCTAAATCCAAAGTTTTGGCCACACAGCACAGCACTACATCCAACCCACACAGACATGGCTGCATTTTGGAGAGAAGTGTGTTGGATTTCTGCACACCTGGAAAGATGGTCGTTGCTCTTCTGTCATGTGGTAAAGGGCCAGTCACCTTGTCTGGAAGTGTCGACTGGGCTCGACTTTTGCTGCGTCCGCGCTACGTCCGGCCAATCAGAGCCTGTTGTTTGACCTGGGGGTGGGACACCAGACACACACAGAATGCGGATGCGACGTGGCCGTGGACAATGTAGCTCGGGCTTTATACAGGATCAGACCATTGCTCTAGTTCTCCATTATCCACATTGACCAGTAGCAGCTTTCCTGCATCTCAGGTGGGCTTTTTTCCCTGGCCCTACTGGAAGATGCCCGAGACCTTCCGCATGGCAAGCAGCTGCACTATAGCCCCACGCAACAGGTATCGACTCGACTTTTGCTGCGTCCGCGCTATGTCCGGCCAATCAGAGCCTGTTGTTTGACCTGGCGGCGGGACACCAGACACGCACGGAACGCGGACGTGGACAATGTAGCTCGGGCTTCAGGCATCTGCTTATATGCCTTTAGTAGGACCAAACAAATGATGCGACATTGTGAGCTGCAAGTCTGATGGAAGAGTTCCGTAGAACTCAAAAGCTTGCTGCTCACAAATGTGTGCCATTTTGGTTGGTCCTAATAGTGGTATTACCAGACTGTGACTGGTTTGTTTTTTTTCCTTCTAATCGAGCAACATGGCTACCTATGATTTTCACACAGAGATAGCTTTGGCATGGAAGGAGCTCCTGTTCCGCCAGGCCCCCGATCTAGCACATACGTAGCTTAAAGCATAGCTCAGCCTTGGGGGTGTGTGGTAGATATAGGCATCAGCTAAGAGGTTTTTTTGGGGTTGTTTTTTAAAACCTTTGCTTAATGTTTTACAGTTATTGCTGCAATATTTTATGTTTCTTACTTGGAATCTGCTTTGGGAAGCAATTGTTGAAAGACTATTTGCCCCCAAGACAATCGAGTACTGGTTGATTGTTTTTGCTGTAGGGGGCAGAGTGAAGACCTGGAAACGCCGTTGGTTCATTTTAACGGATAACTGCTTGTACTATTTTGAATATACCACGGTAAGGACTGCATTGCATCAAAGCAAAATCTTATCTGAGAGGTGCAGTTCTAGAGGATAAGAAAACAACACTCCCTCTCCTTCATTACAGGCACCAGAACCCAGGTTCCAAGGCCCCTGCATATTTGAATGACTCACTGGGGGCTAAACTGCATGTTATATTAAGCATGTTGTTTCCCCCCACCATGTGCTTGCTTGTTCTAACTTAAATAGGAGCCACAGGAGGGCGTGGGGATACGTAGTCGGGATTGAGAGTGATGGAGGGAAAGAGTTAAAGCCCCCTCCCCATGCCCCTTTCCTGATTCCCCCTAGTGCAAGCATGCAATGCCAGACTACAGGTGTGACGATGTGACATGTGGTTTTCTCCTGAGCTGATCCCAGACACATCTGGCAAGGAGAGCGGCAGAATCACTGCCATATTCCAAGAATCACTGGGAGAAACTCTTTTGACAGGAACCCTAATCTACCCTCATAAGAACATAAGAAGAGCCCTGCTGGATCAGGCCAAAGGCCCATCTAGTCCAGCTTCCTGTATCTCACAGTGGCCCCACCAGATGTCTCAGGGAGCACACAAGACAACAAGATACCTGTATCCTGTCGCCACTCCCTTGCACCTGGCACAGAGAAAACCTACTCCTACAACCAAGAGGTTGCTTATCCCCATCATGGCTTGTAAGCTGTGATGGACTTTCCTCCATAAACCTGTCCAATCCCCTTTTAAAGGGATCCAGGTCAGGTGCCATCACCACATCCTGTGGCAAGGAGTTCCACAAACCAATTACACGCCCTCCCCGATGTGTTTGCATGTTTGATAATCCAGTGGGAAAAATGGACCAAGGACTGTTTGGGGAAATGAGCAGTCAGTGTTGCAGGAAGGGGCCCACTGCTTGGACACATCATTCATCCTCATGTCCAGGCAAGGAATCCCTTCCACAGTGAAGGTGTGGAACTCCTCTCTGCTGCAGCTGCTGGTCTGTGGCAGCCTCCATTGCTCTTTGAGGACTATGGGGAGCACCAAAGGTCTCCTGGAGGAGCCACAGGTGGTGCCACAGAGAGGCCGGGGGGGGGGGACACACACACTCCTAGACAAGTAGCTCATACCCTGAACCCTCCCTTTGTGAGACCCATTGCCCAAACGCTGGAGCAAGTCTTGCCCTAGGCACTTTCCATCTTCTCTGGAATAAGTTAGTTTCTTGAGCCCTTTTCCAGATTTCAAGCTGCATCAAAAGTTGCATTCTTGGCTGCCGGCCCAAACTACTGAGAAACACCCCATGCTTGGTCACTTTATCCACAGAGCATCTTTCAGTTGCTGTTCTCCTGCTGCTACACTGGCATGCATACAGGGCACTGGGTCTTCTCTTATCTCCTCTATTGCCCAGTCTTCACCTAGGAAGGTTCTACTATTAACTTTGTTGGTATTATGTGCCCTTTTGAGAGAGATTCATTTCTGCTGTTTTCTAGGATAAGGAGCCTCTGGGGATTATTCCACTGGAAAACCTGTCCATCCGGAAAGCAGTTGACCCAAAGAAACCAGTAAGTTGTGGCCAAGGACCTCATGATATCTGGTGATCACTGGTTTAATTAGAACTTCCTTCCCGCCTCCTCTTAGACACAGGAGTTTCCTGTGTCTTCTTCCCTAGTTTAGTCCATTTGCTGTAGTACAAGAACTGGCTGGAAGAGAGGACTGCATTTCAGCTGATTCTCCTCCAGCTGTGCACGTACAGAGTTGACTTGGGAGAGGCATACTCCCTTCTCCCTGTTCTCTTTGCTCTTCTTCAGAGCCCCATCCCAAATGTCAACAAAAAGGCAACCAGGGCCAGCCTGCCCATGAGGCCAACTAAGTTGGTTGCCTCAGGGAGACAAATTGGCAGGGACCACTCCCCTCCATCTGCTTGCCTGCCCGCCCGCCCCCACCATTCTTCTTCTTCCTCTTTCTCTCTGGACTTGAAATGGAAGAGGAAGTATGGAGGAGAGAGGTGGCCTAGAGCAGGGGTGACTCACGAGCCACATGCGACTCTTTGACATATAATGTGCGGCTCGCGGAAATAGGTTGGCTGAGCTGCTTTTTGCATCACAATTACCGTATTTCTTAGAGTCTAAGGCGCCATCGATTCTAAGGCGCACCTTTACTTTCAGTACCACCAGCAGGGGAAAAAATAAATAGATTGATTGTAAGACTCACATCCCTTCATTGAATCTACCTGCTCAGCACCAACTCTCCCCAGCATGTCTCCTGCAGCTGAGGATGACTGAGTGCACTGCCTTTGCATAGCATTTCTGGCCCTGCCAGGAAGTGCCATTTCCTTTGTTACCTGGGCTTGGGGGAGCTTCAGGGAGGCCTGCGCAACCCTCTGTAGGCCTCCCTGATCTTCAGTTCGGCGAAAAACAGCAATTTTTGGCCATTTCTGGTTTTCGCGAAAACCGGAAATGGCTGAAAATCACCGGGTTTTGCCGAACTGAAGATCGGGGAGGCCTGCAGAGGGTCTCCCTGAAGCTCCCCCAAGCCCCAGTAAGTAAGAAGATAGCATTTTGGGGTGCTTTTTGGAGACCTTTGATTCTAAGATGCACCCCATTTTTTGAAATGCTTAATTGGGAAAAAACATGCGTCTTAGAATTGAAGAAATACAGTAATATAAAAGGTTAATTGGGCCAACCCTGTTTCCAACTACAAATGGGCCCAGCCCAATTGAGTACTGCCTTATATCTCCAAATGAAAAGGACTAGAAACTTGCTTTTTTAAAATGAAAATTGAAAACTTGGGAGAAGGGGCCTGGAATTTCCTGAGGGAAAGGGATTCCTGCAAAGCCCCCCCCCCCCAGCTACACCTTTGTCCCTTCTGCTCTTCCACATTATTTTTTCCCTGCTGCTCTGCTTCTGAGTGACTCCAGGAGACAGTGAAAACACAGGTATGCTTTGGCAACAATGTGCGTTAACCATGTACAAAATTACACAAAAATGGAGTCATGTAAGGGAAAATGGAAGGATCACTGAAGTTCCTTCTGGAGTCTCAGAGTACATTGAAACAGGCGCCTGGAATTCTCAAATTACCTTTGCATGTCAGCATCAGAGTTGGATATCAGCCGGAGGAGAACACCTGTCTTTAAAAAGCAACTTGAGAAGCAGCCCATTGTTACTGGTGTCTAGTCTAATCAAGATCTTGAGGGAGTCCGCCCTTTAGCAGTGTCAATCAGGATTATCTCATCTGAAAACAACAAAGTGTGTGTGTGTGGGGGGGGGCTGTCTTGAGATCAGAACAAAAGAGTCCCTCTGGTAGCTCTTATCTGAGACTGGAGCACATCAATGCAAGGGCTTGTTTAACAGCTTAACTAGTAGTGCATGTGACAGAAGGGGGAACAATTCCTCTACCGGGATTTCAACTTATAATGGTGCTGGAAGTTACTGAAGTAATAAAGAGGATGGAAGCAGTTAGATTCCCCTGCAATGTAGATATCAAACCATCCAGCTTTCAGCACATCGTTTGGGTATATTGCGTTGACAAGGCTGCAAGGCCAATTATATCGAGATTGATAATCCCTTCGGCTGGGCAGCTAGCTGAGTGCAAAGGAATCTTAGCCAGCATGCCTTCTTTCATTACAAAACTGGCTACTCTTATGCATACTTACTTCAGAGAAAACCCATTTATACATTGGAACTTACTTCTAAGTAGGCATGAGTAAGATCAGGCGCATGGGATTAACAGCACAATCCTGTTAATCCTAAAGGGCCGGCCGCTGTATCCTATGCTGTTCCCAGGCTGCCCTGGAGCAGCCCAGGACCACCTCAGGAGATGGGGACAATTGTCCCCTTCCCCGGGTGTAGGCAAGCCTGGGGTCTATGGGCCTCCTTGGATGTACACCAGCTCTGATGCTGACGTATATCCTGGGAGGCCGTGTAAGACCAAACCAGACTGGGAAGGGGCTTAGGATATCGGCGCAGCGCAGCGTACCACTGATATTCCCGCCCTCTCCCAGCCAGGGCCGGCCAATGGCCACCACCCCCCTGGTTGCCCCGGCCTGTCTTCCCCCGCCCCTGCACCGAGCAGTGCAAGACTTTTCTTCTGTTGATGGCCGCGGGGTCTGGAGGGCTTACCTCCGTGCCAGCGGCCCTTAATCCTGAGTCGTTGCAAATGTGCTTTCCAGCACATTTGCGACACTTTAGAGCGGCGGAGCATGCACTCCGCTGACCAAACATTATGGAGGATTGCGCTGTAAGTTTGGTGACTCTCAACTTGAATAATACTAACTAGCATTCGATTTTAAATACCTTTGGTTGAGATCCGCCGATATCCCAAGCCCTCTTCCGGCCCGCTGCCGCCTGACATGGAGGGTTCAAATGTACATCAGCTCCAGAGCTGGCGTACTTTCGAGTAGGCCCATAGGGCCTCAGGCCACTTGCACCGGGGGAAGCCCAGGACCTGGATAGGATACAGCGGCCGGCCCTTTAGGCTGGTTACCATATCTTACGCAGGATTGGGCTGCCCAGTTCTCAACCTGGCCTACAAGGTTGTTTCAGTCATGAGAAATACTGTTTTGGGGACCTTGAGGGCAGCAGTGTCGCGACGGCGCGCGTCACCCCAGAGCGGGGGCGCGCGTCGCCCTTAAGGGGGAGGCTCCGCCCCCGCGCGTGACGTCACGCGCAGGAGCAGAGCGCCCTCCCCGCTCCGTTTTCGGCTCATTTTGGAGCCAAACGGACGCAAGGGAGGGCGGGTGGGCCCACCTTCACTTCAAAAATGTAAGTAGGGGGAATCGTGCGTCACCCCTGTACGCGCGACGCCCCCCGGCGGCCCGCCCCCCCGCTTCCCCCCGTCGACGCCAGTGCTTGAGGGAAGGACAAGATACAAACTTATCGGTGAAATAAAATGGCAGCTTCAAAGTCCTCACATGCCAGATAAATTGCAGTCCAAATGGAGTCAAGGAATGACATGCATTTGAAGTCATGCATTTGAAGTATGAAATGATTTACCCAGGGTCAGAGTCAGTTGGTGTCAGAAAAGGAAATAGCATCTGTGGTAATGAATCACATGAGATTTCAGTATGTGCATATACTGTAACATATACTCTGTATACATGAAGATGTGAAAGGTGATGTCTTTGCTGATTTAATCTATAGCACACACACACACACACACACACACACACACACACACACACACACACACACACACACCCCTAGAGGATGCCAGAACATGTCATTTTGCTGACCCTCAGTCTTTGATCCCGTTAAATTTTCTCCCTTAGAATTGTTTTGAACTTTTTAATGCAAACTGCCAAGGGCAGAAGATCAAAGCCTGCAAGATGGACGGGGATGGGAAGGTGGTTGAAGGCAAGCACCAATCCTACAAGATCTCTGCAGCCACACCAGAGGAACGTGACCTATGGATTGATGCGATACGGTGAGCAATGCGCAGAAATAAGGCAAAGGACCGCAGTACATCAGTCCGTGTGAGAACTGCAGTGGTTGGACGAGGACAGGGAATGCCCGAGTTCAAATCCCCTCTCAGTCATGAAGCTTATTGGGCTAGCTTGTTGGGCCGGTCACTCTTTCTCAGCCCTCAGTTGTCACTTTGTGCAGCAAGAGAGGAACATGAATGTGTGACCCAAACACAGCATTTGAATGGAGGATCTTTTTAAAAATAGTGGGATCACAGTTAAGCAGCTTTTGGTGGTGAAGCTTGGCAGGCATTAGGTAGGAACAGTGTGCCAAAAGCGCATCTTGATGCTCAGGCAAAATATTTCACCCACATATGTCAATGAGATTAGAGTTCCTTTAAAAAAAAAAAAGGCATAGGAATGTTGGCAAAAACACGTCATCCATCTTCAGAATTGGTATCTTTGTGGGTCTAGAAAAATGTTTTCCTGAGGTGATGCTACTTTCCTTCCTTCATACTTCCTTCTCCTCTGGATTTTTGTGCTGATCATCAAGCGATCATGATACTTTTTATGTTCTGACGAGATCCCTGAAACAACTTTTTGTTTGCACTTCCAGCAACTGATATCCGTGGAGGCCTCAGAACACGAAGGCTCCATTAAGCTCTGTCTAGTTGCTCTACCCCAGCTTCAAGTTCTAAAATTCTCCTGTGGGCTATGAAGGTCCCCTGCACTTACTGAGAGCTGAGCTTTGATTTCCTTTCCTGTTTGTCTTTATTCCAGGACCAGCATCACTCAAGACCCTTTCTTTGACCTAGTCTCCGCTCGAAAAAAAAAGATTGCCAGCAAAAAATGATGGCCTGGCTGATGCTTGACATCAAGAAAATGGCCTCCTTGGGAGTATCGTCCGCAAAGGAACTTCAAGTACCCCACCTTCCTGTCTGAGACAGGAAGAAGACAGCGAGGCTCACAATGAAGTGCCTCCTCTCTCCACTCCCAGGGCCAAAATCTGAAGAAATGGACACACTGTTGCAGGAATCATGACTTGTTTGCGTGTACAGATCACACATGTCAACATTCGCCTCGTATAGAGCAAGAGTTGGGTGTTCGTATTTGATCAATGATCATCAGGATCGGAAGAGACCTAGGAGAGGAGATGCCACCTCAATATTCCCAGAGCAGCTGCCATGTCTTTTTCATTGAAGGAAAACCATGCCCATGAATAGATGGCCCTCATAAAGAAGGAAAACCTGTACACATAGAATCCCGTCCAACGTCTTCCTCCACTATATCCCAAACAGTAGCACAATTGGAGTGTATGTAGTGCAAGAACAAATGAATTCATTTGGGATAAATGTTTAATGGACAATGGCCACCCAGCCCAGTGAAGGGAAATGATGCAATATAATGGAGTTGGGCCAGTGGGAACATTTTTATATTATTGGCTGGCTTGCTGCTGGACCTGGCATACCATTTTTCTGAACTGATTTCTGAACTGATTTTCTATGAACTGATGCCAAGGTGACTCTAATGTAACTTTGGCGTCTCAGGACAGAGCCTTTCCACCCAATCTGGCTCTAAAATGACCAAGCATTTTAGATTCTTCTGTTCTTTTATTTGGCTGCCAGTCAATATACCAGAGCAGTTTTGAGATGTACTAGATAGGGTTACAGCCTTTTGTCAACTTATGTGGGCCTGTTGAGTGAGTCCCCGGTCCAGAGAACTGAGAGTTGGGTTGGCAGACCTGCATTCAATTTCCACCTCTGCTATGACACATTCTGTGCCCTCAGACAAACTGCTTCCTCTCAGCCTCAGTTTCTCATCTGTAAAATGGGTATGAGCACCTGCTTTACGGGGTTATTGTGAGAGCTGTAAGTACTATGTAAAGCACTTTGTGAATCAGATGTGCTGTGTAAATGAAAAAAGGAGCAAAAAAACAGTTGGCATTGAATGGCAACTAAAATGTTCTTGTGGGAATTAAAGCAAGTGGTTACAAAAATGTTTGTGTAAAGTACATTTAACGCACACAATACTTTTTTTTCTACGCAGCCTCAAACGGATGGACATATGCCAAATTTTTCTTTTTAAAAATGTGGAAAAACAGCTTGCAGTCTTTTATGCTTCTAGTCTTGTTTTATCAACACCAAACAGAAGAGGAGGCGTCTTGTATTTCTATAGTGCTCATTCCTTTTAATCGAATGATTACATAATTTTGTAGGCCATATCTACCACCTGGTTGGTTTCAAAGTAGCTCGATGCCACTTGAGGATACAGATGATGCGGTCCAGTGGATAGGAGTGTTGGGATTTAGATCCCCATTTAAAATTCCACCTCTGCCCCTGGCTCACTGGGTGATTTTGAGCAAGTCGCTCACTCTGAGGCTTAGCTCTCCATCTGCAAAACTGGTACAGTGACTGCCCTACAGGTTCATTGTGACAATGTGTGTGTAAACCCTCTCACATGTGTGTGATAGAAGGACTGTAAAGCTAAAGAACAGCTCTGTAGAAATGATGTTGTATCTTGGCACAATAAATTGTGCACTGTCTCTTTAAGCACAGCTCCCTCCCCTGGTACTGGGAGAAACTCTGTTACAGGCCTAGGTTAGGAGCCTGCCATGGAGTTGAGTGTATAACCTTGTATATAAATCATTTAAGTTAATATCTGTGTGGCATCTAAATTCAATAGTGACGTTTCAGCACAAAAGTGATACATAATATTGGTCATATAAGTAAGGCTGGATGTATGCCACAATGCTGTAGAAAAAGTACAAAATACAGCAGTGGAATTGAGTTTCCTTCAGAATCTCTGCCTTCATTTCTGGACAGAATGCAAGTTTCTAGTCCTTAAGCTTACCAAGATCTGCTTGAAACAGCGTGAGCAATACCAGCTGACATCTCAAAAGTGACTGTACAAAGATTTGGAGCAGGGCAGCAACGGGCCTGCAAAATTCCCTCTGCCCCTTTCTCTAATTAACAAAACTGAATACATTATCCCAAATAAGAAATTATAGAATGTGCCCTATTTGCACAAATAATACAGATTGCAGAATTCTATTTTTCTTGACACCAAATTTGGGTTAGCTAGATGCAGAGCTTGGATTTCTAACATTTTCAGCGTGGGGTACATGCAACCTTGATCATAATGTCCGCAATGTAGTGGAGGCATCTAGAAAGTGAATAAATACAAGAACTGGAGAGCACAAATACACCTTGCATAGCTTGGCACCTCTCCCCCATCACCTCCATTAGCTTCCCCTTCTCGGCACTCTTCCCCCTTGCTCCTCTTATTCGGCCCTGTGCCCTTTCCATTTCCTGGGCTTTCTTGTTTGCCTCCCTTGTGTTTTATCTGCAATCCCAGCTCTAATTTCTCGCCTCACCTCCTGAAGGGGGCTCTGTCCACAAGGAAATCCACAATGAGCTCTGCGCAGCCGGTTCATCTACTTTTTTTTTTTTTTTTGCCAATGCAACAGGGCAGTTGAATTAATTCCAAGAGGCAGAGAGAATGTATCTTAGAGTCAAGGCACGTGCAGACCTGGAAGAAGGAACATGGAGGTTTTCTTCTAATGACGGCAGTGCGCTGTTCTCTCTTGCCTCGAATGACGACAATGTGCTCAGGGGGCTTATTTATTTCACTGGTTTGTGCATGTCACTGGCCTTCTCCGGGCAAAGGAATGACCCCCCCACACCCCTAGCAGAAATCCGTGTGGAATGACCCCCCCCACACACACACACACACTAGCAGAAATCCCTGTGGGTTCCAAACCTGGTAAATAGCAGGAGGGACGGGCAGAGTTCTTCACTCAGCTGGAAATAAAATAAATCCGCGAAATATTTTGAAAAGGGTGAATATGCCAGCAGTTTTCGTGCTAGCCTGGCTCCCAACCAGAAACCCTTTAGAGGGTTTAGGCTGCACCAGCTCCAGGTATTTGCTGAAGGCTGAGAATCTAGTCTTAGGGTGGCCTAAGATCCAGGACTGGTACTTGCCTTCTCCCCTGAACAGTGCTGAATTTCTGAAATGTTGTTTTAGCAGGGCTACAACTCACCTGAAATGCGACGAGCCCAAAGGGCTGCCATGCCTTGAAGAGCTGCCTACAAGGCAGAAATTCAATGAATGAAGCTGTCCCCATCGTTGCATCTCCATGCCAAGATGGGTTTTGCCTGTTGAATTTCTGTCTGATAATGGCATGTAAACCTTGAGCTACTTTGAGTGCGGACCTGAAGTCTGGGCACAGTAGTCACACGTCTCTTCTGCTTTGGATCATGCCTCCTTTGTTCTGCGTTTCCTCGGAGACTTTAAAAGACAATGCAAAGTGGGTGGCTTCTCCCCTCCATTTGTATGTATGCGTAGGTGGAACTAGCAATGCAAAAGATGAGGGGACTGAAAGGCCATGGAGGGCAGGCGGCTGTTCTGTTCTCTTGTAGCTCAGATGGATGCAAAGAAAAAGGGCCGCCTGGGCTTAGCAAGGGATACTTGTCCCAGGGGCTGAAGAGAGGAAGTAAAGAGGCAATTTCTTTCCTCTCTAAGAGCCCATTGACAAGAATACTCATTCTTCACGTCTCACAATGTCTGCTCAGTATTGTCGAGAGCTCCCCATTTCCCTGAGTGGCGAGAAGTTCTAGTGGCAGTGCTACTAGCTTTAGTTTCCTTTGAGAGAGAGAGAGAGATCTGCTTCTACGCTTGCAAATATTTGTAAATGAAGCAATTGTTACAAATATACGAGTGGAGGTGAGCTAGCAGCAGGCATACCTCCAAGGTAGCAGATCCGCTACCCCTGCACAGCATCCCCTGAGATCAGGGATGTAGGCAAGGGGGATCGGAGCTCTGGAACGTCTCCTACACCAGGAGCAGTGATGTCATCAGCAAGAGCTCCTCTCAGGTGCTGCCTTTGCAACATTTTGCAAGACAATCTTAGAGAGAAGTAGCATCAGACTCACCAGGACAGGAGGCAAACTGAGACATTTGCCTACGGACATGTTAATGTCTAGGGTAGGCCAATGTCTTTCCCAAGGGCTACCTGAAAGATAGCATACAGCTTGTATTACATGGGCAGCCCAATCCTGTGTAAGGATACCCAGCCGGCCTAAAGGATTGGCCGCGGTATCCTGTGGCTGTCCTGGACCATGGGAGAAGGGGACGCTTGTCCCCTTCCCCGCATGCAAGCTGGCCGAGGCCCAATAGGCCTACTCGAATGTATGCCAGCTCTGGAGCTGGCATACATTTGAACGGGGGGGGGGGGGTAGGCCGAACTGGCCTGGGAGAGGGCTCTGTTACCAAAATTGCCATGTATTAATATGGGGAATAGCTTAATATGGCATTTGGTAAGTACAGGGATCTTTAGACCTGTGTATACCAGAGTTCAGCTTCCAGAGTTCTGTCTTGCTTCCGATGCCACCAACTCACGGCAACACCACCCTGATTGTGCACATTGCTTCATTGGCCACGTACACCGTCCCCTCTGCACATCTACGAACACGCAATGCACTGTCATATACAAATTTGATAGATGGCTGGCTGGCTAGCATGTTTCTGTCTGTGCTTCGGAGCACACGCACACCCAGAGACAGCAAACAACGGCTGATACTTGGGGGCTTTTTTTCCCCCACTATCAAGGACTTCTGAGTGCAGCTGGTAATTTGTTTTCATAATACATGTCTATATATCTTCATAAAAGGCCAGGAGGCAACAGGCGCAAAAAAAGCAAAAAAAAAAGCAGAGGAATGTGGAAGGCTTCTGCTTCGCCCCATCCTGCACCTTCCCCCTCCCCTCCCTGCTTCCCAGGCTCCTCTTTTGAAAGATAATACATTTTAAAAAAGCTTTTAGAAATCATTTGCCAGTGAAGAAGATTGAAACTGGGAGGCCTGCCAAGGATTTCGTTCAGCCCCGTTTGGAGAGATGTGTAAGTAAGACAGGATGCAAAAGACACACAATGAGAGAAGAGTTCGAGGAGGGGAGAGCAAGGGAGCAGAAAACATCGTTCTGCTGCATCCTGATTCAGCTCCTGATCCAACTCTAATGATTCAAGCTGGGTTTTTATTTTTTTAATAGTAAACCAAGCCAGACATCCCCAGCTGACTAAGAGATAACACCTAATTAGGAAGGCTTACAGGGTCAAATGAGACACTGCTGCAAGCCTGAGATTGGGGCTATTTATTTAGGTAAAGAGCAGTTGGAACAGCCCCCCCCCCCCGACAAGGACTGTGACATGGGGAAGGGGACTTTAACCTTCTGCCCCTGCCACCTGATCCCAATCACAACACCGCCCCCCCCCCCCCGCAGCAGCAGCTGCTATATTCCCTGAAAAAAGCTCCCATTGGCACCCATGATCTGATCTGGGTCTACAGAGAATAACTGAGACCCATTTCCAGTGAGTACAACCCTGTTCCATGCTAACAGGGCCTTCATGGAGGCATCAGAAGCATTAATTTGAGTGAAATAGACAAGTGATCATCATTACTGCTGGACAGCCTTCTTTCACGGAAGCTGGGGAATGGGGATACTTTGTGGCAGCAGGTCACGACAGCTCCCGAAAATTCAACACCAAAGGAAGCCCAGGTGTGTATGCTCAGAATCTATGATCCAACCACTCGACAACTGCCATCAACTTGCCAACTTTACGCTGTTGGCATCCAATGCATAACGTTTTGGCAAAATAGCTGGCACAGAACCGAGGAGACCCATAGGGAAAGTGGAGGCCTTCTCCAGGGTAAGAGAACAAAAGTTCCTTTATCCTGAGGAGAGCTCTGCAACTCCCCCCCCCCCCCAGGATGCAGTATGTGCCTCTGTGGCGGGGAGCATTTTCAGCGCAATCCTGTGTAATCCCAGAGGCATCTGCTTGGCCACTGTAGAAAACAGGATGTTGGGTTAATGAACCCTTGGTATGATCCAGCCAGGCTCTCCTTATGATCTTATGTTCATTTGCAAAGAAGCTGAGTGTTTGCAATGATTGCAATGGAGTTAACCTGTTCTGAAAACAATGACAATGACAATTAGATTTAGCAAGTCATTTGGGGGAAACTTACCATCAATGCAGACGTTGATGAAACGGGGGTGGGGGTGGGGGTGGGGGGGAGGGTCACACTCTAGTCCTGCTCCTGACCTCCATATATTCAAAATCCAATTTTCAAAGAGGGCTTACATGTGCAGTGGCATCACTAGGGAGGTATGGGGGTGCAGACCGCACTGGGTGAGACCCTCGAGGGGGGGTGATGCCACTAGTGGCTAAAATTGTGGAAACCTTGTATTTATGAATAACACCATCAGGGGGGGCCATATTCACAGGAGATATGTTCCAGCCCGCCCCCCGCCCCCCGGCGGATATGTGAAAACCATGGATAGAGGCGAATGCCCCCTCCGTGATTTTTCGGGGGGGGGGGCTCTTACTTTTCTTTCAGCAAGCTTCGTTTCTACCTTAAACAGGATAAGCAGCCTCTGACTGCTTCTGGCTGCTTATTGCAGGCAAGTAGACCGAGACTAAGTCCTAGAGAGGCTCTGTGTAAGGCTGGCCCAGGCTGGGAAGGGTCCCGGGATATCAGTGCAACTCAGTGCCGATATCCCCGCCCCCTCCCAGCCTGGGCCAGCCAATGGCCACCTCCCTCACCACACCTGCCCACCCTCCCCCTGCCCCTGCCCGGGACCTATGTGCAGCAGCCAGCGCAGGTTCGGGTCAGCGGCTGAGTGAGTTGTGCCTGCCTCTGCACCGGTGCCACTTACTCACAAGGAGCCGCAAATGTGTTTTACAGGCCTAAAGATAGACAGGATCTGGCTGTTAGAGTGTGCATATATAGGCTGCTATGGAAACAGGACCTTGAATAGGTAGAGGTCACATAATCCCACCCCACCACCCACCCACCCTTGTGTTCATTTGCTCATCAATCTCTGCACAGAGATTCTTTAGGAAAACTCAATAGAACAGAAACTGACCAGAGGAAACCAATGTAGAGAGATCAGCTTTACTGTTACAACAGGAAGGAAAGGATCAGCCTTTTGTACCAGGAGAGCTGGCAGGGGCTTTTTCAGTCTCAAAAGTCAAATTCTGTCTCGGCTGACGCCATGCAGCCCTGCGTGATTAAGCAGTACAGTACTGTGAAGTCCTACATGCCAGCACATTTGTTACCATATTGCCTTGCTATATAGTGGAGCCAACGTGTACCAGATGTGTTTATGTCCTATGGGGAAACAAGGTATGCCAGCACTGCTCTCTTTGCAAGCAGAACTACAAAGCTCTACAAAGCAAAGCTCTCTTTGCAAGCAGAGCTTCCGCACTGCCTGGCATCTTGCAGATAAATTCCGCCTAAATAGATGTAGATGGAGCTAAATGTAGCAGTTGATCAGGAGGAGATGAGGGAGAAAGCCGTGGTGGCGGCCAGGTAGTGGCAGGACGGTGAAGGGGGAGGGGGGGAGACGTGCATAGAGGGGCAAACCAGTATATTAAATAATGTGAAGACCAAAATTGAGGCCCTGTTCACAATTCAAAGCATGGATGGACAGACAATTACAATACAAAGTCCAGATACTACAAAGTTGAGTGACATCTATCTGTGGCTATGGCAGATTAGTCTTAATCATGATCGGATTAAAAACCTTTTAACTAAAACAAAAATATACTGTATTTCCAATTAGCTAACAAGGCAATTAAAAAATAGTTTTAATGTCAGGACTTATTAACTGCAGGTGGCATACTGCGGAACCCAGGCAGTGTAACCCCTCGATAAGTTGGCGGTGGGGCATACTGTGGGCAGGAAGGGCAGGGGACATTTTGGGGTGGATTAGGGAGGTCAGGGGTGGATCAGGGAGGGAGGGGGTAGATTCTGGCCGTACCAACCTGTGCCAGAATCCTATCCTCTTCCCATTTTTGCAGGGTGGGGGGGAAAGGACATTTTTGCAGGTTGGGGAAGGACATTTTTGCGCGCGCACACACACACACACACACACACACACACACACACACACACACACACACACCCAAAATTTCAAAGGATCTGAAGATACACAGCGCTCAGACACTGGCCTAAAGCGGGAGCAGTGTAGTAACAAATCTGTTTCCTCAACCCCTCCAGCAGGGGCCTCGTCAGTTTCAAGGACTGGAGTCTTCGGTAGCATTTTACAAACTACAAAGAGTTGGTGAGAGCTGCTGTAAGGCCATGTAGTGGCGAAGAGTGTAATCCAGGGAGATGCCAGCGAGTCTCTGGTTCGATTCTTGCTTTAGCCCTGAACAAACTGGTGGCCTGAAGCAAGCCTGCCCCCCCAGCTTCTGTCCCATTTCTGCCCCCATCCCCACTATATGGAGATAATAATACTTGGCTTACCTTCACAGGGCTCTTTTAAGGATTATGGAGTAATGCTTGTGAAGCACATTGAATGCTCAAGAAGTCCTAGACAGATGCTCTGTTGGAATTCCCTTAGGGGGGGTTGCTATTTGTCACTCCGTTCCCCTCTCCCTTACTCTGTTTTTACTCCCCACCCACGTGGCAGACTTACTTAGCTTTACTTGGCTAGAGAAAACACACTAGGCATAGTTGATTGAAGTTGCAAAAAGAAGTTTACTTACAGTTTTCATTCATATCTACAACGTCTGATTCACATCAGAGGATACACTAAACTTGAAAGGACAGAACCCTCCTAAAGCTAGGGCTCTCTGCATGGAAGCATGCTGGAAAGATGGCGTTGGGCTGCTGGAGGGCAGCTTGCCACGTCTTCCCTGGTCAGTGGTCAGATGCAGAAGAGATTGAGAGAAGGGTGAAGAAGAAGGAAACTGGGTCTGGGGCCACGCCCCTTCCTTAAGACAATGAGGGGTCAAAGACAAGAGGGTCTACCTAGGTGATCATATAACATGCATACACCCCCCAGTGTCCAGCATACGGAATTTGCCCATTATTTCCAATATGCTCAGTATGCTCACCGGTGCGCGTGTTATGCTCACTAGAGAGAGACTGCAGACAGTGGCGTTCTGCGCCCTCCCGGTGCCTGGGGTGGGGGGCGGGGACCGAGCGCCCCCTGCCCACCTCTTCGTTCCCCTTCCCAGCTTCGTTGGTCAGCGGCCCAGCTGGGGCGCGAGCAGCTCGCGCCTCTAGCTGGGCCACTGACTGACGAAGCCGGGAAGGGGAAAGGAGAGGCGGGCAGGCGCGTGCAAGCACTCGCGCACCTCCCCACCTCCGCCTGCTCTGTTGTCACTCCCCTGCTCTGTTCGGTCCAGCGGGCTGCGGCAGCAGCAGCAGCAGCAGGAGGAGGAGGAGGAGGTGGGGAGTGTTGTGCGCGAGCGAGCGAGCGCTCGCTCGCGCACAACACTCCCCGCCTCCGCCTCCACCTCCTCCTGCTGCTGCTGCTGCCGCGGCCCACCGGACCAAAGGCAGGTCCTAGGGGCGCGCGCGCCCCCTGGAAGCAGCGCGCTGGGGGTGCTGCGCACCTGAACCCCCCATATTAGGACGCCTCTGACTGCAGAAATCCGACTCTTGGTTGTAAGTGATCTCCTCCCCACTTGCGATTCCTGGACATTCTAGCCTCATAGATTGCTGTGATCATGATGTGACTCTCTCAGCCTGCCTCCTGACAGAGACCAGCAAGGACATCTGGCAGGGGCATGGAGAGGGGAATGCTGTCCTGGGAAGAATTTGCCCAGTGCAGCACTGATGCTCTGTGAATCTCTGGCTTCTGTTTTGTACTAGGGGGTGATTTGGGCAGTGGGCTTGAAGGATGGATGAATACAGGTTCCTCTCACAGTCTGCATGCACTGATACTTCCATTCCTCAGCAGCCCTCTGCCCAGGGCCAGCTCAAGACCTTCCGATGCCAAATGCTTCCCCCATATCCAGTGACATGCTGCCCCTGCTGCTCCGCCCACTCTTCAATGCTCTAGCTCAGCACTCCCCCTCCCCTCTACATGTCCTGTTCCTCTCTGGCCCTGCTTTCTTTTCTAAGCCAGGAAATGGAAACAGAAGGAAGAGCAGTGGAGGCAGGTAGGCAGATACAGATGGGCACCCCCCCCCCCCCACACACACACACACCAATCTGCTGCTGCTGCCTGAGGCAACCGCTTCAGTTGGCCTCATGGATGTGCCAGCCCTGCCTCCACCTGTCCCTGCCTATTTGCAACGTTGGCCATAATGAGTGGAGTAGAAGGTTACCAGCATGGCTTGCAGTGCTACTTTAACAGCCCAATCCTATGGGCTCTTTGCACTGGCGGAACTAGCGTTCTGCCAGTGTTGACTGCCTAACGGAAGTCATAAAACCACTTCCGACAGCATGTGAAGAGCCTTCCCACGCACCTGACTGGATTACTGGCCACTCACCACAGCAGGTAAGCCAGTGGGGGGGGGCAGAACAGGGGTGGGATGGGGGCAGGGAGGGACCTGGTGGCGATGGTGTATGCTGGATCCTGTCCCCTCTGTGGGCAGCCTCCCTGTGCCCACTTTCTCTCCTTGGAATTGTGCCAATGAAATTGCTGGTGCAGGTTCAAGGAGACCCATTGTGGACCGGGAGGCTTGCAGAGGGGTAAGGGGATCTAAAAGGAGTGGGAAGGGTCCTTTTCGGTGTGGCTGCTGCACCAGTGGGGGGGGGGGGTGAGAGAAGGATCGGATTAGGCTGTTAGTCTGCAAACAAACCGACCTACATTTTGCAGATATGGCTTTCAGTTTAGTACACAAGCACTGATCTGCAAGTGTGGGAATGCCTCTAATAGCCTGGGATAATAACCTGCCCTATCCAAGGAGCAATCTGCACTGGAGCAGCACATGCAAGAAAGCTGTCCTTTGGGAAAATCTTGGGAGCAAACATTGCCACAATAATATGAAAATACTCTGCAAAAAGATTCCTTCTGACTGTCACTTCCCCTCTGTTCCCCACCCCCAGTCACATAGGATGTTTGAGCTGGGCAAAGTAAGACTGATTTGGGTGGTAATTACGTCTAATCAGCAATATGAATATTTATTGCTATTATGAAGGCTTGTCATACACAGATAAATTCTTGATAGCCTGGAGTCAGCACACAAAACTCCTTTCGTGTCTCACTGGTCTTCGTAGCCAGTGGCCCCCTGCCCTCTAATTAGTGGTGAACGAGGTTGGTTTAAATTATCAGGATGAATGAAGAGGGTTTGCTGCCCCTTTGCCGTTTGGGAAACGAGAGAGTGGGCTTCAAAGTACGAGAGAGGACTGGACTTATTTATTGCAAAAGGCTCTCAAGAAGGGACATCGCAACAGTCTTAGGTCTGTTTTAATCCTAAAGTGTTGACACGTTTATGGCACAGTGAAGTTTGGAAGAAGGGACCAACTTTCAAAATGTGAGACATCTGTAAACCCTTCTTGGACTTCCCAGAAGTGAGTTGCCCTAAATGGCAGAGGATGAGAGCATCTCAAGAATTACCCCTTCCCAGACAAATATGTTCAAGCACTGAGGTCACCTTCTGGGGCTCTGCTTCTCTCCACCACTGGAAATATGGAAGATGAGCACAAGGGACAGGGTCTGTGTGTTGAGATAGGAAAAAAGCCTTATTGGGAGTCTGGAAATGTACCCAAGACAGCATGGAGATCCATGGGACTGGACGTGGTAGATGGTCCAGTGCTCTAGGAAACCTGCCTGCTATCAGTGCAGTCCTTTGGGTTGTATGCCTTGGTGTGGGTCTCCTTAGCCCAAGGAGTGGGCAGCTAAAATGCACCTTTTCCAGAGGATGTTCTTGGCTGCTGGCTCATAAATCAGCATTTATCTACTGTTGTTTTCTATATGATTGATAGAGTACCAATAAATTGTGTCAATCAGTTTAACTTTGTTGTTTGTAGTCATGATAGCTTGTGTTAGGTTTTTCTTTTAATCATGTTGTTTCCTGCCTCGCTGATCTTAAGAGAAAGTCAGGGTATAAATATTTGAAATAAATAATGTTATTTACAGTATTTTTATCCCGCCTTTCTCCCTGAAGGGACCCAAGGCGGCTTACAAAAAGAAAAGAATACAATACAAAAAATAATTACATTTTAAAACTGTAAAAAACAATTAATGAAAATAAAAACACTATCTAAAAATCGATTAAAAAGATCATAGCACAATTAAAACAGGAGCATAAAAACAGCAGCACCCCCACCTGTACCAGCAAAATGTTAAAAAAGGCAAGTGCTCAGAAGGCTTCTTTGAGGTTTTTAGGCCTCGCCGGAAAGTGTTCAAGGAAGGAGGGAGCAGTTCGTAAGTCAAAGGGGAGGGAATTCCATAAGGTTGGTGCCACTACTGAGAAGGCCCTGTTTCTGGCCGCCGCCCCTTGCACCTCCCTGGGCGATGGCACCCGCAAAAGGGCCTTCTCTGATGATCTAAGGAGACGAGCCGGACTATATAGAAGTAGGCGGTCTCTCAAAAATTCTGGCCCCAAGCCATATAGGGCTTTAAAGGTCAAAACCAGCACTTTGAATTGGGCCCGGAAACGAATCAGCAGCCAGTGCAGCTGTCGGAGGAGCGGCCTGACGGAGTCGAACCGCCTACCTCCAGTGACCTCACGGGCCGCCGCATTCTGCACTAATTGCAGTTTCCGAACCGTCTTCAAGGGCAGCCCCACGTAGAGCGCGTTACAATAATCTAGTCGCGACGTCACCGTGGCATGGATCACTGTGGTCAGGTCTGCACAATCCAAGTACGGTCGCAGCTGGTGCACCAGCCGAAACTGGGCAAAGGCCCCCCTGGCCACAGCCGCCACCTGGGAATCCAGGAGCAGCTGCGGATCCAGGCGGACCCCCAAGCTGCAGACCTGCTCCTTCAGAGGGAGTGCAACCCCCTTCAGAGCAGGATGATACTCTAGTACCTGCATCGTGGATTTCCGGACCAGGAGAACCTCTGTCTTGTCTGGGTTTAGTTTCAGCTTATTAGCCCTCATCCAGGTCCCAACCGCCTCCAGGCAGCGCTCCAGAACCTCAACAGCCCCCCTGGAATCAGGTGGAAAGGAGAGATGGAGCTGGGTGTCATCAGCATATTGATAGCACCCAACTCCAAATCCCCGGATGACCTCTCCCAGCGGTTTCATGTAGATGTTAAATAGCATGGGGGACAAGATGGAACCCTGCAGCACCCCACACCTCAAGGGCCAGGATGCCGAACAGGCATCCCCCAGCACCACCATCTGGGACCTGTCTGCCAAGTAGGAGCGGAACCACCGCAGAACGGTGCCCCCGACCCCCAGCTCGGCCAGTCGGCCCAGATGGACACCATGGTTGATGGTGTCGAAAGCCACTGAGAGGTCCAGCAGAACCAACAGGGACGCACTCCCCCTGTCCAGTCCTTGGCGTAGATCATCCACCAAGGCGACCAAGGCCATTTCCGTCCCAAAGCCCGGCCTGAAACCAGACTGAAAGGGGTCTAGATAATCTGCTTCATCCAGGACCCTCTGTAGTTGAGACGCCACCACCCGCTCAATTACCTTACCCAAAAATGGGAGGTTTGAAACTGGCCGGTAGTTATCCATTATTGTGGAATCAAGGGAGGGCTTCTTCAGAAGGGGTCGAATCACCGCCCATCTCAAATTGAGCGGCAGCACCCCCTCCATCGAAGAGTTGACTACCCTCCCTGTCCACTCGGCCAGCCCCTCCCGGGCAGATCTGATTAGCCAAGCAGGGCACGGGTCAAGCAGGCAGGCAGCTGGCCTCACACTCCAAAGGAGCCTGTCCACATCCTCAGGCTATACAAGCTGAAATGAGTCCCACAACACTGGGCAAGCAGATGCCAAGGGGACATCCTCAGATATTGTCAATGAGGCATCCAAGTCATGGCGAATCCGATCGATTTTATCTGCGAAATGTTTAGCAAACATGTCACAGCGGGCCACCGTTTGTTCGTCCTGATCTACTGGAGGGGCCTGATGGAGTAGACCTTGCACCACACGGTACAGCTCTGCTGGACGATTGCCTGCAGACACAATGGTAGCAGAGAAGAAATTCCTCTTCGCTGCTACCACCGCCACGGAGTAGGCTCTGTAATGGTCCCTACTCCGTGTCCGGTTGGACTCGGCATGAATTTTCCGCCACCGTCGCTCAAGACATCTACCCCGTCTCTTCATTGTTTGCAGATCCTCAGTAAACCAAGGAGCTGCTCTGAGTCTGCGGCGTGGCAAAGGTCGCTCAGGAGCGATCTCATCCACCGCCCTGGCCATTTCCCCATTCCAGAGGTCAACCAGGGCCTCAGATAAGTCACCAGTCTTGGCAGTGGGAAAATCCCCCAGAGCCCTCAGGAAACCACCTGGATCCATCAGCCTCCGGGGGCGGACCATAGAGTGCGGAGGGGGCGGACCCCCACATTTACGGAGGAAGGACGCTGCGACAAGCCTAAACCTTACCAGAAAATGATCTTTTTATATATTTTCAGAAACAACATATTTCTTTTATGTTATTCATACTCTACTTATTGTTAACAACAAACTGACATAACATAAAAGGAGTTTCTTCAAGGAGTTTACACCCTCAGGCTCCCATCTCAGCAAGAGTCAAAAAGCACCTATCTGTGGCTCTCAGGACACCTTATTCCTCAGGCAAGACACAACAACCCATTCTGGTCATCATGTCCCCAGCACAGAACCTTCAGTACCAGCCATAACCAAAAAAGGTTTCCACATGTTCATTTGGGGACCTACAGAAATTCCCAGCTACACAGTCAACAACATTGTAGAAAGCCTTCCACCCCCTGAAATGATTGGCTTGAGTCCTCCTGCCAATCAACATTCACTCAAACCAATCAGCCAATCAACTCAGCATAAAGATGCAAAGGCCTTCCCAAAACAGGAAGGTCTTGGGATGGTCTTGGGATAGTGCAGTGAGGGGGACTAAGTTTTGCATCTCCTGCCCAAAGCAATTCACAATAAAAATTTAAAAACAGAATAAAAAATAGCAAACAAAAAATAATAATATCAGCAATAATCCAAACCAGCACAGAACATCTTCTAGCAGCTATAGCAAAGAACCATCCACCCAAAAGAATGATCCATCCATCAGTCAAAGTGGGTCCCCCTTTTCCAACTCAGTTATAGCAACTGGTAAAGGGTTTTTAAGATTTATTACAGATTACTGAAAAGGTTACATGCAAGTAAAAGGCAATTCAACTCAGAAGACTAACAGTATAAAACAACAAATACTAGGGAAATGCTGATTCTAAACTCACCCAACACCAACCTCTGAATCTCACTAAAAGCAACTGGCCTAATCTGCAATATCACATGTGGTGACACAGACCTTCAGATCAGAGGTGAGAAGTGTAGCTAAGCTCACACCAGCCTCTCTCCAAATGGAGAGCCCTTCTTATACCTTAAGCCAAACTCTCCACACCCATCCCAACCAAGACACAGCTGTTCTCACATCCCAATTAAGATGATATTCTAGGGCCAAAGCCTAATACATTGACCTGTTCGTCACACCATCCATTTAACCACACATCAAAAAGAATGAAGTATATGTGGGGATGGGAAGCATATGGGCATCTGAAGGGCAGCTATTCTATTAGGTCCGTGCCACCACCAGAAAAGCCCTGCTCCTGATGGATGCGTCCTACACCAAGGAGCAAAGCCTCAGATGATGATCTGAGTGTAGAGGAAGGCATTTATCCAGAAACATTCAGTCTAGCAGCATCCTAAGAGCGCCCTAGAGTGTATCTAGATCGATGGAGGTTGTACAGGCATTCCAAGGGCCTGATCATGGCTCTGACACTTGCAGCACAACCCTATGCAGGTCCACTCAGAAGTAAGTCCCACTGAATTCAATAGGACTTACTCCCGAGTCCGTGTGTACAAGACTGTGTTGTTGTTGTTCAGTCGTTAAGTCGTGTCCGACCCTTCGTGATCCCATGAACCATATCCCGCCAGGCCTTCCTGTCCTCCACTATCTTCCTGAGTTCGCTCATTTTCATGTTCATTGCATCGGTGATGCTGTCTAACCCATCTCATCCTTTGCCTTCTCCTTTTGCCTTCAATCTTTCCCAGCATCAGAATCTTCTCCAGAGAGTCCTCTCTTCGCATTAGGTGGCCAAAATATTTGAGTTTCAGCCTTAGTACCTGTCCTTCCAGGGAACAGTCAGGGTTGATTTCATTTAGGATTGACTGATTTGGGCCTCAGTCCAGCCCAACTCAGGCACAGTTGAGGCCCAATTGGGGCCCAAAATAGGACCGAGTTAGGCTGCAACTGTGCCTAAGTTAGGCAGGAGGCAAGAGCAGTGGGCCAGGATCGAGGCAAAACTTACCACAGAGGCAGGCAGGCCCCTGTGGGGAGCTGTCAGTCTTGTGGAAGCGAAGAGCCCCCTCCTCAGCCCGTCTGCGTGCACCTACCACAGCTGCTGCAGCGGTCGCAGCAGATGGGCAGCCACAGGTGGGCCTGCAGGCACTGGGCGTGCGACAGTCAGCTGAAGGGCAGAGGTTGTGCCAGTGCCAGCTGCCCCAGGGCACCCTGGGCATTAGCCACCTGCCGCAGGGGGGAGTGCCACTGCCCTCCCTCCTGCAGACTGCGATGCCACCCCCAAGCCACGGTGAGGCTGCACGTGGGAGTCATGGGGGGGTGAGCGGGGGAGAGAAGGGAAGGAGGGGGTGGGAACGGCACGCACAAGGGGGGTCTCATGAGGTCTGGAACCGCCTCCGCCATGACATGCCCGTGCACTGCCTGAAGCCCTGGGCCACCAGGGCCGTGGCTATGCCCACAAAGAAGGCATCCCGGTATGCCTTCTGCTCCGTGCCCCGGCCAAGACCGAGAGATGCCTTGGGCTTGTCTGCTGTGAGCGGGAAGGGCTCACGCAGCTCATCACTCCCCAGATGGGGCAACGCAGGCGCCTCGCGGCAGGCGCTCTGGCGGGGTGGGGGGTGCCAGCGTCCATCATCAGGGAGTGGGAGGGGAGGCAGGCACACAGGCAGGCGGTCAGGGGGTGCTGGGGAGGGACACAGGTGGGTCAGAAACAGACAGACAACAAGGCTGGTGGGAGAGGAATACAGGGAGAGGGGTCTGCAGAGACCAATAGGGACACAGGGGTCACTTCGCAGATGGAGGCAATGCAGGAACGGGCGCCTCTCATGCAGAGGGACCGAGGGTGGAAACGGATGCTGTTGACGGGCGGACTGAGGACGGAAACGGACGCCGTTGACGGGCGGACTGAGGGCGGAAACAGACACCGTTGACGGGCGGACACGGATGCCGTTGACGGGCGGACCGAGGGTGGGTGAGAGCCCCGGTTGCTGAAAGGGCTCTTCACAGACATGGGGGACGTGCGCCATGTCACCTGTCACTGTTTGCCTGCCTGAGAGGCCCCCCAACTCCCCTCTGAGCCCTGAGGGTCTGGCAGCCCCCCTGCTGTGTTCTCCCTGGGCTGGCTGTGGCAGGCCCTGGCTGGGATTCATGCAGGGCCTTGTGTGGTGGGCGCTGTCTCTCTGTGTGTGGGGCAGTGCTTGTGTAACATTGGGGTCATGGTGTTCAAGGGGCCTTTGCCCAAGGGGCATCTTTATTGTTCTGGAACATTGGCAGGGATGGCCAGGCGAGGCTGCCAGGGGTAGGCACAGCAGCCACTCAGAATGTAGCAGCAGCAGCAGCTGAGGAGGGTTGCAGGGCAGGCTCCCAGACCTCTGGTAGCATCGAGGCAGACGACCATGGGGCAACCAGACTGCGGGCCCAGGGGTGCTCCCCAGAAGGTAGGTGGTGGTGGACATTCCTGGGGAGACATAAATCACAGGGGTGTTCCATGGCAGCTGCTGTGTGGTAGCAATCCCCATTGAAGAAATGCCAGTGTGCCGGTTGCAAAGGCCTGCAGGGAGAGAAATCAAACACAGCTGAGTGGTGTGACACACATAGCCTGGTCTGCGCTCCTTCCCTGGGTGTAAGGTGAGCATGATCCTGTAAGGGAAAGGGGTCAAAGAGAGAGACAACAACACAACTTGGGGGTCACAACCATGGCAATCCTAGCAATACTGACCTGTCAGTAGACCCTGTGGAGAAAAGAGGGGGGGGGGGACAGCTGGTGTCTACATATGGGTTACAGTTCCACACTCATGGCATTGTGTGCTCACATTCATACAGGCAGCTATGAGACAAGACATTGGTATAGAGGCATATCATGGCAGGCATTGCAGGCAGCTATGAGACAAGACATTGGTATAGAGGCATATCATGGCAGGCATTGAAGGCAGCAATGAGACAAGACATTGGTAAAGAGGCATATTATGGCAGGCATTGCAGGCAGCTATGGGACAAGACATTGGTATAGAGGCATATCATGGCAGGCATTGCAGGCAGCAATGAGACAAGACATTGGTAAAGAGGCATATCATGGCAGGCATTGCAGGCAGCTATGAGACAAGACATTGGTATAGAGGCATGTATCCTACCTATATTTCTCTATGCAAAGAGGCAGATGTCAGACCACATGTCAGCATGAACCCTGCACTTACCTGCTGGTGTTGTTGCCTGTGGGGGGGGAGAGGGGCTGGGAGAAAGACATGGGTTAGCAAACACTTGCATGGAGACAGCTGCCCAGGCACAGGAGTACACAGTTTGGCCACAGGCAGAACAGCCCTCTCTGCCGTAGAGGGGGGCAGAGAGGAGAAGAGAAGAGAGAAGTGGGGTGTTAGAAAAGTTTTCAAAGTCCCACTTTGTGGCTGCTGGGGGACAGAACCCCACACCACGTGCTCAGAGAGAAAGAGAGAGTGAGTGGAGGGCTGGGGCTGGGCTTTTGTGGGAAAGAGGCTGGGTGGGGCTGGGTGCTGATAGGGTAACTATTTGGGTCCGTGTCCAGAGTTAGGCCACAATTGTTCGGTCCTAACTCAGGCCCAACTCCGGCCCAGGGTGTTAGAACTTTTCAGGAGAGGGCTGGTGTGGGTAAGGTAAAATTGCTCCTATGGGTCTCCTCACATTTGGGTCCACCCTTTTTGCTGGCCCAAATTTTGGGCCTGAGTTGGGCTCGAGGGGGCGTGTCAGGGGCTCTCCAGCATCTGGAACCGGACCAAATTTCGTAACCGCCCCCGTCACACCCCCGACACGCCCACTTTTAGGCTGCAATTGTGCCTGAATTGTGCAGTTGTGCCTGAATTGTGCCTGAACCCAATTCAGTCCCAATTGCAGCCCAACTCAGGCACAATTCAGGCACAACTCGGGCCGAAAGCACTTGGGCTGCAATTGTGCCTGAATTGTACCGCAGTTGCCTTGGGCTGGACCGGGCTGTTGATCTCCTAGCAGTCCAAGGGACTCTCAGGAGTCTTCTCCAGCACCACAGTTCGAAAGCATCTATTTTCTCCAGCACCTTCCTTATGGTCCAACTCTCACAACCATACATTACTACTGGGAACACCATCGCCCTGACTATACGAACTTTTGTTGTAGCCTTGACTGTAGCCTTGTTGTAGCAAGACTGTAGCCTTGTCCCAATACAGCTTGAGGGGGAGCACGTTTTGGTCCTTGTGCCCAAAGTGCACAGTGCTACCACAAAGAGTAGCCATCATCCCGGCAGTGCTGAAGACTTGCTGTGGATCAGGCTGCTGTGCTATGAAGAGCCCCTCTTGTCACAGCAGCTGAGCTCGAAGGAGGCCTTTGAAAAACAAGCACCCCATCCCACGTCCATTATCACTCAGAAGCACACTGCGAAGTCTGAGTCAAAACACTGCGGCACCTGAGGCTTACCTGCCGTTTTTATCCACGTTAGAAGCTTTCCCAACAGATGGTTATTACCTAAATGGGAAAGAAACATAGCTTTCCCCAAGCGGAAGGAATGGGAAGCAAAGATTATAGTGATTTGTCTGGAGTCAGCAGGGGTTCCTTTCCCTCAGCTGCTGGAAACCTGGCGGTGAAGAAAAATAAAATAAAATAACCCACCCCAGATGTATTCTTCAAGCCCTGACTTCTGCAACATTTGAAGGACTGGATTCAATGGGAATTTAGGAGTGTCAGCATTAAGCAGCCACCTCCAACTAATTACTTCCTAATAAAAAGAGAGAGGCAGCTTTTGAGAACGGGACTATCTTGGGCATTGCCTTGCACGCCTTCAATCTTGCTGAATATCCGACAAAGTTCTCCTACAGAAGCATCTCGGAAGAGTGTGCATGACCAGCACATTTTCTGATAACGTTTTTTCTTCCATAAATAACAGAGGAATAAGAATGGAGGGACAAGACTGTTTCATGTCAGCGTTGACGTTTGTTGTCGGCAAAGAGTGAAAATCTAATCTGTTCTGCATATTTCATGGGCTTGTTCGCTTTTGCTCCAGCCCCCAGAGCTTCCTGCCAGCCCCACAGCTCTCCGTGGAGTCATCTTTTTTTTTTGGGGGGGGGGGTAGTCAGGAGCTAATATGCTCAGCCTCTTCTCAAAAATCCATTCTGTAGCACATTCTGCAATGTAAGGTGCCTGAAGGGAACGGTGCATGCTCCCATGAGAAAGATATGTGTGGGCCTGCTGTAGGAGTAGATTTCAGACCCACCAGCTAAAGCTGGCTTGACAACAGAAGTCACCCAAATGGTTGCTGCTTGGGTCTAGTTTTAAGTGGTGCTAGAGTTGAACTGAAATGGTCCTCTAGCTGTGTTGCCTTGCCCTGCCCTGTTCCCAAACTGTGAACACACACACACATACCAGGATGGTAGGCTTACCAGTTCTCCAACCAGGACAGAGTGCTAGACCTTTAGGAGAAGGAATGTGGACAGGTGTAGCTTGTTAAACCTCAGAGCACAATCCTAGGCATGTCTACTCAGAAGCAAGCCCCACTGAAGACAATGGGGCTTGCTTCTGAGTAGACATGCCTAGGATTGTGCTCTAAGGGTTTAACAAGCTACACCTGTCCACATTCCTTCTCCTAAAGGTCTAGCACTCTGTCCCGGTTGGAGATCTGGTAAGCCTACAGGATGGTGTAGTGGTTTGGGAGTTGGACTCAGACCTGGAAGATCCAGGTTCAAATCCCTGCTCAGCCATGAAGCTTCCTGGGTGACCTTGGGCCAGTCACAATCTCTCAGCCTCACCTACCTCACAGGGTTGTTGTGAGGACAAAAGGAGGGGAGGAACTATGTACATCACCCTGAGCTCCTTGGAGGAAGGGCGGTATAAAAATGTGAAAAATAAATAAATAAATACACACACCTTCCACAGCAATGACTATTTGACTTTCCACTGCTGCCAGGTGACATCCCCCCCCCCCCCCGGCCACCTTTTTTGTGCCCAAAATGCCAAAGTGAAGGCAGGCAGCATTGTCCTTACTCTGGTTTGGCTTCATGATGACACAAGGTAGTCCATGAGTCATCACTGCATGATGACATTTGAAGCCAAATCAGAGTGAGGACAATGCTTCCTGTGCTTGTTCTGGAGTCTTCTATGTTAAAAAAAAAATAAAGGGTGAGGAAAAAATACGTCTAGCAGAAGGAGGGAGAATGATTGCTGTGGCTGCCAGGACCACAAATAGGTGGTAAAAAGCAATGGAAAAGGTTAGTGTGTGTTTGTATGTGCCTGTGCCACCAACTGAACTTGTGCAAACTGCTTCCCTTCAGCCTCAGTTGTTCTTCTGTCAATTGCAAACAGTAACCTACACCACACAGGGCTCTGAGAATACAGAGAAAGGACTGTAAGCCTCCTGCAAATTAATTGTTGTTGTTGTTCAGTCGTTTAAGTTGTGTCCGACCCTTCGTGATTTGTGCCTTTCCCTCTGCCTGCCCACCCACCTCTGTGTTTTTCTGGTGTGTAAGGGTACGATTATGATTGTCAAAAGAACTTGCCTTCTCAATTTGGACTGCTGCTCACCAGAGCTCAACTCTGTTGCAATAGGATCTATTTTTCTGAGCTTCATCTAGAGCAGTTTCAAGTTAAATTAAGACAAGTTCTCCACCACTGGCTTTCAGCCACTCAGTCCATAAAGGGATTGCTGAGCCACACAAGCCCGGCCACTGTTTCTCATCACTCTCTCACTCTCTCCCACTTTGCTGGCTCTCCCCCAAATCAATGAATCCAAATCTTACTTCTGTAGTAGGAAACATTATAGAAGACTAACTACCTGAATAGGAAGGAATCATGTTTGCATGAAAACCAGGGAACAAAATTCAGACAGCTGTTAAGATACAGCTTTACTTTGACATCCTAATTACCAGCACTATGTGCTAAAAACACTCCAGACATCCTGCAAGAGATCATCAGAACTGCCGGCTGGATCACACCACTGTCCACCTACTCCAGTCATTCTCTTTCCAACAATGAGCAGCCGATGCTTCTCGAAGCTCACAAGCAGCAGGCAATGACCAGACTCTGATAGTTGGGCATATGCTGTCTCTGGAAGTTCCAATCAGCCATCATGGCTGAGAGACACCTGTGCTCCGTTACGCTACATGCATCCCTGCAGAGCTGAATGAGGGTCAAGTCTCACAGAGCTGATTGCTTCAACTAGTTATTATCAATGCAGTCCTGGGGCAGTGTGGAGTCATGGTAAAGGCGAGGTATCTGGGCTGTGCCGATGCCGAGTCATTGGAGGCCCTGGGACAAGGCCCTGCAGAGGGTGCTACTGCTACAGCCAGTACTGAGGATTCAAAGGTCAGCCAAGCTGGGTGGGCGCTTGGCCAGTGACCTGGCTGATCCCTGCACCTGAGATGGGCCGGCCTATACATGAGACCAACTGAGGTAGTCGCCTAAGGCACCAGACTGCTGAAGGGCAGCCATCTCCATCCACCCACTCACCTCCACTGTGACTTCTCCTTCTCCCACTCCCTGAATTGGAAAAGGTAGAGGAGATTGGAGGGGAAGTGGGGAGGAAAGAAGAATGATGGGCCATCATTTTCCTCTCAAGAGGTCTCTTCCAGCCTATCACTCCCCTCCCCTCCATGCTTCCTCTTCTGCTCTGTCCCTCTCTTTCTTTTCCAATCCAGGGAATAAGAGCAGCAGAGGCTAGCACATCAACTGGTAAGGAGGACAGCATTTGGCACCCCACCTCAGGCCCCAGGAGATCTTTATCTGGCCCTATATCTGAGCATGCAGAGTGTGCTTTTTGCACTGCTTTTTTGTAAGTAGTCACAGTTACATTGTATTCTGGGAGATGGCTTCCATGCAGGGCTTGCCCTCACTTTTAGGATGCTTGCAGGCCAAAGGGTTTATAAGTGTTAGGCATATTGAATCATGCACGACACCCGTAATCCACACAGCAGCTGTGGTAATCCCTGTTCTAGACTGCCAGAATTTGTGTGAGCCGCAGCACAGTCCAAAACACAGCCATGTTGCTAACGCTTTGCTCTATTCACAGGGAGGGTTCCTCTTCCATTCCTAAAGGTATCTTTTCTCCCACTTCCTGCTCCCCAGCTGCTGGAGAAAACAATCTCCTTATTCCTCAGCTAGCTTTCCATTTCCAAGCAGTCACTCTGTATATCCAGTAAGCTCCCTACTGCTCACATAGAGAGGAGCTAAAAGCCAAACAAGCCCTTCAATTATGATTAGGTTCTATCCCTTGAGTGGCCTCAGGCCTTAGATGTGAGCTGGGCCCAAATCTTTCTGCTCATCTATGTTTCATTTTTTTTTCTCGTGCGCCAAATGAAGAAGAAAATACTGACCGTGTTGTGAGGTTGTGTTTATGAATTCCAATCGCTTTGGATTCTGGGATCGCAAACACTATGTAAAACTGCTGAGGCAAGCAGGCAGGCAATCAGGGTATGTCCTGTGTGAACACAAAGGGGCTACTGGTTTCAGCAGGATGGAATCTGTATTATGTGTTCGGTGAGCTAAGCGACGTGGTCAGCACTATGCAAGGAACTCTGGAGAACACAGAAACAGAACCTGTGTCTTTTAAATACCAAGAAAATACCCAAACCGTTGACTTTCCCTATGTCTTTCCTCACTCAGGAAGAGAGAACTCCATTATTTGACAGTGCTGTCAGGACCTTGAGTCCGCCATAGGACTATATAAGAGCCCGTTAGTACCATACGAGCATTCTTGTATAGGTTCTGTGCGTGGTTATTTTGTAAGGATCTATTTTGTCACCTCATGCAAGGACCAAGTTACATATTACCCTAAATGTATTGTTATTGTTATTGTTATTGTTATTATGGCCCAGTGTATTCTTTTTTTAAAAAAAATTAGAAGCCTGGGAGTTACAAAAGGGAGCAAAATTGCTGTAGGGTTTTTAGGACAACCCCTCAATCACACACCGCCGGATACATTTAAGAGAAAAAAGTGTCACGGCTTTCATTGTTTGCTTTTTTTTCTCTTTAAAATGACTCATAGAGGGAGGACATGACTTGGAGCACAGCTGTGGTGGGGGCAAAGTCCTAAAGCCCTCCAACCCCTGCAGTGGTTTTGTTCATTGTTGCAACCCTCCTACCACTATCTTTTTTTTAAAAAAAAGACACACCTTTGTAAAAGAAAAGAATGCTACTTTTGTAAAGCTTCCTTGCCTGCTCACCTGGAGCACCACAGGTGAGAGCAGTTGTTTGCAAATTGCAAGTCTGGCTTAGGTGCCTGCTGCCACAAGACTGAGACGGTAATTTCAGTCTCTGCCATGAAGCCTTCCAATTTTCCTTCTTCCTGCCTCAACCAGCAGCAGTTGCGTTGCTAGCAGGGTCACGTACGGGAGGGGGATGATGAGGCTTTTCGCGTCATCGCCCCGCCCCCTGTGCTCCCAGAAGGCTTCATTTCAAGCATTCCAAGAGCCAGGGCGAGTAGGAGCGCCAAAAAAAGTGCCGGTTTTGGCAAGTTTCAGCACGAGGAGACCACGGTTGTCACCCACGGGCATTGGCTCCCCCAAGCCTCGCTATAGCCACACCACTGACCAACAGCAGTGAAATGTGCTTTATTCCCTATCTTGCCCTCATGCCTCAGGGTTCAGGGCTGCACTGAGCCGCAATCTTATGAAAGACTCAGAGTCGCAAATTTCCTCAGTGCTTTAGAGTTAACATGAGCAAGACTTTTGCCACGGAGGAGGAGGAGTTTCAGCGCTGCAAGGTGTTTGTGATAGCCAAAGTCTAGAGAAGGTCCATCTCCTCTAGTTGGTACTATCATCATAATGATTCACACGTGCCTGACACATCGGCTGATGTATCCTGTATTTTTGTGTATCCTGGTGGTTATTCCGGCCCATTCCTTGTCATCAGTCCAGCTGAATCCAGGACCTGCAGCAGCCACGGGTGCTAATTTCCAGCTCTGCTGCCATGGGAGGGGGTGGGTGTATGCAGGTTGACACCACACACTGAACTTGCAATCGGCTTTTGTTACCCAGCTGAAGCCATTATCGGCTAACCAAAGCCTGACATGTAATTGGAAGCAAAAATAAGCAGCACTTTTGGGACCGTTCTGCCCATCTCCTGCTCACCACAGTAGTCGTTTCACACCATTCCTATCTGACCCCTACACACACACGCACGCATGCACACGCACACACACGCACACACACGCACACACGCACACACGCACACACACACACATGACCTTTCGCTGTGTTCCAGTTAACATGGCCAAATACCAATGCCACTTAAATACCAAAATGCTGCCATTGAATTTGCTAACATTAGAACCCAGGGGCGAATATCTTAAGATTGTTACAGACTTGGGTTCTTGCCATTCCTATCTGGAACTGCTGTATACAAAGCACGTACTTGGCCACTGGGCTATAGCCACGTCTGTGCAAGTAATGACTCATCTTCCTTTGGCTTTGCACCTCTTTCACTTTGTGCTGGACCCATGACTTTGTTGTTTGTGATCAAGTCACATGAGCCAACAAGAAGGATGGTAAAGTCTGATTTGGTGTATCGACTGCTAAACAGAGTGACCCTGCTTTGCTGGAGTAGCGTGCAGGGTTGGCCAGATCGGGCTACTGGCCAAGGCCGGACCGACATCTATCAGGGGGCTCTCCCAGCCAGACTGACCCCTGAACCCTCAGCATCAGTGGCAGTGGCGGCACCCAGTGCACCACCAGAGGGTAGGTGGGGGGGGGGTTGCACTGCAGGATTCCCCCCCCCCTTGCAAGATGCAGGACTGCTGGTTTGTCACACCCTCTTCTCCCCAGTAAACTCTGGCACTGTGATTCTGGGAGGGGAGCTGTGCATCTCTCACAAAGAATTTCTCAGCATTTGCCAAACAACAAAGTCCACCACATCCTTGGGAGAAGCCAGGATGGTTACACCGACGACAGTAAAAGTGATATACTGCACACAACTTTGTAGCCTTGCTGTGTCCTCTAGGTCTGCTGGCCTGAGACTCCAACCACAGTTTTATAGCCGCCGCCCCCCTTGAAAACTCCCAAAGAGGTTCGACACTTCGGTGTGAGGCCTGGGAAGGAATCTGGCTGTTCCGCTCTGGGGCTGGGCTGCTCAGTCATCCATCACTTTCCCTCTGAATTTCCCGCAGAGCTGTGAGTCCCAGGGCTCCAGCTGCATCCACTAAGAGCTGCCTGTGTTGAAGATGGGCTCATACATCTTTCCTTCAGGCAAAAGGGCCTTACTGTTCTCTTCCAAAGACCATTCAGAGCGGCTGCTGCCCGCCCCCACCCCCCTCCAGGTTTGTAGCCAGGCTGCCGAATTGCTTAGAGATTGAAAACCTGTTGGGGTGAATTACAGAGGCGGCTGACAAGGGCAGCTGGAGCAACGAAGAGTTCAGTATATTTAAACTCACCGTGGTAAAACCATAATGGGATTTTGCACACTGCTGCGACCAGAATACCCAAACTGGCTCAGCATCTTGCCTGGCCAGGCTTGTTCTGCAACAGCTGCAGCTGCTCCAGCACCAGAACAGAAGCAGCCTGGGAGGAGGAATCGGATTATGATGGGGGACCTTCAAGAAAATTCTCTCCCAGGGGCATCTGCTTCATTAGGGTGGAGAGAATAATGAGCTAGGATTCACTGGACATGAGAAGACAGAGGGGAAAGGGTCATTTTGTGAGGAGGAGGAGGAGGAGAGGGAGGCCACCTCAGCACTATCTGCAGCTAAGCTGGCAGGTCGGAAGGAGTAGTGGCCTGAACAAGGTGTCCCTGGAATATTATCACTGGGTTAGGAATGGTGGGGGAGGGCGAGGGTCTCAATATTTCAACTGAGGGTGGCCAATGTGCCTGGGACGAGACCCACCCCTGCTTCACGTTTCTCCTAGGACTGAGAGGGCTCCTGCTGCCCTTGCTTCCCATGTCTATGAAGCTCCTTCTCAGCATCTTGCCTGCAAAACATATAGAAATTTTGTGCGTACAGCTCTGCCTGCAATCAGAGAACACGGCCAAGGGAGAGTTGTGCTTTCTTCTGGCTACCCATAGCCTCAGGTATCCGACATTAAATGCTAAGGAGAACAATCATGAATCCGACACGAACAGGCGATTTGTGTGCGTCACAATGGGACAAGGAGGCCGCAGGAGTGTGGGTGGGGAGGAGGAATAGGGAAGGGAAGAAATAAAAGGAACAGATGAGCAAGATAGGCCAGAAAGCAATTACACAAAGTTTTATATGACACCATGGCACCACTAGGCATTAAAGTGTGTTGCACTCTTTATTGCACTGCGCCTGCAGTCCTCATAAGCACCTAATCTGGTGTAAATAATATTTAGCAATTATATAGCACATTCCAGGCACTTCATATACAGTACCTTATCTCAGGAATCCTGATGACCCCTCCATATGGTAGATCGAATATTAGTTTCTCCCTGTTGCAGCTGGGAACCCTGAAGCTGAGACTGAGAGGCTCGCCAAAATCACCTGGTCGGCTCATGGTAGAGGTGAGATGTGAACTGGGGACGTCCTGGTTCTCAGCTTGGCTGAGAACTACACTCGGTCTACTCTCACACTCTCACACTACTCACTACTACTACACTCGGTCTCTCTCAATTGTGTACTTATATTTATTTAGACTACTTTTAGGTGGCTCAGAGTCTTCAACAGGTGGGCTGGGAACCGGAAGCAGGTTGCAACTGAACCCTGGCAGGTGGGTTATTGCAGTAGTGCTGCTTCCACCCTCAGGCCTGCGTGGTTTGAACAGCAGCCAGGGTTAGGAGTCCTAGATGAGATCAATCCTGCAGGACAGGTTGGTTTTGGAGGGGTTGTGTTGGCCAACCCTCTAGTCCTCAGCTGACTCCCCCGAGTCTCAGCACCTACCTACCTGCTCTCCTCTGCTATGGCACTCCCTCTGCCTCCTCGTTCTGTCCCTCTGCCTTTCAACACTGATTGCATGCTGCTGCCATGTCTCTCTCTGCCCCTCCTCTGCTGGAAGGACACAAGGGGCAGAATGGCTCAACAGCAGTGCGCTCTGATTGGTCACCACCAGGGGAGCCATGGCTGCTTATTTTCTTGCTTGCTGGGCTCCATGTTGCAGGTTGGGATTTGAGGTGGGTCCTGGCCCTTGACAAGCTAAAGGCCACTGATACAGCTACAATCCGTGGGAAATTATTGTTTAACCGTGATTTGTTAGTCACGTCTGCTCTGTCCATTGACTTGTAGGCTCTTAGCTGGAAGCATTTCTAAAATGGCAGCAGTTCCGCTAGCTCACGGCAGACAACCTTGGCGTAGTGGTCAGAGTAGTGGACTAGCATTGGTCAGACCCAGGTTCAAACCCCCATTCAGTCATCATAATAAAGCTCACTGGGTGGCCTTAGGGCAGTCACTTTCTCTCAGTCTATTCTACCTCATGAGGTTGCCGGATAGAGTGGGGGCGGGGGAGAATGATGTACACTGCTCTGTGCTCCTTGGAGGAAAGTCAAGATTAAAAATGTAATAAATAAATGGTGGCTGCCTCAACACTGAAACAGAATTTTCACTCATGAAGGTGACTGACATTATTAGGGTCAGTCTCAGGGGCCCCTCAGCAAATGGCCCTCCGACTTGGGTGAGCCCTGAGAGACTTGCGTTGCTACCACTACACAAAGGTGATAGTAGGTGCAGCAGCAGAGGTGGTCTCAGAGATCTGCAGTTGGCCTTTCTGGGGGCCTTTTGTGTTTGCCTGGCTATGCTGACTCCTGCTGCCAGGCCTGCCAGGTACCTAGGCAAACGTTCCTAATGTTAGAAAAGGGGGCTGTAGGATTTCTAGCAAGCAATCAGCAGAAGAACCCTTTTCCTATGGGAAATTCCACCACCCAGCTAGTTTGCTGCTATCAATAAACACACCCAGAAGCAGAGGCTGTTAAGGTTCCAAAAAAGAAATACTTTACTCACAGTTTCTCAAGTATACACATCATCTAAAGTATCACTTCTGAAGTACCGTATTGTCCCAAGTATAAGACGCACCTGATTATAAGACGCACCCTTAAAGTTTGGTGCTATTAAAAAAAATTAATTAAATCACTGGCATTAAATTTATGCCAGTGATTTAACGAACAGTGCAATCATGTGCATGTCTACTCAGAAGCATGTCCCACTGTTCTCAATGGAGCTTACTCTTAGGAAAGTGTGCACAGGATTGCAGCCTAAACCATTGATTGCCTGGGGAGGGGGGGGGATGAAAGTGTATGTGATCTTGCTTTACAAAAGGATACAAAACCCAGCAGACCAGAGAACGAAAATTAACAACTGATTACAGCCTGAAAAGGGGAGAGGTATGTGTGCTCTTGTTTTAACAAAGAAAAAGGACATACTATAAGCCCTGCAGGGCAGAGAAGGAGCCCACTGTATCTCTGCCATTATCTCCACTAAAAACAAACAAACACGTGCTCCGAAATCTCCTCTTAGCCTCGCTGCTTCTTTCAGCAATGTCCCATGCCATTCAAAGGCCCTCACTGCACAGCTGAGCAGCAGCAGTGAGTATTTTGCTGCCCTTTCTCTGCTGAGCCTGGGGGAGGGGTGGCTGCAAACCCGAATTGCAACAGCCTGATTATAAGACGCACCCCTAGTTTAAAAACTTAAATTAGGAGAAAAAAGTGAGTCTTATACTCAGACCAATACGGTATATTGACCCCTGCTAACTGGGCAAAAGGCACTTTTTCAATTGGTGCTCCTCTTTTATTTAGCAGGGGGAGAGTAACTGCCCCCCTTTCACCCCAGCACAGTCTCTTTTCTGGTGGCTGTTTGCTGGTGGTGTTCTGCATCTTTTTTAGACTGTGAGCCCTTTGGGGACAGGGAGCCATTTAATCCTTTGATTTTGTCTGTAAACCGCTTTGTGAACTTTTTGTTGAAAAGCGGTATATAAATACTGTTGTTATTGTTAATAATAATAATAATAATAATAATAATAATAATAATAATAATAATAATAGAGGCTCCTACTACTTGGAGTCTGCATCCTTCTCCTTCAGTGGTCAGGGAGAGAGAGAGCGAAATGTGGGAGAGAGGACAGGAAGGTACTAAGGGGCACGCCTTCTCCTACAGGTATCATAGAGGACAGGTAAAGGGTCTTAGTGTCTGGACAGTACACTGCCTCCCAGAGTCCTGCAGGTGACATTGCACCCAGATCCCAACGCCCAACTCAGTAGGGTCCAGCCATGAGAAGAAAGGCTAATTGCTCCTGTTTGGACAGGGCAATCTGTTTCACTCAAGACCCATCCCAAACACGAGCTCTGTCACAATACTATACCTGTGATTTTCAAACTGGTCTTGTCAAAAAGCTTTCCTGTTCAAGGACTGTGACTTGTGACACGGAGCAGAGGAATGGAGCTGCGGAATCACTTCAGAAACCACTGTTCGTGTAGTGCTTGTCAGAGCAATAAAAGAAGCCAGAGCAGAGCTGAGGAATGGCTGTGTCAAGGGCTGAAATGTACTAAGCTTTGAGGCTCCATTTCTCAAACTGAGAGGCAGAAAAGCCCTCCCAGAAACATGGCTCTGGGGGTGGAGTTTGATTGTGGTTACTACTAATATTTATTTTACTTATTTTCAGTATTTATGTCCCACCTTTTCCAAAAGAGTCCAAGGGTTCTAATGAAATTCAAATGAAACACAGTAACAAACTAAAAACAGTAAAACAAAGTACAATTACAGTGACTGCACAAAAACCACTAGTGCACTAACAGGCTAGTGTAGCATAATGGTTCAGGGCCAAATCTTATCACCCTTTACCATGTTACTCCCTGCTAGGGGGACTGATTTCGGGGGGACTAATGACCTGGCTTAGTATCAGCCACTTCACATGTAATCTCAGTTATCCTAAAGGCACTCCTGTACTGTCATTCACTACTAGTAGGTCTCCCCTGCTACAGAGTCTTTGGTTGCCTCCAACCATAGCAAAGATTATACTGGAAGCAGGAACTCTCTGGTTCAAGATCAGTCTCTTGTGGCCAAACTGGATGTGATGAGAGACCCATGACTAGATCTTCTGACATCTTCTTGCTTGTAGTTGCAGAGTTTCAGTTAAGCTTGCTGAGACTGCCCAGCCCATGAAATGCCTGGAACATGCTGAATAGCTATATGAATGCTCAGAAGTAGTATTGTGACACCATGTTGAAAGTAAGGCACTTTACACATGCTCAGATACTTTCCTTTTCATTGCTGCTTCATCTGTTCCAGCACTGAGCCATGGCACTAAAAAGAGGTGCCAGGGCTCAGTCCTAGCTTAATATATGCCCCGCTAAAAATATTACTGTTTATGGAACTTGTGTGGGTTCTCCTTTTTCATTCTTCTCTTTATTTCTCTTTCCTTTAATTTCTTTCCTTGTCTTCCTTTCACAGATTCCCCAGAAACCTAAAATAGAGGAAAGCAGCCAGTTGGACTCTTGCTTGTCTTAAAAGAAGTCATGTCCATTTAGCTGCATTAATACAGTTTAGCCCCTTGTAATCAGCTGTTATGGAAACTAATCTGCAGTCCCAGTTATTGCATCTGGTATGAAGTTATTGTCTGCCCGTTGGCTATGCCTGGGGAATTCTCAGACAACACAGCTTATATGCAGCCTCTTCTTTTTGAACAACCATATGAAACCTTTCTGCTTTTCATCACAGAAACACAAAAAGGAATCTAGTAAGAGTATTGTATGGAGGGGATTCAGCAGTGCAGGCAGGGCCCATGACAGGGGGGTAAATTGTACCTGGGCCCAGGAGCCAAAAAGGGGGCCCAGGAGCCAAAAGAGGGGGCCCAGAAATTTCCTGGGATCTCAGCTGGCCTCAAGGAGAATGAAAGACGGTGGTCAGGCCACTGGGTAGACCTGGGCACCACATCGGGAAGCCTGGTAGACCTGGGCTCCAGAGACCTTTCCGGCTATTGCTGCCCTCCCTCCCCCCACCCTGTTCTGCCCCCTTCCCCTTTGAGAAGGGGCCCGAAAGAAACTTTGTACCCCCCTGATAAAATTCTTCTCAGAGACCCTGAGTGCAGAATCCTTCTTGATGTCAGCAAATGCAATTGCACAAACTACAGACAGTGTTATAGCCGCTATTACAGAGCACAGTCTCAAGTGGGGAAAAAAGCAACATGAATATATATGTTCCATGCATGGATTTGTGGTCTCAAGAAAAGTGTATATTGTGCAGAGCAGAGGCCCTACTGGTCATACAAACAGTCTACCACAAACAGTGTCCTGTCTCCAAAATAGCAGTAACATACTGCTGGGAGATCAGGATTTGGTGTTGTGGATGAGTGTGGCACAGGACTCAGCTTAGCCCGTTTGCCTGGAATGAACAAAAGACCCAAATGACCCAAGACCCTCCAAGAAAAGGAGCCTCCACTGGGGCCCTCAATGGTGGACTCTCAAAAAGACATCCACCTGAGGAGAGGAGGAACAACGGTGTAAGGTGATTCCTCCCTCCCTTTCTGAGTGAATGAGTGACAGGCAGCAGCATGTGCTGTGCTGGCAGAGCCTGGAAGAGACAGTGAGAGAGACAAGATTTGAACTGGGAGAAACTGCAGTGGAAGTCAAGAGGAAGAGCGGCCAGCTAGCAGCTGCAAACATGCTTAGCAAACACATGCAGCACTCAAACTTGTGTATATGTAGATCAAGCAAATACTGTATTGCAAAAACACCATAAAGCCTCCAGTGATTTCTCCTCCAGAGGAAGCCAGAGCCCAGGCAATGCTGTGCCCCTGGAACTTTCTCACTGCTCGGGGAAGTGGGGCACAAGTGCGTGACAATAGTCATCAACTCTTCCATTCCCTGCTGCTCATTCCTCATTCCAATATTTGAAGGTAATAAGCAAGCACACTCTGAGGTTTAGGTTGGATGCCTTGCACAGACTTCAAAATAGCTCTTGATAGTCCCGTATTTCATGACTGTGTCAACAGTAAATGACTGTGTCAATTGTTAACAATTGTTAATTGTTTTTTTTTTTTTGATACTTCAGCTACATACATCAGTGCCATTTTTCTTAGATGAAGACTCCTGATTTTTCTGGCTTCCAATTTTATGGAAAACTTTCTGTACTTCTAATCATTTAGTGTGGAAGGGGAATCTAATAGCACAGGTGTCTTCTGGCTATAATACGGGATACAGTTTGCAGATGACTCCATTTGAGTACATTTGATGGAGTGCCCCATTCATACTGCTCTTGTACCTCAGATCTGTTGCTGCTTTCAGATGTCATCGGAACACCACAGCATCTGGTGGCACAATAAAGACTAGCAGATTTATTGTGGCATAAGCTTTCACAGATTGGATCCCACTACATCTGATGAAGAGGACTCTGACCCACAAAAGCTTATGCCACAAATTATGGGTTAGTCTGTATGGTGCCACAAGGCTCTTTATTGCTATTGTTGCCACAGAGCACCCAGCTAGCCCTTGGAAATATAAGGAGGAGCGAGACCTAAAGGGTGCAGTTCTTGTCCCTGTCCTCTCTCCAGTCAGTACTCATACTAGCCACTGGATGGCACCACTGTACTATTAAAACTGTGGGCTGGCTGGCCATCCTTGTTGGGTAAGTGAGGAACAGGGATTGAGACAGTCCTTCTTTAAGGAAATCAAGATGTTGGCGCTAGAGAAGCATTTCCCATCAGTGAAGGAGAACAGCAGCTGCAGCATATGGTTTTGTGCCCGTGAGACTGGATATGGGTGGAGCATGCCCATGATGCAGGAAAGATGGGACCGCCTCAGAATCCATGGTAGTCACATTCAAGAACAAAAGGAGAACTTGCCTGCCAGGGCCTGCCTGGGGCAACCTCAGTGTGAAGAGGAGAGGGAATAGAGCTGACTGCTAAGCTCTTGATAGTCTCATCATCATTGCTTGTGAATTGCTTTCATGACTGCTTTCACTTCACAAGGTCCATGACGAAACAGAACAGTAGATTTGTCAGTGTTGTTTCCTGTCTTTCTCACTTGGAAACATGACCATAGACACAAAAATATCTCCTTGTCTAAAATCCAGGAGAGCTGCTGCTGCCAGTCACTGTAGGCAATTCTGAGTTGGATACAACAACGCTCTGACATGGGAGAGGGCACCTGAGCATGTGCAGAGGACATTTCCAACTACGGGGTCTGCACTCTTCACGGAGGGGCTTCAGCAGAGAGCACGGTTCCAAAAAGACTTGGGCTCTGGATCAAGGACCCTTCCCAGCCAGCCCTACCTGAAGGTGCCACGGATTGAACCCGGGATCTTCTGCATGCAGAGCAGCTGCTGTGTTGCTGAGATATGGCCACCTCCTCCTTAGCGTTACATAGGATCACCATATTCTCCGTTTCTCTTGTCACTGTAGCAGGAAGAACTGCTTATCATGAAACTTGGACTCCTTCAAGGTATGTACAAAAGCTGCCTGGGCCCTGCAAGCTATCCAGAGAGTATATCTGAGAGAAGCAGCTGGTATTCTTCCTATTACCAGATGACGGGAGGTGGCGTGTGAGGCAGACAGCCTCGAAGAAACAAAACCAATCTCCCTTCTCCCCAGATTTTGACGGGTCACATGGTTCCAGTTTTACCAGCAAGGCTTCATTCATCAGGACCAAGTGAACAATTCGAGCAGTCAAAAGGAGAGAACAGATCAACAGACATCTCCTAGCAAAGCATACAACAAAAATAAATCCCAGGCGACTTGCTTCTTTTCATCTCTTGTTACAAATGGCTGGCCTGGCAGGGTGAGATGGGAAAATTATATTGGTGGAGTTCATAGATGGGGCAGGAGGGGGGGGGGCAACTACATTTGTATGGGCGCAATTCTGTAAAAAATGTCCGGTGATGGAAGAGTGTTCCGTCGCTGGAAGACGTCACGAATGTGCCATAAAGCATGTTCGCGACGCCTCGGGAGTAAGGGAGGCTGGCGCAAGGCCAGCCTCCCTCACTTCGGCACCAGATCTCCATGCAGACGGTGGCAGAAGGTAAGGGCTCTGTCCCCGGCCGCGTGGGCGGTCCAGCCGGGCGAGGGAGAGGGGCCATTGGCCTAGCCGGCCTGGGAGGGGATGGGGGATGGCATCGGCTATATCCCCATCCCCGCCGGGCCAGCTACGCCGTTACATGGCCTCCTCTACTTCTGCCAGCTATTTAGCTGGCGGAAATCCGAGGAGGCCGATAGAGCCGATTGAGCATCCCCCGATAGAGCGTCCCCTTCCACGATTAGACCTCCGGCCCACCGGTCGACAGGCAGCCCGTGCACAGGATCTGGCGGGCAGCCCTGTGCTGCCGGCCGGATACTTAGTCAGGATTGCGCCCTATGTAGTGTACAGAGCAGGCTGGTTTCCAGCAGTCCTGTTTCAGGCTCCATGTTGTGACCCATAAGATGGGTCAGGAGATGTGCTGTTTTGTTAAATCTTGAAGCTGGCACTATCCATTAGTGCTACTGGATATGTTTTTGCTGGATATGATTTTCTGGATATGATTTGCTGGATATGATTTGCTGGATATACGTTTTGCTGGATATGATTAGCTGAGTTAAACAGGCATCTTTTTCCTACCATGCTCCCTGCCCCTCTCTTAGACCAAAGCTGTTGCTACTTCCACCGTCCATGTGAGTCCTTCATAGGTTTAGGTCTACAAACAGGAGCCTTCTCTTGGTGTTTGATCAATCAATCAATCAAACCGTTATTGGCATCACAAACAAACATACAAGTTAAATATACCAATACACAGTCACCAGCCGCCTTGGGCATTTGCCTCGGCATAGGATAAGGCGGGATATAATTTTTTTAAATAAATTTAAATAAAATCATTCCAGTGACACAAACTATTGGATAAAAGAGAAAAAGAAAAGAAAAGAAAAAGTCTATTTTTACATCTCTAGGTCATTAGTAGAAGTCTGTAATGCACTTCGGCGGCAGAAAACCAAATAAAGATATTTAGCCACTATCTTGGTGAGCTCCTGGTCTTTCCCATATAATAAAAAACGTATGACCTCCATCTCTGGTTTCCAGGTGGGAATGCAAAATTGATCTAAATATTGTTGTCGGAGATCATCGTACAATTTACATTTAAGGACCATGTGTGCTAAAGTTTCCACCAAGTGACCATCACATGGACAAATCCTATCTACTTCTACCATACCCGCAAACCTACCCCAAAGGAAGTTTGATGGGTTAGAATTGAACCTAGCCAGCGAAACTGCCCTTCTTTCTTGTGGGTTGAACAAAAATTGTAGGTAATTGTTTTAAATTTCATGTGCCCAAGAAAGTTGAAAACAGAGAGGGGAACACCTGGCCTGACCCAACCCTAAGGAATGTTTTCACAAATCTAACCAGGCTGAAAAAACACATGGAGCCGTAAGAATTCCAAACCTCCAGCCAAACCTCCAGCCATGCATCATCAGTACATGGATTTAGAAGGAACACTATTCTAGCCACAATAACATCAATCATATTTATCAAGTAACAGAAGGGAAAATGAAAGACATTTGTGCAGTATGTGTTTGGGGTACAAACGTGCATGGAATAGAACTTCAGAACTGGAGGAGCAGAATTGTAAGGTGGGCTGTCGACTGTCAAGGTGTAGTCGGCCATATGGCCGTGTTGCAGGATTCCAACATAGTAGCTGCTTCATGAGACAAAACGAACAAACTAGAGACATCAGAGCCACAATCCCATCCAATAGCACCATGTTGTTTGAGAGAATTACCTGTTCGGCTATAACCCAAGGCTGGATTTCTGGAGCAGAGACAAAGTGGGGTTGCCGGGTTGCAACCTGAGGAGTACCAATGCAACGGGAGAGGCTGCCACTACAGCACACACACACACACACACACATACACACACACACACACACACACACACACACACACACACACACACACACCGTATCCTCTTCGGTTTCTCCTATATCACTCGTCACCCTGTGGGTCAGAATTGATTCAGCAGATGAGGGACCTAGGAAGGAATTATCCAGGAGGCACAAGGGCCTCAGTATCTCAGGGTTATGGCCCAGAGAGGATAAATATACAGCTTGGGCGATAAAACGAGTTAGGAACTTGTACAGTGTACAATTAAGAGCCACTGAGAATTTTGAACTATGAATGCAGATTGATTCAGATTCTGTTTATCTGAATTAGTTCAAAACCAATGCATTCAAATTTGAGCTAATTTAGAAGTAATTAGAATTTAATTAAACCAAAGTCAGATTAATACCAATTTAGATTACATCATTTTGATTAATTGAATTTTTAAAAGCATTGCATACATCATTCATTAGTCAAGCAGGTTCCTTTCACAAGTTGAAAGGAACAGGGTGAAGTTGCAAACTTTTTATCTAGCAAGGCACTCCTGCAAGAGAAAATCATTTTCTCCAGCATGGAGATGCAGTGGTTGGGAAAGTTCATTTGTCTACTCAATTTTTGCATCTTATGCAGCTGCAGAGCCTCGCTGCACCCAACAAACGTTGTCAGTACTAACCTAGAAATGACCAACCTTTCCAGCATGAGCTGTCATTCTGCAGAATGGCAGCAGGCAACTGAAGAGTTTCCTCCCAAAGTACAGTATATGTGATGGAAATCATGCATCTGCCTGCTTGGCTCTGTGACCAAAGTTTGTGTGCCCCAAGTAGTAGGGTGCATATTGGTGATTAGAAGCTGGCAGCCCTGGGACCAAATATGGCTCTCAGGATATCCTCTGTCTATCCCTCTCATTTTCCGCCCCAGAAGCAAGAGCGTGTGGAGGGAGAAGCATCTCTGTATAGGATTTACTAGCAGAATACTCTGCTTAGTGTGCAAGGGACCTTAGCCCACAACATGCTGCCCGCTCCTCAATGGGCTCTCTACTTAGATTAGGTTTTAGTGCTACATTTTTTTTAAGCATGTGCTGTTGGGGTATATGTAATAGTAATGGTTTAAGTGTGCAAGATATGGGCAGCCCAATCCTGTGCAAGTTGCAGTAGCTGGCCTAAATGGCTGGCTGCTGTATCCTGCACAGGATGGAGCCCGCACTGGCGCGACCGGGGCTCACCTCGGGGTAAGGGGACATTTGTCCCTTTCTCCCAGTGTAAGCGCCAGAGGCCCCGATGGGCCTCCTCAGATGTGCACCAGCTCTTTAGCTGACGCATGTTCAGGGATGCCATGTAAGGCCATCCTGGAAGGGGACGGCGATATCGGCGCAGCCTGGTGCCGATATCCCTGCCCCCTCCCAGGTCTGGCTGGCCAATGGCTCCCTACCCGGCCCTCCCTCCCCACACCCTCCCACCGCCTAGCGCAGCACCTGCCTGCATTCAACGGCGCGCGAAGAGGAGGGCAGCGGAGTGAGCAGTGCCGTCTTCACGCTGGCATTGCTTACTCTAGAGGAGCCGCAAAAGTGCCTTACAGCCCGGTCCAGCCTAAGGCAACTGCGGTACAATTCAGGCACAATTGCAGCCCAAGTGCTTTAGGCCCGAGTTGTGCCTGAATTGTACCCGAATTGTACTGCAACTGTGCCGAACTTGGGACGAACCTACGACGGACGCCGTGCGCATGCGCAGGACGGGCGCGGTACAGTTGCGGTACAACTGCGGACTAAAAGTGGGCGTTCCGTGGGCGTCACGGGGGCGGGAACGAAATTTGGTCCGGTTCCAGACATTGGCAACCCCCTGACACGCCCCCTCGAGCCCAACTCAGGCCCAAAATTTGGGCCAGCAAAAAGGGTGGACCCAAATGTGAGGAGACCCATAGGAGCCATTTTACCTTACCTACACCAGCCCTCTCCTGAAAAGTTCTAACACCCTGGGCCCGAGTTGGGACTGAGTTGGGACCGAACAGGTGTGGCCGAACTCTGGACATGGACCCAAATAGTTACCCTATCAGCACCCAGCCCCACCCAGCCTCTCTCCCACAAAAGCCCAGCCCCAGCCCTCCACTCACTCTCTCTCTCTGAGCACATGGCGTGGGGTTCTGTCCCCCAGCAGCCACAAAGTGGGACTTTGAAAATTTTTCTAACACCTCTCTTCTCTCTTCTCCTCTCTGCCCCCCTCTAGGGCAGAGAGGGCTGTTCTGCCTGTGGCCAAACTGTTTACTCCTGTGCCTGGGCAGCTGTCTCCATGCAAGTGTTTGCTAACCCATGTCTTTCTCCCAGCCCCTCTCTCCCCCCCCCCACAGGCAACAACACCAGCAGGTAAGTGCAGGTAAGTGCAGGGGTTGTGCTGACATGTGGTCTGACTTCTGCCTCTTTGCATAGAGAAATATAGGTAGGATACATGCCTCTTTACCAATGTCTTGTCTCATAGCTGCCTGCAATGCCTGCCATGATATGCCTCTATACCAATGTCTTGTCTCATAGCTGCCTGCAATGCCTGCCATGATATGCCTCTATACCAATGTCTTGTCTCATAGCTGCCTGTATTAATGTGAGCACACAATGCCATGAGTGTTGAACTGTAACCCTTATGTAGACACCAGCTGTTCTCCCCCCCCTCTTTTCTCCACAGGGTCTACTGACAGGTCAGTATTGCTAGGATTGCCATGGTTGTGACCCCCAAGTTGTGTTGTTGTCTCTCTCTATGACCCCTTTCCCTTACAGGATCATGCTCACCTTACACCCAGGGAAGGAGCGCAGACCAGGCTATGTGTCTCACACCACTCAGCTGTGTTTGATTTCTCTCCCTGCAGGCCTTTGCAACCGGCACACTGGCATTCCTTCAATGGGGAGTGCTACCACACACCAGCTGCCATGGAACACCCCCCAAGGTGGTCATCCCCCCAGGAATGCCCACTACCACTGACCATCTGGGGAGCACTCCTCGGCCCGCAGTTTGGTTGCCCTATGGTCGTCTGCCTCGATGCTGCCAGAGGTCTGGGAGCCTGCCCTGCAACCCTCCTCAGCTGCTGCTGCTGCTCCACCTCCCTGGCTGCCTACTTGCTGTCCCTCCCCTTTCTATGGAGCAGGCTGTGGTTCCACAGGGGAAGAGCCTGCGTCTCCAGGCACGCCTGCTGCTGCTGCTGCTACGTTCTGAGTGGCTGCTGTGCCTACCCCTGGCAGCCTTGCCTGGCCATCTCTGCCAATGTTCCAGAACAATAAAGATGCCCCTTGGGCAAAGGCCCCTTGAACAACATGACCCCAATGTTGCACAAGCACTGCCCCACGCACACAGAGACAGCGCCCAGCACACAAGGCCCTGCATGAATCCCAGCCGGGGCCTGCCCCAGCCAGCCCAGGGAGAACACAGCAGGGGGGCTGCCAGACCCTCAGGGCTCAGAGGGGAGGGGGGAGTTGGGGGACCTCTCAGGCAGGCAACCACTGACAGGCGACGTGGCGCACGTCCGCCACGTCCGTGAAGAGCCCTTTCATCAACCGGGGCCCTCACCCACTCTCGGTCCACCCGTCAACGGCGTCTGTTTCCGCCCGTCAACGGCGTCCATTTCTGCCCTCGGTCCGCCCGTCAACGGCGTCCGTTTCCGCCCGTCAACGGTGTCCATTTCTGCCCTCGGTCCGCCCGTCAACGGCGTCCATTTCTGCCCTCGGTCCGCCCGTCAACGGCGTCCGTTTCCACCCGTCAACGGCGTCCATTTCTGCCCTCGGTCCGCCCGTCAACGGCGTCCGTTTCCGCCCGTCAACGGCGTCCGTTACCGCCGTCGGTCCGTCTGCATGAGAGGCGCCCGTTCCTGCATTGCCTCCATCTGCGAAGTGACCCCTGTGTCCCTATTGGTCTCTGCAGACCCCTCTCCCTGTATCCCTCTCCCACCAGCCTTGTTGTCTGTCTGTTTCTGACCCACCCGTGCCCCTCCCCAGCACCCCCTGTCTGTGTGCCTGCCTCCCCTCCCACTCCCTGATGATGGACGCTGGCACCCCCCACCCCACCAGAGCGCCTGCCGCGAGGCGCCGACGTTGCCCCATCTGGGGGTGTGATGAGCTGCGTGAGCCCTTCCCGCTCGCAGCAGACAAGCCCAAGGCATCTCTCGGTCTTGGCCGGGGCACGGAGCAGAAGGCATGCCGGGATGCCTTCTTTGTGGGCATAGCCACGGCCCTGGAGGCCCAGGGCTTCAGGCAGTGCACGGGCATGTCCTGGCAGAGGCGGTTCCAGACTTCATGAGACCCCCCTTGTGTGTGACGTTCCCCCCCTCCCCCCCATGACTCCCACGTGCAGCCTCAACATGGCTTGGGGGTGGCATCGCCTTCTGCAGGAGGGAGGGCAGTGGCACTCCCCCCTGCGGCAGGTGGCTAATGCCCAGGGTGCCCTGGGGCAGCTGGCACTGGCACAACCTCTGCCCTTCCGCTGACTGTCGCACGCCCAGTGCCTGCAGGCCCACCTGTGGCTGCCCATCTGCTGCGAACGCTGCAGCAGCTGTGGTAGGTGCACACAGACGAGCTGAGGAGGGGGCTCTTCGCTTCCACAAGACTGACAGCTCCCCACAGGGGCCTGCCTGCCTCTGCGGTAAGTTTTGCCTCGATCCTGGCCCACTGCTCTTGCCTCCAGCCTTACTCAGGCACAGTTGCAGCCTAACTCGGTCCTAGTTTGGGCCCCAATTGGGCCACACTTGGGCCTCAACTGTGCCTGAGTTAGGCTGGACTGAGCCCTTAGGCTCTTTGAAGACTCTACACCTACACTGAAGCCTAGCTAGACAGGATAGGACTGCCCAACTATAAAACTAGAATGGGAACAGGTATAGAATTTTCTCAAATATGAGAAATCAGGTGAATTTGCTCTGTTTGCATAATTTATACAGGTCGCAGAATGCAGCTTTTCTTGATGCAGAAATTGGACTGCCTAGAGTGCAGAATTTTACTTTTCTTTCCTGCAGAGTACCCAAAACCCTGTATGTTAATGTATGTATTGCAGCTGTAAGGTGCATTTATGTCGGTCTGCATATTTTAACTGTAAACAGTATGTATCTTATGTTTGATAAGATAGTGTGCAATATCAGTGCAGAACAGATGTGCATTACGATGGGTATTAAGTGTATATTTGCATTTCAGAGGTGTGTTACACATTACAAAGCCTCTTGTGTACAAGGGACCTTGTGATGGATTTGCTGCTTGGTTAACAAGATGAGCTGCACAGATCTTATTGGGATCCAACAGAGCCCCTGGATAAAGCCCCTAATTGCGTCAGCTTTCATGCTGGGATGGTCACAGTGATGCATTAGGTTTACCTTGCTATCAATCACTGTTTGATAAGATGATCATAGAGTCAAGATAGCGCATGTACTCATCCATCCACCAGGCACCACAAATGAGAAATGCAGACTATCTGTGTCCCCCGTTCATTCTACTTTCCTGGGAGAAGCCTACTGGGGGCCTGGGCTGCCCACAATTTAATAACCACCATCAAGCCATCTCATAAAATTGCAGCCAGAGCCCTGGGCAGGTTGCCCTCCTGGCTCCTGAACGGTGGCTCCCTGCTCTCAGCTGCGGAGAAGCCTTTGACGCACTTTCAATCAGAGAAGCTGTCAGTCACTCCTGCTTCTGAAGCTAGATGGAGAATTGTGTGTGCTCCTGAGTCAATGCCCTTCTGAAAGGCGCTTAATAGGTTGTCAGAGCACTGGCTTGAGCGCCAGAAGGGACCGGGAGAGCTCAGGGCATTTTAACAGGGCACAGAGTCACCCTTACTTTAGATGCCGTCCCTCCATGAGTCTACAGTTCAATCTCATCATCGGAAAGGGAGCGGCGGTAGAGAAGTGATGCTTTTTTCTGTTGGCTGCTTCTTAAACCTGGAAAGCCTCGTATAAGTCAAGATGACAGCCAAGACCTGGGTCCTTAACAAGTGGCCCAGAGTGACCCACTGACCCTCTTCAGCTAGCCATTTCCCGCCCTCGTCCTCTCGCATTCTGTTTTGATCCTTGCACATTTTTCTACCGCTAGAATGGATGCTGCCTCCATGCTTCCTTGGGATACTAGGAATGCATGTGTAGCATCATAAAGCAGGGGTTATCAACCTGTGGTACGAGTACCCCTAGGGGTACACGGACCAATGGCAGGGGGTACGCCAGAGCCTGCCCCTTATCAACATCAATCTGTAATTAATTACTTGTTGATTAGAACTTAATTGCAATCCTCTGTCTGTCTGTCTGTCTGTCTGTCTGTCTGTCTGTCTGTCTCTCACACACACATACATACACAGGTTAAGTAAGACATTTTTCACATTTAAAATTGTTTTAGTACTTTTTATTTAATGATTAATTAGCTAATTAATTAATTGATTAATCCAATTAATTAGCAATTAATTAGCTGGGGATACTTCAGAAAATTGGACTGTGATAGGGGATACCCGGGCCTCCAAATGTTGAGAACCCCTGTCATAAAGGATCACAGTGGCTGGGATGCTCACAATCACCATAAGCTCTAGCTGCATGGGACAACCCTCTGAGAAAGCCAAAGTTTTTTACCATCATCCTAGTCTTGCACCTTCAAACAGTCCCCTGCATAAAATCTTCAAAATCACAAACACTGCAATGATTAGCAGCCACACTTCAAATGAGCCTTCACACAGTCTTTCCAGGCCCCTATTTGAAGCTGCCTCAGTCAGAGGCGTCGCTCCAGTAGGGGCGGGGCTGTAAGTATCGCTGCGGTTACAGTCGCTTTACCGAGCGAGGAGGAGGCAGCCCCGCCCCCTCACTGTCCGAGCCATTCGTCTACGGAGAAAGCAGCAGGCAGGGTCTCTTGCCTGCTACTTTCTCCGCAGGGGACTGGCTTGGACAGTGAGGGGGCGGGGCTGCCTCCTCCTCGCTCGGTAAAACGACTGTAACCGCAGCGATACTTACAGCCCCGCCCCTACCGGAGCGACGCTTCTGGCCTCAGTTTTCCCAGAAGACATCCTGCACCAAAACTGAGTACCAGAACTGAGTACCCTCACCTCTGTTCAGTAAGAATGCAAATTAACATTTAAACAGGAAGTCCCTGTAGGCGGATTCTGCCTCATTCGAGGAGGGTCTTGTCAGGAAAAAGGTGTGCCAGACAGGATTCAGAAGCAAGGAATTAAACACACACACCCCCTTAAGTCAAAGCTGATTTGCTTTGCAAACTTTGCAGGCTTCTAAAATGGAACCTGGGCACCATAATAAGATGGCAGTAGCCATCTTAGGCAAACTCAGCATCACCATAAGTACATCTCAGAATTGAACAGGGCTTGGAGGACTCGTGTACCGGGGGCTGTGAAGCAGCCATTCACTGGCCATGCTCAAAGCAACACTCCTAAAACTCAATGCTTATACTGACATGCATCTTCATAAATAAATCCAAGGCTGCATATTAATGGTTCCCTCTTTTGCCTTGTACAAATAGCTACAAGAGCCAATTAAGTCATTGTGAGAATCAGTAGATGTGGCAGTTATGCAGGATCAAAGGGCATCAAGAAATCTAGACAGCTCCTCGCAGGAAAATAAACTGCATTGCAAACTCCCTTTCCCCAAAGGTTACTAGTGCATTGAGGGCATGATGATCCAACCACCCACTGTATCTTTCCCATCCGCTCCTGTGCATGGATGGCAGATTCCTACAACCTCTCCCTCCACTTTTAGTAAGTCCTGTTACATATATACTGAATGTGCCTAATGGTCCAATCCTATGGCGCCTTTATGACAGCGGATCTCGCAATCTGCTGTTATAAAGGCTACAGCAGTGCTGTAAACGGCATGCCACTGCTGAGTGCATTGGAGCTGTCAGTGCAAACAGCCAGCAACTCTGGGCGCCCACCACAGAAGGACCTGGGCCATGCCAGAGCAGGTAAGGTTGCGTTTGGGGCGGATCGTGGGTGGTTCAGGAGAGGTTTGGGTCAGGGGGAGGACAAGGGGCAGGGAGGGAACTGAAGGGGGTGGATCTTGGCAGCAACAGAGTGCACCAGAATCCTAAACCCATTTTTCCAGCCCAACTCGTCCCCTTCCTCTTCTTGGATTTACACATGCAAAATAGCTGGAGTGGGTCTGAGGAGATTGGCGACCGAGAGGTACCGGTAAATAAAAGATATTTTACTTACCTCTCACTAGCCATTTGATTACTCCCCCCCACACACACACACACCATTGCATGCAGCTCACGCTCCATCAGCACGATTGCATAGCGGAAGATGGTGGGAGATAAGATTGGGCCGGTAGTGAATCTTTAGTTAGACATCATGAATCCGCTATTCTGTTGTATCAGTTTTACATACTGTTTTTGTTATTCAGTAGAATGCCACATACAGCCTCTCTCTCTCTGTGTGTGTGTGTGTGTGTGTGTGTGTGTGTGTGTGTGTGTGTGTGTGGTGTGTGTGTGCACGCGCGCACACACACACACACACACGTGCATGTTGTGTCTCCCCTTTGGGATGTTAGTAAAATTTCTAGCAAATATCGTACAGTTCCTGCAAGCAGAGAGCTACACATGTAGGAGACCTGTAAGCAACTGGCACTACACATAGGAAACTGACAGAAACCTGAGTGTTTTAAGGATTGGGGCTTCATCTGAAGAAGGGCTCACCTGCTGAATCAAGTTTTCAAAGCTAGCATTCAGCCCCAAATATACAAAGTGCATTTTCAATGCATGTGTGGAGGCATTTCTTGATGATGATAATAATAATAATAAAAAAGGAAGACAACCATGGAGTCCCAATCTCACTTTCCTCCACTAATGTTATTTTATTTTGTTTTTCTGCTGAATCTCTCCTTTGTGCAACCTCATCTAGAGCCAAGTTAAGGCTAGTTTTCCAGAAGATAGTTTAAAGTTTCGCTTAGATCCTTTCCTGACTTTGACTTGTGGAGAAGAACAGGCACATGTTGTGGGTCTATTTTGGGACAGTGGAGAGGATGTCACTCTGAATGAAAGACAAGGGGGAGATAGGTTCTGTATAAGTTGCTCTCTGAATGGGTGGGAAGATGATGCAATGTTTGCTGGTTTGGGAGGGGATTATTCCCTGCTCTTTAGAAACTACGCTCTCTCAGGTACAGACCTGCTCCAGGACTGGCCCACCCATGAGGCCAAATGATGCAGTCACCTCAGACAGCAGACTGGCAGGGGGTGCACATTTCCCTCCACCCACTCGCCTCCACTGATCTTCCTTCTCCCACTCCCTGGATTGGAAAAGGAAGAGGGTGACAAAGTAGAAGGAGAGGAGAGCCATGGGCTAGAGTGTCACAGGCAGGCAAAGTCTAGCACACCACCAGGTAAGCAGCATTTGGCATGCAACCTCAGGCACCAGGAGGCCTTGGGCCGGCCCATGCATGGAGCAGAATGCGAAGCAGGTAGAAGAGACTGAACCACCTCACAGAGGGGAAATCTCATTTGGAAATATTTCCCTCCATTAAAAGCAGGCTAAGACCTCCCAGCACCTGAGGTGACATGCCAAATGCTACCCCCTGTACCTGGAGGTGTGCCAGCCTCTGCTCCCCCCACTGCCTGGATTGGAAAAGGAAGAGGGGGATGGAATTGAAGAGGAGAGTGGTGGGCTAGAGTGCCTCCCATTCCACCCCCCTCTTCCTTTTCCAATCCAGGGAGTGGGACAGGGGGAACAGCGGAGGCGAGTGGGCAGACCAAGGGGGCACCCCCTGCCAACCTGCTGCCTGAACCAACCGCCTCAGTCAGGCTCATGGACGAACTGGCTCTGACTAAAAACTCCCTGCAAACAGAAAACCAGCCTAGCAGGCAAAGGGCTGGATTAGAACCTTTCTCCCCAAAGTGCTAGTTTTCTCCTTCCAGGACGTTTTTAACATGGGACTATTCAAAAGTGGTATGCCCTATCTTTAGTATGAAGTGGTACAGTCCATTCTGCTACCTGGGGATAGATTTAGTCACAGACATCAATGCAGAGTTCATGGTTCCCTGCCATTAGCTATGTAAGGAACCATCTGTGCTTCATAGCCTCTGAATGAGCACACCCAGGATTAGGTAGAATATTTTTTAGGCCACAGCTCATAACCACAACAAAGGGAAAAAGGCAATCGTCAAACTAAACCATAAAACATTCAGATTTCTGTACTGCAACCTGCCACAAATCAAGAGAAGGTGCACAGAGGAGGTAGAGAAAGAGCACATAATTCCCTGCCTCGAGGGTTGGTGTGTTTTTATTTCCACCTTGCTCTGTCAAACCCAACCCTGACCTCTGATTGGCACCACCAGGTGCTACCACAATGCCAGTAATAAATAACAGCAACTTGGAAACGTTTTGCTCACTGCCACGCTTTGAAAAGCCTTAATAGCCATGATAAAAAGAATATAAAAAGCGAAGAAATGGGAGGGGAATCCAGAGGACGGAAGCGCTGAAAGGAAAGAATGGATGTGTGTGGGGAGAGCGCAAAAATTACCTGAGCAATCAAAGCGGCCTTTATTTCTGAACACACCGCCATGGAAGGAGGGAAACATTCCTGAGCTTTCTCCCCTCCCTCCCACACACAATTCCTGCTCATTTACCACATGGGGTTTTCCAAGAAAACGGTGGAAGGCCGGATGAAAGAACACACAACTTGGCTGCCGTGAGTCAGGCATCTGTGAAAGCCACAGCAGAGGCGGGCAGGTAACCGGCTCTTCGAGGGACGGCCTCTAGTGGGCTTTGTTTTGAACGCCCAGTGTGGGGCACGATTAATGTCTGTAGGCACTCATTTATTCCTCAGCGGGCCTTTTTAGCGGCTGCAGACGGTTATTCTGCTCCTGCCAAACTTTCAGTAGGTACAAGTGGAGGCCTGCCGCTCCTCGGGAGAGTTCAAGCTTGCCGCCTCCTCAGACTGAGCTGGGGGGTTCTCTCTGGTGCCCCCCCGGGCGAGGCTAGGCTAGCCTCGCCCAGGGGGCACTAGGAAGCCCTCCACATGGGCAGCTGACAAGGGGATCTCCGTATTCAATGTCTGCATTCAGCATATGGGGAAACGATGGAGCACAGAAAGACGTTGCTTATATGAATACAGATTGCCTTCCCTTGCGTTAAGTGACAAACAAAAAGGCCCTGGCATGTGCCTTGCTTTGTCCTGTGCTGGATTCCTCTTTCCTCACAGCTCTACCCACTGGGATATTTATTTATTTAAAGCCCTTGTCAATCAAAAACATGCATTAACTTCCCCTCCCCAGTCACTCCTTGTAGTAAGTTAGCCTTGGCCGCCAAAAGCCAGCCCAAATAAAAAAAGGGTCTTAGGGTGGATGCCAGCATCTTGTGAACAATGCTTTCGCCATGTGAGCCCCAAGATAGGCTTGATGCAGGCAGTTTAGTATGCTATTATTATAATCAGAATGAAACAACACCTTGAATGGCATAATAAAGGGCCAATGCAGGCCCAGAACTTAGAGCAAATATGTGAGCTCCCAGCAGGGCCAGCCCTAGACCTCCTGACATCGGAGATGATGTGGCAAATGCTTCCCCCTTACCTGGCAATGTGCCAGCCGCAGCTCTTCCCAGTCCCTGAATTGGAAAAAGAAAAGGGGGTGGAGCAAAAGTGAAAGTGTGGAGGAGACGAGAGTGGTGAGGTACCTCCAGGAGGCAACAAATCCAGGAATGGTGTAATGTCTGAATGCAAAAGAAAAGGCTACTCTCTTTTGACCAGATGAAAGAAGACGCCTTGGATTGACTCTGGGTCAGTGTTTGAGGTCAACCTGCTTTCTCAATTTCAATCAGACAAGTGACAGAGGAAAAATCAAGGTAAATGTAGTCGATATTCCTCGACAGAAGTTATAACTCAGTGAGTCTGAAGGGTCTCTGAGGGAGGACTAGAGATGTGCAACTCTACCACCCTCACCCTCCCAAGACATTTCACTATTCACATGAAACAAGTGTTTGTTTGCTTCAAATTAATCTTGGTGGAACCCTAGGGTGGACCAACAGAGCCAGGCTAGGCTCCACAGTGGATGTACAAGAACAGAGCTCTCTGTCCAGTTCTCAGAAGGTAACAATCCAACCAAGGTCATCACAATTTCTCTTCTTGGCTCCTGCAGGCAGGACGGCATCTGTTCTGAGGCCAGTGCAGAACTTCAAATCCAAACCAGCAACATGTTCTGCTACAAATGCCTTTCCAGAAAGCCCCTGCTGTGGCACTTCCTCTCACTTCCCTGCTCATGCCATATTCTTCATAACCTTGAAAATGTTAAACAAAGTCCAAGAGCAGTGGAGCTGGGGGGGGGGGGAACACCCCTGATGAGCTAATGTCTATCACTTCCTGTACCTGCCTTGGTCCTTCAAACAAACTTGGCCCCAGAGAACATCCTGCAGATAACCTGCAATGCTGTATGACTGACTGTTACCCCTGAAATTTGCTGCTGCTGCTGCTGAACTTTTCCTTCTCAGCATTCAGCCTGCTGCAAGTGCTGCTCAGGCTGAGTGCACTAGCTGGGCATAAAGCAGAGGGATGCAGGTTCCATGTCCTCTGCACCACTGTGGAAGCTTGCCAGAGTCAGAAGCTGGTGGCCTCCTCCCTTCTGCACTGCAGCAGCAGCAGCACCACTACCACTGCAGATGGACTGAGGGTGGTTCTGTCGCTACCAACGCAGAGGGAATCAGATGGATCAGCCCAATAGGGTCCTATAAAGCTGCGGACCTGGCAACTTCACAGTCTGAGCAGCGGTGATAGTGCCACATTCCGATGGACCTGGAGAAAAAGATTCCCCATAGCACTTCCACGTACCGGACACTGGTACTGAAGGCTCAAGGATCACCCTGAGCAGGCAGGCGCTGTGATGGGCGTGTGCCGTTGGTCCAACCTGGCTAATCCCCCTGACACCACCCCAGCTGAGCAACTCATCACTCACACGAAGGCTGAGCTGCTCTCGAACTGTCTGTCCCCTGCTTGCCTCCAGAACACCCACCCAAATACTGGAAGCACCGCCAGCACATCCCTCACTGCTTCCTTGTCAGCACAGCTTCGTCCTGAAGAAAATAAGCAAGAATGTGTGTGCTGGAGAGAGTGACAGTAGAGGAGGTTGGGGGTACAGGGAGGAGGGAGAACAAGGAGCCGCTTTTTCTGCCTGGATCCAGCGGTCAGTCGACTCATGCTATATTTGTTTATTTCATTTATGATCTTGTTTTACTTTTTAATCTTGCCTGCTGGCCCTCGGAGGAGCCCCAAGGTGGCTCACAAACACAAAATAAAGCAATGTCAATTTCAAAACCACTAAAAACACCTGTAGCCACCTTATACTGTCTCGGACCACCAGTCCACCCAGTGTAGTCTTGTCTACATTGATTGGCACCTGCTTGCCAGGGTACGGACGGGGTGTGTGTCCCCAGTGTACCTGGAGATGCTCCCAGGGGTCAAAACTGGGACTTCCTGCGTGCAAAAAGGGTGTTTCTCCACTGACCCCCTTCTAAAAATGGGCTTCATCCCCAAATAAACCCTTGCATTTGACTTGCAAACAGCTACAAAGGGGGGAAAAAACCCAATGTTCTTGATGTCTCCTGCTCTGAGTGGGTCAACCAAAAGCCATAAAGGGGAACGTGCCATTGCTAAGCAACCATCCACCCACCTTTCCCCATTCCTTCTATTCATTCTCCGGAACAGCTTTTTAACCCTGGCTGGCTGCATGCCACTACTAGTGGAAAGGGGGCAAGGAAAGACTGGGAGGGCCTGCGTGTGCTGGCGCCTTCCCCTCTATCATGGCTTGTGGGTGACCCACAAGGAGAAGGAGGCACTGAGAGCATTTGTCTGCTTGTTTTCTAGAAAACGCTGGGGGGGAGGGTTATTTGAAGAAGGAGCCAAAACTCAGAGGATCACACTTTGTGCGCCAGAAGTCCCAGGTTCGCCTCTGCCTGAATCCCCCCTCCCCCGAACTGCTGTGTAACCAGAACAAATAGCATTGGGCTAGAGAGGTACAGGACAAAAGTCGCTTCATATATGCTCAGAGACCATCCCCTTGAAATGGTTTGTGAGCACAGCGCTGAGCTGGGCTCAGCACTCTCCTCAGCTCACAGGCCATATTCCAAAGAAATGTGAGCAAATGTGAGGGGAAAATGTGTTAGAGAGGAGGTGGAGGTGCTCAGATGCCAGAGCGGACAATGATAGGGACTAAGCTGGGACGAAACAGAGGCAGATTATGATGATAGATGGATGGGAATGGAATAACTCCCAAACTCATGCCCTGCTTGCCAACACGATCATTTTAATCTCCTATGGAGGTGCAAATTAATAGTGCCATATTCCTAACCTCTTCCATCCCCACCGTTTTACTACTCTTCTGATCCTGCCAAACACAGTGGGGTTCGCCCTGGATTTCCAGCGACTGCAGTTGATAATACAAACCCTGAGAGGTGAGTGATGGGTCTCCTCCGTAAGGGATGCTGCACACCCCTCCTCACCTCCCAGCAACTCTTCCCGCAGCTTTTAAACCCAGCTGAGAAAAGAATACATTCTTTAATGATTGAAGCAAGCCAGATAAGAGGCAGGTCTTCAAATTAAGAATCTGAGGCTTGATTGCAGCTGTAATCATATTTTTCTATCCCCCCCCCTTCCCACCAGAAAATAAATTGCTTCAATAAATTATATCTTTAATCTGCACATGGGACTGGCAGGCTGGGCTCTTCGTTCATTGCACTGTATGGCAAGATAATCAACCCCTTCCTCTCTCCGCATGGAGCAAACTAATAGATTTTAAACAATTCCATTATTTGACAATTTCTTCTATTATTAATACAAATTGCCTGCACTTGCTTTCAATTAGAAGGTTTTTATTTTCTAATAAATTCCAATCAGATTCCCTTAAAAGCCACCAAAACATGGGGAGGAGACAGCTGGTTCCATTTAAACATGGTGCATACAAAATGATTGTCCTTTCCTTCCGTCCATTTTTCATCAGCTTCTCCCCTGCTGCAGCCTCATCCTGTTCCTTCTTTCTTCCCCCTCCCTCTCTTTCCCATTCTCATCCCCACACACAAACACATTGGGCATCTTCACTGGTGAAATCAAAAACACATTTTAGTCTTCAGTATTTTGCTGGTGAACGCTGTTTATCAGGAAGCAAGGCATTTGTAAATCAATGGAACTAATGAGAGCCTCATTGATTTCATCACCTGCAATAGGGAGGCAATTGGCTAATAATAAATAATGCAGCATTTATACAAAGCCCTGTACACACACACACACACACACACACACACACACACACACACACACACACACACACACACACACACACACCAGACCAAGCAATCCTTAAGGCCGCTGCAGACCGCACGAATCTCGGCTCGTCCCGGACGCCTGAGGAGCTTAGTCGAGGCGTGCTGGGGTGTCTGGTTACCACAGCGGAAGCGAGTGGTCTCCTGATTTCCGGCACGATCGAAAATCCTCCTGGGCCATGTTTGAGGGGGCCACACAGCGGAACTACTGCAGCCACCAAGGGGGAGGAGAGTGGCTATCTGCCAATCGGGTGTGTTAGCCAATCACCGTGGAGGTTTCTTCCAAGAAGGCGGGACAAAAGGAGGGACTATTTGCGGGAAGACACTCCTACTCCTCTCGCGCTCGCTCGTCTCGGCGCTCGCTTGTTCGCCTCGGCCTGCGGCCTGCAACGGCTCTTAGGATAATCCAGCGAGGATGGCCAGATTATTATATTTCCATGTCAGTAGGACTAATGAACATGATACAGAAATAAATGTAACATGATAAGGCCTACCTCGCAGGATTGTTGTATTTATTATTTATTTTAAAATATTTATATCCCAGCTTTCTTGTCACAGTAAGGGCCCACGCCCACCAAATCTCAGTGGAAAGGGCATTTCACTGAGTTGGTGCCACCACCAAAAAAAGGCCCTGCTACAGGTGGATGCCCATCATGCCCCTGAGGACAAGGGCACCCAGGGTAAGACCTGAGTTGGTGAACAGAACATATGGAAAGCACATTGTCCTTGTACAGATTATTACTGGTTTATGTGAAGCATTCTGAACACTCAGAAGCATAATTTTAATTAAATGCAAAAAGTTATTACTGGTTTATGTGAAGTGCTTTGAATACTCAAACGCACAATGTTAATTAAATGTAAGCCTCACTTGTGAAAATGGCCATTAGTAGGATTCATCTCCTGTTTTCACCACCCACCCCCTGCTCCCTGCCTTCTGTGGAATCACAGGTGATGGAATCAGCGTTGAAATCCAATTAGCTCTATTGATTTCTGCAGTCTTCTATCCATTTGACTGGAATCTCACAAGCTCTGCCCACAGATAGAGAAAGGAAGACAAGGCTCCTCCCTTTCCAAATAAAAGACCTAATTGTGAACAGGGTCTGCCCAAGACCTCCTAAGGTGGCGTGCCAAATGCTGTCCCCCTTATTTGATGATATGCCAATCTCTCGTCCTCCTTTTATCTGGCTTAGAAAAGGAAGCCAGGGACAACGCAATTGAGGAAGTGTGGAGGAGAGGAGAATGGGCACCTAGGCCACCACTGTTCTCAAACCTTCCTCTTCAGCACCATCCCCTGCTTCCTTTTCCAAGCCAGGGAGCAGAAGAAGCAGCAGCATCAGTAGAGGCAAGTGAGCTGGTGAAGGTGCGTGGGCACCCCTGTCAATCTGCTGCCTGAGGCGACCAGCTCACTCTGCCTCATGGATGGGTTCGCCTTGCCTATGAAACAATGGAGACATGCAGTGGCGTTTTCAGCCCTCCTGCCGCCTGGGGCTAGGAGGGTGGGGGCTGGCCAAGCGCCCCCCGGACGTCACGTGACGTGTGACGTCACATGACGTCAAACGACGCTGACGCTCAAAAGCTGGAACGCGGCGCCCGCCCGCAGCCATAACGGGCGGGTGGCGCTCCAGCTTTTGTGTCCGAGGAGAGCGTCCTCGTCGTCTAGGCAACGTGCACAGCGCGCGCCCGCAGCCACAGGGTCTGGGCGCGCGCTGCGCGTTGCCTAGACGACGAGGACGCTCTCCTTGGACTCAAAAGCTGGAGCGCCGCCTGACTGTTATGGCTGCGGGCGGGCGCCGCACTCCAGCTTCGAGTCCGAGGTGAGCGCCCCCCCGGAAGCTCGGCGCCTGGGGCCCTGTACATCAGGGCCCCAGGCGTTACTACGCCACTGGAGACATGCAGGTAGCTGACAAGAGTTCAGAATAATGCTGCTGCTGCAGCAGCAGCAGATCTGGTCTAAGCTCAAGTGCCACCTAAAGCGGCATGCAAATTCTCCCCCCCCCAACTCATGCATGTTAACCTATGCATGCGCCCAGCCACCCCCACCCCGTCTCACTCTCCTCACCCACACCTGGCTGCTTAGGGAAGCAAGGAGAGGAAGGCAGGGCAATCCGCCCCTTTACTTACCCTGCATTCCAGCACCACCGCCTTTTTCTGCACGTGTCCTGTTTAAAAACAAGCAGGATGCTCCACTCTTCCTGTTTATTTTAAACAGGATGGGTATGAAGGCATGGGGCAACTTGCCGTGCCTCCCTCTCCCTGCCCACACCTGGCTGCTGCCCTAAGCGAAGCTGCCTTTCCCGGGCGAGGAGAGTGAGGAGGAAGTGGTGGCTGGCGGCAGCGTTTTGCTGGAGGAAGAGATGAGTTGCCACTGGCCCTGATCCTCTTCCCACTGGCTCTCAGCGAGCAGGAAGAGGACCAGAAAACCAACTGAAGCAGCTTGGTGGGTGGTGGGCTGGAGGGGGGGTGGGGTGGAGGGCAGCAATCCGATTCTCAGGACATGCTGATGTATTTCCCCATATGGCTGCTCAGTGACAGCCCCACCAGTGCAGAAGCCTGCCCACTGAAGGACGAGCCACGGACAACAGCGCGACGTCAGAAAAACGCCACATGGATGTCGCTCAGATGTCACTTGGGTACCAGTGCAACTGCAGGGAGGCCAGAACAGGATTGGGGAGTGATGTTGGAGGGACATGGGAGGGATGTGGGAGAGACAAGAGGAGTCGACACACCATATCCTGACCCCTTTTCAGACAACAGACACGCCCCCCCCAACACCAGAAGAACGCTACACCAACGACAGAGCTGGCATAGGTAGGAGTAACCCCATAAGAAACAATGGAGAAGGGGGAAATAGCAAAAAATGGCACCTCCTGCCTCCGCCCTGTCTGGCTCACTTTTCTACAATGGAGCATAGGATACAGGCTACATTTGGCAGCCAATCACACCATACCAAACTCAGTACTAAAGCCCCTGCCAGGGAGACTACATCTCAGATGAGAAGATGCGTGGCATGGAGCTATATACTATACCCCTCTGGTCTCAAGTTTGGTAATGGGAAACATGGTGAAAGGACACTGGGCGCACAAAGGGAGCACCCCTGCAATCTGAAGTGAAACAGTCCAGAATGCTACCACCGCATGCTGTGTGTGTAATGTGCAGATGAGGACAGAGGGATCAGTGCTGCAGTTTGGGATAGTGAGGGGGAAAAAAAAAACCCATTCGCTGAATGCACTGATCTCCCAGTGTGCCTCTCTGTATTACAGGCTCAATCCTTAGCAGAAACTGCCAAGACCTTTATCTGATTTTCTCTACAGTCATGAGACCTGGAAAACAAAAAAAAAACCAAAGCAACACAAAAATGAAGGAAAGCTGAGAAGCCTGAATTCCAGCACAGCAGTAGAGTCACAGATGATAGCCAAGTGGTCAGTTGTAAAGTAGCCGGAAGAGCTGTCTCTGCCCTCCAGGTAATTTTACATTGCATACATGTGAATGAGTTAATGTATGCAAATGAGAAATGTGGGTGGTGAGAGGGAGGCGTTCTAGGGTCACATTCTGCAGATAATTAGACCCCCTATCAAGCGGGAGACAAAAGTGTGAACTCTATGCAATGAACACCGCTCTTTGTCACGGAACACACAATGCTCAATTTCTGCATATTTTATGGCACTTTACATCTGAATAGATGTATGGTTCCTATTATGACAAAACACTAATCTGGTTGGCACGGCAATATGCTCAAGTTAAATTAAGTACCAGCGCATGCAAGAGTTTGGGGCCTGGAAGTCGGCAGCAGATATAACGTATTTGGGGGAAGAAGTTCTGTTGTTGCACATGCGTAATAAGCCTTTTGCTCTGCCACAGTATTCAGTGAGCAGATCTCCCAAATGTAAAATTGTGCCTTTGTGTTTCTCACTGGGGGGAGCACCCCTGGCCTCACCTCAGCAGCAGCCTGGAAATCTTCTTTGATTAGGCTTACCAGATCTCCAACCGGGACAGAGTGCTAGACCTTTAGGAGAAGGAATGTGGGCAGGTGTAGCTTGTTAAACCTTAGAGCACAATCCTAGGCATCCATGGGGCTTGCTTCTGAATAGACATGGGCCAATGTCTAGGATTGTGCTCTAAGGTTTAACAAGCTACACCTGCCCAGATTCCTTCTCCTAAAGGTCTAGCACTCTGTCCCGGTTGGGGATCTGGTAAGCCTATCTTTGATCCACGAATGAGTTCCCCATTTGGGAGCTATGTCAGTAAGGAACAGTCTCCATTCAAAAGAGCAAGATGCTACCCATGGTTTGAGTTGACTTGAATTGACAGTCTGTCAGAAGATAAGGAAATGAGATGGCAGTTCCCATGGTTATAAATACAAAAATATTGTATGCACTGTGGAATGTAGGTTAGTGTGCACAGCTGCAATCATGCGTGCAATGTGACATGTGCCTGGGGCATACATCCATCCATGCAATAATCCTATGGCCATGATCCTGCCACCCCAGTATGCTAAATTCTCCTGTTCAACCACGTGAGCTGGCACCTAGAAATAATTCTCAAAAGACTTGAGGTCAACAATTCAAACGACAGCTTGAGGAACTCTGTTCCGAACAGTGCAGGATCTGCCCTGATTCTCTTCCCCCCCCCCCACTTTCTCTCTCATGGAGGAACACATGTGCCTGCTGTCTGGCAGGAGAATGTGTCCACACCCAAGAGCTAAACTCAAATCTCTTATTTGAAGTTGGTTGTCAGGCTGTCATTTCTGGAGAATGTGATACCATAGCCTGCTGAGGTCAAAGACCCGGAATCGCAGTGCACAATTCTTAATAGTAAAGCTGTGCGTCTATTGTGCATCATGAACTGGGGTAGCTGATTTGTGTATACACCCCACTTTAGGCTTCATTCTTGCAGGTGGTACAATGTAATTGCTTTGCCCCCAGAAACATAACGACACAGTGTTGTGTGGCAAAATGATAATAGAGATTGCAAACTGTGTTATGTAAAATGGTACCTTACTAAGCGCTTGTCATTACTCAGATTCATTTCAACAGCCATAACTTATAATCAATTGTTATGATACCATTCACAACAAATCACTCTAGGAAAGCTGCTTTTTATGAATGGAAGGATCTTAAAATAAGAGGGCTGAAAGGAGCAGGGAAGTCATTCGGTCCAGCAACTCTCTGTTCTGTACAGTGAAGCCCACATAACACATGTTGCTACGTGTCACACAACGAGATCAGAAGTGAACTGTTGCGCCAAGGAACCTATTGTGCACAGAATACTAGATAACTCAGGCAAGTGAGCCAAGCAATATGCTACAGGCAAAATGCATTCACAAAGCCACAGAAGGGACTATTAGTCAATCTGTTGAGATGGACACCCTCACCCCCACCCCAGGCTATTGTTTCTGAGTTCAGATGCAACTAAAGCTTTTGGAAGGTGGAAGCATCAGTTTGTTTGTTTACTATTGAGAAATTGAGGCAGAAAAAGTGCCTGAGAAAGTGTGAGAAAGAGACATCACACCTAGCAATTGTGCCCATACACAAATATTTATTTATTTTATTCAGTGGTGTCACTAGGGCGCGCGCTGCCCCAGAGCGGGGCGCGCACGTCACCTAGTGACGCCCCCCGAAACCCTCCCCGTATTGGGGGGGAGGCGCCCGATGGGTCGCCTCTCCGGGCGCCCAACAGGCGCCCGCTCCAGGAGCCCCCTCAATCGGGAGAGCCGGCTCGGGGACATCCTCCCCGGCCGGCTGCCCGGGGCCTTCTGAAGGCCCGCTGCGAGAACGATATTTATACCATTCTTTTTGCGCATGCTCAGACTGTTACTGAGGGAAAAGGGCAGCCCTTTTCCCTCAGTAACAGTCTGAGCATGCGCAAAAAGAACGGTATAAATATCGTTCTCGCAGCGGGCCTTCAGAAGGCCCCGGGTAGCTGGCCGAGGAGGACGTCCCCGAGCCGGTTCTCCCAATTCAGGGGCTCCTGGAGCCGGCCTGGCAAGGCGGGTGGGAGGCCCCCAGACGACGCGCGCGCACGCGCGCACGGGGGAGGCGACGCGCGCGTGTGCGCGTCACCCTTCTGCGCGTGCACACGCGCGCGTCACCTGGGGCCCCCCCGCACACCCCGCCAGGCCACAGCGACGCCTCTGATTTTATTTATTTTTCACATTTTTATACCGCCCTTCCTCCAAGGAGCTCAGAGTGGTGTACATATTTCCTCCCCTCCTTTTTGTCCTCACAACAACCCTGTGAGTTAGATGGGGCTGAGAGATAGTGACTGGCCCAAGGTCACCCAGGAAGCTTCGTGGCTGAGCGGGGATTTGAACCTGGATCTTCCAGGTCTAAGTCTGACTCCCAAACTACTACACCATCCTGGCTCAATCTGCGCTACCAAAGAAAAAGTAGGTTTCTCAGGGCATGCAGAATGTAGTGAGTGATGTAGTGGCTGTGCGCTGAGTGTGAGCGGTGAGATCAGAGGTCCCTTGAACAACTCTTATCTCAGCCACAAGCACACTATGGGTCAAACTACTCATGATGTTAAGCCTATCATTAACAGAAAGCTTAAAACAGGAAGCAGGGAGGAAATGTCCCTTTTTATTTTCAAAATGCAGTGATGGGGAGGGCTAATCTGGCTTGGGACCATGGTGTGGAGGGAAGGAGGCATGTGGTGAAGGTGGGGGCGATGTTAACATTGCACTGTCTTCTTGCAAAAAAATCTCACTCAAAGATGCCATTTGCAGCAAACACTTCAGGGGGATTTTCAGAGCGAAAACTAAGCTGGAGGAAATTGTTAACCCAAGCACAGAGAAAAAGAGCGATTTTTTGGCACCTGCACTGCCAAGAAGCACAAAGACAGCTGATAGGACCAAGTGTTTAAGTTGGAAAGCGTTAACTCCTGTTCTGCACCCTAGTCAGATTGGGCCCCACCACGGCTGATTTTTGACAATAAAGGACACCGCCAGTCCACGTCCTGTTTTCAGCCCATTTGTTGAGAACATAAAGAGCCCTGCTGCTGGGTCAGGGCAAAGGGGCCCCTCTAGTCCAGCATCCTGTTTCCTATGGTGGCCCCCCAGTTGCTTCTGGAAAGTTCACAAAGCAGAAGATGGCGGCATGCCTCTTTCCTGGCGTTGCTCTCCTGCAATCCGTTTGCCTCTGAACCTTGAGTTAAGCGTCTAGCCACATATTCCTCTTTTCTAAATTCCTCACCCCCATCTTGAGGCGATTGTAGCCAGCGTGGGACCATCCACAACGAAGATGGCGGTTTCTGGGTACTTCTTGAACTCCAGAAAAAATTCAGAAACAAAAGTGTGCTGCTTCCTGAGGAGTCGGAGTTTAAAGAGACAGAGAGTTTGTATTCCTGGAGAGGGGGAACACACACTCATTTTCTGCCCAGAAACAGGTGGGGTGAAGCAGGAGAATGACTTCTATTTTCAAGGTGAGGAGCACAATGTATTTGAAGTTCACTGGAAAGCTGACTGTGTGAAAGATGGAGCGGGGAGGTAGAGAGAGGTAACTGGAAAGAAAGAAAGAAAGAAAGAAAGAAAGAAAGAAAGAAAGAAAGAAAGAAAGAAAGAAAGAAAGAAAGAAAGAAAGAAAGAGCCAGAAAATAGCCAGGAAGGTTGGTAACTAACAACCCAATCGTATCAATGCAGTGGATCTTGCGGAAGGGCCAGTGGTGCCACATGGGCACCAGACTCGCCTGTACGCTCCTCCAGCCCAGGTAAATTGGTGGTGGAAGCAGACTGTGGGTGGTTTAGGGGAGGTTCGGGCAGGGAGGGGATGGCAGGGGGCGGAGAGTGGGCTGGAGGTGGATTTCAGAGGGAAATGCACATGCCAGATCCTATCCTCTATAGCCCATTCTGCCACCTTTGTCTGCTCAGAAATATTTGTTTGTTTGTTTGTTTGTTTGGATTTATATCCTGCTTTCTCCCCCCAAAGGGGGGGGACACAACGCGGCTTACAAAACTTAAAAATTACAAATTTGATACATATAAAAAATATAAAACTCTTAAAACATTAATACACTCTAAAAAACACAGTACAAGCTATAAAAACAGGAGTAAAAAACGTTCTTGTAAAAAGGGGCTAGACCTCTAAAATATGCCAGCTACGTAGCTGGTGTGGATCTGAAGGCACACATAGGCAGCCAGGAGGCTGTAGTGGAAGAAGATCCAGCAGACTGGCAGGAGCCAAATGTGGTGTCAGCAGTGGACCCTTGTTGACAGATCCAGGCAGCAAGGAGTTAACAGAGGAAGACTTGGACTTTGACAGGACTTTGACAGGACTGGGCATCAAAGGGTCAACACCCAGGACTGCGTGGGTGGAAGCACACCTGAAAGCAATTGGGCGTGGCCCACAGGTGTTGCTACTAAGTAGGAAGAAGCTGGGACTTTGGGTGCAATGGGTGTGGCTCGCAGCTGCACCCAATTAGCACTAATTGGAACTTAAGAGTATAAAAGCAGCAGCAGTAGGAGCAGGAAGGAGCCTTGCCAGCTTGCCACGGGGATACGCTGCCGGATTTCCGAGCGACGATGACTCTGCTGGACTGGAGGAAGGACTGCCACTCTCGGCTGACAGAGAAGAGGACTGCACGCCGGTGACGCTGCACTTCCGAAAGGATGACGCCCAGCTGGGGGATGCTGAGCCAACGGAGAAAGAAGCCAACTCTGCTGCCAAAAGAGACTGGTTTGAGGGGGAGATAGACTTGTTTCTGTTTAGCAGAAGGGTCTTTTGCTTTTGGGAGATTTATGGTGTTAGAGATAAGGATGCTGTAAAGCAATAAATTTGGGTTAATTGTCCATCTGAGTTCGGCTTTCGTTTTTACACACAGCTTTGTGGCTATTTGAGAGGGAAGAGGTGTTTTTCAGTCGAAGCGGGCATTTAAAGGGAACAAACTTGCTCCTAGAAGGAGAAGTTGGGTTTGGGCAGGACATTTGGGTCCCCAGAGTGGGGTGCTTCCCAAAGCAAGACAGAGGCCTACCAAGGGATAAGTCAAAGGTTTTTTTACTTACATCACATTGGCCTTCTGGTTGCCCCCCCCCCCCCACCATAGCATGCAGCACACACTCCGTTGGTGTGGCTGCATGATGCTATAGCATGGCGGGGGATAGGATTGGGCTGTGAGTGACAGCCCAATCCTATCCAAAAGGATGCAGTAGTGCCGGGGCAGGCTGTGCTGTATCCAGCGCGGGGCTGGTGGTCTCCTTGAGGGAAGGGGACACTTGTCCCCTTCCCCCATGTTGGGCTACTCAGGTTACATAGCTACTTGAACAGCTATGGGGCTACTCGGACCTGCGCCAGCTAAATGGCCGGCACAGCTCCAGGGCATATTTACTCGGAGGTAAGCCCCATGGAATTCAGTGAATCTTATTTGCAGGAAGATGTGGAAAGGGACTGGGAAGACAAGAGATATAAAACTCCAACCCATTTCCTGAGGTGGGGTAGCTTGAGCCTTTACTGGCTGGAGGGAGGTATTCAATGTAGGGTTGGGGAGATGCCACATTTTGTTGCATGACCCCTCTTGTCACGGCTAGTCACCATTGTTAGACTCGTCCACCATAAATGAATAACAGGCATAACATTGCATGCAGTTAGAAAAGCCACGTCCTCTCTGCCTCAGTTTCCCACCTATCTTGTCATGAAGATGACTGAGATAATGTATGTGACATGCTTTGCACACTTCAAATGCACTGCATAATGCAGAGGAAATCTAGCAAAGCTTTGCAGTGCAGGGAGCCTGGGCCACTTTTCTCGAGGAGGGCAGAGAGGCAGAGGAGGGGAGGTGGGGGAGGGAGGCCTCGAACCCCCAGAAGCATCTTCTGTCATTGGGTAGCAGTTGCGTAAATAAGGCCATGCTTTAGGCCTCTTCCTTCTGGGTCAGTTAGAAAACATTTCTCTGCTGCTGGAGCTGCTGCTGTCCCTGGAGGAGGCAGGGACCCAGTGAGTCTGTCAGCTACTATGGCAACCAAGCTTGAGCAAAAGAAAGAAGGATGGAGGGGGGAGAGATAGATGGGAGACTGCATGTTCTGGTTTGGAGGAATTGATATGCAGAGGTCGTTATCCTTCACCCTCCTCGATCATTAGAGTGCAAGGAGGCTGCAGGGGACGTGTGGCTGAATGACAGGGGAAGGGGCGCGGGGCTGCTATAATGAATGGTTGGGACTAAGCAAGGGTGCGTGCCCATCAACATGCCGATGCAGTGTTGTTCACATCAACCCTGCCTCTCTCTCCGATCCACAACCATGCCACTGTTATACGTATGCTTCCTATGCAAATATATTTGCACTCAGCTACGTACGGCATGGCATACACCCTCCCTGAGCACCACAAGAGCTAGGACATAAACACATATGTGCAGACTGATCAAAATGTGCAGGTCTAGCAAGCACTTGTTACTGGCTCTTCTGGAGATGCTCGCAGTCGTGCTGCATGCACATCGATAGCCCTACCCCATGCACACTAATGTATTACTTTACTTTCACATGCATCCCCGGGGTATCCCAGAAGAACTCCAAAGGCACAATCGTGACACTTGAACAGCTCCTGCTCCTTTCAATGAAGCTTTTGTAGGAGAACATCCTGGTGGGTTGTGCCCCATGTTAGTAGGGAGCTCCGCTGCATGTGGTGTTTAAGCATTTAAAGCTGATTAGCTTAGTTATGGCCCAATCCTATCCCCTGTTAGCGCCAGTGGAGCGCACGCTCCACCAGTGCTAGCTGTCACCGGAAAGAGCTTTGTGACAGCGCAGAGGCCTGGCACACTGGTGGGAAGCCCAGAGCCATCCTGTGCACACCAGCAGAACGACAAAGGCCCGTTGATCCAGGTAAGACGGCGGGGAAGGTGGAACAGGGCAGGGCGAGAGTGGAGAAGGGCAAAATGGGGCAGGGGGTGGGTGGGTCAGGCCCAGGGCCAGGATCGGTGGCACCAGCATGTGCAACATCCTATCCCCTTTCCTGGGCCTGATCTGTCAACATGGACATGTGCCAGCAATATCACTGACCCATGCCCGAATTGACCCGTTGCCGTGGCTTACCCTGGGGCAAGGGGACAAATGTCTTCTTACCCTGAGGAGACCTCCAGCCTGCTAAATTCCCCTGGGGGATGCAGCATATAACCCGCCCTGGTGCAACTGCATTAGTGCAGGGGAATTTAGTTAGTATTGGGCTGCCCTTCTTTAAACAATAGCAGCTGGGTTGCTCCTGCCCTGTGGACCAGGACTACAGTGAGAGGAGGGGAACTTTAACTCTCCCTCTACCATAGTCCTGAATCACAAAAGGCCCTGATCCAGCTGCTTTGTCCCTGGAAAAAAAGTTTCTTGTTAGTGTGTGAGGGAGGGTTCGATTTGGATGTTCTGTCTCTGACATCAACATGTCATTGGCTGGCCCTGTGAAGAGAGAAGAACCATGCCAACCACCAGTTCATGACTGCACCAGTTCTGGGCAGCCTGTCGCAGCAGTTGGACAAGGCTCATCTGGGAGTTGCAGACAAGCTGGTGTGGTACTGGAGACTCCTGAAGGCACCTTGAGTCAGCGGTGGAGCTTGATGTTATGAGAAGTGCAGGGCTGCTGCCCAAAGCAGTGGTGCTGAGTCTCCTCCTCTTCCTCTCTTCTTGGGTAATAGCGATGGGATGTCGTTGTGCTCTGAATGTCTTGAACCCTTGTGCTACTTCATTGGCAGCATGGCCCATCCATGAAGCCAACTGAAGCAGTTGCATCAGGCTGCAGGTCGGTGGGGGGGGGGCACCCATCTCTTTCTACCTACTTGCCTATACTGCTCCTCCTCCTCCTCCTCCTCTTTCCACTCCCTGGACTGGAAAAGGAAGAAGGGGACAAAGAGGAGGAGGAAACGTGGAGGGGAGGAGAGTGCTGAGCTAGAACATTGGAGAGTGGGTGGACCAGAGGCTGGCACATCATTGGGTAAAGGGGGCAGCATTTGGCATGCTGTCTCCAGCTTCAGGAGGTCTTGGGCCAGCCATGATTGGCTGCTGCAGCTCATGAAAGTGAGGAAACTTGGGAGTTTCCCAAGTGATAGTTCCACATTATGCTTTTTTGCCATCAGGAGAAGGAGGACGAGATGTAGGGCTAGAGCTTTGAAGGCAACCCCGTGTTTCCCACAGCCTCTAGTTCCCTTGTGTGACATCTCAACAATGGCCTTCACTTTTCAAGTTCCTTGGAGTGGTTGACCTTATGCTCATGAAATACTGCTTATAATGTTTTTATTGGAAGGATGTGAGCTGTCTCATTAAAGAAGCATCAACAGACCAACTGATGTGTCACATCCCAGACCTCAGGGGGCTGGATTCTTGTTTCCCTTATAACAGACTGTGGAATTGGCACCACATACTGTGCTCCATGTGGGAAGGAGGCGTCAGTCAAGTGAAGATGTAATAGATTGGTTTAATCTATCACACTTCTGCAGGCAGCCGCAGCATATCGTAGTGCCAACCCCTCACTGAAGGTCTGGTGGAGCCATGTACATTCACACACATAAAGGGGGTTTGGCTGGTATACTTCAGGCTGCCAGCAATTGCAGACACGGCCAAATCCATGATCTTAAATTTTATCTTGGTGTCCAGGGACCACTCATTTACAAACATCCCTTACAGCGCAATCCTAATAAACTTTCCAGCGCCGGTGTAGCCATGCTAACAGGGCTCCCACTCAGAGGCATTGTGGCACTGGGGGCGGTTGGGGCAGTGGGCCCCAGGGCGCAGGGTGGCACTTACCGGTGGATCTGTTGCCCCGCCACCTCTTGCGCCCCATCGCTTCCTCTTCACAGCCAAAAACGGCTGCATTTCGGCCCTCCCGCCCTCCCTGGCGCCGTTTTTCTCCAAAAAGGAACCAAAAAGTGCTGGCGGTGTGTGTTTCCGCGCCCGTGGTGCACTATGCTGCAGTCACACGCCCCAGGGACGGGGCGTGTGGTGGCCGTGGGGGTGGTGGGTGGTGGCGGCCCCCACCCACAGGGGGCGTGGAGCCGCTACTGCTCCCACTGCATTTTGCAGTGCAGGGGCAGTCATGGAGGCCTCTTCATGTGTTCCCTTACCTCGAGGCTGCATTGCGGCTGCACCGGCACTGGAACGTTGGCTAGGATTGCGCTGTCAGTTACCTCTACATAAATGGCTTCTCTGTTATTTTAGCATTTCAGATTTATCTATATGTCTGCATCCCAACTGCAGAATCAGTGCCTATGGCGAGAACGGGACATGTTGCCTTTACTACCGGAATGGCTCTGGGGGCGAGTGGGAGGGGCCACATTACACTGGTTTGCAAGGCGCGGTGCAGTGCCACACCCCCTCCAGGAACGCCACTGAGTGCCAGGATGGGCCTGAAACCATGCTGCCACATGCTGCCCTCTCTTACTTGTCCTTCCCTGAACTTCTAAAAGAAAGAGGTGGATGGAACGGGAAGGGAAGTGTGGAGGAGTGGAGAGTAGTGGGCTAGGTCTTCCGCCACACTTCCTCTTCCTGTTCAAACTCAGAGGATGGGTGGAGGTGGAGGATGGGTGGAGGTGGTGGCAAGCGGGTAAGGGAAGATGGTACTGTCTTTGGCACAGCGCCTCAGGCCCTGGGAGAGCATAGTGTATCTTCCACCATGCTGATAGGTCTTGTATCTGCTTATTTTTGAGCCTACTTGGACTGTAACGTGTGTGGCTATAATAGGAAGCATTCCATATTCTCAGACATGATGACACCCCCCCCCCCAGCAAAGGTAGGCCTTCCTTCTGAGACTGAGTGATAACCTTTATTTGTTGAATTGTGCATTATTTCACACTTAAGATAAACTGTTTTTCAGGGTCCTCAAAAGGGCACCTTCACTGAGGTTTGCAACATGTACTGTAAATGTATTTCAATATAATCAGTTAATTAGCTGATTAATTAGGAAAAAGCCAGACAGTTAATATATTGCCAAAAAAATGAATTGCTCTCAGCCCTAGTTCTTATCTTGTTTAATATTTCCATCTGAGTTGTTTCCCATTTCAGCAGTAGAAATTATATATCAATGTATATCCCTTTAGAGTTGAAATGAAATTATGAAAAAAAAATTGTAATTTGATCTTTCAGTTTCAAAATTTAGATGTGGAATTCAAACCTTTGCCTTAGTATCTGAAATGTGAGTCTCTTGGGCTTGACAGCCTCTTGACTGACAAAGATCAAATGTCCTTAGCTGTCAACTATTAAATACTGTCAGAATTCTAACAATCGCAGTCATGTGCAAATGCCATTGTATGCCACCTATCAAATACAACGTGCCCTTCGTATCCGCAGGTCCTGTATCTGTGGATTCAACCAACCATGGATCAAAAATATTAGAAAAATAATGAGAATGAGAGGCGGAGCTTTGCTTAAAGGGACACCGCCACCATTTCCATGTATGCAAGTTTGGGGCTTCTATTCCATTCCTTGCCTCCCTGCTCTCAATGGAATGCTCAGGTTCTCTCTCTTTTTTTAATCATTTCCTCCAGCCAATCCTTGGTCAGAAGGGATGGAAATGTAGTGCTGCGAACCAACCCTATCAGTGAACACATCACTACAAGTATCCCCACACCATCGTGTGCCTTCCCGTCTCTCACGCTTCTGTCTGTAGCGACAGGTGCGCGCACCTGAACAAGGAGCAGAAGGTTCCAGAAACAAAAGAGGGGGAGGCGCAGTGCGGGGAGGGGGAGGAGCAGTTACTTTGGTTGGCGGCACATGTGATTTGGGAAGGGGAATTTTCTGAGTCAGAGTGTGACGCTGTGAATACGGGACTTGAGCATCCACGGATTTTGGTATCCGTGGGGGTCCTGGAACCAATCCCCGCTGATATGGAGGGTTCACTGTATTGCCAATGGCTAAATGCTGTTGAATATCAATGCTCAAATGTTAACAGCAACAGGCTGTTGCATGTCAGTTTCAAATATGGGAATGGCTGTAAGTAAGAGGTACAGCACACGTTTTTCAGGCAGAAGGTCCTAGGTTCAGTCCTTAGCAACTCCAGGTAGCACTGGGACAGATCCCTGTCTGCAGCCCTGGAGAGCTGCTCCCAGTCTGTGCTGATGATACTGACCTAGACAGACCAATGGTCTGACTCAGTATAAGGCAGCTTCCTGTTTAAATAGTGCACTTAGACACTGAAGTCAATGTTCAGGAGAATTTTTTGTGCAGAAAATTTATTTCAGCTCAAACAGACATGTTCCGCCTTAGCTGCTGCTTCAAGAAAGTCATAGTTATGCTTGATTAAAAGATGAGCCTGTACTGGCCCATGTAGAAGCCCAGTTCTAAAGATCCGAAGCGACTAGCTTTCTCCCTCGATGTGAAAGACAAAGCTTCAGTTGCTAATTGTTTCTTAGACGAATGACACCATCAGCCTTCAAGGAATAACGTGCGGCATCTTGGCAGTCGGCCCATAGTGCCGCACAGTGTCATAGTCTGGAGTCAGTTCTGTTCGAAAGGCATCCACGCTCCCAAATTCTCTTTTCTCTGTCTACAGCAAACACTATTCCTCTGCCAGGGTATCTGCAGGCTCCCCGCATCCCACCCCTCTCACACACACTGATGAAAACACAGCAGAGAAGAGAAAAATGAAGAAAAAAAAAACCCAGAGCTCTTGAGTCTCTTGAGCAGAACAGATGGCTTAGTGACAGAAAAATAATAATAATTCAATCCACAAGTTTCTTTGCTGATGTTTTGTTTGTTTTCCGAGTGTGCTACCAACCCCCCCACCCCAAAACCAGACAAAGTGGCCTGTCACAAACACCCAGCCCCATCACTACTGGGCATGCTGAGCTGTCTCTTCTAATGATGCTCTTCTTTTGACTTCCAAATAGCTACTAGAGAATCCCCTCTCCAAGCCAGATTGGACTGTCATGCTGTAGTCCAGCTTCGTTACTTCACCCACATACAAACAAACAAAGAAAAACTCACTTGCGAGTGAAGTTCCTGACTCCTAGAAAAGGGCCATTTGCATTTTCAATTAATGCCAGGTTGCTAAGTTGCAACCTGGAAATCTCTCCAGTCATTTAACTGTCCTATGGTCATGAAATTGGCTGCAGGAGTGACTTTGCCCAGCCCAACCCACCCTGCTGGGTCATGCTGGCTACCATCCCGGTCTGTCTGCTGAAGAACGCAACTCTAATTTTGCCTCACAATGAGCAGGTTCATCGGAAATGCCAACCTCTCCCCCACTCCCCACCTCCGCATGAAGATGGTGATGTAAATAAGCCATCAGTGAGTCTTGAATTCTGTGGAAGCAACAGATACACGTTTTTCTTCCTCTTTTCCAAACTGAGGAAACAAAAGGGGTAAAAGATGTTGATAGAAGATAGAAAGGGACTGAAAGTCCAAGGACATAACCTGGCCTGTACTGAGTGGTGCCCCCTGCCCCATACACTGCTTACTGAAAGCCCCCCCAACCCCCTGTGGTTTGTAAACATTAAGCAGAGATTTTTCTCCCACACCCATGAGGATTAGACGTTTGTTCTTACAAATGAAAGTTCAGATTCTTGGGCTTCCATTGGGGTAGCTATTATATTTGGTATTCCAGAATGCGTGCCATTATCATACCGTGATGACGAGGGCCATGTGGACTGCACGCTTGGGAGAATTTCAATATGCTTTTTGTTTATTTATACCATTGAGACATGAGTGTATCGAGGCAGAGCAATTAGGATAATGCCAATCTGATGATGGGAGCAGGTTTGGGCAGGTAGCGGCAGACATGGGCTGAGCATGCTTGGCTTTGTAGTTCTGTGCTGGATTCACCATGAACACAACCCGATCCCCATTCCCCACTCCATCAATGTGTGCTAACCTGCACACCTGGTGGTGCAAGCCCATGACCATGTCTGTTACGTCGTTTTTACCCGTGTCTGTTTGGTCATATGAATCAGCCCTAAGCTTCAATACTGGCTCCTCTTTTGATACTGAAGACTGCAGGTTATGTCTCCACCACCAGCCCTGGCTGGTTGCATTTGCTTTCATTTCAGTTTATCTCATGCTTTCCTAGTATTAATCAACCCTCTCTTAGGAATGTGAGGAATGCACACACCTATGCATTTATGAACCCCTGCAAACTCCAGGAACTTAGATGTGAGATAAATATGGACAGGAGCTTTGAGACATCTCAGTAAGATTGGCCAAATTTGTGCAAGCTCAGAAATAAAACCTTCCTTTGTTCCAAACCCGCCCCCCCATCTGCAAAAATGTGTTAAATAAATGAGGGCCAAACTTGACGAGGTCATGGATCTCTATCAAGCAGGGGTTGGGGTGTAAGAGGAGAACATAAATCACAACAGGGATAGGTGGGAGGAGAGAGATGTGAATCCTCCCTCCATGTGCACCACAAACACTTTTTTAAAGTATTTTTTTCGCCTAGTGAGGTCACTTCAGAAAAAAAGAGCTTTCAGGTTCAGGTGCCCCCTCCTCACATTTACATTTCTCCCACCTCTTACTCAGCAGCAGGGCTCAGGTTGAACCCTATCATTGGCATGCATGGCTATACCATGAATGAATGGTCTCTCTTTAGAGCAGTGCTCAAATTAGGGGGGGAAAGGTACGGGACCCTTAATGAAATGCAGGTTCCTATCATGAGCCGCTCCCCAATTTTAGCCAAATCAACCCCCCCAATAGCCTTCTCAAGTGAGGAGGTCCATAAAAATGGTAAGGGAGTGGGGGGCCACTGCACTCTGCCCCTGCAATTCCAACACAGGTCTACAATGAATGGGTAAGAATGTGCAAAATCAGCTTTAAAAAACCGGCGAGTTGTTCGTTCTTCAGGAAAAACGCCCTGATAATGAAAGAGGAGTGATAGGTACTACTGGCTTCAGTGTGGGAAATTACAAATGTTTGTCCAAACTAACTGCAAAAAATAAAAATAAAATAGTACCTTTTTCATTAAGAAAAAAAAATGGGACCAGGAAGAGGCATGCTAAGCAGGAGCAATCAGAGGCAGGAAATGGGACACGGTGAAAATGGCAGCACCACCTCATGCTCTTTTCAGTGACAGATCATGGGAAAATGAGCTGCTGTGCTGTAGGTGATGTTCCAAGATTCGAACTGTGCTCTTTGCCTAACAAGGCTGGTCTTCCAAGCCCGCCTCTCCCTTCCAGTCATGTTGTCGGATTTGATACCTGGCCAGGCAAAATCCATGCGCGGGGCAAGAGGCTCGTGCCAGAGTGCGAGGCACTCATTGGGTCCTTGCCGGACAGAGACAAATGGCTAGCAAATGAGCAATGACTGGTGCCACACAGAGCAGCTCTCAGCGAGGACTGTTCTGCCTGCGTCCCCATTTCACCATCTCCCAACCCCCATGTCAGAACACAAGGCTCTGTTTCTATAAAGCTCCGTTTCATCACCGAGCAAAATGGCTGATGTGCCAGAAAGCTACCAATTAAAAAGTATGCAACGGATAAACAGCCTTTGTATTTCGAGGAGGGCTGGAGTAGCTTGTTTCCCCCTCCTTCTCCCCTCAAATTCTGCTGCCTGCCTCTTTGGTCTCCCTCCACCCTCCCAGCGAAGAAAACCAAACATAAAAAGCAGAAAACCTCTGACACATGAAAGGGAATTTTTAAGAAGGAGTGATGGATAAAGAAGTAATTGACAATAGAGCCCTGTGTGAGGAGACAGGGAGGGGGCCACCGAGGGTGGCAAGGGGGGGGAGAGGCGAAGGTTGATGTCAATATTTCATGAGAAGGAAGAGAGCCAGCCGCTCTGTTACCGAGTGGATGCAGCAGGTAATTGCCAGCTGTCACGGCATCAGAGCTCAGGACACAAACTTGGATCACAACAAGCCCAGAAAGTATGGAGGGCCAAGGAGATTAATGGGCAAAAGAAGTCGGAAGGCGATACGGGGCGGTGATGGTGCAAGGCCATGAGTGGGAACTATCACACACCAGTAAAAGATTGCAGAGGCTTAGAGGCTGCCAGCAGAGGGAGCCCCAGTTCCCCAGAAGACGCTCACCAGAGGGAAAAAATTCAGCACAGGTCTGATTCTGGTCAGTTTTCCTTGGAATGAGTTGAAGTATGCTTACCATGTTGGGGAAGTTTCCAGGTTTTTATTTCTTCTGAAGGCTCTGCCAAATGTTGAGAGGCATTTATTTGTCTCTTTCCAACAATAAATGAGCTAGACCACTGTGGCCACATGAGGAGAAGGGGGGCTAAGCAGCTGGCCATGAGCCTTTCTTCTAGATTTTCTTTCAGCCAAAGGATACCCGGGGTGGGTCTCAGTTAACTTACTCTGCCAGTTGCTAGTATTTAATGCCAGGACAGTGGTAAAGAGGGCCTCTATCATATAGGATGAGGAGCTGATTGGCCTGGCTTGGAAAGTCCCGCGGATCGGTAGAGGTTTGCAATTTGGATGTATCAGCAGTATGCTGATGGCAACCAGTTGTCTTTGTCTCCTTCTCCTCTGATCCCAGGAAGTTCCCTGAATGGGCACCTGGAAGTGATGATGGGTTAGATGAGGGTTAACCGAAGCTCAATCCAGGTAAGACAGAGATGGTGATGGTGAGCAACAAGGCGGCTCATGCGTAGGACTAAATGACAAGCCTATTCTGGTTAGGACTGGACTCTCCCTGAAGGAGCAGGCTCATTGCTTGGGGATATTTCTGGACTCACCTTTGTTACTCGAAGGGCAGGTGTTGACTGCAACCAAGAGTGCCTTCTTTCCAACCCTATTTGCTTCATCAGCTGCACCCTTTTTAGGAAACAAGGATTTGACCATCATGACACATCATGGTAAGCTCAAGACTTGATTACAGTATTCAGTTCACTCACCATACATGGGACTTCCTTTGAAGTTCAGAAAGTTCTAGAAGAGCCCTGTGTGAGGAGGGCTTTACTGGTGTGTGATCGTTCGCTCCCACTTTCTAGGCCTTCAGAAGGCCTAGAAAGTTCAGTGGGTCCAAAATGAAGCAGCAAGGCTCTTAATGGGTGTTGGCTGCGAATATTTTATCAGTCTCAAATATCTGCACTGGCTACCAGTTTGTTTCTGGGCCCAATTCAGAGTGTGGTTTTGACACTGAAAATCCCAAATGGCAGGGATGTGGATCAAGTCAAGTCTAAAGTCTTTGAGTCCAAGTCTCAAGTCAAGCCCCAAGTCTTTGCCCCCAAGTCCCGAGTCTTTGGTTGCGAGTCCCTATCTATTTAATGGGGAAAACGGGTTGAAAATGGGTTTAAACCTGAATTAAATTCGACTTGTTGTAAAAGACTCCAAGTCTTGAGTCGAGTCTTTTACAATCACCGAGTCAAGTCCGAGTCAATAGACTCAAGTCTACATCACTGCCAAATGGCCTGGTCTCAAGTTATCTGAAGATGCATCTGCTCCCATATATATGCTCTCAGATGGAGAACTCTGGGGAGTTCTCATATGGTTTTGCAAGCTGGTTAAAATCTTCCTTGTGAGGAAGGCATTTGGGTTACTGGAATAGCTGGTTGCTGTATTTTATCCATTTGCTCTTAATTTTTGCACTAAAACCGTAATGTGTTGATATTCAGTTCTGTTTCTAACAGTGTTTTAAATTCTGTAAGTGGCTATGAAAGCATGTTTGGGCTGAGCACACTGGGTGCAAAACAAGTCAAAATAAACAAACTAATTAAGCTTTGATGTTTTCAAAATTCCAATAATACGACATTAACATGCATGGTGCATCGGCATATGGAGATGTAAAATGTCTTGCATAGGATTGGCCAGTAAGTTACACGATCTGCTTGCTGCCAGAAGTCTGCAAAGCGAAGTGGAAGCCAATGCTGGCAAGCTGAATGCTAGCAAAGCTGCTGATGACGCTGCACCGAGGACAAGACAAGCGATCAGTGAAGGAATACAGCAGGAATGGGACCATTTTGCTATGGATGTGCACAGAGATCTTGCATAATCTCAAAAGAGAGCATGGAAAAACATTATAAAATGGCTCCCTCCCTTTCACAAACTCTACTGGCCGGTTCATAATGGATTGTCTGTGAGCTACAGAATACGTAGAACTATACGTAGTTCTATATGGGGGACGAAACGGGAGTGCATGATAAAGGCAGCAAGTTTTTAGACCTCCTGGAGGAATACACAGCCAGCAAACTATGATTTACCTCCTTTGATCTCCAGATTCAAGTAGATGTTAGGATTCAAACCTCATTTCTTTCAAGAATATAGTTTCCTATCCTTCACCGTTTTCCACTGTTCCTCACAGTGAGGGTATCTAAAGGACATTTTGTTCTTAGCTGTTAGACCTGAGCCATGTGTGGAACATAAGAACAGAAGGAAAGCCCAGCTGGATCAAGGATTATCTCGGCCTACCTAGTCCAGACAATGTTCTGTTTCCCACAGATGCCCACCAACTGCCTCTGGGAAGCCCAGAAGTAGGAGATGAAGGTATACCTCTCTCCCACCATTGCTCCTCTACAACTGGTGTGCAGAGGTATATTGCCACTAACCTGGAGGTAGCACACAACCATCATGACTAGTGACCATTGATAGACCTGTTCTCTATGGCTACTAATCATGATAGGTATCATCAGAGTTATAGATTTCTCATATTGCTCTGGAGGTACGTAGCCATTACCTATGCTGCACACGGTGGCGAATGGCAAGTTGACATGTCTTTTGAAACAAAAGATGATCCACCTCAACCGCAGATATTGGACTCAACAGGGAATTGCTGAGCTGCTTTCTGCAGATACTAGTGCACGACAATCCTCAAGAACTGTCACAGAACAAAAATATTATGGACAAGAGCATCTTCTCTCCTGTGAGCAAACACTGTTGCTAACATGACCAGTTCCTCTCGAGCCTCTCAATCCTTGTCTTAAAAGGACACCTTGTACAATATCTTCAGAAGACATGCCTGGGAATAGAAGGTATAACCTTGTTAAATGCAAAGGACAATGAACTGCACAAATATCTTGGTTAAGGTCCTGGATTACAACCACAGTATGAAGTCCCTGCTGGTCAACTCATCATAGAAAGCAGGTTGTGCTACATGTACTTTGTGATTAGGCAGCCAGCTTAAGTTCGTGCGTAATGACTGAGTTCAAGATTTCCGTCATGGAAATTTCTCACCCCACAAACAGGGAAGATGAACCTGGCCCCAGTCATGGGCTGGATGACCAAAGCTGTGAAGAATCTTGTTTCTCCTCCTCTCTCTGCTATGATGGTCAGCCAGTTACCCTGTAGACTAGTGGCAGATGCAGAGGGAAGGGCGGTCTAGCCCTGGCCAGAAGAAAAAGGACTGCAGTTACTCCACGCTTGCTCTGCAAGAAACTCCTTGGGGAAGGGGGCAAGTTTTCACTTTTTCTTTTTTAATGCAAAAATTTAAAGTATCTGTAGGCCACTCAAAACATTCAGAGTGGAATGGGAGTGAGATAATCAATCAAATAAATAAATAGACAACTTCAACTACCCCCTGGAGCTTTTATTACAGAGACTGCCAGTCTCTGAGTCTGGTCAGTGCTTTAAGGGCTGATGAATTGACATTGAAAGATTGTAGAGATCTAGTACTTAGGAAGCAGTAGAGTTGGTTGCCAGGGTACATGGGTTGTACCACTTCAAACAGCACATGGGAGAAGCTGGGGAGAAATACACATGGGTGCATTTTGAATGCACTCCAACATAATAAACTTCCCGTATGTAGAGAAACAGTCTTCCCGTATGTAGAAACAGAAATGTTTAGAACAGTCCTCTTCCTGATGTGCTAGTGCTCTACATGCAGGATGCTTTTGCTGTTTCAGCCTGGTCTACTATCTCATTCTGTGTAATGTGTAGAGTGGCTATTTCTGAAGAACTTTTTGGAAAATCTTTCTGCTGTTCTCCTTTTTCCACCTCCCCTCCCAGATTAATTTATATGCAAACCAGCATATTCCTCTTACCTCAATGTAATAGTGCATCAGAAAGGAAGCGATGGAGTTGGGTTGAATTGTGCTAAAGCTTTTTCTCTTTGACACTCAACCTCGCTGGCTACTCCTTGGGAAGAATTCCTTGCAGAACAAGGAAGCAACTTGATGGGGTATTGATTTGGCATTCACAATGACAAGTGGCCGTCTCATTTTTGTCCAGATATTTATTATTGCAAAGGATCATTACGGATAGATGTTCTTGCAGGGGATCCATTTGACAGGGAGAGGGAAGCCCAGAGCTGCCATTCTGAGAAGCAGCACACTCATCAGCACCACCCCATATGGGTCTTAATTAATGCTCACTAACCGTGCCCACAGCAGGCTATGACACAGTGGGGTCTAATGGCTCCAGAATGAATGAAGAGACACAAAGACAGGCTGGAGGAGGAGAGGGGACTAAAAGAAAGGGAAAAGGGGGAGAAGGAAGCAGGGGGAAAGGGTTCCAAACAGCGTGAAGGGGTCTCTTGCCTACCTTTTATAATTTGGCACGATACTTGGTAAAAGCTTGTCAGTTCAATAAAATACGAGAGAGTTGGGGAAGTAGTAATAGCAAAATGGCTGTATGTTACTGCATAAGTGCAACTTGTCATTATTTTCTGCTGTGTCCTCCAAATGTTCGGAAGGAAAGACAGAAGGGTTGAAGGACCCCACTGCTCCCCAGCACAGCTTCTGCTTGCCCTTCGAAGGGCATCAACTCACTCAAGCCGCTATGAAGCCGAGACTAGCTTCTCTCAGGCTGCAACCAATCTGGCCTTGAGCAGGAACTGCTATGGGTCCTTTGACCTTTGAGAGTGCCCATAGCAGTGCCTGCCCTAAACCCGGAACGTTTCAGTATATTTGTGAGATGCCACCTCTGTAGAGTGTGGGACAGGCCAACGGTGAGTTGACCAGCTATGTCAGTGGCTTCTTAACCCTTATCAAAAATTTCTTCTAGCCAATTGTAGACAACCAGTTCAGGGTCGCTTCAGCTTGAGAACGTCTGTGGGAAGCTGGATTCTCCCTTGTTAGCACCTCATCTCATGCACCCTGTTAATCCAATGTAGAAACATTCAGATCTCCCCCAAACCTTCTAGTTTTATTAGCCTGCAGCCTCCTTGTCCTGCCCCCTACGGAGAGCTGCCCATGAAGTCTGTGCTCTCCCTTTTTTCCTAGGGAAAATTCTACCAATTGCAGCCAGACTGTCTTCCTTCTTTGACTCTAATACACATTTTAATACACAAGCAGGGATCTTGGCTGAAAAAGGGATTTAACCCAGTCCCTGGGAACTGGGGTTACCTCCTTGACAACCCTGCTTTCTGAGGTGATGAATGCGGAGCCCTAGAGGTCTCCAGGGCATCACAGTGGGTGTTCAGCAGCAGGGGCAGTGCAACCCAGAATACCCCCGATACCACCTTGGGTTCTCTACACCAATGGTTCTCAAACTGTGGGTCGGGACCCACTTGGTTCAGAAACCTGATTTCTGGTGGGTCCCAGGTGATGGAAAGATCAGATAAGTAATTGCCTCAAACCCTAAGGCTATTCAAAAATCAGATAGCTGTTAATTGCGCTTTAAAGAGCTGAGCTCCTGCAGTTTGCAAGATAGCTTCTAATTGCCCGGCAAGCAGCTGAGCTCCTGCAGTTTGCAACCTTGTGTAAATATAGGGAGATAAATGTTTGAGTGTCTCGTAAAGCTAGGTGGATCCCAATAGAGTGTCATTTTAAAAAGTAGGTTCCAGTGCTAAAAAGTTTGAGAACCACTGCTCTACACACACAAAAAAATATCAGCCATTTGCCATGCTCCTCACATGGTTTCTTCAGTGGAGGAAGTGCAGGACTTCCAGTTTGATTTAAAGCAACCATGTGAATGGAGGAGCTCCTTTATTCATGTGGTCCCTGTAAATCAAACCAGAAGTCCTGCGCTTCCGTGTTTGAAGAAACTGCATCAGGAGCAGGGTCAGGAGGCGGATGATCCACTTTCCGCTCACTTTTAGCAGGTAGTGCAAGTTGCATCCACAGCAGGGCATCCTGACTCCACCGCCCTCTCACTCCCCCTTAATCTGCTGCTAATGCTACACGCATCACCTTGCCTAATGAATGGGCCACCCCCGTTCAGTAGTTCTCCACTGTGCTATGTTTTGCTAATTTCACAGGGCTGTATGTTAGTGGATCTGGCAACACTTCTGCCCTGCTCCATTTGAAGTGGATGCCCTTGTCTTACGACCCAATCCTATGGACCATTCACACCACCAGAATGAGCGTTCCGGCAGCGTAAACAGCTCTACGGCTGTCACAAATGCGACAGCGCAAACAAGCGTGGCCTAGCTGCTTGGAGGGTGATTTTTTTCACTAGCTGAAGAGAGCTGCACTGCTTTGTGTATTGCAGATTGTCACACTTTTAATATAGTATTTTCTTTTTAGCCTACTAGTCTCTTATTGCCCCACCTTCTCTCAGTACCCAAAGCAGCCCCCTTTCTCTACCTCACCACTGGTCTCTTTGCACACCTACCTCCCACCACATAGCACACACACACCCCTCCAACAGCAGGTCTTTCTGTGGGCCCGTGAGCCAGTTATCTTTTTTCATTCACAAGCCCTGCATCAGCGATCTTTAGAAGCTTGCATATGTCAGTGAAGTGTAAAGACAATCAGGCTGCAGTGCTTGCTTGCTTATTGGGCAGTGTGATTGTTAAGGGGCCTCCTCTGTATATCATGAATGCAGATCCTTTTCAAATCATTCCAGCCCGGATCTCATGGAGCTTCAGGGTGGAGACTGTCAAGACAACAAGACTATGTTCACTAATGCTGTGAAGGATACAGGCTTGCATGCTGGCCGTTCTCAGGGGCTCAGGAGGAGACTCTAATGTACACAGACATCCTGAGCTGGGAGCCGACTGCCAACAGGGCTCTCGGCTCGGGGGCTCTCCCCAGACTGGTTACCTAGCAGAAGGCTGACGAGGGGCATCTCCAGCGCTGCAAGAAGCAAGGACTGAAAGAACGAAGCAGGAAAGCAGCAAGGAAGGGAATCCCCTGGCAAAGCACTACAGACAGGGGCTCCTCTCCTCTCAGATTTCTGATTCAGCATGGGCACTGCCAGAACTGCATATTTTTGCCAAAATATAGGGGCAAAATGTAAGGTGAATAGGCTCTTAAGTACTCGATTAGGGAAAGTGAGTGGAGGTGAGTTGCTGCGCTCAGTGAGATGGTAGTACTGTACATTTCCAACAGACAAGAGAGGCTGCGCTCCCCAGTTCTAGACGTGTGGGGGCAAGTTGTGTTACTCAGTGATGATGTTAAAACACTCTGCTCGTGCCCAGTGACTCTTTGTTATTGGATCACTCCTTCCAGGGATGAGCCCTGGCATTGAAATTAGGCTTCAAGGCTCTGGTTCTAGTTCACATTTTGTGCTGGGGTAAGTTCCCTGGAAGGACAGGTACTGAGACTGAAACTCAAATATTTTGGCCAACTAATGCGAAGAGAGGACTCTCTGGAGAAGACTCTGATGCTGGGAAAGACTGAAGGCAAAAGGAGAAGGGAAAGGCAAAGGATGAGATGGTTAGACAGCATCACCGATGCAACGAACATGAAAATGAGCGAACTCAGGAAGATAGTGGAGGACAGGAAGGCCTGGCGGGATATGGTTCATCATGGGATCACGAAGGGTCGGACACGACTTAACGACTGAACAACAACAAAGATCCTTTGGTTCGGTTTTGAATCACGGTTTTCCATTCTCAGCATTGAGACAGATTTCTGTTATACTTAAGCACTCTAGGAGAAAAAGTTCAGTGCATTCTCTGTAACAGGATGTCAGCAACGGTGCCTAGTATTCAGAGAGATGTTTGGGATTAAAAAGAACCTGGAAAGAAAGAAAATCACAACCACCAACTGGCTGTGCTCCTTTTCGACAAGACAGGAAGTGTGGGGGACCTGTTGCCAGCTGCACCAGTGGATGGCATTGCCTTTGGAGGAAGAATGGGTCTACAATTTGGATTGCTTCCTGATGAGTATATGGGCACCCTGCAGTCTCTACTGCCACATTCATAAAGTGTGCCAAGAGCTGTTTTAACTCCTGGTACCCCCAGAATCAGGGGAGTGGAAAGGCAGAGCTGAGAGAAAAATAACAGGAAGCATGACTAGCCTATCGCCTCATAAATCTCATGCCTGTCAGAACTTTTAATGGCAGAGTCGCTTAAAACGGCTGCATTTTATCAGCTTAAATTGATTAATGGCGCAAGGAGACAGGGCATCCAGAAAACCGATGACAAAGGACTCTGTTGGTTTGTACTGATGGCAAAAACCATCCCAGATCCATCTTCTCTCTCTCTCTCTCTCTCTCTCTCTCTCTCTCTCTCTCTCTCTCTCTCTCTCTCCTTATTTTAGCATACATCTTTAATGGAAAAATGGAGGCCCTTTGGATTATAGAATATTTAAAGTTATTCTTCTAAAAGGCCCAATTTATTGGAAAGTGCTAGCGACCAAGAGGGCAGGGGCCCAAAGGAGAGCTGGGTCATGGGTGCCTGGTGGGAAGAGAGTCTTGATCCCTTAACATTTTGTATCTGGAAGCTCATTGATTAAAGTTGAATAGGGGGACGTGAGTTCAAGCCAGATTCAAATAGGTCTGATATCCATTTTGAGATATTAGAAATCATCACTACATGGAAGTGGCTTCTTCCTGCAGGCTTTGAATGGTGTGGTGGTCTTGTGAACAGGCCCTCATATGACAAGTATCTTTTTATCAGCCAGCGGGTGGCGCAGTGGGTTAAACCACTGAACCATGAGCTGTTGATCGAAAGGTCGGCAGTTCAAATCCGCGATGGGGTGAGCTCTTGTTGCTTGGCCAGCTCCTGCCAACCTAGCAGTTCCAAAGCATGTTAATGCGAGTAGATAAATAGGTACCGCTTGCGGGAAGGTAAACAGCGCTCCGTGTTCCAGCCGCATGCTACGCGCTGAGGCAAGGAGAGTCATGCCGGCCACATGACCACAGAGGCGTCTTCGGACAACGCTGGCTCTTCGGCTTTGAAATGGGGATGAGCACCACACCCTAGAGTCGGACACGACTGGACTTAATTGTCAGGGGTCACTTTTACCTTTACCTTTATCTTTTTACCAGGGTCATACTGAATGTTCACAAATTACAACTTTTGACGCAAATGGGGGGGAGGGGTTGGTTCAGTAAGCACAAAATGTTCCCTGGTTTTTCTGGTGCCTGTTTGTTGCATCAGCTGCACCATTTAAAAAAATATATTTTCTTGCTGGGAATAGTGATCCCAGCCAATCAGTGATGGGGGGAGGCTGGTGGTCAGTGACAGAGCACCTGCTTTGCATGCAAAGGGACCCAGCTTTAATCCCTGGCATCTCCAGGTGGGACTGGAAAGGCCCCTACCTGGAACCTTGGAGATCCCCTGCCAGTCAGTGTAGACAGTCCTGAGCTAGATGGCCAATGGTCTGACTCAGCATGTGGCAGCTTCCTATGTTTATCGTGTAACCAACGTGATGATGCCACGTAGCCAATCAGATTTGCCCATGACTTTTCTGGAAACTAGACTAAAAATAAAAACGGCTAGGCTGTTTTATTTCTGGTTATTGGCAGCCCTTGTCTGAAACAGTAAGGTGCTTTTATTAATGAACACGTTTCCTTTTATTTATTGCTGCCGTGGTCTCTTGCCACCATCGCCCCCTCTCCTGTTCTGTACTTCTCTCCAGCTTTCCACTCCTGCCTCTCTCTCTCTGCTTTGCCTTTGCTCACCAACGGTTTAATTAAAGCATCCCAGTTAAAGCAATGCCCACCAGACCATTTAAATTTGGAAGCCCCAAACCTGGCTCATCATCATGGGCAGCTTGGGGGCCACAACCCAGTGGATGGAAACGATTGCATTAGTAAACAAAAAACAGAAGAACATTGTTCCTAATAGAGTTTACCTTACCTGGCTAGAGTGAAATGGAATGGGGTGTTCCTTGTGGACACTTCTCCCTTGTTTCAGAGGCTTTCGTATGCAGATTTAGTACCCATCAAGGCTGGTTCTGTGTGCTGTTTTATTCTTTTTCTCCTGAAGATGAGCAGTGTAGCAGTTTCACCAACAAAAGTTGATTCAATAAAAGATATCTTAACCTACTCTAGGTACATTTTGCTCGGCAGGAGGATATAGGAGACTATTTCTGCATGATTAGATTCCAGTTTTTCTCTTTTCTGAACATGTAAATGCAAAACTCCTGCATACAGCTCTATGATGATATGAAATTGCATTTGCCTTCCATTTTCTTTAACACTGGAATCAGTTTGCAATATATGCTGGGGAGAAAGATGCTGGGAAAGGAGGAGACCATCTCCAGCTAATGCTTGCCTTAAAAAAAAGTTAACAATTGCTCTTTGATAGTATTCCCTGAGATTCCAGCCTTACTTTCCCCTTCTTACTTGTAGGTGTCCATATGCCTGCCTCCTGATTCCCACATCAACCTCACTTATCCAACCATGAACTTCCTGCCCTCCCTAAACATACACCTAAGGACCAAATTAGATGAGATGGTGGAAATCTGTGACCAGATCAGATCACCTGTTTCATTAAATTTGGGCCAATAGCAGCTGCAGGGAAGGAGGAAAATCTGGATCAGGACTGTGGCACTAAGGAGAGTCAACTTATCCCTCTGCATTGCTTTCCTGATTAAAAAAAATATTCCCCTCTGCTGGTGTTTTTTACCCCTTCGAAACAGCATGTGAACAAGCTGGCCTCCCAGTAACTTCATATGTCTGCTACTTTTGAAAATCTAGGGGGTGCATATCCCCTAGATCACGCCTTTAAAAATATCTTAAAACAGTGTAGTTATGCCAGCCTTAATACTTTTTCATCACTGCATTATACTTGGGCTGGTCACAGGATGGTAAAAAGGATTAATGTCCCCCATTCTTGCAGTGGACAATTAGGGTTTTATGCCAGTCAATTGGCTGCTTAGATATTGTCAACCGATTGCCTGTTATTTGTCCACAGTCAGATATTGTCAAATCAGTAAAGCCAAGAATGCTACTGTGTAGGTCAGAGGTCCCCAACGTGATCCCTGTGCACCCATGAAGGAGTCTAGTGGTGCCTCTCTGCCCGCCTACTCTCTACAAGGTGGGTGGCAGCTTATCATTACAACTGTCTTCAAAAATTGACCTTAATATTTTTTCATGGTTGCTGTCACTGTGTTTTATGTCTGTTAATATTTTGTTTTGGTTTTAAATGAAACTGTAGGTTGGCCCTGGAGGTGTTCCAGGATAAAAGCTAAAGAGAATAACATAAGAACATAAGAACATAAGAAGAGCCCTGCTGGATCAGGCCAAAAGCCCATCTAGTCCAGCTTCCTGTATCACACAGTGGCCCCACCAGATGCCTCAGGGAGCACACAAGACAACAAGATACCTGTGTCCAGTCGCCACTCCCTTGCACCTGGCACAGAGAAAACCCACTTCTAAAACCAGGAGGTTGCTTATGGCTTGTAACCTGTGATGGTCTTTTCCTCCATGAATCTGTCCAAACCCCTTTTAAAGGCATCTAGGCCAGGTGCCATCACCACATCCTGTGGCAAGGCCAGGTGCCATCACCACATCCTGTGGCAAGGAGTTCCACAGATGAATTACACGCTGGGTAAAGAAATATTTTCTTTTGTCCGTTCTAACTCTCCCTCCACTCAATTTTAGTGCATGTCCCCTGGTTCTGGTGTTGTGCGAGAGGGAGAAGAATTTCCCTCTATCCACTCTCTCCATCCCATGCATAATTTTATAAGTCTCAATCATGTCCCCCCTCAGGCGCCTTTTTTCTAGGCTGAAAAGCCCCAGACGCTGTAGCCTTTCCTCATAAGGGAGGTGCTCCAGCCCACGAATCATTCTGGTTGCTCTTTTCTGCACCTTTTCCAATTCAACTATATCCTTTTTGAGGTGTGGTGACCAGAATTGGACGCAATACTCCAGATGTGGCCTTACCATCGATTTGTACAAAGGCAGAATGATATTGGCCGTTTTATTCTCAATCCCTTTTTTAATGATCCCGAGCATGGAATTGGCCTTCTTCACAGCCACCGCACACTGGGTCGACACTTTCATCGACCTGTCCGCTAGCACCTCAAGATCTCTCTCTTGATCCATCACAGACAACTCAGAACCCATTAGCGTATATGTGAAATTTTGGTTTCTTGCCCCAATGTGCATCACTTTGCACTTCCTTACATTGAAGCGCATCTGCCATTTTGCTGCCCATTCTCCCAGTTTGGAGGGATCCTTCTGGAGCTCTTCACAATCCCTGCTGCTCTTCACCACCCGGAAAAGTTTAGTGTCATCCGCAAACTTGGCCACCTCACTGCCTATCCCCGACTCCAGGTCATTTATGAATAAGTTGAAAAGCACCGGTCCCAAGACCGATCCTTGGGGCACACCGCTTTTCACCTCTCGCCATTGTGAAAATTGCCCATTGACTCCCACTCGCTGTTTCCTGGTCTTCAACCAGTTCCTAATCAACAAGAGGACCTGCCCTCTTATTCCCTGACTGTGGAGTTTTCTCAGGAGCCTTTCATGAGGGACTGTGTCAAACACCTTCTGAAAATCCAGATATATAATATCCACGGGTTCGCTCGCATCCACATGCCTGTTGACCTTTTCAAAAAATTCTAACAGATTTGTGAGGCAAGACTTCCCCTTGCAGAAGCCATGCTGACTCTCCCTCAGCAGAGCTTGTTCTTCTATGTATTTTAAGATTTTATCCTTAATGAGACTTTCCACCATCTTCCCTGGAACAGATATTAGGCTGACCGGCCTGTAGTTTCCCGGGTCCCCCCTCCTTCCTTTTTTAAAGATTGGCATGACATTAGCTATCCTCCAATCCTCTGGCACAGTGGCCGTTTTAAGGGACAAGTTGCATATTTTGGTCAAGAGGTCAGCAACTTCATTCTTGAGTTCCTTCAGAACTCTTGGGTGGATGCCATCCGGGCCTGGTGATTTATTGATCTTTATTTTGTCAATTAAGTCTGAGACGTCTTCTCTTTTAACCTCTATTTGACTTAATTCTTTAGTCAGGGGAGACCGTTCCAGCAGTGGTATTTGCCCGAGGTCTTCTGCCATGAAGACAGATGCAAAGAACTCATTTAATTTCTCTGCAGTCTCCAAGTCCCCTTTTATCACCCCTTTCTCTCCCTCACCATCCAGCGGACCCACCGTTTCCCTGGCAGGTTTCCTGCTTCTAACATATTTGAAGAAGCTTTTATTATTCCCTTTTATGTTGCCTGCCATACGTTCCTCAAAGTCTTTCTTGGCCTCCCGTATCATCTTTTTACATTTCTTTTGCCACCGTTTGTGCTCCTGTTTATTTTCCTCATTAGGGCAAGACTTCCATTTATGGAAGGAAGCTTCCTTGCCTTTTATGGCCTCCTTAACTGTGCTTGTTAGCCATGCCGGCACCCTCCTGGACTTGGTCGAGCCCTTCCTCCTTTGTGGGATACACTCCCGCTGGGCCTCTATGACTGTTGTTTTAAACAGCCTCCATGCACTCTGGAGCGATTGGACTCTTTTTACCTTCCCTTTCAGCCTTTTTTTAACTAGTCTCCTCATCTTGGGGAAGTCTGCCCTTCGGAAGTCAAGGGTTTTCGTGTCAGATTTGCTCAGCACTCTCCCTCCAACATGCATGGCGAAACAGATCGCAACGTTTCAGTAAACCATTCATATTTATAGATACCTTACCTCACCTAACATTACAGTATTCATATTTATAATCATGCACTATATGTTTTAAACAAGTTAATTTTATTGTTTCATAACACTTTTAACTAGTTTGTTTATGTACTTATGCTAAGTAGCAAACCTGCTGCTAATTTTTGCTGTTTTAAGAGAGTTTGGGCCCAATCTTATCCTCCCCCTCCCCTCCAGATCGGAAGGATTCAGAGGGGAAAAGGAGATTTAAATCCCCTTACTCCTCCATAAACCTCCCACTCGCAATGGGTCTCCTTAGACCTGTGCCAGCTCTGTAGCTGGCGCAAGTCCGAGGAGAAAAGGGGGCAGAGAGGCTGCAAAATGAGGGGATAGGATCCATCCAGCACATATCATCGCCACCAGATCCACCCCCTCCTGCAGCCTCACCACCCCGTTCCTCCCCCCTCCCAGTTTCACCCCTCCCCACCCCCGCCTTGCCTTACCTGCTCTGGTGGCTGCAGCGGGGCCCAGCGACAGACGGGGAGCACTGCCACCTCTTGTGGCAGTGCTCCCAAAATGGCCACCAATGGAGCAGCCATCTTGTGACAGCGAAACTGCAAAGCTCTCCAGGCAGCAGCCCATTCCAGCATAGGATTGGGCTGTCCATACTTTTAAAATACGTAGCCGTTTTGACAACATTTGATAGGTTGAAGGAGTGAGCTCCATTGAACAAAATGGTATTCTGAGTAAACATGTACAGGATTGTGCTATTTGCTTACTGAGGAGTTAAATACCAATGAGACACTCTGCCTTGTTTAATCAGCTCAGGTTTTGCAGGAGGAACTGAAGTCTTAGAATAAGCTTTCTTTTGATCCTACAAAGTTATTCAGAACATATCTAAATTAAATACATTTAATACCAGTATATCCGAACTGCAAAATAACTTTATTTTGGAAACCTCCATTAAGAAATAAATGTTTCGTATTCCTTTTTATGAAACTGGCCAGACAAAAAGGTGGCAGATCAGACTCAAAAGTGACAAGTGAAAAACACACACAAGTACAGTACGGTACTCTGTTTCACAAAGTGGGAGACTTGACAGGTTTGTTCCGCTGCAGTCTTGGCACCCTGATATTCTTCTATCAGTTGATCTCAATTCTCACTCGCATTTTCCTGCAGTGCATCTCCAAGGTCTCTCCTGCTGCGTAGGGTTTTCATATGACTTCAAGTACTGAATCTTCTTCCTTCCTGTACTTCTTTTTCCTTGCCTAAGTTCCTGATGCCTGCCTATCATTGTCTTTGCAGGTGCAGCCTGAACTGATTAGAATGTTGAGGTTGCTAATTAAGCTTTTTTGCATACAGGCACCTGGGCATAAAGCACATTTTTACATGGCTCCCAACCCCCACCCCACAATTTAATAAAAACTGCTGCCCCCAAAAGTGATTGGACAGAAGAAGAGACCCTGAGAGGTTCTTGACATGCATAGCTGTTGAGGTGTCTTCCCTCACAGAATGACATTCCTATCCCCTTCAAAGTTGTGAAGTATTCTATCCAAAATAGGATAAGCGCTGTCCTATTTGCCCTTCATTGGGAGCAATCCAGAAATCTAATTTAAATATACAATTTACCGAGGATTATGAACACAAAGTATACAGCAAAGCAAAAGACATAAAAGAGGCATACAACAACAAAAGAATAAAGCTATTACAGTTTCAAAGACGTAAAACATAGTGTACTTCTCCGCTAAATCCTAATGTAACATTTCTAATTAAGATAACACAACAATTAGAATGTAAGAGATTACAATGAAATAATGCAGGCTGGTGATATATTAATAACATATTCCACATAGATTCATGCTGAAGACGCCATTCAGATGTGCTCCCGCGTGGCCAGGTTGGGATATGTCCAACAGCCATCATCCTACTGAACATATGATAGAGCTGAACATCAGTTGTCATAAACTGTGTGCAACAGCCTTTGTAAAAGCCCTAACCACTGACTGATCTCATGAGCTCTGACCTTTGGAATTTCCCCCTGGGTTGTGCTATTTGTGTATTTCTTAGCAAGTGCTACTGCGGTCCTGGCATCCACTCTAGAATGATGGAAGTGTGTTAGACAACACTTGATAAGATCAATTTCACCTTTGTGTGCTCCCTTTCCAAATCCGGCTTGTGGAACGTTTCTGAAGGAATGCTACAAGAACGCAGCAAAATGGTCACAAAATACAGCTGGCATCCAGGACCATACACATCATGAAATGCCTATACGGAAGAAGGCACTTCCAGAAGTACTTTCTTTGTATAGGAATTTTGGCACACGTGAAGCAGGCCTCGTCCAGCACTTATATGCATGCAAGAATGTAGGAGGAGGGATGATGGAGCACCTGGTGCACAATCAATCGGGGAGGCCAGGAAAGGCGGCATTAAACCTCAAGTTTCCACTAAAGATCAGTCCAGTCCTTTCTGGTCTTCTGAGAGTGTTTTTCCATGCAAGAGGCTTAAAGAGCTTGATGCTTCAGTCTGTTTGGAAGTGGACATTGATGAGAATGCTAATTTGCATCACAAACGCCTCCCTTTTGCTTTCTCTTCCATTCTCTTCCGCACTAACGATCACCACTTTGTATAAATAACATGAGAGAGCTGATCAAAACCTCACATCTCAACACTCCAGGGCTGCTTTTATTCCATTTATAGCCAAGGGACAATTCAGAGAGAAGGGGAAACGTTAGGGGCAATAATTATAGTAGCGATACAGTAAAATCCAGGGTGCGTGTGTGTGTCAGAACTAGGCACTGAAGGGCTGGGCAATAGGGATATGGCAGGGGGCAGCTTCTTGTATAGCTCTAGCCTATAGGACTGGTGTTCCCAATGCATTTTGGTTTCCACCTGAAGGGAGTATTCCATGCCTTTCTAAACCTGCTCAATTGAACTGCATTGCAGTGACCTCTAACAAATACCAGTTTGAGCAGCTGCACTGTTTATGCTATTAAGCTCTGGTGAGTTATAGCTGTTCTTGACCCTCTTCTTTGTTTGTTGCACACCATCTTACCCCTAGACCCTAGTTTAGTGCTGAGATTTACTCCTCCATTCCTTCCATTTCCCCCTTATTTGGGGGGTTTCAGTATTTCTTCTTCACTGTGGGGCAGTAGATCTAGAGTTGTTTTCCAAAGGCTGCTTCCCAGAGGATGAGTTTGCTCTACAAATATTACTTCTGTGTAGGATGAGGTGCATATGGTATATATACACTGTCACATGTGAAGACTGCCCAGGTATATTTCAGTACATGCATGCCCACACCACAATGGAAAGCGGTGACCCATCGTGGCTTCCCATCAGGTAAACATGTCCACAGAATCGTAGAGCTCTCTCCTTAGCGAGATGCAATGTTCTCCCGTCTGCTTTGCTACAAGGAAGATACAATGGAATTGCAATGTCTGAGAGATATTGCCCTTGTGGCATGAATTGTGTAGAGACCCTCTCACATACATTCTTATATTGCTCGTTCCACAATGCTTCCCGCACAGAACATCTAGTCCCAGTATTTGTTAAATTCCAGGGTTTAGCAGATCAGGAGATATTGAGAAACATCTTATCGACGGAGGAAGGTGATATATTGGAAAGGGTTGCAGCCTTTGTTTGTTCAATCATTTTGTCTTGTGCATCAGATATATGATGTAATGGCCCTTAGATCGTAGCCCGATATCTGGTTGTTTTTGTCTGATTGGACTTTTTGTTTGTTTGTAATATGTGTTATGTAATGTATGTTGATTTATGTTGTCTTCATGCCAATAAAGGTTCTTGATTGATTGATTGATTGACAAATACACACTTGTCACATATGGCAACATGCATACAATATACACATTTTCCCCTCCATGCAAGTATTATCGATGTTGAAAAATCTTCTTCTGTGAAATGGCCCAAAGAGTAGCATGTACCCATCCAGATATTCTACTGAGTAGCTGGGGTGGATGTGGTCTGTACCGTGTGTAAGTGATGAGCCTTAACGGGACTAGATAAGCAGGGGGCAGGCAGCCGACAGAAGGATGAGCCAAGCAGATGATCTTGTGGAGGGTTGTCTTGAAGTGTGCTTTCAGAACCACATCTCTAGCAGCCCATGTGATCCCTCCCAGGATGGGACGGAGACAGGACGATACTGGCAGCTTTGTGTGCTGGCATCTATAAACATGAGCTGCATGAATGAGTGAGGGCTGCTGCTCTGGGTTTGTTCTCTGGAGAAAGCTGAGGGAGGGGCCTTTTGGAACTGGGGGGACAGGAGGGAGAGTGGTGACCTTGACAGCATGCGTCATCTGATTTAACAAATACAGTCGTCAAAGAGGAGAGCAAGTAGCAGAGCAGTTAAATACAGAGCTAGCAAATCAGAGAGGGCATATCACAAATATGGAATCCGCACTAGAGTACCAAGGTAAGGATTTTCCTTCTTGGTTATAAAAATTACAATATAGCCAACAGGGTGGTTTCAGTGTGGGTTTTTTTTTTCCTCTGAAGTGAAACAGAATATCTCTGACACAGGCAATAATGCATTTTACCTGAATGAAAAATCCGGTGGGCAGGATAAGTAACTAGTAACTTGCACACACATCGGTCTGCAAAATCTGCAGACCGGTCTGCAAAATCCATGCATAGTTCTTCAAGTGTAGTCTCTTTGTGGGAAAAGAGGTGTGTCAAACCCAGCCAACGTGCATTTGAACCTCCTGGGTAACCAGGGTCTGAGAAGATCCATTGAAGGGTGAATCAGGGGTTCTCAACCTTTGTTGGGAACTGTACCCCCTGTCACGGTCCTGCACGGTCCAAGTACCCCCTATACTTAATTAGCTAATTAATTGGATTATGTAATTAATCAGTCCTGAAGTGATGAGTTGATAATCATAATCTTTTGCTATGTGGTGAAGTCACAACAAGCCAACTTCTCATAGGGATTTGGAGCGGTGACTGCTCTGACAGGGAGAAACTACAGATTACTGAGTTCTTCCAGGAAAACACTGAAAATTGGATTGAGCCAGCATGTGGCAAATCACTATATTGACATACAACAAAGCAAAGCATGCTTCATCGTGCAAAAGTCCTCCAGAGTCAGCTCGTGGTAACTTCATCATGGCCACTTTCACATAAACACAGTTACTCCAATTTTACAAATGCTCTGAACATTAACCCTTGTATTGTTCATGCTGAGGGCTGTGTACAGGAATGTCTTTCATCCACGACCGTTGTGGTTCTCAGCCAGTCACATCAGCCTGTGGTGCTGTGACTAAGCGCATGCCACTGCCATGCACTGGGGACAGAGGGATTGGGTTTTGGTACGCCACTGTGAACACAGCTTTTTGAGTACTTGTGTTGGTGCAGCAGAGGCCAACTTAAGCCTCTATCATTCTGCCACTGAACTGCTTCTATGAACTGCTTCATGTATATGAACAGCCCTGTTCAGAGACGTCACTAGGGCACGCGCTGCCCCAGGGCCGGGCACGCGCGTCACCCTAGTGACCCCTCCCCCCCGGACACACACCCTTTATTAATCTTACTTGGGGGGGCGCCCGATGGGCGCCGCTCCGGGCGCCCCCTCAATCATTGCAGCCGGCTCGGGGACGTCTTCCCCAGCCGGCTGTCCTGGGCCTTCTGAGGAAGGCCCGCTGCGCGAACGTTATTTATAACGTTCTTTTGCGCATGCGCAGACTGTTCCTGGGGGAAAAGGGCAGCCATTTTCCCTCAGGAACGGTCTGCGCATGCGCAAAAGAACGTTATAAATAACGTTCGCGCAGTGGGCCTTCCTCAGAAGGCCCAGGACAGCCGGCCGGGGAAGACGTCTCCGAGCCGGCTCTCCTGGCCTGGCGAGGCGGGCGGGAGGCCCCCAGGCGACGTGTGTGTGCGCGCGCAGGGGAGGCGACGCGCGTGTGTGCACGCGTCACCTTTCTGTGCGCGTGTGACCTGGGGGCCCCCGCCCGCCTCGCCACGCAACAGCGATGCCTCTGGCCCTGCTGGATCAGGCCAAAGGCCTATCTAGTCCAGCATCCTGTTTCCCAATGTGGCCCACCAGTTGCTTCTCAGAAGCCCATCAGCAGGAAAGAAAGGCAAGCATCTCTTCTGCCATTGCTCCCTTGTAACTCGTAATTCAGAAGCCTACTGCCACTGAAACTGGAGGTGGCCCATAGCCATCATGACTAGTAGCCATTGACAGATCTGTCCTCCATGAATGCGTCCAATTCCCTTTAAAGTCCTCCAAGCTAGTGTTAGTCCTCCAATACTATTAATAATAGTGGCCGCCACCACATCTTGTGGCAATGAATTCCACAGACTAATTATCACAGCCATACCTCCATGTATCTGCCCTAAATCTCCTGCCAATGTTTCCTTGGATGACCCCTGGTTCTAACATTGTGAGAGAGGGAGAAAAACATTTCTCCACACCGTGCAAAATTTTATGTCTCAATCATCTCTCCCTTTAATCGCCTTTCTCCCAAACTAAATATGTATGAAATTCTTACTGTATATAACCCAACTGCTTGCATCTTATATTGCACAGGACCTTGTTATTTAGGAAGGAATCTGAAGGGCGAGCTTGAGTCTACAGTGTAAAACAGAAGTTTAGAACACAAGAAATTTTGAGACGGATTTTTCTTCCCTTGGTTTTGCAACCATGATTATTTTAATTTGACTGTGTTCCTCATACATGCAATATTTTAACTATTGTGATGCTTTATTTTGAGATGTGTGAACTGATTGAAGCATTGCTGGTTAGGCAGGGATAAAATAATAAATTCATACGGTGAAGATTAGAATTTGTAGACTTCCTTCTTTTTCTGACAGAACGTTAAGTGTTTGAAAATTGCCATTGTATCTCCCTTTCGTCACAATCCTAACGTATTCAGGCGCCGTTGCTGTGGCCTCAGTGCCGGCGGTGGGTGTCGCAAACACGCCGTAAAGCACGTTTCAACACCTGGTTCTACACCAGATAAAGAGCTGGCGCTTACCCCGAGTAGCAATGCCCGCTTACCCCGAGTAGACCTCCAGCCATCTCCTTCCCTGTACAGGATTCAGTGTGGGCTGCGCGACCCATACTGAACACCCTACATCAGGGGAGGATAGGATTGGGCTGCCCACCATGAATGCTCACTGTATAACTTCTAAATATCTTGCTCAGATGTGCTGCTGCCCAATAACCCCCCCCCCCATTTCCCACACTTGTGCATTCGGGTGTTTTTTTTCCAGCGATATGGCACTTAATGATGTTCTTGTTCCAAATGTTGTCTACAATATTTTTTCGGTCTGCTTCCTCGGTTTACTGGCATCATTTTGTAGTTTTTCTTCCCCCTCAAAAGAGCTTGCAAATGTGATGTTCATTCCTTCATCCAAGCCATCAATTAAGACAATGAACAGGACTGAACTAGTCCCAAGACTGATCTCCAGAGAAACCCACCAGGTATCTGAAAAGATCCCAATCGATAACAATGTATTAATTATGCTCAACCATTATTTATGAACCACCACCACCCCCTATAAAGAAATATTTCTCAATTTCCATATGCTTCATTTTCCCCCAAGGACCACAGATTTTTTTTTCTAACTACACCAAGTCCCCAACTTATGTCCTGGTTCCGTTCTGGAGGTCTGTCTGGAAGTCGGAACCGATATTAAGTCAGAACAGCGCTGTCGTGCCTGTGCGAAAGCACAAGTCTGGACGAACTGCACCTGCGCAAAAGCGCCACCGCAGCTGTCCGCAAGTCAGGACATCCATAAGTAAGATGTCCGTAAGCTGTACTTGTCTTAATACAGAGATCTCAGGATTCAGCAGTGTAAAGCTTTGGTAGCTTTTTCTTTAACAAACAAGTACAGTAAAACCTTGGATTGCGAGCATAATTCGTTCCGGAAACGTGCTTGTAATCCAAAGCACTCATATATCAAAGCGAATTTCCCCATAAGAAATAATGGAAACTCAGATGATTCGTTCCACAACCATTTAATCATATAAAAATGATTACAGTAATACAAAATACAGTATAAAGTCAAAATAAAACAAATTAACCTGCACTTTACCTTTGAAAAGAATCGTGGCTGGTGTGAGGGAGACGAGAGAGAGGAGAGAAGGAGGAGTGTAGGACGTCTATCACAAACGTTATTGTGTAGGACGTTATTGTGTAGGAAGTCTATCACTCACAGGATCACTGCTATCTGTTGGCTCACTGGACTGACACTGGGAGACGATTACCCACAATCCCGCAGCAAGAGAGACTACTCGCAGAGGCGTAACAGGCCTCACCAGCGCCTTTCCTCACAGGGCTGCCTCCGCGCGCCTTTCCTTCTATGCACGATTGTGAGGGTGGCGTGAGAAGGCAGCCATTCAGTGGTGGAGCCTGAGCATAGCGCCCCACGCCCGGAGCAGCTGCTCCTCGGGCTCCAAAACCTACTTGTAATGCAAGACATCGCTTGTTAATCAAGTTAAAATTTATTAATTTTTTTTGCTTGTTATGCAAAACACTCTCAAACCAAGTTACTCTCAATCCAAGGTTTTACTGTATTTGAAAAAATTCCTTGCACAAGAGATCTAAATATTTTAGCTATTCAAGCATCTCCAGTCCTCATTCTGTTTTTGGTTGCTTTGAGGACTTCCCAAAGTTCTGTTTTCCTTGGGAGAGGAAAAAGCTGGAGGACTACAGCCTTGACCTCCACCCTTACCTTTGTTCTCATCTTCTGCAACATGCCATGAACTCAGAGGCAAGGTAGCCTGCCAACTTCTCACTAAGGTGCTCCATATTCCTTCAGCTGCTTCCTTTCAGCTGTAAGAGGGGGTCTGTGTGGGGCTCTGTGCGGGGCTTTCACCCCTCTTCTTTCGCCATGGTTGCCAGAGGTGCTGGCGCAATTACTCCATGTGTGCTGACTGTAGCATGTGGATTTCCACATCCTTCCGAGTCGGTGGCTCTCCTGCCCCTTCGGTCATGTGTAATCGGCTCCGTACTCAGACAGCGTGGGCTGATTCATTCCTCTTTATCTCAAGGCTCTGTCTGCCTGTTTCATTCCTCCTTGTAAATTTGATGAAAAAACAAAAGCAACCAGAAATAAAGAAGAGCTGGGGAAAAAAAATAACACAAAGCCACCGTAATTTTTCTCAGTCAATGGAAAGTGTGTGTCTTGGCTCTCATTCCTCCCTCCTTTTTCTGGCTCTGATTCTGTCTCTTCTCATTTTCTTCTTCTTCTTCTTCTTTTTTAATGAGGTCAACACCTGTTTCTCAGCCACATTCAAATAGATGCACATTTTTCCCAAAGAGCCCCTAACGGACCATGGCAAGAGGTGAAGAAGAGCAATCACCCATGTGGGGTGGTGTCAGCGTTTCCAAATTCCTCCATGTACTTCCTCTGACATCATGCACCGTCCACATTGCACCCTTTTCCCGCTGCCCTGGAGGTAAAGATTCTGGAAAGATATAAAACAATGGGGGCAAAGAGGTAGAAGAAGGCAGATTCACAACGCTCTCCCATGGGAAACGTGAAAGCGACAAGGAGAAAGGGTGGGTCAGGGTGAAGGTCAGGCAGGCATCCAATTAGCTACAGTTGAAGAAGTAATCGAATGTCAGCATCATCTGTGAGTAGATCAGGCAGGAAATGTTAGCTGGCTGACCAGTGGTGAGGTTTCCTGGGTGGACTATGTAGAGGAGCTTCAGGCCTACAACGTGAACTAGATGTTAGAATGAAGCTCCCCCTAGACAAGGAGATGAGGAGTTGGTTTTGAACTTAGGGACCATAGTATGCTTGGACACAAAGTGCTAATGCCACTGGTGAGATGCACCGGGTGACACCAACCGTAGTGATACCACTGACTGCTTGGAGTGTTTCTCAGTATAGAAAAACCGGTTAAAAATGAAAGATGATGATCATTATGAGTACATTAGAATGCTGTGGAGCAGATGGTGTTGTACAAATAACAAGCGTGTGTCCGTGGGGGAGATGCAATGAGCTCTCACACCGGGTGACACAAACCCTCTGGACAGCAACCTGACCTTTGGATCTGAAGCAGGTAGAGCTTTTCCCACCACTCATCAGTAAGAGCTTTATGTGCTAAATTTCTGCACCAGGTGACTATCAGAAGCACAGGATCCATTTTTTAAAACAGTGGTGGCTCTATTTCTTCTGGTGCTGAGATGTCTTGTAGAAAAGGGGAGCCTGCCTTATCCAAAAAGCCTACATTCTAGCAACTCAATTTGCATAGTATGCAAATCAAATATGCTAATTGGGTGAAGTAGTCACAGTAAATCAGCACAAGTAATTTGCATCTTTTTCTGACTGGCATTTCAGTTCTGCTCCCAGTCTTGGGGAAGAGGCAGCGTGGGGGGGGGGGGGAGCATGCATGGAAGGCCTTTTCTGACTGACTGCTAGAACGGAGAGGGGACAGATGATGGTCACTAAGGGCAGAAGAACGAGGCAAAAATAATGGTGTTGGGGATACCTTCTGATTGCCTCATGACACGAATGTGGAGATGAGGGGAGGCTGCCAGGTGACAGTCAGCATAAGGGTCACTTAACTCGTGTCCTCAGAAGCGTCACCAGGGTTTGCGTCTCCCAGTGCGAGAGCTCAGCACGTCACCCCCATGAGGGACCCCAGAGGTGAATAGGGAGAAACAAGGTTGGGCTGAGCTGGGTTCTACAAAAGATGCCCATCAGGCAGGACTATGTATTTCTACAGATTACTCCTGGCCAGTGGTGTTGGTACCTCATGGGTTGGTAACTCATGGTGTCACCCCTATTAACTTTAACTTATTTTAATATATAACAGTACAGGTCACCCAACAAATCAGTAACCAACTCGGCTCTCAGAACGATCGGTCTCAATCATTGGTCTGTTTTGAGTTAAGGAAATTCACTTTTTGTTATATAAGGCAGTTGTGTTTCATATTTCTGGTTATTTGTCCATAACGTTTGATAGAATACAGATACGTTAAACCGGTCTCTTTCATTGCATTCTAAATGAAATTATGCATCGAATGATATATAACATGATGGTATTAGTCATAAATTAAACGTTTTCACAATTTTGGCCACTAGTGGTGTTAACCCCCCCCCTCTGAGGGTGTTGCCTGGTGCGGTCTGCACCCCCGCACCCTCCTAGTGATGCCACTGCCCTCCCTGCAACAGATTCTTACCTGTCAATGCCTCACAGGCCATTTTAAGCTCCTTGTCTCCCCAGCTGGGCTTCAAAACACTGGCAATGAGCTAGTAGTGGGGATGAGCGGGGTAGCCTGGGGGGGGGGGGGCACAGAAAGTGTTAAGTATCCTTCCTCCCACTCTTTGACCTTCCTCTGAAAATGCTTCTGCCACTGTTGTCCCTGAGCATTACCTGTTGTGCTTAATCGCTCTTGCTAGCAGGCTGATATAAATTTGGGATTGGAAGGAATTAGGGTACCCTTAGAACTCTGAGAGATCATGGATTATATTTCATGTTTGCAGTGTGCCTTATAAAAGAAAATGTTTCAGGTTGTCACAGCCCAAGGGTAAGAGCTGAGAAATGGACATAGTGTGGAAATGTGGCAGATTCCTCCTGTTAACATGCTCTATAGCACCAGGTGCTGTTTTCTGAGATGAGACACATTCCACTGTGTGCTTTACTGATCCAGAATAAACACAGAGAGAAAAACTTTTCAGTGGATCATTTACATGTATAGAATCTTGACCGAGCTTAACATTATTACAAATTATAATCATTCATTACGATTTTTTAAAAAGTTAATCTCATTGTTTCTTAAGAACTGTTAATTCGTTTGCTTTTGTAATTAGCATAAGTATGAAACTCGTTGATGATTAAACCAGCATCCCATTTGGATTCCTGCAACTCGTTGTAAGGAGAGCTGCCTTGAAAGACTGCTCAGAAACTAAAGTTAGTACAAAATACAGCAGCTGGATTACTAACTGGAACCAGGCACAGGAAACACATTTTACCTGTCTTAAAACAGCTGCATTGGCTTCTAGTCCATTTCTGGGCCTCATTCAAAGGGCCAGTTTTGGAGGCAGAAAGAACAATCTCTGGTTTGAATAAATAAATGGGCCAAAAGGTGGGTTCAAAAACTATTGGGGTGTGTGTGTGTGTGTCCCAGAAATGAATTCCTGTTTCTATATCAATTGGGAGAGAAGCAGCACACATTCTGGTCCTGCACTGCATTGTGGTGAGCAGGTTTGCTGTTGTTGTTCAGTCGTTAAGTCGTGTCCGACCCTTCGTGATCCCATGAGCCATATCCCGCCAGGCCTTCCTGTCCTCCACTGTCTTCCTGAGTTCGCTTGACTGTTCCCTGGAAGGACAGGTACTGAGGCTGAAGCTCAAATATTTTGGCCACCTAATGCGAAGAGAGGACTCTCTGGAGAAGACTCTGATGCTGGGAAAGATTGAAGGCAAAAGGAGAAGGGGAAGGCAAAGGATGAGATGGTTAGATAGCATCACCGATGCACTGAAAACAAAGACACATCGCCCTGCTTTGAGAGTGGCATGGCTGTGTTCGTGGAGAACACAATGTACCTGTGACCTCAGCAAACAAAGAGTTGGTAGTTTATCACTTATCAACTATAAGTTTATATCTATCACTATAAAGAAGTTTATCACTTCTTATCAATTTGTCTATGGCCTGGTTCAGACATTAGTTCAGAAGAGACATGTACTGGGCTGTTTTGCATAATGGAGGAGCAGCAGGCATCTCCCTTCCCCATCACAATACAGGAATGCAACTGGTGTACCAGCCAAAGCTGGCAAATGCTCTCCTGGCCTTGATTCTCCAGAGTCAAGGCTGGGTCCAGGAGGAGCACTCTCAAGCTATGGACCCGATCCTTCGAGGGGAGGGCAGAGAGGTGTGTGCCTACTTCTCCACCACAGACGACTGCTGCCACCCCAGGAACAGCCCAGTGCTCTGCATATTTACTCAGAAGCAAGTCCAGTGGTGCATTGGGTTCCTTCCCAGGTGAGTATGCATTGTCTGAACTAGGCCTACATCTCTGACCTTATTCAGATGTTCACAGAATACAATTATGATGTGAGATTTGCTTCAACAAAGTCTTCAGTAATCACATAAATAACATTCTTCGGTTCTAAAAAATATGTAGAATCATGAAAGCAATGAAGGGGAAGAGTCCACAGTTTCATGGTGAAGCATCTGCCTGAATCCTGAGGAGCTGCTGTCGGTCAACAGAGGCAATGTTAAGCCAGATGGACCAGTGGTCTCTCAGCAGAAGGTAGCCTCATATGACGCCCATCATTTGGGCCGTTCTTTTGCACAAGCACCATCTACATGAAAGGGATTTGTCAAGCACTCAGAAATGTGGGCAATCATCTCCTTTAACTCATGACTCCTATGGAGACCCTTCATTGGCAAAAAGACAGTGATCATCTTCCCTCACCCTTGCCTTGCAGCAGCCATTATAAAACTAGAATCCATCCAAAAGTGTGAAGAATGGGATTGCTTAACTGAAAGATGAGAGACTTCAAGATTCCTAATTACAGCTGGAGAATACAGGATTTCTAATTAGAGAATGACGTAAGATTTCATGTAGGTGGCATTAAGGCTTTTGAAGTTTCATATTTATAGACAGTAACGAACACTGACTTGTCTCAGCCTCCCTCTGTCAGCAATTATCACCACAACAGTACACCCCAGAACTTTTGTTGTGAAGCACCTTTATCCACAAAGTTACCTTGTCTACCGCACTGTGAAATATACTGCATTTCTGCACAATCAGATACAGGTACTTGACTTTGGAGGGACTACCTAACAGAGAATGAAATTGAGTTCCTTTAAAACCAATAGTTTTGGTATCGATTCGAATGGGAGATTGACTGAACCCTGAATTTGTTCCTTATTGACTTTAATAGACTCTGCATTTCTAACATTCAGCCATAAGCTAAATGTCAGATTTTATACAGGCGCTGCAAAAATGACAAATGATATTCTGAGTAACGTTTCTTGGACCATTTCATGCAAAACATAATGAATAGTACTACTTCCATTGTTTCTTAGTCAGAGCCATCTAGTGAATGGGATCCAGTTTGAAACTCTAGCCTTCCAGAGTCAGGGTCCATCTAACCCAGTATCAACCAGCAGATGCCTCTGGGAAGCCCACAGACAGGATATAGGGGCAACATATATAGGCAACAATAACAATGATGATAATGATAAACATAGAGCCCTTATACACTGTTGCTCCCCAACAAATGGTATTCAGTTGCATACCGCCTCTAAACATAAAAGCTCAATACAGAAAACATAACTAATAGCTGTTGATATCTATCCGCCATGAATGCCATGAATTTAAATGTAAGGGGACTTATTATGTCCCACTGTTTTAATGTGTGTGTGTGTGGGGGGGGCTGATGGCATCCTCTCAAAATCAGGGAAAACTATGTCCTGGCAACTGGTGGAGGAGAAGCCCCAAACCTTCCATTCATGCGAATGGCACCTGGGTTGCTGTGCCAGCGCCTCCTGCCCAGTATGAAACCTATAGCACTCTCTGCAGAGTGAGAAGACAGGCAAGAGCGCCACCTATGGGATATGTATTAAAACTGGGAAGTTGAGGGAGAAAGAGAGAGACAAGCAAAGCCCTGGGGAGACCAAGCTGACATTTCTGTCAGCGAGGAAAACAGATGGGGAAGGACCAGGCAAGGAGGAACCAAGCTGTGGGTTGAGGAGGAAAGGAAACCCATACAAGAGAAGCAGAGGGAGGCTGACTAATAGAGTATTTTTAGTCATTTGCTTATTTATAAAGGTTTTTATCCCCCGCCTTTGTGTGTTCTAAAAACAGAACCATGCAAGATGGCTGACAACGTTCCCCCCCCAAAAAAAACCCCCGACAAAAGTGTTAAAACAGGAAAAGTGGCAGATAAAAACACAAGCAACAACTAAAAACAGTCAAACGGAGGTAGACTAGCCAGAGTAGGACAGCTCTACATTACAAATCACATTGGCTTCACACCAGTTAGCTTCCATTGCTTCCCCCAAAGATACCTGGGAATTGTAGTTTGAAAAAAGGCACTGAATTTTGTTAGTGATCCCTAGGGCCCCCCCACATCCCTGTGCTTTTGGTGTTCAGGTTTGACAATCATTATTATATACAGCTCCCTGGCAGGGCTCTTAATGCAGGCCTGTAACAGGGTTTCTCCTCGTCCGAGGGAGCTTTGGAGGCTGGACTAAGGCTATGTTTGTTTTTCAACTCAGAAATAGCAGGAAGTGACGTTCCCAGAGGCGTCGCTCCGGTAGGGGCGGGGCCGTAAGTATCGCTCCGTCCTAGACCCTTTACCGAGCGAGCAGGAGACGGCCCCGCCCCCTCACTGTCAGAGCCATCCCGTGCGGAGAAAGCAGCAGGCTGCCTGCTGCTTTGTCCGCACGGGATGGCTCCGACAGTGAGGGGGTGGGGCCGTCTCCTGCTCGCTCGGTAAAGGGTCTAGGACGGAGCGATACTTACGGCCCCGCCCCTACCGGAGCGACGCCTCTGGACGTTCCTAGCATGCTTGAATATCGCGGCTACTGGGGCTCCCAAAACGAACAGAAATTACTGAAAATCAGAATGGCTGCTGTTGCTCCTCATCCCTCGTACTACATCTCCCAAGATCCTTTGCAGCCAAGCAGCCTTCCTATTGGTGCCTGAGGCTGCCATCTTTATTTCTTCGTCTCTCGTACTACATCTCCCAAGCTCCTTTGCAGCCAAACAGACTTCCTATTGGTGCATGAGGCCGCCATCTTTTCTAGCTTCAAGCTCGCAGTTGAATCTTCCAGCGTGGTGAGTGGGCTGGAAGGAGGGGGGAAAAAACGTGACCCGAACGCGCTAGAAGGCCAAAAAAAAAAAATGGCTGTCAAGCACTCTTAGCACTAGAAGCTGAAAAACGAATGCAGCCTAACTGTGCATGATGAGTGATGATGACCATCACGTAGATATTGTTTGTGAGAAGAGGCAGAGAGATGCAGGGGAGAAGTGATGAATTCCAGGAGATGGGAAGGGAATTTGAAGGGATGAGAAATACTGGGGGAGAAGAAAGGTAGGGTCAAAAGCAAGGGGCTGGTGTTGTTGCCAAGAACTCAGTTTGGTTGCAATATATACACGGTATAAATGGAAATTGGATCGAGTTGGATCAATCTGGCACTGGGAAAGGAAGCAAAGGGGTGAAGAAGCAAACACAGCTAGGGCAGCCTGCCTCATCCCTCAGATAGCTTTGCCCTATTTGATTAGTGTAGCCTGCCTGTGACAAGTCAAATCCATTAGGGGCCTGGAGCCTACAGGCTGATTATGTGTGTGTGTGTGGGGGGGGGGGGGCGGTTTGCTTTGCCTGATCACCTATCTATCAGCAGGCAGGATGCAGGGGGCCCATTTGCAAAGCTCACTCTTGCTCTTTCTTCTTCCCCCTTTATCTCCAGTCACTGTCAGGCAAATCCTGGTTACCATGGTATAATAAACACCCCCCCCCCTTCTCTCTATCATCTCACACCACTGCTGCCTCACACAGTCTGGTGTTATGATGGCATTTCCAAGGACCCAGGGAATGTACAAATATAGGCCCTACACCCATATATGGATCCTTCAATAATATCATTGTTTCTTCTGCATCAAATCCCAGAGAAGGGGGAGAGGCCTGCCCTGCTGCTGATGGTGGCATCCACAAATGATTGCCCTTAAGGGCCCAGCCAATGCCTTTTGCTTGAGGACTCAGAGTATGAGAAAGTGGAACTACTCTATAGTGATTCACGGGCTCTCTGGCCTGGCCTCCTGCTCAGTAGTCTCCTTATTGTGTAGCTTGACATCCTCCAGCCCCTACTTGACAATGGGCATTAGGAAGCACCAGCTGCTTTGCCAAGAGTTATGCCTACTGGATCCATTTTGAAAAATAGACAAGTAGTGCCCAATGATCATTGCAGGTTCTTGTTTTAGTGCACAACAGTTTCAGGGTTCAGAGTATGTATGACAAAAAACAACATTATGCATTATAGAGTTCTACAAAATAATTTACCTCCATCAGGTTAGTGCTTAGAAAAAGCATACTGTTGGCTGGAAGCCTACTACAAACGACCCAGGATGACCGGAGGAGGGAAGTGTTAACCAACAGCTTTATTTAACGAGCTCGTGTCCCACAGCTGGAACAAAGGCAGCTGAGAGCCCCGAGGGAGGGGTGGGCTCAGCCTTTATAGCCTCAAGTCACAGGACAATCTCTTACTTACAAAGTTGCAAAGTTTCAGCACTTCTAATTGGCTCAGTTACACTCATTCCCTTATTTGGGTATGCACCCTGCACATTTTAACTGAACTATCTCTGAACAAAGAAAACTCTACTGCGCAAGCGTGATTACAAAAGCATGAAGTCTGCAGTTTAGCATCTTCCCCTTTGGCCTCTTCCCCTTTCTATCACTAACCCAGCTAGTTCCATCCTTCATTTCCCCTCTTAAGAATCACCAATTGTTCTTACATTGTGATTCTTCTTTATCTATGGCTGTTCCATAGGAATCAGTGTCCTCACTGTCCTCTGCTATCTTTTCATATAGTGCTAACATTGCTAGATTAGTTTGCTGGTGCACTATTCTAGTCACGCATCCAGTTACGAATCTAAGAATACAAGGAATCATACAGGGTAATAGAGCGAGCAATAATAACATCAGGAAAGCGAACACCAGAATCCCTTTTAGCCATCCAAAATTGGGTAGCCATGATGTTAGCCATGACATGTCCCATCCACCCCACTTCTGATCTGGTACATAGGCCACCGTGTTAATTTCGACAGCTAAATTCCGGATGGCCTCCCCATGGTTAGAGATGTTAAAACAACAGGCTTCTGATGAAATGTTCAGTGCCTGGCACAAACCACCTTGCCGGGCTAAAACGTAGTCCATACCCAGCTTCAGCTGAAGTATGGCAGTGCGTTGTTGGTCCAATTGGTCTGCAAATTGGGGAAGATGCTAAACTGCAGAGATGATTGATTATCCTTTCTGCGGTCCATACATCATCACCCCAATTAGTAGTACCCCCAATGTTTACACCTTTTAGTATTTCTGCCCCTCTTTTCTTCCTAATGTGTCGGCTCTGGGGAACAACCCACATAGGCGGGAGTAAATATGCCAAATAACAGGCACCGTTCCAGTTTGCGGGCAATCGCCTGTATGCCAGCCTCCCGCAAACCCACCAGACTGGTTTTAGCATAGTGGTTTGCGGACTGGTACCAGTTAGGAACATTATAAGTGTAGTGGAAAACACGCTGCAATGGTTGTCTGTCACGTTTGCTTCCGTGAGGGTGAGATTCCACAACTGTTTCCAGGTTGCCCAGAAACAGGGTAGGCAGGGAATCTTACGGGGGCTAGTGAAAGTGAGGTTGCTATATGAATAGTGGGTGCCATTATAACTGACATGATGGGAGCAATGGGAACGTCCCACCCATGTCCCTTCAAGAGTTCATCTGTGACCATATTGACCCCTTTAATCGGTATCCCACTCACTCTGTGGTCCGGCAATGCCCCAGTCAGTAAGAAACCCCCCAGTAACAGAGTCCAAAGGAACATTATACGTGTGTGTTTCATTTTGAACCTGTGAGTCTTGCCGTTGGTCCTCAATCTTCTCCCGTGCGTTGAGTGTCAGCTTCCGGTGTGACACAGCAGGGGGTTGACTTCTATGTTCGCCTGGCGTTGCCTGTCCACTCCCGGTGGGACAGTTGCCTAGGATCTGCTGTTTTTTCTCAGAGTCAGTTTCGTTGGCCCCACCTGGGTGCTGGTCCATCGATCGGGGGGCGGATCAGTCTTTTTGGCTTTGCTGTAATGGGTCCAAGACTTAAAACCAAAACATTTAATAGAAGAGGGCGTGGTTAACATGACCTGGTGCGGCCCGCTCCACTGAGGCTTGAGTGGATCTGACTTCCACTTCTTTTCGTATACCCAATCCCCTGGTTCAATATTATGAACAGAGTCTGCAAGAGGCAGGGGCACCTTCCAATTCAAAAAGTTTCCCAGCTCCCTCAGTCTTTGGGCCCACGGTATCACCTCCCTTGGCACGTTATTCCCTGATCCCAATTCTCTCCACAAAGGGGAGTGAATGTTCATGTGGCCTCAAATTCTGGGCCGACAGTATTTCTAGTTTTGACCAAACACCTGTGATTTTTCTTTTTGACTGCGTTCTGGGTCAACATTTTCTTCTTCAGTTTGGATGCTGACAACTGAGTCCATCTACATTATTCTTCTCATCTGATGACATCTTATATTGTCTTTAGTTCTAAATTATTTCCATCCTTTACCAATGCTTTTTGTTAAAGCAAAAACGAAAACTTTATCCTTTCCTTTGTTTGTACAGAAACTCAATTCCAAAATATTCTTATAGTGCCTGTTGACATACTGCACCTCTTCTGCACATTCTCTTAACTGAACTTTGTCCTTGTCCCGCCTGGTCTTATTCCTGGACTGATAGAACACTGTGTTTTCTTAAAACTGAAAGCTGTTATTTTATTCCTCCAAACACTGTAATCTTCTGCTCTTTTCAGTTTTGTAAAACAATGTCCTTTGCATTATCTCAAAAACATACACTGCATAAAAATTAACTCTTTTGCTTAGCTTTTATATTCCCAAATTTATAAAAATAATACAAAATTTCTTGCTTTAGTTCTTCAGGCAGTTTTGGGCTGGGCATAATCAATAAGGAATTCCAATAGACTTTGGTTTTATTGATGCTAGATGTTTGCCTTTTGTTTTATATTGGCACCAATATTTACAGGAAACTCCTTCCAGGCTTTTTAATTCTGATCCCAGCCACATTTCCCAAGGCTTTTACAATTTCTCTTTTCCTCCAATTTCTTTCTGCTTTTGTAGCAGAAACAATGCCGGGTTCCTCATAATGTTTGTGCCTATGTGATTTTATACCTTCTTCCTTGAGTGTCTCTCCTGTTTGGTTACTGCCATTTCCAGCTAGCCACTTCCAACACTCTTCCTTAACATGTCTTCTTATGGGGTGGATGGTCACAAGAAGAAGTTAACTTGCAATAACAGGGACCTTAAGGTGCTGGTTCTCTGGGGTTGGGGCTCTTTCTTGCTTCATCGCTTTTTCCCATAACGTCTCACGTTGGCATACACTCGGAAAAGGAGGACTACCATTGTCTCACCCTGTTGTGTATTCATCAACGTGCTGTCATTGGCGGCCTGCGTATTTCTCTGCGTATCTTCGTCCCCTCTCTGTTACTCAGCACCCAAGGATTGCTTTTTGGTACGCCTTATGGTCCCTGACATTTTCCCTTGCTTCTTGATCTGGTCTAAGTACTTTTTCGTAATTAGGTATCCCACTTCTGACACCAAATTAGACCTGTAGATTTTCCATATTGTTATATTTTCTTCGCCAGTTCTCTTTTAGTTAATTGGCAATGCTGGCGGTATCTTCACTATAGGGCAAAGTGTTAATTGCTGACCGTTCATATGTGCCCTGTCCTGATTCAGAGACTTTCTTCACTAGTGGAGCATTGGTAGCTGGCACTGTTGTTCCACTGTTAATCATGAATGCCAAAATTTTGCTTTTGCATCATTACGAATGGGCCCTGGGGCAATCATGAACTCGGGGGCCTTTTTCCTGGGGAAATGATGATACTTTCCCTTTGGTGGCCAATTTAACAATTGCCACGTTGATCCGACCTCAGCAGTAGCCTGTTACCTTGCACCTTTCCCTCTTTCTGGTTAGGGCTTCTGTGGGTTTCTGGCTACTGGCCTCTCTTCCATCTTGTTGGACATTCTCATAAGGGACATATTCCCATTGTTATACTGTTCTTCTAAAAAAAAACTCCAATTGCTTCCATGTCTGTAAGTCTGCTCTGCAGCAGTTTAAAACTTACAGAATACTTCTTTTAGTGTTCACACAATTTCAAATAGGGATTCTTCTTATAATGGGCTCCTTTAAACTGCCCTTTTTCTTGTCTCTAGCCCAGACTTATAAATGCTTTGCTCCTGATGTTACTTCATATTTGCTGGGGCTTTTTACTCTTCTAACTTCTCCTGTTGTATTGTCCATATAACTATAATTTTTCTCATTACCCAATTGTCTTGCCAATTGCTATGTGCTTGTTCATTAAACTTCTGGACAATTACTTCATCTTGGTGACTCTTTATAAAACTTTTCTTTCTCTGCTTGTGTATTGATTTCCCATCCTTATGCTGTAGTTTTCTCTTTCCCATTACATACGCTGTTCTATTAATTCTTCCTTTTCTACATGTCATTACTTTAAGCTGAACGGTTTTTCCCTTCCCTCGTGGCTCTTGAACTGGTCTTTAAAGGGGGGGCTTTGCTAGCCCTGCTCTGTCCAGTGTTCTGGTATTCGCTGACATCCATAAATCTTGTGAGGCAGCTTGCTTATGACATCTCCTTTGGTTAACCCTTTCCTCTTCCTCTCCATCTCTGCCTTCATACTCTGCCCTGCTTCATTCTCCACGTTGTTCCCTCTTTCTGGTTCATGCGGCATTCATGTGGCATTTTCTGTGCCTCCCCCTCTCTGAGGCTTCATTCTCTGCCATTTCCCATCCCCAATTTCTAACACCTCCTCTTTCTCTCTGTCCTTTCCTGGTCCTTCTTTCCGGTAACGGACACATTGGTTGCGTCCTAAAGGCTGCCTCTGTCCTTCTATTTGCTGCGTCAGCTGGATCAAGGGGGGGGGGGTATAGAGCCGATAGGCCTCTTTCAGGCGCTGTAAAAATGCTCCAGGGGACTCTGTGGGGTCCTGTATCACCTCTGCCACTTTGGACATATTCATAGCCTTCTGGCCTGCTCTCCGCACCCCTCCTATCATGAGTCCACACAGCTCATTGCGATCCCTCTCATCATTACGAACCTCTGGGTTCCACAGGGGGGGGGGTCTTCATCTCGTCTTAGGGCGGCCCTCCGCTGCTCTGCTGCTCGGTTATTATGTGTCCCTTGATCCCTGAGTTCCTGCCCCATAATTTAGATCTTTCCTCTGCTGTTAACAGAGTCATCTCCAAAGTCCTTAAATCCTGCTCAGTAGGGTTGTGGGTTCGAATTATGGTCTCTGTTAAGCTTCCCATTGCTTTGGGATCTTCAGTTAGAGACTTTCCCTTCTGTTTCCAATTAATCAAGTCAGTGGTGGTAAATGGCACATAAGTTAGGCCCAGACCATTGTTGAACTCGAAGGGGGGCCTCTGGGACAATTTTATATCCTAGGGGAGGATGGGGGGGGGGACTTGCAAGTCCTGGTCCTGCTTTCTGTTTAACAACTGGTGGTGTTCTCCCCTCTTATGCATGCTTGTCATCCCTTTCCGCCACTATAGGTGATATCTTTTCCAGCAGAGGGGGTGGGGGTGTATGGGTCTTATCTGGTCTATGCTCTTCCTGTTTGGATCCTGGGCTCCCCATTCCTTTCCCTCCTACTGTCCCTTCATCGGGTACAGCCGTCTGTAGTAAGGTGGTGGGGGCACCAACTCCTCCTGTGGCTGGGACTGGGGTGCTGTTGCCTTGACAAAATTGGGGTCTGCCACAGTAGCCGTACAAAAGTGGCATTGTTGTTGGCACCTTTGCTGCATTCCTTCAACCACCCAGGCATTTCTTGGCAATTAGTCAGCCACTGGTCTCTGGGTTTTCCACGTTTTGACACACAGTTTTACAGCTGCCTTTTCTCTCTGCTCTGGAGTGGGGGCTATAATCCTTTTCCTGACACTGTTTGGTTTGGTCAAGATAGGAAACACTGACCTCTGTTTTATTTTAACTGTCTCTCTTTTGTTGGAACTTATTAAAGAGAGAGAAAAATAACGCTGACAATAATGAGTCTTAAAACTCTAAATTACTGCACTTTAAAAAATAATCATACTCTTAAAAATATAAACTTTCCTTTAACAGATCAATGGATGGATTTATTGCTAAATCTGTTGCTACTTGGTTCTCCTGCCTGTTTACTCATAAATCTTTGCCAGGACCTCACGTGGTCTCGGCTTCCAAAAACAAACACACACACACACTGCTCCCTCCTCCCTTTATGCTGCTAGCAGGAGCTGTGAGAAAAACGGAACTCTACCGCCTTACTGAATAGAGGGAGACAGCTCTGTTCTCTAGCGTGGTGGTGGGGAGAGGGGAGGGGGAAGCTGCCGGCGTTTTCCGCTCCTGGCAAGGCTCTTCCCTTGCTCTCCCTCGCCACAAATTCACCACTCTGTTAAAACTAGGAGGAGGAGGGGGAAGAGGGCTGTCCTATAGAGTCCTACACACACACATTTTACTTGGCAGGGCTCTCCCTTTACACCATGACAGCATGTTCTTACTCCTAATCCCTTCCCCAATAACCACAACAATACGACACTCATTCCAGACAAACAAGACACCAAGGGGGTGGGGTACGTGCCGGCCAGTAGGGGGTCTGGCTTGGGCTGAGAACAGCAGGGTACGGACAGACAATTCAAACGCTCGCTCCGTTCGTGGCTTCCCCAGTCGCCCAGGAGAAGAACCGCACTATAGGAGCTCCCTTTCGCTTTAGGTTTGCTGCTTATTCAGCGCCCCATTCACATCCACCCAATGCTCACGCACACTCTTTCATACACCAACCCAACCTGGACCACGAGGTACACGGGACGTAGCCGCGTCCCACCTCTGGTCTCAGCGACAGATGGCAAGTCTGTGCTATACCTTGAGACGTCTCCCACCTTGTGCACACACCTATACTGTACCTGCCGGCAGGATGTTCCCTTTGCTGTACACCTCGTCCGTCAGGTCCGGTATCAGCGGGCGCCCAGGGCGTCTCCTGCGACCGAAACTCCTAACCTGTCTCCGAAAAAAACGGAGTGGCGCCACAGGGAGGGGTCTCCATCGCCGGAGAGTCCCCGTCGGGGCTTCGCCGAAGGACAGGTAAAGTACCACTGTAACCATCCGAGTCACGGCACCAAGAAATGTTGGCTGGAAGCCTACTACAAACGACCCAGGATGACCGGAGGAGGGAAGTGTTAACCAACAGCTTTATTTAACGAGCTCGTGTCCCACAGCTGGAACAAAGGCAGCTGAGAGCCCCGAGGGAGGGGTGGGCTCAGCCTTTATAGCCTCAAGTCACAGGACAATCTCTTACTTACAAAGTTGCAAAGTTTCAGCACTTCTAATTGGCTCAGTTACACTCATTCCCTTATTTGGGTATGCACCCTGCACATTTTAACTGAACTATCTCTGAACAAAGAAAACTCTACTGCGCAAGCGTGATTACAAAAGCATGAAGTCTGCAGTTTAGCATCTTCCCCTTTGGCCTCTTCCCCTTTCTATCACTAACCCAGCTAGTTCCATCCTTCATACTTAGATCGCCCATGTTCCATCACCGTTTGATTTTAAAGGGACCTTCTGAATTTGGGGGCTCCCTGTTAACCTGTGGGAGAAATCTTTCAAAGACAGCCTCCTTCTGTCTCAGCACTCTAGCTTTGGGTGGTGGCGTGGCAGTGCAAACTAATATTTTCCCAGTTCATTCCCAGTTACCCCATTAGAAGTGTGAAGCAGGGAGGTGGCTAATGGCTAGGCACTGTGCCTGTCTTGCCCTCTGTTTTCCCTTACAGCAGCTAACAAAAATACATAATATCAGAAAGATAGACGTTCAAAATAATTACTGCTGCTGCAGTAGCAGCAGCAGCCAGAACATTACCTGCTGCAAATTAAAGGTAAAGGTATCCCCTGACAATTAAGTCCAGTCGTGTCCGACTCTAGGGTGTGGTGCTCATCTCCATTTCAAAGCCGAAGAGCCAGCGTTGTCCGAAGACGCCTCCGTGGTCATGTGGCCGGCATGACTCTGCGGAGCGCTGTTTACCTTCCCGCAAGCGGTACCTATTTATCTACTCACATTGACATGCTTTGGAACCAAATTAGGTTGGTAGATATATTCTGAATGAGCTGCTTTGCTGCCAGTTTGCTTCTGGGCTCAGATCAAAGGGCCGGCTTTGGCCTTTAAAGCCCTAAATGGTCTGGGACCAGGCAGCCTTCAGGACTGCCTGTCTCCATTCAGAACTGGCCAGGGCCCAGCCTCAGGGGTTCTGCTCTTGGGCACACCTTTGATGGAATCCACTTGCTGCCTATAAGAGACAAGCTCTTTTCAGGGGTGATGCATGCTATAATACCTTCCTCAAGGAGGAGGTCCCCTCGTTACCTGCTTTTAGGCAAGCAATGCAGACATCTTGTTCCACAACACTTTTAGTGATCTAGTATTTTAACTCAGTGGGACAGAGAGTGGCAACATCAACACAAATTGACGAGATCAACTCTGACTCCCTGATAACAGGAAGCCTACATATTCTATAGCCTGGAGGCAAAATCCCAGTTAGTCTGATAAAATCAATGCCAGCTTTTTGTACCTGATTAGTAATTCCTCCCAGGAACGGAGCCCCAGTAGATCTCCACAGGAACAGTCTTCCACCCCCGTTTTATGCACGTCCTCTGCAGATGAGAGCACAGGTTGCTGTGACTTTGTGGCTGCTTGTTTCTGTCTTGATTTTTCACAAATGATTACTGGAGTTGGATTTTGTCAGCCACACAATAAAAGGAAAATTGAACCTTTAATCAGTGAAACGCTGATCAACCTTTTGGGAAGGAGCCATGGGGAAAGGGAGGAAGGGAGGGGGGTTGAGACTGACAGAGTTCTCAAGGAAAGGAGAAGGGATGGGATGGGAATGAATCCTGAAACCAGAGGAAAAGAAGAGACAATCTTCAAAGGAACAACAGATAGGACATATTAGGGAGAAAGAGTGAAGGGCTATTCAGTGCATACGGCTGAAAGACACACACACACACACACACACACACACACACACACACACACACACACACACACACACACACCCCAGTCCTGTTTACAAATTTGGAAACAAAAATGTGAGTTGAACACTTTTCAAGATGTCCCTGTAGATCATTGCTGGGGCCCGCTGAGTGCTCATAGCCTCACTATGGTTGGAGGGAAAGCAGTTGGGAAACTTGAGCCCCAACCTCCAGCTCACTTGGAGAGAGGGTTGATAGAGCTTACAGACTCGGGTCTCCCCCATGCACAGCTCCCCAAACAGCAAAATAACCCTTACCAGTTTTCTTAGGAGTTGGGCATTGCTGTTCGCAGTTCCCAACTCTACCCCCCAACACACAAGAGACCTGCCATAAGTGGTTGCAGCCTTACCCTCATATGAAGCTGCTGTCTACTGAGTCAGTCATTCATTGGTCCATCTACTACCTCAATAGTCTACATCAGGCGTTCCCAACCTGTGGTTTGGGGCACGCGGACCGCAGGCCAGGGGTACGCGAGATGCTGCCCATTATCAGCTGCTGCCAAAAAAGGGCTATAGCCCTGCCAATGTCCCCGGTAGCTCCTCCTACCTGTTCTCCTGGGCGCCGCCATCTTGGATCTCATGAAATCTCACATCGACAGGGCTGTAGCCTTTTTTTCCAGGTTGTGGTGTGTGGGCGGGTGGGTCCTCCCATTCACGCCGCAACCCGGAAAAAGCCACTTTAACAGGGGGTACGCGGGGGTTATGCAGGGGCAGCCAGTCTGGGGGTACGCGGGGCAACCGGAGGCCCACGTAGGGAGTACGCGGGCCTCCAAAGGTTGGGAACCCCTGGTCTACATTAACTGGCAGCCGCTTTGCAGGGATCTTTTCCAGTGCTACCTAGGAATGCCAGGGATCAACAACACTGGGTCCTTTGCATGCAAAACATGTGCTCTCCCATTGAGCTATAGTCCCTGTATTAAAGGGCTCTTCATGCTCAATTCATTCCTGGCTGTCTGGGTTAAGCTGCAAGCAATCTGGACCTGCAATTATTTACTACTTTGCAATTAAGAGAAACCCAATAAGCCAGTCGTGTCATTGGTAGCAAAGAAAACAGGAGACAGAGGCATCAAGGCCATTTGGCTAGTGATGAAGGGTATGGCTGGGGCCTGCCTCCCACCCAAAGCCCTGCAATCCAAATGCAGACTGGACCTCAATCCTGCCCCCTCCCCCCTTGCACAGTCCTAAGAAAGATGATTTTCTCAGTGAGGGGGCAGGAAGAATTTAGGAGACTCTGGGCTACTATGGGGCAGTCAGTCATCTTGCCAAGCACCTGTCCCTGCACTCCAGATGCAGCTCTGGTTTGAATGTTGGTCCTCCTTGTCCTTACTAAAGAAGTATGGGCAGTTAGGGCACAGCACTCTGCTGTCACTGGCGTTTCTTGTCTCCCCAGCAATGAAGATCAGCAGCAGACACTAAGGAGAGAAAGAAGGACAGGAAGTCCTTAGCAAGTGGACGTGCCTTGCTGAAAAAGTGCCGTGTTTTTCCCAACAATTATTTCTCTGCTTAGCCTTACACTGAACCAAATTATTCCCTTCCCATATGTATTGTTTGCATCTGTTGTATGTTTGCAGATGGTTATCTCATCATGTCCTCTTAGTCAGAACTCAACTGAGTTAAATATATTTCTTTCATGTTGCCCTCGTGAATTGGTCCTGTTCATACAAAACCTTCTTCACATTTGTTTCTCTTCCTTCAATATCCTCTTATTTAGCTCTAGATTTCTGACTTAAAACAAAACGAAGGAGCACAATTCATTTGCTGAGCTGCTGCTGCTGCTGTGGGTGTGTGAGGAATAATTATAAAGTATAATTATTAAATGTTGGTTTTTGTAGAATTAATAATTGTAGTAATGTTTGATGCTTAGAAGCTAACAGGAGGGCTGAGACCAAAGGTCAAGAGTCCAGAAGTTAAAAAGTTGAGACACAGGCTTTCTGACAATTGGATAAGAGGATGTGGTAGAGGGGGCCCTTGAAGGAGACAGACAGGAAAAGGGACCAGAATAGTTGGGACAGACAGATGAACTCGTATAAAGAGGAAGTACCTACCAACGGTAGCCAGCTCTCTGAATAGACACAGACGGTTGGGGGTTCGGGGTTCGGAGAAGGACTAGATAATGAGTGAGGGGAGATATGGGGCGGAGATAAAGGACCACGTGAAATATACAATATGTTTGATAGGTTTTGGGAACCTAGCCAATCAAAGGTTTAGAGGAGGAGTAATGGAAATAGGGGAGGAGAACCATTTCCAAACAAGGGGAATAAAAACTGGATACACTTTGTTTATCGTTGCTCTGATCTTTTGATCAGATGCCCATTTCTGCAGAAATGTACAATAAAACTATTCTGCTTCACTTCTGTAGTCTGAACTTCATCTTTTGGGTAAGCATATGTGATTAAGATGTATTTCTCACAGGTGCATCCAGACACACATAGCTTTAGTGACAAGCCTGCTATGACAATGCACTCACCACATTTTGATGTGGTGTACGATCTTTTGATGTCCAGCCTTCTCCACCTGAGATCAGGAGAAACCTGTTTTCCTTTGCTGCAGCAACTAGATCTAGACAGCAGTGACTGGCCAGGCCTTATATCAATCATGAAGTGACTCCCCCCTCCCCTACGTCTTGGAGCATAATAAAGTATCAAACAAAAGTCTGAAGCTGAGCAGAGAGAACCACGCAGGCACTTGAATAACAAGACATAAAGCAGACAACCCACCTGGAGCACTGGGGAAGAAGGGCAACAGTCTGCATTCAATTTGGAGCCAAGTCTGTGTGTCCTTTGAGGAACAAAAGCAGGGAGCTCCCCACAACGTGAAGAAGCTTGTACCTGCTCCTATGAGGCAGCCCACAGATTTTTGAGATATGATGGACAGCTAATCGTCAGTTCTTTCGTTGATGATTATATTTTGCCACCATTGTTGGGGCTGCTGGACTTTTCTGTCTCAGGCACCCAAAGTGTCTTGCTAGCCTAGGCCTTCTCTGAGACCGTGTTAGTCCTGTAGCTCCACAACAAAAGGCAGTGGGGGCGGGGGAGAGGAGGAGACACCTGCTCCTTTGCTCGTGCCTCATTTTTCTTGCCCGCTCTCTATTCTGTTTTGTTGCTTTGCCCCTGAAAGTTCAGCATAAAGGAAATTGGTTTCTGAGCCATAATTCATTTTCATTGTTGAGAAATGATCATTTGGAAAAAAAGTTTGAAAGTGCAGAAAGGAGGGCTGGTCCTCTCGGTCCCTGTCAGAGAGAAACATTCCCTGTCAGCCTTGTGGCCCTGTAGTATTGTGGGTCAGGAAGGCTTGTTGCTACACAATCAAGGTAAGCACATGCCTTATTATCACAGCACGCGGAGAAAAGGTATACGGCACTGATGCAGCTTGGTATTGTATGCAGACGCAATACACAGGTGCAGAACTAACAGCAAATATTCAAAACCATTAAAAGTACACAAATGAAGACACAAATACAAACCAAAACACTAACAAATACACTACAAAATCCAAGCATACCCAGGATAGGAGCATTTGATTTCCAGCAGCACACCAACTTTCTGATACCCAGGATACTTCAAACAACACCAGTTTGTCGTGGTCTTTAAAGAAAACACAGCAACAACCAGAAAAAGAGTATACTGTGAACCCTCAATTTAACAGACCTCGATTTAACAGTCTTCGGAAACAACGGACGTTTCCTGCTTCATTAAAAATGAGTCATATACATTTTGTGCATGTGTGTCTCCATTGACTTCAATGCATTCAGATTTAACAGACTTTTGCCATTAATGGACACTCCCCTCCTCATTCGGTCGTTAAATCAAGGGTTCACTGTATGTGCATAGTCAGTGTTGCCTAGTGGACAACACGTTGGACGAGAGCTGGTGATGATGGACTACAAACTCAGTTCAGCTATGAAGCAACAGTGCTAGAGAAATTGTCATCTCTCAGCCTCAATTTCACATCTACAACATGGGAATACAGTACAAGTACATTAATACCCCATGTACTTCTTGATCAGGTGCAAGCAAGGATGACAGGCTCCTAGCTCTCTGCAATTGCGATTAACTTTTAAGAAAGGGCCATGGTAAAAGCAGTGTAAGTTTAAGGCAGTGTTTGATTTTCAGGGGGGGCCGCGGGACCTCAGCCCCCTTACATTTTGTGATGGCCTCCTTAGCTATTGTTTTAGAAGACTTCAAGGAGGTCATGATTTGGCTACAATTGAAATGGGAGGGTCTGCAGCATGTGGATTTCATGCAGGTCCTCCCGCTTTTTCCCTCCATACTTGGAATCACTGGCATAAGGTATTTGAGTTCAATCTTTGGCACCCTTGGTTAAAAAGATATCAGGGAGCAGGACTTGGTGGAAAGACCTCGTCGAGATATCATGAAGAGCCTTTGTCAACAGAGGAGAGGCAGGACTGGGCGAGATGATCTACTTACTGGTCTAGCTCAGTAGAAGGCAACACATATTCCTATGGTGGTTACTAAGCAACATGTTGCCAAGAGGACCGTTGACCCCATCTACATGTCTAGCCTCCAGCCAATATGGAGATGTTAGCTCCAGAGACTTCTATGAAGAAACAGCAACTGGCAAGTGTTGTGTCAGACATCACCGGTGGGCTGCCCACCACGGTCTTCTAGGATGTCACCCTGAACATGTTTGTTGGGTGAAATGCAAGAACAACAAAACAATGTTTGAATAATTTGAGTTGCCAACTTTGCTCCCTGTGCAAAGCAAAATGTTAGGAGGAAGCAAGTGAATCATGGAAGATGACAAGAAATTCACCTCACATCTGCTGCTGTCAGCTTCCTGTGCACTGTCCTATTGAAGTCCATTTGACGTCAGCTTTAGTGGGAGCCGAAGTAGGTCCCTCATTAAGAAGCCAGCTTAGGAGAGGGCTGACAGAGCTAGATTCTGGGAACACTCCGAGCTGAGGAGGGAGACAGGCTGCCAAGGGATCTGTTTCGTTAAGGTGAATATCAGCAAAAAGCCCTTTCTGAATTGACACGTGTCTGTCAGAGCAACCTGTGTATCCAAGACAGAACTGACAGGGCACTGAGCAGATTCATTAGAAAGACTATGAGAAGCCTCATGTTAAGAAAGCAGGGGAGCTCTTTTTCCTCCAGAGGCTGGGGCACACTAGTGTGCATGCCCATTTATTTTCTCTCCCTAAGCAGTGATTGAACAGACTGGGAAATCATGAAGGACAGAGGACATACGTTCCAGAATATACTCCAAAAGTGCGATGGAAAGACTTTACTCGAGGTAGCCACCTCTGCTGGCAGATTTGAGGTGCCATTAAGTTCAGCAGAGCAAGAAATAGACAGATTTCACCCATGGGGTACAATCCAGTGCGCATGTCACATTGAAATGAAGAGGAGAGGAGCAATAAAAGTGGGGAGAGGGTCTGCTGTTTGGATTTTCCATCCGAGGAAGCCAATGCAAATGTCTGACCAAGCATTTTTGCATTGCTCTCTCCCATGTTTCCCCAAATTTATATGAGACGTAATGCTGCTGGGTCCACAGCCAGCCAACTGCTTTATCAGACCTTCCAACTGCTACCAAGCAATTCCCAGTCAACCTGTTCTCTCATTTTCTGAAGCATGGTAGCAACATCCTGGTCCACTGTGTACAGGAATCAAGTTGACTTTAATACGGCCAGCCTCTAGCAGCTCCTCCGGAAAGTGCTTTTTGTCAAGCCAGCTGCCCACACTGGCACAGGCGAATAATCACAGCAAACACCAGACACATCACGCAGACCTTAGAGCCCAGGAGGGCCATTTTGAGGTAGGGATGAAAGGAGATGGAAGAGTCCAGCCCCTCACCTCTAAAGTGGCAGGTCCTGTTGCCACAGCTGCCTCTCCAACCTTCCACATAGCTCTTGTGCCTCTGTTCAGCTATGGAGGGGGCCATTTGGAACAGTTGGGGGTGGGGGTTGGCCCTGGAGCCTCCAATGGCTGATCCCTATCAAAGTGCAAGCCTGTGTCTTCTGTAGGCTCATAGGCAGCACTGGGGGGGGGGGAGTGCTCTCCAGACATGTTGTTTTCACCCCATTGCTGAACCCCTCTGGTTACTTGAAAGAAAACACTTTTCACATGCCCAGAGTGCTTTTCTTTACAAGCATAAAACCAAATTTATATAAAAAGCAGTTCTCTATTTATTGGCTTGCTTCTGTCTGTCAGCGACAAAACCAGGATGAGGAAGAGAACGTTTAACTTTATCAAAATCAGTAAGACATTTCACAGAAAATACATTAAGGATGAGGTCCCTACTATGAAATATACCATTATTCCTTTTTTGGAAATATCACATGTGGGACAAAGCTCCCCATTCCCCACAAAAATGCACTGTGAACATAAGAGCATAACATAAGAACAGCCCTGCTGGATCAGGCCAAAGGTCCATCTAGTCCAGCTTCCTGTATCACACAGTGGCCCCACCAGATGCCTCAGGGAGCACAAGACAACAAGATACTTCTTGTATCCTGTCGCCACTTCCTTGAACCTGGCACAAAGAAAACCTACTCCTACAACCAGGAGGTTGCTTATCCCCATCATGGCTTGTAAGCTGTGATGGACTTTTCCTCCATAAATATGCCCCTTCTATGCCTTCCCCCATTATTATTTTTCTGGTTCTATCAAAGTTACTTTTTGCGCTCAAGCTTTTCCTCATTCATCACTGGGTTTTGCATTCGTTGTCTTCAAAGTGTTGCTCCATACTGAGAGAGGTTGGCTAATTCACACATATACTTGAAAGAGGTTCTAACACCTTTAAGAGCTGCATGATGGGGAAAAGCTACAAAAAGCTCCTGGTACCACTACTGAGTATCTCCTTTCTGTGAAAATACCGAAGGCACAGAGGCTCTCCTTATGCTAGAAGTCAACAACTACATAGTGATAACCTCTTGCTGATTCTCAAGGAATATACCACAAATAAAATTTTAAAAGGGCAGGAAATACCAGGACTGGTTCTTGATGCATTCAACTGTTGTCTTGTGTTTAGACCCATTTTGATGCTATTTTGACACTTGGGGTTGCTGATGATGTGCACTGCACCCAGCAGCGTCACTGCAGGGGGGGGCGGAGCTCCAAGTTCCGTCGGGCTCTGACCCTCCGTTACACGACGGGAGAAAGCAGCCCCACCCCCTCGCCTTGGGAGCCATTCCGGCCGACGAAGTGCTTTCGTCGGCCGGAATGGCTCCCAAGGCGAGGGGGCGGGGCCGCTTTCTTCCGTCGTGTAACGGAGGGTCAGAGCCCGACGGAACTTGGAGCTCCGCCCCCCCTGCAGTGATGCTGCTGACTGCACCACTGGGCGATGGCAATACTGCAAGCTTTGCTTTCCATTTTGTTTTATTTTCATCCTTGATTTGGAGAGAATTCACTGCAAAGCTCTGACCAAGACTAATGAGCCTCAGTGTGCCCATCTTGCACCCCTGGTTCTGCATGAGCTGTCAGCATTGGCAGGGTCAGCAGGGGAACCTTGAATGTAACCTTTATCCATCAGAGGCTTTATCTCTGTTCTCTCAGAGTCCAGAGGAACTTCCATCTCTAAATCAAACAAGCCAAGGAAATGCAGGGCCAGGGAAGGCGATGCTCCAGCCAACAGAACACACTGCTAATATGTTTCATGTCAGCCACAGTATCTCCTTTCCCTGTGGGGTCTCCTCACTTTGGGTGCAATAAGCTCACTCCAAACCTTCCAGCACAGCTGCACATAATTCTGTGCTCTCCTCCTCTGATCCAAATTTGTTGCCAAGGGAACCCAAATGCTTTGCTACAAAAACTCAGATTCTGCTCTCCAATGAGGGAGTACAAATCAATGTAATGAATGTGTGCAAATGTGCTCTTTTCACATAAAACTGCTCTATTTGCAAGCTTAATTCTGCATTACTACCCTTACGTACATACCGGATCCAGGGGTCTGTATGTAAGTTGAAACATACGTAGCTCTAAACATCCGGCTTGTAGTTTGACCAAATCATGTGCAAACTGTCCACACCAGCAGCTACAGCCACTAGGAGGGTTGGCGTGATTAGGTTGAACCACATGGAAAGCATTGTGGAGCAGCAACAAGCAGACATTAGTTTTTCAGCATTCTCCACATGGGAGCATCTGTAGTACATGTATGTACATGTGTAATGTACAAAGTGACCCCTAGAATGTTATATGCCTGTACATTGTTGTCATTCACTCCCAAGAACCAGGAGTAAATCCATTCTACTCTGCTCACATTTCAGAGCAGATTGTGGAATTCAGAATGGATTCCACAGCAGTTCACTCTGGGTATGTGCAGAGAGGCTTACTGTGGCTATGCTACATGGTCTCTGGCATGGCCAGTGGGTGTTGACATCCCCTGGCCACTCCAGGCCTTGCTTTGTATATTTCAAGCCAGGTCTCCAGTGCAATTATGTGTACATGATGGGGTCTGAGCATGTGATGGCTCCCATACGTTCTCCAGGATGGAAATAAACTCGACCAGAATGCAGTAGGTCCTGGCTCCACCTAGAAATGTATGTATTATATATAGCATTTCTATTCCACATTTCTTCCATTATGGAACGCAAAGCAAGGCATACATGGGTTTCCAGTTGTTCACCCATCCAGGTGCTGACCAGACCCAGACTTCACAAAGCAGCTATATCATGTGCCCTCAGAACGTTTGCCTCTGTCAGAATTCCAGTTGAGGTAGAACGTCCCACCTTCCACCATGAGGGCCTCTGTGTCCTTAAGAGTTGTGTAGAAGACAGAACCTTGGCAGCTGCAAGTGCTGATGATGGTGCTGCTAAAAGAGCTGCACCTGCAGAAATGCCCTCACCTAGACAACCATTAAAGGGCCAGGAGCATTCGTGTTGAAAGGTTGGCCACCACTGCATGAAATCCAGACTATTCCGAAATCCAGACATTTTGAGGGCTATGACTTGATATCTCATTACAGTATATTTATGCAAAGATTCCAAAATCCAGACAAATTCGAAATCCAGACAATTTCCCGTCCCACATCCATCTGCCACTTGTCTCCACTGCTCCTCCTCCAGAAAAGGAAGACAGAGCAGACAGTGAAGGGCTAGAGCAGGGGTGGCCAACCTTTCAACATGAATGCTCCTGGCCCTGTAATGGCTGTCTAGGTGAGGGCATTTCAGCAGGTGCAGCTGCTTTAGCAGCACCATCAGCACTTGCAGCTGCCAAGATTCTGTCTTCTACACAACTCTTAAGAACGCGGAGGCCCTAATGGTGGAAGGTTGGCCACTCCTGTACTAGAGTCTCATCTTCTTTCTTTTTAGCTGCAGTACCTTCAGAAGCCATTGACAGAGAAAGAGAGGCAGGAAAGGAATTTTATATATTTAAATAAACTTGCACTTTTGCAGGAGAACAGTTGTAAGAAACAGAGCAGCAATTAGCAAGTTTTCCTGATTTATTCTGATGTGTTGAGGCATCAGACTCAATAACAACTTAGAAAGCTAGGTGCTCCTATCTTTATGTAGGGCTTCGTGCCACTAGGGGTGGGGTAGAAGGTAGAAAAAAAATAACCAAGCAATGAATAGCAGGTACTGTCCTAGCTGTGTGTGGAATTCAGAGTATCACTGCATTTCTGAGAAACAAAACACCAGGATCCTAGCCCTAGAAACAGTCATTTAATCCTACCCTTAAATGTAACTTCAACAGAGTCAAAACTAAATTTGGGATTCTCTCACAGGGTTTAGTTCAGGGGTGGCCAACCTTCCACCATTAGGGCCTCTGCGTTCTTAAAGAGATGTGTAGAAGACAGAACCTTGGCAGCTGCAAGTGCTGATGATGGTGCTGCTAAAGCAGCTGCACCTGCTGAAATGCCCTCACCTAGACAACCATTAATGTTGAAAGGTTGCCCACCCCTGTTCTAGCCTGTTTCTGGTACCTACTTCTAGCAACTTGGTAGGGTTTTGTTCCCAAATTCCCCAGAAAGAATGATACATAGCCAAAGAGGTCATCAAGCTCTGGTGTAAGGTACAGATTCAGTGCATACCAGGAACCTATAAACACAGTAAGAATGCAGGTGCTTGGAGATACAATTGGAGAGTATGCTACATTGTGGTTTGCTTGTGCCCGAGGGAGGTTTCCAGTCCCCATGGCCTCTCCATTTGCTATCAAAGCACACAAGGTGCCTCTTGCCAGTGGCTGGTTGTGAGGGAAAAGATTCAACTGCTACAAGATGCAAGGGGAAATTTCCTGTAGCTCAGTAGTTCCAGGCCTTTGTTTTCAAAAGCACAAAGAACAACACTTTCCACTTTAGCTCCCTTGTGTGACAATTAGTAACCATGCCTGCTGTCGGCAGCTGGTGGATCCATTACAGGAGAACCACCTGACTTTGCAAGAACAACTGTGTGCTGGATTCCAGCAGCCTCGCCATTCGCACTCCTCTCTCGAGAAGCAGTGAGCCTAGATGAACGAAGCTGCAGGCAAGGAGTTGTTGGAAAGGGGCAGGAGACCCACCACCACCACCACCACCACTGGGCCTGGCTTGTCTTTTAACTGTGCTGGTATTTCCTGAAAGACGGTGGCAACTGATTTAGAGCTGCAATCCAGGACAAGGTGGCCCTCCTCTTTTTCTGTTTCTTTCACTACAGCCTCCGCTGTGAGAGAACTCAAAGGCAGGAAACCAGCTCCTTTCTCTCAAGGACATCTGGCCTTTTCAGGCTGTGCACCAAAGGGAGGGAGGGAGCCCCCCTGTCACATCCTCACCTCCATGTCAGCTGCAGCTGCCCTGAATCTCTGCGGCTTATGTCTCCCTGGCACTGGAAGAGGGCAACTGCCATGACAGGAAGTCCTTTTGCTACCGCTCTTCAACCATTTCCAAAGACACTGACTCAGACCATCAAATGCAAGGACTGATCCCTGGAGAGTTCACATCAACCAATGACATCCCCACCCCACTCTCAGAGAGGTGTCATTCCAGGTCAAAGCCGAACCAAGGAATGCTGAAGTAGATGCCACCGAAAGCTCACCTGTCCCCCTTCCATTGGTCATTGACTGTCACTCGCTCACACAGACCTAATCCCCACATGTGGTATGTCTTATATGCACTGAGCACTCTCCAGAGACAACCACATTAGACATACCGCACAAGCCTTACTTGGAAATAAGTGCCACTGATTTCACTTACTGCCTAGTCCGTGTGCATGGAATGACAGCATGAAGCATGACAATGTGTGCTTAAATCCCATTCATTTCAATGGGGCTTAAGTGTGCCAGACAGTCTCTAGATTCCACCAAAATGTGTCATCTGCACAGGAATTCATTCTTCATGATCGCCTCCCTTCTCCTGCACATTATAGGCTTGCCAAACTGCAACACAGGGAGCCTGCCTTTCCTAAACGTTCTGAGGCTGCCGGAGAAGAAGCCACTGCACCTCTGCTCCCTGGGTCACTTCGCTCACCTGCTGCTGCAGCAGTTCTGTTCCTACCTCACAGCATGATCCCACACAGAGACTCTCATCCCATTCCTCAACTAATCAGTCTTTGTGCATCTCCCTTTTCCACCTGCTGGAGCCAAGAAAGGCTTTTGTTTTGTCCACAGCACACGGGAGGGGAGGCAAATGGAACTAGAGAAAGGAACCGAGTGAGGGTGACCAACATTTCAGTCACTCTCAGTAACTGTAACCTTTGCCAGCAAACCTGAGCTGCAGCAATGATCAGATGATGCTTCTCATGGCTTAGACGAGGTTACCACTATCAACCGCTAATTCCTGCGGTTAAAGGCGCAGTTACAGATGCTATCTGAAAAGTTGGACACCCTGCTATGTGGGACAAGAGAAGCTATGGGTACAGCCCTTTTCTCTGTTAAAAGGTACAAATAGGATTTCCAGATTGCAACCCGGCAAACCAGTTCTAGGATAATGACGAGGACACACACGATAAAGAACGCCAGGCACTTTGCCCTTTAAATTTCTATACACATGGTTATTGTTAATCATGTAGCGAGTGCTTCCGGCTCTTTCAGAAGTGGAAAAATGGCCACTGTATATTTCTGTACATTAAATCATTTAGCTCTATGCAGATCTAAAGTCCTCCATTACCTCATAGGAATGTTCTTTCTTTTCTTTTTTTAATCCAGTTTGGAAAAAAATAATTGCCAGATGGCAGCCATCCACGTAGTCTACTGCATTTTGGGTAAGACTTTCACAAAGTGAAATTCTTTCTCAGGTTCAGGTTGGTATGACAATCAAGCAATTTGCTAATCGCTGGTTAAACACAGCATTTTTGTTTCACTGTGCTGATTGCATTGCTGTAAACAACTAAATTTTAAATTATAGTCCCAAACAATAAATGATTTTAAATTCTGGGAAAAACTATTACCTTTACTAATATTCACAGCCACAGGTTTTGGGAGTCCACAAGTTTAGGGTTGGCAGGACCAGAGCTGGAGATGACATCTGTACCTTTAAGAGTTGAATGGAAGGGAGAAATTCATTAAGGGTGTGCCTTGAAGGATGAGGCCATAGCTCAGCAGTAGGGCACATGTTTTGGATGCAGAAGGTTCCAGGTTCAATCCCTGGCATCTCCTGGTAGGGCTGGGAAAGACCCTTGAAGAGCCACTGCCAGCCAGTGTTGAAAATACTGAGTTATATGAACCTATAGTCCAACTCACTGTTACGGTAGCAGCAGATATATTTGTTCATATGTAAAAAATGTCACCAGATATTGCTTCTCTTGATGCTGCAGCCATGAGAAAACGTAGCACCTGACAAAAGTGCTCCTTGAGTGCAGTTCTTAAAAGCACAGAAGCCATTTCAGGGTGTGGACTTGGCATTCCTCTGGATAGCAGAACCTCACTGGACCTTGGATAAGGTCATTCATCTGGTGGAGTGGACCTTTCTCCACCCACCAGGAGGGATGTGAACTGGAGAATTAAAGAGTGTCTGATGAGGCGCAGACAGAAAAGTCAATGCTGGGGAAGTAAATGGAAAAGTCACAAAAACATAAGACAGACCCCTGCTGAATCAGACTAAAGTTCGGCCTAGTCCAGGATGGTGGTTACCATAGCGACCAACCAGATGCCTCTGGGAAGGCCACAGGCAGGTGACATGACGGCCCTGTCCCACTCTGAACCTGGATGTTACCTGCAGCCAACATGGCTCACACCTATTGATAGACTCATCCGCCATGAAGTTCTCTAACTGCCTTATCAATCCATCCGTAAAAACGTAAGACAACTGAAGTCTGGATGTGAAGTGGAATGGACGTGCACCGACACTGAAGCCTTGAGGGGGAGATTCCACTGACGCTGCTAGCTTGCATCTCAAATGTGGCTGTTTGCCAGATCAATTGATCTGGTGGGGTTGCTGCCTCACTTGTAGCCCACCACTGGTTGAGTAGCATTCATTGATTAAGATCAATGTTTTGAATATGGATGAATGAAATGAGTGTTTTCATTTTCAGAACACATCCTACAATATTGCAACTCAATTTTAATGTTTTCCCTATATGTCCACCCCCTCTCTTTCCCTCTATTATTATTATTAATGAATATTTTCTTTGTTTTGTTCAAAACAAAACAAAACTCAACCCTTTGAACAAAGAAACAGCAAATGCTAATGGTGTCATTGGTGTCACATTAGGTTGGGGTGTAATGGTGGCAAGGCCTGGGAAGGGGGATAAGATTTCGGCGGAGCCGCCGTCACCAATCCCTCCCCCTTCCTGCACCCGGTTGACCAATGTTGCCCTGTTCCACCCTCCCCCCCCGCTCCACCGCCGCCTGGCGGAGGAACCTACCTTCCTCTGTAGGCGCTCCACTGGTTCTAGGGCAAGTAAAGTGGCCTACTCGCCAGGTGCTTTGCAGCACGTTTGCGACACCCTAGACCAATGGAGCAGGTGCTCCACCAATCTCTGGGTTAGACAGGGTTCTGCCATTAGTTGTGGGTCATGACCTTTCCCCTACCTGAAGACAACTGCTCTAGAGTTTTCTACTTTGCAGTATACTTTGCTCCTGCTCTCTGGTTGTGGCCCATTTAATTGTGGGTGGGTGGGGGTGCCCTTGCCTTGGGACAGGGGCTGCAACTTATGGCCTTTGTGTGCCTTCCACTGCACTGATGCACCAATTTGGGAAGAATGACTCAGTAAGCTGTCCCTGGAATGGGAGGCAGCATTTGCTGCCTCTGTCTGCCATCCACAAAGCAGGCCTCGGTGTGCATCACGTAGCAGCATGGCTGGCTTTCGGCTGCTTGCCTGTTCAGAGACTTTTGGAGGTCACTTTAAATGTTTCATCAGGTCCCAAGGTGGCTGACGAACGAAGCTCCATTTCCCCTTGTTCAAGCATTTTCTCCTTGCTCCTGCATTCCCAGCTCAGCTCCCTATAGTGGCAGAGAGGGATGAGGGTCTGACAAGGACCTGCTGCCCACAACCGCTTTCCAAGGCTAGGACCATCCATCTCTGCTCTAACTCGTGACTCCAGACAGGTGGGAGGCCGTGGCCAGCCTCCTCCCTTTACCTGCCTCCCTCACACCCTTGCCCTTGTCGGCAAGGCATTAAGATTCTGTAGAAGCATCTGCTCTGCCTGCAGCGGCATCTTCACTTAGACATTTCATTCAACAGAACAACTAACAGGGTCCCCTGCGGAGGTGGTTTTTTTGGCCAGAGAACAGCATCTGTAAGTCTATGTGCCTATCCCAGAGCTGGCCATTCCTCCTCTCCTTCCTTTGACTTTTGCCTCTTTTTGCTGCATTTCGTTTGTGGGTTGCTGTCTATAACTGCAGTTTGCATGCAGAAAGGTAGAAGACTCACCTGTGTTAGCCATTCTGGCCTGCTGTTTGAAATGGTAAGTTGGGTTGATTACCCACAAGCAGATGTGTCCCTGAAAATGGCAGACAGAAGCACTTAGTCACGTGTAAATCCACATACAGGGAGGTAGCAGAGCCAGGCTATAGTGCCAGTATGTCATGAAATGAAAGTGTGGGGTACCCAGTCTTATTCATGAGCTTACTTGCTTGTGGGTGGGAGTTGGTCTCTGGCCCTTGAAACAGGGGCCGAGGTGCTTACTCAGGATGGGTATATACTTCTGCTTGGCCTTAAAAAAAAAAAAAAGGATCTCCCCACCACCCTGCCATAAAAAGTATGCTCAATGTAGCTTACAAATGGAAATATCAGTTCAGTTTGTGCTTTTTTCTGCATTTGTCAATAAGTTTATTTAGAAGCGTTTTCAATAAAGATTTGTTTTAAAGTCGCAGTTTAAAACAAATTCAAACTCAGTTTAAAGCAGCAGCACAAATAATGTCAGATAAAACAACCAACCAATAAAAAATAAGCAAGCCATAAAAACAAAGCACCAGTATTTATAAGTCACAGCAAGATCAAGGCAGTACAAAGAGATAAAGTGAAAAAGCTAAAATCTGCACAGTGAAAACTATTTTTTTAAAACAAAACAGCTAAGAGTCCAGCAGAACAGAAGCGTATTTATCACCACCCTGAACCTGGGGAGAGTCTCCTGGGGGTGTGGATTCCAAGCCAGCAGGATCGCCACAGAAAAGGCCCTGCTGTGGATATTCACAGATCAAGTTGCACATGGCGATGGAAACAGGAACAGAGTCGCATCTGCAGACCTTAATCTCTGGACTCATGTCAAACAATGTTGCTGATGATGTCTGCCCAGACGTCGCAAGAAACGCTGCAGGAAAGTTAATATATTAACGTTGATTCTTTAGTGATGAACCTCGAAGTGGAGCCCATGGAAGGGAGCAAATTGTTTCAGGTATGCCCTAGGACTTACCCTCAGATGCAAGACGCTGGCTCAAGAAGATCTTATACGAATGGAAAGGTACGGAACAGGAGCAAAGGGGCATGTGAGGATGATAACAAAAGACTATGTCAGTAACCAAAAGTTCCCGGGTTTCTTGCCATGATGTAAAAACAATTAAAAGAAAGATGTTAGTAATTCCCAATGTTTCGTTTGCAGTCTATGGCAAAGGAAAAAATTCCTTCTCAAGGAAAATAGCTCCAGAGAGTACAAAGGTCTCACTGAGGTAGCAGGAAGGCTTGGAGCAACTGATATTTATACCAGCAATCCTCATCAGGTGTTGATCTCTAGGTTCTGTCAATTAAAGGAATTGTGTATGTTATCATTGACAGACATTGGCTTCATTCTGGTCTTACTTACTATCGGGAGCCATGTGTTACTTAAATGCACCGCTTCATCTTTCCGGTTCATATTATTTGCATGTTTTTGTATCTCGATGGCTTCTCGATAATGTCTGGGTAAATAGGCATTGGTGTTTGATAGCAGTTGTGTATTCTGAAAAAGGATGCATCCCAACACAACAATTACAGCATGCGTTAAGAACAACTAAGGATAAAAGACCTCCGTTCTCCACATCTGGAATATACAGAATTCCCTGCTCATGCAAAAAGGTCTCTATTGGAACAACAAAAAGAAGTGTCATGACTAGGATGAAGGAACATCAGAGGCATGTCAGACTTCAGCAAGCTACCAAGTCTGCTATTATGGAGCACAAGGAACGAACAGGACACGAGATCCTTTTTCAGGAGTGCTATCAAACATTCCAGGAGAGATCTAGGAATTGTGGATAGCTTAATGAAAATGTCAACTCAATGTGCAGTAGCTATGAAAAAGAGAAATTCCATGTATTAGGAAAAGGTTATTTAATAGGTTATTTCATGATACGTAAACATTGTGCCAAATGGGAATACATACAGTATGTGCCGGGTGTGTGTGTGTGTGTGTGTGTGTGTGTGTGTGTGTGTGTGTGCTCCTTGCACTAGTCCTTTGAAGGCCTCTAGGTTTGGTTTTCTCTTCCGCTTGCTTCTCCATGATGGTCCTGAAAAGGGCGAGTGTTATCCTTACGGAGCCTGTGTGGTTACACAGCCCAGAAGCCTATAATTAGCTCTAATTACCAGAATCACAGCTTTATTTCAGCAGCTCTATGCCACGGAGCACTCAACAGACGGTGTCAAAAAATACCAATTATCTCTGTGGTGGCTGTTCATGTGCAAAGGAAAAAGAGGAAGATGGGAGACCACAGGCAGATGGACCAATGGACAGGGGAGGAGAATATAACGAGAAGATAAATCTGTTCAGCTGATTTCTAGCACTCTGCCCTGTTCTCTTTCGGTTCCTCACTGCCTCCTCTTTTCCGTGCCTCCCTGGTCATCATGTGACAACAGCAAGTTTTTGCCCCAATGTGAAGCCCCCTCCTATTTCAGTGGGGGTTATTATGGGCAGAACATAAGTCAAATTGACTATGAAGCCAGGCCATCCAAAGGCCAATCAACTGGCACAGGGTTTATTAAGGACCTGGATTTAAAACCTGGTTTTGATAGATGGGTTTAACTAGGAAATGGACCGGAAGCAGTTTTTTAAAATATATAAAACATAGCCATTGAGGCTCCTGATCTAGCTCAGAATTGTAGTGCATTGGGGGGGGGGGGGAACACTTTTCCCTTTGGCTGTTTTTGGCCTGAAAATCCCCCCTCCCCCCTGAAGCAGCAGTTCACCTCCAAAGCTGCTATTTGTAATAAATAGCTTCTTTGGGGTTTTGGCCGCAATTTGCATAGGTCAGTCTGGTCAGCTGTTCTATCTATCTGCAAAATACACAGGTGGTATTTGGAATGTGTGCATGCTTATTTGGTGGTAGCTTAAATAGAAATAGATATACCACTGCACACCTTCCAACATTTCTTCACAGATAAAAAAATAGAGACACATTTGTAACTCCCCTATTTTCATAACAAGGATCATTGCTGAAGGGTCTTCCACTATTACAGATTGTTGAAAGATCTACTGTGTTTACTGTAAGCATTATTCATTTGCTCTCCGATAGCCTTTCCTCCACTGATTTAAAAGTCAAGAGGGTGATGGTTGTTTTGTTTAATGACTTACCAGAAAAAACATACGGTAATACTCCTACCTTATGTTATCAACAGTTCAAATATACCACAGCAGCAGCAGTGTGGATTCATTTTTGGAGATCAACAATTCATGTGTACTGGACACAGACTGCATCTGCATTCAGTGAAACGTGTAGGGCTGACTGAAGACCTGCTGATGCCTGGGGTGGCATGTCAAATGCTGCCCCCCCTATCCGATGATGTGTCAGCCCCTGCTCCTCCCACTCTCCAATGTTATAGCTTAGCACTCTCCTCCCAAACACATTTCATCTTCCTCTCTGTCCCCCTCTTCCGTTTCCAGTCAAAAGTGTGGAAGGAGGAGGGGCAGTAGAGGCAGGTTGCCAGACAGAGATGGGCTCCCCCACCACCAATCTGCTGCCTGAGGCGATGGTTTCAGTTGGTCTGATGGGTGGGCCGGCCCTGGGAACATGTGAATAACTGTAACCCTGTACAAGTGAACAATGATTGTACCCAGGTACATAGATATAACCGGGTGCAGTTTAACATGACTACAGCCCTATAGATATATTCGATAAGAGATTCTAGGCCACTGAGATGGGGAAGTGGAGGGACACTCGCATGCTTTACTTACCTTCATGTCATTAAATACGTAACTTTGTAAGGGTTGATCTTTGGAGTGTATTTAAAGGAAGAGAGAGAGGATGGTAGCTGGATGAGCAGAGAGAAGTTGTTCCTGCACAGAGACAGCATGATAAAAGCCATGGAACTGTGAGAACAGGAAACATATATTAGTACAACTCTGAGTTTTACATTTCCTAACCTGTACTACAGCAAAGGAAAGAGAGGAAAAAATTGGGAACTCATGCAAAATATAATGTGCTTGTTTTTCTAATCTTGTGCCCAGGTTCCCATTTCAGATGTTCATCGGCTGTGTAGCAATTGAGGGCCATGGTGGCTTAGTTCCTGTTATCCTGTGTCAGCCAAGACAGCTTTCAGATGGGTTAGAAATCAGACACTTCTCTGTTCCTGAGTAACAGATCAACAAAACACCAGCATTCATCATTCTCTATCAATCACCAGGATGGAGGAAAAACCTTTTATTCCCAGGAGTCATAACAGAGTACAAAAGATGTGACTCTTCAGGACTCAGACACATCCTGTCAGTCTCGGCTGCCAAGAACATACTATAACAATATATCTCAACTTACCAATTTGTTTCTGGGCCAAACTCAAAGTATTTGAAGCCCTGTATGATCTGTAGGATGCCTGAAAAGGCACCTTTCCCCATGTATATATCTCTGTTCATTATCTAGCAATCAGATCTTGATGAGGGTGCCAACTCTATCAAAGGTTAGATTGCCTTCCACATCTATCAGAGCCATTTCAGTGGTGGCCCCACATTTTTGGGATGCTTTACAATTTGGGATCTGCCAGGTCCAGCTAATAGACATGTGCTGTTCAGCTATGTTTTGTTTTTTAAGGCAGGAATATCATCTTAAGTACAGTACACTAGATTTGTAGTTGGTGTCATACTGGCTGACTTATGGCCCAATCCTAATAGGGCCTTACACTGCCGGAACTAGCATTTTGGCAGCGTACGTTCCTTTACAGCTGCTGCAAAATGTGATACAACTTTCGTTGAGGCCTGGCCACCGCAAGTGGTGAGTTGCCGGGGTTTGCACATCAGCGACCAGGGAAGGAGCCCCAGTGCTGGTAAGTCAGCCTGTTTTAAGCCGGAAGTATTCGGACCTCGTCACAGAATCTCAGGCAATTCAGCAACCCGGAAGTTGAGGCTCTGGCAGCAGGCTATTCGCACCCGACCAAAAATCGGGTTGTGACTCGCTTGTGAGTCATGACCCACAGTTTGAGAACAGCTACTATACCTACTTAAGCCCTCTTCAGACATTTGCTTTCTGCAGAGAGCAAATGCATGAGGGGCTCCTTGGAACCATGCTGCTTAGCTCCGTCTATCAATGACTGCGCTACCCCGTCCACTGCTCTCCCTGTATTCAGTATATTGTCTGCAGAGGGAAATGCTGAATGCCGGGAGAGATTTTCACCATGACTGAAACCCTGCAATGTCCAAATCTGGAGCTTTAATTGGAATATTGTTTTTGATCCAGTTGGGGAAGACAGACTCTGTTTCTGTCCTTGAGCATCAGTAGCTAAGAAGAGTAATTGCCCCCCCTCTCTCATACGAGCCTGATTGCTTGCTTTGCTGTGTTTTTTCCACACCTTTACAGTATTTTGCCTCTCCTTTTCTGGAAATAGTTTCCTGGTAAGGTCTAGTGGCCTGTCTTCCTGCCTGCCTGCTTGTGACATGCCCCTTGTCAATGAATGTCATGCACTTCTTGGAATTTGCTCTCTAGTATTTTCAGCTGAGCTTGGGATTTCTCATGTGCTCTTGTTATTTTTAATGCTTTTTCGAGGGTCAGGTCCTCCTCCTGCAGTAATTCCTCCTGGATCTCTTTGTAGTCAGATCCCATTAATATCCTGTCCCTTATCATATCACCGCTGCCATGAAAAGCACAGTCTTTAGCTATTAGGCGTCATTATGTTACCCACAGCATCTATTGCTTCTGTTTTCCCTTGCTGCCTTTCCTAAAACCGTTTACGCCTGATAGCAGCATTTTTGCAGTAAGCTTCAAACGTTGCAAACAGTACTGTACTGTGGATTTCCTTCTGCCTCTTGCAGAGAGCTTTCCACTAGCACCCTAGGCCCTGCAGAAATCTCTGCCTTTATTTTATTTATTTATTTTTCACATTTTTATACCGCCCTTCCTCCAAGGAGCTCAGAGTGGTGTACATTTCCTCCCCTCCTTTTTGTCCTCACAACAACCCTGTGAGGTAGGTGGGGCTGAGAGATAGTGACTGGCCCAAGGTCACCCAGGAAGCTTCGTGGCTGAGCGGGGATTTGAACCTGGATCTTCCAGGTCTAAGTCCAACTCCCAAACCACTACACCATCCTGGCTAGTGCTGAACTGGACCTGTGCAGCCTTGTCTGCTTCTGGGTCTGCAAAGAGTAGTTCCTTGAGTTTCCTCCTCTGGACCCAATTGTCTGCAATATCCCCATTATTATCCAAGTTCAGAGAACGTATTTGCCTGGTGCTGAAGGTCATCTCTGTTGTGTGCTTTTCAGCTTTTAGCTTGGCTTCTGACTTCATGTTACATATCTGGTCTCTAATCAACACATCTGCCCCATGTTGTCTTTTGTAAAGAAACGTTATTCCACATTCCAGTGTTTTCTTATTATTTTATTATCTGAAAACTTTTCTATCCTGCCTTTCTTGCCTGTCTTGGCAACACAAGGCAGCTTGCAGTAGTATAAAACAAAATACAAACAACTATCAAAACACAATCAAACAAAATAAACTAATTAAAAAGGCAGCATAAGACAAAACCACACATCACAACTGAAAAGCCATGATGCTGTCACCACCCAAACATCACTCCCCTCCAAAAGCTCAAAAGTCAGGTCTTTATAGTATCTTCTACAGGAGTTTAGGGTAAGGGCCAAGTGGGCATCCACAAGAAGGACATTTTACAAGCTCAGTGCCACCACTGAGAGGCCTTGCTCCTAGTAGATGCCTGCTTAGGGTGCCCATATCCAGTAAGGGACAGGGTGCCTATGCCTTTAACCATTGTGAGAAGAGGGAATGTGGGCAGGTGTAGCTTGTTGCACCCTTCCATGATGAGCTGCACCTGCCCAAATTCCAATGGTTAAAGGTATAGGCACCCTGTCCCCTTTTGGATATGGGCACCCTATGCCTGCTGAGCCTCTGAAGGCAAGGGCACCCAGACCAAGGCCTGAGATGATGACTGGAACATAGAGGGAGGCATATATGGGAGGAGGTGGCCCTTCACGTATCCAGACCCCAAACCATTCACAGCACAATCCCTGTGTTCAATGGGGCTTACTCTCAGGAAAGTGTGTATGAGGTTCCAGCCTTAGGACTTTCAAGGTCATAACCAACACCTTGAATTGAGCCGGGAAACAAATTGGTAGCCAATGAAAGTCATGAAGAACTGCGGTGATGTGGTCCCACCAAATCGTTGCAGTTAACAACCTGGTTGTTGCATTTTGCACCACCTGAAATGTCCAAATGCATTTCATGGGCAGTCCCACACGAGCACATCACAGTCGTTCAACCAGGAGGTGACCAGAACCTGGAGGATCACTGTAGTGTGGATGACATTGTTTACAAGAAGGTGGAATTATCTCTCTTTCCTAGCCAGAGAGAATGCATCCTGGAGGGAGTATATCAGTCCCTTCCTGCACTTGCTGCAGTGGGCAGCAATCCAGATGTGCTGCACAGCAGGAGAGGTGAAAGGAACTGGAGGAGGTTTGGATGTCTTCTGTCCTGCCACATTAGGAGATTTAAAGGAACATACCCAGTGTCCAGGGCGTGGTGGCAGCTCTAGCTGGATAGCCAGAATTGGGGCAGAGCTGTCTCTGTGGGGCCTCCTTCCACACAGTACTAGTACCATAACATCAACTTAGGCCTGACTCTGCAGCCACTCCATAGTTACCATGACACATTCTCAGTTTACAATCCAATGTTTCCTCACAGGTTTCATAGCATTTTCAGCTCTCCTTGCCATATGAGGCTTGCTGGATTATATTTTGTTGCATGCTTTACCCTGGGTCTAACCAACTATCATACCTGGGACCTGGATGGAAGGGCTTTTATTCAAGGCAGATTTGTTAGCAATCCCAGGCTGGACAGAAGGTTCCATAGTGTGAGGTTGGCTGACTTGCTCAAGCCATCCAGATTGTTTTACTAAAATGGACTTTGCTTGCAGCAGCCTCTACATTGGGACACTGTCTATTTCTCCTTTCTTCAGTTACAGCACATACATTTGGATGAGGATCATATTGGGTCTTGGACAAGCAAAGATCCCAGGCACAACGTCTTTCAGGTCTCTCTTATGTATAGGACTGTAGGAAGTAATGATTAGCCTTACCACTTCTCTGCAACCATCGTTCTGAAGGCCTGTGCCGGTTGGCGCAGGGGGCGACGTGTGAGCTGGGGCAGGCACCCAAGTAGAAAAACGAAACAGCCCTTCTCTTCTTGCTTGGCCCTCTGCTTCCCTTTCCCCAGGCTTGGTTGAAACATCTAGACCTAGAAGGCTAAAACCAAGAAGCTGCAAAATCCAAAGTTTGCTGGCTGGTGGCTGATGAAAAACAAGTCAATGATGACGATGCTATTGCTCAGGGCAAGCTCAGAAGCCAAACCGGCTATCCTGCCATTCAAGCTCCAGTCCTCCCTTGACATCCCTAGACAGGCATCTGTGTGCCTGCAGCTCTTCACAGACGCTGACCCTCCCCAGCATTCTGGACAACATCCCCATCCCTTCCCTCCTGCATCGTCAGCCAGAAGCCTGAGCCAGAGCGAGACGAGCAGGACAGAGCACTGGGCTGGAAAATTGGGTACAGGAGCAGCAATGAATTCTTAATGTCATGTTTTCTGGCTAGACACTTTTTGTTCTTTGGTATGGGTTTCCTTCATTATTATTATTATTATTATTATTATTATTATTATTATTATTATTATTATTTTAAATGCTGGTGCTTTTTCCCAAAGCAGCACTAGGCTGTGTCGCACTCCCAGCCCTCAACCATCTCCGGGCTTCTGTAGTGAAAGCCCTTTAAAGACACAATGGGGAAAAATTGTGTTCAGCTCTTTGGGATTGGAAACAGTTTTTCCACAACTACATAATATCTGGATAAGGAGCTCTTTTCCTCTGAGGCATCAGCATGGCATGGATTGTAGAACTGCACCCAATAACATTCTTTGAAATAGTTCAGTCGGTGAGTTCTGCTCATGATCAGAGTATGACTGGTCACCTTGTTTGAGTGAGGGGGGAGCACACAGGGGGCGTTTTTCACCCAGATCATATAGGCAGGTGATCCTGGGAATTTGGTTACACGAACCAGCCAGCGTAAGTAGTTCATCTGCTTGCTCTTTGTGGTGCATTGTGGCCAGGATTGTGTTGGCTCAGTGGTGGCCAACCTTTCAACATGAATGCTGGCCCTTTAATGGTTGTCTAGGTGAGGGCATTTCAGCAGGTGCAGCTGCTTTAGCAGCACTTACAGCTGCCAAGATTCTGTCTTCTACACAACTCTTAAGAACACAGTAGCCCTAATGGTGGAAGGTTGGCTACCCCTGTGTTGGATAATTGAGAGCTGATGGATAATCTTACTTGCTTGGGTCTGGGGCTCAACCAGCTGGTATTTTCATCCTTCCAGCTCTTATCAATCGAAGACTGCAGGGAGATGGCAGAAGTGTCCTTGGAGTGTAAATGTGCTAGGAAATTTTACTGCATCTTCATCCCCAGAGGGAAGGAGAGAGGCGGGCAAGCTCCTTGGCTGAAACCTCGCCTGGCAGCCTTGGTCTATTTAAAAGTAACAGAGGGTGGGATGGTGGGATGCGGCTGAATGTTCAGGAGAAGTGAGTTCAGTTTCGTGCAATGCAACTTACTCCCTGGAAAGTGTGCTTAGGGTCGCAGCATTCTTGAGAGGTGCAGCAGGCAGGGACCCCAGGTGTAGTACTGGAGAAGAAAAGAGCCAATGAGAGAGTGTGTCTGGATTCTGAATGACTGGCTGCTGTCACTCATTCCTGTCCTGCTTCCTCTTCCCTAGAAGAACAACGACTGGAGGGAGGGAGGCAAAGCTCTTCTCTTGTGCAGCTGCCACACCGTTGGGGGAGGAAAGAGTTCCTGTGGTAGCCAAACAAGGGGGCTTGCGATGACCTCACCAGCCCCAAAGGAGATGGTGCCTTTGCTCCTTTTGGAGCTTGACAGGATGGACATCATCAAGCTCTGTGGAAGAATTACACAGAAACCTTCAGGTAGTCCTTTCCTAGACCTGCATCTCCAGTGAAGAAGTGCAAAGTGAAAGGAAGTTGAGGAACAAACTTCTAAAAAGAGAACCACATTGAGAACGCAATCCTGTGTAAGTATCCGGCAGGCAGCCTAGGGCCCCCGCCGGATCCTATCTGCATTCCGGGCTGATCATGATCAGCCTGGAGGTCTATTCCCCTGGTGTAGCGCAGGGAGGCCCCAATGGGCCTCCTTGGATTTTCGCCAGCTATTTAGCTGGCGCAAGTTCGAGAAGACTGTGTAAAGGTCATGCCGGCCCAGGAAGGGGACAGGGATATGGCGGCCGCCATCACTGCCCCCTGCCATGGGCCGGCTCAGCCAGTGGCCGGCCTCCCTCACCGCCCAGACTGCCCCCACCAGGGGATCCCTTACCTTCTCCAGCGACCGCAGGGACGATCTGGCGGCGGAGTAAGAGCTGCCAGCCTTTGCACCGGCCACCCTTACTCTAAAGTCATTGCAAACGTGTTTTATGGCACGTTTGCAATACTTTAGAATGGTGGAGCGCTTGCTCCGCCGTTTTAAAATTACAGAGGATTGCACTGTGAGCTTCTGTAGCATTAAAAGTGCTCCTTCTGTCTTAATTGGTCATACATACACCAGAGTCACACCTACACTCAGGGACTGGAGGCACAGGTTGGTATCATGGGGCAGCTGCTGAAGGCTCAGGGCCCTCGTGGCACACTGTTGATGCTTGAGACCACCTCTGTGCCCATGATAGCCTCCATGTGGTAGTGGTGGAGAATGGACTTTCTCAGGGCCCACCCAGGTAGGAGGCATGGCCGCGTGGGGTTTACTGAGGGGCCCTTGAAACCTGGAGCCAACCTGGAACCTACACACATAGTAGCATGTAGTGAATAACTGGTCTGCACATACAGCACACTCTGAAACAGGAGGGACCGACCTGCAGGACTAGTCTGTTAGATTCCACAAAAAGCTTTGCTTTTTAGTGAGAGGCTTAGAAGCACTTCTGGAAGCAGAAATTTGTAGACTAGAGTCTTTATCACCAAGCGAGTACGTTTGGATATTATGATTGTCTTTCCTGATAGCCTTTTGATTTACTGTCTTTGTAACAACTGAAGGAGGTGGATGAAAATCTTTGTGCAAATGCAAACAGGGCTTGGAGAGAAGCAGACAACTGAGGAGGGTGTCTGGGGGTCATTTTCAGAGAGAATACTCATTTAAAAGGCCTTTACATTTTTGCACACTTCAAAGTGGGGGAGAGAGAAACAATTTAGATATTAGCATTTCAAAGAAACTTGAGATAAATAAGATGGTCAAACTTCGGACATAAAAGAAACAACCACCTGGCCACTGATACAGGGCCCTCTTCAGATTTCTCAAACAACCATCCTTCAAAATGATCATAACTCCCAAAAATCATCTTTTTTATTTTTCATTTCCATGAAGCTTCACCCCAGCTATTACTAGCGAGACCATCAATAGGCTGCTAGTACCGTATTGCTCTAATTAACTCACACTTCAGAGCTTTTCCTCTCACATATTTCAGTCATCTGCTTCCAGAAGGCTTGGATAGGAACGCCACATTTCAGCAGGCCTTTGGTCCACCCAGCCCAGTATTGTCTGCTCCAAGCAGCTCTGTGGAAGAAATCGTTTCCCAGCCCTGGTACCTCAGATGCATTTATCTAATGTTCCAAATTGCATGGATATTCTCTCTACAGAGAGAGTATTTGACTCTTCAGACATACACTCTCCCCATGGAGAGTGGGATGGGGCAGGGGAACTATGAGTACATTGGCAGTGGGAGTTTTGCTGCTGACGTTGGGAAAACATGGAAACTAAGTCAAGGCCTCAAATGTTGGCCTGTGGTACCGTTCAGGGGAATGAAGGCTCCCTGTGGTTTTGGGCAAGGTCTGTGACCCTAGAGATGGGAAACAGGTGACAGCCTCGCATCTCTTTCAGCCTTCTCAGGGTTATATCAATACATTTTCGAACATACCCCTGAATTTGACAAAAGCGAGAATTTTACAATTGTGCCTGAGGGGCTCTGTTTCAGTCTCCTATAAAACCTTCATTAGTTACGTTGGGACATTCTTCATATTAAGCCCTGAGAAGTCAAGTGGCTGCACTTGCTCTAGTAAAAAACAAAAACAAAATTCAGTTACCATTCCCAGTTTGGCATTGGCACCTTTGTCCCTTTGCTTCATCATTTCTCTTTTTCTACTGTGCTGAAACAGCAAGATCAGAAGGTTCACCCAAAAAGGAATATCTAGTGTTTAGATCAGGCCATACTCTCTCTGTAACTTCTATAATGCATAATGTGCAAGCACTCAGTTTTATGGAAACATTATTTGAAAGTTTTTCATATGCCTCATCTCCACTGAGGGGGACAAAGTCTCCCTATGGTATTTGGCAGCTCTGGGTTCCTAATGATGAAAAACAGGTGAGGTGATTTTTTTTCTGTATTTATATCCCGCCTTTCTCATCATCAGATTTCTCATCAGATTGATTCAAGGCGGCTTACATAGGCAGGCTATTTTTAGACCTGATAAGGGTCTTTACAATATTGTTCTATTCCCATATAGAACCTTCCATACTCGAGATGTTTTCCCTTCCGAGTGCAGCCCTCCTTCTGGCTTGTGCTTTGCACTTCCAAGCTTCACAGTCTACCGCAGTTCACCCTCAGACGGTTACCTTAGATGTTCTCTCTCTAGCTGACTCCTCCGCATTCCACACCTCTCACGATGCCTTCTCAGTGTATTTGCAAGATTCGTCAGCAGCTTCCGTCTCCCATCCAAGCGGGAACCGAGGTTGACCCTGCTTAGGTGATGTGCAAGGCTTTCCCTTGATCTTCTTTCCAAGGCCCTCATCACTACATTTTCAACCACATCTTTGATTTGCTAATAGTGAGAATTCTACAACTGTGCTGGGACGGGTGGGTGGGTAGATTTCCTCTAAGATTTTTATTGGTAAAGTTAGGATGTTTCAAAGGCATCATTTCAAAGGCATCATGTTTCATGGCCAGCTCAGGACTATGGCTAAAACATGACAATGGCTGAGAGAAGGCTAAGAGATAGGCAATCCTATCACCTGTTTTCCATGTCTAGGGGCTCCGAACTTGCCAAAAAATGTAGTGAGACTGGCTCATGGTCCGTCTCCACATTTGTATCTTCTTGTATCTGAAGGGAGCTAGTGTGGAAAGATAGGATTGTTACTGCTCTTGCACAGAGAGGAGTGTAGGCAGTACAAAGTAACGTGCCCCAAATCGCTTTAGAGGCCCATGGCAGAAGATATTTGAAATCACATTGTGCCTTACTGTATGTTCTCTTGCACGTCCTTCAGTTTTCTAGAACTTCACAACAACTCCAAGGGGATCTACATGCCTTTGAACTCGTGACACCATGAGAGAGTCTGGCAGATGCTCAACACCAGCAGTACGGGGACAGAAAACAGAAAAGTGTTGTCAGCACAAGGAAGGCCTTCCTGCATCCGATGAGGTGCCTCACCGCACCTCAGGGCCGGCTTTGCCAGGTTGCGCCTCTTTGCATGTATGTGCGGAGCCTCGTATGGGTCAGCCTTTGCCCTACCCCTGTACAGCTTATCTCCATCATCCTAGGCTGCCATAACAGCAACTCTATATAGATTTCAGATCTCGGCTGCTGTGACTTGTGTAGCAGCTGGATCTGTTTCACATGGACCTTAGTGCAGGCGTGGCCACAGCCCCATACCCCACAAGACCTCACATGTAACACCATCTTGTGGCAAGCAACACCTCTCTTTTTCTACTGTGGTGAAATGGCAAGATCACAAGGCTCACCCAGGAGGAGTACATAGTATTTTGACCTCAAGACCAGGCCTTCCTCTCTCATAACTTCTAATCCAGTCCCATCCTTCTGCTGGTCTTTCTTGGTTGCCATACTTAAAAAGGCTGAGGTGGAGGAATGCAATGCCCTATTTTCAGGTTGCATTTTCAGGAGGCTCTCCCACATCGGAGGTTTCAAGCAGGGGCTAAACAGCCAGCTGTCAGGGATGAAGTAGCAGTTGCCTGCGCTGAGCAGGGAATTGGTTGGAAAATGCCGTGGCTGCTGCTTCTGTTTCCCTACATATTGAAACATTTTCACAGTTCTTGTGGACATTTCAGCAACATAAAGCGGCAAAAGCAACCCCCCAAACCCCAACAACATATAAAGAGATATTTCAAAAACCAAGAACCAAAGGAATATTTTTCAAAAGTCCAAACATTTCAAAATAAAAGGGCATATTTATGTATCATGTGTGTGTTTAAAGCATCGTTGGTGTCATTATGTTGGCAATTTCTTCTCATCCTTAAGCCCTTTCGCCTTGAGAGATTGTTTTCTTCTTTCCGAGTCTGCTTTATTAATTTGCCTAGCAATACAGCTTAACCATATGGGTAGCTACAACAGTCAGCATCAAGTTTCTGGTGTTGCCTTCATTTGCTATTCATCCTTTCTCAATGGTCAGGCAATTATGCTAATTTAATGTATGCTTCGTTACAATCTTCATCAATATTGGGGCACGTTGGGTGGGAGGACTAGCAAACAATGGCCTTTTCGGCATTGGTGGAGTAGTTGGCAAAACCCAGCAGAGTCAAAACAAGCCTAGGTGAGGAAGCAGTGAGGGACCTCAGTGAATAGTAGGTCAATGAGACCTGGGGGTTAATTCTCACTATCAAGGGCCATTCAGCCTCATTGAGCTTCCACATCTTTTTTCTGCACGTTTTTTTCTGGAAAAAAAATGAGTGTTCACTCATTTTCTGCAGAAAAAATGTGCAGAAAAAAGATGTGGAAGCTCAATGAGGCTGAATGGCCCTTGATAGTGAGATTGGAAATCCAGAGAAAAGGAGACCTCTGTTAGTTTAGATCGATAGCTTTCATGGCTTGTAGTTATACAGCAATGTTGAATAAATACGGGAATCAACGCCATGGGAAAAATAATAAAGATTTACTGACTTCAGACCGTAGCGGGTCTCCTCAAGGCAGCCGCACACGGAAAAAATACAATAAAATCCAAGGTAAAAACAGCCCAACGTTTCGCTCTAAAAAGCCTTAGAGCCTCTTCACAGGAAACAATCCTAGAAACAATGGAACCCCTAGAGCATCTAGTATTGCAGCCATTCATAGGTAATACTCCTAGCTTTGTCCAGAACACTTATCATTTTATTGAACAATTACAGCTTATTAGTTTGAAGGGTGAATCAAGGCTAGTGAGTTTTGATGTGACATCTTTGTTCACTAAGGTCCCATTAGGCAGGGTGATGGAGCTAATAGAGAGTCTCACTATACCTAGAGAGCTGGTTCCATTGTTCCGGCACTGTCTCACGTCCACATATTTTTTGTGGAAAGGTGAGTTCAAAAAGAGGGGGTGGCCATGGGGAACCCCCTCAGTCCAGTAGTTGCCAACCTATACATGGAGGCATTTGAGCAGCAAGCACTAGAGACTGCCACTTTAAGACCAGATGTATGGGTCAGATACGTTGATGACGTATTCTGTGTATGGTCGCATGGGGATTGGGAACTCGAGAAGTTCACACAACATCTGAATGCCCAATGCAGGGACATCCAATTTACAGTAGAGAAGGAGAAAAACAATTCTTTACCCTTTCTAGATGTCCTAGTGACAAGAAATGAAGACTTGTCAATAGGACATAGAGTTTATAGAAAGCCCACACACACTGGGAGATACTTAGATTATGACTCCGACCATCACCCATCCCAGAAGAATTCATTAATAAATTCCTTGACATACAGGGCAATTAAAGTTTATGACAAGGGTTCACTGGAGGGAGAAAGGATGGAACTCTTCAACTCACTTCGGGCCAATGGATACCCCAGGGCACAGATTAATCGTTGTTGGAGACAGCAGCAGTACAAAATAAAGGCTATCAGGGAAGGGACGTTAAATAGAAACAACGAAATTGACAAGAATACAACAGAAGACAGACCTTGGGTGTGTTTACCGTTTATTAAAGGAACTACAGACAGGATTGCCAGAATTTTACAACGAAATAATGTCAGGACAACTTTCAAGCCAACCTTTAAGTTGCAGCAGGCTCTGGGGAACCCAAAAGATAAAAGAGCGGTTCTGTCAAATGCTGGCATTTATTCTGTCCCTTGCGAATGCAAAAGAATTTACATTGGCATGACGGGCAGATCTATAAGAACGAGATTAACAGAACACGAAAGGGCTCTGAGACTAGAACATCCTACACAGTCTTCAATTGCGGAACATGCCCTGACTGAAAATCATACGATCTTATGGAAGGATACTAAGTGTCTGCAGAATGAGAACAACGTTAAAGTGTTACGCCAGCTGGAAGCGCTTGAAATAAGTAAATGTGCAGTGGGAAAGCTCCTGAACCGTCAGCAGGATCTGACCTTCTCTAATCGCATTTGGCTACCGATCCTGCATAAGGACTGTGAGTCAGTAACAAGGGAAATAGAAAGCGGTGACAGATCAATCAACTAATAGACAGCTGCTGCAGAGGCAGACTGCGGAAGCAGGTCATTTCCGCTTTCGAGGAATTGGATTCCCGCGCTTTTTTGTTTTTATTTGGAGGATCGGTGAAACTAGGACAATTCCAACTGCAATCATCTTGGATTGTTTCCTGTGAAGAGGCTCTAAGGCTTTTTAGAGCGAAACGTTGGGCTGTTTTTACCTTGGATTTTATTGTATTTTTTCCGTGTGCGGCTGCCTTGAGGAGACCCGCTACGGTTTGAAGTCAGTAAATCTTTATTATTTTTCCCATGGCGTTGATTCCTGTATTTATTCAACATTGCTGAGACCTCTGTTGTTGTGGCAGCAACTTCTGTCTCCAAAAGCGTTTCGAAATCTTGGCCTCAAAGGGTGCTTCAGCACAGTTTTTCCTTCCCCTATGGCCAGAAATGCGGTACCTTCAAAACTTTATCCTTTCCTTGCAGCTGTTAAACATACAATAGACCTCTTCAGGTCAGGAGCTGGCAATCGTCACCAGAGGGAAAACAATTCTGTCTGCTCCACTGGTGAATCAAAACCCTAGCTGATGCCTCCTTCTCCACATCCTGCTTTGTCTTTGACCTGCTGTCAAGGGGAACACTTAGTGCTAATTGTGCCGTGAAGTCTGGCTCATACAAAAGTCAGAGAAAACGGACAGTTTCTGTAGGCCTTCAACAAACTCTCTGAGGAGCAGTCGCAGAAGATGTTGAAGCAGAACCAATTAGCAGCTCTCAGATGGTCAGTCCACTGACCCAGCAAAGGCAACACGATGACAAACTGTGCTCATTGTCTTTGTTCTGGGTTCGGCAGGGCAGTCACAGTCTATGCAAACAGCTCTCAAACTGTGAGTCAGATTTCTTCTGGTGCATCTGAATGGGCCTCCCACCTCCCACTGGTGCCACTTCCACCCAACAGGAAGTGGTAAGATCCTCGTTGAAGGAGGAACAATTCTGCTCAGAAGTATGTATGTCACATCAATCTTGGTCGCACCCTAGAATCGAGCCTTGTGAAGAGGTCCTTCAGCAAAGTGAGTGACAGCGATAGTCTGAATGTCAGCACAGATTGTGAAACTGAATGACTAACCTGCTGTTGGGGGAGGAGGAGGTGAGAGAGTGCTGAGTATTGCCTCGGCAGCTACTAAAATGCAATACTGGTGTGCTGAAGGGTGAAGCAGCTGCCTTAGGCATGGGTTGGCAGGAGGCAATGGACTATCAGGGGGGAGCCTGTGTCCTGCACACACCTGGGGTGCACCAGCCACCACTACTCTACCGCCATGACTTGGCACACCTGACCCTGTATGGTGGCAGCCACTGTTACTCCTCCCCCTCCAGTAATTTTAAGCAGAGAGATCAGAGGGGAGTGGAAGTATGTGGAGAAGGAGAGGTGAGTGGAGGCCTAGAGCGTGGCCTAGGCTGAGAGGCACTCTAGTCTCTCATCACTCCTTTCCAATGGAGATGAGATGTGAGTGGTGGCCCCCTAGAGCATCTCCACACACTTCCTCTTCCCTCTCCTTTGCCTTGCAAGAGGCTGGGGAGGAAGGAGAAGGAGCAATGGTAGCGCTAATGCCCAACAAGAGAAGGGAAAGGATGGAGGTGCACGTGTGCATGCACATGTGCCCAGCAACAACAACAAGGGCAGTGATTCACTGCGCAAGTGGAACTGTGAGTTGCTGCACCACCTCAGGTGCAGTGGGGAGGGGGGCACTTGGGCTGACCCTGCCAAAATGTCCACCCCTTTTATGTCCACCCACTATTTTAAACTTCAAATATTAAAGATCTGATGACAATACAAATGACATCAGATGAATGTGAATTTTATCATGTGTGCAGTGTGTAGGGGACAGAGGGTAGATTTAGCTGATGGAGACTCACAGCCCAATCCTATGCTTACACAGACACAGACACAGACAGACACAGACAGACAGACAGACAGACAGACAGACAGACAGACAGACAGACACACACACACACACACACACACACACACACACACACACATCAATGCAGCCATGCCAAAAAGACTTGCGCTGCATCCTGTGGTGGGGGGAAGTTCCAGAGGTCTCCTTTGGGTAAGGCATTTGTTCCCTTCCCCAAGGGTAAGCCTCCGAGGCACGGTCTACTTGGACCTGTGCCAGCAAAATCGGTGGTGCAGGTCCACACAGTGGCGTCTTCACCCCTCCGGACGCCTGGGGCTAGGGGGGCGGGGGCTGGTCGAGTGCCCCCGGACGTCACGTGACGTATGTCACGTGACGTCAAACGACGCTGCGCTCAGGACTCGAAAGCTGGAGCGCCGCCCACCCGCTATGGTTGCGGGCGGGCGCCGCGCTCCAGCTTCGAGTCCGAGGTGAGCGCCCCCCGGAAGCTCGGCGCCTGGGGTCCTGGTCACCAGGACCCCCTGCGTTACGACGCTTCTGGATCCACCTAGACCTGGGCTGTGGGATTAAGTTCGGGAAGGGGGTTTGGATTCAGTGGCCACTGCTACAACTGAACCTGCCCCCTTTCCCGGACCCAATCAGCCCTCCTCCCCGCCTCCATCACCACCTCGTCCCACCCTCCCCCACTCTATTCTGCCTCCCCTGCCAACATAATTGGGTTGGTTGGCTGGTCCCAAGTGGTCTTTGTGCCCAGGGCAGCTGCGGCCTCCCTGCCAGCTTTGTGAACTGCTAGAGGTCATTTTGCAACTGCTGTAAGACAGTCTCTGCTGGTGGAACAACTGACCCCTTAGGATTGGACCGTCAATACTAGTATGCAAGAAATAAAATAAAGGATTATTAAGAGGCTCATATCCTTTTAGGAGCCCTTGAGTTGTGCTCCTCTGAGCATTCAACACACAAACACATATGGCACCCCCATAGGACCCCGCTTAGCAGCTACAGCTGTTGCTAGTAGCTTGGTAAGCAATTTGCAAATGACCCGTGATACACATGGTGTGCCCGGATCTACCTTTGGGGAGTCAGAAAAGCCTGCTGCTTGGAGTTTTTTATGCACTTTTTTCCTTCATTTTCATGCTTAGAAGGCACTGCTTACCAGCCAGCCAGTCAAACAAGCAACCCAAATCTCTATCACAGTTGCACCCATTTCAGACACAGCTGCCACCATCCAATTAGCTTCTGAGGGAGGGCCACTTCACACAATTTGAGCTATAGTAGGTTATAGTAGGTAGTTAATACCTGCAGGATGAGCGACAAGGGGAGGGCCCTGTTCTTCTCCGTCTCTGTAACCCTGGTGAGAGGGGGGGGGTGAGGAGTAGTGGGAGGTATAGGGGGCAGCGGGAACTCTTCTGGACTTGGGGTTGGTGAGAGTGCCTCTTGTCTGTTGGATTCCTTGCTGTTTTTCCTGCCCCTTAATCTGCTATAGAGAGACTGGAGGCAGCGTCAGGGTTTTGTGTTGGGTTTGTATTTGCCCAAGTGTGTGTTTGTGTTTGTGTGAGCCCTTTCCAGGAAGATGTGTTGGGATGTTCGAGGGAGTAGTGGCGCCACTATAAAAAGTGTAACGGGCCAAGGGCGATATGGTGGTGGGGGCTGGCCTGGCCGTTCCAGGAGAAGGAAGGATGGTCATAGGCAGACCATCCCTCTTTCTAGGCCTTCCCCCAACCCTGGAGCCTGGGAAGTGCCTGGGAGAAACCCCTGTGGCCTTAAACTGCTGCTATTAAATGCCAGGTCAGTTAACAATAAGATCTCCCTAATTCGGGATTTAATCCTGGAGGAGGGTGCCAACCTGGCTTGCATCACGGAGACCTGGTTGGATCTGGCTGGTGGTGTGAACCTTTCCCAGCTATGTCCACCAGGGTACCGGGTAATGCAGCAGCCACGGCTACAGGGGCGAGGGGGTGGTGTTGCTGTGGTCTATCGGGATTACATCTCCCTCACCGGATACCCTGTCCCACAGTGTGCCGGGTTTGAGTGTCTCCGCATCGTGCTACAGGGGCAAGACAGGATGGGGATGCTGCTGGTGTACCGTCCACCTGGTTGCCCTTTGGCTTCCCTACCTGAGCTGACCAGGGTGATCTCGGCGGTGGCATTGGAGTCCCCACGCCTCTTAGTACAGGGTGGGGGGCCCTCAGGAAACCATGGAGGGGGTGTTCACTCTTATCCACGGTTTCAAGTATCCACAGAGGGGCCTGGAACATATCCCCAGCGGATATGGGGGCCCACCTGTACTGAGTCATCTGCCCGTTCTGAATGGGGTTGCACTCCCCCTGCAGGAACGGGTGCGCAGCTTGGGAGTACTTCTGGATTCACAGCTCTCCCTGGAAGGTGGCAGCTGTGGCCAGGGGTGCGTTTGCCCAGCTTCGGCTGGTGCACCAGCTGCGGCCGTACTTGAGTCGATCGGACCTGACCACGCCTTAGTGACTGGTCCACGCCTTAGTGACTTCAAGACTGGATTACTGTAACGCGCTCTATGTGGGGCTGCCCTTGAAGACGGTTTGGAAGCTGCAATTATTGCAGAATGCGGCGGCCTGGGTGGTCACTGGAGCTAGGTGGTTTGACTCTGTTGAGCCGCTGCTTCAGCGGCTGCACTGGCTGCCCATTCGTTTCTGGGCCCAATTCAAGGTGCTGGTAATGACCTTTAAAACCCTTCACAGTTTGGGCCCAGGATATCTGAGGGACCGCCTTCTCCCATACATTCAGGCCTGCTCTCTTAGGTCATCTGAGGGGGCTCTCCTGCGGGTGCCACCTCTATCGCAAGTTAGGGGAGTGGCAACACGTGGGCGAGCCTTCTCTGTTGTGGCACCACAACTGTGGAACTCCCTGCCAGGGGATCTGAGAACCACATCCTCCCTCATGACTTTTCGGCAAGGGCTCAAAACGTTTTTGTTTCATCTAGCGTTTGGGTGATGGGTTGTGGTCTGCCTCCTGTGTCTCAAGATGCTCTGCCATGCTGCTTTTGTGCTCCATACTGTTGCCCCCCCCAGTGGATTTTATTGTTTTTAAATTTAGTTATGTATTGTTTAAACTTATTTTCTGTATTATTTTAAACTATGTATTTTAATTTTGTTGTAAGCCGCCTTGGGCATTTGCCTTCGGCATAGAATAAGGCGGGATATAATTTTTTAAATAAATAAATAAATGTGTTGGCATCATTGTGTGGAGCATATTTTGCTTGTGGTGAAGGGATTGTATGGATTCCAGCATAGCAAGAGAGTGGAACTGGTTGTGTCATAATTTGTGCTACTTTTTGAAGGGTTGCAACTGGAGGCTCTGCCAGCTGCTCAGAAAAGGAGGATGGTGAGCTGGCCTGTCAGTAGCAAGGCAGGGAAGAGCTGAAAACTATGTCTGCCACTGCAAGCTTTAGGTGTCCTACTTTAGTATTGCCTACTCCAACATGAGCTACCTGTCTGCTGATATCTTCTTCAAGGCCCTTCTGAGATGCTCTCACCACATGAAATGAGCAGGTGGTGATACAGGAGAGGCCTTCTCTGTGGTGGCACACATTTGTGGAATGCTTTCCTTCCACCTGACTTCTACCATGTGGAGTCATAGCTTAAGGGAGGGGCTTTAGCACAGAAGGTTCCTGGCAGAGCTGAGAAAGACCCATTTGAAACCTTAGGTAGCTGCTGTCCACAGACAGTATTGAACTAGATGGACCAATGGTCTGACCAGTCCTGGCCCACATCCTCCTGGCAACTGAGGTGCTGGGCTAAATGTGGCCACCCTTCCATTACCAGGTGATGTGCCAGCCTCTGGCCCTCCCAATCCCTGTATTGGAAAAGGAAGAGGGGGATGGAGCGGAAGAGGAAGAGTGGTGTGTAAGAGTGTCACCAATGTTGACTATGCTCTCACCAACCACTGTCCTCTCCTCCTCACTTCCTCTTCCACATCATTCCGCTCTTTCTTTTCCAAAGCAGGGAGTGGGAGGAAGAGGAGCCGTGAAGGCAAGTCGGTGAATGGAAGTGGGTGCCCCCCCCCTTCCAATCTGCTCTCTGAGGCGACTGCCTCAATTGGCCTCATGGATCTGGGTCTGACTCATGATAAGGCAGCTTCACGCATACTTCCGTGGTTTTTTTCATGTCCAGATAAAGACCTGTTTGTTTCCTGGGCTTTTCCTCTTTACTGAATTGTTTTAATGCTGCTTTCGTTTTTGTTCGTTTGTTTCTTTTGCATTGTGTTCATTGTGCTGTTTGTGTTGTATTTTACTATGTGAACTTTTAAGCTGCCCTGAAAATATTTATCTTGCAGGGTGGCATACCAACTCTTCAAACAAATCAAATATACTGTAGTCTACAGCACGTTGTGTTCAAGTAAAAGCTGCTTCTGCTGTTCTATGGCGTCGTTGGAGGTTCCCTCCTGCCACCCTCCCTTCCCAAGAGGAGTGCCTGGATCACTCTCTATATGTCTCTATATGATCGCTCTGTGTCTGTGTTGCTTATGTTTTAGTACCGGTATGTCCCAGAAGTCGCCAGTGCATGCAGAGATGGCCCATGGTGATCTGCTGCCTGATGCCGCTCCAACCTGCTGCTGTGCACCCCTAAAAAACTATGCAGAAGGTGATGATCCAACCCCCTACCTCCCTTCTTCCTGTGTGATCCCTTCCTTCTTCTTCCTGTTGCTTCTTCCTGTGTGATCCCTTTCAACAAGATCGGAAATCCCTGCACTTCCTGTTTTGTTTAAAGGGATCATGAGGGAAGGATGAAGGTGAAAGGATAGGGAAGGGGCCTGGCAGTGACAGCCTGCTTTCCTACTCTCTCTCACCATGCTCTTTCCTTGCACAGCCCCTTTAAACAAACCAGGAAGTGCAGTTTCCCACTTTTAGCAAGTGGATTGGAGCAGCTCCGTCCACGACAGGTTGGAGGGAGGTAGCGGCAGACTCAGAGTGAAGGGCCCCCCAGGGCTGATTGCCGCTTCCCGCCACCCACCGCTCGCTTGCTTTGTGAACGGGCCAGCCACGAGTGCATATTTATCTCTGCATTACATAAGTAACTGCCCAGATTCTTGGCCTGTTTTCCCTTAAATGCTTTGCCTAAGGTCCAAACTACCCATTTCATTAAGCCCCAAATGACAAAAGTTTAGAATTAAAAGCAAAAGCTTCCTTTAAAAACAACAACAGTGTATGGAGATTGCAGCACACAGGGAAGGAGTGAGCACTTTGCCCCTGCACTATTTTCCTGCTGAAAATTACCCCCCACCCCCCAGTGGCTATTTGCCCCGGAAGCATCTACATGTGGGCCCCCATATCCACTGATTTGCTATCCACGGTTTCAGTTATCCACGGATCGTGGGGACCCCCCCCCCTCAGGGTTTTACTTTTTTCCCCAGTAAGCTTCATTTCTTCCTTAAAGAAACAGGAGAAGCAGCCTCTGGCTGCTTATTGCAGGCAAGTAGAATGAGACTAAGTCCTAGAGAGGCTCTGCAAGGTTAACAGAAACCTTGCAGAGCCTCTCTAGGACTTAGTCTCGTTCTACTTGCCTGCAATGGAGGCTGCTTCTCTGTTTGTTTTAAGGAAGAAACAAAGCTTGCTGAAAGAAAAATAAGAGCTGGGGGGGGGGCAAGCATGTCTGCCTGTAGGGGAGGCAGGGTGGGGGGGCCCTCAGGAAACCATGGAGGGGGTGTTCGCTCTTATCCACGGTTTCAAGTATCCACGGAGGGGCCAGGAACATATCCCCAGCGGATATGGGGGGGGGGGGGAGAGTACTGTATATGCTGTCACTTTGGAGGCAAACCATCCTGTGAGGGAGGGCATTGGCTGAAAAATGGCCCAGAAGGAAAGCAATAGCAACTGAAATGTCCCAGCTGCTGATGTCCTGATGCACACCGCCCCCCATGGCTGCTTCCAAAGACACTTCTGCTTTGAAGCCATCTCTTAATGCTGTGCTCATCACACCATGTACTTTGGCCCGACGCCATTGAGCTCAATATTTTTAGCATGCCTAACTGTGTGCTGGATTGTGGCCCAACACACGTCCCTTTTTGCTTTTCTGCAGCCCCCAGTCAAAAAGCAGTGCTGGGGTTGTCCTGCCTTCAGCTGAGCACCAGGCTGCTGAGCTGTGCACTGGCTCACTTGCTCCCCTTTCACCTTCCCATTAGCACCATTTTGCCTCTGCCAGGAAAGTCTCAGTCCGAGAAATTTTCTTCCATCCTTGAAACCTGCTCACCAGAACCTTCTTCCTATCCACAGTCTCTGTCTTCACCAGAAGGAGAGAAGCACAAGGCAGAGAGGGCCAGCCACACTTTTAATCATGTATCTTTTTTTTTTTAATAAGAAATTTATTGCAAATATAGAAATTGATTTTCTCCATACAGGAATCTCCGATTCAAGGAAAACAATTTCGTGCCATTCAGTTTAAAACATTGGGGGTGGGTGAGGGTAAATAAAGATCAAATCAAAAAAATCAAACCTAAAATAAAGTCAAACGTCAAAAAATAAATCTCCATACACAACCAAGGATCACAGGATCGTTACTGGAGGAGGGAACCCAAACCGGCAGCTGCCTCCAATTCTGTGTTACATTCAAGGGGAGCAGAGAATTGGGACTTGAGAGGGAGACTGGGGGAGGGGTACTACCCTCACTCTCATACCCCGACTCTGTGCTTGTGGGTGGCAGGGCTAGGCTGGGACTCCACCCCTCTTTGAACTGGCTCCCTCTCCTCCTGTGGTAGTAGTACAAGACTGGAGTGCAGGGGTCCCCTGAAAGCAAGGCCTCACATTGGAATCAAAAGCCAAGAACGGAGAAGGTGGGGGACAGGGCTACAAGGGGCTAAGAAAATCCACCCTCTGTCTCGAGAATGGGAAGGCGAGCCCACCTAACAAGGTGGAGGGCAAGCCGTACAGAGATTCCGGTGTCGGTGTGTGTGTAGGAAGGACAGAAGGAAGGGAGGACCTCCCTTTTGCAATTCTCTTCCAGGGTAGGTTCACTGTCCTGCTGTACGTGGAGTTAGTCATTTTCCTGAATGTGATACAGCAGATGGAAAGAGGCGGATGCTGTACTTTCTCCCAGGTTGCCGTCGAAAGGATCAACCAGGAAGAGACTCCAAGGTAACTAAGATACAGCTTTCTGTGGTAAAACTCCACAAAGTACCTTGAAGCAAGAATTATGAGAGCAAGGATCATGGGGGGGGGGGGGTTTGAAAGGTTCCTCAAAGCCCACAAAAATCCCCCCCCTGGAAAAAAAAAAGTGCAGTACAAAACGTTTCACAGTGAGATTCATTAAAGAACAACTTCCCCGTGTTGTCGTTGATACACCGTGACTCTAGGGAGGCTGTTGTCCCTGATCCTGGAAGGGTTGCACGCTCATCTGTGTGCAGTGTCATGGCTGTGAAGCAGTGGGTGGTGGCTACCATGAAAAAACGGGAACTCCCATCTGGGTTTGCCACACATCTGTAGTCCCATCTGGGTCCTTGCTTCTCTACGTCTCAAGCCGAGGAAGATGGAGCGGAGGATGCTGTTCGTGGCTTCCTTCTGTGTCCGCATTCTTCTCAAGGAATTTTGACTGAGCAGGACTCTCTGGTGCTTAACTCAAGGAATATTCTGCCCGATGGTCTGTATTGACTTGCAAACTGCGATGCTGATTCCAGCTAGTATGTCGACAGGTGAGACGATATTCTAGGAGAGGACCCAGAACTGGCTTCTGACTTTCAAGAATCAGTTCTCCTCCGACTCCTCTCTCTCTCTCTCTCTCTCATATCACTTGCCTAATCCAATCTCCTTCCCTTTCCACTCTTTTTCCATCACCTCAGCTTTACCAGTTTCTTTACCCAGATGGAAACTTCCTATGAGAATGATTTGGTCACTTTAGCAGCAGTAACCAACAAGGGGCCTTTTCATGCCACAGTCCCTGAATGCTGATCTTCCAATGTGTCATGTGGACTACTGAGATTCAACCCATGTTGATTTGATCAACATGGAGATCAAATCCATGGAACTCAAATGCACTCAGTCAATTTTCCGGAGCCCCCCTAAACCCTGCATCAACCTGCTCCTCTCTCCCACCATTTTGGATCACTCCATCTGCATTTTCCCTGCTATGTTATTCTTCCCCACAGTCCCCTCCCTTTAAATTTGATCATCTCTTTTCCTTCTGTTTTTTTTCCATCATTTTTGTTTGGGCCTGATATTATATATTATAATATTTAATGAAAATTTACAGCCTGTGCTTGTCAATGAGGCTAGATGACTACAGAATTCCGTATGATCCCACAAGACTCAGTCGTCACCATGTCTACGTTATCCATTCTGTGTTTCCATTCTGTGTGAAACCCTGTATCGCACTTCCTTTATTTACCCTGTCACACCTCTCCCCAACATTAAGTGGTCAAGAATTCATCCTGGTTTCCCAGGGTCTGGGTTAGACTTTCTTGTACTAGATTTCCCCAGCTACCCCAACTGTGTGGCAACTCTGCATATGGAAGATGGGACAAAGCTGCCACAATGTCATGCTGTGTTTGTATTTCACCTGGCCGGAGAGGATTTGGACCAAAGTGGTTTGGTGAGAGGTTGATGAAAAGGCAGAGACCCCATGTGCAAGCAAGCCTAGAGGAAGTTTAGGGACAAAAGAGTTTGGGCTAGCTCAGGCTCACTCACTAAGAGCAGATTTTAAAGCAGGCATCTTCTTGATAAAGGACAGATAGGATGGTGAGAAAACACTGGGTGAGAACTGGCATGGTGGTTACTGTTGGACAAGGGCTCATGAGCCAAATCTCTACTGAGCCAGAATGTTCATTGGGTGACATTGGCTCAGTCACTGTCTCTTAGCCTACTATACCTCCCAGGGTTGTTGCTGTTGGAGTATGCAGCAGTCAGTACTATTGCACCTGTGCCAGCAGGGGGCAGTTAGTCTAGGTAGATAGTGGTAGGGGACAGTGCTCTCTCTCTCTCTCTCTCTCTCTCTCTCTCTCTCTCTCTCTCTCTCTCTCTCTCTCTCTCTCTCTCTCCTATCCTCAGGTAATGCATGCTTATTGATTACCCTGAGTGCAATTCTCAGGCCTTCCTTCCTTCCTTCCTTCCTTCCTTCCTTCCTTCCTTCCTTCCTTCCTTCCTTCCTGCGCTCTCTCTCTCTCTTTCTCTCTCTCTCTCTCTCTCTCTCTCTCTCTCTGAAGATAAGCCATGTAGCTAGACAAACTAGCTGCACAATCCCCATCCAGCCTCTCTAACAAAGATGTATTTCCCTTAAGTAAACTTCTCCTTGACGTTTGAACACAAGCCTCACTGGCCTTTCCTGTGCAGTGCACCTTTTGGTGCCTTATCTCTGCCAGCTGTTGTGAGGGTTGCAATGGAGATAACCCATGCCTGCTTCCCTGAGCAACATGGAGGAAGGATGGGACATATATGTGAGTGACAATGGTTATCAAGACAGCTTTAGGAAGTGGTGTGGTTATGCAGCCATTCCGATTTCCCCCATGCACCTTTTGCATTCCTAGAATTGGCGACTGGACAGGGTGCTGATACCAGGGAGAGGTCCAACCGGACATTTCCTCATACTGGTTTGAGAGAGCAGCAAGATTGACCCTAGACTTGGTTCCTGAAGAGGTGTGTAACAGAAACACAGCCAGTTCCTCCTCTTATTAGTTTGTGTACGTACTTCACCTCTCCCACAACCCCTTGTTCTGCTTTCTTCCGCTCCTCTTCCTTTTACTGTCCTCCTCCTGCCACCATCCGTCTCATTCTCCCCCCCCACACACACACAAGCCATTGCCATCTCTTCCTGATGCCCCTTTCCCTCCCCACCGCTGCCTCTGACAGTCTCCAGTAAGGACCTGGGCTGATTAGCATTGCAAACACATCGACATCGCCTCAGCCAAGATTCCTTGACATAAATTTTCATTTGTCGTTCATGAATATTTCACGCCCACCTCAGGAGGAATTCTCTGGCACAGGACGCAAGATAGCAAGAAGAAAGCACAGACAGCACTGCAGCATTTGTGGAGGCCCTGCCCGAAGCATCTTCCAGTGGGATCAAAATTCCAGTGCAGCGTCTTTTTTTCACAGGTTGTCGATTCAGTTTGAAAGCCCATTTCATCCATGCGCTCCCCATCCTCCAAGGGGATTATTGCCCCACAGGGCATGCAATGGACTTCAGGTTCTCATCCTTCTCTAAGGTGCTCACAGGAGGATGGTTTGTAGTATGCAGAATCCATTCCATGGGGTACAAGAGCCCATCTCCAAAGTGTCGTATTCAGAGACTATCCATTTGCGATACTTCTCGTCAAGCAAGACCCCTCTCACAGGGGAGCAGGAAGTAAGCACTGGCCTTCCCTCTTCCTTTCTTCTGGATGAGCAAGACCTCTGTAGTCCAATGACTGCTGGGCTCAAGCCCAACCAAGCAAGAACTCCTCCAGAATGAGTATCAAGTTCCTCATGGGACTGCCCCAGGGAAATTCTCTTCCCAGAGATGTTTCAGGACTTGGTGTTGACATAACATCTAAGAATGAGAATCAGGACAGACAAATCTGGGGAAGCTCATTCCATGAATTCCTCCACCTCAGGGAGCTCATTCAGCTCACTGTGTTGACTCCACAGTGGCCAGCAGCTATTGTACCCAGTGGTCTGCAATCAGATGGGGAGACTCCATCACCCAAGCCAAATGGAATCAAGGGGAGGGTTTTCACTGAAACCAAAGAGCTTTGGATGAGGCCTTCTTCAAATCCTCAAGGTTCCCCTTAAAGCTAAGGTTTTTATTATATCCCTGAACAGCAGTTCTGGCTCTGCACTGGAATGCCCCACTAGTGGTCTAGCAGTAGGTGTTTGGCTAAGAACGGAGTGTCCCCTTGGCCAAACACCCGCACTCTCACAAGCGCTTCTGTGAAACAAAGATTTGTGGGGGTGCATCATGACCACAGGATGAGCAGAGGTGAAAGGACTGGGGCCGTCACATAGACCTCAGAGAGTCACCCACGCCAAAAACCAGCACACAGATGTTGGCAAGGGGGCAGGGGGGATAGCCTGCCTATACTATAGAAGTGACCTAGACTGGAAGAGGGAAGGGGGTGTGATTTTGCTGGTGGCACTGGGTTTGGGTTCTCTTTGGAGTCCGCTTCCTCCCAAAGTTTTCAAATCACAATGGCGGTCAGGGGGGGGATTTGGGGGCAAGGTGGGAGGAAAGAGCAAGGGAGCATGGTTAGGGTTAGTCTCAACAAACCAGCACATACACAAAAGATGTTTTTGCTCAGAAAAATACAGTAAAATCATCATGCAAATATAACGCTTAAATCTCTTCTTTTTTCAGACTGTGTGTGTACTCTATAGATGTTCTGAGTCTTGGACTAGCGCAGGAAGGGGTTGATAAGGGAGGTGGGGCCATACTCCCCCCCCTCTGGGTGCCTCCCCTTTCCACTCCTAACCTTTTGGAACAGTCCCGTCTTGTGCAGATATCACCTAGAGACTAAGGTTTATATTGTAGGGCATAGGATGGGCATGGGTCACTTGTGCCCTCTGAACACTCGCCCACCTTTTGCGTCAACACCCTCCATCCATCAGCTCTGGAAAACCCCAGGCAGGATAAGGAGACAGAGGGACTGACTGGTGTTTCCATTACTATACAAGGTCTGAGTCCTAGTTTCTGTTTCCTTTTTTAGAAAGGTGGGGGAGGTCAATGGTAATGCAGTACACAACTGCCCCCCTACACCTCTTACATACCCTCTCATCCCACCCTGCTCCATAGCAGAAATTATGGGGTGGGTGGAGGAAAAATCTGGGGTGAAGCAGTGGGGGGTGGGAAGCCATGGGTCCTTTTTTTTTTTTTTTTTTTGCACTTTCCTTCCATATTCACTGCCCTTTACCCTGATTCCGAGTCAGAAGGCAAATTATCTCATTTCCCTAGAGATGCCAAAATCTATCCAGGATTGCACTGTGTGCCTTTTCATCATTTCATAAATGAAGTATTTTGGGTGGTGCGGTTTCACCCATAGCTGCAGCACTCTTGTGAAAGAAGCTAGCAAAATGATGGTTTGGTCTACTCAAATATTAAAGGCACAGCAGCCCTTCTCTAGATGGATTTGGGCAATCCAAGGGCTCCAGCAACCTTACCCTTCCATGATGGGGGATCTACATAGACCAACGTTCAGTTCCTCAACTTCCCAGAAAGCCCAGCACACACATCTGTCACCACACTGGAGGCACATTGATCACCTACCCACCTCCCTGCTGGAAAGCTCCCTGATTGTTTTAAAGACCACAATGGTGGGTTATTGGAATCCGCCCGAACAGCCTTCATTCAAACTGGAGTGTTTCAGGGAAGTCATAATCTGTGCTTGGTTCTGCTGTTATGTCTGTCTAGGATCACTGCAAGGCAAACAGCCCACAATACAGGAAACATGCCATCATGCAAAAGTGCCTGGGACAGATTCCAGTGTTTCATTGGTGAATCCATTGGGACTATAGCCCTGTGGTCTCTCGCACATCATCCCTGCAGTAAATGAATATCTCCCCCTTCCCTTGAATAATCAAATAAGCCTCAGTTTTCTTCAGATTTCTCTCACTGGGTAAAATCCCCCCCCAAATTTTGACACTGAACCCCCCTAAGAAATACACCCCTGAGGGTTCCCAGCCAAGTCCCATAAAGAACACGGTCCAGATGATTCCTTTGGAGTTCAACCAGTGATTTACCCCTAGAATCTCTCTTGCCCACAAAGAAAAATCACCAAATCTAACTAGTCCACTCCTGGAATTTGTCTTTGGCATTTCCCCCTCCCCATTCAAACAAATTACCTTTCTGGGGGCCCAGAAGAAAACATATTGTGATATCTCCCTTCAATTCCCACCTTGAAAGCACCTCTACCATCTCAGCCACCACTTGTTTCCACAGTAAACAAATCCCTGAGATTTAACACACTAGCCACGGGGCAGGGCGGGGGATTACTCACTAATTACTTCTGCTGTCCACATTGTTGCCGACTGGTCCAGTAAGAGAAGGGCACTTCTCTTCTATGGTTGCTGTGGGAAGCACAGCATGTATCAGGAGGCTGGAGCCGGGAAGGAAGAATTCTACCCACTGCATCCCAGCAACACAGTAAGCGTGTCCATTCAAGTGGCCAGAACCCTCCCAGGATCGAGTCCGCTGAGTGGCCCTTGGTTTGGTAGCCAGCTCCCAGGGGTCAGACAGCTCTTTCCACCTCTCCACTTCACATTGCTATTCCTGAAGGGAGCCAATTGGAAGGTGGACATGCCCACAGCCCTAAGTCCTCTGCCACCTCTCCACAAGATGCAGAGAGGATGCCCTGGTTGAAGAGCATCTATGCATCCTTGTTTTGAGTGTGCCCCTTCCCCACTGGAGAGGGTAGAGAGGATTCCTTTTCTTGCAGCGAGAGACCCAGTTATAAGCCTTGGAACCTGGGTTCAGAATACCCTCAGCCCAGCTTTCCTCCCTGCCATGCTGCGAAAGTAAAATGTTTAGGAAGGGGAGCTTTCCCCAAGGGTAGCCAATATGGCTCCTGAAAAACAACCCCTTGCTGGATTCCAAAAGGAATCACAGGTGCCCTTCCTAGTGGCTGCTGCAGCACTTGTGCATTGTTGGTGCATTCTGAGACAGGCAGGCATGGGAAGGTGACTAGCTATGGAGTTTTGCCGCAAGGCAGGGAGGAAGCAACAGAATAGCAAGTGGAGGCAGGGCGAGCCTATCACCCCAAACGGCAGAAGGTAGGAGGAGGAGACATTCAGGAGGGCAGAGCTCCTTTGTGCTTGGCACAAGAATACACCTGCACAGCAAACCAACAGAGAGACACTCCTCTCCCTAGCATCATCACGATCTACCACTCACAGTGTGGCCCTGTTATATAGATCAGTAAAGTGCCTATAAGTAGGTATTTTGCCTGGTGCTGCCTTAGGCCTCCTGATTTTCATACCTATGCCAAGCTATTAATCCTTGTGGTCTTATGGGACCACATCAGAGCTGCCGAATAGCCTATCAAGCCTCTTCACACCATTGCCTTTCAGTCATGCCGTGCTGCCCCCTGGTGGGGCCACTCCCAGCTGTAGAAGGAAGTTCTTCCAGGACTGGGGCATCAGCAGCCACACAAAACAATGGGCATGGACAGGACGGCAGCTAGGTCAGTGGCCGAGGAGCGCCTGCCCACCAATGTATCCAAGTAATGTCTGTAGTTTCCCGCAAGGGCCATTTTCGTGTTTTGTTTGCTTGCTCTAACGGTTAAACCCAGTCCACCATGCTGTCCCTTCCCTACCTCAACCACTGTGCTTCGGGGCCTCCATGAATGGAAGAGATGCACCCTTCTCTCTGCTTTTGCTCAGGGACATCTCACACTGTTCCATGCTAAGACTGCCTTGAACCATATCCTTCTCGCCCCCAGAGTGTTCTGTTGTTCCCCCTCATCTATCCCCACTTAGGTCACAGCCTGGAAATCGGGGGTAAAGGAAGTTGAGAATCCCCTACTGGGACCCTCATCATGGATCTTATCTGTTCTTTCAGAGACATGAGCCACAGCAGCCAATTTGAAGCTTGCTTGTCAAGTCTGTTGTAAGACTGCTTCACATGGTGCGCACACACCATTGCCTGGGAAAGATTTGTGTGCTGCTCCTACCATCTTGGAGCTGAGGTGTGTATGGGCCAGGACTCCCTGGTTACAGATAACATCATCCCCTCCTTCCCTTCTGACTGGCGATCCCTCTTTCCCTGGGCCAGACAGCAAATTCCCCCTCTCTTCGTGGAAGACAACTGGAACATTCTACTGAGGTGTGGGGAGACTCCTTGAGAACTCTCTCTCTCTCTCTCTCTCTCTCTCTCTCTCTCTCTCTCTCTCTCTCTCTCTCTCTCTCTCTCTCTCTAACAGATGGGGACAGGCCATGGAGAAGACAGAGCCCCCTTTATAAAGACCCTCATCTCCCAGCGTTTTCCCTTTCCATAGTGAAGGGAGCCAGTAGGTCTTGCAGCAACCCACACCAGTTAACTTCTGTGGGCAAGTCGGTTTATGCCAACAAAGCCCCCCCCCTTTTTTTTTGCTTGTGCTTATACTTGCACAAACCTCAACAAGGAGTATGTGGGGTGGTGGGACCGTATGAGTAGGCCTTGATGACCCTGAGCACAGAGAGGACAGTCATTTATGTTACATCCCATCTCTTCTTGATGTTGGGGGCTCTCGAAGCATTATCCGCGCAGCATGGAACCCACTTCTCCACAAGCTGCTCCAGCACAGCTGAGACACCAGAGTGACCCAACAACCACATGGGCTGAGAGGTTTGATTGTGCAGGTCTTTGCCACAGAACTGGCATCCCTATCCCAGCAAGGTGTCAATTCCATATGTCAATTCCATATTCTGCACCACTTCATGCAGTTGGGTCATCTCAGCGTTACCCCAATCATGTGGCGGCAGCGCCTATATGCAGCTAGGGCAATAGTACTTAAAGTACCCCTGGAAAGCATGGGGAAGTGAAGCATAAGGAGGCAGCATCCCCTTACTTTTGTCAGAGGTACAAGCAAAATCCTGCCCTTTCTGGAACAAAATAACAAGAACAGAAAAGTGATGGTTAGTGTCTTAGTCTACGCTTGGTTAGCATCCTTCCCCTCCCACCTCTGCTACCTACAAGCTCAGTATCTCCCCTAACAGTCATCCCCCTCTCTTTACCACAGTATAAAAGCAAGTTTCTCCTCCCCACCATCTGAAGGAGTAACAATGGTCCCCGTAACACAGTAGAGACAATTCATTTCACTTGGGTTTTGTTTTTTTTTTGTAAACTTTAAGAAATGGTTTTCAGTTTCTTTTGTCAGGTTTGTTTGTTTTTCACAGTCAGGTGGGTTAATTTTGTGTGTGTGTGTGTGTGTGTGTGGTTGGTTTTTCTTCCTTTTAATGACAGAGTCACAACTTCTGCTGAGCAGAGACTCCTTTCCAGTAATCCAAGATATCGTGCAGATCTTCATCCTTGGCAAACTGGACTTTCTTCCGCAGGGCATGGCCGGCTGCCATGTAAACCTCCTCCCGGTGGTGCTTCTTGTAAGGCCGGAAACGCTCCCAGATCTTATGGGTGCTCTCTGAGGAATACTCTGGGCTGGAGGAATAGCCCGAGAAGTAATGTCTGGGTGAGAGCTGGGAATACGTGGAGTCCCGCTTGGAACGGGAGAGTGGCTTAAGGAAGGACACCCGCTGGCTTAAGGTGTCGCCACTCTCCTCGTAGTAGAGAGCTGGGAAGGAATGCCGGTGTTCGCTGCAGTGGTAGGAAGGTTTCACCTCCAGGTGGTGGATGGCCCCAGGGGACACAAGGGGAAGACGATCCAAAGGGCTGTTGAGGGGACTGCCCTTCTCAATGTACTTGGAGTCTGCCTTAGTCAATGCTGGGTGGTCAGGTACATCGAGGCTGAAGACCTTGGCACTCTTGATGGAGCCACTGGAGGAGACACTGCAGGTTTTCCTGGTCACAGCAGCATCTGCACTGAGCTGACGCTGCAAGGGATGGTGGGAACTCTCCTTGTAGGGTGGTGAGAGAAAGCTTGGCCGCTCCAGCCCACCAGAGGAACCGGCCGGTATGGACTGGCATTCAAAAGCCATGTCAGAGTCAACACCACCCCCTCCCCCCAAGAAAGAGGCTGTGTCCAGCTTGAGAGCATCAATGCAATTGTTGATTATCTGGTTCACCTTGTCCACTTCCTTGGCAATGGTTGAGATTTCAGCTGCAGAACCTTGCCCATTGTCCAGCTCATGCAGGTCATCATCTCTCTGTGACCTGTCCAGCCCATCCCCTCCACCTGTCCGAACCTCAATGTAATTACCCTTGGTGGTGACCTTGGGTGTCTCCATGCCAGAGTCCATAGATTTGGATGGGGGCATTTTCTCCCCAATCATGGATGGAAGAGAGGACATCCGTGAGACAGGGATGACAGGCGGTTCTCCCAACTTCTGGGATGGATGTACAATTGAACTGGTATCAATATCTGAGCCATAACGCATTTCTAGAATGGTTTTCTTGACATTGAGGGACTTCTGTTTTTCCTCTTGCATCCTACGCTTTCTCAGGCAATAATAGACGATGCCAAGGATAATAACCATCCCAAAAAGGCAGCCTAAGATGGTCATGATGTAGTGGGTAGTGGTCGAGGTGTTGGGCAGAGGCTCCTCTCTTCCTTTGCTCCTGGTGGCAAAGGAGAGGCAGGTGTGGTTATAGCGTTTGGAGTTGCGTATAGAAGCCACGCAGAAGGTATAATCTGTGTGAGCCTTCAGGTGGGTGAGAGTGACAACTTCCTTCTTCTTCTTCAGAGTCATTACATCAGAGATGTAGCTGTTATTGTACTGGACCAGCACATACATCTTGCTGAAGGGTGATGGGATTGTCACCACCAAGGCAGCTGAGGTGATGGTCACCTGCTGGAGCTTAATGCTGGGGTTGAAGGAGGAATCTGTGGTGGAAGAAGCTGGAGGCTCGACTGAGAGGAAGTCCCCAGGACTAATGCCTGAGTTTTCCGCATTGTCATCCAGGTCCGTCTGAGAATCTGGCGGGAATAGCGTGGGGTTGGTCCTGGGTGGAAAGGTGCCATCCCCACACATGGACTTGAAGATGGTGATGGCATTGCGGCTATGGTGTGGCCGAGGCATGAGAAGCGGATACCCAGAAAACTCCCGAGGAGTCTCGCACTGCAGGCGGTCATAGTTTTTTGTGACGTTGTTGAAGGCCACCAACCACATAAGGAAACCGTAGAGGTTGCAGTCACAGTTGAAAGGGTTTCCAGCTAGTTCACAGACCATCAGGTTGTTGAGGCTGGCAAAGGTGCTTCCCTCGAGCCGGCTGAGGCGATTGGAGGACAGGTCCAGGCTGATGAGGCTGGGGCATTCAGCGAAGGCATTGGGGGTGACCACCTCAATCAGGTTGTGCTGCACAAAGAGGTACTGGAGGTGGCTCATGCCACGCAGCATGCCCTCCGACAGGTTGGTGAGCTTGTTGTAGCCCAGCTGCAACACCAGCAGGTTGGACTGCCCCATGAAGGCGCCATCCTCAATGTACGAAATCTCATTTTTTGTTAGGTTGAGGTCAGTCAAGTTGCCAAAGCGGTTGAGGGAGGAATAGAGCACCACCTTGAGCTTGTTCTCATTCAGCCGCAGGTCATGCACAGTGCTGTTGATGTGCTGGGGGATGGTCTCATACGGAGGCTGGTTCTGGCTGCAGATTGCCAGCCACACATATCCTTTGTCTCCTTCGATCAACCAGCAGTCACTGCGGACAGCACCGGGGCCAAAAATGCAGAATAGGGTCACCACCCAGAATCCCAGATGGTGCATCTTGGCCTATGGTGGCCCCCCTTAGGCGAAGAGAGGCAAAACTGCAAAAAATAAAATTGGGAAGAAAAGACTAGAGGGTGAGTGACACCCTTTCAACTTAGAAGCAGAAAAGCAAGGGCACCCCAGTTCTATCCGATGCCACCCTTGTCACAGGTGCCCCCATTTCACAAATAGGCAGGGATGAAACCGACGGGCTCCAACTGTCAATCAGGATGAAAATTACTGGAGGAAAAAAATTGTGCTTCTTCTCAGAGCAAAACAAAAATGAAACCCTTGACAACAAATGTTTGTGCGACTCCCCCACACCCTCCCTTCAGCAACACCATGACGCAATTTGGAGAACAAGGCAGAAGCCCCTCGGTGTCGCTAGCGCTCCTTGGGTGCTGCTTCCTCCTCCTTCTCTCGCAGGTCCCCTCCGAGATGCTTCAGTACTTCAGATCAAACGTGTTCAAAACAAAACAAAACATATATATATAAGGAGAGGAGGAGAAATGGGGAGGGTAGAGAGGGAGAGAGAAAGAAAGAGGGAGAGAGAGATCCATCTGTCGGTGAAATCTGGAAAGAAAACACACAAGAGACAAGAAGAGGCATCAATTAGGGGGGCTTTGAAATATGGAAAAAGACAGCTAGGTTTGTTAGTTTCACAGGGATGGGAGAAGCTGAGCAAAGAACATTGGGGAAGGGGGGCTGGGTTGGATTAGTATTGCCTGCTCTGTTGATAAGCTTTGGCGAAGGGAACCCTCGTAACATAATCTTGGATATCAGTGATAGCCAGAAGGGTACTTGGGTTCTTCTGTTATGCAACCATGTCTCAGTCTTGTGAGGAGGGGGAGAATGTGGAAGATGGAGAGGAATAAGTGGGAGAAAGATTCGGGTGTACAGCTGTGGTTCGATCGGCTTAGGCTTGCCCCCTCCCTTCAATAGGGATTTTCAGCTGTCCCTATAAAGAAAATCTCTCTCTCTCTCTCTCTCTCTCTCTCTCTCTCTCTCTCTCTCTCTCTCTCTCTCTCTCTCTCTCTCTCTCTTATAAACACACACACACACACACACACACACACACACACAGATAAATAAATAAGGCTCCTAACTAAATGCTTTTCTCTTCCTTGATGCAAAAAGATAAATAATTCATTTGTTGTATAACTGCTCTCGTTCCGAAAATAATTCTCTCGCCCTGGTGGAGATGTGGCGGGGGGGGGGGGGGTATGGTCTTAGTGAGTACAGACTGGGGGGGTCACCTTTAATTGGTGGAGAGAATAATACAGCTGGGATGGTCACAGCTGGAATGGACACATGCTGAGGAGCAGGGAGATGTATCAACACGCAGAGCGAGTTTTCCTTAGGGCGCCACTCTCCTCTTTCGGCTAAGTAAGATCACAATTATTAGTAAATTTGAGTCATGGGGCCACTTTCAGACCCATTAGACCCAGGTCTGTGTGCATTTCCACAATTTGGTGGTTGTGCAGAGCAGAGGCAGCGTAGAATTTGGTAGTGAGTGCAGAATTTGACATACGAAGGCTGCAACCCTAAATACACTTTCCTGGGAGTAAGCCCCATTGAACACAATGTGTTCATTGGCACATCTCACATAGTGTTGTGAGATTCTTTATTTTATTTTAAAAAACAAGTTTCTAACCCTCAAGGTTGCAGAGAGGAACTTGAAATGGCATGGGCCATGTCTGGTGAAATTTCAGCAGCTGGAAGAAGAGGTTCAAGGGACTGAGCAGGGATTTGGGGGTAAGGGTCCAGTGACCTGCATCACTCTTTACACCTCCCCAGATTGCAGCATAATTCAGTTTTTCTTGGCACTGAATTTAGGTGGCCATTGCACAGTGTGTGTGTGTGTGTGTGTGAGAGAGAGAGAGAGAGAGAAATGCAGAGTACTGTACTGTATTTACAACCCTGACGTACCACTGTTTCTGAAACCCCAAACCATATCCTGGCAACAGGTCTTGGGCTGTCACAACAGCCTGATTCATGCAAGTCTTCAGATAAGAAAATGATAAAAGAACGTAAGAAGAGCCCTGCTGGATGAGACCAAGGGCCCATCTAGTCCAGCTTCCTGTATCTCACAGTGGTACCAGGCCTCAGGGAGTACTCAAGACAACAAGATCCATTCCCTTGCATCTGGCATTCAGAGATGGCTACCTCTAAAACCCAGAGGTTGCTTATAATCATCACAACTTGTAACTTGTGGTGGACTTTTCTTCCATAAATCTGTCCAATCCCCTTTTAAAGGCATCTACGCCAGGTGCCATCACAACATCCTGTGGCAAGGGGTTCCAGAGGACCCTTCTCATCCAGCATTCTATTCCCCACCATGGTCGGCCATGCCCCCACTGACTTTTAGAAACCTTTGGCCCAGCCCTGATTACACCCTTGTTTCTGGTCCCTCAGACCCTGATCTGCTTGCTCTGGCCTCAGTCTAGACCAGGGTGGCCAAATACCATTCATGGTGCCTGATGAGGTCTAGAAGTGACATCATTAAGCAGGAAGTGACATCAGAAATGATATGTAAGTGATGACCAGAAATAAGCACGCTTTCTCACTTACGAACTCATTATGCAAATCTTGATCATATTTTCAAGATATGGGAGAGCACAATTATCACATGGGCTGCCCTTTCAGCCGTGCCACTTCTGTCGAGGCAACTGTTTCTAGCTCAGCAGCTGAGAGGTGCTCTGCAAAGTGATGCCTCAGCAGAAGTGCTCTGTTGAAAGGGTGGCACACATGAGAATTGGGCTCTCCCTAGTGCCTCAGCAGTTTCTCCTCACCCTTCTTGGTCTGCCCTTCTCCCGTACCATTCCTCACCTTCTGAGGCCTCTTTTTATCTCTCCCTCCCAGAGCTTCAGCTGGGAGAGACCAATTATCAAGCAGGCCACCCTTTCAGCAGTGACACCTTAACAGAAGCGGCGCTGCTGAAAGGGTAGCCTGCATGATAACTGGGCTCTATCAATGCCACCTTTTCAAGAGTGCTGCTTCTGCTGATGCGTCACTTCAAAGCTCAGCAGCTGAGAGCAGCTGATGATAGTGGTGCTGGGAGAGCCCAATTATCATGGGGGCCAGATAAAGAACTTTTGTAGGCTGTATCTGGCCTGTGGGCCTTACGTTAGACACCCCTGATCTTGACTGTTTGGACCATGCCCTTGTCTTGACAACTGACCACCAAAAACAGATTCCTGCTAAAGCCTGACATATCAAATCCAAAATGGTAGAGCTCTTGTTTCACAAACTTTAGTCATGTATAGGGTGCATGTAATGCTTTTATCCCCTCTGCTCCACTGAGGACAGATTCTGCAGGATCATGTACCAAACAGAAATCAAACCACTGTAATAGGGAAAAGAAAGACCTGATGAGAAGGCAGGAAAAGGTGTTGAAGGAGTATGTTAGCATGCCTTTTGCAGGCATCTTCCGTCTATTGTTTTATGTTAAATGCTTCAGAATTTTGGATGACAATGAAACTGACAAGCAAAAGTAGGCTACTCAGTTACACAGGTTTTGTTTTGAATTCCTCAATGTTCTGATGTACACTTGTGTCAAGTAGTGTTACCAGGCTGTAGCGTGTTACTGCTTTAAATAATCTGTATTCCCCAACAGAATATGAACCACTGCATTATGTATTGCTGATGGGGTCCCGAGACCTGGAGAGATGTACAGTACTTGGTAGACACGCTGCAGTGATGAGGCAGGAGGCAGTTACCATCTGGCTCCCCATAAAGAGCTAATTCACAAGTCTACTTTGTATGTGTCAAAGTCATCATGAGAATGAGAATAGGGACGCACAGCACCCCTCCGCTTATCCCAAAAAGGTTTCAAGGCTTTGCAGGCGTTCCGCTCGAATGCACCTAAGCCTTGGAGGCTTTGCCAGCAGTCGATGAAACGGCTCACAAGGTGCTCCAATGCATCTGCCGCTGCTGCCGCCTCCCCAGTTTCCCCCACCCCAGGACCTTCCCTTGGAACAAGGGGGAGATGAAGGTGACAGTGGCAGCAGCAGGAACTTGCTGGTGGAGTGCAATGTCTTGGTGGAGTGCAAGTTGCACTTGGTGGAGTGCAAGTCGCACTTGGTGGAGTGCAAGTCGCACTGCACTTCACTTGGTGGAATGCAAGAGAAGACATCAGAAGGTCGTCTCACAGTGGAAATGACATTCCATGACCCAGGAGAGGGTCTTTTCTGGCGGGGGACTGACTGCGGCTGCAAGTCCCAGCATTCTAGTGGTCAAATGACACTCTGTGCTCCATTCCTGCGGTGGAGAAGGTCTCCTGGTAGCATTTCCAAGAACGCGGGGACATCATTCCAGTCCAATCTTTCGGGGCCTGGAGCACCTGCAGCTGCCTCCACTGTTAATACCACTGTCTTCTTCCAGCCCCAAGATAAATCTCTGGTGGCCTGGGGGCAGAGGAAAGGCAACTAAATGGAGACAGCTCCCAGGGTCAGGCTGAACGAGCTCTGCTCTTTTTGTTTGCAGCAGGCTATGAGCAGAGCTATGTTCAGCCTGATCCTGTGTCTGGGTGCAATTGAGCATTCTGTGTCAGTGATCCCCCGGTTCTAACCATATTCTAATTGGTTCATATTCTAATTGGCAGCTCATGACATTCCTACATTAGATCTGTTGGACCAGTCTTGCTGAATGCTTTGAAACGGATCCTGCTTGTGATTTGTCACTGCATCCTGAAACACCTGCTAAAACATGGGTTGAACCAGAATGTGGGAAATCACGGAGCTCTAGGCATGTGTTGAAGAATTCAACAAGGTAAGCTGAAGACCTCAAGGACTATCACAGCTATCCAGTTTATGAACCTATTGGAGTCACAGCCACAGGGTGATGGAATGGCCATGCGTACAAATGACTGGGGGGAAAGGAACAAATAAATCCTAATTGTCATGTTAAAAAGCAGAATTATTCCACATAACCCCTCTCTCTTTAATATTTGTTCTGGGTCTATCCTCACCAGTGGCTGCCTCAAACAAGATCATGTGGGTCTACACACCCAATCAGAATGAGAGACATCTAAAATGGGGGTGCACAAGGGCATGAGCTGAAACCCAGGGGAGCAACGTGAATGTTCCCCTGGGTTTCCACACTCCAGAGGCACCCCCCACTGCTGCTGTTGATGCAAACAGTTAGACAAATTACAGCCAGAATTACTGCTTGCATCAGCAGTAGCATCACAGAGTAAGAATGCCCAAGGGAGCATTCAAGTTTATCCCTAGAGTGCCTGCATTGTGCCTGTATGTCTGATTGGGCTCACAGACTCACATAATGCAAAATGATGGCACCCAGCCCAGACCTTCTAGGGAGCAGTTTGAATTTTTTCTAAAGATAGTGATGCTTAAAAAAGGGCCAAAATATTCAATAGATACTCCCAAAAATAAGTTAAAAGGAAAACATTAAAAAAAAACCCAGCAACTAACAGCACAAGCCTATGCATGCTTTGTTGTTGTTGTTCAGTCGTTAAGTCGTGTCCGATCCTTCGTGATCCCATGAAACACATCCAGCCAGGCCAAAGTAAGTTTACTCAGAAGTAAGTCCCATTATACTCAATGAAGCTTACTCCCAGGAAAGAGTGCATAGGATTGCAGCTTATGTGGATAGGAAACTAAACAAGTAAGTCATTCTGGTTCAGCCCTATTTACAAGCGCTCCATAAAATATCACCCTATTTTGTTATTCATTGATACAATTTATTTATCCAAAGTTTTACGTCTCTTATTACGCTCCTCATATCAAGGTGTGTTGTTCCTGGCTGTTCTCATTTAAGGGACTGCATTAAAAAGCTCAAATTAATAAGGGCTTCTGTTATAGAGATCAGGGGTTGAGCGGTGCAGTGCAGGCACAGACGAAATGTGGCTTGTGTGTTGGGCAGAAGTGTGCAATCCCAATCAAGCCTGTAGCCATAGATTTTGTGCGGACGGTTCCTGCGTATACAGGAGAGGATGTGTGCGCATAATCAAGACAGAACAGCCAAGACCTACATACAGGTAGCCCAATATGTTTAAGGTTATGCTGTATGGTATGCAACTGAATGGTATGCAATTTAAAATAAGTATGTAACAATGTTTGATATAGTAATATCCCAGTCAGTCTCACCTGTTATCAGTGGCTGGCAATGCCAGGCAGCTGCTGCGGTTCAGAACCCCGACAAGTCCCACTGCTGACAATAGAGAGGGCACCCCCCCCCACCTGCCCTTAGTCCCCCCCCCCAGGGCTGTTGGGCCTGGTTGTCAATTTTCCCACAATGGCCCCCAAAGATGCATCATTTTGAGGCCGGGGGGGGGGGAGAGAAGCTCCTATGGAAGTATTTCTCAAACTGTGGGTTGGGACCCACTTGGTGGCTCGCGACCTGATTTCTGGTGGGTCCCAGGTGATGGAAAGATCAGATAAGTAATTGCCACAAGCCCTGAAGCTATTCAAAAATCAGATAGCTACTAATTGCCCTGCAAAGAGCTGAGCTCTTGCAGTTTGCAAGATAGCTGCTAATTACCCTACAAAGCAGCTGAGTTCTTTACTTGTAAATAAACATACTGGTTTTCAAAATAAATTTATTTATTTATTTATAAATCACATTTTTTTTAAAGTCTCGTAAAGCTAGGTAAGGTGGGTCCTGATAGAGTGTCATTTTAAAAAGTGGGTCCCGGTGCTAAAAAGGTTGAGAACCACTGCCCTATGGCACTTTGTTGAGGACATGGTGGGAAATAGAGGCCTGCCTGCACAGGGAAGCATTCACCAGAAAGCACAGAAGCAAGAGCCCCTCAAACCTGGAGCTGACCCTGATCCCTGTGGCTTGAACTCATTGGCTAGAACACGTAGGTTTAGACTACAGTCTGACACACACTTACTTAGAAGTCCCACTGAACTCAGTGGGACGTACTCCTGAGTAAGCATGCACAGGGTTAGGCTCGGGGTGGCATCAGGAGCTGACCAGGTTGGCAATGGCCAAAGGCCCATGCCCATCAAAAGGCCCACCTAGCTGGGCTGACACTGGAACCCTCAGGACTGGTGGCACCATCAGGGTGCCATGGGGAGTCCAGCACAGGGCTCTTCCCCAGGGCCCCCAGCAACCTGATGCCAGCAACCTGATTGGGCTGCTGCTCAGTGAGCCATTAATAGAATGCTGCCTTTATGGTTGTCTTCACATCTGACTTATTTTAAATGAAAGCTGAAAATTCAGGGAGGGCCCTGAAATATCTTGGAGGGGGGGCATTGTGGCTACAGCAGGGCCTCCGAGAGGAATTTTATCTGGGGGTACAAAGTTTCTTTGGGGCCCCTTCTCAGAGGGGGCAGCAATGGCCAGAAAAATCTCCGAAGTCTAGGTCTACTGAGCTTCCCAATGCAAAGGCCAGATCTACCCACCCTCTTGGTGCGGTGTCTGTATCAGCAGAGGCCACACAGCAAGGCTGCAGGGATCCTTGGGTCCCTTCGGGGAGAAAGGCAGGATAAAAAATACTGTAAATAAATCCTGCACAGGCAGCGAGTCTGGGCAAGATAGGAAAATATTCTGGGCCCCCTCCTTTGGCTCCTTGGCCCCCTTTTGACCCTGGGCCAGTGGGCCTGGGTACAATTTACCCCTTTTACCCCCCCCCCCCTCTCATGGGCCCTGGGCTACAGCCCAGCTTCTAAAACCCTTTACTGATGAGCAAAACTCCACATTCACAATTGCTTCAACAGCTCCATTATGGTCTTAGACTACCTATTGTTAGGCTGTTAATACAGCCTTGCCTGAAAAGCGAGCCCCCTGCTGGTCATAAGGAGGCATTGTCAGCCTAAACTAGGGAATTGTAAATTTTTTAAAAAAATGTCTTCTGGCCCAATCCTATCCCCCAGTGAGTGTCTTGCAGTCACAAGAGGCCCAGTGACAGTATGTGGAGTGCAGTGCTGCTGTGCCAGTCTGAGCAGCTATCACAAAGCAGCTGCGGATCCACAGCCACAGTGGACCCTGGACTGCGTTAGCCTCAGTAAATTGCCAGGGAGGGGCGTGTGATGGGCAGGGGGAATTTCAGGGCAGACCGAGGGGAGGGCGGGGCAGACTGGGGGGAGGGAGCACCAGTATGCACCAGGATCCTATCCCCTCTTTTTCAACTGGCCCCTCCCCTTTTCTCTCAGACGTACGCCATCTATATAGCTGGCATAGGTATGAGGAGACCCATAGGTAGGCTTACCATCGTCCCGGAATCGAGGCTGGCTTCGGCCTAGAGCGAACCCAAGCCATTCCCAAGAGTGCACCATGGCTGCCCTACGTGGTCGCCTCGTTTACCAGAAGCTGTGGAAGCCGCGGCCTGCATTGGGCAGCCGCGGTGCACTCTTGGGAACGGTTCTGGTCCGCTCTAGGCCGAAGCCAGCCTCGATTCCAGGACGATGGTAAGCCTACCCAATAGGCCATCAGGAGGCCTATGGAGATGTAAGGGAAAAATATTTTTCCTTACCTCTCCCAGTCCTCCTGATTCCCCCCAGCCCCCACCATAGCATGCAGTGTGTGCCTCCATGGCGCAGCTTCATGCTCCACTCCAGCATGGTGGGAGATCGGATTGGGCCCTTAGTTGCTCAGGTCAGGTGAGATCTCATTATGTTTTCAGGCAACTCTTTTCTCATCTTTTGTTTTCAGAGGAACCTTTACTAAGACTATCACTAAATCCTTGACTGCTATAGCAGAATCCAATTTCTAGTATAAAGATTCCAAGGGCAGAAAATAGAAGGAAGGAAGGGAGGGAGGGAGGGGAGAGGAGGATGCAGACCCTTGAGGAACTTGACTTAATCTGTGCAGAGAGAGATCTGAGCTGATCTGGGAAGGCAGAATTACTAGGGCAGCTGGATTAAAGGATCACAGATCGAGAGGGAGAAAGAGGCAGTTGAATATTCAGCAACCCAGGACAGAAAGTCAAGCTTGGGAGTGGGGGGGGGGGGGGAGAGGCGGGGAAGGTGGTTGAGGAAGGGGTGCAAGGACAAACCAAGCAACCAGAGAGAGAGAGAGAGAGAGAGAGAGAGAGTTTGTGATTCTGAAAAATGCCAACACTATTTCACTCGTGAGGTCAGGTGATGGGGCATAGTTTGTTGCCCCAGAGAAGGAAGAGAGAGGAGCAAGAGGAGCTTATTTTGGTTAAGGCTTACAGAAAGGCCTGAAGTCACATTATTATTATTATTATTATTATTATTATTAATAATAATAATAATAATAATAATAATAATAATAATAATAATAATAATAATAATAATAATAAACAACATATGGTTCAGTTCAGCTGCCGACACCAAACGTAGCGTGGGGGCACTCTGGGCCTGAACAGTATCTAGATGGAAACTGCCTGTGTAAGAAAAAGTGGTGTATACATCCAGGAGCAGAGGAAGCTGCCTTATCCCGAGTCAGGCAGCCAGTGGCCCATCTAGTTCAGTGGTGTCTGTCAACACTGACTGGCAGCAACTCTCCAGGGTCTCAGGCAGGAGACTTTCCCTGCCCTACCTGTAGACGCTGCCAGCCTGGGACCTGATGCATGCAAAGCAGCTGCTCTATCAGCACTGAGATACCCCATCCTCCTGCAAATATCACAAGTAAAACTGCTGCTGGACCCAGCAAAACTTGTAGGCAGGTCAGTTTTCTACCACCCTATTCTAGCTCCCTGCTCCCATTCCAGTTAGGTATGGCTCTCTCTTCTTGCTTAGTTCCATTTGCCCCCTTTCTAGATTTTCTGGATCTCCTTGTGTCTTTTGCCCATTTCGTACCCTTTTCAACCTGCCTGCTCTATGAAAAACATGTAGATTGGCAATCTGGATTCTTTCCCACTCTGTACTCTTTTCCTGTGATACCATCCGAATTAAACTTTAAAGCAGTGGTCTTGTGCACAGGTGCTTTTTTCCATCTGATTTGCCCCTTATATACATACCGGTACTTCATGGTATATAAGAAAACACGGGGCCATCCCCTGCTCCCTGGCATTGTTTTCATTCAGTCCTCTGAATGTTTGTCTCAAGATCCTGAGCTGTTTGCTTTGGCAAACTTACTAAATCTAAGTCCTTGGGTGTAACAAAAGCTGACTTGATGGGGTAAAAAAGGAAAGGGCAGAGGAAGTCCCTGAGAGGGGAGGCCATAATCAAGAATGACTGATAATCTTTTCTGCAGCAGTTTCAGGATACATAACTGATTATTGATCTTCCTCTGATTCACAACCTTGTCATGCAGGTTTTTTAATATTTCAGATTTTACAGAATAACTGCGGCTAAGAGATGCTACATTCATGTCAGCCACTGACACGGGTTCTGCGTTGTGCTCTACATCAAAGTTAAGGTTCTAGTTCTCATGTTTAAACTCTCCACATCTTTATTCTGTTATTTCTCTGTTTCCCTTTATCTTCTTTTCTCATGCCCTCCACGTATTTTGCGTAGACTTTCCTGAATCAACCTGGCCTTACTTTACATGCTCTTCTATAATCATCCATCCCACCCCATGCATTCACCATCAATTGCTGCTGCTGCTGCTGCTGCTGCTGCTGCTGCTGCTGCTGCTGCTGCTGCTCTCTCTCTCTCTCTCTCTCTCTCTCTCTCTCTCTCTCTCTCTCTCTCTCTCTCTCTCTCTCTCGCCTATCCAGTTTAAATTATGGGAGGGGTGCTGCCACTTAAGGCTCTGTACATCAACTAGCACTCATTGAAGCGCCATTAAACCTTAAGCAGTGGCAGCAACAGTCATAGCAGCAATGAGAGAAACCATCCTACTCAGAGTACGTGCTGGCATCTGTGTAGCACAATCTTCCACGCCTGCAGAAAACAAGGTATGGTTGGAAGTGGAGGTTTTGACACCAGGGCAGGGCAGCCCCAGGACACACCCCAAATCCAGCATTAAACCTGGGGAGAGAGCAAAGAGAGAAGGGTCCTTCCATCTCAGCAAAGTACATTGCTATTAGCAAATAACTAAAGGTAAAGGTATCGCTTGACATTTAAGTCCAGTTGTGTCCGATTTTAGGGTGTGGTGCTCATCCCTGTTGAGCACCACACCCTAAGCCAAAGAGCCAGCACTGTCCGAAGACACTTCCATGGTTATGTGACCGGCATGACTCTCCTTGCCGCAGCATGTAGCGTGCGGCTGGACACAGAACGCTGTTACTTTTGCGCAAGTGATACCTATTTATCTACTCACATTAACATGCTTTCGAACTGCTAGGTTGGCAGGAGCTGGGCCGAGCGGCGAGAGCTCACCCCATTGCGTGGTTTCAAACTGCCGACCTATTGATCGACAGCTCATGGTTCAGTGGTTTAACCCACTGCGCCACCCGCAGTCCTTACTCACCTGTCATGAGAGGCTCACCAGTATCTGACTGGACGGGTTGTGCTAGAATCCGTGGGTCAGCTTAGGGCTGTGCTCTCTGAGGCATTGCATTCTGTTTCTCTAGCAGCCAGATCTGACATAGTGGTCACAGAAGCACAAGCTGATTTGCATTCAAAATTACTGAATCAATTCAAGGGGTTGAGGGGGGATTTGAACCCAACCAAGTTGCTCCATCTTGTGTCACCTTCAGTCCCTGATCCTAGGTGAGTAATTAAAGAAGGCTTCTTTTCCAGTTCCTGCCTCATTTCACTTGCAGAGATTTCTTATCCAGTCAAACTTTTGTGAGTCAGCAAATCCAGGGAGCAAAACTCATTAACCCTCTCAGCGCTCCTCAGTGACCCAGGCCCTTCACACCCTCTACTGCCCTGCAGTTTCTACACTGAGGCTTGCAAGAACAAGATGCTGCCATCATCAAACCCCAGAGACCATCCATCACTTGGGAAAGAAGGCGGAAAGGAGAGAAGTGGGGGGCAGTACCACAGTCCTCCAGCCAAGGCAGCTGAGACCCTCCTATAAATCAGTCAGCCAAAAGAATCTGCTAATAAGAGGAAGCGTCCCAGTGCCCTTAGTTCTGGCTGGCTGGGAAAGCTGCTGACTCCTGTATTTGGCTATAGTCCTTCCCTTGCCTCTCAGAAGCCATCGACTGGCAGGGATTGATAGCCAGGGTGGGAGGTGAGAAGGCAAGTATCTCTATTCCAGGAACTGTGAAACACAATCAGGCTTATTGCGGAAAGACCTAAGCCTGGCCCAACACAGCTGGGAGGCTGGCCATAAAGGGGGCTCTCCAAACATACAACCAGAGGAATCTGAGCCTAGCAACCACAACACCTCCCTCACAGGACTACTTCCCTGTGGTGTAGTGGCAAGGACTAGGCTTAGACTGGGCATGCCCAGGTTCGAATCCCTGTTGAGTCGCAAAGCTTACTGGGTGATGTTGGACCCCAGACACACTCTCTCATTCTAACCTATCCAACAGGGCTGCTGTGAGGACTTACTATAATGGGACTTACTTCTGAGTAGACATGAATAGGATCCGGCTCTTACTGTTGGATAGTTCAATTCCTTTCCATTTCTGCCTGTGGGTGAACTGAAGGTTCCAGTGGACCAGAGGCGTCGCTGGAGCGTGGCGGGGGGGCGGGCCGCCAGGGGGTGACGCGCGCCAGGGGGTGACGCGCGCCACCCTTCGGACGCTCCGAGGCCGGCCCAGGAGCCAGCCTCGGAGCGTCCGACCCCGTCGGCGCTCCAGGGCCTTCTGAAAGAAGGCCCATGCAGCGCGTTCATCCAGGTATTTTTTGAATTTTCGCGCATGCGCAGAGACCGTTTTGAGGGCCTTAGGTTAGAATGAGAGAGTGTGTCTGGGGTCCAACATCACCCAGTAAGCTTTGCGACTCAACAGGGATTCAGAGGGCGACGCGGGGGGGAGCCAGGTCGCCACCCCGCGCCGCGATGTCAGAGCGTCACTAGGGTGACGCGCGCCCCCTGCCCCAGGGTGACATGCGTCCTAGTGACGCTACTGCAGTGGACAGTGCAATCCTGCGCATGTTTACTCAGTCGTAGGTCCTACTGTGTTCAGTGGGGCTTACTCCCAGGGGAGCTAGTTCCCACTAAACTCAGTGAGACTTACTTCTGAGTAGACATGCAAAGGACTGCACCACCACCAAACAAGGTGATGCCAAATACAGACCCTGGGGATGGAAGTTCTGGATTACCGTAATCAATGCAGAGTACAAGCGTGTGACCTGGGGGGTATATGGTATTGGTATTTTGGTTAATAAAGTTCAGCAAGGACAAGTGGGCAGGTTCGTGTCAAGGGTTCAACCATTTAGATCAGGGTTTACATAAACCAGTGTTTCACCCTCTTGAACTCTGGGGACTTTTCCTTCGTGCAGGTTCTAAATGTTTTTCTAATCACTTTATAAAATTATAATTCCCCCTAGTTCTTTGCAGGAGTGGGAAGTCATGATACAGTACTTACATGAGAATAAGGTAACATTTTATATATCTAAGGGCCAAAACTGCACATTATGTTTTTTAACTGCACATAACTGCAAATTGGGTTTTTTTTTACTTCAAGAGCAGCTGTGGGGGGGCAATCAGGATTGAGACCATGGGGCACAGCGAGGGGTCCTGAAATTGTTTGCATCATAGTCCTGCCAAACCATCACACTCTCAAAGTTGCCATCATTAGCCCCAGGAGAGAAGCTTCCGTTGGCACCACTGATTTTTGTTGATTTAAATACTCCCCCCACGTGTCCCTCCTCATTCTAGTCACTGGGTCCCCCTTCCCATTTACTTTTACTTTAAGTAAAAGTAAATGCAGTCACACCCCACATTTAACACGTAAATTTGGTCCTTACTGGGATCTGCAAAAGCCATGGGCAACCGTGGCGCCCATGATGTTGAACTGGATGGTGGTCTGGGGCAAGCACTTGTGTCCAGTGGGCACAGGAAAAAGATGCACAAAACTCCATGCAAGAGAGTTTCTTCCCTTTCCTGCTACTGCTTCCTGCGTTTTATGCTCAAAGACACCAAACCTGCATCGATGTGGGAATGAAACTTCCACCAGGAGGCGCCCTCCTTCAATGTGGCCACTGCACTGCAAGCCCAGTTGCTCAAATCAGTACCAGTGATGTCATGGGGATATTTAGGGCGAATGAACTGGTTATTCAAGACTGGGGCACTTGGGACTGTGTTCTTTGCATGCCACTTTCAGGGACTGCTCCCCAGGGAATGAGGGCATTAGGAAGCAGGCACTTATTCTCCTATCACATAAATGGTGCTAAGAGCCTCCCCATTAGACATTTATGCTCGACAAAACTTACTCAATGCTCAGTGGATGCCTTAGGGATGTCAGAACCAGTGAGGAGACTACACGGCTCTCTCACTCGCTCGCTTTCGCCCCTTCTTCTCCAGCCTTATTCTCAGATCATACACCTGCTCCACTGCTAGAGGCCATCAGTGCCCTCAATTAGCAAGCTGCCAAAGGATGCTACCTGGCTCTTTTGTGGGACTGACTGTCAATGCTGTACCGCTATATCCTTTGGCCTCTGCCTTGCAGATCCCCTTGAAGCATGGCCCAGATGCCCCATGATGATGCTATTTGCAGGAGAGTCTTATGATCTTCCCAAATTTGCCATGAATTCTGGAAATACTAACAATGATTTCACCTTAGTACATTTTTAGTACATAAATACTGTTTAGTACATAAAGTACTGTTAGTTCAGGCATTATTTGCAGTTTCCTAGTGGTCAGTTACTTGACTATGGATGGGTTTTTCAGAGAAACAAGGACATTTAAGTTCCTTTGACCTGAGTGCACAGTTACACTCTTAAGGCTGAAATCCTATGCACATTTACTTGGGAGTAAGCTCCACAGAATTCAGTAGGACTCCTTTCAGGGTAAACATGCATAGGATTGGCCTGTAAATCTCCTTGGGTTCAATGGCACTTAAGTGCATGTGATTTTTTTTCAGTTCCACAATATAGATTATTTAATTCACTGTTAATTAGTTTGGAATACATGGTTTGAAATTCAAAGGAATTCAAAGAGAATCAAGTAGTCAATTTTCAATTAAATGGGCTGTGTTAGACTTTGTTGTCATCTATATGGGGCTTATGTCATGTTGTTTTCATTATAAATGCCTAAAATGGTTTGGGTTGACCAATCAAATGAACAGATAAACTGATATTACTTATTAGTTCCATGTCTGTGAAACTGGAGTGCATACACACATGCTCACGCATACACATACAAACAATTTTGCATGTCTTACTGATAACCGGTCCTAGAGAAACAGTCCGATCTGGATACTCGAATATGTGTGTTGTCCCCAGAGGCGACAGGCGCCGGGAGGGCGCCCGGGCGCGTGGGGGCGGGGCCAGCGTCGCGTCGCGTCGACGTGCCCCCCCCCGCCCGTTTTGCTCTCATTTCGGAGCCAAACCGGCTCCAGGGAGGGAGGGAGGGCCCAGACACGACGCTGCTCTTCGGGAGAGGGTGAGTTCCCCTGCCCCGCAATCTTGCCTCCCGCCCGCAATCGAGCGCCTGGAGGTCCTGCTCCACGCGCTCCACCGTGGTTCCGCCGCTGGTTGTCCCTAAAGGACTACTGGAGAAGTCAGGCTGCAAGTCCCTGAATTCTGTAGTATGGAGTCAAATAGCACCGATTGGTGTGGGATCTAGGGGGAGAAGTGGCACGACAGGTTATCATCTTTTGCTTTCAGAAGGAAAGTTAAGCTTGCCAGTACTAATGACAGGCTTAACATAATGGGTAGCTGGCCCTGAGATCCCATTTCCTTGTAAATGACTGTTTGTCTACCTTGAGTCTTTGGGATGACGGAAATCAGGGATCATACAGTGTATATATCTATATTGAAATATAGATAATGCATCAATTTGTACGTTCCTACTAACAGTGTGTAAATGGCTTCTTGTGAATTCCCCCATTATGCAACTCGCTTATATAACTGAGAGATTGGATAACTGCTTCCAGTTAAGACAACGTTCAAACAGACTAGTTGTGCAGATTTGAATTAAACTAATTAAGCCAATTCACTGAAGTTGAATAGAAGTAAGATGAATCGAATGAGGGCCACATGCCCAGTGACCTTCACAGAGAGCATGAATTAGAATCTGAATATGTGAGATAGAAGCTGAATGTTCAGCTCTTCTGATTGGAGTCCTAGCAACAGCCCGTTCTTTTCAGCTCCAGCCACACCTTCCCAGGGATTTATTCAGTAGGTAGACCCCTGTTGGCACCTGCCAGAATCCAGCTGCTTCCAAACAAGGAATCCAGAACATGATGACCTGTTTGAGAATGGCCAGGGCAGCCTTAGACTGGATTAGTAGGCATTTCCACTTCCCATGGAACTCTGGGAACTAAAGTTAAGAACATAAGAAGGGTGCTGCAGGATCAGACCACAGGCTTAACTAGACCACAGGGCAGGCATCTTGTTTTCCCCCAGATGCCTCTTGGAAGCCCAGAAGTAGGAGTTGTAGACAAATTGTCCTTTCCTTCTCTTGCTTCCCAGTGACTGCTGCCAACATGGAGCCATCGATACAGCCATCGTGAGTAGTAGCCATTGGTAAACTTGCCCTCCACGAATCTGTCTAATCCCCTTCTCAAGCCATCCAGGCCAGTGGCCACCACCGCATTGTGTGAGGACGACATTCCTTTTGTTTGTCCTGAATCTCCTGTCAATCAGTTGCATGAGCTGATCTTCAGCTTGTATTACAAGTGGAGAAAACCCCACCTGTATCCACTTCCTCCACATCAGGCATACTTGTGTAAGCCTCATTCCCGTCTGCCTCATTTCTGAACTAAAAAGCTCCAAACACCGCAGCCTTTCCTTGTAGGGAAGATGCTCTAACCAGGGCCGGCTTTAAGCCAATTGAACCAATTGCTCCCAATTGGGGCCATGCCTCAGGGGCCCCTGCGCTAGGGTAATCTACTCTAGTCTGGTCAAATACACACAACAACACATTGCAACATACACCGTCACGTAATACCACATTGCAGGTTTTATAGAGAACAGCAGTTTGTTTACTTGTAGGCTTACATGCAGGCAGTGGCATCACTGCTGCGTTGCGGGGGGGCGGGACGCCAGGGGTGACACGCCGGGAGGAGGTGACGTGCCAGGAGGGTGATGCGCCAGGAGTCTCGGCGCGTCACCCCCTCCCGGCGCATCACCCCCAGGAGAGAGTGACGCACCAGCAGGCCGCCCCGCAGCTTCTTTGGCGGCTCTGCCGCTTCTAAATAGAAGAAATACCTACTACCGGAAATGCCTACTACCGGCAAGGCTTCAGGCGGCTCTTGCTCACAACGCTGCTTGAAGCTTTGCCCTCAGAAGGGCCGAATGAAGACGCGATTGCATCTTCGGCCCTTCTGAGGGCAAAGCTTCAAGCGGCATTGAGTGCATGCACTGCTTGAAGCCGTGCCGGACCTACTTAGAAGAGTCTGAGCCACCAAAGAAGACGCAGCTTGGCCTGCCGGCGAGTCACCCTCTCCTGGCGCGTGGGGTGAGGCGGATGTGGGGGGTGACACAGCTGAGGGGTGGGGGTGACGTGCTGACCTGGCCGACCCCTCGCCGGGGTGACGCGCCGACTTGTGACGCTGCTGCATGCAGGCAATTTTATATTAAAATGTGCCCAGATCCATTTGGTCCATTAACTCACATGCACTTTTCAAGTGCACATTTGGATTGCTTTCCATTCTACCATAGAGATATAAAGCCTACAATAAATTTTATTTATATGTCTAAGATTCTACAGACCTTGGCTGTGAACCTGGGGCCCCGCAAAAAAAATGTTTCCAATTGGGTCCCACAGCTCCTAAGGCCAGCTCTGGCTCTAACCCTTGATCATTTTGACTGCCCTTTGCGACAACCTTTCCCAACTCAACACCATCCTTTTTGAGATGTAGTCACCAGAACCACACACAGGGTGCCAAGCATGCCTGTGCCATACCTTTGGCTAAGGGCATTACAGTGCCATCCTAACCAACTTTCCAGCACCAGTGTAGCCGTGCAAACAGGGCGCACACTGCATTTTGCAGTGTAGGGGCAGTCATGGAGGCCTCTTCAAGGTGAGAGAACATTTGTTCCCTTACCTCGGGGCTGCATTGCAGCTGCACCGGCACTGGAAAGTTGGTTAGGATTGCGCTGTTAGTTATGTTGTTGTCAGTCTTCTTTTCAATCCTGAAGTTCTGCAAGGAGGGCTTCCAGGACTCTCTTGCTCTCAGTATATGGACATAGGAAGCTGCTTTATCCCAGGACAGACCATTGCTACTCACTCAGTATTATCTACACAGACTGGTAGAAGCTCCTTAAGGTTTGACAGGAGGATATACACCAGGATGGTGTAGTGGTTTGGGAGTCGGACTTAGACCTGGAAGATCCAGGTTCAAATCCCCACTCAGCCACGAAGCTTCGTGGGTGACCTTGGGCCAGTCACTATCTCTCAGCCCCACCTACCTCACAGGGTTGTTGTGAGGACAAAAAAAAAAGGAGGGGAGGAAATATGTACACCACTCTGAGCTCCTTGGAGGAAGGGCGGTATAAAAATGTGAAAAATAAATAAATAAATATTTCCCAGCCCTACTTGGACGTGCCAGGGGCCAAATCTAGGACCTTCTGCATTTAAAGCAGATGCTCTATCACTGAGTGACCCAACTACAATTTCTTGGGTTCTTTGGGGAAATCCATGCCACTGATATACCACTGATTCAATTTTGTGGTGCACATAACTCCCTCCACCCCCAACAATCTGAGCTCTAGGTAATACTAGCTGCATTCTGATACAGAGACATTTGCAAGGCTTAAGATTTGGAAGCAACTGACTACATTTTGTTGCCAGAGAACAGCTTGCACAGCTGTGATACTGCCAGAAAAACATGTACAGCACCACAGTCCAGGCAGTGTGGATAAGACATTCCAGGGTGGGACTTCACACAGGGTAAGTGTGGCTGGTGTTCCATGATTGGCAGGGGGAGACTTTGCAGCATTAGAATTCGTGATGTATTAGCATGGCCCGACTGCAAAGACTCTCACAGCATTGTCACCTTGCTGCAAGGATAATCTTCAGAGAAGAAATGAGTTAATAAAAACTGCATTTGAATTCGCAGATTTGCATGCTATAATGCACGTGCGCACGCATGCACGCACGCACACACACACACAATGCAAAAGCCCAAATGTCAGAATTCAACCTACCATTTCTGAATTCCATCACATCACTGGACACAAAATTCTAGTCCCTCTGGCATTTGGACAGGTATCAAAACCCATATTTTGACACGGGGAAAAATATGATTCTTCCCTAGAATTTGCAACCCATAAATTTCAGACCTGTTCAGAAAACCAAGGTTCATTTAACAAAGTTGAATTGGGGTCTAGAAGTCTCTGCCATGGATTCCTTGGGAGGGGGGGGGCTTCGTTAAGTGGTTCAACCTCAATTCTCTATCTGCAAAACAGGAATAACAGCACTCTCCCTCTCAAGACTGGTGAACAGGAAAACACAGTCAAGAATGGTAAAGCCTTGTGCAAATTAAAAACCCTCCCTAAATGAGAAATCATGGCAGAAGTAATGTTTTTACATGGAAAAAATGTTCTCTTTTTTTAACTAGACTGAATTTTCATTTCAGAATTAATAATATTCCATCCTTTATTAGTGATCAGCTAATGGAGGCCCCAAGGCAGAAACTGTCCCCCTGAGTAGTATTATTCTCTCCCTGACGAAAGGTGGCAACCCAGAGGCCAGAGAGAATGGAAGAAATGGTACTTACAAACATAAAAGCAGTCCTGCTGGATCAGGCCAGTGGACCATTTAGTCCAGCATCCTGTTCACAGCAGTAACCAGCAAGCCCACAAAAGCAGGACTTGAGGGCAATAGCCTTCTGCTACCACTGGCGTTACTGCAGGGGGGCGGAGCTCTAAGTTCCGCCGCAATCTGACCCTCCGTTACATGGGTGAATGAAGCGGCCCTGCCCCCTCGCCTTCGGAACCATTCAAGGCGGTGAAAACAATGCACAGGAGACTCCCTGCGAATTGCTTTCGCTGCCCTGAAAGGCTCCAAGGTGAGGGGGCAGGGCCGCTTCGTTCACCCGTGTAACGGAGGGTCGGATCGCGGCGGAACTTAGAGCTCCGCCCCCCCCTGCAGTGACGCCAGTATCTGCTACATCTGCTCCCCAGCAACTGGTACTTGGAGGTAAGAACATAAGAAGAGCCTTGCTGGATCAGGCCAAAGGCCCATCTAGTCCAGCTTCCTGTATCTCACAGTGGCCCCACCAGATGCCTCAGGGAGTACACAGCCAACAAGATAACCTGTTTCCTGTTGTCACTCCCTTGCACCTGGCACAGAGAAAACCTACTTCTAAAGCCAGGAGGTTGCTTATGGCTTGTAACCTGTGATGGTCTTTTCCTCATGTTGCTGTTTCTAAATATGGAGGCTCCACTGTCGCTATCATGGCTAGTATAGTGATTGCTAGATTGCCATATATGTGTCTAGACCCCTTTAAAAAAAACCTAAAGCTGGTGACTGTCACCATATCTCATGGCAGGAGTGGTTGCCACATCTTATAGTTGTGCCAATAGGACTTGCTCACAACCCGCCATCTCCTCTTCAGAATCACCCTCCTCTACAAGAAGTTGTTGACCAAGGGCTAAATATTTTCTCATGTTCCTACTGAAGACCCCGTCTTTATTTGTCAATCTAGAGCTGCTTCACCTCCCTTTTCCGCCTGCACTACGCTCACATACATACACCCACATCTTGCCTGAGGCATAACAAGGAATATCTACTCCACCTCTGAGCCCAGGAGAAAATCTTTCCAAAGCAAAATCTTTCCATTAAAGGTAACTGCACATAAAACAACACAATCATGTAAATAAGCCCCCTGCAACGATTAGATCCTTAATTTGTTAGACAGCGAGGAAGAGAAAAAGGAAATGCAATTCCAAAAGGGATAATTGTGGTCGATTGGGAACCAGCAACAGAGGTGAGGCTTTTAGAAGAGGAAATCTCATTTGTGGCTGATATAAGCACTAGTAGAATAGAGTATTTTATGTGCCACTTCCCCGGCAGGGCAGAGGGAGGCTCCTATCATTTTACAAAGCAAAACAAAACAGTCGTACACATTAATATCATTATTAAAGATTAAAGAGGATTTGCATCGGCCCTGGTCCACCCAGAGCATCTCCAGCCACTGCCAGCAAGGAAATGATACAGCAAGGAAGGAGAAATGGGGAAATGGATCAGCAGGGGATGAGATAATTCATCCAAACAGTTACAATATCAGCAATAAATCAGTGTGCCTAAATCTGGCTCCCCCTGAAGAGAGGTGGGTTCTTAACAAGTGGCTCTAGCCTTATCAGCAGGTAGGTTAGGTAGGTTAGCTTCTTAGTAGCAGGAGGTACTGTATAGGGTTTGGTAGGCTAAGCTGGGTGGGAAACAGGTGTGGGACAGGTGCTTCCGAGAAGTCTATCAGCAAGGCATGCTGTCGCTCCCTAGGATGTGGTCCTCAGGGGAATATCGCCTCTGAATCAATATGGAATCTGGAGGTTCCATAGTGCCCTTGTGGTGAGTCCCAGGTAAGTGCATAAAGGACTGCAGCCCTAATCTCCTTTTACAGCCATGGAATCCAGTACCTGTTATCGCATCATGTGGCCACAAATTCCACAAATGGTGTGTTTTGTAAGGGAGAATTTTCTTTTGCCTACATTTGCCACTCAATTTCACTGGTTAGCCCCAAATTCTAGTATCATGAAAAAGAAAAAACTCTATCCACTTTTTTCACACCAAGCATCACTGTATAAACCTGTATAAATCGCTGTATAAATCCATCCATCCCTCGCTTGATTTTTTTTCCCTAAAGGAAAAGGCCCAATGTTTTAGTTTAGCACAGTCCCTGAAGTATGGGAAGAAATATCTGCAGGAAATCGGCACTCTGGTTGTACAATCTGTTGCAAATGAAGGGGCTCCACTGCATACATGGAGCTCCTCCACCTACTAAGGCTTCCCCAGACACTTCAGTGAAGGGGGAAGCTCCATACACACAGAAGGATGCACACAGGGGGCCCTTGTTGCGAGAGGTCCCAGGTTTTCATGTGTGAGGTCCCAGGTTCAATCCCTGCCATCTTCAGGTAGGGCTGGAAAAGACCCCTGCATGTAACCCTGGAGAACAGGTGCCAGGCCCTGTAGACAGTACTGAGAGCCCAATCCTATGCTGGCCTCCGCCAGTGGGACTACGCTCCACACTGTCGCAAATATGCCGTAAAGCACGTTGCCACAGCAGGGAGACCTGTCCTGCTGGTGTGGAGGCCAGCACCAGCAGGCCTCCGCCAGGGAAGGAGCTGTGCCCACCGGAGGCAGATGAGCTCCACGTTGGCTGGTGGGGAGGCAGGGGAGGGCAGCAGGGAGGCGGTATTCCGGGGCGGGGAGAGGGTGGGGAGGAGGGCGGATCAGGCCTGGGAAGGGGGGTGGACTCAGCGGAGGCCTCCGCCAAATCCTATCCCCTGTCCAAGGCTTGAACACCCGATACAGGGCTGTTCAGAGCTGCACTGGCCATTTTCCTGGCGTGGTGCACCTCTGAGTTGCCCCATAAGTGCTGCTGGGGCTCGGCATGGGGGAAGGGGACAATCATCCCCTTCCCTTAAGGAGACCTCCAGCCCCGTGCTGGATGCAGCGCAGCCTGCCCCAGTGCTGCTGCATTGGAGCGCAGGGCTTTGAATAGGATTAGGCTGTGAGTTATGTGGATCAATGGTCTGACTTGGGATAAGGCAGCTTCCTATGTTTCTATGAGGGACCCCATTCATTCCAGAGCTGTGCATTGCGCTGGAGTGCACATACCACTGTGGAGTAAGAGCCAGATGCAATGGGGTGCTGATGCTTTGCTGACTGAGAAGGCAGAGGGTTAGTCACACTATGCTAGTCACCTGAAAGAAGTTGGTCTGGCGCAAAGGGGAAAATATCATGAGAACATGCTTGATTCAGCACAATGGGGTTACATTATTACAGACTGGTGTTGAAAGGTCGAGATATTGCGAAATGCAGACCATGGTCCAATACTTAAAATGCTGCTTCGCGTAAATGTATTTATTCCTCAAAAGCAGAACTTTCAGAGCTGGATCGAGAAGTGACAGAACCAGTTTTTCACCTGGATTTTTGGTTCCTGCAAATGTGAGTAGCTAGCCCTGGCTTGTTTTGCTACAGGGGGAAATTATGAACAGATGGTCTTTTCATCCCATGCACATTTATCAGCCCGATCCTCAGCATTCTTACTCAGAAGTAAGTCCCACTGAGGGCTTGCTCTGAAGTACGTGTGCGTAGGACTGTTGCAATTGGCTTTGAATTAGTGGACGACTGTGCCGATCAGCTGTAGACTGGGATCTGCCTCACCTCGCTGGCCCACATATTATTCCATTTATCCAAAGATCCATCTGTGCACCAAACGAATGCTATTAATGTCTACAGGCATCATCATCATCTCTCCCCCCTTCCCCTTCCCACCATCTTCAACACCTGGATGCAAGAGCTTGCCTGCCTTTCAAGGACTCCCCATCATGCCCACACCCACCACCACTCACCAGAAAGCGAGCACCTGACACACGTTTTGACACAGTCCTGCCTCCCCACACACCTCCCAACGTGCTTTACAGCCTGGGTGTTTTTTTCTCCTTCCATTGCCAAAACACAATGACTGTTATAATTAACAGATTATCTCAGCGCGACAGCTGCAGTCCTTTGAAAATTAGGTTGAATAACAGGATCCTGGCGTATGGTAATTTCTTTTCATCTCCAGAATATTTCACTCACTAGTGTTCTTTCTTTCTCCCTCGTTTCTTGCTGTTTTTCCATTTCCCCCTTGTTTCCTGCAGTCTCCCTGTCACTCAGTTATTTGCAGTGAGATGGGTATTCTGGGTGCTTTCTCCCTTTGCCGGCATCTTTCACTCTCTCTGTTTCAACCTATCTGCTTTCATTATGCAAGAGAGTGGCGGCTGCTAGCAGGAATGTCACCGCAGTAGTTAACACAAGCGCAAATGGAGCTGGGATGATAAGGTAATGGGTGCCTGAATGAGCCCTGCTAGGGAGAGAAGGGCTGCTTGTGACACTGTGCAAAATGACAAGGTGACTCGGGTCTCGGGCTGAACTCCACTTGCCTCGTGGAGACCCGATATTGTTTACGCAGCAGGGAGACATCGATACCTGACCTCAATCCCACACAAGCAAAGGCATCACTTAGTCAACAGCTGCCTGCTTTACTCAGTTTGTGCCCCAGTGAATGTATTCCTGACACCCACAGATCCTATGCCCTCTGCTTGCTCAAACAATAGATCTGCCACTTAATACCCTTCTCAGGGATTATCCACCTCTCTCTCTCTCTCTCTCTCTCTCTCTCTCTCTCTCTCTCTCTCTCTCTCTCTCTCTCTCTCTCTCGTTCCATCAAACCTTTCAGTCCTCCTCATTCTGTTTCCTATTCTCCACATCCAAGGCATAGGAAGCTCCAGGTCAGGAGTTTTTACAGGGTCAATACTGTGGCAAGGGAGCCAGAGACTTAAAAGTAGTGTTGGGTTTCTTTCTACAGAAATCTGTTAAATAGATATATGTAAATTAACAACTTCAACACAGAGGAGTGTTTAAGTGCTCAAACAGGGCTAGTCTGTCAAGCAATATCAGTTCCCTCAAAGTAACAGCATGCCCCTGCAACTTTCCAAGGTTGCTTCTTGCCAGCCAGCTGCAAAGCTCAGTCTTTCTCCTTGTTCACTGGCTATTCTCAAACTAAACTGCTTCCTTTAGCCCCCCACCACCACCACCACCAATCACCACCACCATGTGTACGTGTGTGTGTGTGGGGGGGGGGGGTACTAGCTATCAAAGGTAATTAAGTAACCATTTCACCTAGCAAACCAGACAAAAGCCTTGAGTGAAAATAACAGTGTGTGTCCAAAGAGCATTCCTGGCACCTATGTTTCCTATGCCTTCTACTTCTTAAAACAATAACTCAGCCACTTAATGCTTCCCTCAGTGATAATACACATCATTCCCATCCCTCGTTCCATAAAACATCTCTGTCCTTCCCCCCCCCCCAGTCTCTCCCTATATCTGAAATGCTATTCCTGAACATCCACCACTTTCCTTTCCTTCAAGAAACATCTCAACACCCTTCTTTCTTCATATGTATTTCCCTTCTTTGTTTAGAAGATATATACAGGTTATGGAATGAGCTTGTCTTGGTACAGAATTTGGGATATCTAACTGCAGAATTTGTACTATTCCTTTTAAGTGTAGAGCACACACAGCACTTGTCATAGAGTAGACCATGATTTAAATATGCTTTTATTTAATGAGGATACGCTATCCCTCCACCCACCTCAATCAATTCAGTCTCTCCCTGCCCCCTCCACCACTTAAGCCATACGCTTGATCCATTAAACCTCCACTCCTCGACTATACAAACACCCTCCTCACCTTCACTCCACGCAAACTGCAGCTCTCAGGCATGCTCCATCGTTCATGCCGATAATTTCTGCCCTAATTGAGCTTTGCAGAGAAGTCCTTGGATTTGATCCTTAAGTCATACCGAGGGGGGATTTAACCAAAGGTTTTTCAGTAGGTTCTATGGTTCTCTATTGAACAATGGATGTTTGGCACTTTCCTTCCATCCCAGATGCTTTGACTACTCTTTTGTTTTCTGAATTTGGTCTGAGGCTGTGGTGATAGGTGATACATCAGCATCCCGGAAGCAGAAGCTGTAGGTCCGCATCTGTCTTTCTGCTATCTGGGTTCCTGCTGGAGCATCTGAAGTCACCCCATGGTGAGTCATACCATTGGTCTGTGTAGCCCAGCATTGTCTTGGCTGGCTTGCAGTGGCTCTTCCGAGACCCCAGGTAGAGGTTCTCCTGCGACTACAGTTCTTTTAAATGGAGATGCCATGGATTGGATGAAAAGGAGGCACTTGTTGACTATGGCAAGAGTGTTCCCAAAATGTTGTAAGGAATTTCCCAGAAACTCCTGGGAAACTCCAGGAGCCATTACGTAAGTGCATTACATAAATACTGAAGCCATTACAGTTACAGCCCTACTTCCCTTCCTCCCACAAACATTTAGCTAAAGCCTTCAAACACGTAACATCAGACTTAAGTACACAGATATGACGCCAACATCACCCTACTGCAGCACTGGCGATTGTGCCCTGTGTCGCGACACTGAGCTAGCATTCCTGTTGGCAAGCATGCCCCATCCTAAACCATTGATGTGCTGACTCAGGAAGAGCCCACTCACATAACCTTCTGCAGTACAGATTCTGTACACTGGCAGCTGCAGGAGAACCATTGTCTCTCTTGACTCTCAGCCAAACAAACTAGTTTTGGTAAGACAGTCATGTGGATCTGCCACTACAGACGCTGCCATGTCAAAAGCCTAACTCTGCATAGGAATGACAGGCAGACATGATATACAGATCACCATAGGTTGAATCAGCTGGCAATCAATAGGGGCAAAGCATGACTGGTAGCTATCATCCTCCCAGATAGTTTCCAGTTCTTAATGTTTTTTCCTTCAAATAATACTCCTCCTAATATCCCACTGATCCTCTCCTGTCATGCTGTATCTTGGTAGTGCTTTTGTCCCATTCTCTTTTCAGGGTTACTCTATTCGTTCAGTCTGGCACCCTTGATCTTTCAGGTACCCCCCTTTGTTCATATTTTACACACGCACACACACTCCTTTAATTCAGTAACATTGCCTCAACTCGGAGCTCTGTGCTCTCTTGTTCGCTCAACGGTAACGCTGACTTCCTAATCAGTGATTCATACATCCCTTCTCTGGCATTTGAAAGTTTCTTTTATTCATTGAAACACATGCTTATTCATTTCCCCTTCCTTACAGTACGGTTTGTCTAGTCACTGCGCCACATCCCCTTCTGCAAGCATTCGAGGAACTGATTCCACAGCTCTACCTGCTATCTAAAGCAGCACGTGTGAGGGAGCTTTAAGGGTGGCACCGATCCGAACGCATGGATTACAGCACCTCATACTCAGCAACCCGCCTGATCCGCCTAGCCCAGCATTGTCTACTGCAGCTGGCAGCAGCTCTGCAAGGTCTCAGGCAGAGAGAGGCTTTTTCCAGTCTTGTTTCTTGAGATCTTTTAGATGGAGAGGCCAGGGATTGAGCCACGGACCTGCGTCCTTAGTCCCTGTGCTATTGCTCCTCCTGTAACTAGCTGGCTGATACATCTCTTTTGCCAAACCCATCTGCCATGTTGGAATCACATCAGGCCAGTGGTGTCCAAACTAACGTCTTGCCTTGGAAGAACAGCTTGTTTCATAGAAATGCAGCCACCTGGTTCTTAGCAGCAAGGTCCAAGAGAAAATGAAGCATGCACAGAGGCGTGTGTCTCACCCACTCTGTGCTCTTGGGATACTGGCTGCTTTGTAAGGCCTAAAGTTACAAAAAAAACCTGGGCTTTTTCTTTTAATTGGACCAACTTAGGACCAAACCTGATGTGACTTTACTTGTGTCACTCGCCCTGGTATACTTGCGTTTTCTTAAAGAAATCATACATGCAGGGGAGTCCAAACCAGATTTGAACTGCAACAGCAGTAGATGGACTTACCTACCTACCCCCCCACCCCCTACCCCCAGTCCCGATTCAGATCAGAGTCCCTGTGTATGCAATTTGCCCTAGGGGGAAAAAAATCAATTGCCTACAATGGACATTGTATTTTTCCAAGGAGTGGTGACTATCACAGCTCCTCAAAAGCCAGTAAGATTGCTGGCTTTTTACAATTTTTGCATTTATAAACAATTTTATAACCCTGAATCCCGATGATGGTTCGTTCTATTTGTATCACAGCTCTATTCCTGGACCCTTCTCCTGAGCAGGGCTTTTCAATCAGTGCCACTAGTACTGCTAGGAGAACTTCACCACATGGCAGGTAGCTCTTGGCCCCACTGACATGGTGACCACAAGGCATTGCTGTGCCTGCCTGACCCAACCCTGCTGGGATGGAGATGGCAGAGGCAGCAGCGCACCAGTGGGCAAGATATGGCTGTGCAGCAGCCCGTCCCTTCCAAAGAGGCACAGTTTGGGGAAGGAAGGTCAGCGTGAACTGTGGGGCAACAGCTGCTGTTTGCAGTGGCTGTGGTGGCACCCACAAAAGGCAGTACTTCCCCCCCCAAAAAAAAAGAGGTTGACAAGTCCCGGTCTACAGCTGCTCTGTCTTGCAGAGCTGCTTGGCAACGACTTCAGGCTGGGTCTTGAGGAGGTTTGTGCTCTGTGGTTAATTTATAGCAGGCTGCCATTTCTTGGAGAATACAAACAAGGACACAAAATGGGAATGGCAGTTTAAATCCATTTATAACTTAGCAATAAATGAAAGGGAATGGAGATGGAAGTTAAGTGTATCTGAGGTTACGGAGAAGCGTAAAGCTCTGCATGCACTTCTGTCTAGAGGTCAGGCACATGGAATACCAAAATCTGAGGACAAGGCTGCTTGCTGAATTTCCTTTTATCATACAATACCAACAGAATACCACTTGACTAACACATGTCATTTATGTATTAGAGTTATAGCCTGCCTCGTCTGAATGCTCCAGGCAGATTTTAAAGGCCCCTGCAAAATGGACTTACATGCATGTAGATGGGGCTTAGGCTATGAGTGTATATAATTTGGATTGTCTATGGCATCAGTCCAGTATTACGTGCTGCTGTTTGTTCCCCATTCTTTAGACTTATGCATGCACTACTTAGAAACTACAAAGTACTTGCATAAAAGTCATGCCTGCTTTAAAATGTGACGTTGGGCATGTACAGAAAACGTACCCATGTGGTATTGCACATGCCCAGTGTTTCATTTTAATTGGGTCTTCTCATTATGTGTACACCATTAGAATGCAACTGAGAATGGAATGAAGCAAGCCATATGGAATGTTGCATGGGTACATTTTTTCAGACATGCCCAACACACTTAAATCAGGCCTCTGTAATGCAAGGTTTCACGTAATGACCAAAAGATTAGCTGTAAGATCCACTATGGAACCTTCTAAATACTATTTTCCTAGAAGGCCTAGAATCCCATTTTATACTCTCTCTCTCTCTCTCTCTCTCTCTCTCTCTCTCTCTCTCTCTCTCTCTCTCTCTCTCTCTCTCTCTCAAGTGCAACCTGGAAAACAATAATCCGGTATCTACATATATTATGCATATTTTTCTTAATTTGCACAATTCATTCTGGCTGCAAAAAATTAGGTTCCTGAAAAAACTGGATTTTTGCAGGATGCTGACGGGAGATGACTCACTGAAAACTGAGGGACAGCATGATGCCATGGCAATCAGAATACAAGCTAAATGTTCATGGGGGAGGGAAAGGAAGGCTTACTGGTTTGAGAAATCTTGCTCCTTGGCCATTGGAAGTTACACACAAACAGCCTCTTGCTTTTGGGGAAGGGGTTGACACGTGTCCAATTCAGCATCCTGTTAGTGCATTGCAGCTCATGTGATGCTTCTACCTGTATGGGCCACTACCTTGAGGAGGGAAAGTTCCACATGTTCCTTTCTGGGGATATTTGAAGCCTCCCTTATAGGAGGGAAAGCTCTAGATGTTACTGAATCTCTTTGACTACCACAAATGGTAGGGTTTGGGCTATTATCCATACAGTTCAGCCTTTCTTCGTGACCATGAGGGCTATTTGCTTTGGAGAAGGGCCATATATTTTATATGCAGAGGGTCCCTGCCATCTCCAAGGATCAAGTAACAGGTGATATGAAAAAAAATCTGCCTGAGGTTCTGGAAAGCTGCTACCAGCCAGAGTAGTCAATACTAGGCCAGATGGAGCAGTGGCCTGATTCAGTATCAGGCAGCTTCATCTGTTTGTTTTGCAAAGGGACATGTTAAAGCTTCAAAACAAAAGCAACCTATACTCAAGGCTTCAAACATGCCTTTCCCTTTTAGGCTTTTGAGATTCTCTCATCATCACCACGACCAGCTTCCATCATGAGTTCTTCTTTTTCTTTCTTTTCAAAGTGTTACTAACTTCTTTTTTTTTGAGGTTATTTTTGTTTTACTGCTGAATAGACACTCTGGTCCATAATTTCAGCTTCCTGCTCGTCGGGTCCTGTGATAAATAAAGCATTGACATTTCATTCTCCCGGTTATGCTGAAAATACGGACTGTTCCCTCCCAAAGAGAACCTGTGTCAGGGCAGCGCTGCCCGTGGTGCTGAAATGGAGCAGTGATGATGTCAAGTCTACCGGTGTCCAGGTCTCCAGGGGTGTAATGTGCACTCGGTAATGGCCAGAAACATGAATCACCATTAAAAATGACAACTCCCTCCTCGATGTTTATTCCCCGAGCAGTCACTTCCACAATCAGCTCGGTTTTACAAGTCGAAATGAGATTCCACTTCCCCTCCCAGCTGCCAGCACTGCAGCCTGAAAACTGAAATTTACACATCGCCAGCAACAATACAGACTGGGGTGGTCCTGCTGCTTTTGAAAAAGGCATAACAGAGGGGTGTATGTGTGCTCTTTCACAGCAAGGCTGCTTATGCAGGCCTGCAAGAAGAATGCAGGGTTTTTTTTTTTAAAAGCATTTTAATCTGAAATGTAAACCAAATAGGTGGCATTCCAGAGGCCAGGAGGAAAAAAGCAACAGATGGGGCAGATATCCATAACCTGGTTGGACAGCTTGGCCTCAGCAAGAAGAGAGAATTTAATCATTATCACCAGTTCAGCATAGGCAAGGAGTCAAAGTCACAGAGAGAGAGAGAGAGAGAGAGAGAGAGAGAGAGAGAGAGAGAGAGAGAGAGAGAGAGAGAGAGAGAGAGAGAGAGATGGGGAATGGAGAAAATTGTTTAAAAAAACCCATCACTGGCAAATGCATTTATCCTCTATAAATCCCCTCTCTCTCTAGATAGCTATCAATGTTTTTTTTTCTTATTCCGTCTGTCTGTCTGCCTGCCTGCCTTCTGCTTCTTTCTCTCTCTCCTTTCCCTTCTCCATACTATCCAAAAGCAATCTAAGTGGTGGATAAAAAGTCTATCTGTTCACTTGATGACCACTTAATTTGTTCCTCGCCTCACCGGGCTACCTGTAGTAGGGGAACTGCATGTTTGAAAATTGGCAGTGTTGTGTACACCATTACCAAGCTGGAAATCTCAAGACTTCTACAGAGCCAGAGAAGAGTCACAAAGTGAAAGGGAGGGAGAGGAAACTAAGCGCAGAACATCAGAGGAAGTTTGGATCTTACAACATGCATGCCCAGATATTACGCCAATTACGCCCAGATATTACGCACATCAGATAAGGGCAGGAAAATTAAAGATGATAACTTAGGGGAAGCCAAAGAGAACCACTGTGCATATAAAACTGATATCAATCCCTAATATATCACATTTCAGCCTATCAAGTGTTTTTGAATAGCTTCATTTTATTTCCAAAGAGGTCTATGAGGTTGATTGAGAAAGACTGACTGATCAAAGCCATCCAGGGAGCCACACAGCAGAGGATTTGAGCATATGCAGCTCCCTTACACTCACTCAGTCAGACCAGTGGCTCATCCAGCTCAGTATTATCTGTGCTGAGGCCAGGGACTGAGTCTGGGACCCTGTGCACACAATGCACCTTTTCTACTACTGAGCTACATGCCCACTCCCAACCTGAAGGTGGCCTTCGCTTTCTCAAACCCACCATTTTATCCACGGACCTAACTGTCTCCCCAGCATGGCAAGGAATAAAGAATGAAGTACTTCCAACAGCCAATTTAGAAGGCAACAGTCATGCATCTTGAGCTATTTCCAGCTGAGAGAAATAGGGCTTGCTTCTGAGTAGGCATGCCTTAGGATTGTGCTCTAAGCCAGGGGCGGGGAACCTTTTCCCTGGCGAGGGCCATTTTAAATATTAGAAATTTGCTTGAGGGCCGGCCGTAAGGGCGGGCGCCATTTTTATTTTACTTTTATTTTACATTTTACTTTTCCCTTTTTAAAGTAAGCTTCTAGTCCTCATATTTTCGAAAGTGGCAAAGATTCCAATTTGGCCCTCCTATTGCTCACACCTGCTCACACAGCAAAGATCCCTTCACAAGTACCCTTCCAAATGTAAAATATCTTCCTTGTGAGATTTTAGAAAAATTAAGATGGCTCTGGAAAGAAACCTATTCATAAAACAGCATGACTTTAATTTCTCTGGGAGGGAGGGAAGGGAGAAAGAACTGTGTATGAAAGAAGAAATGAAAATTAATTTTGGAATGAAAACACTGAAAATGCAATTATTTCTGAAAAAAGAGAGAATCATACAGCAAAAACAGAATGAACTGCTTTTTTACTGAGCTTGTTAACATTTGTGAAGTAACCCTAAATTTATGCCATTAATTTGCATATATTAGTTTTCTTCACTGCCACTGGTTTATAGTCTCTGTGAAATCTTTGAAAATGTGTGTTTTTCCCCACTTCACTTGTGTTAATTAACACTTGCTATATATGTATATATTGTGTTAGAGGGTTGCTGCATTCTGGTTGTAGATCATCTAATGAGTCCTTCCTATGCCTGGGTACACACTCCTGGTGATAAGTGCCTGTAAGCAGGAGAATGTTACCATTAGGTAAAACCCTGCCACCAATTATGCATTTGTAAACCCTCTTGGCTTTAGTAGGACGCATACATAAGCAAATTATAAAAGGGAGTGATTGCCACCTTGCAATCTTTGTCACCTTCTGACACACAGGATAGAGGAAAAGCCTCTAGCTTACAGATCTCTCTGGCAGGTGAAGAGTTAAGAGGTGCAAACCTCTCAAGTTGTCATATTACCAAGATGAGACACTCAGTGTTTACACATAAACACTGGGGAGCCTAGAACCAGATTCCTGGAGAAAAGCCCTTCTGAATACAGGTACAGAGGAATGGACCAGCGTTTGGGTGGGCCACAGCAACTTTATTGCAGGGAACAAAATTGATTGTTTCTCTGGGTTGATGTTCTTTTTAATCGAACGTTCACAGAATCTGAAGACCAGTATGGGGACTTGTGCTCCATCAGAGCTGAGCTTAGCAGGCTGCTCACATTAGACTTTGATTGGGGGCCTGTCAATACCTCTTAGCTTTGTGGCCACCTGCACACATCTGGAATTGTAGGGCTGGCGTTCTAGATCAGAAGAATGCCCTCACATAGGGCTGGAGCCCAACACCTTTCTTATTAGAAAATTAACTGCTGGAATAGAGAGATCCAAGTGATCCGACTCAGGATCCGAAGACCCCTTTAATTAAGGAGACACAAACAATCAATTCCACTCTCTCCCCCCTCTCCCATCCTGTCTTGTTATAGAGCTGTACCCATGTTGGTCTATTAGGGCAACAGGCAGTGGACCTTTATCAAAGCCAACTAAAATATCAGAGTAGTAAGCAAGATTTCAGCTCTCCAGAATTCTTCAGGCTGGATATTAAGCAAAACAAAAGATGGAGGGAGAGAAATTTGGGTATGATGAAGAGCACCAAGGCAGAGGCGTCGTCAGGGAGGGGGCGTTGGGCCCCTGGGTGGCAGGATTGGGCCCCAGGCAGCAGGCGTGTGGGGGGGTCACAGTGGCCGGCGGAGGCGCAAATTGTCCCATTCGTCAGGGCGAGTGAGGAGCGTTGGCAGCGTGTTCGGCCCTCCCACCCTGTGCTTCGGCATGGTGTATAACAGCTGCAGCCATTACGTCACTTCCGGTGCGGGGGGGGGGGTTGGCAGTCGTGGAATCACCACTGCACCAAGGTCTGCCACGACTAAGTCTTCCTAGGTGATTTTAACCACTTAAGAAGTGCATAAGGGGCCAATCAAGGGCCAGAATTCCAACCAGCAGATGCTGCTATCTCAGGAAAGCATGTTAAGCTTAAAAGCCACAAAATAACCTGCCATGTCACTGCAGTAACCCCCCAAAACACACAACATTTCAGGAGAGGCAGTAAGGCTGGCCATTGGGGCAAGCACTGGGATCGATTCAGCACATCCAATTTTCTGCTGCTGTTCACGGACTGCCTAGCAGCCCCCCTTCTCATTTTGTGGCTTTTCCCCCCATTGGCCATCTTTAAATAATTTTTTTTTAAATATCCCACGAGCTTCAAAACCAAAGTAGGCCACCCCAAAGTAAATTAGGACATTACATCTCTCGCCCAGCGATTAGCAAAGAACTGCCTGGCCCAGCTCTGCCAGGATGAGGAAGGTCAGAAGAATGTCAGTTTGCCAAAAGCCCCAGAAAGGGATTCCTAACACACACACACACACACACACACACACACACACACACACACACACACACACACACACACACACACACAGAGAGAGAGAGAGAGAGAGAGAGAGAGAGAGAGAGAGAGAAGTTAGGTGCGGTCAACTCAGAAGCTGAAGTCTGCCTGGGAGTCTTACCCCTACGATGACTGAAGTTTTGCCATCTAATCCCAGCTACCTGGGAATAGGCTACAGCTGTTCATTCCTGCAGAAGCTCTTTGTTGTTTAAAACCTCACATGTTCCCGGTCTGAGCCTGGTCTTAAATCAAGCCTGGATCACATGCACACCCCAGGCTCACTCACCAAACTGCCCCTGGCGGCCCCAGGGAAGCCCTCAGGCAAAATACCCTAAAGGAAGGCCCTTTTTCTCAGTGCAAGAACTCCTCCTTGCTCCTAACCACCTTGGCGACCCACTCACTTGTCAGGAAGACAGCCAAATGAATAAGCTGGTGGTGGCAACATCTCTTCCTCATGCCATTCAAGCACAAAAAAAGGGTAGATAACCATGCTACTCTGGGAGGCTGTGGTTGTGGGCCATCTATATGCATATATAGACCTCAACAGACAGATACCAAATCATCCTCCCACCAGCAAATGGAACCAACACTACACCAGTTCTCCAAGAATACATGTTGGCGCTCAGCTGAAAAGGCTTCCCAATAAGAACCTGCCTCTCCCAGGGGGAGGGCTTCCTCTCTTTTTAAGGGCCCTGTTCCTGTGTCTTTAACAGCAGTCAGATGCGATTCAGTTGCCAAGGTAGATGGGAAGTTGGGAACTGGCTTCATCTCAGGAGCCCGCTTTGAACCCAGTTGTCCTGGTCCACCCAGCCCTATCGGTCCTCAGGTGAGTGGGAACCACAAGCATGCAGCTGCCACACAGCTGTGGCTGAGCTGATGTCAAAGGCTTGCCGTGCGCTGTGAAAAGGCAGCGCAGTCAGGGCAAGAGAAGCATGGTCCCTTTAATCTATTCAAAACTCAAACTATCTTTTTCCCCAACCTAATTCTCTGCTTTCTATCAGTGTGAGACTGGCAGGCACTTTATTGGTTTTTTAACAGGGAGGGGTCTCAAGTGAATTAGAAGGGGGTGGAGTGAGCTAGATTTCTACTCTGTCATTATTCTACTGCTGCTCGGGGGTGTCGAGGGCTGGGGGAGGATATTTTCATTTACTTGCTGGCTCTTCTATCGCCTTGGCAACGTGAACAATGAATTCAAATCAGGAATCCATCTCTGGTGTGGTGCAAATAGGAGGCTTGGGTTCCCGTTTGCTTGGTTTTTGGGAGGGGGGGGGCGGGGGAGGAGATCAGAAAAAACTATCAAGACAACTCATATGTAGACTACTACCGGTACAGCAACACAGACAGATCAAGAGACATCCATGCTAAGAAATGACAATATATACACACTCCAAAATGCATGCCCTTGGGTCAATGTGAGTTAACACTGGCCATTATGCACACAAAGGAATTAAGATTGTGCAGAATGACCCAGGAGTTATACATTGTCTGATCAAGATGCATGTAACCTCCAAGCAATATTGGAGGATGTGAGGATTTCACACAATGAGTACACTGTATATATTTTGACCACATGAAGAATTGGCCTGGTGACATACCCTGTTCAAGCATTCAAGTTGTGCACATTCCCCAGCATCATCTGGAGACTTTGCACATTAACTGGGCAACATGCAAACCCCCTGTTGAACATGCTGTTCATTTGTGCACATTCTCCATAATGTCCCCTGAACTTGCAGAAGGGCCAGCGTTCACGTACACTCTCATTCAACTCCCTCAACTCCAATATACACAAGCACACAGGGGCTGCCCCAGATGATTTTATTTTTTTCCATATGGTAAATGCATAGTTATCATTTCTTGCTACATGGACGGAGTCCAACTCTCTTTCCCCAATGTAGAGGAGCAGCCCTGTCATCTTGACCCAGGTGTTGGCATCTCCACTCCCAGTCTGGTTTGGGAGGTGGATGCTTCTGGGGAAGGCTGGCTCTTTGCTGCACCACCAAGGCAGAGGCAGTAGACTCACCACTGATATCAGCAAGGCAGGAGGGCTATTCTATCCAGGGGCGGTCCCTCCTCAGAGGAGTCTCATTGTCATCAAGGCAGCCTAGACTTCCGGAGCAGACATCAAGCATAGAGGGTAAGAGCCTGGGTTGTTTAAACTCTTTCCCACACACCCTGCTGTGTGTCTCAGTAATACTACTTTAGGAGCTACTATTTTAGGAGTAATACTCCTCCTTTTACCACTTAAGCTGTATGGGTAAATCTTTTGAAGCTTTTTTTTTAAAGGTCAAAAGCCAAAGATTATATATTCTCACTTGCTGGAGTTTGAGCACTGGCATCGCTCCCGTGAAGTGACGGGAGCGGGCCGCCTCGGGGCGACGCGCACACAGGGGTGACGCGCGCACCCCGCGCGCACCCCGCGCGCCACCTCTGTGGCGCGCATCGCCCTCCGGATGCTCCAACGGAGCGTCCAATCTGGCCGGCGGTCCAGAGCCTTCTGAACGAAGGCCCACTGCGTCAATACGCAACCTTTTTCGGGTTTTGCGCATGCGCAGACCATTTTGAGGGCAAGAGGGCAGGCCCTTGCCCTCAAAACGGTCTCTGCGCATGCGCGAAAACCGGAAAAGGTTGCATATTGACACAGTGGGCCTTCGTTTAGAAGGCCCTGGAGCGCCGGCCAGATCGGACGCTCCGAGGCCGGCTCCCGGGCCGGCCTCGGAGCGTCCAGAGGGCGACGCGAAGGGGCGGGGGGGCCCCCAAAGGGCATCACTGGGGCGACGCGCACACCCCCGCCTTGGGGTGTCGCGCGTCCTAGTGAGTTTGAGCATACAGCTGTCCTGGCTGCATGTCCCCATACTGCACAGCGACTCCCTTCTTTTAGGGAGAGACATTGCAGCGAAACTCCAGCACCTTAGCGCAGCCGCTCCACAAGAGAACGAAACAGCAGGGTCATCCTAGGACACGGAGACCTCTCCGGATGAGCTCAATGAAGGGGCACTAAGTACTTGCAGAGTGGAATGCTGTGAATGAAGTTTGTGAATGAACTGATGGATGCGGGGCTCCTATTGCTGTCTTTGAATAACGTAATTGATTACTTCCGCTGCATCTCGGCTTCAGGCGTTTCGTTCCCGCGCTTTCTTAGGATAAAACAACCAGCGCTACTGACAGTTTGGAACAGCTTTCGATCTTTCAGATTGCTTCCTAGACAATGTTTCCAGGAATAGGAAACGAAACGTTGGAATTTTAAAAACACTGGACTTTGGATTTTAATAGATTCTGTCTGTCTTGTTGAATCGGAAGGAAACGAAAGACGCAAGTGGATTTTATATCTGTTTTTATTCAAGTCTGTTTTTACTATACATGGCTATGGTACCCGTAATAATTAAATCTTTGGAAATAATTGCTGGCCATGAAAGCTTTCATGCAAAAATTAATAATAGCCTACCTTATCAGGTTGTTGTGAGGATGAACATGATAAAGAACCATAAAACACTTGAACCAATATGAAATAATTACACGCACTCACCCCTTCATTCTTTCTGCTCCTTGTGCTCTTGCTTTCTGTGCTCTTATTCCTAACATGTAGCATGCCAGGACTCAAACTCAGGTCCCTGCTGTGTAGTTTGTCCAAAGAGGCATCCCCAGTTGCCGTGCCAGAGAGATGTGTCATGCCTAGTGACTGCCAGAACAAGAGTGGCTCATGATACACACAAACCCTTGCTATTTACTCTTCTCAGAGAAAAGGAAATGTGTCAGCTCAGCCTTTTCCTTCTCTCCTAGGCAGATGGTACCACAGCAGGTCTTGTAGGACCTGCAAATATTAACTTGGCATGTTTGAGTGACAGGTCTTTTCCCAAGATGCCCAGTACATATGAGTAAAGAGACACCCTGAGTCAGCCTGGGAGCGACTTCAAAGAAGCTTCATAAGAATACTAACTGTAGATGAGTGACGTTTTGCATCTCTGTTTTGTTAAACATTTAGTGAGGTGAAAGAGGAGTAAAAGGAAAGGTTTTTCTGGGTCTTCCAAAGATGGTATTTAATATGGCGGATGATGATTCCAATCTGTCATAATGCCAAGTGACACAAATAATTTAGGGCTGCAATCCTAAACACACTTACTAGGGAATAATAAGCCCCATTTGACACAATGGGCCTTAATTCTGAGTAGACATGCATAAGATTGCATTGTAGGTGTATTTCTTGTATGTCTGTATAACATGTATACAGTATAACAATGTGTTCTATTTGTAAGCTCTTGTTGCTGTGTTTTAGTTGAATACCTGTATGCTTTCTTTTACTTTATTTCTGTCGCTTTTGGCTTTCATGACATACAGCCCAATTCTGTGTAAACTGCGGCAGCCAGCCTAAAGGGTCGACCGTTGCATCCTATTGAGTTCCTGGGCTGCCCTGGGGCAGCCCGGGAACAACTCGGGAGAAGGGGATGATTCTGCCGAGCGTCCCCTCGGGTGATGCTCGTGGTTTACCTGGTCGCCCTGGAGACACATGAGGGGTGGGGGCAATGACGCCCCCTGACTCTGGGGGAGGAGTGTAGGCGGAGCCAATGACTTTAAGGTTGGCTCCATGCCACACTCCTTCCTGTTTCCTTGAGTGCAGCAACGGTTGATATCGTTGCCCTCAGGTGGCTCTGCACATCCGATCTTCTTTGGGATTCTCCCGCAGGTAAGGAGGTGAGTGGGATGGCGGGGGGGGGGTGTTAGCTTGGGCGCGGGCTCGGTTCTTCTTTACGGGATCTGAAGGGGGCCGGGGAGGTCGCTGGCTGGCAGGGGGGGTTCTGGCCACGGAGGGCAGCCTGGGAACAACTCGGGACGAAGGGGATGATTCAGAATAAAATCATGCAATGAAATGAAATCTGAAATGAAATTCAAAATCTGGCTTCTTTTTTTTAAACTCACATTCAGAATGTCAAACTGTTCTGCCATGCAACAAGAAACTAATCTATAGTCTCTTTGATTCTCGTTAAGGCCATAAGGTTAAGCATCAAATTGCATAATTCCATACATCTACAGATTGCTTTTTCTAAAATCCAACACTAACTATGACTGGGAACAACGAAAACAGTAATCTAAATTTGCATATAAATTCAAGTTTCTGCAAGTAACGTCAAATTAGGAGCACTTGCTTGATCATTTGTATCCAAATTTGTTTCACGTTTTATAAATGACAGATGCTGTGCTCTTCCCCTGATTGCCCCTCAGAAACACAGGTCACCACTTCTGCTTCCTTCCAGCTTGGGGAAGGTGCTCTAGAAACTGCAAACCTTATGGTTTCTATACAATAAATCCTTCACTCACACAGATCAACAGCACAATCCTGTGTAACACTTGCACCCGTGTAACAGTAGATCCACCGGTGTAAGTGGACTTATGCCAGTATAACTTTCCGTACGTCAACAAAAGCAGGATGGATGCAACCAGTGTAACCCCTCTTGGACGCCGCACATGCGCAGTTCGGATGCAGGTCAGATGCCAGCGCAACTCCTCCGCTGCAGGGGGCATTCCAGGGGCGTTAGGACACCCCCAGAATGCCGCCTGCACTGGCGGAGTTGCACTGGCATCCATCCTGCATCAGAACTGAGCATGTGCGGTGTCCGAGGGGGGTTACACTGGTGTCCGTCCGTCCTGCGTCTGTCGGCGTACAGCAAGTTACACTGGCATAAGTGCACTTACACTGGTGGATCTACTTACACTAGTGCAAGAGTTACACAGGATTGCGCAGCAAACCTCTCAAGGATTTCATGTTGCCAGCTTGCTAATAAAACATCCCAGTGGGAAGGATCAAAAGGTCTTTAGCACCCACATTCTCGCTTCCTTACTTCATACAGGAGGGCAGGACGCAAGTCGCTACTCTCCCTGAAAGGAATGTCTCCTGCCACACTGGACGGAAACAAATATGGTTCTTCAATATGGCATTAAACCAGAAATCCATTTTTTTTAATTCTGCACATGGGGTTCTCTGTATTTGCATAGCATTTGTTCTCAGAAACTTTAAAGCCCCTTTTCTTTTCCTGAGGGGATCTATTTTATTTATCTTTTTTTCCTTCAGTGATTATATCCCACTTTTTGGCCCAAACAAAGTAAACAATCATAAAACCACAAAGCAACATACAAGTGTAAATCCAATACAATCAGCAACCCCCCCACCCCCACCCCAACTATCACATAGCAGTAGCTGCACCACATCGCATCATTCATTAAAAGCCCAGATTGGCCCAGCACTAAAAGCACAAAGGAGTGGGCACCAAGCAGGGCTCCCCGGGAAGAGAGTTCTACAGGCAGGGCACCACCACAGAATCCTACTAGTTTTTGTAGGTTCAGGAAGGATTGTGACAAGGACCCTGAATTCTGTCGGGTCAGCAGAGAAAGTCCCTGCTGCGACTGTTCCTCCATTTCTGTGTGTGAAAAGTGGGAGCAATTAGATCTGATCTACACATGGAGGAGAACGAAGTGGTAGCTGTACCACATCAGCCAGCTGTACCACATCAGCTGTACTGTACCACATCAGCCAGCAGCTCATGGCTTCTTGTTTTGAATGCTGCTGCTCCATATAAAGTAACACCACTCTGCAAATGGAAAACGAGCATAGCAGGGACAACAGGAGCTCTTGGCCTGCTGTGCTGGTTTTCTATTTGCAGGAAGCTTTTAACATAAGGAAGCATGCAATAATGTGATCTCCCACCTGCAGTCCGAAGTATCTATTCTGTCACCTCAGCTCTCGACCATCATATTCTCCTGCATGTGTAGGATGGACCTAGTTGAGAGAGCGCCCCCCCCCCCCGCTCCACGATACATGCAACATGTTGCTCCGACAGGAACAACGTCTGTTCCAGGGACTGTGTGCAAAGGCATGCAAGCTCCAGTCTGCAACTTTCCGCCTGCACCTGAATCTCGCCGAAGCAGAGGACGGAAAGGGTTTTCCATTCCCAATTAGGCTTGTTGGCCGCCTGTCATCCCGTGACTCCAAAGTCTCCATCTGCTCAATTATGAACTAGGAGAAGAGAAAACAAACATTTAATTTCTAATCTAATCAGCCCTCCTCTCGCTAATTAACACCCTCTGAGTGCACACACAGGCTTCCGGAGGTATTGGTGGGGACGGTAATGACCCCCAACCTGTGCACACATATGCTGCAGGACGAGGAGGGGGAAACAGTCCCAGAACACTCCACACTGCTGTGAAGGCCGAAGGAGTGAGGCAGCAGCAACAACATGAGTTGCTGGTGGTTATTTTTTCACCATTTACTTTACTAGATTCTTTCTGGGCTCTTTTTTTCCATCCTAAAGAATGGGACAAAATCTCTTCTTGGCAGACTTCCCCCTGCCATGAAGGGGAGGGGGTCCTGGCAACAATCCCACACTGAAACACATGCTAATGTGTGCCTCCTGAGCACTCCTGAGTAGTAATGAAGGGCTCTGTGTAGGACATGCGGGACGCTAATTAGGGGTCTTCAAAGGCGACATTCTGCAGCGCGCTTTCTCAAAGGGAGGTCCGGGGGGAGGAAGACAAGAGGGGGGGGTGTTCTCTGCTCAATGGAGGAGCTTTGGCTCCTATCACCACCGCGACTGTAAAGGTTCTTTCTTCCTCCCCCCTACCCTGGGTCTCCCATGGCAACTCCAGCACGGTATCAAGCAAGTTTCAGGGACTTGGCACTACTGCAGCCACCACCACCCCTCCCACAGCCCAGAGAGCAAGGCAGGAATGAGTCGAAGGAATCTGACACCACCAGGGGGGCCCAGGGAGCGAGGGCCTGTGGGTGATTTCAGGGGAGGGATGAAGGACAATGGGGGACAGGGAAGAGGAGGCAAAAATTCAAATACAGGGCATGGGGAAGAATCTTTGAGGAATTGAGGGAGGACCGTAAAATCAAAAGAGCCTTAACATGCATTTCTGTTTCCTTCTTCAGTACTCCGGATGGGTGAGCTGCAGTGGCAGTGGCGGAAATGGTGGCTTGTGGTCTCGGTGAACTATCTTGGTGGAGCAAAAGCAGCCAAGCAAGAGGAAGGGCAGCACCTGCTTGGCATGCAGAAGGTCTGAGGTCCCAGTCCCAACTTTGCCAGGTCAAGGCTGGTCAAACTCCCTGTTTGAGACCCGTTGCCAGGGCCTCTGAGAGGAATTTTATCAGGGGGTACAAAGTTTCTTCTCAAAGGGGGGAGGGGGCAAATGGGGCAGGGGGAGAGCAGCAATGGCCAGAAAAGTCTCCAGAACCCAGGTCTACCAGGCTTCCTGATGTGGCGCCCAAGTCCGGTAGACTGGCCTCCTGGTTGGTCCGGCCTCCTTCTTTCACTCTCCATGAGTCCAGCTGAGATCCCAGGAAATTTCTAGGGGCCCTCCTTTGGCTCCTGGGCCTCCTTTTTGACTCTGGGCCCAGGTACAATGTACCCCCTTTACCCCCCTCTCACATGGGCCCTGCCCCGACGTTGCCAGTCAGTGCAGACAGTACTGACCAGGATGGATCAATGGTCAGACTCAGGGTAAGGCAGGTTCCTATGTCTGCTCCAAGTGTTTGCATCAACTGGACCTATGTGCCCAACATGGTTACCTCGGACTGGTTATGTAAGTCCTCAGTTCTAGCCGGGGCGGAGGTGCTCCACCAGACAGAAGCACGTGGGAATGCACAATCAGCAGCTAGCAGAGGGGCATTCCTGAACACGGTGAAATGGCTGTGTGCCCAGCACTGCACAAGCAACACGTCCACTCCCACTTACTTCAGACTAAGTGATGAGCTGGGACTGCACAAGATAGCAGTTCCTTAAATCCATCCTAAATGTTGAATCATGTGACTATTTCATAAGCAGGGATGGTCTCACGGGGGGGGGGGGGGCAGGTCAGGAACATGCCAGTGTGATCTCTTGCTTTGATCAAGCCTTCCTATACAGAAAGCAACAGCAGCAGCATTGACAGAAGGTTCTTGCCAACTTGTCCCTCAGGACCTTCCACCACTGTGCTGTTTCTCTAGGGTGCAAATCCTCGCTTTGGAGCATTCACTTGGAAGAAGTACATTGCGTACATGGTGCGCTAGAGTGTGATCAAACCATCCACGGGCCTGGAGTTCAACAAACCTGGTCATAGCTTTCAGTGTTTGGGGATCAAAAGATAAAAATTATACACAAAACCTCTTACCAAAAGCCAGATAGAAATGTCTCGCCTAATGATGAGAGGTGTTGAAGTAAAAAGATGAACAAAGAAGGAGAGCCTGGCCCTAATCACCAGTGGCCAGAGGACTAAGGCTGCTTGGAGATCGTATATGTACGTACGTGTACACACACACACACACACACACACACACACACACACACACACACACACACACACACAGAGCTACATCAACAAGGGCCTGCCTGGTAAGATGGGGCAGTCACATGTATTTTGTGTAAATGTCCATATATTGTGTGTGTGTATATGTGTGGGGGGGGGGGTTTCAAGTGCTGAAAGGATTTTTTAAATTGTAAAATTAAAAAGGTATCAACTGCTAGTATCTACTACACGGTTACAAATCTTTCCAGGCTCAGCAAGATGCTGGAAAAAATTGTATGGCATACACAGGAGTCTATTTGACTGCAGTAATAAATATCTCTTTTCTCAGCTGTTGATAAAACAACTTACCGCTGCCTCTGAGGAGGAACTCATCAGTTTGAAACATGTCAGACATTCACAATACTATTGGACACTGGCGTCACTGCAGGGGGGGCGGAGCTCTAAGTTCCGCCGCGGTCAGACCCTCCGTTACACGGGGGCACCCCGCCCCCTCGCCTTCGGAGCCATTCAAGTCGGTGAAAGCTCGGCCAAAGGCAGGAACCTCTCAGGAGCGGAAACATGGCGCCGAAAGTGCCACGAAGCGCCCCGCCCCCTTGCCTTCGGAGCCATTCAAGTCGGTGAAAGCTTTCACTGACTTGAATGGCTCCGAAGGCGAGGGGGTGGGGGCGCTTCGTGCTCCCATGTAACAGAGGGTCTGACCACGGCGGAACTTAGAGCTCCACTCCCCCCCTGCAGTGATGCCAGTGTTATTGGAGCGTTTTACAATTAAAAAAAAAAATCTTTACAGCACTTTTGAGTCTCCCCACTTTTCCTCTATGTTACAGAAGTGCTGTTCTCTCTCTTTTGGTTTTTCGGGTGTGCTATTTACACACAAAGGAGCAGGCAAGGAAGAGCAGTGAAATCCAGGCCCCTCTCCCTGTTCATGTCCCTCTGGATCAATCCTGAGGGAAAATTGGGTGATGCCCCTGAGGGAAAATTGCCCCTGAGGGAAAATTGCCCCTGATGCCCGAGGGAAAATTGATTAAAGCAGTAGACTAGGGAAGGGGTTCCCAACCCCTTCCTAGCCGAGTACCACCTCCGACACCACTCTCCTGCTGTGTACCACTGGAAGTGACTGGCGATGACATCATTGCCAGTTATTTCCGGGTTTTCAGGTTTTCGAAGGCCAGAAAACACAGAAAGGAGGCTCTGGGTGAGTGGGAAGGCCCTTCTCAGTGTTCCCGACAGGCTCGGCCAAAGACAGGAACCTCTCAGGAGCGAAAACATGGTGCCGAAAGTGCCACAAAGTGCGAGGTTCCGGTGGTCCAGCGGTCCAAGTACCACCAGCAGTCAGCTGAAGTACCACTGGTGGTATGAGTACCACTGGTTGAGAATCCCTGGACTAGAGCGTAGTTGGGGAGGGCTGCTTTCCCCCCCCCTCTTCCATGCATCCCTTTTTGTGTAAGGAAGAGATCCTCCCTCACTTGATATCTGAACATGACAGACATGTTCATGGCTGCCCCATCACATCTAGCCTTAGCATGGCCCAAACTGAATTTAAATGCCTATTAAAAACTTCCTTCTTTCCGCTGGCATTCTCAAACTGATCTCCCTTCTCTATCTTTTCCTTCCGACTCCTTTCCCTCATGTAAACTTTAAGCTTGAGGACAGTCTTTAATTCTGCATCTTTAATTTGTTCTATTTTCAGTGCTCAGTTACTGTAGGAGCTACTTACTTTAGAAACAATAAATAATAACAATAATACCCACAACAATGACAGGTTGAACAGGAAAGTATTCCTGAGGTAAATCCATTACCAAGAAGAATAAAAGGCAATTACTCCACAATAACCTAGTTGGGAGACTATCAAAAGATATAAAAACTACAATATGGAGGAAACGATAAACATGAAAATGAGAAAATCCGCACTGCTTTATTCCCTAGGAAAGAGACAAACCCAAACCAGTGAAAACAGCAAATGAAGAGGAGTCTAGACTGAGCCTAAAGCCACGCCACCTTATGCTCAAGACCTTAGGGGGCTATTCCCTTGGCCTAGCTGATGCTGATTCCCAGAGCTACAGAGCAGGGGCTGTGCCTGGAAGCCATGATCCATGGTTGTGGATCTGGGGCTGGCCACTGGAAAGAGAAGCTGCAATTCTTCCGATTCTGTAAAAGTGAGTAGATCAGGGGTTCTCAACGCAACCTCTTCCCGGCTGAGCACCACCTCCGGCGCCACTCTCCTGCTGCGTACCACCAGAAGTGACTGGCAATGACATCATCACCAGTTACTTCCGGGTTTTCAGAGGCCAGAAAATGCAGGTAGGAGGCTCTGGGTGGGTGGGAAGGCCCTTCTCAGTGTTCCTGAGAGGCTCAGCCAAAGCAAAGGCAGGAACCTCTCAGGAGCAAAAATGCACTGCTGAAAGTGCTGCATTGGAGCAGGGTTCCGGTGGTCCGGCGGTCCAAGTACCACAAGCAGGCGGCTGAAGTACCACTGGTGGTACTAGTACCACTGGTTGAGAACCCCTGGACTAGATTGTTTGGGACCACATTTTGCACTCTAGGGCATGCAAATTTCTAGAGCATCTTGCTTGGGGCTGCTGGATATCACAAATCAACCCTTTTGCAATCCTGATGCATCTTCTGGAGGGAGAGGAAGAAGGAAACAAGGGTAGAGGTAGATAAAACACCGTCAGCAGTAGTGAGCTCTTGGAATAACCACCTGGCCTGCCCTCCCCACATCCAGAGGCTTATCGGAGGTACTGGACTCACATGATGCCCCGTCCTGCAAATGTGCTCAAGGCAGTTCCACAGAGAGATGCAGCATCAGAAATGATGAAGCACAAGAGATCACATGCTACTCTTTAAGCTTCCTGGTTGGATGGCGCTGAAATATGTTGACATGGGCAAAAGATAGCAAATGTCAAACAATGCACCCTCAGGGCAGCTTTTCAGTGGTGTGAAAAGTTTGTGCTGCTTTTGGGATTGCAGACATTTTCACAGATACCCAGTGACCTGTATGCAGATTGGCAAATATAACGAGTACTGGGCAGAGTGGGAAATGGGTACAGCTCTGTTGGGGCCTGGCTGTCCAAGGGGCCTCAGCAAAAGGATGCTGCTTAAATACAGCAATTTGTTTTGTTAGGAAAACAAAGCTGGAAAGTGACACAGTCAGCTTTCAGGAATGAAACCTTTAAAAAAATCATTACACGGATGGTGTGTGTCATTCTGAAAAGGGATACGGTCCTTATCCTGTACCAAGGTCTTGTCTAGTATTGACTGGAACCTGATACCAGGGCATTCACAGATGGGAGCAAATTCAAGTCCTAGAAATGATATCTGTGCCATGGACGTTTCTGAGCAGCTGTAGAGCTGAATAACCTGGGTATATCCTAAGCAGAGAGTGAAGAGAAGAAAAGGCAACAGAAGCAAACAGTGAATTAGATGAATTCTTAGAGGAAGGAACCCCAAAAGGGCGAGGCAGGAGTTATATTTCACATTGAGAAGCTCACGAGCGGGTGGGCTGAGGATGAGAAAAAATGATGGAAACCAGCAAAATAAAGAAATGAGACAGAGATGGAGAAAAAGTCAACAGTCATTCTCACAAAACACTGCCGTGTTTCATAGCTAACCTACGAACAGTACATTTTTCTGAATTCAATGAAGCTTATATATTTTATCTTCCAAGGCATCAAGTTATTCCTTGCCCCTTGTCAACGCTCACATTGTGCAGTGGAAGCTTAGACCAGCAGCATGTAGGTACTTTTCCATATTTTAATTTTTTTGGGGTACTATGCCTTGGGGAAAGACCATATACAGTAGATTGGTCTGGGGTCTTTACTGCCACCTGTAGAGTTCACATGTTTGCTACATTAACACAAAGAGAACATGAGTTACAGCACACTCCTATGCATGTTTGCTCAGAAGTAAATCCCACTGTGTTCAATGTGGCTTACTCCCAGGAAAGCATGCATAGGATTACAGCCTTAATGTTTGCTATTCCCAGTGGTGAATTGGGGCATTTGCTGTCTGTGGAGAGTAAGCATGTGAGGGTCCCCTGGGATTGTGCCGTGTAGTCCTGCCCCACTGTCTGCAGCCCCACTGTTTGCATGCACAGTGTTTGTTTGCAGAAGCAAATACTGAACATGCAGAGTTTGGGGGGAGGCTCTCTCATGCATCCCTGGCAAGGATTAGAGTGAAGCAGCACAGTTCCAGGTATCGCTCACAGGTTTGCAAACTCACATTTGAAAGCAAACGTCTGAAGAGGGTCCTTCGCGCCCCTATTTGCAGAGATGCTTCCTTGACCTTTGGATTCAGGAACAGGAACCCTGAGTTTTCTTGGGATTCAATATCCAGGTGCCAATATACAGGATTCAATATACAGTAGGAAGTGTAATGAGCTTTTGGAACTAGCACTGGGAACCTATAGCATTGTGCACAGCTGCCCCATGTGTGATGCGCCAACAAGACTACAGAGTAGGGATAGCCTATTCCACCACCTGACGCCACCTCTGACCCGCCGCTGCCATCTTTGCTGGGGCACACGCGCATGTGTGTGCACTCATCTCCAAAACAAGCTCCTTACCTCCTCACCAAGCTCTGTCCTCACACTGAGTTTAAAGGGAACGTGTCCCTTTAAATTCACACAAGGAAGAAGAGCTTTGTGACCCCCTCCCCTTGCTCTGTCCTCTTTAATTACTATTACTAATAATTGAGCAGTAGCCGAGGACTTTAGTCCTTGGGGAAGACCCTTGCAACGCCAGTGCCGGGTTGCTTGGGAGACCCAGGCAAAGCACTGCACTAGTCCTCACAGGGTGTCCCTGCCCCATTTGCTGATGTCACTACTGCTGCCACCAGTACTGAGGGTTCAGGGGACAACTCAGCCAGATGGGCCTTCTGATGGGTGCAGACTGTCAGTCGGGTATGGGTTGGCCCCTGGCACACACACACACACACACACACACACACACCCGTGCCCTTCTTTCTGCCATTGACTACCCACTTAACCTTAAAGCAAGTCATTTCACCTTTCTTGCTCTTTTCCTGTCAGACACACCTTCTTCTCTGTTCCTTAGAGGTCCTGTGAGAACCTGGTAAAGTCTGTGCGGTGCAAAATGCCACATCAGATAACAGAGTTTTGGAGAGATTGTGACTAAGTGGATTTATTTCATCACATATGACAGGAATGCCCAGAGCACAAGATTTTTGGAGTATGGTGCTTGAAACATTAGTAGAAACATATTGCAACGACTATTTTGATTGTAGCAGAGCCTGGAATATAAAACCTCGTAAACCAGAGGTTTTCAACCTGTGGTACAGGTACCCATAGGGGTACGTGGACCTCTTGCTGGGGGTACGCCAAGCCTTGCCCCTTATCTGCTCCATCAGTAGCTAATTAAGTGTTAACATAGATATTGTAATTATTTTCAGAGCCCCTCCATCTCTCTGATTTTGGCTTTGGGCTTATTTTTGTACTTTGGAAAATGTGCTTTGGTGGGGTGGGGAGGGGAAGAAGCTGATTTGGGGAAGTGTGACTTGGAGAAAAAAAGAGATCCTTGTCTGTCTGTCTGTCTGTCTGTCTGTCTGTCTGTCTGACTCACTCACACACACACACACACACACACACACACACACAGAGTTAAATAAGGCATTTTTTCACATTTAAAATTGTTTTAGTACTTTTTTATTTAACGATTAATTACCTAATTAATTGATTAATCAGTAGTTAATTAGCAGGGGGTACTTCAGAAAACTGGACCGTGATAGGGGGTACCCGGGCCTCCAAAGGTTGAGAACCCCTGTCCTAAACTATCGACTATTCAGTTCTGACCAATACCAAATACCATAGCATGTCAGCTACCAATTATAGCCAAATACTACATTCTATTGCATGCCAATTCTCAAATGCTGTCAACAATGACGAATTAAAAAAAAAATGGATTGGATGTCAAAATGCCAGTAGCAAATACAGTAACTGGTTAGCGTTCTCACCATCTACTCTCCTTTTGCCGCTTAAATCACTTTCAAAACGTTTTTTGCTTTTTAAAAAATGGTATGTAAATATTCTAAATAATAAATACTTGCAGAGGCTAATTTCAGGGAGCAATTCCCTTTCAGCTCTAAATCACAGTGCACCAGGCACTCTGTGTGGCAGAGTTTCTCAAACAGATGCCATGCAGCAGGATAGAGCGATGAAAAGGCCTTGCTTTGGAGCAGAACTCCCTTCCCCTGCTCCTCTGGGAGGAACAAAAATCCTCATACTTTGTTTTAGCAGAGATGGAAAGGAAAGAGTGTCTGTGCAAAAATCTGCCGAGTGCAGAGAACTCTCTACTATGGAAAATCCTCCCTCCTTTTCAGGCTGCATCTTCCTAGCCTGAAGAGGGGATAAAAAGTTTTGAAGAGGGATTTGAGCTACTCCTCCACTTGAGGTCACCCCACTTAAAGCAAAGCTTGAGTTTATTATGCTGCGGCATCACTGCACAATACAAAGAAACAGCGACAGGATCCAAGGACACGCAGAGAAATGAGAGCGGATGGCAAGGGAATGGTCGTAATCTTCACACTCTCCCCACAGGTAATAGCCCCATCTCAAATGAGGGATATGGCACAGGAAAGCTTCCTTCTCTCCCTGAAAGACTCCCCTTCCCCTCTTTCAAAAGCTACTGATATAACGCTGAGGTCTTTACTGCGTAATGCTGCTGTGACCTCCCAGCTCAATAAAGGAAATCCAAGCCAACCTGAGCTATGCTTTCAAAGCTTCCTCCAAAAGCCCATCTCATAAGTGTGCAGCACTTCTATTCTATGTTGGAAAACTAAATGATATTGCAGAAAGGATGCTGAGCACACGTACACACACAGGATTCAAAATGCAAGATTGCTTATTGGTGAGTTCTTTTTACATTGCCATTGCATCTGTCCACTCCCAATGGAGTTCACAAAAGCCATGCATGTGGATGGGCAGATGTGTAATAATATGTCCTGAAGCACAGGAGTAAAGGCTAACTAACATATGGTCTTGGAGTATACTTTGTTTGCACATGTGCAAGAACGCTCATCACCATTTGGTGAATGCAAAGATATGGGACCATGAGCAAGAATGCCTGCTTGAATGTGCATCAAGAAAGGAGGACACGTGTGTGCAAACATGTGCTCTCACTTCTAGTACTGAGACAACCTACTGGGCAAAGCAGGACTACCCATCTACCAGGCCCACCATAGGTCAAGCTGCACAGTCTAGAAGAGCAGCAGTTCTCAAACTTTTCAGTCTCTGGAGCCCTTTACACTCCTAAAAGGAGTCTTGGGGAGCCCACCGGCATATGCACAGAGTCTCAGAGAGTCCCAAAGTGCCAGCACATGTGTGGAGTGGCACAGCGCCAAGCCCAACGCTGAATAGCAGTGAAGAGCCAGAACAAGAGGGGAATGTGAAGAAGGAGAGCCACGAACAGGGGAGATGCAGTGCCGTTCTTGAAGGGGGTGCGGCACCATAAGTGGTGCAAGGCTCTGTACCGCACCTTGGAAACTGGTGTAATGCGGCCCCTCCCACTCGCCCCCGGAGCCATTACAGTGGCAAAGGCAACAAGCAGCTTTTGCTGCCGCAATGGCTCCGGGGGTGAATGGGAGGGGCCGCGTTACATTGGTTTGCAAGGTGCGGTGGAGCACATTGCACCACTTACAGTGCTGCACCCCCTCCAGGAACGCCACTGGGGAAGTAGAAGGGACAGACAAGCAAACCAGGTAGGGAGGCAGATGGTGACCACTTCTCATAAGGGGTCTTGGGGAGCCCCAGGGCCCTAGAAGCACACTTTGAGAAGTGTTGCTCTACACACTCAGTGGAGGGGTGTGGGTGAACATGAGACTTCCTCCCACACCCCACTGGATGTAGAACTTTTGTGCCAGACCACAAGCAAAGAACAGGTCCACTGCAGAAAGGTGGTAACAGGGAAAAAATAAACCACATGGATTCATACATGCCAGCAAAACCACATGCTGCAGAAGGAGACCAAAAAACCCTGCAAGGTAACATTACCAGTCTAACTGCAAACCCCTTCGTTTTGGGCCACACAGATAGGAGTTCAGCCATGTTGGATTACGCCAGGATTTCTCAAACAAATGGCTGCAGCCTCCCCCTGTGTCACTAAACAAAGACAGTGGGGCTGCTGGCAAAGCTCATGCTGCCCAATTCCTAGGACCAGACAGATTACTGAAAGAAGGGAGGGAATGGAGCACGCCTTTAAATCAACAAGGGAGAAAGCCTAGGAAAGCGTATGTGTACATACATTATACAGCGCGTGTACACGCACGCGCACGCACGCACGCACGCACGCGCACGCGCACACGCACGCACGCACGCACGCACACAGAGAGAGAGAGAGAGAGAGAGAGAGAGAGAGCTGGTACTCCTCAGTTCAAATCTTACCATGAGCTCACCTTTTGTGGCCTTCACAAGCCATGCTCCTGCAGCCTCAGTATCTGTAACATGGGGAAAAGAACTGTGGTCTGTTTAGCAGAATCCTTGGAAGGATTACCAAGATATTCTGCATATTGAGCATTTAGGAAAAACAAATGCTACAGAGTATTATGATTGCCATCATTCAGTATCAAGAGGGAGGCACAACGATTATAGCATCAGCTGGGTAATGGAAGTAGTTTGATCTGGCCCAGTCAAGATGCACAAAATCGCTGGGCTGTGGAGGGCAGGGCAGCGGGGACAGAGGGAGGACTTTGCCTCCCTGCTAGCAATTGCTTCTGCCTCCTTTGGGAAGCCCACATCACACTTGGCCATATGAGCCCTCCATATTTCCAGGATTCTCTTACTGAAAGGTCACATGGATTCATTCAGAGATGCAGCCAGGGCAGCTCCCCCTACAGCTGAGTTAGCATTGCAGTGCTAAACTGGAAGTGGGTAGAATGGACCTCAAACCAAGGTGCCTCAAACTGGTACTACACTACAGAGGCATGATGCTAGACTGGCTGCTTTGGATTGTGCTGCCCACATGGATCCTGCAAAGGCTCCTGGGAAGGCTCCAGTCTTCCATTTGAACTGGCCGGGAACAGCGCAGAGATGAGCACCACCCAGGATTTCCATCTATGGAATGGAAATCAATTATGACTGGGAATCATGCATACATCTTCCCGTGCTGAGTTCTAAGGAAGCCAGCCTGGATAGGGACACCCGAGAGAGAGAGAGAGAGAGAGAGAGAGAGAGAGAGAGAGAGAGAGAGAGAGAGAGAGAATTCAAGCATTGGAGCCTCCTCCTGTAATACAGATACACCTTCCAAAGCAGTAAGAATACATTCTTTACCATTAGCTTGGGTTCTCTGCCACCGAATAAGCCCTCCTTTCACAAAGCCCTCCACCTGAAAATGCCGCTAGAAGGCCAATTTTATACCTATTTTATTCCATACAAAGCATGGAAACCTGGGGGCAAGCAGTGTCTGTGACCTGATAGGAATAAACGTGCAATTGCATGTGTGTTCAGAGGGAAGGGAAACAGTCATTGTACAGGGGTCAGAAAAATCAGCCAAGCAGTGCCTTGACTTCCACATCTATTAAACATGTTTTCAACATCCTGAGTGGGGGTGTGTGAAAGTGCAGATATGACTAGACATGCGAGTATATCTGAAGATGTGACTGCCCGATGACACAGACACACTGAGCCAGGATATTGTCGAACCTTCCACAGAAACCCGCTGACAGCTGCTCCCCTGAGTCTCCTGGACACCAATTTTTTCTCCCTTTTTTCTAATCTCTGTGATGTAAATCCATTTGCAGCAAGTGCCTGGGGACTTTTAATTCCATCGGCATTAAACGCACTAAACCTCTATTACCAAAAGCTTTTAGGATTTTCTCCTGAATCTACAAAGTCAGGTTTGTAACATGACAAACTCCAGATCTTGGGTGCTTGTGAAAATTAATTTGTACATCCGAAATGCCAGGATCACAATGGGCTGGGTATGACATCCCCATTTCTGACGGTAAGCACCAGCCACTGAATAGCGAGGGGTCTGGCCAGTCATTTGGTGTACGCTGTGTACGCGTACCCAGGTGTACGCTGTGTTGGAGCTGCCAAGCTGCAGGACAGGAGAGCTGGCATGGTGCCATCGTTGTGTGGGGCTGGAGATTCCCAATTGCTGTAATGTAGAGGAAATGATGCACTTAAGATTTTCTGTGCCAGGACTTTCTCATTCACTTGTTTTGGGGAGCTGGTGGGGGTGATATGATTGCTCGAGTTTCTTGCTTTTAATTTACAGGAAAGGTGATGCAGTCTTGTCCTCCTGCTGCAGATTATTTCCAGGTTCTGTAGCAGAGCAGAGACTGCCTGACGAGAGACTGCCTTGTTCAGGAAGATTCCTGGACAGTGTGGGATACAACCAAGGAAAGGAGCTAGAAGAGGGAGGCAGATGACTGAGTGGTCTATTAATACAGAAATGATGCAGACACGTCCTGGCCCTGGAGGAGCCAAGGGCTGTAACCTACAGGAAGCAATGCGGTCGTATAGCTGCTCCAGCTGCTCCTGCGTGCTGCAATGTAAATTACCAAAGGCTGCAATCTACAAATTATGGAGGCAGTCCTGTAGCTTTCAATGAAGCTCTTTAGCAATAAGTGATTTGTGGATCACAGTTAAGGATGTAATTATCAAAGAACCATTTACTCCAGAACAGCCCCACTGAAATCAACAGAACATTCAAGAATGGTGCAGAAAAGTAATAACTCAAGGACTCGTTCAGAGTTCAGGGAAAATGGGAAGGAGGAGACAGAGGTACCAGGTTCAAAACAGCAGGGCTGCTGTAGATGCGGGAATTATAGCAAGCATTAAATCGAGAGGGGCGGGAGATGCGACACCTGACAAAATGCTCCCTCCTACAGTATGCAACCATCGAAGGGACAGGACAGTTTGATGCGCATTGAAGTAAGCAACTTGAGAGATATACTTTGAAAAGCATCTTGTCCAAACAATGCTTGCAGGTGTGTTACTTCCCCTACCCCTCAAACTCCTCTACCCTTCGCTCATATAAATACCAATTATTGCATAAGTAGAAGCCTTCTAATGATGCAGACCATTCATCCATCTAGCATTATGTTGTCTCCATCAACTGGCAACAACTATCCAGGCTTTTTAGACAGGGTTCCCCCCCCCCCCCAACTTGTAGATGGCAGGGATTGAATCTCCAACCTACAGTCTTTGATCTAACAAGATCTCTTTGATCTAGAGAACACTCCTCCCAAATGTATTGAGAGGGCATAGTTTGGGGCAAAACACCAGGCCTTCCAGAGTGCAATGGGTGTCAGTTCATGAAAGTAACATTCAAAGTGGGCATGTCACAGAACAACCTCCCCCCCCCTTTCTGCAGGCTGCACAGTAAAGGTAAAGGTATCCCCTGCTCAAAAGCCAGTCGTGTCTGACTCTAGGGTGCGGGTGCTCATCCCCGTTTCTGGCCGAAGAGCCAGCGGTGTCCGAAGATGCTTCTGTGGTCATGTGGCCGGCGTGACTAACAGAACGCTGTTACGTTCCTGCTGCAGCGGTACCGATTTATCTACTTGCAATTTCTTGCTTTCGAACTGCTAGGTTGGCAGGAGCTGGGACAGGAGACGGGAGCTCACTCCGTCACACGGCACTCGGGTCTCAAACTGCTGTCCTACTGACCTTCCAGTCTGCAGTTCAGCGTCTTAACCACTAAGCCACTGCAGCCCCTTGTGCAGGCTGCACACGTAGGGGGTATATTAGTATTATTAGTATTATTATTAACAGTATTTATATACCGCTTTTCAACAAAAAGTTCACAAAGCGGTTTACAGACAAAATCAAATGATTAAATGGCTTCCTGTCCCAAAAAGGCTCATAGTCTAAAAAAGATGCAGAACACCACCAGCAAACAGCCACCAGAAAGACACTATGCTGGGGTGAAAGGGGGGGCAGTTACTCTCCCCCTGCTAAATATAAGAGGAGCACCAATTGAAAAAGTGCCTTTTGCTCAGTTAGCAGGACTGTTAGTGACAGTCTGACAGTTTAGGGGAAAACTTGGAGGCGAAAATGTACCAGTGACAGGAGTAGAGCCCTCTCAGTTGCTGCTGGCTAGCAGCCACTATTTTTGGCTCACAATTCCCCCACAGAGCAACACTTCCTTGTCATTCTGAGGGGGATTGTGGGAAATAATAGTGGTCATTAATGGAGGCCACCATTTTTCCCCAGAAACCCCTTGGAACACAGTTTCATCATGACATTGTGATGCTTCACGGTGGACAAGTGTGGGGGGGGGGGGAACTGGGGCCAAGATGAGCACTACTGCCACCGCTGCCACCTCATACCACGAGCAGTGGTGGTGAAGAACTACAGCTTGGGGTAAGTAGTTTCACTCCCCTTGCATCCCCGAAACTTCCTCCTAATTTCAGCCCTGCCCCAGTTTTAATATAGCAGGGATATAGTAGAAATGCTGAAGTTCAAATCAAGTTCATCTTGAGAGGAAAGAGAAAAGCATTCAGTCTGTGTTTGTGCATATGTTTTAAAGCTGTATCTAGTCAATGCTGCAATGATTAGAGTATTATGTTAATATTACATTTCCAGTTGTTTTTCAATGCATTTTTAACCTGCTCCGGGAAACTTTTATTTGGGAGTCTTTTCTCATCTATTCCAAAGAGTTGAGTACAGCACATGAAGAATGGCAAAACGATATGCAATTTTACAGTCATAAAGCTATTACAGTTCTTACATTTGCTGCTGGTAAGTCTCCAAGCAATTATATCAAAAAGGTATTTTGCAGACAAGTTGCTCTGTCCCCACATGTCATGGATACTAGACATCCATATCATTCATACACAGCACAATCCAGCGCAAATAAATGGCAGCGGAACAAGCCTCCCGCCGCTGGAAGCCGTCGCGAACGTGGAGTAAAGCACGTTCGCGATGACTTGCAAGTAAGGGCAGCCGGCACAAGGCCGGCCGCCCTCACTCCGCCGCCAGGACATCCCCACGACCGCCAGAGGAAGGTAAGGCTTCCGCAGGTCCAGGCAGCGAGGGAGGGGGGCCATTGGCCAAGCCGGCCCGGGACGGGGTGGGGATGGCATCCACCATATCACCATACCCATTCCGGCCAGCTCAGCCATTACACGGCCTCCTACGTCCGCCAGCTATTTAGGTGGCGGAAATCCGAGGGGGCCCATCGAGCCTTCCCCGGTTTATACCGGGGGAAGGAGATGACCTCCGGGCCCGAACGGGGATAGGACCTAGTGGGCGACCCCAGGCCGCCTACTGGATAGTTAGTTAGGTTTGGGCTGACAATCACACTCTTCAAGACTTTCTTAAAGTATCACAGGAATTCACAGTGGTAAACACACACACACACACACACACACACACACACACACACACACACACACACACTTTACAGCAACAAAATACTGTTTGAATACTAGGAAAATGCAGTCTCCCTGCAACACCCATGCCAGTCAGAAGAAAGATGTTTGAATCTTCCACAATGTAAAAGTAAGGTCTTTAATCAAGTTGAATGTTTTGTTGAGCAATTTCTTGCTCAACAAAACATTCAACTTGAAAGGCCTGTACAGAGTTCATCACAAAGGAACTGCTGAAGATGACCTGAGGATACAACCAACCTTTTAAGCCTTGGGCAAAATCCAGCAAAAGTTAATTGTGACTAAGTTCCATTGAAAATAATAGAATGGGACTCAGTCACAACTAATTAAGCTCAATTGATTTCTAATGGGTTAACCATGGCAATCTTTTGCTGGATTCTATCTATTGTATTTTACCAAATACCGTATTGTCCTGAGTATAAGACGCACCTGATTATAAGACGCACCCTTAAAGTTTGGTGCTATTAAAAAAATGTAATTAAATCACTGGCATTAAATTGCAACAGCCTGATTATAAGACGCACCCCTAGTTTAAAAACTTAAATTAGGAGAAAAAAGTGAGTCTTATACTCAGACCAATACGGTAATTGGAGTTCACCACCTTTCACATTGTGTTAAATATGCCATTGTTGCTATTGTGCTACTGTTCCCATTGTGCGTATAAATATATCATTTTCCAATTATATTTATTTCTTCAGTCCAAATCAAGTGTACCACTAGAGATTCCTGAATAGGCACTCCTGGGTTTTCTTTTTAAAAAACACAACAGCCACAATAGTTCTGATTTGGCCCTGGGGGAGAAGAGTTAACTCTTCCGCCTGCCATTTTCGTGATTGAAATCTTTTCCCCAAGCTGCTATTTGCCATGTGTGGGGAGCATACCAGTGGCCATATGGGTTCGTTGTATGTCTTTCCACATGGGAGAAATAGCAGCTTGGAGGGACAGATGGATTTTAAGGGAACTGAAGCAGAAGCAAAAGGGTTAATCTGCCCTCCCCCCAATACCACAGCCTGAATTCTCTCTCTCTCTCTCTCTCTCTCTCTCTCTCTCTCTCTCTCTCTCTCTCTCTCTCTCTCTCTCACACACACACACACACACACACACACACACACACACACACACACACACACACACACACACACACACACAACTTTGCACATCTTTCCTCCAGTGTCGGCCTCAGCTTCCCCAATGCCAATGGGTCTCCTTGGATGTGCACGTCCGGGAGGCTGTGTAAGGCTGGCCAGGTCTGGGAAGGAAGGTGGGATATGGCAGAGTGCACTGCTAATAATCCCTCCCCCTCCCTGGCCTGGCTGGCCAATCACCCCCTCCCCTGCCACCCAGCCCTCCCTCCCCATGCCCTCCTGCTGGCGGCGCAGCACTTATTTGCGCCCGGCGGTGTGGACCGGCCCTGGCAGTAGAGTGAGCGGTGCCGGCCCCGGTGCTGCTTACTCCAAGGGTGCCGTGAAAGTGCTTTCTAGCACTTTCACGACGCCCTAGGCTGGCTGAGCACTCACTGCGCCAGCCTACACTTGCACAGGATTGCGCTGTGCTGCTTTGATTTAAAAAAAAAAAAAACAGCAACCTTGCGGGATGCAGAGCTGTCTTTTGCAGGGGTGGGACAGGAACTTACGCTACTTTGTAAAATGCCATGTACATTGATGGGAGATTTGTTTCCCCCCCCACAGGCCAGTCTGCAGGCTTCCTTCTAAAGATTAAATAATACTCTGAAGTGTACAGAATAATAAGCCAATCTGCAGGATGACATAATAGGTAATCATCTGAAAATGTCATTTCAGAGAGATGGCCATTCCCAGATAACCCAAACTCCATGTTATCACTGAACGCCTGTTCTTCCCTGCTGGCACTCTGGCTACTAATAGCTCCTGGATCGTCTGTTCTCTAAGGACTGAAAGCTTGGTATGTATCCTGGCGCAGCCTCGTGACATGGGCAAAATGGGTCCAATCAAATGAACACACGGAACCATCATGGAACAGAACCAACCTTTGCATGGAGACCTGAATATTTCTACGGCTTTGTTTTCTCCAACGTTATTCCCGCCCTTTATAAGGTTATTTTTTTCTCTCCCAGAATTCATCTGGCACCGAGAAGTGATAACGCTGGGATACCACTCTGCAATAGATCTTGAATGGTGCAAAGTGCAAAAGCTGAAAAGCTCCCTCACTGGGAGAGAATTTAGAAGACATTTAAAAAGTTTACAAATAACCTCTTGATGCTGACTTCCACCTCAGGTGCGAGTCTCTGCAGGGTAGAAAGTTCACATGCAAAATCCAATTTCTTTTCTATAATCATTTTAATTGAATTTGCAGGCCTTATACCTCAGCGGGTATAAAATTAGCACTGACTTCTACCAGTGGAGAATGTGCTCCTTGACATTTTTGCTATCTTGTAACGCGTCCCATTCTTTAATGACTCATACTGAAGGGGGAGGGGAGATTTCTCCACTCAGATCCTCCAAATTCTGCAGCCCCAAATCAAAGTCCTTCATCACACTGCATTAAATAGAAGCATGCATAGATGCTGCTTGTTGATTACGAAGACCTTCTGCTGGCAAAATTGGCTTGCACGGAGTTTGGAATCTCCTGGCAGACACTGACATGATGATGGAGGAAAGGGATAAACAGGCCATTTGTGGAGGAGACCATTTATTTAATGTCAAAAAGAAATCAGGTGTTGTGAGAAACCGGGCAAGAATGCTCAGACAGGTGAACAAACGTGCTCGGTTTCTGCACGTAGAAACAGGGAGGGCAGCAGCAGGTGCCGAGCTTGAGTGGGCTGTCCACCCTGATTCTGGTCCCCACACGGAAAAGCTTACCTTGTGGGGTGCAGAATGAGGTAACAGGCAGCAGCTCTGGTATGCTTTATTCAATGTTGACTGAGCAAGAAGGGAAGGCCCTGCATCTACAGCAAGATAAGGCATGCCAGGAGAATCATGCCCCTTCTCTCCCAGCAGGCTCTCTTCATTGTAAGCTGGGGCCACCACCTCCTCTCCTGGTCATCAAGATGAGCTTTTTCTCCTCGGGGACCACAACAGAGTGGAATGGGGAATCAGGTCCTTTCCAGTGTTCCTTCAAACCCCCCCCCCCCGACACACACACAAGGGGTTTCAAGGTTTGCGTTGACAGCCAGTGCAGACAACCGTGAGCTAGTTGGACCAACAGCCTGACCCTGACAAGGCAGCTATCCATTCCATTTCTGTTCACTGATCCCTAAAAGAAATGGGTGACGCAAGCAACAGGAGGCAGAAATGTGTCCCCCTGACAAACCTCACATTTTTGTTCTTGTCTCTGAGCCTTTATCAAGGATTAGCCTCCAGGTCTCACGCTGTTCTCATCTGGAAATAAAATCTTGTAGCAGAACAGCCGCTTGCGGTGATCAAGCTTTCCTTCATCAGGTCTAGAAACTGCAATTCCGATTCCTATTCACTTATGACGCTGCCATTCTTCTTGTTCCCATTTTGAACATGTTTATTTAACTTAAGTGTACAGGCAGGCATTATTTTAGCATATCTGACGCACATGTGCAGTCTTGCCAAGCCAGCTCTGTGCAGCTTGGAGCTAAGCATTCCCAGAGGTCCAGCAATGACATATGACATCATCACCATGCGTCCGGTAACTTTGCTGAGCTGCCATGCAGCTAGCAAAGGGGTCCATGCAGTGGCTCAAACCCCTTAGGGCAGGGGTTCTCAACCCCTTCTCGGACAAGTACCCCCTCCGGCACCACTCTCCTGTTGCATACCACCGGAAGTGACTGGCGATAACATAATTGCCAGTTACTTCCAGGTTTTCAGAGGCCAGAAAACGCAGGTAGGGGGCTCTGGGTGGATGGGAGGGCCCTTCTCAGCATTCCCGAGAGGCTCAGCCAAAGGCAGTAACCTCTCGGAAGCGAAAACATGCCACCGAAAGCACCGCATTGGAGTGGGGTTCCGGTGGTACCACCAGCAGTTGGCCGAAGTTCCACTGGTGGTACTAGTATCACTGGTTGAGAACCCCTGCCTTAGGGGGAATATTGTTGGCCAACCCTCATTTCAGTCAAGGAACTACCTCTCCTACCCATTCAGAGCAATTTTAAAGGGTAAAAAAAGTGTTAAGAATCTTTTAAAAAACGGGGGAAAGCACCCAACAAATATTTGATGAGATAAATATGCAAGGCTCTTAAAATCAGAAACAAAGTAGGCAGTCTGCATGCAGGGAGGGACACACGGGGAAGGGCCTTCAGAATTCAGTATGAGCATGTACATATCACATATGTCATTGGAGAAGTGAAAGCAGGATGATTCAGAACTCACTCCACAGCAAAAAAAAAAAAAAAAAAACTGCACCCACTCCTGTTTCCAAGTACAAATGTATACTCTCCAACTTCTTCTTGGGCAGCAAAATCCATAACCTGCAAATGAGCTTCCTCCATCTTGCAATTTAACAAGATACATCAGGAACATACCTCATCACACCTCAAACCAGCACATTCAGGGAAATCAGGCAGTCAAACCAGTCCAATTAGTTCTGATTTGAGTACACATTGTGTTCAGTTTGGGTATCAGGTTCAGCTTCAGCGCATTTTTATTTATTTATTTATTTATTTATTTTTCACATTTTTATACCGCCCTTCCTCCAAGGAGCTCAGAGTGGTGTACATATTTCCTCCCTTCCTTTTTGTCCTCACAACAACCCTGTGAGGTAAGTGGGGCTGAGAGATAGTGACTGGCCCAAGGTCACCCAGGAAGCTTCGTGGCTGAGTGGGGATTTGAACCTGGATCTTCCAGGTCTAAGTCCGACTCCCAAACCACTACACCATCCTGGCTCATCCTGTATATTCTACTTCACTATCAAAAACATACTCCTAGACTAGGTCAACTTCTGCTTGGGTTGAGTTCCCCTCTAGTTAGCATTGTAATGGCCTCAGTTCCCTCTTCGGAATGTTTTGGAAACAGTTTTGGGGAAGGGAGGATGGTGGAGGTTTATAACACAACACTTCGCTGACCTGCATTCTTCACGCTATGTGAACTTAAGAGGAAAAGAGATCCAGCAAGAATGAAAAGGAGTAAATCAGAGCTTTGAGGCGAACAATGCAGAACCATTAACTCCATTGATTGCTTTTCAGCTTTGAATCAGTGGCAGGTGTAAAGTAGGAAGCTCTGGGGAGCTGGAGTAAGTAGCCCCATTAGCCAAACACTCTCCTTTGTGTCACCAATTACGGCCGGAGCTCCCACAGCTCTCGGTGACATCATAGGGCACTGGAGTTTGGATCAGGCCAGCAAAAGCAGCCAAAATTATTCCATTATTAGGCACGCAAAGCAAAAAAACCACGCCCCACATATAATCAGGGTTGCAAGAAACAAAAGATCATTTATGTGCTTGAGGCAGAAGATCCAGAACGAAAGAACCTGCATCATGACTGCTTAAGAGTACGGTAATGTGCATTTGACAGCATGCTCGCTAATTCATCAGGTTCCCTTTCAATGACTCATGACGTAACTTGCATGCACCTGAATTCATTTGTTTTCCTCCTCTTCTCCCTTCCCCCTCTTGTGTCGTGTCTACTAGAGTGTAAAGGGCGCTTCAGACCGCACGAATCTCGGCTCGTCCCGGATCTTAGCGGATCTTAGCCGAGATGTGCTTGGGTGTCTGGTTAACACAGCGGAAGCGAGCGGTCTCCCGATTGCCGGCACGCTCGAACATCCCCTGGGCCATGTTTTCAGGGGGACGGACAGCGACGCTACTGGAGCCATCAATCAGAAGAGAGGGGGAGGAGTGTTAGCCAATCAACGTGGAGGTTTATTCCAAGAAGGCGGGACAAAAGGAGGGACTATTTGCAGGGAGACACTCCTACAGACAGGCAGGTCGGTGGCCAGCCTCTCGCGCTTGCTCGTCTTCGTCCGCTTTCGCAAGCGGTCTGAATCCGCTCTAAGACATTCTGGCAGCGCTAGGCTTACCAGATCTCCAACCGGGACAGAGTGCTAGACCTTTAGGAGAAGGAATGTGGGCAGGTGCAGCTTATAAAACCTTAGAGCACAATCCTAGGCATGTCTACTCAGAAGCAAGCCCCATGGATGCCTAGGATTGTGCTCTAAGGTTTAACAAGCTACACCTGCCCACATTCCTTCTCCTAAAGGTCTAGCACTCTGTCCCGGTTGGAGATCTGGTAAGCCTAGGCAGAGCCCATCTATTTTATTTTGTATTATTGCACAGTGGTCAACTAAATGTTAAGTGCTCGATAAATAATACAAAATAATCAAGAAAGGGGCTTCACTCCTAAGTTTTGAGCATTTGTTTTTTTTTAGAACTGTCTCCCGCTCCATCCAGCCCCTCTCTCGCCTCTTTCTGATGCTTTAAAACCCACCTCTCCTGCAAAGTCTTCTCTGAGCCTGTGCTGTTAGCTTGCATCTCAGTATCAAGACCACAGTGATGCTCTTAAAATAACAACAAAGTGCTGTAGCTTCATTAACTGAGAGCTAAAGCATAACCTAATGATCAAGTCAAAGTCCCAGATCTAACTTGTCAACTGTTGTTCACAGCAACTGTCACACAGCACACCAGGGTTCTGCTTCTCTAAAAGCAAACAGTAACTCTGCTCCTCAGCACAGAACCAGTAACCCCCCCCCTTTTCTGTCTCTTCTTCCTGCCCCCTAACCTCACTTTCTCACATTTTCACTATTGCACTATCCAGCCCCGTTTTCTCTCCCTCTGACCTATCCTACAGAATATGAAAAAAAATAAAAATCCAAAGTCATTTTCATTTAGTTCATCTTAATTCTTTTTTTAATTTGTTTTTATTTTTCATTCCTATTCATTTGTTTGTTCTTAATGAAAATAAAGTGTGGCTCTTATGCAACACGAAGCTGCAGGCTGGACGCTGGAGCTCCACTGCACCACGTGACACTGGCATTTCTTGTTACCCGTATGCCTAGGCTGTTGCAGGACAGGGAAATGTGGGCAAAACAATGGGCACTGCAAGGAGGGAGGCGACTGCGCAGTGAAGCTCCGGGTAGGACCCACTTGTTATATGCATGAGAGAAATACTTTGTTTTTAAAACTGACACATGAAAATGACAACACATGGGGCCCATTCCTATCCATTTCCTTTCATTCTGAAAACAAACACCCATAGCTTATTGCAGACTGCAGTCCTTCACCCCCTTATTGCTTTCACCAACTTCATGCTTTCAGTGAGCTTTCCAGCAGAACCCCAAGATTTATGTCTTGCATGTTTATCCCACCATTGCTCCAAAGAGATCAGAATAGCATGTTGTCTCATTAAAACTCTGGGAGGCTGTTCAAGATGAGAAAGTGATTTGGCCACCCAAAGCCAAGACCCACACGATACGGTTGAAGCCAATTTAGAATCACTTGGCACAGATGCAATGTATAGGATTATCGGAGGAATATGCACCCTTTGCATTTATTTACGGTAAGCTGAATCTCGTTGGTTGTTCACTCACCCAGTTTGGAGAGAACTTTTTGGAGCTCTTCACAGTCTGCTTGGGATTTGATCATCATGAAAGTCATTATAGTATTTAGGTCATCTGCAAATGTGGTGACCTGACTGTTCATTCTTGACTCTAGAGCATGTATTAGTAAGTTAAATAGCATCAATCCCAACCATCCTAATACTGTACAAATCTTTGAGGGAACCCAAATGTTTATTTTCCTCCAGTGTCAAAACTATCTATTCTACCATCTGCTTTCTGCAGCTTAAAAACAAACAAACACCTATGGGTTCTTCGCGCTGGTAGAACATGCGTTCCGCCAGTGCTGGCTGCTGAAAAGCAGCTGTAAAGCACTCTGACAGCGCCCCAAGTAGTGTGCTGCTGGGAAGGTAAGAGCCTTCCCTCGCGCACCGCTGGACCACTGGCCACCCATTGGAGCAGGTAAGCCAACGAGGGAGGCTGGAGGGGTGGGGGAAGGCAGAATGGGGCGGGGAAGGAAGGGAGGGGCAAAACTAGGTGGGGAGGGGGGAGGAACAGGGGCAGGTAGGCCGTGGGGGAGGGGGTGGATCTGGCAATGGTGGCCAGCATCAGATCCTATCCTCCCTAGCTGCTGCCTCCCCACCCCCTTTCCTCAGACTTGTGCCCCCCAAATCCATGGTGCAAGTCTGAGGAACCCCATTGCGGGATGGGAGGGAGGTGTAAGTGAATTTAAATCCCCTTTCCCCTCCAAAGCCTCCCAATCCCCACCTGCTGGATACATCACACCTGTTTTTGGCGTGGCTGCATAGCGGGGGGGGGGGTAGAGGATAGGATTGGGTTGCTAGTTAGTGATACATAAGATATGTCCTGTTACCCACATGGCTGCTAATTCACATGTGGCATTTGGGTGAGATGAGCAACAGTAGCTGACAACAGGAAGAAGTCACAGAAGTGGCACTTCTTGTTGGGTTTTAGAGCTAAAGTTGCTGTTTGGGCGCAAAGCTTCCTGTGTTGAACCTGCCAGTCTGTCTGGAACAGTGATCACTCCCTCAAAGGCTTGGTTTGTAGGTACTTTGATTTTGAGCACCAATCACCCTCAAACCTATTTGTCTGGAAGCATTCCCAATATGACTTCATCGTCCCTTGGCAAGGGATTTTTGAAAGTCTAGTCCAGTGTTTCCCAAACATTTTTGACCCGCGGCTCCCTTGACCATTGGCAACCCTTGGCCACGACTCCCCATTACATTATGCTGATGCCTGCCAATTGGTATTGCACTGTATTCTGAGAGGATTCAGTGGCACACTGTGGCTCCCTTGGCTGGTATCCGCGGCTCCCCTGGGAGCCACGCCTCCCAGTTTAGGAACCACTGGTCTAGGTAGAATGCTTGTATGAAACATGTATTCTACGCCATTCCAACAGACTGCTGGAGCAGAATACATGTTAACTAAGTGTAGAGATTTGAAGCAGGTTGTGATGCAGATTCAGATCTGCAGATGCATGCACGCACCTCTGGCCCAGATCCTGCATGCTTGCATATCTACAACACACAGGCGCCCAGCCTAGACCCTTGTATAGCTGGTTCATCATTGCCTTTCTGCAAAGATGTAATGAAGCTAGGATCTCAGAGGCTTGGCTCTGGGTGTATCACCAATTATTATTGATCAATTGTTATTATTACAGCTCATCCATGTTAAGCTATTGTGTATATTAATACATATACATTTATAATATCATACATAATATGCTATGCATAATAACTGTGTATTAGTGGAGCTATCTGAAGGCAGAGAGGCTGGCAGCATTTGTGTAGGAATACTGTGAAAAATCCATGCGCACCTCGGACTTGACAGCTGTCGCCAGGCAGCAGACAGTAGCAAGTCAGGATTCCGCAGCAATCGAACCAGATCTCAGGCTCTGTTGCACAAGTTGGTGATGCCTCTGGCTCAGAGAGAAATTTCACTTTTGGAGTAACTGTGGAGATGAGGAAGAGATTTGTTTTATTTTATGGGGGGGGGGGCTGGAGAAAGATAGCAATGGTTTCAAAGTGTTGGAGATGATATGATAAAGGCACCATTTGCCCATCATGCATCCACTCCTTTCCTTGGGTTAGCAATCATCTCTGGCCAAACATACATTTCAGATTTTTTTTGAAGCACTGCAAAAGAAAAAAAAAAATCCTGCCGAATCTGCTTGACCAGAGACTCCAGTGGGGCAAAAGAAATGAATGGGTATATGATCAGCAATGATGGCTGTGTCACTATTTTTGTGCATAGCATCACTGGCACCAGAAATGGAAGCTGCATACAGGAATGAGCAGCTTGTCGTCCCACAGTTGCCCCTGCAGCAAGGCAGAGGCTCCTTCAGTTGCTCCTGCCTCCTCATCTCTCCTTCGCTCTGCACCCTCCTTCTCCAAACTGTGCCTCTTCGCTAAAGAGCCAGGCAGCTGGGCAGTGGCCTCTTGCCCACTGGCACACCACAGCCCAGCCATCCCCACTTCTAGAGGAGCTGGGCCAGATGAGGCAATGCCATGTGGCCACCATGGCATTGCCAGAGCGAAGGAGAGAATATTGCCCCAAGAACCACCTGCCATACAAGGATCACTAGTGGTTCTAGTACCAGTGACTTCTCCTTCACTGCTCTGGAAAAAGACTATTGCCTATCTTCATTTCATTGACTATATCTTTCTTCTTATCGAGAGCATATCTCAAGGAAGGTATCAGGAGAAAATGCATCTGATGTCAAAGATAACTAGAGCCACAACACGTTTAAAGCTACAGCAGGTGTATTTATACCTAGGCTTACCAGATCTCCAAGCGGGACAGAGTGCTAGACCTTTAGGAGAAGGAATGTGGGGTAGATGATATGCGGATTTAATGAATAGAATGTGGGTGTTGTTTTGGCTTAGTTGGAAATTGTATGTAGAAAATAGTGAATAGTATGCTAGTAGGATGTATTGCTTCGCGCTTGCTATAACTTTATGAAATATGTATTGTTTTTATGTTTTAATATATCAATAAAATATAAATATATATAAAAAAAAGAGAGAGAGAAGGAATGTGGGCAGGTGTAGCTTGTTAAACCTTAAGAGCACAATCCTAGGCATGTCTACTCAGAAGCAGAGGCGTCGCTCCGGTAGGGGCGGGGCTGTAAGTATCGCTCCGGTCATAGTCTCCTTACCGAGCGAGCAGGAGGCAGCCCAGCCCCCTCACTGTCCGAGCCAGTCCCCTGCGGAGAAAGCAGCAGGCAAGAGACCCTGCCTGCTGCTTTCTCCGCAGGGGACTGGCTCGGACAGTGAGGGGGCGGGGCCGCCTCCTGCTCGCTCGGTAAGGAGACTATGACCGGAGCGATACTTACAGCCCCGCCCCTACCGGAGCGACGCCTCTGCTCAGAAGCAAGCCCCATGTCCAAATGCAACTGTTTTCCTATTTATTATTGTCGCTATCATCATCGTACCTGGGTTTTTACAGAGGACTATAAGGTGCAGAGGAACAGGTCACTGCCCTAAAGAGTTTACAATCTTTCCTACTTCACTGCAATAGCACGATGGCAAGGACATCGCTCTCCACCCTCCGCCATAATAATCCATAGTACAGTAACAATTATATTAGTCCATGTTTCTTCACCTCTTTTCCACTTCCAGTCCACAGTTCTCTCTCTCTCTCTCTCTCTCTCTCTCTCTCTCTCTCTCTCTCTCACACACACACACACACACACACTCACACACACACACACACACACACACACACACACACACACACACACACACACACACACACACACACACACACACCTTCTCACCCCCTTCCTTCCCTCCTCCTCCTTGGCATCAGTCAGTTTTTCTGCCTGCTGCCTCCTCTCCTCCTTCTTCTCAAAATAGCCTTCCAAGCCTTTCATCTGCCACCCCACTCACGTCGGGCGGCTCACTCCCTTCAGCTTCCCCACCTATCTCTTCCTTTCAGCTTCCCGTCTCTCCCTCGTCCATCATGTCATTCTCCCTGGGTGGGTACATTAGTATCTCTCTCTTTCGCCTTCTGACTGGAAGCGCCACGGATAGCAGGACCAGCAGGGCTTCTCTTGCTCATTCACTCTGCTGCTGTGAGTGCAGCAAGTTGCCCTCGACAGGCAGGGGGTGGGTGGGGCCAGTACCAGGCTTTCCTTGGCGCTGCTGGCATGCACACTGCATGGCTGCTTTGTTTAGAGACAGCAAACCCTCCCGCCTGTGCCTTCCCACTGAATCCTTACTCTGTTTCCAGAATGGAAAGCCACCAACTCCCTTTCTGTCTGCAAACAAACAGTGTCTTGAGCAAGAACAGTTGCCTCAGCTCTGGCAGGCAGTAGCCTTACTATCAGCCATTGTCCTCCTGCTGCCACTCACACTATTTACAAGCCCGGCTACATCTCCTCCACCCCATCTACCAGCATGGAGCCAACGCATTCTGAACAACCCCATCTTCTGCTAAAATAACCCACCTCACCAGGAAAAGCCCTCTGTGGACAAGGGCGTCTTCTGGTATTCTGTAGAAGTGTGGCAGAAGCACAGAACTAACCACTAGACTTGGAAGTCCATATACTGAGAACCTCAGCTTTATTTTTTTTTAGCCAAGTTGCTAGTCCTTATGGCTACAAAGGCTAGGGGGAAAAGGGGAAACAGGTTTTGTAAGTGGTCAAGGGATGGGATTTCAGTGTCCAGCATCTCCTTGACCTTCCCCCATGACTACACCAGTGTATCTCCACAAGTGCTGGTGCAATGACGGCTCCACCAGTGCAGAAATCCACTCACCAGTGGATGTGTCCTGGATGCCAGTGCAACACTGGGAAAACACCACACTGATGTAACTTGGGCGTCAGCTCAACTCTGCTGGTAGCGAGGTCAAAACAGGGAGGAAATGGGGCGTACATGGGAGGGACGGGGACAGGACATGGAGGAGTTGACATACGCCATATTCTAACCCCCCCTTCAGATGATGGATACACCCCCAATGCCTGAAAAGTGCTATGCCAACGACAGAGCTGGTCTAGGTAGGAGTAAACCTATAGGAAACAATGAGGAAGGAAAAACATTAGAAAATCGCACCTCCTGCCACACACTTTCCTACAGCAGAGCATAGGCTACAGCAGTCAGTCACAGCACACCAACCCCTGTAAATAAACCCTGCCAGGGAGCAGAGGCAACATTAGACTGGAGCGGAGGCAAGTAGTTCTGCAAGACTCCGTTACACCGGAGTCAGCGGCCCCTCCCCTTTGCTGTTGGAGCCATTCCAGCAGCGACAGGGGAGTGTCCTGCGTGTTGCCATTGCCGCCAGAATGGCTCCAACAGCAAGGGGGAGGGGCCGTTGACTCCAGTGTAACGGAGTCTTGCAGAACTACTTGCCTCCTCTCCAGTCGAGACCTCTCCAGTCTCCACGAAAGCTAATCAGATGCACGGCCAGGGGTTATGCCTGTCTGATCTCTCAAAGGAGAACTTTGGTGATGGAACCATGTGAAAAGGCACTTGGCGCACAAAGGGAGCACTTTGCACAACCTATTGTCCCTCACAACATTTATTGCAAGACATTGGGTTAACCAATGTATGGTTGCAAGAACAGGACCATAAGGAAGGCTGAGCGCCGAAGAATAGATGCTTTCGAACTGTGGTGCTGGAGAAGACTCCGGAGAGTCCCTTGGACTGCTAGGAGATCAAATCAGTCAATCCTAAATGAAATCAACCCTGACTGTTCCCTGGAAGGACAGGTGCTGAAGCTCAAATATTTTGGCCACCTAATGCGAAGAGAGGACTCTCTAGAGAAGACTCTGATGCTGGGAAAGACTGAAGGCAAAAGGAGAAGGGAAAGGCAAAGGATGAGATGGTTAGACAGCATCACCGATGCAACGAACATGAAAATGAGCGAACTCAGGAAGATAGTGGAGGACAGGAAGGCCTGGCGGGATGTGGTTCATGGGATCACGAAGGGTCGGACACGACTTAATGACTGAACAACAACAACATTGGGTTAACACTTGCTTCTCAGAATTCTTATTGCAGGTATTCTGCCCCAGGAGAACTCCATGCACAAACACCCAACTGGGACCTGCACCTCACCACCCCAACAAGGGAAGCAAGGATAATGCACCCCAGAGGGAAGCAAGGGGGGGGGATCTCATGCCACCACACATTGATGCTATACCTCATAAGTTGTCAGTCTTAAGCACACCTCTCAATAAAACATTTAACAAAACATGAAATTTGGCCCTAAGTGAGGGTCCTTTCTCATGCAGGTCAGTCTGCTTTCCATTAATGTTTCCCTAATGCCGCTCCGTCACACCAAACACTATTTCCTTCTCCAGAGAACAGAAGCAGCAGAGAGAACCCAGGGGATTGTGTGAGTAATGCTGATACCATAGCAATGAGGAAATTAAGCAAGTACAAACCGAACTAGTGTCTGAATGGGAGTCCATTGGAAGCCCTGTATAATAATGATTTTTTAAAAAATAATAATAACCTTGCTTCCAGGGTAACAGTGAGGCTGGGTGTTTTTTTTTTGTTTTGTTTTTTTTTTTTTTTTTGTATTCTTTAAATTATAGGGATCTCTGGTGAGGAAAACTGCATAGCCTCCAAAGGGGGGGGGAGCAAGAACAGATGTCCCAGCAGGTCTGAGAAAGCACAACAGGAAATGATGCTGCTTGGACCAAGCCTTGACAGACAGTGGCCATCTTCTTCTCATGACTAAGGAGGGTCCTCCTTTACCAAGGATTCCTCAGGAAGGTCAGCAGAGTACAGAGGCCAATTAAAGAATTTGTTTTTGAATCTCCGCCAGTGGCATGGAAAATTCTGGGCCCCCACCTGCCTGTGATAAATTAAAACAGCCGAATATCTTAACAGATAACAATGGGTAGCAATTATTTTCTCACTTCATTACCATTTTCTTGCAGCTTGTTTGCTTCTTCTCCCTCACCGCCCCCACACACCCCTCCCACTCATAGCCTCATTTGCCGTCTCTGCTTCTCTTCCCTATACCTGCCCCCCCAAACCAGCTCTCTTTGTCTTCATTCTACCTGCACCCGCACACACACCATCACATGCCCTCTATCCTCCTCACAGTGGAGAGGACATCACCCATCTTTACTTTGCTATGGCTGTCAAGGTACCACATGCCAATATGCACCCCACGGCTTCTTCTCTCTTGTGGGAGGCTGGCACAGGCTGGCACAGAAGCAAACGGCACCATCCATTTGTTACATGCACATCCTACATTTTTCTTTAGCAATAATAAGTGGTCCCATGGAGCTTAGTTCCATTCTGGAATTCCTCAGGTGGGTAGGCATTGGGGTTGCTCTGGACTAACAGTTACTAAATCTCCAGTGCTTTCATTTCTTTTGTCGTATTTAGATCCCACTCTTCTACCAAGGAGCTCAGGGCAGCAGCACATATATCAGCACCTCCTCACAACCACACTATGAGATACTTACTTAACCAAGGCCCAGAGCCAACCCCACGAACAAAATGGCATGCCAGGCAAGAGGTATTTGCAGTGCTCCTTCAACTTGCACACCTTTTGAATGGCTCATTTTTTTGTTGCATTTGTAGCCTCTTTCATGGTTTGGATGCATGATATCTACAATCATCCCTGCCATTAAATCTTCAGGGAAGTTCAACTGGCATGCTACAGAACCGAGCTTTCTCTGTGAATGTGGAACTCTCTCCCGCAGAACGTTCATGAGGCCCCTTCTCATCTAACCTTAAGACGGCAGTCAAATCACTCACTCACTCACTCAATTAATAGTTTATTAACATGAGTATAAGTTGAGTTGTCTTTCCAACAGTGTCAAACTTCTGATGATGCCCCTAATGTCAGGGGTGAAATGTAAAGTTACTTGTAACATCTGGTTTTTGTAATAAAGTATTTGGAAACGACGTAGTCTTACCCGGAAGTATGTGGGTTTCTAACTTGAAAATATGGTCACGTCGTGAAAATCTACAATTGTATCTAGTTTATTAACAGTCAAAGACCAGCATAACATAACCCACCCAGCAAAACACAACAACAAAACATCACTTATCGAGGGGAGGGGGGAAGTTTTTAGCCAAGCCCAAGTTATGACAGGTGGAAAACACTATGCAAGGGGGGCAGATAAACAGATGATAGATTAGCATTAGAATTTTCCCTCGTTGCTGACAATACTCTTACGAGTTTTACAAGCGGCTGCCAAAAAGCTTGCACACCAGATTGTGAACCAGGAACTTTTCCCCATGAGGAGCATCTTAGCCAACTCCACCATCTAGTCAAATCACTCTTGTTTTGCCCCACCATCGGAGGGTCAAGGTGGCCAGGGAGTGGGTTGTGTCTGCTGCTGGAGTTTTGATGGCTTTGCTGTCTGAGATGCTGTATTAATTTGTTTTTAATTTTTTAAATTATTTCTATGTATATTTTACTGTTGTGTTAACCATCTTGGAACCTTTACTGAAAGGCGAGATCAAAAATTGGCAGATAAAGAAATAAATAAAAGGAAAATGGGGCTGTAGTGCAGGGGTCTGCTTTGTATACTGTCCCCAGTTCATCTGCTGTCTGTCCGTCTGTTCCCAGTTCATCCCCAGACTGTCCCCAGTTCATCTGCAGGTAGAGTTGGGAAGGACCCCTGTCTAAATAACCCAGAGAGCCACCACCAGTCAGGGTAGACTATAACTGGTCTGATTCTGTGGAAGGCAAGTCTCACACATTCAAACCTGTATTTATTCAGGACATATTTAAGCACATAAAAGCAAATTTGCTTTCTTTAATCTCATGGAAGCATTTTAATGCTAAGAATAAATGAAATGCTTGGCATCCTCCAAGCCTAGCGGCTCAGCTGGTTGCCTGGGTCACCTGCTTCTAAATCCAGCATCACCAACACCGCCCTGCAAGCTTCATGGCTGAGTGGGGATCTGAAACCAGGTCCTTCCTCCTGTTTCCATTCCTCTATCCCATTAGTCCCTAACCGGAGGGTCACAGGTCAACCTAAACTGGATTGCACCAGGGGCACAACTGCCATTTTCTTTTTTGTTTAATGGTTTCTGGGAGGCAAAAGAGGATAATGTAATAAGATGGGGACATGGAAAGAGAGAAGTGAGGAGGGCAAGTGGGAGAAAAAGTTGCATATATTTCAAAAAATATTTTATAAAAATGGAACATGGGTCCCATGGAGCAGGGGTGGGGGGTATAAAAGGTGGCATCTGTATCTGAAAGTGGTGAAGCCTATTTCTCAGCAGCCAGCCAGTCATCAGAGTGACTTTCATACAAGCCCATAGCATTGCAGGATATGCGATAGAGAGGACCTATGGCTCAGTGGCAGAACGTCTGCTTTACTTGCAAAAGGTCCTGGGTTCAAATCCCTGGTAGCTGCACATGGGGTTGGGAAAGACCTCTCTATGAAACTCTGGTGAGCGGCTGCTAATCAGTATAAAGAATACTGTCCCAAATGGGTCAATGATCTGGCTGAGTAGAAGACAGCTGCCCACATCCAGGATGTGGAACTACTGCGTCACCAGGTATTGGGATTGGCAACTGCAGTTTGCCATGTCACTATGGAGTCACCTTTGGAAGTTTTGCAGTGGCTTGTTGAGCCCTAATCTGGATGTGCAGTGAAACAATCTGATGAGCGTTTTAAGTACAGATTAGGTGCTCAGCAGCATGCACCTGCTCACCCATATCCACCCCTGTGAAAAAGGTCATGGGGCTGCAGAATCAAATATTTCCATTGTAAAATATTTGTTGCTTGTGGAAGGTGGAGCAGCAGCTTTGGGGCAGCTCTGAAACATACGTGTAGCTGCATATACCCAGGTCTGGTGCACTCTGCCCATAAAAACACTAAAAATTCTATGAGAAGAAAAATTGAATTCTGCAACATATACAGACTAAGCAAATCTAGCAAATCTGCTTTCCAGCAAATAGCAGCTTCAAAGTAGGGGGTGATTTTTAGCAGGAAAAAGTTAACCTACTCCTCTTGCATCATGATCCCTGTTTACAGCACAATCCTATAGATGTCTACTCATACGTAAGCCCCACTATGTTCAGTGGGGCTTACTCCCTGGTAAGTGTGCATAGGATTTCAGCCTTAGACAGGGGCCCCACCTGCCACTGCGTTTTGTTAAAGAAGCAATGTTGGCAGTCTTAAGCATATCTCTTGTCACATTTAACATACTGTAGTTTGGTCCTTAGATAGGATCTTAAAACAGGAAACATTTACATGGCAATTCCTCAACGAAGCTAATAGCCACCTGATGTGGAAACGGCCCCACACTGCTTGTATGAGTTGCAAGCATCCCATTTTAGAAGTGTGCTAAATTAATACAAAAAGTTGTGTGTGTACACGGCGAAAAGGCACACACCAAAAGCGTTTGGAACAGCTGCCACCTGATTAAATAAATCTTGGCTGATTAATCACATCAAGGAGCTGGGCAGCATCCGGTTCGGACCAAAGCACCCCTAAGGGAAGAAGATATAAATGTTCTATGTCATCCAGAAAGAAAAAGGGAACAATTTGGAAATGAGCATATGGTAGGACAGGACAGCTGATCAAAGAGGATAAAAGGCAGGGACGTGCAGCCATACAAGACGTGCAGCCATACATCCCCTTCCAAATGCTTTTGGTGTGTGCCTTTCCCCGTGGCCTTTTATCAGGGACGTGCGGTGCAGGCGTGGCAGGTGAGGCAGCCCCGCCCCGTCGTAGTCAACAGAACAAAGCCTCAGCCTAACCCCGAGATTGCGTGCACACGCTACCTGCATACTCGGGTGCAAGTGGGTAGCATGCACAATCTCAGGGTTAGGCTGTGGCTTTGTTCCGTGGACTACGACGGGGCAGGGCTGCCTCACCTGCCACGCCTGCACCGCATGTCCCTGATAAAAGGCCACGGGGAAAGGCACACACTAAAAGTATTTGGGAAAGGATGCAAGGGATCAATGTTCAACAGGTATGTAACTGGAAAGTAGGGGAGCTGAAAAGGACACCCAAGAGGGTTAAATCTCTCCAGAGTGCATGGAAATTATTTAATGCCACAATAACGGAAGCTCAACCAGAATGTAAACCACTAAGTAGGAAAGGTAAGCTGATGCTGGCAGAAGGGTGCCAGCATGCCTTACAATTAGAGTCAACACAGCTATAAAAGAGAAGAAGCCTTCCTTCAAAAAAAAATGGAAGTCTTGTATAAGTGAGAACAAAAAGAAATCACTCTGGCAAAAGTAATATCAGGAATGTGTAAAAGAATATGGCTAAAAACATCAAGGCAAATAATATAAACCTTTTAAAATACATCAGAAGCAGGAAACCCATCAGGGAGGCTGTTGGACTGTAAGATAATGAGGGAAGAAAAGGGAAGCTTAGAAAGGATGTGGAGATTGCAGAGAAGCACAATCTTTTCATCTGTCTTTACTACAGACAACACAGGGCAGATTCCTGTTCCTGAACTGACCCTTTCAGAGAGGGAGTCTGAAAAACTGAGTCGAACAGAAGTGATAAGGGGTGAGGTTTCAGGGTGCATTGATAAACTAAAAAAATAACAAATGACAGATGGCATCCACCCAAGAGTTCTTAAGAAACTCAAATGTGAAATTACTGAACTTGTAACAAAAATATATAACAAAAATATTTTAATCAGCCTCTGTGCCAGGGAACTGGAAGGTAGCTAATGTAACACTGATATTTAAAAAAAGATCTGGGAGGATCCAGGATATTATGTTTTGATCACCTTATGGCTGTTCCAAGTAAACTGATGGAAAGCATAACTAAAGATAAAATTATTACGCATATAGAAGAATGAGCCTTGCTGAAGGAGAATCAGCATGGCTTCTTCGAAGACAAGTCCTGCCTCAGTAACTTTCTAGAGTTCTTTGAGAGTATCAACAGGCATGTAGATTGAGATGGTCCAGTGGTATAATTGGACTCTCAAAAAGCTTTCAACAGAGTCCCTCACCAAAACTAAACTTAGCAGTCAAGGAAGAAGAGGACAGATTCTTTTATGGATTGGTAACTGATTAAAGAACAGGAAGCAGACAGTAGAAAAAAATAAGCAATGTTCACAAAGGATCGGGGGCTCCTAAGGACCTGTATTGGATCTAGTGCTGTTTAACTTGTTCATAAATGATCTGGAGTTGGGGTAAACAGTGAGGTGGCCAACTTTGCAGATGACAATCCAAATATTCAGGGTGGTAAAAACCAAAGTATATGGTGAAGGTCACCAAAAGGGTCTCTCCAAGCTGGGTGAATGGGTAACCAAATGGTAAATGCATTTCAATGTCAATAAGTGTAAAGTGATTCACATTGGAGCAAAATATTCCAGCTTCACGTATGATCTGAGCTGTAGGTGACAAACCAGGAAAGAGATCTTGGGGTTGTGACGGATAGCTCAATGAGAATGTTGACACAATGTGTGGTAGCTGTGAAGAAGGCAAATTCCATATTAGGGGTCATTAAGAAAGGGATTGAGAATAAGACTGCAAATACCATATTGGTCTGAGTATAAGACTCACTTTTTTCTCCTAATTTAAGTTTTTAAACTAGGGGTGTGTCTTATAATCAGGCTGTTGCAATTTAATGCCAGTGATTTAATTAGATTTTTTTAATAGCACCAAACTTTAAGGGTGCGTCTTATAATCAGGTGCATCTTATACTCGGGACAATACGGTATTATAACGCCCCTATACAAATCTATGGTGAGACCACATTAGTAATAGTGTGTCCAGTTCTGGTTGCCACACCACAAGAAGAATAGTGTAGAGCTGGAAAAGGTGCAAAAGAGGGCAACCAGAACTTGGTCCTGTTCCAAGTCTGTGCAGCCAAATGTTCCCTCAAGTGTAGGATTCCCCTGCTCGAATGTTCAGCTATCTTGTATGGCTTTTATGTCAAAATGGATGTGGGCATGGAAAGACACTCCTGGGCTTAGGTTGTGTTTAGGAATTTGTCTCTAAAAGCTACTGGGGTGTCTACTTCGCACTATGGTGCCTTTTTGGGGAGGGGGATTATCTAAAGCTACATCGGCGAGGGTTTATATTCTTTGAGAACCTAAAACATACACAAAACCTAGCCTCTGACAAAGTGGGTTCAGTCTCACAAACATTTATGCCATGATAATTTACCTATCCGGTGCCACAAGACTCTGCATCATTTTGGCTGCTGCAGACTCATACTGTGACTCCCCTGGAATTCATAAAAAAGCTAGTCTCTCCTATATAGCTTTTAAGCAATAATAAAAGAGGGGTTAAGGTTGTGTGCAGCTTGTAGAAATATGAGGAGAACTAACTGTTTCATGTATTTTGGGGGGGGGGGGTTAATGCAAACGTTCACTGTAGAAAACATCATTTCTAATGTTTTAATCCAAACTGTAGAAAACATCATTTCTATAACTCGGGGTTGTACACCAGCCAGCTCTAACAGATCTATCAATTTCTTTATTCACTGGATTTATATCCCATTTCTTCAAGTCCTGATTTCTTGAGAAAGAGAATACACCTTGTTAATGAAGTACAAGCATTTTCGTGCAATTGGTGCTGCAGACTGACAGTTCAATCCTATGCTGGACTGGGCTGCTGGCTGGAGCGCTTTGTGACAGCGGAACAGAGTTCCGCTGTTGCAAAATGGCTGCTGATGAAACACAGAGCGCTCTGTCAGTGACCATTTTGGGAGCGTTGCCTCAAGAGGTGGCAACACTCCCCATCTGTCACTGGACCCCACCACGGCCGCCAGAGCAGGTAAGACAGTGGCGAGGGCAGGGAGGGGGCGAAACGAGATAGGAAGGGGGAGGAACAAGGGTCAGGGAGGCTGCGGGTGGGGGTGGATCTGGCGGTGACGATGGCACACGCCGGATCCTATTCCCTCACTTTGCAGCCTCCTCATCCCCTTTCTCTCCTTGGACTTGAGCCAGCTAAAGAGCTGGCGCAAATGCAAGAAGACCCATTGCAGAGCAGGAGGCTTACAGAGGGGTGAGCGGATTTAAATCTCTTTTCCGCTTCAAAGCCTCCTGATCAGCCCTCTTCCCCCCCCCCCGCGCTGGATAAAGCGTGCTCCTTTTTGTTACAGCTGCACCAGTGGGGGGGGAGGATAGGACTCTAACAGCGCAATCCTATCCAACTTACTACACCACTGGTGTAACCAGCAGGGGAGGGCAGGGCGGGAGGCTTTGGAGGGGAGGGGAGATTTAAATCCCCTTTGAATCCCCCTTTGGAGGGGATTTGAATTTCCGTTCTGGGGCCTCCCGTCCTCACTGCACTGCTGGTTACACCGGTGGGATAGGATTGTGCTGCAAATATCATGTGCCAGTGTCCTGCACTGCTGTCCTGTCCTGCACTGTCCTGGCTACTGTCTCTCCGTCCCACCTCTTTTCAGTAGCTGAACCTGCTCTAGGCAGGGGAGGCACAGCAAGCATGTATCTAAGCAAGATTGTGCGTCCCAGAACCCAACTATTCCATGCTTTTGGAAACCAGCTTTACAGTCCCTCTCAATGTGTGTCTCCCAGCATACAGCACAAACTTTACACAACAGTGAATGCAATTCTGCAAATTTAACAATCAATCAATCAATCAGTAGAAAACATTGAGTATGCAATCCCAGGAGTGGCGGGTGCATATGTGGGGAACACACACCAAGTATTATTCCAGGCCAGTAAAGGACTAAAAAATGAAATGAAATGTAACAAGTGTGTTGGTGCAGCCATCGCCTAACAGAAGCACAAACCTACACGCGTCTAATCTTTCTAACATTCCTCGTGTCCTTAGTGAATCCCCAGCAAGAAGCCCCTTAGCTGCCTGTGATGCTTGGACTATATCAGCGCTGCAGTGTTACATGTCATGATTTGAGGGGACGTGATACAGCCCACTTTGCTGAAGCCGGTCTAGATCTAGCCAGCGCTTGGATGGATGTCAGCCTGGGAACCTAATGCAGGCTGCCTTGAGTTCCAGAATGGAAGAATGGTAGGATGCAAATGTACTAAATAAATACATGTACTTTCTTCGTACATATATGTATCTATCTCTTTTTGGTCCTATGTGTAACAGCAGGTTGGCCCTCTTGTAAGTTGTGTGTCTTGGAACTCCGATATTTAGGACAACTACAGCTTCCAACAGAGTTCTGTCTACTCCTTGCAATGTCCCCATGTTAGGCATGCACCCTGTGTCTGTGTGAGTTTGGCTTTCCAGTATGTGGTTGGGTTGGCCATGGCTTTTGCTTTCTGTCATCCTTCTATGTCTTCCCCCCACCGCCCTTTTTCCATAAATCTCTAGCAACGCTTGCGCATTCTCAGCCGCAAGTGCACCTGCTCCTTTTGTATTCTATTTTATTCCTCATCATAAAGACAATTGAGGCTATAATTTGAGCAATTGAGCAACCTATAATTCCAGGGTGGAAAAACAACTGAAATCATTGCAAATCTCATCTTTAGAACAAGGAGGAATGGACACGGATGATTGTCCAAAAGTCACATTTAGGCTCATACCCTATGTACCCTTACTTGGAAGTAAGATCTATTGAACATGGTGAGACTTACTTCAGAGGAAACCTATGCAAAAGTGAGCTGCTGTGTATGCTGAAATGGGAAGTCTTTAATCTTTGCATGGAAAAACAGAACATCGACAAAATGACCTAATGCCAGTATGCCAAACACATTCCTACTAGATTTTGAACACCAGCTATAAGCAGCACCATCACCACTCAAGTTAGTAGTCCCCCACTGAAGATGGTTTTCTCTCCCCATACTTTGAAAAAGGCTGTAATTTGAAACTTGCATTGCTGACTTTAAGGAAATTTGTAGAGAAACTAAGGTTCTCCCACCCCCTCCCCTCGAAATGTAAATTTTCAAGACAATTCATTTTACCATTTTAAAACTGCAAGGGTTTTAAAGCCCTGCTTTATCTGAAACACTTAGTCCTAACAGTAACAGTCTTGCTACCATGACTGTAATTGAAATCTTGATTTAAATTACCAAGCAGAAACCCTCAATTTAAGTCATCAATTTTCATCTGCTCTTCTATTGTTACTGTGGTTATCTTTTTTTTTTCTTTCCTTTTTCTTTTTTGACAAAGACTCACCCTCACTGCTTGATAATACAATTTACATATAGCAAATGACAACTAATCAGACTTTTACTTGATCTGATAAATCGTTCTCCCACCTATGGGGTACACTATAGCTCTATGCATATATTTAAGCAATTGTATAAACGCAACATTTTTCAGATTCCTATCATCTCTCCATTTTGGGCATATCTCTAAGGAGATGGAGAAAGAGGTGTTACGTTAAGCATCCGGAACTATTCAGAAGCTGGGGCAGAAAATGAACGGGCAGAACATTCATTTTTATGCCTCAGAAAGTTCCGCTTCCATGAGAAGAATAATAAATGGTAAATAAAGCTCAGATCCCAAACTGCTGTGTATCTTTGACATGATCAGTCTTTTCCACTGACGGAATAGCCCTTTGTTCCCAATCAAGAACAAGGTCCAAGGTACAATATCTGATCAGTTATGCTGGAAGCTTCCTTCTTCGCCTTCAAATACACTGAAAAGCAGCCTTTAAGTCCTGGTGTTGATAGGATCTCCCAAATCAGGAAATGCATCATTTTATATATTTTTATCAATGCATGACTAGATGGGGACACTGATCGTAGAATATAAATGAGGACTCACTAAGGAGAATTTGTTTAAGGCATTAAGCTACATCAGGCACCTTTTGAAAAGGCATGGGCGTCACATGTTTCTGATATGAGTAAGTATTATAGGCTGGAAATCAATTACTTTAAAACATTTTTGCTGTTGTCATATTATATACATATCTGTGTGTGTGTGTGTGTGTGTGTGTGTGTGTGTGTGTGTGTGTGTGTGTGTGTGTGCGTGCGTGCGTGCGTGCACGCACGCGCGCGCACTCATGTACATACACACGCAAGGTCCAGTCCCACCCCCTGCCAGTCCATAGAGCAAGGGACGGGACGAACCAGATAGCACAAGAGAGGTAAGTAAAAATCTTTGTTACTTATCTATGTTATCTCCCTGAAGGCTACCTGGCCTCCAATGAGTCTCCTCAGACCAATGCCAGCTATTTAGCTCTGTGTGCTCGGCTGCTGCCAAGATTATGCCCCTCCCGCCCCCAAAACAATCCCTGTCCGGTCTGCTCCCCACCCTGAAACGCCCCCAATCCTCCACCGAACTGCCCCCGCCACCAACCTACCTGCTCCAGTCAGGCATCTGTGAGCTGCTGTCACGCGTGTGGGGGGGGGGGCCTCTGACTGTTGCTACTGGTGGCCCAGTGTGCATGACAGTAGTGTGGCTTTTGTGCCATCAGTTCAGGACTTGCAGTGGCAGATCATGAGATCCACCACCATAAGTCCCAGATAAGATTGGTCTCTCTCTCTCTCTCTCTCTCTCTCTCTCTCTCTCTCTCTCTCTCTCTCTCTCTCTCTCTCTCTCTCTCACACACACACACACACACACACACACACACACACACACACACACAGGTTTTAAGAAAGGAAGAGCTGAGCTTGTGGCACACCTATGTGTGTACTGATTGGACAGATTGTTGGGCAAACCCTGTGGATTTGTCAAGTCTTCCTTGAAATAAAAAAATAATATGGAATCTAAGTCTGGACATAGATACAGAACTGATGAAAGTAATGATTCAAAAATGAAATTTTTGGACAGATGAAAGTAATGTTAGGGAGCCAAGGCAGCGCACGTGCACACATGAACACGTATGCGCACGCACACACATGCACACTACAGTCTCTGGTCAAAAAGTGTTTGCTGGTTTTTGTGGTGCTTCAAAGTCTGTTTCCTCAGAGAATATTGTGGGACGAGACATACATGTGTACCATGGGTAACAAAACTTGGATCATACAACCTTCGGCACTGTTAAAAAATATTGTCTCAAGCTACAGTGGTCACAGACGAGAAAGACACCAAATGATTGCTGCCCAGGAGGAATGTAGGAAGTGCTGCCGTATCCTAACTGGCCAGGAGATTCCATCCACCAGTTCCTCACAGATGGATCATCCTATATTCTAACTTCTTAAGATGTTGGCTAGGTTCTCTGTAGGGGAAGAGAGCTTGTGCTCTGAGAGAAAGTCGGATGATACAACTTGACACCTCTAGGATTCCAGATCAGTCTGGCTTACCTATGTGAGCAACTGGGAGACCAGCTGTTGAAACAGATTGACTTTTGTCTTCAACTAGACAGCAGCTGGGTCTGACACTCCTCCCCAAGCAGAGTCCTATGTGGAAGTATGCCCTGTTCCCACCAACACCAGAGCCAGAGGGCTCATCTTCACTGTCTAAGGAGCAAGACAAGGGCACTACAGGGAAGGGAGGGTAACTCTAGCACCAAATTATAAAGGCGAGGTCATCGAAACAGCAAGAGAACTGTCCAGTCAGGTACCAGTCAGGTAACAAAGAACTGGGCAAGGCAGTCAGGAGCTTCAGAGTAGACCCCTCCCCTCCCAATGCATCAAAACAAGTTCTGATCCTGGAAACTCTCAAGTTAGGGAATTATGTATGGCACAATCCTACCCCCCCCCCCTTAGCGCCGGCAGAATGTGTGCTCTGCTGGTGCTAGACAGTGCTAGCTGGTGCAAAACCGCCACAAAGCAGTTTGCGATGGTGCAGCAGAAAGCAGCACTGGTGGGAAGGCCTGCGTCTTCCTGCCAGCGTCAGTGCAAGGAGAAATGTGCGCCAGTGCCGGTAAGTGTTGCACTGAGCAGCGCAGGGGCGGGCGGAATACGGTGGGGAGAGGGTGGTGACAGGGGCGGGGGCAGACTGGGTCCAGGAGGGGTGCAGGATCTGCACTAGCGCATGTCATATCCTAACCCCCTTCTCAGACCTGATCCGTCGACACAGGTGCACGCGGATTTGTGCCAGACATATGGCAGGCGCAGGTTCAGGTAGATATGTTGTGCAGCAAGGTCCCCTTACCTTGAGGAGACTTCCCACTTCCTAAATTCCCCCGCAGGATGCAGCGTAGCCTGTGCTGGCGCCACTGCATCAGCACGGAGAAGTTTAGGTAGGATTGGGCTGCCTGTTAGTGCTGCACCTTCTAAATGGCACCTACCCAGGTTCATCACAGTCTTGATTTTTCAGGTTCAGTGGGTGATTGTGGAGGTCCTGTAGCATAGGACAAACATCAGGCTCAAAACGTGGGGCATCTTTCATGGTACTTGTCCCAGAGCCCCACTGGGATATGCCAACTCCTTGCAGCCCTAGCACATACTGGGGCCAGCAATCAGATCTTCCTAAGAGGAGAAGGTCCCATCCAATTCAGAGTCCAGGAGTTGGTGCAAGGCAAAGGTCTCCCTGAGGAAGGATACTAGCACCTGCTTTTCAGGCCAATACCAGTGGGAGTGAGGGAAGAGAGTTGCTCTCTCTGGGACTAATAGCGGCCTGAGGCAACTGTTGGGTCAGCCCCTCTCCCACCTTCCCAGACCTGTGCACTCTGAAAATGCTAACAGAAGAAAATAAGTCCAGGCTAGGGAGCTCATACTATCAGCTCCTGAAGAGACCACCTAAGGCCCAAGACAAGTCTGCTCTTTCATTATCCTGTAACTTTTATTTGTCTCAGTATGAGTAAGTAAATAAATAAAATTCCTGTGTCTCAACCTCTGTACACTCACCTGCTAACTGATGCTAAATTGGAAGCAGGAGAACTAAGAGGACGTTTAGAAAAGAGGAGAGTAGCACACATTCAAGGGGCCTGAGAAACACTCCAGACCTCAGTGCCCCACAAGCAGAGAAAGGGGGCTGCAAAATTTGACGACTCAGGCAAAGTAATCAAGACATCTTGAAACCTTACATAGATATGTATTTTAGTAATTATGCTAGCCTACCATAATGTCTACTGTACTGTAATGTGCAATAAGATATGGGGAACAAGAAACGTTCTGCCAGATACAAGGCGAAGGACACCTAGCCAGCATTTCTTCCACATTATATAAACATTAAAAACGAGGGATTGCGGCTCGTGTGTGTGCACTGATGACTAATAAGTGAAAGATAGAACTGGAGAGGAACAGCTATAAACAGTGGAAGCAGAATGAATTGTGAGACTCAAGGCTCATTTACTAGCAACGGGGAGGAAGAATGTGTTTTTGAAGTATGCAAGAACAGCAGCTCGGGTCTTCAAGTCACAACTCCTAATTCTAGGAAAAAGTATCTTCCTTCTGCACCAGGCAGTTCCTGGAAGACAATCCCCTGCAGCCATGCAGGGACTCTGGTGAAAGGTGAGCACCCATTTCACAGGCAAGATGAAAGCTTGGCAGACCCACAGCAAGGATCCGAACCCCTTCATCTCTGCCTAAACCCAGGGACTAAACTCCTCAAAGTAAAGCTCAGAGAGGCCAGAACTGCTGAGCCTTTTGCTTTCACTGGGAGCATTTAAAGGTACAGCACCAATCCCTGAGTTGCAACCCTAGTGGCATTCCACTGTGAATGCTGACTAGATGGGGCAGAGGGTTAACGTAGGACTGAACACTGGGGTGCCAGTCTGAGCATCTTTCTCCTGCTCCACATCCTCCCCCAACTGTATTTTATGTTTTTATCCAGAGACTTTTATCCTGCCTTTCTGCCCCCAAAGGGACCCTCAAAGCAGCTTATGTCATGGCCTGAAAAATGCAATCATCATAAAATCAATATTCTATATGATATAATAAGCATGCAATCACCCACATGTACACCTGGGGATAGGACACCTTAGTAGGCTCTTGTCTCTCTTTCTTCCACATCTGCTGCTATCTCTGATAACCTGGGGTCTCCTGGGTCAGCTTTTGGCATGTGGGCACAAGCGGCACTTTTTGAGTGCCATCCAGCCATGCGCCAAAAGCCAGTCGAGGCTGACACTGCCTCACTCTGTAGCGGACACTACACAGTTTTCACTACACAGGCTGAAAACTGCAGTAGTTGTGGGCTGAGGCAGCCTGGAGAACAAGCCTATAGTGGATGTATGAAGGCAGAGGCTTAGAGGCAAAGGACACAACCCTTAGTTATTCAAAGAGGTGATGAGTGGAAAGGCCAAGCAGGATGCAGGATGTGGCCTACTGCTTGGAGTGTGAACAAAGCCCTGGGAGGGAGGTCCATGTGAAGTTCAGCTGTCCCTTGGCAAGCTGGAGCATTTGAAGACTCAGAGCAAATGAGCAAGCTTTGGAAGCTTCAAGGAACAATAATGTACCATGAACCATATAGTGCCATGAGCCATCAATGTGCTTGGTGCTTCAAAGTAGCAACAAGAAATCAGGTCTATGCCCCTAGGAGCTTACACTAAATAAAAAAGGGACACAAGTAAGGTGGCAGTGGAAGGGGAAGAAGATGGAGACAAAGGACGAAGAATAAGCATTCAAGTCATATGCATGAGGCTTCGTAACTCATCTCCAGCTACAGACCCCCTTCACACCTTGAAGAGGAAAGGGGCCTGAAGTATCAAAACAGCAATCCTGGCACTGCAGGGCTTCCTTATTCCACATTAAAAACAGCCACACCCCACCTGTACCGACTGCATTTATAATACTGTTCTGAGATCAGCATTTCCAGGTGCTTGCTACCTGCTAAGGAAGGAGGAGAAGGGTTCACTTATGAAAAGTGTCTCTTGAGACGACAATAAGAGTTGAGTGGATCTGTGCAGAGTCCTGCAGCCAAAAGCCAAATGCAGTCACAGAGGATCAAAAATGCTTTTGTTTTTCAATCAGATCGTCCTGCAGCCTTCCTCTAAGACCCTGTCACAACGGTGCTTTATACAGGCACAACAATTGTTACAAGTGGTTCCTATGTTGAAAATATCAAACATGATTATTCTGGCCATTAATGAATTTTCATTGAATTAAAGAGGGCAAGCTGGGACATTTGAAGACTCAGAGCAAATGAGGTATAATGAAGCAAGCTTTGGAAGCTTTAAGGAACAATTATGTACCATGAACAGGTCTAAAGAGAAACCAGAACTTCTCTTGGGTGGAGAAGACATTCTCTCACAACACAATCCTAGGTTTGTCTACTCAGAAGTACGTCCCATTGTGTTCAAAGGCCAGGGCTTACTCCCAGGAAAGTATGTACTAGATTGCAGCCTTAAACAGTCATCTCAGGAGGAGATTTCTCTTGGGGCCGAGTTACACAAGCCTTAGATGAGTGCCCACACCACACCATAAGTTGAGTAAGCACTCAACTTAGAGGGTGCCAGTTCTGAGCACATGTTGATACAGTCACGTGACAAGGCAGGGCTGGCTCAAGACCTCCTGAGGCTTGAGGTGCCATGCCAAATGCTATCTCCCCACCCAATGGTATGCCAGCCTCTGCTCCTCCCACTCTCCAATGCTCTAGCTCAGCACTCTCCCCCCCACTTCCTTTTCCTCTCTGCCCCCCTTCCTTTTCCAGTCCAGGGAATGGAAAGAGGAAAGAGCAGTGGAAGCAAATTGACAGAGAGAGATGGGTGCTCCCCAACAACCTACTGCCCGAGGCAACTGTTTCAGTTGGCCTCATGGATGGGCCAGCCAATGGGTTCTTAGCTAGCAAGGTTGGGACAGACCTCTTGCAACTTTTGAGAGCCACTACTTAGCCAGAGGAGATACCAACACACTAGATGGACCAACTGGTCTGTCTTGCAATGAGGCAAGTTCACATGTACATTTGATTGTTTCCCCATGTGTGGGACTTTCAAATAATATTTTACAATGCTACCACCAACTACTAAAAGCTTTTGGAAGTACTGTAAGATGAACACATGATGTTGAGAAATCAGGAGTTGTGTGTCCCTTAAAATAGTCACATGACATCAGATGTTCAGATTTGACTTAGATAAACTTAACCCATCAGTAGGCAAACATCCAGAATCATACCCAGCCTTCATCCATAGACTGTTGATCATATTGTCCCAGGAATGCCCCCTTTTTCCATAATGGAAAATAGCACATTAGGACAGCATCTCCAGGTCACACATCTCCAAGCAGGATATGTCCCCTAGCAACTCCACATTAATTTGAGATATAAAATACCTCCTGATATTTAGGTCTGACTCCAGTAACTTGCCCCCTCCAGCCTAATTGTATAAGGAGTCTCTTCTCATGCCAAGCTGAGTACATGTGTGTAGCGCTTTCTGATTGTGCAAAGCGTTTCACATGTCTTAAGTTGATGGATCCCTTACAAGAGCCCTGTAAGGTGAGTATTATTGTCCCCATATTGCAGCTGGGCAACTGAGGCAGAGAGGGAGTGGCTTGTCTAAGGCCAACTAGGGAGTTCTTGGCAGGGCTGAAATTCGAACCAGGGAAATCCTGATTTGCAGCTCTGTCTCTTTATGCTACACCAGCATGATCAGAAAATGAAGACCTACGTGCCAGAAGCAGAACCAAACTCAAGATCATGTTGAGGTACAAGCTGGTGGAACTCAAGGAAGAGCAAACTTGGCACCAGATGCTCCCAGGCACATATTCAGGGGACGACACAGAAGCACATGCAGATGCTCTGATGGGGAGCATCTCCTGCAGTGCCGAGGCCTGCAAAGCAAGTGCTGAATGAACAGCGACTTCTGGGGCCTGCTGCACCCCTGGGAACGTGCTACAGGACGAGCGGGTACAACATACCGGTAGTTTGTAGTGTGCAGAGGGGGCATGCCGTCTATTTGCTTCTCAAATGTCAACAATGCTGCTCCTTTGACAGAGGGAGAGAGGCAGGCACTGTGGGGGTCGGAAGTGGAGAAATGGAGAGAAGGAAAGAGACAGGTGGGGAGGGAGAGACGGTACGGCGGAAGGAGACCGCTCTGGACTGCATGCAGCATAACTGCATAGGACTCTCTCCTACATACTGATTTCCAAACAGCCTCTCTGTGCTGTGCTAAGCTGCTGAGGGAGCTGGGAGGCAGCCTCTCAATGAAGCATTTGGTCTCAAGCAAAGCACAGGTTCACCGGACAGTGGAAGATGAACAAGACCCCCCCCTCCAATGCACCTCTGCGCAGAGAACGAATGGGAGAAGGAGGGGGGCGGCTAGATGAGAAGGTTCTCTTACCTCAAGATGCTGTGCTTTAAACACCCAATTGTGAAGAAGTCGGGTCAGGTAAATCCGTGTTCCCTCTGAGCTTTGGAAGAAAAGGATATTTAATCACATTTAGGAACGGTCCGTGACTCGTCGATCCGGCTCTTTGATGGATCCAAGCTTCAACGGATTCATTGCTAAGCTCTTCGTCTTCTGCAAGCAGAGGGGAAAAGGGGGAAGAAAAAGCCAGAGAGTTGGAGGGTATATTCACTTCTTTCTTAGGTTTCCAATGGCAACAGAATATGCCACAAAATGAATAGTGAGTGTGTTTGAGTTGCATGCATGTGAGAGAACGCGAGAGAAGTGCACAGCTGCTCAGTCCACAGGCAATGTGGGGTGTAACCTAGCGGGGCATGTCAGCGATCATGGGAAGAGACAAGCGAAGACAGGCAGACGGACTATAGAATCAGCCGCAAAGGCCAGAATGAAGCCGTATCTTACCTGACAGCTCAACACCTGGCGCAGGGCACCGTGCAAGAGGAGCACCTGGAAAGTGTGCAGGCATTTACATTTCTGGGGGGTTTAACCTGGGATAGTGACTCTCAATTCCCCATGTTAAGCTAGTGGTAGAAAGTCGCAACCTTCAGCCTGGTCTTGCTCTGCCTGGGAGAATTATTCCCAGCCACTTCTCAGGCACTGGCGGCAGCACTTAAAACCCACCAGGTTGGCTTCACATCAGATCTTAGGCCAAGTCAATGTGATCCCTCATGCTGCAGAGAGGTGTGCTCGCTGATGCAACTGCCAGGTTGACTTCTACATGGTGTCAGTGCTGGGTCATCACATGTGACATCGTTCGTGTTTGAAATGTACAATATGCTTTGATCCATCCACTTCCTGACAAATCAAACCTGTGGTTTTGGTTGGCAACACAGAAATCACCCCGGGGCCCTTTTTGACATTGCATATGAACATCGAAGAAGCTGCCTTCTGCCAAGTCAGCTCATTGGTTCATCAACTGCAGTATTGTCTACACAGGGACTGACTCTCTCGGGTTTCAGACAGGGGTCCTTCCCAGCCACACCCAGAAATGCCAGGGATTGAACCTATGGTCCCTCTCCCAACTTACATTCCAATTCACTCTAGAAATGTGGTACAGGCTGATGACCCCTTATCCAGACATCCAAAATCCAGACTATTCTGAAATCCATACATTTGGGGGGCTATGACTTAAAAAAAAATCCAGCACCTGGCTGGCATAGCAAAAGGCATGCTGGGGCACAAAATTATTTAAAATATTGTATAAATTGACCTCCTATTTGTATAAATATGAGACATAAATGAATTTTGTGTTTAGACTTGGGTCCCCAAGATGTCTCATTATATTTATGCAAATATTCCAAAATCCAGACAAATCTGAAATCTAGACAACTTCCCATCCCAAACAGTCCGTATAAGGGATACTCAACCTGTATAACCATGCCTTCCCATGTCACATGATTATGTTCAAAGTTCACAGTTATATGATCCATGCACAACGTCTTCCCACAACTTCATTGTCTTTCCCCCCTCAACCCGAAAAAGCAGAATAATGGCTAGGCAGCCACAGCATGGATTTCCCCCCACACCGCAATGGCTCCCATGATCCTAAAATTAATGTTGCAAAGGGTCCTCTGCTAGAGGTAGGCTTGCAATTGCTTGCAACCATTTCTGGGTCTGAGAGACAAACACCAAGCCGAACTGGGCAGGTAGCAGAAGCAGCCCATGGGAGCTGGAGGAACAGGTGAGCAGGGGGGGGGGTGTTTGCTGCTGAGCCCCCTGCTTCTTTATTGCTGTTGGGGCAAGGGGAGGGAGACCACCCAGGAGATGAAGCTGACAGAACCTCTTACAGTTCCAGTGTTGATTTTTTTCCATTTAATTGCATTTTTACCCTAACTGTAAACTGCGGAATAAACAATAAATCCCCTAACATATAAATAAATAAAACAAACTGCTTAGTGGTAAATGTGCCAATCAATCAAAGGAGAACATGTCAGCTGTGCACAGACTACTGGAAGCAAATAAAGTGAGGAGAATCCTCACTATGAAGCAAATAAAGGTGAGGAGAATCCTGTCTTTTCTGTATTCTCCACACCTGTGTTCTCCACACCTGATAGAACTGTCTGTCTATGCAATCCTTCGCAATCCTAGCAGTCCTTAGCATTTTCCATTTCACCAACTGTTTCTCTCTAGATTCACACCCACTGGGTCAGTTCTTCAGCCTCGCCTCCTACCCTGCACATTACTCCCCTTCTCAGCATCCGCCATAGGTCAAGCTGTTTGCTGGTGGTGTCCTGCATCTTTTTTTAGATTGTGAGCCCTTTTGGGACAGGGAGCCATTTAATCATTTGATTTTGTCTGTAAACCGCTTTGTGAACTTTTTGTTGAAAAGCGGTATATAAATACTGTTAATAATAATAATAATACCCAGAGAAGAAGTGTCCTCCACAGACACAAATCCTGTCCGTTCTCTTCTTGTCCTCCTTCCCTTTGGCAATGGACGTGCATAATTTGCATGCAAAGAAGAGTCTGAGGTCCCACCAGCCCAGAGTGCTGTGAAATTGGCTGATAGCAGCATCGAGGGACGTGATTGCAAATCCTAAACACAGTGAAATAAGCTGTAAACTCTAATAGCTGGCAGGTAGTTGGAAGGGAAGACAGGCAGATGTTCCCAGCCCAGGTCAAAGGAGAGATGGGGTGGCATGGGGCTGGATAGTAGAGGACGATGGAGGGACACAAACAAAATGAGATGGTAGCCAGGGGTAAGGTTATGTAAGCCTGCCTTAACAGGAAGCTGTGGCAGAAGGCTCCCAGGTCACTGCATTGGGTAAGTAGGTCATATTTGCATTTGCGTGTTGTAGAGCGCCTGCATAAGCACATGAATGCATGCACATAGGGTCTCCATTCATGTTTCTAGAGGGTTTCCCCAAGTGCAAGCATACATGCTCAGCAAGTGCTCTGGGTCTATGTGGGGGCTCTTTAGTATGCCCTGCTCAAGTCTAGACACTAGTATTGTCAAACAATCCTTATACGTTCAAATTCCACAAGGGCGTGCATTAGAAAATACAAGGATGTTTAAACAGAAGGCTACGTTTTATAGCATGCTCACCTTTCCCACAGGCTTTGGAAAGCCAAGTCATCACTTCATCACACTGCACTCAGGCAAAGGTCATGCATCTTCTGTATAAGAAGGATGGACAAAGCATCCCTAGTGTCACCCCAAGGATATTTGGGTTGCCTCATACTTTCCACAGCAATTGTTGTCTGCTGCAGAGACACTGGTTTTAAAGTGAATGACAGATGTGCATTCTTAAGTGTCCATCTGCAGGTGCCCGAGAGCTGCATTTAGGTTGCAACTTCCCACACGCATACAGGTGTTGAAAAACAGATGGCTGTCAGTCACACGTCACATCTTTGCTGCAGGGAAAGCCGATGTAATGCCAGTGCAGCAGATACACAGTAATTGCTGTGCAAAGTGCAAAATGGCAGTGACCCTTACTATCTGTGTATATACAGGGCTGTTCACCACTTACAACTGTATACATAAAGGAATTCAGTGTGGAGCCTGGCATCGATTCCAGATTTGTAGCACTGGGTTTGAGTTTCTTTCAAAATGCAACTTTCTAGACTGCATGGTTGTGACGATGCATTTGAATATAAGCCAGCAACTGGCCACATTCGTGAAGATGTGAATACAGTACTCACAAGTTTTCTATTGTCAGCGATAGAAAGGAAAATATTGATGCACTTTCCATGTGAGGGATGATCTATCCAGCTGAAAAAGCCCACTTGCCACAAAAAAAGCTTGCATGAGCCCTAGATGACTCCTTCCATTATGATATCAGTCATGGGCCCCTTCCCAAATACTCTTGCTGCCTCACACATACCTCTTCCTCACATTCTATCATGCCATCTCCATAAAGCCCTGGGGCAGGGTGTCGCACAACTGCCGTAAAGCACTTGTGCGACACCCGGAGAGCAAGCAGTGCCGGCACTGCGGTTGGCACTGCTTACCCCGCTCTCTCCCCGGCCCTGTGGCTGCCGGACCGGGAAAGTCCTATGCTGGTCGGGGCAGGGGGAGGGCAGCAATTGGCCACTCAGGACCTGAAGTGGGTTGGGACACTGGGGGTCGAGATCCCCGGTATCCAAAGCTCCCTCCAGGCCCCAGGTACGCCGGCATGGGTGGCGCGAATGTACACGAGCTCACGTTCGAGTAGGCCCATTGGGCCTACCGCTGCTTACACAGGGAGAAGGGGACAATTGTCCCCTTCTCCCAAGTTCTTCCCGGGCTGCCCCAGGGCAGCCCAGGAACTCAATAAGATGTGACGGTCGACCCTTTAGGCCGACCGCCGCAGCCTACACAGGATTGGGCTGCCCATGAGAGAATTCTTTAAACCCCTCACACTACCCACATTTTGAGGGACTGGTTCACACATGAATCTTTTTTTGCTCGGTAACTGTGACATGGGTATCACAGATACCATACCACAGGCAGAACCTCCAAGTCTTCCCAAACACAATGTTTTTCCAATGACCCAGTTTGTACTTTCATCTATCAGTCCTCATGAATTCAGTGACTGAGTGCTGTATAGGGAAACAGAGTTCAAAGTAGACAGGAAGCTGCAGATGTCCTTGAGTCAGACCACTGGTTCATCTAGCTCAGTATTGTTCACACTGATTACCAGGGTCTCTCCAGGCTACTCAGATGGGGTTCTTTCCCAGTCCTTCCTGGAGACACCAGAGATGGAACTGGGGATCTTCTGCATGCAAAGCAAGTGCCATCTGACATATACAAATTACATCTCTGTGTAATTCCTCAGGATACCCACTTAAGCACGTTCCCAAAGTAGTCATGCAGAAAACATTGCTCGCTCATCCTTACACAAAAGCCACAGCGTTGATTTCATAGACGGGGAAAGGAAAACAGCGAGAGTCATGGCAAAGGAACCCCCTTCCCCAAATGTCCAGCTACAGCAACGTCCAAGTGGACTCCCTGTTCCTTTACTTAAGCCTTCTGATCTGGGCCATGCTCAGTGGCACGACATGAACTTAAAGATGCATTTCATCCTGATGCACTGTCTATTAGGTCTGCAAATGAGTCACCTCTTCTCAGTACAGGACCCAGCTCCACCTGCATACCTCCCTTCCTCACGTTCCTCCAAAACATCTCTTTTGCATTATAGTTGTTAAATAATGCAGACTGGAAAGGAAAAGGAAAGGGAAAACTTCAGAGGCCCGGAACCACCAGCATGCAGCTAGCACATGCTGCTGCCATTGGGTGGCCGGCACTGAACCCTGACAGCGTTGACAGTTACTCCCTTAAAGTGCTGTCAGGAGGGCGCCTTCCGAGGGCTCTGTACTTAGCATTTCCTACAGCATGATGGAATCAAAGTCCTCTCTCAGTTGAACTTTGAGTGCAGCCTACCTAGTTCTGTCAATAGCCCTAGAACTCCTCCATCCCCACCTTCAAAACTGATGTCCTCTCCATTAGTGAGCACACTTTGGTGCAGCCACATGTACCTGGGTCTCTTCTCAACAAAGAAGCATGACTGCTTAAATTAAGGGTGGGAAGAAGGTAGATCTGGATCAGGGGTGGCCAACCTTAGGGCCTCTGCGTTCTGAAGAGTTGTGTAGAAGACAGAATCTTGGCAGCTGCCATTGCTGAAGATGCTGCTAAAGCAGCTGCACCTGCTGAAATGCCTTCACCTGTACAACCATTAAAGGTCCAGAAGCATTCATGCTGAAAGGTTGGCCACCCCTGATCTGGATCAACTGGAAGACCTCTGGGTGATTTCTGCAGGAGTTTCTGGCTCCCAATTAATTTAAAGAGAAACCACAAAGGGGTGTTGGGTTGCTGAAGCAGAATTTTGTGGGGATGACTTTAAACTCAGTCCTGGTATACTAGCAAGTGCCTGGTTTAAGCATATGCTTGGAGGCACCCTATTTCTTGGAGGCAATCCTAAGGTGGGATGTCAGCCTACCTGGGATACTGTTTTGCACCTGGCTCTGGCAGGTGGGGCCCAGAGTTCTAGTGAAGAACGATGTAGGATAGGTGAGCCTGAAATCTGCCCGCCCAGACCTAAGGCTACAATCCTATACTCACTTACTGAGAACCTAGTGGGACTTACTTCTGGGTAAACAGGATTGTGCTGTAAGTGTTGATTTTGTACCTGTGTGTGTACACAATATAAAGGTAAAGGTGACCCCTGACAATTAAGTCCAGTCGTGTCCAACTCTAGGGTGTGGTGCTCATCCCCATTTCAAAGCCGAAGAGCCAGCGTTGTCCGAAGATGCCTCCGTGGTCATGTGGCCGACATGACTCTCCTTGCTGCAGCGCGTAGCATGCAGCTGGAACACGGAGCGCTGTTTACCTTCTCGCAAGCGGTACCTATTTATCTACTCGAACTGCTAGGTTGGCAGGAGCTGGCCAAGCAACGAGAAGAGCTCACCCCATCGCGGATTCGAACTGCTGACCTTTCGATCGACAGCTCATGGTTCAGCGGTTTAACCCACTGCGCCACCCGCTGGCCTAATACACAATATATCCCCATGAAAATCTAAGATACTCACAAGGGCTACATTTGACTATACCTAAACTCCAAAGTCCTAACCCCTCAAAACAATGTGTGAACATCATAAATTTTAATCCTTAAGTATAAACTTCCACTAAAGCCCCTCAAAACTCAAACCCACAGATCCCACAGACCGGGGGGGGGGGCACATCCTAAACCTCCACTGGTTCATCCTGAATGCACCATATGGCCTGTGAAACTATCTGGGCCTTCACACAACAATACGAACAGCTGTTCAAAAGACATGTCTTCCTACTAGGAATGCCAAGACTTACTGAAGCTATTCCTGGAGACTTTTTTCCCCAACATGGTATCATGTTGAAAATTCCTGGAAAAATTTAAAGCTTTTAGTAGTTGTTAAAGCCTTCAGTAGTCACTTCCAGTAGTTTCCTGGTAATTAATGCCAGTTCCTGGAGATCCCAGGTCAATCCTGGAGGGTTGGCAACCCTAATTTCTAACCTGTTGAACTAAACTCCAGCATTCCTGGATCACTGCTAGACCTGGTTAGGTCAGGCTCATAATGTAGAACTGACCTAAGCCTATTGCCAATCCAACGCCATTTCCAACCCAATGCTTTTTAGTCATCCAGGTGATGTCAAGTGAGTCTGAAGTGTCTTTAACTGCCCAAACATATCCCCCACCATTACCAAAGATGCAGCTGCGTTGACAGGGCGTGTGCTGCATCCAATGGGGTGTGTGTGTTGAAGATAAGTAGAAAATACTTTCTACTTACCTGTGTAGGCCTCCTGATGGCCTATGGATCTCCTTGGACCTACCCAGCTATATAGCTGGCATACATCCAAGGAGAGAAAAGGGACGGGGTGGGTTCAAAAAAAGGGACTAAGATCCTGGCACATGCTGGTGCCTCTGAGATATATGCCCTCCCCCGCTCCCCACTCCAAAACTCCTCCTGCCCTCCCTGCCCACAACACGCCCCCACTACCAACTTACTGGCACCGGTGGAGCCTCAGGGAGCTGCTGCTGAGCTTTTGCGTTTTGCCATTTGCGGCAGCAGCCCAGAAGCATGTGCCAGTGGCCCAGCTTTTGCACCACTGTGTTTTGACACAAGTTTCTGGCAATGCTCCAGTAGGTTTGGGGCTTAAAGCATCTAACATTTGGGCAGACCCCCATTTTAGAAGCTTATTGCAGCTTCTTGAAGCACCATCAATACTGAAATATGACTGCGGAGTGTTTAGTGGTGGGCTCCAGCAGGTGGCCTAACTACATCAAGACCTGACTCCTGCCCTGCAAACGTCACACACCTCTGCAAGTAGGGCAACTCTCCAAGCATGCAAAGGGTTCCCAAGGAGAGTCCACCTCAGCAGATGTGGGCATCAACAGGTGCCAATCCCGGATGCCAGCCAGGTGCCAATCCCTGTTGTCCCTCAGGCTCTAGCAGCAGCCAGCCACTCTGCAGGGGACAGAGAAAGAAAGATTTGCCTCTTTTGGTTTGGCACACATAGCTGTTGTCCCTGGCTTTTCCAGATTGGTTCTTCTTCCCTTTTATTCTCCTTTCCTCTCAAATGTATCATGTCTTTACCTTTAGATCATAAGTTTGATGGCACAGTCTGTGCTATTTCTGATTTTTTGTACAGCGCCTAGCAATATTTGGGGATTTCTAAATAATGACAACAATGACAGCTCTGGATGTTCTCAGAAGTGTAGGCATCACAAGGCTCTCTGAAAATTACCCAACACAACAGTTGATCTTTCTCTACAATGTGCAAGAGAGTAGGTTGCATTCTAGGTCATGCTCTCATGTCACCAAGGCTAATGCTGGTGGAGTCCACTATGCCTGCCCAGTGCCCTGTGTACCCTCAACATACACCAGGATTCTTCTCTGCAATGTGTAGGGGCTCCTCAGAAGACAAGTGAAATAGAAACAGTTTCGAAATCACTGGTCAAGGTGATGGCCGGCACTCAATATCTAAAAATGGCTCTGGAAGTGACTAAACAAATGTTTTCCAGGAGAACAGATTTAGCATGACAAAGGTCTTTTGTAATGGCTCACATTTCCATAGGGAAATCCGTTTAACTATACATGCTTTTTATAACTTGGTAGCACTAAAATACAGGCATTTATAAATGTTACCAATGCAAATAAGTGACTGAGGGCGCAATCCTATCCTACTTACGCCACCATTATAACCAGCGGCGCAACGAAAACGGGAGGCCCAGAATGGAAAGGGGATTCAAATCCCCTTTAAATTCCCCTTTTGGAGGGGATTTGAATCCCCTTTCCATTCTGGGGCCTCCCGTTTTTGCTGCGCCGCTGGTTACAATGGTGGCGTAAGTAGGATAGGATTGTGCCCAGAAAAGTATAAGAGGTAACTTGTTTACACTGTTCTAATTATATGGCCATTGCAACAAGCTTACAGCGCAATCCTATGCATGTCTACTAAGAAGTAAGTCTCATTGTGTTCAATTTGACTTACTCCCAGGTAAGTGAGTATAGGATTGCAGTTTTAAATGTAGCATAAAAATGTGCAAAGCATCTTGCTTAAGCAAAGGTCTCCACCACCCAATGAATATAGAATGGATACAGAAAGTCTGGCTCTACTCAACTGGATTTGCAATGTGCTCCCCACTGTAAACCAGAAGAACTCACATGTTGTTCAGGGGCAGGGTGACCAGATACAATGGAGGACAAAATGCTTATACCTTTAACCATTGTGTAGAAGAGGGAATTTTGGCAGTTGCAGCTTTTTGCACCCTTCCATGATGAGCTGCACCTGTCAAAATTCCCTCTTCTACACAACGGTTAAAGGGTTAGGCACTTTGTCCTCCATTGTATCTGGTCACCCTGTTCAGGGAGTAATCCCCCTTCTAAACACAGCGATTCTAGGGCTGCAATCCTATGCACACTTTTCTGAGAGTAAGCCCCATAATGTATAGGGTGATGGCATGGATGCTTCCAATTCTGGAAAGTCCCATCTGCATGAAGCTGACAATGGCACCCTTCGTTTGTGCCTTATGGCAGAGTACCAGGTTATGGCAGAGTACCAGGTTACCAGTGGGTTAACCAGGCTCAAGGTAATCTAGAAGGAAAGTATCCCTATTGTCTCAAGGCCTCGCTTGCAGAAAGTGGAGCCCTGGTAAACCAGTGACTAGACTAGTAGACTAGTAGCAATGGAAGAACCACCAGTCAGGTTAGCATCTTAGGATCTCTGAGAGCACCACAGTTCTACAATTACTGCTCACTCCTCTATGGTGGCCGTACCCCATGTGTCTCTCTTTTCAGCCTTATCCTGTGGAGCTAAATAGAATTATAAGCAAACATCACTCATCCACTCACTCCAACAGCACATCATTTATGACTATGAGATGGCGAACATAGTAATTATAATTTTTTTATCACAGGTGAGCCTGTTTTTCCACTCACTTTGACAGCCTCTTCAAAGAGGTACTTCCAGATGCGCTTCCTATTTACCCTCCATCATCACTAACCCCAGCTGTACCTGGAACCACCCTTCATTCTGGGGCTGTCATTGTCCATTTTTGGGTAGCCCTGCTGCTCCTGTATCACTAATAGCAGCCCAACCCTCAGAAAGTGAGGAACTGAATATTTTCCCATCATCATCTGTCTCCTAGCCTTGAAAAGTCTCACATGCTAATGTTCTGTATATGAAACTGCTGCAGGAAACACAGGAGCAAGGCCAGAAAAAAGATGGCAACCCTGCTTAGTTCTCCTCTTTCTCCTTGTGCCCCATGGGCCATGTAGCCTCTTTTTCATCCATTTCTCCCACCCCTCCTTTTGCACCTGCTACCCCAATATTCCCTGAGATTGGAACAGCTTCATGGGTTCAAGCAAGTTCTTTGCCTCATTCAGTCCCTTCTTCCACGGAGCCTTTCCTCAGCCTTTCCTTGTCATTGCCTTTTATTCTGGAATGCGTCACCTGTGAATGTTCTAATGGTGTCAAAGCAGAACAGAGTCACTGGAAAATCAAATGCATTCTAGCCAATGTAGATTTTCCATTAGAGTTGCAGACATGAGCATCACAAAAAAATGAAATATAATTTGTGGTTTTGTCTAGTGAACCTTTCATTGTGCTCCATCCTCATTCCTCTTTTATCAAGCTCTGTCATCACCTTTTGTGAATTTGACTATAAGCTTACTGGGCAGCTTACATGCAATGCCCATCTTCTGTACAGCATCTGGTGTATTCTTGTTGGGCAATAAAAGTCAGAGAGGCAGTAATGGCAATGTCGTTGCAAGCTGCCCATTGGCTGAAGTCCCTTCAACCACATCAAGACCCCAACACTTGTGGGGGTGGGCAGTCAGATAAAAACATTAATTGTGCTTATATGTTTCCCTCATGCTTGCACAAGGAAGAACTAACTTAAAATGGTTAACCATTAAGTTCATCTCATCTCTTCATCTGTAGGGCTGCCATCTTGTTTTCAAAAACGCTGGCACCTGAGGCTGAATGTCTCTAAGTAGTGGTGCTGTTCCTCTGGAAAGAACGAAGTTTCCACACACACACACACATGGAAAAAAAGAAGTCGATCTCATGGCAAAGTGTCTCCTCCAAGCATGAGCTGAGGGTTTTCCCTTTGTTGAGAGCCAGATATATAGGCTTACCAGATCTCCAACCAGGACAGAGTGCTAGACCTTTAGGAGAAGGAATGTGGGCAGGTGTAGCTTGTTAAACCTTAGAGCACAATCCTAGGCATATCTACTCAGAAGCAAGCCCCATTGTGTTCAGTGGATTGTGCTCTAAGGTTTAACAAGCTACACCTGCCCGCATTCCTTCTCCTAAAGGTCTAGCACTCTGTCCCGGTTGGAGATCTGGTAAGCCTACGGATATATGCATTGCATCACAGGGAGAATTTCTACCATGTATGTCTTCTCCACCATGTGGTAAAAAATGCATCCTGCGCCTTTAAAAAAACGCAACTATGCATACGCTCCAATTGCCCCCATTAACCAGGGACAATCCTCTGTTTTCTGGATCCTGACACTGGTAAATCACTGTCCCTATTTTGGCCTTGGTGGGGAGGGGATGCCATTTGGGGCACACATTGAATAGGAAGTACTAGCTTTCCTTCCACCCCTCATCCCCAACCTTCTTACAGTAAATGTTACTGAATGTAGATTTGATTGCAGCTATTCTTTCAGTACCACTGAATCCATTGTGAAATCAAACATTCAGACATTTAAAAAGAAAAGTATAAACCCTTTGGAGTGCCAAAAAGCAAGGCATACACACACACACACACACATACATACATACATACATACATACATACATACATACATACATACATACATACATACATACATAAAAGACAACTCTTATAGTCAGTTGTCTTATACACCCATTTGGAAACGAGTTCAAAATGGGCTACTGTGGAGTAAAACACCAAGCCAAGAACAGCCTTCAGCAAGCTGCAACAGGAGGTGAAATGCTGGAGGGTACAGGAGTAGGCTCGCCCCCCCCTTTTTCAGATGATGATAAAAGGCTACTGGTAGTATATGTAATAGGAATGTTGGTGTGCTGAAAAGGTGAAGGCAGCCAGTGGTCTGTGGGGCAATGTAGGGAGCTGTCCCGATGTGAATGAGACCTCACAGACCTGGCAGGCCTCAATCACACACACACACACACACACACACACACACACACACATATTTTTCAGCTTTACCTCCTGCTGGTTTTCCCCTTCCCAAGAGCATACTGGGGCTTGCCAGTCAAATCCTGGCTGGTTCAGAACTCTGTTCCTCTTAAGCAAGGGCCAAACTATAATCCAGACTTTGATCTATCTTCTCTTCTGCTGTAAAATGACTACTGTACAAGGCACATAAACTGTGCAGCGACTTCTCCCTGTATTTGTGATTCAGGCTACTCTTAACTGAACTAGCTGATGATATACTTTGGGCTAGTTAAAATCAAACCAGGGGTTTATGCTTCACATAAGCAGTGAGGTGCATGGAGAGGCAGATAGCCAAGCCTATCTGGTTTCCTGTGAAAAACTATGCCAAGAGGCCATTTGTAAACTGGTTCATACAGGCACCTCCTGCCTGTTTTGTATTGTTTTTAATTATTATTTTTAGCTCAGGCACAGTGCTGCTACTCAATGGTCAGTGTTAAATTTGGATGCATTTAATTAACCTATCCAAAAATGGACAAGAGTGGCTTGAACCGGCACCACCCTTGAAGAAGGGCAAACGCAGCTGTCGAACAGCAGAAGGACAAATCCTCGAGACGTACATAGCAGTGCCCCCATTCCCCCTGCAAGGAAGGGAGTGACTCTCAGAGGGGCGGGGGACGTTGAGCAGCCTGCAACCTTGCCAAGTCCAGAACTGACGCAATAACCAGGTTTTTCTCGGAGTTTAAAGCCACTGCTTAAAGTGGCAGAACAGATTGCACAAGAGGCTCAAAGAAGGCTCCTTCTGGAGACGTACAGATGCCGGCAGGTTTAGGAATCATCCTCTGACCTCAAACTCTTAATGGGATTCTACAGACTTCATTTTATAATGATTTATTCAGTTATTTTGGGAAATTTTGTTCACTGAGTACATTGCAAGACTTGCAAGAATACAATCCTGGTTCTTCTCCTCCTCCCTTCCTATACTCTGACTCTCTTCCTGAACCTGCAACCTGAACACTTTTAGTTTAACCAGATCAACCTTTTAAAATAGCACATACCCTTGAACTATAGTGCCTAAAATCACAGAAAGTATTATTTTCTCCGAGGCCGTGACAGTCTGGAGTAAGGACCAGTGGCGTCACTAGGGCACACGTCGCCCCATAGTGACGCCTCCCCCTATACCCCACCTCTTACAAATCTTCGGCGCGGCCATAGGGCGCGGCGCAATTTGGGGGGGCGCCCGCTGAGGCACCGCTCCGGACGCCCGACGGGCTGCTGGCCCAGGTGCCCGACGGGCCACTGGCCCAGGCGCCCCCTTAATTTTTGCAGCCGGCTAGGGGAAGTCTTCCCCGGTTGGCTGTCCGGGGCCTTCTGAGGAAGGCCTGCTGCGCGAACGTTATTTATAACGTTTTTTAGCGCATGTGCAGACCGTTCCTGAGGGAAAAGGGCAGCCCTTTTCCCTCAGGGACGGTCTGCGCATGTGCAAAAAAGTTATAAATAACGTTCACACAGTGGGCCTTCCTCAGAAGACCCTGGCACGTCGGCCGGGGAAGACATCTCCGGAGCTGGCTTCCGGCCTCGGAAGAGGCCGGAAGCCGGCTCTGGGGACGTCTTCGGGGGCAACGCGCGCAGGAGAGGTGACGTGTCCGCGTGCGCGCGTCACCCCGTAGCGGCCCGCTCCCGTCACTTGACGGGAGCGACGCCATTGGTAAAGACCAATCCCAGAGGCACTGGGCTGGTTCACATAGCAGTACAGGACTGTGCCATGACTTTGCGCACTCCCTCTTCTCACATGCTCAACCAGTTGATTCCAGTTCCTATTTTGTGCAAACCATAGTTTGCCACAACTTCCAAACTATGGTTTGAGCTTTCCTTCCAAACCAGGATTGTAAACTAACTTCAAACTGTGGGCTGCCATCCTGGCTTGGCAGGAAAGCACAAACCTGTTTTAAGCATAATGGCAAATTATGGCTCATGCTAAAAACAACAACCCTTAGTGACTTGAAATGTGTTGAGGGAGAAGGTAACATGAGAGCACAAGGCTTTACATTACAGTACTACATCAAACGGAACCAATCGTTAAAATAAAGGACCCCCTGAGATTTTGCCTCTTTTTTTAAGGGGGCTGACCCCATGATCCATGTCAGGAGTCCTGCTTCAGTTTCTTGAGATGCAGCATATCTCTCTGTTTGACAAAGAGTATACCATTATGAATATTGTATCCATTTGACCAGCTGACCAGGGAAAAAGCAAACTCTTCAGATTAATATTTAAACACACAGCTCAATTGGGTGTTTTTTTCAAGGCTACCTCCAACAAATATTTTATATGCACACACACACACACACACACACACACACACACACACACACACACACACACACACACACACAGCCTTGCCAAACCTTGAAACATGTGCCCATCACTGGTGGGGCAGGATACCTGATGGTAGTACAGGATGAGGAGGCCTATTGGGGGATTGGTGCAAGGGGCAGGAGGGGCATTGGCAACCAGGCTGCCTCCCTTCCTCTCAAGGCTGATCTACACTGCACTGCGTCCGGCGCTTTGCGGAGATTTTTACAGTCTTGCGGAGCATTTGCGCGCTCCCAATGCTACGGCGTGTACAATGCGTCAAAGATGGTTCTGACCATGTTTTGAGGGGTTGCTTCGCCGGACACAATGCAGCCACCAATCGGATGAGAGGGGGGGAGGAGAGTGCCAATCACAGCTGCGCTTACATAGGAAGGCGGGACAACAGGAGGGACAACAGGCAGGAAGACACTCCTCCGACCCGCTCGGCGGAGGCAGGAGCAAGACGACTCCACGCCTGACGCAGTGCTGTGTAGATCCGGCCTCAGTCTGCTGCTGCTACACCCCGCTTTGGAACGTATTTCACTGCTTCTCAGAAACCCCCTCTTTTTAATTCTAGTCCTGGCCTCCCCAAACCCTGACGTGCCATTCAGCCTTGGCTGTCATAGCCCACCACCCGGCTAAAGTTTCCAACCTCAGTTTGATCCATGCGTTTCAAACGGCCTGCCCTGCTATTTCAGGCCCTCTTTTAAACAGGAGTGAGCCCCTGATTGCCATTCAAGATGGGTTTTTCATTACTCCAAAGTGTCCCTCTAGGAGGCACATTAAACAGTCCACGAGGTTAACTTAATCCAACTGATTCTGTTTGGTCTCTGCCCGAATTCCCGATTAAATTAACATCCTTGAATCTTAATTAGCATGTGAGGCCGAGGTTGCCTTAATAACAGAGATAATAATGCACAGTGTTAAAAATAAACACCGCCCTTCTTTCCCCATCACAAAGGCAAATCTTCGGTGAGAGAGAAGCTGCAATGGGAGGTGAGACCAAGAAAAGGGGGTGCTTTGGGCTAAGGGAGCACAAAGGGCTAAGTTACATGGGGAAGCTTCGTTGTCCCAGCACCTACAGTCACCCACAGAGCTATGGCCTCGCAAGCAGAAAGGTAACTGGTCCTGTCAGTTTGCTGTCTGTCTCCAGTGCCATATTTAAGGAACTCTTGTGAATTACAAGAGACTGGAACCAGGGTTCCTTCCTTCCTCCGGCCCCCGGTGCATGTTCACACACTTAAAAGACATGGTTCTTCACAAGCACGATGAGGAGCCTCCCTCAGGAGAGGCAGACCATTGCTAGGAAGGTGCAAGCAGCCGCTAAGGGAGGCATCAGCTTCTCCCTGACTGTCTTCAGCTCAATCTAGTTTTCTTGTAGTTCACTGGCCCCTGGAATAATGAAAATGGATCTGACAAGTTGAATTGTCAGCATGTGCTTTGATTTAGTTAACCACTGGGAAATTTCCACTGCTTCCCAACCTTCCCTTAACTTATAGAGGCACACAAAGTTGTGAGAATGTCTGTGTTAGAAGTATGCAGAAGCCTGCGGCCAAATAATTGGCTGGATAAATCAAATCAGTGCATGGAATCCAGGCTGCTCCATCACTGCTTCTTCATCGTCCCCCTAGGATTGTCAACTCATCATACTGCTGTGACAGTAGAAGACACAACTGGCCGAATGCCTCTAGACGCGACACCAAGCAAGTCTATTTTGCTGGTAATTATATATCAACAAACGAATCGATGCAGGCTCTCGTGGCCCCTTCCACTTTGTCTTATTAGTCCACTTCTTTCCTGTCACTAGTGAACAGCCCTTCCTCTCTCTAGGCCCAATGTGCAGTTTTGCCATTCCCTGCATATCTCGTTTCATTTTACCCAAATTGTCTACTTGACCAACCTCCCAGGCATTCCTTTCACCCTCTCCCCCGCCACTCCACCTGATCATACCCTCCACTTAGGTACTTACCCTCCGCACCCTCAGCAACATTTGTCTATGCAGTTAAGCACTGTTCCTGGGGAGAGGGTGGTGGTAGAGAAAGGAAGTGCGAGGACAGAGCTTGCCGACACACTCCCAGACTTTTTCCACCGTTTCAGAACGTCTCAACGGAGCTTGCCTCTCACAAAGTTATCTCTCTCATTAATATGATTATTTGCCTTGAAAGGCAATCGGTAACAAGGGGCGGAGAGGACAAATGCTTCTCTTTTCTGCTTTTTAACACAATCCATATAGCACTTTTAATTGTATAATTGATTGCATTTAATTGATTTGATTGCAATCACTTCTACAACATTCCTAGTAGGTAGGTCATCATTACGATGCCCATTTTACAGACAAAGCTGCCCTTTACCAAGTCAGACAACCTGGGGACGTTGCCAGTGAATGAACTTGGAACCTTCACTGAGCTGTAGCCCCTCCCCACTGACAGAGGGGGGCTGAGGCCAAGAGCTGGTGGCTTCCTCAAGACCACTACATCTTTAGGACCCTGAACTCACCCTCTCCAAATCAACACAGACAAGATGCAAGAGATCCACGGGCAGGTCTCCCTGTGGGGGCTGTTTTTTCCCTCTACTTCAAAGCAGATGCAGGCAGCTCTGATTTTGACTGGAGCATTGACATGGTAGAAGGGTGAGCTTTCCCAGCTTTAGCCCAGCTTTCCACTATAGCAATAGCTTTGGGGGATTAGATCAGAGAAACATCACAAGAGGAAAGGGTCAACTCCCCCCCCCCATGTCTACTTTAAAGTGAAAAACAAAATAAAACCAGTTGAGAAATCCAGTCACAGAGAGTCTTTGCAAGGGAAATAAGCTTAAAGACTGAGACACACCAGGCACGTCCCATGGGCGTCGCGTCCGGTGCATCTGGCGGCGCCCGTGACGCATGCCAGCAAAACCTGAGCATAGGGCAAGGGAGGCATGAACCAGAACGTGCCTCCTGGTGGCCCTGAGCATTCCGGCCGGAGGTACATCACTCCACACGAACGTGGGCGCCGCCGGATGCACCAGACGCAACGCACGCGGGACATGCCTGTTGTGTCTCTGCAGGCCTGTACCTTACCTATTAGCCTTCCTAACACTTATATCATCAACGTATGCCCAGGTTGAAGCAGCAGAACAGATAGAGTGGAAGGCTGCTTCAGGCAGAGCATCATGTGGGAAGCATGTGCAACACCTGCAGACTTTGTACCTGTCTCCAGAGCAGTGATCTCAGTGTTTTACTTTCATGTGCATCAGATCTTTGCTCCTAATAAGCGGGAAGAAACACACACACACACACACACACATACACACAGCTGACAAAAAGCAACTCCTGGAGTATACAGCAGCACATAGAATTGAAAGTGTGTCTCCGGCACCTCTGAAGTGTCACCTCACGCCTCGGCAAGCGCCAATAGAGTTTTGCTGCTCTCAGGAACACATGAGGAAGTTTGCTTAAGGTGCCAAGACACACAGAGCCAGGGCAGAGGTGGGGGAGATGTAGCTTGGCTCACCTATGACAGCGGAGGCACAATGTTGGGTCCAAACCATTCCACTCCGGCTATAATACAAGCATTCTGTCCTTGAACACGGGCATCTCCCCACCCATCCTCATCTCCTTGTTTCTGAATGCCCCAGGCTGCTCAAACAGCAGCAGGAAAATAGGGAACCTCATTTGAGGCCTATTAGTGGAAGCAAAAAAAGAATCACTTTGTTTGCCTCAAGAAGCTTAGATCAAAGTTCACAGGGCCATTGGTTTTCCTTGCACATTGTAATAAGAGGTCATGAGAGGAGGCCTAGAAGCCCCCAACTCCCAGATTCTTGACCTGCAATGTGATGAAACTGTTGCTTCCGCTGTGACCTCGCTGTTGCTGCATTTCTCTTCGTAAAGAAGCAAATATCTGTTGGTTATGCCGAACAGATAAGGACCCGGGGGACAGGCAAACTTGGGCAAGGGGTTACTACGGCAGATGAAGGAACATGCTGCTTTATTTCTGGGAAACTAAAAACTGGAAGTAACTAGAAATAGAATCCAAGAGGGAGTTCCTGTTATAGTTTTTCCACTTTCGAGAGTTTTTATACTGCTCGCCTTAACAGCTTTATACAAAAAGCAACCTGCTATATTTAAACATTAGAAAAACAGATCCATGAGTGCCATTTTTTTAAAAAAAGCATAAAACTAACTTTAAATAATGGAAACAACAAGAAAGCTTCCATTCTCAGAGGCACCTGAAAACCAAATCAAACCCCAGATCTTCCAATGCCTCCAAAATATGGCCAGATTAGTGAGAGGCCCATTAAATGCTGAATGGGTTTGTGAAAAGATGGCCTTCAAAACGGTCTACACCAGGGGTTCTCAACCTATGGTACGGGTACCCCTAGGGGTACGCGGACCACTTGCTGGGGGTACGCCAAGCCCTGCCCCTTAACTGCCCCATCAGCAGCTAATTAAGTGTTAATTAACATAGATTTTAAATTTTAATTATTTTCGGAGCCCTTCTGTCTCTCTGATTTTGGTTTTGGGCTTATTTTTGTACTTTGGAAAATGTACTTTGGTGGGGTGGGGGAACGGAGGAGCTGATTTTGGGAAGTATGACTTGGAGGAAAAAAAAAAGATCCTTGCATCTCTCTCTCTCTCTCTCTCTCTCTCTCTCTCTCTCTCTCTGTTAAATAAGACATTTTTTCACATTTAAAATTGTTTTAGTACTTTTTTTATTTAACAGTTAATTACCTAATTAATCAATTAATCCAATTAATTAGCAGTTAATTAGCAGGGGTACTTCAGAAAATTGAACCATGATAGGGGGTACTCAGGCCTCCAAAGGTTGAGAACCCCTGGTCTACACCTATGGTAGGCAGGCAAGGGTAACCCCAACATCTTGCTGCCCAGGTCTGTTCATCTTGCTTTCTTTCTCCAGCCCAATACAACCTCTATCTCTCCTTTTCCTGGCCCCCTGCACTCTGTCCACTGCCCTAAATTACCCTCTTCCTAGAGTCATTTCCTTTTACTCTCTGCTTCCTCCTCAGTGCACAACCCCCCCCCCGCACACACACACACACACACACACACACACACACACACACACACACACACACACACACACACACACACCCCTTATTCTGGCACACCTTCCTCTCCCTTAGCCTTTTCCTCCTTTACCTACTTTCATGGCCGGCCCATCCATGAGGCCACCTGATGCAGGTGGCAGCAGCAGCAGATTGAACCCAGGGGGCAGCTGATTGGGGATGCCTTTCACCCGAGTCTGCCGCTGCCTCCCTCCAACCTGCCGCCAACACAAGCCGCAATGATGCGCTTCCCACTCTCAAGAGCAAAAAGCAGATAATCCCCTCCTTACCGTGCTCCTTGCGCGCTGCAGTGAAACCCAGAAGTATGGGTCTTCACACTGTCTCTGCAAATGAAACTGGAAGCCCTGCACTTCCAGGTTTGACAGCAGTGTGCGAGGAGCATGGTAAGAGGTTTTTTTTTGGGGGGGGGGTTGTTTGTTTGTTTTGTAGCATAGAGGTGGCAGACCTGAGATGGCCTCAGGCGGTGTTCCGGGTCGCGCCACCCCTGCCTACTTTTCTATGCTTCCTCCTTTCCCCATAGCCCTCTTTCCTCTGTACATCATCTTCCACCCTTCTCCTCTTTACCACAAGAGCCTTTTCTCATCAGTCTACTCCATGAGAGCCAGATGTTGCTAATCTTGAGACAGAATTGCTGTTGAAACAGTAATGGAGAATAGTCTACTCTGCTGACTGCTGGTATTGCAATGACTCCCAAGCTGGCAAAACAGATCAGGAGGAGACGGGTGACAGATAGATAGGCTTGTTCATAGAGGCAAGTGGCATTATTACAGAAGATTTCAGCTCAGGCGGTCCGGGGGGGGGAGCTGCCACTGAGAACCCCCCGTTCTTGGCCCTGGAGACTATGTAGGTGCATGGGTGGTGGTGTCTCCTGCCCAAGTGGATCTCAAAAACCATTTGATAGATTATAAACTGTGTGGGAGCCAGTCAGTTAACCCTTTTGCAATTATTATTACCTTTTTCTCTCACCCCCAAAGAGCTCCGAGTGGTGCACATGGGTTCCCCCCTTTTATCGTCACAACAGCCCTATGAGGTCAGGATGAGAGATGGTGACTGGCCTAGTGAACTTCATAGCTGAGGAAGGATTTCACTCTGAGTCTCCTCGGTTTCTCCCCAGTCTTAATCCAACACTCGAGCCAGAACACAACACTGGCATGCTATCACTTCACCACATCTCCTAGTTTACAACCTGAATGTAATACCGTATTGGTCTGAGTATAAGACTCACTTCTTTCTCCTAATTTAAGTTTTTAAACTAGGGGTGTGTCTTATAATCAGGATGTTGCAATTTAATGCCAGTGATTTAATTAAAAAATTTTAATAGCACCAAACTTTAAGGGTGCGTCTTATAATCATGTGCGTCTTATATTCGGGACAATACGGTATTTGTCCAATTTTAGCAGGGCTCTATGGCTCACTACCACATTGTTTTTGGCTTCTAGACTGCTCCCCAAAGCATTCCCAGCTGCTGAAGATTCTTAGGAGAGGGATTGGAAGCAACCAAGGTGAGCCTGGTGCTCTCAGAGCCCCAACAAATCCATTTTTCCAATCTGCCTTTTTTCTAATCCTGTTGTTGAGCCATTTTTAACTTGCTTTGAGGCAGAGAAGGAAAAGCTGCTGGTGCCTTAAGGGGTTTTTTTTTTCCTGACCTTGTATAGCTCAAGATAAAGGCTTTGATTTCAAAAATTACAGAGGGAGACCATCATTAGTCCATAATATGGATAAAAGAAAACAAGTAGACGCAAAGGGCATCTGTCATTGAGGTAGTGTATGTGCCGTGAAGGAGTGTAAGTGAAAGAAATGGAGAGAGAAAGATGGAGTGATGAGGTGGGGGGGGGAAGAGTGGAAGAGCAAGGGAAGGACAAAGAGATACAGGACCGGCCTTATGATGAGGCAAGATGAAGCGGTCGCTTCAAGCCGTGGATTTATTGGGGCAGCCAAATCTGCCACTGTAGTACCTCTGCATCTTGCTATCATCATTGCCCTTCCCTACCAAGCCACCAGCTCCCAACATCAGTGCAGCAACAAGCAGCAATGTTTTACCCTGCTGCCTCACCCCCCCCCCCCAGGCGTAAGAGTGATCCAGCCCTGTAATCGCTTCCTTCTCATTCGCTCCAAGAAGGGTCTGGAGGTGAGCTGAGATGCTCTATTCCACTACCTCTCTTCTTCTCCACATACCAGCAGGAAGAGGAAGGTGTGTGATGGAGGGAGGAAGGCGGGGGGGGCATGTGCACTAATGTGCGTGCAAAATAAAGAGGGTGGCAGGAGGAGGCGCTGCTTCAGGCACCAGCGAGGCTTGAGCCAGCGCTGTATTTTTATAGAGAAAGGAGAGAGAGAAATGTCAGGAATAAAATACATCCATTTCCTTTACCCAGTTCCTCCCACCTGTCATCTTGGCTAATACAAGGAAGAGCACCAGCAGCGATGGAGCTTTGTGAAAACCAGACGACTCCGCCAGTTTCACAGGCCCTGACTTGGCTTTCGTGAGGAAAAGAGGAGAAGAATGAAAGTCCGGCCGTGGGGGGTGCTGTGTGGTGGTTCCCCCTGCCAGGCCTTTTTCCCCTTATCAAATACTAGCACGCCTTTAGACTGGAGTCCCAAAAACTTTGTTTTGCCTCTCAACAAACAGGGGTAGCATCAGGATCCGGATTGGGCCCCCTCCCCACAGCAGCTATTCACCCTGGAAAACAGATTGCGCTGGCACCAACAGGAGCTCAGTTCTCAGCAGCTACACAGGAGGCCCAATCTGGATTGGGGCCATCGCAGGGCAGAGGGCTACATAAAACCCACGCATGCTGACCCCAACCACATGCTTAAAGTAACATCATGTCTGTTCCTTTAGATATTCTGAACGTCGGCTGAGTTGTGCCACACATGTTGCGCTTCAGTTCTGTGCAACGTTTTTGCTTCTCTTTCATCTCATCCTATTACTTTCCTCAATGAAATCCATGCTCGTTTCACAAGACTAAGGTAAACTGAGCGCATGTAGTCATCAGAAAAGAAAAGAAAAGGATTACAATGCAGGGAGAATAAAGTGGTTTGTTTTTTTTTTCATCTAACAACAGATGTTCTCTCCTATTGAAAGAGGACAGGACATAAAACAAGTTAAATATTAAAGAAAGGTCCTGAGGCTGGAGTTAGAGAAAATGATTTCTGGGAGAGCTGAAGGTGATGCGATGAAGACTTTGTGGTCTGTGGGATGCATGCTCTCCCCAATATCATCTCGGTTCACAGGTATTGCAGGCATTTGTAATGCTACAGGAAGCCTTGAAACCTGTCAGGCTACAGTGCAAGGCTCCCCAAACTATGGTCCATGGGCCACATCCAACACATATTGATTGGCCTGCTGAGCCCAGTGGCATTATCATTACATGCGCTCCCCCTTCCCAAGTAGAATAAATAATACCTTAAATTAATAACACATGTGCAAATATTTTTCTCCTACTGTAAGAATTCCTAGTTATGTGAAAAATGCATATATTAACTTATCAACCCTCTCTGGCCCACTGAGCAAGACTGAGGGCGCAGTCCTGTGTAACTCTTGCACCGGTGTAACAGTAGATCCCCCAGTGTAAGAGCACTTATGCCAGTGTAACTTGCCGTACGCTGATGGAAGCAGGACGAACACCGGCGCAACCCCCCTCGGACACTTCATATGTGCAGTTCAGATGAGGAACGGATGTCGCCGCAACTCTGCTGGCGCAGGGGGAATTCTGGGGGCATCTGAATGCCCCCAGAATGCCCCCTGCACCAGCAGAGTTGCAGCGGTATCCATTCCGCGTCCAAACTGCGTAAGTGAGGTGTCCGAGAGGGGTTACGCCAGTACCCGTCCTGCTTCCATCAGCGTACGGCAAGTTACACTGGCATAAGTGCTCTTACACTGGGGGATCTACTGTTACACCGGTGCAAGAGTTACACAGGATTGGACTGTGAGTGATGTCGCCCTAGCCGTTGAAAGCTTAGAGGCCCCTCCTATAATGGGACAAAAGAAATGAGTGTGACCCTCATGAGGAATGGTGCCTCCAATCATAGGTAAAGGTAAATGTAAAGGTATCCCTTGACAATTAAGTCCAGTCGTGTCCGACTCTAGGGAGCGGTGCTCATCTCCGTTTCAAAGCCGAAGAGCCAGTGCTGTCCGATGACGTTTCCATGGTCATGTGGCCGGCATGACTCAACATCGAGGTGCATGGAAACGCTGTTACCTACTATTAATCTACTTGCAATTTCTTGCTTTCGAACTGCTAGGTTGGCAGGAGCCGTCGCACGGATTCGAACTGACGACCTTTCGATCGACAGCTCATGGTTCAGTGGTTTAAAATTCAGGGCTGGTCCAAGACATGTTGCTGCCTGAGGTGAATGACAAGATGGCGCCCTCCAACAAGTGCCAGGTTGCTGAGTCTCCTATGGTACCTCTATTCTGCTCTGCTACATGCTCTGCTAAACCATCTCTCGGTTTGCAGCCTAATCCTTATGTGTGCTTACTTAAGAGTAAAGCCAGAGCTACATTACACGCGTCGCGGAGCTTCTGACCTGATTTTTGAAGCAGGCGGAGCCGCCGCGACCTCCGCACGGCAGGCGTGTACCTCAAGCTGGAGTTCTATTTTTCAGGGGGCGGGCACGCAGAGCTAGGGGGCGGTTCGCGGAGCTACTGCAGCCTACCAATCACAGGAGAGGGGGGGAGGGTGGCTGAATGCCAATCTGAACGACAACCAATCACCTTGGAGGTAACATTCACCTTTGAGAGACTATTCCCTTGGATCACCTTGGAAGGCGGGACAACATGAGGGACAACAGGCTGGAAGACACTCCCCCGCTTCCAGCGCGGAGGCGGAGGCAGGAGGCGGCGGCAGAGCCTCTGCCTGTAGTGTAGCTCCGGCTTAAGTCCACTGCAGTGAAAGCAACACTCTCTCTGATCATCAGTTGAATCTTCAAACATGCTAGCCACTACATTACATTGGCTCTCTGTACTCTGCATAGGACTGAACCCTTACACACGCTTACATGGAAATCCCATTAAATTTACCTCAGTGTCAATACACATTGGATGAGGTTGCAGCACTGCTGCTCAACTTTTTAACCCAGCATGCAACACACCAACCACCCCCAGTTTTGGTTTATAAAGGCTCCTCACCCTACTCCCCCAACTCACTGCAATGCGACTTACTGATTTGACGGTTTAAAGCTCCAGCCTCGGAGAACTGGTACAGTCCGCAAAGAGAATAGGAGAATAACGGCGCAATCCTGTCTAAACATGTGCCAGCGGAGCTACGGTAACAGCTATGGAGCTATGGAGCTAAGTAACAGGTAAGTCTGGTCACCCACCAACCCCATAGCATGAAGCACGTGCTCCACCAGCAGCGCTGCATGCTATGGGCTGGCAAGAGGGAGGATTGGGCCCTAAGGAGAGAGAGTAACAGAGGTGAGGGAGCACTGGGCCTTGGACAAGAACAAACACAGCAAGAGATGATAAGACCTAAAAGAGTAGGAAAGGAAAAGCCATGAAGGTTAAACACAAGGTTTGCCTAATAATGGATGCAAGGTTGAAAAGGAAGCCAGTGAAGAAAACGGAAAAGATGCACTCAGGCAATGACACATGAGGTCCTCTAATCTTTTCTAAGCTCTAGCTTGTGATTTTCAAAGCTGGCTAACCACTCATCGTCCATTCACTTCAATAGGCAATGTGTGTCTAACACCAAATCTGCAAGGCTGGAGAATCCCAGCCCACAGCGACTGCTTTTACGCTCATTGACACACAGCTAGCTGTATGTTTGTGTAGGCACCTCTAGCAAGTCCTTCCTCACTATCTTCTGCACTGATCTAATAAGCACGTGCGCGTGATCCTGCATTCGCTTCCTTCATTGCAATTTTTTCAAAGGTAGATATGCTTGTCCCAAGCCAAAGAGTCTTCTTCAAGCACTACTCTTGTCTCACCTTCTTTGTAGGACTCTCTGTAATATTCATGCTGTTCTTGATAGAACTTTCAGCAATACAAACTTCCCTACCAGAAACAATGGCAACTAGGCTCAAGCTCATTGGAAGCATATCGTGGACCATTCAGGACACGCTCCAAAACAAACACCGTCTCCGCATTCTGTTTGCTTGGGCATGATGTTTGCCAATCCTTGCTTGGTGAACATTTTGCCATTGTTCTGTGAGACTACTAGTATTGTAGTATTGTAGTATTGTAGGATGGTGTAGTGGTTTGGGAGTCGGACTTAGACCTAGAAGATCCAGGTTCAAATCCCCGCTCAGCCATGAAGCTTCCTGGGTGACCTTGGGCCAGTCACTATCTCTCAGCCCCACCTACCTCACAGGGTTGTTGTGAGGACAAAAGGAGGGGAGGAAATATGTACACCACTCTGAGCTCCTTGGAGGAAGGGCGGTATAAAAATGTGAAATAAATAAATGTGAAATAAATTTCTTAAAGTATTACCCTTCATAGTCAAAAATCTTAAGAGAGACCCTTCTCCCCTCCCCAAAATCAGAACGCAGGCTTAGAAACGCACAGCAATCTGGAATTTCTTATTCCTTTCCCTGTGGGTTTTTTTTTAATCCCCTAGCAGACATTACTACGTATTTCCTCAGACATGAGGGCTGGAAACGTAACTTTGCTAATTTAAGCTAAGATTCCAAGAAGAGCACACAGACCAGATGGAAATCATTCCGGGGCTATATCTGTTCTTTAGTTCCAGATCAACCCTGTGTGCTTCAGAACAGGAGTGACTGGATGAAGTTTCATGTATTTGCTGGAGAGGTCAGCCTAGCAGCACCTTCAGACCATAATCCTGTAAATTGATGGAATAAAACGTATAATGAAGCAAGAAAGGCCAAGCTGAAATGGCTGGAACTTGTGTGCTTTTAGGGCCATATGTACACAAGACTGAAATCATATCAGAGGAAAAGCAGAGGCCAAAAAGCAAAATAAATAAATAAAATAAATCCCATCACTCTTCACATGCTGGAGAAGTGGCAGAGAGACAGCTGCCCAGATGGAACAGCAGCAGTAGGCAAGTTGTCAATCTACTCAAGAGTCTCTCTGTGTGTGTGTGTGTGTGTGTGTGTGTGTGTGTGTGTGTGTGTGTGTGTGTGTGTGTGTGTGTGTGTGTGTGTGTGTGTGTGTGTGTGACAGAGAGAGACAGAGAGAGAGAGAGAGAGAGAGAGAGAGAGAGAGAGAGAGAGAGAGAGTCTGCTTTCACTTCAAGATTGGCTCGCTGTGGCTCAGACTAACTGCAACGACACCAAGTGTTCACAGGCATCTCGCCAAGCTGCATATATGGCATCAGACACTTCAACAGATAACAACAATCCACTGTTTTTCAACAAGACTGGAGTGATTTCCATGATACAGAAGATGTATGTGATGAGTGTCACAAATGGCACAGTGGAGAGGGGTTGTGGCATGCCCAGGTCCAGACAGGAGCTTGAGGGTTACAGTGGGGCTAGCTATGGCACAGAGTCAGGCCAACACTCTTGCCTGCCTCTCCAGCACTACAGACTTACATGCAGGGGCGTAGTAAGGGGGGGGCGGTCCACCCCCATGCAGCATGTCTGAGGGGCAGCACTCACCCCGATTTGGTGGCGGCTCCTTTTCGCGCCTTTTTTCCCACTGGCCTTGGCAGCAGCAGCGAGACTTTTCTTGCTGCTGCCGAGGCTTAAGAACATAAGAGCATAAGAAGAGCCCTGCTGGATCAGGCCAAAAGCCCATCTAGTCCAGCTTCCTGTATCACACAGTGGCCCCACCAGATGCCTCAGGGAGCACAAGACAACAAGATAACCTGTTTCCCATTGACACTCCCTTGCACCTGGCACAGAGAAAACCCACTTCTAAAACCGGAGGTACCCTCCCGTCTGGGGCCGTTTTTGGCCAGTTACAGGCTGCGTGACGTCACCCTGGGGCGTGGCTTCCAGGTGATGTCACGAGGTGGGCATGGCTTCCTGGGGGCATCATCTCGGCCTTCGCCCCCTGGAGGCCGAGTTACTACGCCACTGTTAACATGTGATAGCCTACAGATGCTTCCAAAATTCTCCTCATCCCCATCTCTTCACAGATATTGAAGTTCCAAATTACCTGGTCTTGTTTCCAACACGAGACCAATGAATTAGGAACTCTTGAACAATGAAGAACAATGAATGAACAATTTCTTATTTCCAAATTTTGTACAGGCACTATGTATAAACAATTTACCACAGCTTTCCATTTCCCCCCCTGACTTTCGTTCTCTCTCCTGTTTGCTGTCAGTGCTCATAGGTACATTAATAAAACACTGCAAAGAAGTCCACGATACGATTGTGCATTAGGCATTATCAAGATGTGGTATTTTACCAATGCACAAGACTGCATACATACACACCAGAAAAAAAAAGCAGCAGACAAAGAATTTTGATGCAATAATCCATATGATCGCATCAAAATTTGCCTTTTTGCTGTGTTTTATCAGGGCACAGGTTTTCATCAGTAACTCAGAAGCAAAAAAAGATACAGGCAGTCAGAAAGCCAAGGCAAACACTGCATCCTCCAATTAATTAACTTCAGAAATTCTCCTAGTTGAATCAGAATCCAGGGAGAATGGTATTCAGAACAGGAACAATAATGGAATGAAATGGGTGAAATCCTTGCATCCCTGTAAGCATGCCTTTGCCAAAAGGTTTGGCCACCTTGCAGCTTAAATGTTTCACTGCTCATGGAATACCTCTCACATCTACACCTTGGGCACAATTTATCCAAGGATGCTGCTTGGCAGGGGCGTAGGCTGATATGGGGCCCTGGGGCACTGGGCCCCAGGGCGTAAGGGCAGAGAGGCTCCTGGGGGGGGCGTAGAGGGCCTCTGGAGGGGCGGGAGACATCCTAGGTTTCGGTTTTTTCTTTTGTTTTTTCCCGTTTTTTTCCGGGTTTTTTAAAGGTTTTTTTTAGAAGTAACGGGGCTTTGTAGTTTCCCCCCCCCCCTTGCATTGCAGCCTTGCCTAGCAGCCCAGGAGTCCTGATTCACCCCCCCCCCAGAGGGCATTAAGGGGCAATACACTTTCAAGTTTATTCTGCAGAGCAAAATTCACATCATTATGAATGCCTCATCATGTGTGCTGCTGGAAATGGAGACAGGAGGTACAAAGTGGACAAGGAGGCTTCCAAACTGAAATCAAAAAATCCCAAAAAATTGCTGCGCGGCTGCGCTGTGGGGCGTAAAGGATTACGGCCGCGCGTTTTTAGGGGGGGGCGTCAAGAGTTTGGGCCCCGGATCAAAAATGGTCTGGCTCCTCCTCTGCTGCTTGGACAATACAGTACTAGACTTCTACTGTTCTTGATGGTATGACCTGTACAAGGATGAGCAAGCAGAGCTATAGAAATAGGATGCCTGCTTGTCAGAGCCTAATTTTAAGCTTTCAGTTGGTGTTTGTCACTCCGGCAGAAGCCACTTCTGGCAGAAATAGTGGCTGACAAATACAACGCAATACAACACAATATAACACAATAAATGAACAGCTCCTCTGTCACTTTGATGTCAATTTTAAGGTGGTAGTCAAGGCGACTTACACTGCGGTCTGGAAGATCAGAAAGTGCCCACCGATTTCCCACTCCTAGCCAATTCATTTATTGGCTCAGGGCAGGGGGCTATAGATAGCTCAGTGGACAGGCACCTCCCTTATACACTGATAGTCCCAAGTTCAATCCCTGACATCTCCAGGTTGGGCTGGGAAAGATCCCTGGAGAGCCACTGCCAGCCCTTGCATACAATTCTGAGCCAAGGAGATCACACTCTGACTCAATATAAGGCAGTTCCATATGTTCAACCATTCCCATCCGTTCTTTCTGGTCCCTACTCCTTCATTCAAAACTATCTATTGCCACATGTTAAAGCAAATTCTCCCCCAACTTTCAGCTCTCCAAATATACTGCACCAGTGTGCCAGTTTCTAAGAACTACGGTAATCCACCTGAAATCCCCATCCCTAACCACTGCACCTGCTGTCCCAGCAGCACTAGATTGCCTCTGGCAGGGCTAATCCTTCTCTCAACCTCCCCTCCTTCCTGAATTTACCATCTCATTGCCTGACTATTCGCATCTTGGAACTAAGCCCTTTTTATTCTCAGAACCCACTGGGCTGCCTCCACCCAAGGATCCAATCTCCCAGTGCCTGCAGTTCCAGGTCCTAAGGCATTGCATTGGGTTTTTACATGGTCCTCTCAACTCCTACATGTTTTTAATGTTAATGAGTTTTCTCTGCAGCTAGGAGGGTAGAACGTGGCTTTTATCTATTTGTTTTATTTGGGGGAGTGCAAAATTCAGCACCAGGGAGTCCGGTTTCATTTCATGGATGCATGGAAGATTCAGCACAAGTCAGGAACTCGGGGTTCACCTTTACATAAGTTTCACCTTCTTTGAAATTCTGGTGCTGCCAACCCTATCGGTGCATAAGAAGGCTGTCACCTTAGAGCAGACATTTGTTGGAGCACTTCAGATATGAAGGACAGAGACAAAAGCAATGCAAGGGTGAAACACACACACACACACACACACACACACACACACACACACACACACACACACACACACCAAGTTCAATAAACTTTAAAAACAAACTACAATGTAGCCATTTAAGCATGCATTTTTCCTTGGAAGCATTTACCTACAGAAGGCAATACAGTACTTGTGCAACTAGCAGTGATAATAAAATGTGTTTCAGATTACCATCCAGGATTCAGGCTGCAATCCTATGCATACTTTCCTGGGAGTAAATCTCATTTAATTCAACAAGACTTGCTTCTGTGTAGACATGCATAGGATTGTGCTGTCAAATGGACATCCAGTTGCATCTGCACATCTTTTCACCAGTTTGGGCACCCAAGGCTACACTGAAAGCCCTGGAAATGCGGGGCCATGGGGATCCGAAGCGCAGATACACGCCCCGAGAACATCTACAACTGTAGACATTTCCCAGGTCCCACATTCCAAAGCCCTGCTTGGTTTCCCTTTCATGCTCAGCCTGCCTCTCTTTCACAGTGGTGTTTTTTTCTGGCACATCTCCAGGGAGACTCTTCCACAGCCTTAGGGTTCCACGCTATCAGGAAATGTTTTCCCTGAGCTCCAGTTCAGACTCTTCTTTTGCTCTGTTTCATCTTGTTGTTCTTCTGAGTTATATACCATTGAGCACCACCTGAAATAATTCTTCCTCCTCTCCCTCCTTGGTGTTTACACCTTTCAAATACTTGTAGGCCGTTATCGTGTCATCGTTTAGCCAAGCTATACATATTTAGCTCTTTTAATCTTCCCTCATAAATCAATCTCTCCAGCCCGTTAATCATTTCTGTTGCTCTTCTCTGAATTCCTTCCAATTTATCAACATCTCTGCGCTAGCAGGGTGCCCAGAGTCGAATGCAATTTCTAAGCCTAGCCTCACCAGAGCAGTATAGAGAGGAACTATTACCTCCAGGCACCAGACAGAATGTCTCTGGATATTGTCATACAGAGACACCTCATTACATACATTTGACACTGGGGAATAGAACTGAAGAGCTTTTTTTCTCCTTTGTCTTCAAGCAGAGGCCCTTCCTAAGAGGTGCAGCAGCTGCAGCTCCCCTGCTATGACTTACAGGGAGGAAGGTGGCCAACTCAGAGGCAAGACTGTCCTGAGTTGACACACACACACACACACACACACACACACGTAGCATATCAATGCAGACACGTTCAACACACACAATGCAATTCCATGCATGACTCCTCAGAAGTAAGTCTCATTGTGTTCAATGGGGCTTTCTCACAGGAAAGTGTATGTAGGATTAAAGCGACAATCTCCTAAAAGAGAATAACAGCCCAATCCTATATGCACCTCCTGCACTGGCGCTGACTGCACTGGCGCACCCCTGCTGTGGCAGGGGTGGGCAGATCAGGTCCAGTTGCAAAAGGCACTCTGACAGCGCACCACTTAGCACACTGCTGGGAGTGCCAGTGAGAAGGTCTGGTCCTTCCTGCCTGCTCCAGTGCTTCTCCCGCCGCTCGCTGATGAAGGTAAGAGAGCAGGAGAGGCGGGAGGAGGTGGCAGGGTGACGGGATGGAGGAATGGGGTCTGGGGAGGGTGGAATGGGGGCAGTGAGGGGGCAAAATGGGGCAAGGGAGGGTGGCGACGGTGGCAGGGGTGGGCAGATCAGGCCTGGGAGAGGAGAAGGATCCTATCACCCCCTTCCCAGACCTGATCCTGCGACACGGATCCACATGGACCTGCGCTAGCTATTTAGCTAGTGCAGGTCCGAGTAGACCCCCTGTGCCACGGAGGCTTACCCCCAGGTAAGGGTACAAACGTTCCCTTACCCAGAGGAGATCTCTCAGACATGCAGGAGTCACCATTTTGGCACCACTGCATCAGCGGGGTGGTGGTGGATAGGACTAGGGCTCTTAGGCTGGATATTGAAGCTGGCATGGTATGAAGCCTATGGTATAATTTTATTATTATTATGAATGTTCTGCAAATTGTTAGATATTTCAGAAAAATTAGAAATTACACAGGCCCAGGGCTCAGCCTTACACTCTAAACACAGAGGCATATTATGGAGGAAAAGCAAGAAGAGTAAAATGGCCGGGGAATCTGTTAGGAAGAACCAGGTGAATAGTTGTCAGAACAGAACATAAGAACATAAGAAGAGCCCTGCTGGATCAGGCCAAAGGCCCATCTAGTCCAGCTTCCTGTATCACACAGTGGCCCCATCAGATGCCTCAGGGAGCACACAGCCAACAAGATAACCTGTTTCCTGCTGTCACTCCCCTGCACCTGGCACAGAGAAAACCTACTTCTAAAACCAGGAGGTTGCTTATGGCTTGTAACCTGTGATGGTCTTTTCCTCCATGAATCTGTCCAAACCCTTTTAAAGGCATCTAGGCCAGGTGCCATCACCACATCCTGTGGCAAGGAGTTCCACAGATGAATTACACGCTGGGTAAAGAAATATAGGCTAGTGGAAGGGTCTCTGTCTCCCTTTGTCCTATGCAGAGTGGCTGGCTGCTACTGGAATCCAAGAGGGGAGGGATGGGTGGCAGTTGGGTGGTTGGGGAGCCCTTGAAAAGAGGGCCCATTTTGCATCATCTGTATTCAACCCGCAAATCACATGGAAGTGTGGTGATCCTCAGGAAGGTTCAAGCGACAACATTCTTGGCACCCAGCGAGATGCCTCCTTCATTAACACAATTGCCCATGCATGGGCCTTTGCAAATGACATGAAATCAGCCCTTGACTGTCCCACTTGGGTCCATTTAACAGCACATATTCTCTGGCGTCTTCTGTCAAAGACTCTCACAGCACTGCCCGAATGTTACTCCGTACAGCACCACGTACAGGGACGGTGCTATATAGATACCAATAATAAACCATGTCATTAGCAGCAGCCATAATTAATGAGGCTGGTGGGTGGTTTTGCCTCACTGAAACACCAGAAAGATGAAGCTGTTTGTCCAAAGAGAGGCAAGAAGAAACCACGTGCCTGCCCCACAGAAATATGCATACCTCTAAGGCCCAACTTGCGCTGCTTATGAATGTGTTCAAACGATGGAGCCTTGATTATCTCCATGTTAAGAAACCTCATCAGTCTTCCTCCACAGAGGTATAACGCCTCTGATCTGATTATACCACAGGTATAGTCAGATCAAGAACAATACAAACGGTTTGTATGATTCAAAATGATTCACAAAATTTGGCCTCCTTCATTGATCACTGCAGTGCAAGCTTGGATATCACAACTCTGGTTCCTACACCAATGATCCACTCTACCCCCCTCCCCATTTGTGTTTTGCCGTCTTGAAAGCCAGTCATTCTTTTCATCCCCTTGAGCCATATTCTCCCACATATGCCGTGATCCAACACAAGTTACAACACATCCACAACACAGTGATGTTGTCGTAATTGTCAGCAACTGTATTTCTGTCCCGCTTTACAAATCAAGTATCAAATCAGCTTACAAAAAGATTTCAAACAACACAAATGCACACAAACATCTCCTCAATGGCAAATGGGAAGCAGCATTTGATTCTGAGACTGGAGGTGCAATTAACCAGTACTGTATATATACTGTACTTACAAGATAGAGACAAGTTTGCAATTCTCTATTAATGGTGAGTTAGCTAGTTTGCTAATGTAGTATCTGAGTGTAAAAGACACAGCATTAATGTGACAACTTTTCATGCTCAAGTGTATGGCTTCTATCGTAGTAAGGTTTTCTATTAATAAAAAATATATATTCAAAAATCTATTCCCAAGGTGATTGGGCTGCAGACCTATGTAGGTTTACCAGGGAACAAGCCCCATTGACTCTTACGGGACCTACTTCTGAGTAAACATGCATATATATCTCCATTATGTATTCATTTGACAAGGCCACTGCTCCATCCTAATGGCATAGGACAGGGGACAAAACCAAAGCAGAACAAACCTTGCAAAAACAGAATAAAATGTATCACAATGACTTCTCATTAAACCCTCCTCCTTTGCAGACTTAGGCATGAGCCTTCTAAACCAGCACAAATAGAATGGCCTATACAGGGTTCCCAAAAGGTACTCAGGGTTGTATTTTGGTGAGCCTTCTGGTAGGGGCATAATAGAGGCATCAGCTGAAAGCCTCTCTTTGCATCCTTGTCTACATCTGATGCACACAGATGGGATTCGTATTAGCTGGGTGCCTCTACTAGTTCTCACAGAATCTCAAGGCATAAGGGGGACTGAGGGAGGCAATCTCTAAGGTAGGTTGGGTCTAAGCCTGGTAACACCAAGCAACACGGTTGTTCCGATGCCACTCCAGCTGATGTCTATCTCTTCTGCCCACATGGTTAGATCTAGGCTTACCAGCTCTCCAACCGGGACAGAGTGCTAGACCTTTAGGAGAAGGAATGTGGGCAGGTGTAGCTTGTTAAGTCCTAGAACACAATCCTAGGCATGTCTACTCAGAAGTAAGCCCCATTGTGTTCAATGGGGCTTGCTTCTGAGTAGACATAGCTAGGATTGTGCTCTAAGGGTTTAACAAACTACACCTGCCCACATTCCTTCTCCTAAAGGTCTAGCACTCTGTCCCGGTTGGAGAGCTGGTAAGCCTAGTTAGATCAAGTCACATCAGAGGCGTCGCTCCGGTAGGGGCGGGGCTGTAAGTATCGCTGCGGTCATAGTCTCTTTACCGAGCGAGGAGGAGGCAGCCTCGCCCCCTCACTGTCCGAGCCAGTCCCCTACGGAGAAACCGGCAGGGAAGAGACCCTGCCTGCTGCTTTCTCCGTAGGGGACTGGCTTGGACAGTGAGGGGGCGGGGCTGCCTCCTCCTCGCTCGGTAAAGAGACTATGACCGCAGCGATACTTACAGCCCCGCCCCTACCGGAGCGACGCCTCTGAGTCACATGCTTATGTTCCTCTATGCCAGCAACATCCAATGAGAGAAGCCATTGAGATTGCAGCAGCTGTACCCTCCGGATAATGGCATGAGGGTGCAATGTGTAGGGTGAGAGCCAGTATAGTGTAGTGGTTAGAGCAGTGGTTCCCAAACATTTTAGCACCGGGATCCACTTTTTAAAATTACACTCTATCGGGACCCACCTAGCTTTATGAGACTTTTTTTTTTAAAAAAAGGTGATCTAGAAAGAAATAATATATTTATGTATTTATTTTATTACAGTATTTATATGCCACCTTTCTCATTTACAAGTAATATTTATTTATTTATTTGCCAAAATATTTCTCGTAATGAGGCAACCATAATAAATAGCTTCAAGGGTTGATGGGCTTAGTTATGTGACCCAGCCTTCACTTGCCCCTACTACCTGTTATTGACAGACTTGGAGAAAAAAACGCCAGAAAAAAGAATTTATCTCCCTATATTTACACAAGCTTGCAAACTGCAGGAGCTCAGCTCTTTGCAGGGCAATTAGCAGCTATCTGATTTTTGAATAGCCTCAGAGCTTAAGGCAATTACATATCTGATCTTTCCATCATCCCTGTTTTCACTGGAGGCTCTGCAAGACCCACCAGAAATCAGGTCGCAACCCACCAAGTGGGTCGCAACCCACCATTTTAAGAAACACTGGGTTAGAGTATCAGACCAGGAGCACCAAGACCCAGCTTCAAATCCAAAATCCATGAAGCTCATTGGGCAACCTCCCCCCCCCCCAGGCCAGTCACTATCTCTCAGCTTAACCTATCACATAGGGCTGTTGCAAGAATAAAATGGGGGGGGGGGATTTTGTGTGCTGCCCTGAGCTCCTTGGAGGAAGGGTGCGACAGAAATTGATATCATAATAATATGTGAAGAGGGTTTAAGGCTTTGTAAGTGAAAACCAGCACCTGGATTTCTGCCCAGAAGAAAACAGGGAGCCAGTGCAGATTTTGTAGCACTGATGAAACCTGCTCCGTCCGTCCTCAGCATTGCACGCCTGTTAGGAAGCAGCCCATTGCCTACGGAACGCCAAAAGGCACCACATCGTTCATCATCTCAGATATTTAGGCAGGCCAATTTATTATTCAAACTGTACTGTTGACAGTCGAATCTTGGCCTCCTCACAGAATCATATTTGCCTATGGCAGGGTGGGGAGGGGGGAGAGAGAGAGAGAGAGAAGCCAGCCCATGTTGACTTCCACCTGCACCAGCCTGTGGTGAGACAGTCATGAGGATCTGCCAGGGCACACGGGATTCAGCTGAGGTTTGTTTTCTGGCGCGCCACAAGTGTTGCTTTTTTAGCATCTGCAGCAATAGACCAAAACTCGAATCAGGACTGAATCCTGCACAAGCTGCTGGGCCCTCAAGGACAGATGAATGCGACGACTGGAGGTTAGCAAGTCTTCTCCCTGCAGCTGCCATAGACTAAGATGGTCATGAGAATACCAATCACCGAGGCCTCCACCCCTTTGTCTTTAGAAGCACGGCAAATGATCTTCTTGCCAACTTAACTCTCCACAGGGAAAATGAGGACAGAACAGTTCTTTGAATCTCCATCTGATTATGATCTTCATCCTTTATTTGTGTAGGACTCTTCATGTGCAAAGTTCTTCACACCCTTTTGTTTGTTTCTCCTTACTATATTATGAGGTAGGATGCTAGCATGCCTTTTGTGGGGAAATGTGGGGAAAGGGGCAGCCCATTTCTAACCAGGACTGGAGCCATGTGGCCCACGCTGCATCCTATGCTATGGTGGCTAGGAGCAGGCTGGAGGTCTCCTCATGGTAAGGGGACATTCATCCCCTTACCCCGGGTAAAGCCCCAGCCTGCGCAATGGGGCTACTCGGATCCGCGCCAGCTAAATTGAGAAACCCCATGTATGTCAGGCTTTCAAGCCTGAGAGGGGGAATAGGATTCGGTATGCGCCTGCGCCGCCAGTCCCACCCCCTCCCGGGCCTGATCCACCCCCTCTCTGGCCTTCCCCCGCCCCTACACCCTCTCCCCGCCCTCCCCCAGCCCCCGCACTGCTCAGAACAGCTCTTATCTGCTCCAGAGCGTGGCTGTCTGGATCCGGCACCAGTGGGACGGTGCTGGTCCTCCAGGTGTCGTAGAGCACTTTACAGCGCTTTTGCAATACCCTAGACCAGCGTAGCGGTTGCTGCACTGGCATTAGGCACAGTTAGGATTGTGCCATTTAATGTCTAGGGAGAACAGAATTTGAACCTGGTCTCCCAGTCTGAGATTCAACTTTGGCCCTCTGTCCAGAGGAGCATACCAACTCCTACATAACACTTTTCTTTCTTTGGAAATAATCCGGCTCCAACATTTTGTGCCTTGTTGTGGGAATATCCAACCTAGAAGTAACACTCCCTGGGAAAATCCAACTCCAGGAAAGTCACGGCCTTTCCCATCCTGACCCAGTAGCAGCTTCCGAGAAGAAGACAGCATGTTGCCTTCTTACTTCAGTCTGTACGTAGTTGTATCTCAAAAGGTGGTGGTGGTGGCTAACACATGATTTCTACCCAGTCTGGCAGCACACTTTAGAAGAAGGCGCAATCAATGCTTTCTCTTCACTGAATGCTTAGGACCATAAACCAGTGGTTTTCAAACTGTCCCTCAGAAGTTTCTTGGAGTCTCCAGTGAAAAGATCAAGAGGACAACTTACCTAAAAGGCTAAAAGGCATGACTGATTTTCCCCTGCAGGGTCCAAACAGGAGACTACTGGGTGTGTTTCAGGCCATGCTCTCAGTTCATTAGGGGCGCTGATGAGACTCAACATCAGGCCTGCCTAGGCTTGCCCCACACAATCTAAGCCTCTGGCCTAGAAGATGATCCAAAATCCTCTGCGAGACGCTGAAGTTCTGTGGCAGATAAGTTGATGCAAAAAAACAAAACACAATAAAACATCTACTTCCTTGCTGAAGGTTTGGGCTACAAATTCAAATCCCTGCCTTGCTGCAAAGCACACTTGGGCTTTGTGTATTCTCAAACTGTTTTTCTCAAACTGTGGGTCGGGACCCACTTGGTGGGTCCCACAGAGCTTCCAATAAAAACACAGGTGATGTTCAGATAACTAATTGTCCCAAGCCCTGAGGCTATTCACAAATCAGATAACTGCGAATTGCCCTGCAAAGAGCTGAGCTCCTGCAGTTTGCAAGCTAGTGTAAATATAGGGAGATAAATGTTTGAGCATCTTTTTTTCTGATTTGTTTTTTTTTCCAAGTCTGTCAATGACATGTAGTGGGGGAGGGGGGCAGGTGAAGGCTGGGTCATATAACTAAGAGCCCCTCAAGCCTTGAGGCTATTCATTAGGGCTGCCTCATTATTGGGAAATGGATTAAGTTTTTTGCAAATAAATAAATAAATAAATATTGCTGATAAATAAATAAATAAAAATATTATTATTTTTTAGATCACCTTTTTAAAAAAATCTTGTAAAGCTAGGTGGGTCCCGATAGAGTGTCATTTTTAAAAAAATGGGCCCTGGTGCTAAAAACCTTGGGAACCACTGCCTCATAGTAGGGATGTTGTGAGGATAGAAAGTTGCTCTGTAGCTCCGGGAAGAAAAGCAGGACAGAAATGTAATACACTCCAAAGCTACCAACAGGCTACCAACGCTTAAAGGGGTCTTCCTTCCTTCCTTCCTTCCTTCCTTCCTTCCTTCCAGCACAGTTCAGTTCTTGCTATGATGAAAAAGCCCCACAGAACCACAACACAGGGTTTGACACGCTGTCATTCGTCAGCCCCCAAACAACCTCACGTGCACTTCTACGGACTCAAACTCAGGGTTCCAAACTGACCACAAAGAAGACTGTTTTTGCCACATCCCACCTTTCCATGTGCACTTGCAGCCTTTCAGACCTGAGCGACTGACAAGGACTGTACCAGGTTCGTATCCAAAGAAAGCCTGCCACCATCTCTCTTGTGCCAAGGAGCGCTCACTTCTATGGAGCGATGAAGTGGCCACAGACATCTTCCAAGGTGAATCTGCTGCCTCGGATGTACTTCCTACAAACTAACGATGCTGCTGACCAGGTCCAGCTGCACATTTATTTTTATTTATTTTATTTACAATATTTTTATCCCGCCTCTCTCCCCGAAGGGACCCAAGGCGGCTTACAACATGGCACACCTTCCGATTTTCCATGACAGTGGAATGCTTTGAAAAGCTCTTAAATGCTTTTATTACAGTTGCTCCCAGCAGGGCTTGGTCTGCTGTTATTTTTTTTATCCCCTCCACATTTCGGGTGTTTCTTCTTGCACACAGTCAATATAGTGAGAAAGCGTTGTTCATTATTGTTCCCATTTTACAGCAAGGGATCAGAAACGGAGAGAAGATGATGTATTCAGAGACCAATAGAACACCTTGGAAAAACTGATGCGTGAACTCAGATTTTCTAGAGTCACATCCAACAGTGGCTCCTGTAGAGCATGACGCTATTTTCTAAGGACAGCTGATTCTGATGCATCTATTAATGTTTCCGCCATAGCTGTTCCACTAGCAGCCCATTCCAACCTAAATCCCTGCACAGTGATGCAGTGCCGCCGGCATGGGCTATGCTGCATCCCATGGGGGATTTCTGGCTGCTAGAGGTCTCCTCAGGGTGAGGGAATATTTGTCCCCTTGCCCCAAGGTAAGCCCCAGCAGCCGCAATGGGTCAACCTGCAGCAGCAATATCGCTGGCACAAGTCCACGTTGATCTGTGCAGGTGGATTGGGCCCGGGAAGGGCCTCGGGATTCAGCAGACGCCGGCACCGCCAATCCTGCCCCCCTCCTAGCTCTGATTCATCCACCCCACCCCATCTCCTCCCCCTTCTGCCCTCCCCCTGTGTTGTTCAGCCCTCTCCCCGCCCTTTTCCCACCCCTGTATGGATAATATCCTTACCTGCTTCGGCGGGCCTCTTTCACTCCGCCAGCGCCAATGGAAAGGCTCCAGCCTTCCCACCGGCGCACCTGGGCCTTGCACTGTCACAAAGCTCTTTACAGCGCTTTTGTGGCAGCGCACTCCGACGGAACGTGTGTTCCACTGGCACAGGCCCTTGATAGGATTGGGCCATAAGTCTGCAATCATAGGTTTGCAACAAGAACGTTTAAAAGTCAGGTTAAAAGCCATGTAAAAATACTTTATGAATACTTTACATGGCTTTTAACCCGACTTTTAAACGTTCTTGTTGCACTGTATCTGGCTATGACAGTTTCAGAAATTTCATAAGTAGGTTTAGGTGAAGGCAAGTCCTGAAAAATCAAGAAGGCTCCCTTCCAAAGACACATGTTTAGGAATGAGATGAATGTTGGAACAACTAATAATAGGAAAAAGGAAACAAAGCTGTTATCATGATCGTCCAACATTTGGCGAACGTCAACAGTGAATGCCCCAAATAGAGCTATATATTACCCTACTTTTTAGATATTCACAAGTAAATGCTGATAACCACACTTAGGGTGACTGTCAACATTCATCAGTGAATCTCTTATGGTTTGGGATGGAAAAACATGCCTGGGATTGTCAGTCCTGTATTTTTACATGTCAACATTTACCAAACGCCAGACACTCTTATGCAACAACTTATCTTTCTAGTGACTCAAACACAAGTTCCAAACTGACCAAGGCTATGTCCCCGATTTCTTGCAAGCCTGTTCACTTGGACTCCAGGAACCACTAAGTGAAAAATGGCTAGAAAAATAGAACACACCGTTCTGGAAAATTCCTTCCCAAACTCCTATATATCAGAAGGGCACTATTATAGGCATCCAAATAAGTGGAGGAAAAGCGTAGTAGAAATATACTAAATAAATGGGATCCCTTCTGGTTATAGCCTTCAAACCTATAAAACAAGAGTTTCCACATGTCTGAAGATGCTGCCCTTAGAGCAAACCAGGACAAGGGGAGGGGGTGCAATATCTGCTCTTCCTTCTTCCAACTCCATTGTATCTCCATTGCAACCTCTATCTCTGGTTGTTCCATCACTTTGCCTGCCTGCTATGTCAACCGCAAAGAGGAAGGGGGGGGGGGAGAGAAGATTCTGTTTAAATAATGCATGCTCCATGCAAATGAAGCTTTGCTTGAATATTGCATTAGCAATGCTGTCGTGCTGCACTTTTCCTGGACCCACCAGGTACAGTCGGTCATTGGAGACCTCACCAGTGCAAGTGCCAAAATATGGTGCTGTGGTTGAGATCACGTTATGAGATCATAATGTCCAGGAAAGCAGGGCACCTCAACTCCCATCACCCACCCACTCCCACCGTCTGTCTGGTGCATATCAAACTGTTTGGCTAACACAACCTATTGCAGTCTCTCAGGCACAAAATACCCAGTCCTCCAAGTGTATATGTTACATACCCCCCACAGTACACTCTGCATTACGATCATCACTCTGCTTTTGTCCTTTCTCAACTCAAATCCTACCTGCCTACTGTACTTTAAATCCTATTGATGGAAGGGCTGCATTCTCCATCGAGGACCCTACAAAGAAGGTCTTCAAGGATTTCCTGGACCATACACCTGTGCACGCATACATGGTGCCACTTGCAGTACCTGGGCTATCCACCACTTGCATCCATACATACTCAAACAAATGTGTAAATGCCTCCATCTGCACTTTCATGTACATGCATGCAAGCACACATGTGCAGAGGCATGTGCACAGTAACTCCTGAGCCCATCGACCGTGATACAACATATACAGTAGATATCTGCAGCTTCTTCTGGTAAGACCAAATAGCAGCAGCAGTGTTGCTCTGTAACCCTGGGGCGAGGGTGTGATGCAGTTGTTCTCCCTCTTCTCTTAATCCAGTTACTTAGGGCTCCTTCTTCCCCTGAGCCTTGTGCTTCAAAGCCAGAGGCGGCTTTTGCATGAAAGTCCTCAAACCCACCTGTTCCCACAGAACATATCTCCTCACACATGCATGGCCAGTCCGCTTGCAACTTGCACGCACATGCAGGGTTCCTGTGCGATGCCCACGCACGGTCTCCTCCTGTACAAATGGCCAAACCTTATTTGGCATACACACACTTGCATGGACCTTAATCTCATTCATATATGTGTCTCTCTAGGCACACGCATACAGAGCGGGAGAGACAGACAGACAGACAGACATCCTTCTGCATGATCCAGCCAAGCCATCGGCCAGACCTTTCCAAAACAAGGAACAAGAGAGACTCACTTCTCCCTACCCAACACAGAGCCCACGCACATCCTTGCCAGTCTCTGCAAAGAGACCCTGCCAAAGTTTACTATGACAGACAGAAGCGGAGGAAGGATGCAGGGATGGGATTCTCCTCCTGTTGCCACCAGCTCGGTGGCAAATGACAAACCTGAAACCGACCCCTCCTTCCTGCTGCTAAC